>OX387435.1:23665215-25093694 GCA_947563755.1 Lochmaea crataegi
AAAAAAATTTAAAAATGGTCAAATTTTTTGAAAAATTGTCAAAAATGGTGAATAATTGTCTGAACCTGTCAAAAATGGTCAATAATTATCAAAAATTTTGAAAAAATGGTCAGTAATTGTCAAATTTTTTGAAAAATGGTCACAATTTTCGAAAAATAGTCAAAATATTGAAAAAATGGTCAATAATTATAAAAAACTGTCAAAATTGGTCAATAATTGTCAAAAATGGTCAATAATTGTTAAAATTTGAAAAAATAGTCAAAATTTTTGAAAAAATGCTCAATAATTGTCAAAAATTTTGAAAAATGGTCAAAAATTTACGAAAAAATGTCAAAAATGGTCATTCTATTGTGCATAAGAAGCAAGCTTCTGTCGGCGGTCCGACGACCGCTCACCTTTTTTTTATTCTTTATCTATTATAATGAACATGTCTATGTCTTTCACTGACATGTGACTTCCTCCATGAGTATAATGATTTTCTAGTTATTCTCATCCTTCAATTTTCTAGTATCTTAGTTGGAAAACCGCAATATCTGATACAGAAATTTGATAATTGATTTCGAGCGGATAGACAGGTAATCTCGTTAGACGAATCACCGAGCTAACAAGCTGTAGGACTCGAAATATGGTTGAGAAGAAATTTAATCAATTTAATTGCTTCACAAATTGTATAGAGTCTAGAAATGATTTATTTCTACGAAACGTACCCGGTAATTGTATAAAATAAGTAAAAATTACAAATCTGTTTATTATTTATTGAAGTGAAACTTCGACAATCAATGAATGGAAGACAATTGAGAGTTAAGGACCTATCATCACCAGAAAGTCCTGTAATTACAAATTTACATTTTATCACTTCGGAGCATTAGTAACGACGCGAAATCTTTGTTAAGGCATAATAAATATAATATTGTGGCCACCTACATTCAAAAAACGCTGAGAAGTCGATTTTGTTTAGTTTAGCTCAGCTGTTTAAAAATTTGCTGCTGTGATAACAGCAATTGCAAAGTTGTTTTAGGAATTCTCAGAATTTAAGAAAGCTGAAACTTACATGCATAGAAAGCACAAACACATTAAATCTTACCAATAACATATTTCGTTTGTATTTAAACTTTCGGTCCAATAACGAAATTACAATGACATTGTTTATCACATCTTATCCTGATCCTTCAAAATAAACTTTTTCAATTTTTTTTGTTTTATTTTTTCTCTTTATATCCTACGTCCTTAAAAAGAAACCCAAGTATAATTGAGACTAACTCTCCAATATACTAAGAACATCTGAAAGTTTTATAGAGCTATATATTAAAAGTTTTTGCTTTAAACCAACAACAAAAACTCTAACGACGGACAATGTAAGAACACGAAAATAATTCGTCTAGGATTCGAATTTTCTCTTTTCAAAACAGCGGCTCACGGAGCTCTTGACGAAAAGGGAAAGTGGTCACAGGTAAAATTGATTAAATCCTCCTTACATTCCTGTAGGTGCGTGGCGACTTCTATATTATTTTCATTCTAATAATTAGTTTTTTTTTAATACGCAAAAGTTTACTGAAACGCAAAAAATTAATGTTTATATTTATTTGTTATTCCGTCTAATGCAATTAAGAATAATAATTGTTTATTATGTAATTATTAATTGCTGGAACAACGTTATAAACGCCAAAAATTGTTTTGTTGGGAAATGGAAAAAAACAAAAAATGATCGATTACTTTATCAAATAAAGTGAATATATGCCTAGTATGAATAACAGAAAAGAACTTAACCATGTATGATAGGCGTTGCAGACTTGACCACATAAAGAGTTGTGATTAATGAGCCTATTATTTTCTTTATTTCAATCAAACAACGTTGTTTTACAGAACTAAGGCGGATACAACGTTGTTTTAAGTTGAAAAACAAAGAACAAGCAAAAATTAAAAACGTATTTTTATTAATCAAATGATCCAAAAATAAAATGCAGTACATATTTTTAGGCAGTACTCTTAATATTTTGATTTAGTATCATATAATCGCACATATGTAACAAGCTGACAAGTTTTTCTTTCTTGATTGGAAGAGGTCCTTCATAAATTTCCTTTAGGTCGTCCAGGGTTACTTCATTCGTCCTCTTGGGTGATTTTAGTGAATAAGATGTCCTTGCTTGAATTGTGTTATGGGATTTTCTTATCCGGATACAGTTCGGGTCGTCAGATGTTATTTGAATCCACACTCCCTGTGTTATTTTGCATTTAGGATTCTTCCATATTGTGAAGGGATTGTTAACTTTTAATTTTGCGATTACATCTGTCCACTGAAATGGCACGTAAACTGAGTAAAATTTTTTGCTCCTTTCTATCAGAACGAAGTCCCTATCGCAGGGTAAGAAGCTGTGTCCACTAACCAAAAACTTCTGCTCCATTGGGTAAAGTATTTTTATCTCAGTAACAGTCGAAGCAGCGTGATCATTTCCCAGTTGTTATTTTGTCCCACACATCTGTCCGACCAAACAACAAGTTTTCTTGTGGTACGCTAAAAATCCCCTTATGTCAAGTGACATGTGACAATTGAACGTTGAGTCGTAAGCAAGGCAATCATGTAAGATGGCACAAGGTACGAAATTCATTAACATTGAACCATTAAATAAAAATAACTATCATTACTGGAAATTTTGCATGGAAATAATATTAGCCGAAAATGGTGTGCTAGAACATATACAAAAGAAAATTAACACAGTTTAAACGAAGAAGAGAAAAGAAAAATGTTAAGAAAACTTTTATTTGACTTCAATATCGATATTACAAATTTTTTTTTGAGGATAACCGGGGTTGCCTATCCATAATAAACAACCCGGGTAACAATCGAAGGGTACAGCATATAGATTTAAAATATTATTTTGCATGTGACAACTTAGATAAAGGATATATTGATATTAAATACATTGAGTTTGAATCACAACAAGTCGATATATTCACAAAGGGCTTGGGTTCTGATGTATTAAATAAATTTAAATTTCGTATTGGCCTTAGAGATTTTAGCGAAAAGGGGTCTTGTGGTACGCTAAAAATCCTCTTATGTCATGTGACAATTGAAAGTTGAGTCGTGAGCAAGGTAGGGATGGCGATTCTTTCTAAAAAAGATCGATTTTTAAATCGATTCGAATCGTAACCTGATGAATTGATACAAAAAAAAATCGAGGTTTAAAAGATCGATTTCAAAAAAATCGATTGTTTTCAAGTTTGTATTTTTTACAATGTGAATATAAATCGATCTTTTTTATTGAAAAACAACAAGAAAGGTACCCCTAAATAAACAATCTCTCCGGGATATCTTATCAGTAAAATTGGGGATTTTTTCAAGTTCAGGGAATTCGATAATAATAATAATTATTTTTTTATTACCATATTATTATCACAAAGTATCGGATTAGGAATGTGTGAGATTGATGGAAAAGAATCATCGATAAAATAAAAATCGATTTTTCTCCTTTCAAAATTAATGGATTTGTCGAAAAAATCGATTTTAATAAAAAATAAATAGATTTCTGCGAAAAGATCGTTGATTTTTTTTTGGATTGTTTTAAAAATGGACATGCTTTTCGTATCTATTCCGATAATAAACCTAAGAGATTTATTCGTTAACGATATTTATCGGATTGAAAAAAAAATCAAATAAAATTATATGAAAATTGTCAAAAATTTTGAAATATGGTCAATAATTGTCAAAAACTGTTGAAAATTGTCAATAATTGTCAATAATTAAAAAAAAATGATCAATAATCGTTGAAAAATTTGGAAAAATAGTCAGTAATTGTTGAAAAACTGTCAAAATTGGTCAATAATTATTAAAAAAATGGTCAATAGTTTTAAAAAAATGATCAGTTATTGTTGCAAAACTGTCAAAATTGGTCATAATTAAAAAAAATGATCAGTAATTGTTGAAAAACTGTCAAAATTGGTCAATAATGGTCAAAAACTGTTAAAAATAGACAATTTTTGTCAAAAACTGTCAATAATTGTTAAAAAATGATCAATAATTGTCAAAAAATTTGAAAAATGGTCAATTATTGTCAATTACTGTCAAAAACTGTTGAAAAGTGTCAATAATTGTTAAAATTTTTAAAAATGGTCAATAATTGTTGAAAAACTGTCAAAATTGGTCAATAATTGTAAAAAATGGTCAATAATTGTTGAAAAACTGTCAAAATTGGCCAATAATTGTAAAAGTGGTCAATAATTAAAAAAAAATGGTCAAAAATTGTCAAAAAGTTTGGAAAAATGGTCAATAATTGAAAAACTGTCAAAATTGGTCAATACTTGTTGAAAAATGATCAGTAATTGTTGCAAAACTGTCAAAATTGGTCAATAATTTTTAAAAAATGATCAGTAATTGTTGAAAAACTGTAAAAATTGGTCAATAATTGTCAATTAATTTTTAAAAATGGACGATTTTTGTCAAAATCTGACAATAATTGTTAAAAAATGACTTTACTGTTTGGACGCTTACTTTGTGGAATCTACTCATATTACTTTCTGAAACGAAACTAAGTGTTTTTAATTAATTCCACTATTTAATGAAAAAATTATGAAAACTCTTAGATATTGATAATTAATTTTAAAAAATGGTCAATAATTTTGAGAAATGGTCAATAATCGTCAAAAGGTGTCAAAATTTTGAAAAATAGTCAATAAATAATACGAGAGCTGTTTTCGAAAATCCACTCCTTAAACATACGTAATTTATACAAAATCGATTAATATTACTCGAAAAATCAATAATTAAAAATCGATTATAACAAAATAATAATTGATTTATATAAAAATCGTTTAATTTTTCAAACATCCCTACTAATAGAGTTCCCTATAACCTTTTTTGAAAAAGCCGCTCTACCAAAAACACAAAAAAAATCGAAAGTCGATTTCCAAGGGTGAAATATCGATTCACTGAATCGATTCAATACAAAATATCGATTTAAAAAATCGATTTATTCGGTCAGATGAATCGATTATTCGATTAATCGATTTCAGATCGTCATCCCTAAAGCAAGGCAATCATGTAAGAGCGTTAAAAAATGAATGTGCATTGTTTAGTTTAGAATTAATAAATAAAAGTTATAGAAGGAAAAAATAATTACTTATGTGCCATCCCACCTACAACTCCTAAAACTATTAAAGCTTCTTTAGGGACATTCCTAGACGAAACGTAAGACTCTCCACTGTCTTTGCGACATTTTCTGACATTTTGCTTCCACTTGTCAATGTTCATCTTTCGCCTTTTTGTCTTTATTTGGCTGTGTCATGACAGAGTTTGACAAAGTAACATCTGCTTATAACAACCAAAAACGCACAAAATCAGGTAAACAAAGCAAACTGGTGCGAAACTTGAAGGAGCATTGAAGGCGCATACAACGTTGTTCCACAAATATAACAAACACGACTAATCGAAATGACACCAGAAAAATTTCCTTTATCCCCACCAACTAAGTAAAATAGTTTGAAAACGAAAAACGTAACAAGCTGAAAAGCATGTTACAAATTGGCAATGATAACGAGCAAGTCTTAGCTCACGATGTCCATAACTGAGTATAATTTCATCTACTATGTACAGTTTTTCTCGTTAATTCCTTTTAGCTAACCATAATAATTCCTGTTTGAAACAATACTGTGGAAATATTATTCATTTATTCTAACAACTGACCAGGCTTTTGTTATATATGCTGCAAGAATGCCCAGTTATTACCTATAAACCAAAACGGCGTATATTCGTGAAATAGCCTATAATATGTAGTGTGTCTACTTCAGGAATCATATGGAAAATTTTCATGCTAAATGGCTGTAATTGCATATTTCAATATAACTTTCAATTCAAAATAACTTTGCTCCTCAACATTCTTCTGTATTGTAAAAAATAAAGGTACTTTACTCTTGAGTAAAATTTCTATTTTTTGACAAACCTCGTATATTCCTTGAAAAAAATGATATCTGATAGTGGTATTTTAAGTTTTGAACCAAGCAGAACTTTTTATCAGAAATAAATTTTTTTCATAAAACCCATAATAAAAAAGTTTTCCATGTGGTTCCAACTTAAGTAGACACTTTATATAATTTTTATGTTTCACTTGGCACTGTTATTTTACTATTCTAAGTGATGTGTTGACCTATAGTAAGGACCTATAGTAGTCACTATACAATTTTGCTATTTGATTATGAGCGTACCTATCTCCGAAGTCCAAAGTACAACATAAATGAAATTAAAATGTGACCACCTTTAAGTTATACTGAATCCAACGCAAAAATAATCATTGAAATCGGTTCATAAACACAGAAGTTATGCCCGAACATACATAAAAATATGTACACAACGAATCACCTTTTTAGTTGGTTAAAAACCCAAGGTAACTATTTACTTTAATTTGTTTACTTTTGCTAAAACTTTTATTTATCTTCCTGAATTATTTTATCGTTAACTGGAGCGCGAATAGCTAAAAGTGAGTAAGTCGAAGCGAATCAAAACAAAACTTATTGTTTCACCGATTATGTGGCAAAATAATCCGACTCAAGGTCAAAAAACACATAAAATCTTTAAGTAGACACTCGTTATTTTTTGCGATTATTAAAATTACAGCATTTGGCGCCAAAACGTAGTTGGTAATTTGTTTACATTTTATTTTGGAACTGCATTAACATTTTTCATTGATAGGCGAAAAATAAAGTATTGTATGGAGACATTTTCAATAGCTTCTTTAGCTGTCAGGAAATCGCCAGGCTCTGCGTAAAGCTATCAATAATCCAACATATACTGGTGAAAAACTGCAAAGAATCCCTTAACAGGCCATCAAGAGACAACAAAGTGTCTCTAATATGGTCTCTGATATGGCTGACCAGTTAGCTAAACAAGGCTCTAAAGGAGACTTCATAGGTCCGGAACAATTATGTGTAACCACAAAAGATTGCATAAAAGGGGAAATCGGGAACTGGCTAGAAAGGGAACACCAACTCAAATGGAGGTTCACACAAAGGCACCTCCATACAAAGAGTTTACTGAACAAGGTAGACAAGGAACTCTCATCCATGCTTTTGAAACTGGGTAAGAGACATTTGAAGACAGTTACCGACTTGGTGATGGACACTGCACCTTGAGGAAACATCTGCACAAAATGGGCAAAGTTAGTGAACCTATGAGCAGAAAATGTGAACTTGATGATGAAACACCTACTCACCTAATCTGCTTCTTTACTTTACGGAAGCACTTTGTAGAGGAATTAATACAACCATTACAAATACTGAAAATCCCTCCAATCAAACTAGTGGCCCTTATAGAAGACGGGATAGGATTGGAAGTAGATAGCATGGGAAATGGTACAAAGTACAACAACTCCATAAATCACAACTTTATAAATATCTACACCACTGGACGATATCAATATATTTATAGTATATTATTTGAAACAACTTGCCAAACTTTCATACCAAACATCATCCCATTATATATTTTATTTATTAATTTATTTTTACGTTAATATTGTACAAGATACGTTCGTTACGTGTGAGATAGCAATTTTACTGCACTTGCTATTTGTGTAAATATATTTTACAATATAATAAATAACAAAATTCGGGTGATAAAAATTTATGCAAACAACGATATGTATCGCACTCATCTCATCTTTTTTTAGATTATACCGAGAGGCCCACTCATGGGATACATATTTTATATAGAATAGAAACATTTTTTGAATCTCCTTTATTTTTTCGGTAAAGTACGACCAGAGATCTAAGAAGGTCGTAAATCAATATAAGTGTGTGTCCCTTAAAAGATTCCCAGGTCAGGATTGAAATATCTCCGTGAAATAGTTTGGCATTTTAATAATAGTAGGCTCTCATTTATTATTGGATTTTGTTGACAGTTGGCAGAATTTAAATTTATTTGAAAATAAAATATCTCATAAGGTAACCTAACCCTTGGTGTTTAAATAATAAAATTTATTTTCCTGGCCACCAGACTTTTAGTACTAACATCGTACACTAACTAAAGTGTACGGTGGTACTAATGGGCGATAATGGACTATTTACCATTACAAAATGTTTTAATAGCTGACCGCTTTCCAATTTGAAAAATAAAAGGGGGAAAGATAAACAACATTTAGTCATCACCTACCTAATATTCCGTTGTGTCAGTTGTGTCTATTTTAAAGTGTCTATTCGATTTTTGTGACGTGAAAAATGTGGCGTCCAAAGACTCATCCTGAAGCTAGTACTTCAACGGGTTCCAAAGAAACAGTCCACCCAATAGTATTATCGTCATAGATGACATTAACAATGTTGGCAGATTTGCCGTTTCTCTGATATTATAAATCACTTTAAATACATCACCCTGTAAATTGGAATCTCCTCTTCAATGCGAGTTCAACCACATGTTACACTTATGATTTTATGTAGTCTAGAAGGTCTTCTTCTCCCTCCTATCACTCCTGCCTCTCATGCCATATCGAGTCCTTCTCTCCCCCTTACCATGCTCTCTACTACTCCACTCACCTCCATCCATTCCTCCTCCCCCCTCAACATTATCTCCACCATGTTTTCCCAGTACACCGCCTCCCCTAGTTTCCTCTCCAACTTCTTCAGCACTTCCTCGTTCCTCCAGCATCTAAACACATGCCCCACATCATCCTCCACTTCACACCTCTCGCACACACCAGTCTCTCGTTTCCCAATCTTGTGGAGGTACCCTACTCTCGACCCATGTCCAGTGAGCACTTGTGTCAAGAAGTAGTTCACCTCCCCGAATTTCCGGTCCATCCAATCTCTCCTATTCCCAATCGCTGCTTTTAGCGCGCCCTCATACTCCTCCCACCTTCTCTCCATTTCCTCCTCCATCCATTCCCGTACCTCTTCTTTGGTCGCACCCCTCCAGCGTTGGCTCCTAGCTCTAGCCAACACGTCCAATGGGTAGGACCTTGCCAGCACCGCTGCTGCCAGTCCACCAACTGTCCTGTACCCCTGCACCACCCTCAGCAGTATCCCTCTCTGCACCCGCAGAAGTGGCCTAACCCTCGCATTCACCCCCGCTCTTTCACCCCACACCTCCGCACCGTACAGCATACTCTGCTCTACCGTCCTACCAATTACCCTCCTCTTCCACTCTCCCGGCCCTTTCACATTACACATCAATCTCCCCAGCCATGCTGCCCTCACTTTACCCTTCTCTGCCGCCTTTACCATATGGGGTTTGAAGGATAATTGGCTATCCAACCACACCCCTAGGTATTTCACAGACTCCTCCATGCGAATTCTCCTTCCCTTAACCATCACCCCCACTTCCCTTGCCCCGCTCCGTCCCTTCACTAGCAACCCCACCGTCTTCTCTTCCGCCACTTCCAGTCCGCACCGCTCTATCTTCTCCACAATCTTCCTGCACATTCTCTCCGCCTTTCTTTCTATCTCCGCCTCTCCCTTTGCCGTACATACCAGATACACATCATCCGCATACACCGTAATCTCACATCCCTCTTCACATACTATCCCACAAACCTCATCAAACACACACTTCCAGAGCGTCGGTCCAAGAACCGAGCCCTGAGGCACTCCAGCCTCCATCTCATATCTCCTCCCTCTGGAGTCTACAATCACACGCCCCGTCAGGTAGTCCTCCACCAGGTTAACCAACCCCTGCTCCACTCCAAGCCTCAGCAACGCGCTCAACACTGCTCGTTTGCTGACACTGTTGAACGCGTTTCCGACGTCGAAAACACGAGTAGGGCCAATTTCTTCTTCCTCCAGCTGCCCTCCCTAGCTCTTCCCACCAAACCCATCACCTTGCTCAGTGCTGAGATGCAAGATTTCCCCTTCGTGAACCCATGCTGGTTTACCCTAAAACCCCCATTCCTACCAACTTCCTCCTCAATCCTATCCCTTATTATCCCCTCCATCAATTTACCCATACCACACAGCAGGCTGATAGGCCTATAGTCCCCCGCCCGCTTCCCCTCTCTACCCGCCTTCTTCATCAGTATCACCCTGGCTACCTTCCATCCTTCCGGGAACTCCTCCTCCCTCAGCACACCCTAATCGATGGTAGAATGCGAAGTACCACATATCTTCATTATTGTCTGGAAATGAATTGAGTTTCGTGGATAATTCGTTGCCTTAGCTCATCAAGACTTGCTGGTTTAATTTTGTGAACTGAATTTTTCAAGTATCCCCAATAAAAATAATCTTTAGGATTGAAATCAGGTGAACTCGGAGGCCATTCAATACTACCTCGTCTACCAATCTACCGTTCGGGAAATATCTGTAAGACAATTAGGCGTTGCCAGACTTCTTTTTTATTCATTTAAGACCTTCTAGACTGCATAAATTCATAAGTGTTATATATGGTTGAACCCTTATTGAAAAGGAGATTCCAATAGTGACTGAATATACATGACAACATTGTAAATGTCAAATCTCTAATCTCATATCCCAAATTTTGTTCAATTCGAACTAACAATTAACGAGATCATTGACCGTATCCAGACTACTGGTCCACTCTGTATATATCTTGAAACAGCTTTTACATATCTCCCAATAAAATATTTGCTTATACTTGTGTTAGTAGAGGTAATAAATGAAAAAATGTCATAAATAAAAGAAAATATTCCATATCGACACATACCTTTAAAGAAACAAGAATAACTTGTAACATTGTTACATTTGCATGTCTGAAATTTGAAAATAGAAAAATAACTTTTTAAGAGCTTTTCCGTTCTTAAAAAAAAAGTTGAAGAGAAGAAATACAGGCAATTCTTTTCTTATTCTATTGGGTATATGCGTTCTTTCAAGCGAAAAATTAAAACCGTCATTTCACCAAACCGAAATATTTAATTTTGGTTGGAAGAAGCGACTCGTAAGGCTTTGTATTTTATTGTTACTGCTGTTTCTTACAGTGAATTGTGCTCGAGTCTTTGTTTTTTCTCTTTATGTGTAATACATACACAAAATTTGAGATCTTATAGAGGGGGATTCAGTAAGGGTGACAACCGGCTGTATCTCGGTCATAAGGTGGTGATGTTATTTTGCGTTTTGTAAATTTATGTTAATACGTTACTATCTCAGTATTGTTAAATTATTTATGTTAATAAATATTTTTGTATTGCGTCTTTTTTCTCAACTAAATAATTTCTCCCACAACCTGCAGGCATATAAAAAAACAAGGTCTTTGGAATGACAAGATATATCAGCTTTAAGTAATCTGTAAGCTGGTTAGAGTTATAGTATTGTTTTTGAAATGTCTCTCTTAAGGCTTTACATAATGTTTGAAAGATTGATAGTTTTGTTATTTGTTTCTGGAATCTATCTTTAATGCGAAGTCTCTTGAGCCGACATTGGTAGGAATGAGGATTGTTGGGTTCAAGCTATGGGAGTGGAGGGAATGCCTTAGAGGTGTCTACTGACCCAACATTAGCCTATTGTTACGAGAAAATCTTTTCAAAAACTCAGGCGGGTCTGAGATTGGAACCCCGCTACTTTCAAATGCAAAATGCAAGCCGAGATTGTTACCACTTGCTCGGTCAGGCATATGGAAGTTAGTATTTTTTTATGTCAACGAAAGAATACTTCCCCTACCACTTAATAATAGGTAATACAAAAAATGACAGTACTTTCAATAGCTGGTATTTTCAGCAACCTAAATCAGGGAATATTTTGAAATATAAGTAATTATAATTTTGTATGTGATATATTGCGCCACCTATTGGAAATCTATTACCTCAAAACCATTTGCCTAGTCCGATAATGTTATGACGTTTCCCCCAACTTCTAGAACATACGAGTGGTCGCCATTCTTATTGAATCACCCTGTATAGGAAGCAAATTTATATATAAAGATTTATACAATATGCTGCCACATGTGGAAGACTCCTTTTTGTCTTGGTGTGATTAATGTACACAAAAGTTGTCCAATTCCATTTTTTTATTTCCCATATACAGGTTGTCTCATTGGGAAAGTGCCTCACTTTAACCGTAGATCGACATCACTTTGGTGCTTCCAAAAAACCTATATTTAATGTATCTTCTACAGTTTATACCAAATTGGATAAAATATGAATGAAGATGAATGGGAGAGGGTGTAAGGGAATAAAAGAAGGATAGATGGTTGTATATAGATTAAATAATTTTTAGCCTAGAGTAGTTTTTAAAAAAGCTTTTAATATGTGACCCTGTTTTTCGCTAGCTTTTCAGGGATAAACCACCTTAATCTCTGAGGGAATGACAACTGTTAGATTCGGCCGGATTGATTGTAGATCATGAAGCACTTCTTGAAAGGAGCCGCGTGAGAGGGAAAAAAGAAGTTGCAGACGATGGAGCCTGAGATCGGCATAGCATTTGCTACGGCTATTGATTATTCTTGTTGTAAATAGCTATTTTGTCTGCATCATACCTTTACATTGTATATAGATATAATTAATGACTGATAAAGACTATTTAATTTTTTTTCTACAGTTTATAACCGAGATACAAAGTGTTTTATCAAGTTTGCCTATTTCTTTCAGACCTTATAACTTCCGAATTACCCTGTATATTATTTTGAAATTTGGTACACGTTATAAGCATTACCTGGAAACTCCATCAAAAAATAATCCAGATCCGGTTTAACAAAAAATTACAAAATTCGTCTATCCTCAAATTAATTAATGAATTAAAAATTAATCAATGATCTGTTTTAACTACTGATTAATTTATCGAGAAGGGCAAGGAAAATCATAGAAGAAGTTATTTTTATAACACTGTATAGCTTCTTCAATGATTTTCCTTGCCCTTCTCGATAAAAACTACAACGGCTGGAGCAACAAAATCAATTATTTAGTAATAAATTAGCAACAAATTATGCGCCGGGTCCGGAACGTGCCCTCCAAAATGGCCCCCGCAGCTTAATATACGTCACCCACAATGAATCATAACAATATATTTACTTATTTTTAAAACATATTTAATTTTCACAAATAAAATAAATTATATACAAAAAAAAACGGTGTAATAATTAAGAATCTAATACATTATAATATGAATTTATGATCAAATATTTTTCAAAATTTTCAACCAAAAACTTCTTTCTATATCTACCGACGTAATAAGGCAGTAAACTAATTTGCCAAGTAAGACATTCTTTAGAAAATACTGACAACTTCTCTCAAATAATCGAAGCCCCCATTTTTTTCTAATTTATTTATAATTTTAACCCCTATATTTCCTGGAATTTTTTTACAATGAGCCGAAAAAGTGTTAACAGGATTAACTGAATCACTTAATAGTAAATTTCTTTCCTCTAATGACTGTATTAAATCTGGTAAAAAAGAAAAATGAACTTTTGTGAACATAAGTTCTTTAGCAATTTGAACATTACTTAAAAGTTCTTGACTCTGAGTTACACATTGTGAATCATTTTGAATGTCTAACACAACTTCTTTTATGGCATCAAAATGATTTGCATAGAAAATTGCTGCTTTAATCCAGGTTCCCCACCTTGCAACATGGACCAAATTTGGATAAAATATGTTCAAATTTTTCCCTACTTTCACCATATATGGAGCGGCATCTTATAAAAATATTAGAAAATTTTCGCTGTTTACTTCATTTGGCAAAAAGAAGGGTGAAAGTGTTTGCTGAATGAAACGGCTGACAGTTATATTATTTAAGCTAATAATCTTTCATGGAAAGTCCCTCAATTTCTAAAATAAATTCTATGACGATTTAGAATACATGCAAAATAAATCGGTTTTAGCTTAAATATTAAATGTTATGTGAAAAAAGTAAAAATATGCAATTTATGCCCTCTACTGATGTCTATCTACAGTTCAGGTTAGGGCCTTCCCCCTGTATAAGCTTCTCTCTATTCTCTTCATGTTTACCTCAAGCTGTCTTCCATTCCAAGCAATAAATCCGCTATTAATTATATTATAAGCCCAAATACATCTTTACACAGCAATTTACAAACACAAATTTTTAGTACTTAACTCAAGTACCATTCAAAAACATGCCATCTATCTTTCTATGCGGGCTTTTAGTCTGACATGTTTGTATTTGAAACGCACTATTAGCTACAAATAAGCATTTGATTTATAGATGTTTTTGAGTATGCTTACGTAATAAGTTACAGTTATACCTATTAAGTAATTTTTAAATATTTCAGACGCTGTACCTACTTGTTATAATAATTTAAAGACTCGTTAGTGTATACATTTTTTTCCAAGTTATTGTCGAAATTTAAAAATATTCTTTTTGTTTATACAGAGAAGAACTAAGACCGAATGGGTTTTAGTAGAAAACTCGTACTTTTATATTATACTGGGTTACGAAAAAGTATCGCATCAAGACGTTATCTTTGAAACGAATGAATTTGTCATCTGCATTTTTTACAGTACATCACTTGTTATCATCTTGTTTCATTTTAAATGACAATCCAGGTCTAGCGATATATCACAAAAAAGCTTATTACTACTCGACCAAATTCATTTCAACTGTGAGATTCGGATGCGCGTAGAACACGCGTACGACACTGTCGGCAGCTACCAGTCCTAAGCAGAATATTGCACTGTAAAGATCCATTTGAACTCATAGTGGTACAATCCGCGTAGGAATTTTAATATGGAATTTAAGTCGCTTGTAAAACACAAGATTTTGAGTGCACAAAGTCGTGAAATAGTGCATAATGTTTTTAAATTTATGACATTGGAGGCACAACGTGGTGAGTTATTGGTTCCTTCAGCGAAAATACATGAAAGGGTTGCACAAGCAGTCGGTATTAGCCTAAGCACTGTAAAATCTATAGTTAAGCAAAGTAAAAATATTGATAAGGGTGAAGCTTCGTCATTCAGTACAAAACATAATAAAGGTAAAACACCGAAAAAGACAAAAATAGATGATATAGATACAAGAATATTACGAGGAATTGTCCACAATTGGTATGTACAAGAAAAAACAGCACCTACTCTGAAACGCTTGTTCCAAAAAGTTAAAGAAGACAGCGAGTTTACTGGTGGTAGAGAAAGTTTGCGTAAGATCTTACATAGTATAGGTTTTCGATGGCGCAAAATAAAAACAAACCGAACATTACTAATGGAGCGACATGACATTAGGCAATTGAGGACAGGGTTTTTAAAAACCATAAAACAATACCGTCAGGAGGGTCGACCAATTATCTATATGGACGAAACATATATTCATTCCTCCCACACTCATGAAAAAGCTTGGTCTGATAATAGTAACGAAGGGCTACGAAAACCAGTGTCTAAGGGGCAAAGATTAGTTATAGTTCATGCTGGATGGGAAAAAGGATTCATACCAAATGCATCACTTATATTTAAGTCAAAATGTAAGTCGGGTGATTTTCATGATGATATGAACTTTATCAACTACAAGAAATGGCTTGAGACTAAACTTATACCAAATTTGCCCCCACGTAGTGTGCTGGTTATTGACAATGCACCATATCACAATGTGCAGTGTGAAAAATCGCCTACATCCGCAAGTCGAAAAGATGAAATGAAGCAGTGGTTACGAAGCAGAAACATCACATTTGCAGATGACATGTTGAAAGTTGAATTATATAACATTATAAAAATATATAAGCCAAGATTTAAAACGTACGAAGTTGACAAAATCTTAGAACAACATGGTCATAATACTTTGAGATTGCCACCTTATCACCCTGACCTTAACCCAATTGAACTTGTTTGGGCATCCCTTAAACAATACGTTGGAAGTAAAAACATCACGTTTAAATTGTCAGATGTGGAAAAGCTATGTAATGAATTTTTTGACAATTTTCCACCACTAGAATGGCAAAGTCGCTGCCAACATGCGCTCAAATGTGAAAAAGAGTTTCTCTGCTTGGAACCAGCCCTTGATATAGTAATAGATCAAATTATTATCAATCTTGGAGATGACGATTCCGATGACGATGATGATTATGATATTGTAAGTTCTGAGAGTGAAAACAGTGATAGTGAGTGACAGATTTGTTTTAAACGGTGTCTCCATACTGTAAATAAAGAGAATAGACGTTTAGATTGTGTGTAATTTAAAACTGATGTCGTTAATGTAGTATTGTGAATATTATTTGGTGACTATAGGCTGCTTTCTTTAGTGTATTTCAGTTTCAGAAAGTTCAGACATCTTTTTGTATACAGCTACAATAGCGGAAAATTTCCTAATTGGATTTGATCAGGTAAACAATTTTAAAAATGTCTATGTGGAATAAATTTCGGTTTTATGTGTACCCAGTGTCATTTTAAATATCTACAATATTTAATATTTAGTTTGTATTCCATCGATCCTTTGACAACACTGTGTTGCGAAACAATTGTAATTGTAACAATGTTAGTACAGTAGAAATTAAGTTTATTAAAAATCGAATTCTATTTAGTTGTGTATTTTCCTCAAGTAAAGGCTACTTCGATTCAGAAATATAAATTGAAATCCACATTTTACACAGTTAATAACTAAAATGGAATTTATTACCAAATTCTCAGGATTTTATTTAGGTAATATTTAACTAACTAAACTTTCTCCGCCGAGTGTACATGCGTTTATTTTGCGGCACTGACATAGTTCGGTCTCGCTTCTTTGTTTGCGCATCTCAGAGTTGAAATGAATTTGGTCGAGGTGTACTTCCTCTTTCCAAAGATAATATACTACTTTACTACGAAATGTTTTATAAAATATCAATGTCCTAACCTCACACACTCTCAAATGAGCTAGCCAAGCAATAAAACATCATGAACTCAAAGTGTATTCAAGGCTTAGGATTCTTCTGCCGACAGATGTTTGGTATCCATTGATTACTAGTGCCCTTCGAATTAGTGAAAAAATTGGAATATATGGAGTTCGTTCTTCTTGTATAGTTTGCATGGTCGAAAATCTGGTAGACCTGCAAGTACAACTAAAAGTGGCCGGCAAGAACACCCGACTTGACATCCCTTGATTTTTTTCTGGGGCTACTTGAAAGAAAACGTTTATGTTAACAGACCAACTAACGTATGGCCAACAATTTGAGTACCCACTTATTGTAATGGAGTAACTGCAACTTAGGAAACTGTTAGTTATAATTTTTAAACAATAAAATTATATTTTTAATATTTTTGGTAAAAGAAAATTATAAGTTTTTCCGTGATATATCATTCGACCTGGGATGACATTCATCGTCCTAGATGGTAACGTCTTGATGCATTACTTTTTCGCAACCCTGTATATATAAAATGATAAAAATAGGATAACAAACAATCCTGTTTTGAACATTTATGACTCTTATAGTGTCAACGCTCTCTTAATATTATTTGTAATAACGCTTATCAACGCTTGCCTGTTACTACTTTCAATTCCCTGTATTAAATCGTATACAGGGTGAGACAAAAACGAAAGATTAATTATTTGTTTTGTAGGGTTGAAAGTAGTCATCAGCAGTAAATGTTTTCGCATGAAATACAATGCAGTTCAACACCGTGTTGAAATTTCAATTGAAAGTAAAGAACACTAGCTCGATAATGAGTTTCTTTAACTCATTCGCTATCGGCTTTTGTTCATATTTCATTATAGATATAACACCTGCATTGTATATGTTCTCTTTGTATGGATTATTTTTACAGGGTAACCGTGGGTGGAAGTACAGAGTCGGATCTTGGTAAACATTTATAACCACGCAAAGAATGTTATCTTTTAAACAACGCGTAACGCAATTAACCCAAAACATTAGGTTTCTTTTGTTTTCAATGCATTCTTTTTTAAATATCACGAAAATACTAATTCCCGAACGAACAATTTTCAGGTAATGACCGGATACTTTTCCAAAAGTTTAATGTATCTTAACATAAACATTATACCGCAAAACAAAAAGAATACATTTTCACTCCGATTTATGATTAAAAAAGTCAAAGGTCGCGAAAGAAAAAAAAAAGCGGAAAAGGTCATGATGAGTCCCAGGGGATGGATGACAAACACATAAACCATTCACTCCCTTGTGCAGACAGTTTTTCGTGACCCGGACTTTGCATCAGCCGAATACGAGATTTTTTCACACGTACAGACGAGGACTACAAAAATGTAAAAAATAATTCTAGTATGCTTTCAGTTACCTTGATGGCTGAGTCCATATCTGAAATCGTTTTCAGTTATGGTAATTTAAAAGTTTTTGAACGCGACTCAGACGTGAGTTATTTGAAAAAATATCCTTTTTAATGTGTCTAAATCATCGTGTGGAGCAGTTGAATTTTTTTTCTAATAATCCTTTTTGGAATTGATTTAAAACGTATTTCAGAATGTCATAAACGCGAACGTATCTATATATATTGTTTCGACTGAACCATTGCGTGAATAGGTTTTTACCAAATAAATGGAGTTTCCAGAGTTTCTATAATGAAAGATTTCACAAAAACTGAAAGTTGACGTGAAAGGAAAATGATTAAATTGCAGCTATACATAGTATTTTAACCGAAAATCTGTCACGACAAAATGTTGTATTATTTTTATATATAAGTATACAAAAATATCCTGGTTAAAAAATGAGTTTTAGACTGATTGCTGTCAATTATAATGATTTCATTAACTTCACATATAATGTATGTAACAGAATTTGCAAACTTAATTTTCAGATTAACCCATTAATGCATAAAGTTGGAAATTAATTTTTTTCTTGAGTAATATTGAGAAATATATTAAAAAAAAAAAGAAAAAGTTATGAAAAATTTTTGAATATTTTTTATTTCTTTGCTTTTCAGTGTCCCTTTAAATGGACTCTATGCTAATTGAACAGATAAAAATATTATTTATTACATTATAAAAAGAAGGATACCTTCAATTTTTATGATAAAGTTCAAAACAAAATTTAGCATGCCCACAGTCGCATTTTATACAAATAAAGTTACTTTTTTTCTTGCTCATTTGACACCTCCTGTCTGTTTTATTATAAGAAATCATGTGACCTATATTGTCAAATCTGCAAGCAAGTGGATATGGCAGTGCCGTTTTTCCTCTGCTTGATTTTTTGCGATAAGATTGAAGCAAATAATCTTCGAAAAACAAGCAGAGAAGAACAGTTTGGGTCATTAGGCATCAGTCTTATCCAAAATGCTGTAGATCAGTTTGGAGAGTGCTGTCGTGTATCCTGTTTCTCCCATCTTGGATATCAAGCATTTGTGTCAGACTCGGTCGAAGGCTTCGATGATATCCGATTGATTGGTTCCAGTTGAAACTATTTCTTGTCTATTCCACAAGCTTCAAAACTTAAGCTTCTGCGTTGTGTCTTTTTCTGAATCCGAACTGTTCTGACAGCATTCCTATGGCTTCTGTTTCCTCTTGGAGTCCCGACGCTCTTTGTGATAAACTAAAATAGTTATTTGTGTATTTAGAGCGTAAAGTAACATATTGCCGCTTGAGAAAGAATGTTGGCGATCTTTCGAAAGCGGTAATTTTACTTTACGCTCGAAAAACACACATAATTTTTTCTACAGTCGCCCTTTTATTAATTATAACAGTTTTTTATATTATCTTAGGAGTGCTTAGAATAATCGTCATTTTCGCTATTCATCATGATTAAGCTTAAAAAGATCTACTGACTAGAGATGTTAAAAAATAATCGATTTTCATATAAATCGATTATTATTTTCTTATAATCGTTTTTGAGTTGTCGATTTTTATTCTAATATTAATCGATTTTCGGAAACGGCTCGTATTATTTATTGACTATTTTTCAAAATTTTAGACCATTTTTCAAAATTATTGACCATTTTTGATAATTATTGACAATTATGGACCATTTTTCCAAATTTTTTACAATTATTGACCATTTTTGACCATATTTCAAAATTTTTGACAATTTTTGACAATTATCAACTATTTTTCAAAATTTTGACAATTTTTAACAATAATTGTTCACAGTTTTTGACAATTGTTGACCATTTTTGATAGTTTTTGACAATTATGGGCCATTTTCGACAATTTTCAAAAGTTTTGACAATTTTTCCAAATTTTAGACCATTTTTCAAAAATTATTGACCATTTTTCAAAATTATGAACCATTTTTGACAATTATTGACCATTTTTGACAATTATTGACCATTTTTCCAAATTTTTGTCAATTATTGACCATATTTCAAAATTTTTGACAATTTTTGACCATTTTTGATAGTTTTTGACAATTATTGGCGATTTTTGACAATTTTTCAAAATTTTCGACAAATTTTCTGAAAATTTAACAATTTTTGACCATTTTTGATAAATTTTGACAATTATCGACCATTTTTCAAAATTTTAACAATTATTGACAATAATTGTCCATTTTTGACCATTTTTGATATTTTTTGACAATTATTGACCATTTTTAAAATTTTTTAACAATTATTGACCATTTTTGACCAAATTTCAAAATTTTTGACAATTATCAACTATTTTTCAAAATGTTGATAATTTTTAACAATAATTGTCCATTTTTGATAGTTTTTGAAAATTATTGGCCATTTTTGACGATTTCTCAAAAATTTTGGCAATTTTTCAAAATTTTTGACCATTTTTCAAAATTATGAACCATTTTTGACAATTATCGACCATTTTTCAAAATTATGAACCATTTTTGACAATTATCGACCATTTTTCAAAATTTTAACAATTATTGACCAATTTTGACAGTAATTGTCCATTTTTGACAATTTTTGACCATTTTTGATAGTTTTTGACAATTATTGACCATTTTAGATAATTTTTTAAAATTTTTGACCATTTTTAAAATTTTTGACAATTGACCATTTTTGAAAATTTTTGACCATTTTTCAAATTTTTTTAAAAAATTTTGACAATTATCGACCATTTTTCAAAATTTTAACAATTATTGACAATTTTTGACAGTTTTTGACAGTTTTTGAATATTTTTGACAATTATTGACAGTTTTTGACAAAAATTGTCCATTGTCCAGTCAGGTCAGAAGTCAGAAGGACGGTTCCATAAATATTCACCAATTGAGTTAAATCGAAGGGCGTGGTTTGATTAAATAAGCGACCGAAAAAGATTCCTTTTTTGCGCTAGAGCGTAAAGTAACAATCCTCGGCATTTGTCGACTTTTTCGAATTTCATTTGAATATAGTAATTAGTCATTTTATGCGCGACTGTAGAAAAACTATTTTTTACTTTTCAGTTCGATTTGCTATGAAAACGAGTTTTTCAGTATTTTTTTTTTGTTTCAAATGTTAAAATCCTTACTAAAGTTGATTATGATAATAATGACCTTTATAAGTTGTTCCGTTCACAAAAAAATAAGTAGTAACCTTTGAAAAATAACTAACACATAACATCCCATGTAAAACAATTAGACGAGGTTAGGTGACATTACACAATCATGGTTTTTTCACTTTGTGGGTCAAAAATTCAGTAAATTTCAAGGTAAAACACTTGCTTAGACGAGAGACGAATTTTATATTTGTTTTGATTAAAAGTAAAATAAATCTTTAAGCAACATAAAAATACGTACATGTTTATGCATTTAAAAAGCTACCCTCTTTCCAATCCGAATTAATTCACCCAACAGTTTTTTTATTCTGTTTATAAATATATCATTTTCCTTCATCTTAAGTTTATATGCAATAGAATTCTGATATTTACTTCCACAAGATACACTTTCATTGGAAAACAATGAAAGCGATACGCCTAATGTGATATCCCAGGTGGCCGGGATCTATCCCTTATTCTTTTGGTTTTTTCCCTTGCCCGGGAGAGTTTGTCGGCTTTTCTTTAAGACGATTTTGCTGTGACGATGACGTCACATTATAATGGAAACAGACTACAAAAGACTTGGATGGTATTACCTTATTTGAAAGAAAACACAACATTTTTTGTTTTGTCTTTTCTAAAGTTACATTATTTGAAAATATTCGCATTTCAACAAATTTCAGTGGATCAAGTAAATTTTAATTAGTTCAATTAATATATTAATAATATGTTATTGAACAATGTTAATAATAACTGTTAGACGTATTTAGAAAATAAAATAGTACTGCCACGTGGTACGCCCCCGTTCCTTTGTTCTTTTGCTTAGCACTTGTGGGTGACAGACACAATGCGTTCCTGTTTAAATTAAATTGCAGTATCAATAATAAATTATTTTATATTTTAATTCAATACAATTTCGGTACTTACAACTGATTTAACAAATAAATACAAACTACAGGTTTTGTACCTTTGGTCAAAGATTACAAAATTTGTAATCTTTACTTTGGTTCCAATAAATTCATCAATCAAAATTAAATTCTAGATAAACATTTATCATATTTTTTAAATTCTTCTTAAATTCTAATGAAAGGCAATTGTACAAATAAGTCTTATTTACCCGCTATTGCTTCCCAAAGCAAAATAAAAAAAAACAATCTAAACAAAACAAAACTTCTCTTCAAGTTAAACAATGAAAATATTTATTCATATTTTTGGTTGGCAGAAACCTGCTTTAAAAGATCAGTTTCTGTTAAAATGCAATCGTAAAAATCCTTACACGTCAAATGTTTTAAATTAAACAGGAGGGACTGCGGGAGCGAGCGACCGACAGTCGACTCGCCTGCGCTCGTCCATGCTCGGCGCTCGCTAGTTTGCGAAATGTAAAAAGCCTAACAAAAGCCGGACACCGTTTATTTTGGCCGGACACGCAATCAAAAAGCCTAAATATATCCGGCTTATCCGGACGCCTAGCAGCGCTTATAAGTTGTATTCTTATTTTTAAATAAACTAATTATAGTAAGTCATTGATTAAAGTACGATCACATATTATTTTAGAATTTATTTATATTGGTAAATCCTGTTTATCTGGTTTTAAATCGCCCATAAAAATAAATATATCTGTGACGCCTCTGTTTTGTTTATTATTTTTTCTAAAAGGGAGCAAAATTTTAGACTCTCACTGATCACCCTTGTTTACAAAAAAAAGTGCATGCCCAAGAATTTGACCGTTCGTGGAAAGTTCTATGCAACTCAAGAAATATATAAGGGGTTGTTTGTATTTTCCAATATTTGACCATTTTTTTTACAAAGGTTTAGCTACCCCAAATCCTCTTTACTGATCTCCTAATTAATATCTTAATAAATTTTCAATGCCTGGACCTCTCCGAATCATTCAATCTAATGTAGTAAATATGCAACGAATATTCCTCTGCTACCTGTATTGGGTCGAGCAATGCAACCCTAGCGAAGATAAGAAGGGCACCCTTTTTGTGAAGTTGTTTACATATTTATCATGTATTCGTTCTTGAGAAAAGGGATAGTTAGTCTATTGGCATTTTGAAAGTAAATCATGATTCCTTAATTTCGCATTGTTTTGTATATAAACTAGTCAATTTGGAGGTGTCGTTTTATTAAATATCTTACACTAAATTTTGTCTAAATTTTATTACCTTTGAAATATAAACCTTTTCTCTGTATCGTCTTGCACTAAATTAATAATGAAACAAATCAATTAATATCGATGTTTATCATCAATAAAACATTTTCTAAAATCCTTATATCGCTTCTGTCATTGCAATATTTAAAAAAATTGTAGGGTGCAGCTTAAGTAAGAGTTTTGCGTATTAAATCAAGATTAGCATCATTAAAAACGGTTAAAGAAGACAGGCCAATTATTGACCTTATTGCGGCACTTGTTTATTAATGTTATTCATTTGTTGAAACCACAAATCCAGTCCGTACATAGCCGTTGTATGATGAAAGAAACAGTGGCTACTACGCCGACCGTACACGTTTTAATAAAAAATACAAAAAGATCAGTAGATTGTCATAACTCGGTTTTGGAGCGGTTGAAAAGAAAACAAGAGGCGACGAGGTTTTGTTCCTGCCAAATCTATGTCTAAATTAAATATGAAGATCTGAACTGGTTCAGAAATAAATCTACTACGTCCTTTTTTAAAACTCGTCAATAATTACCTATATTGAAAACACTTTTATATTTTTTAAATCATTGTTTGCCTACTAAAATTTATTGAAAGTAAAAAGTTGAATTTTTCTAAAATATTTACTCTCCACTTTCGAGTACCCCTGTATACAAAATATCATAGATACGACCCTACAGATTTTTTCCCATATTCTTCCATTTTCTGAGAGTATGGATTACAAATTTCAGCACAAATTTCCTATTATTATGGACTCTACGAATTTTTGAATATGCGCGTGTACTATTAGTCGTCACTTATACCGATTTTCGAATTTTCAAAATGGGAACTATATCTTTTCCGACAGTTTTATATATGGAAATCTACTAATTCGGTCCCGTAGAATCCGAAAAAAATTATAAAAATTTCCTAAAGTCTAAGGCTAAAAAGTTGAATTTTTCGAAAATATTTCCTCTACACTTTCGGGTACCCCTGTATACAAAATATCATAGATACGACCCTACAGATTTTTTCCCATATTCTTCCATTTTCTGAGAGTATGGATTACAAATTTCAGCTCAAATTTCCTATTATTATGGACTCTACGAATTTTTGAATATGCGCGTGTACTATTGGTCGTTGCGAATACCGATTTTCGAATTTTCAAAATCGGAACTAAGTCTTTTCCGACACTTTTATATAAGAAAATTGACTAATTCGACCCAGTAGATTCCGAAAATGATTATAAAAATTTCCTTAAGTCTAAGGCTAAAAAGTTGAATTTTTCGAAAATATTTACTCTCCATTTTCGGGTACCCCTGTGTACAAAATATCATAGATACGACCCTACTGATTTTTTCCCATATTCTTTGATTTTCTGAAAGTATGGATTACAAATTTCATATCAAACTTCCTATTATTATGGACTTTACGAATTTTTGAATATGCGCGTGTACTATTGGTCGTCTCGTATACCGATTTTCAAATTTTCAAAATCGGAACTAAGTCTTTTCCGACACTTTTATATATGGAAATCTACTAATTCGGTCCCGTAGAATTCGAAAAGGATTATAAAAATTTCCTAAAGTCTAAGGCTAAAAAGTTGAGTTTTTCGAAAATATTTACTCTCCATTTTCGGGTACCCCTGTGTACAAAATATCATAGATACGACCCTACTGATTTTTTCCCATATTCTTTCATTTTCTGAGAGTATGGATTACAAATTTCAGCTCAAACTTTCTATTATTATGGACTCTACGAATTTTTGAATATGCGCGTGTACTATTGGTCGTTGCATATACCGATTTTCGATTTTTCAAAATCGGAACTAAGTCTTTTCCGACAGTTTTATATATGGAAATCTACTAATTCGGTCCCGTAGAATCCGAAAAGGATTATAAAAATTTCCTAAAGTCTAAGGCTAAAAAGTTGAGTTTTTCGAAAATATTTACTCTCCACCTTCGGGTACCCCTGTATACAAAATATCATAGATACGACCCTACTGATTTTTTCCCGTATTCTTCCATTTTCTGAGACTATGGATCACAAATTTCAGCTCAAACTTCCTATTATTATGGACTCTACGAATTTTTGAATATGCGCGTGTACTATTGGTCGTTGCGTATACCGATTTTCGAATTTTCAAAATCGAAACTAAGTCTTTTCCGACAGTTTTATATATGGAAATCTACTAATTCGGTCCCGTAGAATCCGAAAAAAATTATAAAAATTTCTTAAAGTCTAAGGCTAAAAAGTTGAATTTTTCGAAAATATTTCCTCTACACTTTCGGGTACCCCTGTGTACAAAATATCATAGATACGACCCTACTGATTTTTTCCCATATTCTTTGATTTTCTGAAAGTATGGATTACAAATTTCAGCTCAAACTTCCTATTATTATGGACTTTAAGAATTTTTGAATATGCGCGTGTACATTGGTCGTCTCGTATACCGATTTTCAAATTTTCTAAATCGAAACTAAGTCTTTTCCGACACTTTTATATATGGAAATCTACTAATTTGGTCCCGTAGAATCCGAAAAGGATTATAAAAATTTCCTAAAGTCTAAGGGTAAAAAGTTGAATTTTTCGAAAATATTTACTCTCCACCTTCGGGTACCCCTGTATACAAAATATCATAGATACGACCCTACTGATTTTTTCCCATATTCTTCCATTTTCTGAGACTATGGATTACACATTTCAGCTCAAACTTCCTATTATTATGGACTCTACGAATTTTTGAATATGCGCGTGTACTATTGGTCGTTGCGTATACCGATTTTCGAATTTTCAAAATCGAAACTAAGTCTTTTCCGACAGTTTTATATATGGAAATCTACTAATTCGGTCCCGTAGAATCCGAAAAGGATTATAAAAATTTCCTAAAGTCTAAGGCTAAAAAGTTGAGTTTTTCGAAAATATTTACTCTCCACCTTCGGGTACCCCTGTATACAAAATATCATAGATACGACCCTACTGATTTTTTCCCATATTCTTCCATTTTCTGAGACTATGGATTACACATTTCAGCTACGAATTTTTGAATATGCGCGTGTACTATTGGTCGTTGCGAATACCAATTTTCGAATTTTCAAAATGGGAACTAAATCTTTTCCGACATTTTTATATAAGGAAATTGACTAATTCCACCCAGTAGATTCCGAAAATGATTATAAAAATTTCCTAAAGTCTAAGGGTAAAAAAATGTTTCCTCTCCATAATTGTTGTACTGGTAGTCACTCCTTTTTGTAAATCACGCCGCTTCTTAGCGAAATGTATGTAATACAGCCTTTTATTTTCCAAAATGGCTTCTCGGAACACCAATTCGTGATTGTTTTGGTTGCAGTGTACGTGATTTGGGTTTTTATTTCATTTTGTTTTCTCTTGAATGTGTCGAAGAGATGTAAAAAAACGGGTCGAGTAAAAATTTGTTGGGTCGGTTCGGAGCAATGTATAATTTTAAACCGTTTAGCTTAAACAAACGTTTTATTAAATCACCATTAACATTACCACAAAAGGTAATTTTTATCGAGGAGCAATTGTGCACAGAAAGTTAACAAAATTATATAATGTATGTTATTATTGGTAGTTATTACTTTATTTTTGAAGTAGAAAACCGCTAAAAACACACGATTCATTAACTTCTTTAGTATGCTTCAGTAAATCTATAATTATATCAGAAATTATTTAATATTTTTAAAATTATGAAGCAAAAATGTTATAAATTTTCTTCTCGAACAAAACTCCTCCTGTCCACAAATTTTATATTCTCACAAGTTTTCTTGTGAAATTTTTTCCGGCACATTTTTCCACTTTCCGTATCATTATATCCAACGCGTTCGTTTTTCATAACCTCACAAAAAGAATCTTCTTCCATGGGCTCTCGCATTCATCCAAAACTTTATGACGAAAATTTTATTCTCAACCGAAACTGGCAATTAAGCTAACGACTTTTGCGCTGTACGGAATTATTTAATATACTTTTGGGTTTCAAGTACAGGCCAATTTTATTCAACGCTTTTTTTTAAGACGTCAGAGAAAATTTCTCGAGCATTTATTCGGCTCGGGAAAGTCGGAGGGTTTTTGTAAATAATCAAGTATTTTGGTTAGCATTAAAATTTAAAATTTAATCATATTTTTGATGGTAAGTCGTTTAATTATACGAAAATACTACGAATTATGTAGATACTTACTTGTTTAGCAAAATGATTTTAATGAAGATTTTTAGGAAAATACTGTGCAGTGTTACAGTCCAAATTTTAACAATTATTTACAATTTTTGAGCATTTTTGACAGGTTCTGACAATTATTGACCATTTTTGACAATTTTTCACAAATTTTGACCATTTTTTAAAAATTTTGACAATTTTTAACAATTATTGACCATTTTTTTAAATAATTATCAAATTTTTACCATTTTTCAAAAAATTTGACTATTTTTAACAATTATTGACCATTTTTGTCAGTTTCTGACAATTATTGACCATTTTTGGCAGGTTTTTTATAATTATTGACCATTTTTCAAAATTTTAACAATTACTGACCATATTTGAAAATTTTTCAAAAATTTTGACAATCATTGACCATTTATTCAAATATTTAGAAATTTTTGACCATTTCTCAAAATTTTAACAATTTTTGACAGTTTTTGACAATTTTTGACGATTTTTGATTGGCTTAGACAATGATTGACCGTCTTTGACAATTATTGACCATTTTTGACAATTTTTGAAAATATTTGGCAATTATTAACCATTTTTTCCAAATTTTGACAATTATTGACCATTTTTCCAAATTTTCGACTATTTTTGAACATATTTTAAAATTTTTGACAATTTTTCAGAAATTTAACATATTTTGCAGTTTTTAACCATTCTTTAAAAAATTTTGACAGTTTTTGACCATTTTTGACAGGTTCTGACAATTATTGACCATATTTGAAAATTTTTCAAAAATTTTGACAATCATTGACCATTTTTTCAAATATTTAGAAATTTTTGACCATTTCTCAAAATTTTAACAATTTTTGACAGTTTTTGACAATTTTTGACGATTTTTGATTGGTTTAGACAATGATTGACCGTCTTTGACAATTATTGACCATTTTTGACAATTTTTCAGAAATTTTAACCATTTTTCAAAAAATTTGACAATTATTGTCCATTTTTTCAAAATTTTTACAAATATTGACCATTTTTGACAATTATTGACCATTTTTCCAAATTTTTGACAATTTTTGAAAATATTTGGCAATTATTAACCATTTTTTCCAAATTTTGACAATTATTGACCATTTTTCCAAATTTTCGACTATTTTTGAACATATTTTAAAATTTTTGACAATTTTTCAGAAATTTAACATATTTGGCAGTTTTTAACCATTCTTTAAAAAATTTTGACAGTTTTTGACCATTTTTGACAGGTTCTGACAATTATTGACCATTTTTGACAATTTTTCAAAAATTTTGACCATTTTTTAAAAATTTTGACAATTTTTAACAATTATTGACCATTTTTGACAGTTTCTGACAATCATTGACCATTTTTTTAAGTAATTATTAAATTTTTACCATTTTTTAAAAATTTTGACTATTTTTAACAATTATTGACCATTTTTGTCAGTTTCTGACAATTATTGACCATTTTTGGCAATTTTTCCAAAATTTTGACCATTTTTTAAAAATTTTGACAATTTTCAACAATTATTGACCATTTTCGGCAGGTTTTTTATAATTATTGACCATTTTTTAAAAATTTTAACAATTATTGACTATTTTTGACAATTTTTAGAAATATTTAACAATTTTTGACAGTTTTTGACAATTTTTGACAGGTTCTGACAATTTTTGACAATTTTTAACAATTATTGGCCATTTTTGACAGTCTTTTATAAATATTGACCATATTTTCAATATTTTGACCATTTTTCAAAATTTTAACAATTACTGACCATTTTTGAAAATTTTTCAAAAATTTTGACAATCATTGACCATTTTTTCAAATACTTAGAAATTTTTTACCATTTCTCAAAATTTTTACAATTTTTGACCATTTTTGACAATTTTTGACAGTTTTTGACAGTTTTTGACAATTTTTGATTGGTTTAGACAATGATTGACCGTCTTTGACAATTATTGACCATTTTTGACAATTTTTCAGAAATTTTTACAAATATTGACCATTTTTGACAGTTTTTGACAATTATTGACCATTTTTCCAAATTTTTGACAATTTTTGAAAATATTTGGCAATTATTAACCATTTTTTCCAAATTTTGACAATTATTGACCATTTTTCCAAATTTTTGACTATTTTTGAACTTTTTTTGAAATTTTTGACAATTTTTCAGAAATTTAACATATTTGGCAGTTTTTAACCATTCTTTAAAAAATTTTGACAGTTTATAACCATTCTTTCAAAATTTTGACAGTTTTTGACCATTTTTGAAAATTTTTAACAATTATTGACCATTTTTGACAATTTTTCACACCTGTGTGCGAGCTCAGCGCGGCAAGAGAGTTTGCGCAAATTCAAAAACGTTTCTGAAACACTTTAGGGTGATTCAAAGAATCAAACAGAATTGTAAGCGCTTCTTCATGAAAGTCAGCAACTTTCGCTAGATTCTTCCTGTATAGTGAACCGTAGGTAGCGAGGACAATAGAACCCTAATACCATTACCATTCAAATATATTTAGAAGTGATAAATTTGCCGTGACATTAAATCAAGTAAGTTGTCATCCAATTAAGGCGCAAGATGCAATTGGGCGGAGCCTATGAGAGTACTATTTTCTAGTATACGTAGGTAGTTTGCGCGCGTAATTTTTATGTTTAGGTTTTAGGTTCCTACGTTTAAATATCCTACTTATTGTCCATATTTATTCGCTTTTGGAGAATTGAGATACAATTGATTTATTTCATCTATTGCGGTTTTAGGGTCACTTACCTGAAATCGTGCTATCAATATGATAAAAATATATTATAATATGATATTAAAATGTTGAAAACAATATATGGAATAACATATACTATATTTATTCATGAAAAAAATGTTATTACGACATTATTGAATAACTTGACCTTGTTTTTCGAGACTCATCTGTAGGCGAAATAGCTTGTTTATCGCCAACAAACATGGTATCTTATAAAAATGGAATCAATGCAGAATTAAATCGTTTTACTGTTATTAGTCATCAAAACGATTAAATATGTTGGTCAAATGTGGGAGGATTAGTTACGATGTGATTCTACGAACAACGACGACGATTGAATATATTTGTCACTTGATTTCAGTTTGTTTATAAAAATGAATTCTCTATAATAGTACCGTTACTTTGAACCAAATTTGCATTGTTTAAAATGATTTGCAATTGAGATTACGCATTGCAAAAAAATGCGTTGTTATTGAATAGCACGAATGTAACTATAAGAAATTAAATTAGACGCAAAAATTCTCTAAGTACATTATAATGTATCTACTTTCAATTTCTTGTGTTTTTAAAATGCGCAAAATAGGTTAATACTTAAATTCAATAATAAATTACGGATATTTGCTTTTAACATTTCAAAACATAAAACTGGAAAAGTAATTCTTACGTGCTGATTGTTGTTTTATTTTCAACACGGCTTACAAAACGTTTTGGAATTCTAGGACAAATGGAATATTAAATTTTATTTTTACGACTTGTTGTTTATTTAGGAAGTGAGCCCATTGTAAATCAAACCATAAAGAACATGACATTATATTATATTTTTCGTTTGACCAACAAAATTATTAATTTCGGTCGTTCCATTCGATAAAAAAAATAATGAATAACTCTGCTATTTACTTTCCAAAAGTGCAAAGTCAGAAGTTACATAAAACGCAGACAAAGGATGCAATCTCAGTGTCATTATTCCTTTACTTTTATATCCGTATCCTTACGTCCGCATCTACAGTATTCCATAACAATAAATTCTTCTGTGGACGTATTACGCTAGAAAACAAGTATATTAGTCAATATTTCAACGAAAAAACGTAATAAAACAACTACAGTGTATTGAAAAATCACTATAGCATGGACGCTTCACGTACATGAAATTGTTTCTTTAAATTTCAACTGAAACATCGGTTAGCATTCTAGGAGACGAGAAACAATCTCTTATTTACTGTTTATATTAAAAATCACCACTTTACGAGCGAGTTTTACGTATAAAGAGGATTCTAAAAACTCGCAGTTATAAACTAAATATTTTTAACATTGAAAAAGCGAAACCATCGGGACTCGAACCCAGGACCCCTCGGCTAGAGGCCCTTTCGTAACCCTCTGCTCTACGGACGGTTCCTACTAGGGATGTTAAAAAATAATCGATTTTTATATAAATCGATTATTATTTTCTTATAATCGATTTTTAGTTATTGATTTTTTTAGTAATATTAATCGATTTTTAGTAAATCGATTTTATAAATTACGTGTTTAAATCGATTTTCGGAAACGGCTCGTATTATTTATTGACTATTTTTCAAAATTTTGACAACTTTTGACAATTATTGACCATTTTTCAAAATTTTAACAATTATTGACCATTTTTCGAAATTTTAACAATTATTTGCCATTTTTGACAATTATTGACCATTTTGACTGTTTTTCAAAATTGGTGAGCATTTTTCAAAATTTTTGATCATTTTCCAAAATGATGACAATTTTTAACCATTTTTGACAATAATTGTCCATTTTTAACAGTTTTTGACAATAATTGACAATTTTTAACCATTTTTGATAGTTTTTCACCATTTTTGACAATTTTCCATAATTTTAGACCATTTTTCAAAATGTTAGGTCATTTTTCAAAATTATTGACCATTTTTGATAATTATTGACAATTATTCACGATTTTTCCAAAATGATGACAATTTTTAACCATTTTTGACAATAATTGTCCATTTTTAACAGTTTTTGACAATAATTGACAATTTTTAACCATTTTTGATAGTTTTTCACCATTTTTGACAATTTTCCATAATTTTAGACCATTTTTCAAAATGTTAGGTCATTTTCCAAAATTATTGACCATTTTTGATAATTATTGACAATTATTCACCATTTTTCCAAATTTTTGACAATTATTGACCATTTTTCCAAATTTTTGTCAATTATTGACCATATTTCAAAATTTTTGACAATTATCAACTATTTGTCCTTTTTTGACCATTTTTGATAGTTTTTGACAATTATTGGCGATTTTTGACAATTTTTCAAAATTTTCGACAAATTTTCTGAAAATTTAACAATTTTTGACCATTTTTGATAGTTTTTGACAATTATCGAACATTTTTCAAAATTTTAACAATTTTTGACAATAATTGTCCATTTTTGACCATTTTTGATATTTTTTGACAATTATTGACCATTTTTAAAATTTTTTAACAATTATTGACCATTTTTCCAAATTTTTGACAATTATTGAACATTTTTGACCATATTTAAAAATTTTTGACAATTTTCCAAAAACTTTAACAATCTTTGACAATTATCATTTATTTCTCAAAATTTTTACAATTTTTAACAATAATTGTCCAATTTTAAAAATTTTTACAATTTTTAAAAATAATTGACAATTTTTACCAATTTTTGATAGTTTTTGATCATTTTTGACAATTATTCAAAATTTTAGACCATTTTTCAAAATTATTGACAATTGTTGACAATTATTATGGACCATTTTTCCGAATTTTTGACCATTTTTGACAATTATTGACCATTTTTGACCAAATTTCAAAATTTTTGACAATTTTTCAAAAACTTTAACAATTTTTGACAATTATCAACTATTTTTCATAATTTTGACATTTTTTAACAATAATTGACAATTTTTAACTATTTTTCATAATTTTGACATTTTTTAACAATAATTGACAATTTTTAACAATTTTTAACAATTTTTAACAATTTTTGATAGTTTTTGATCATTTTTGACAATTATTCAAAATTTTAGACCATTTTTCAAAATTATTGACCATTTTGATATTTTTGACAATTGTTGACAATTATTATGGACCATTTTTCCGAATTTTTGACCATTTTTGACAATTATTGATCATTTTTGACCAAATTTCAAAATTTTTGACAATTTTTCAAAAACTTTAACAATTTTTGACAATTATCAACTATTTTTCAAAATTTTGACAATTTTTAACAATAATTGTCCATTTTTGACAGTTTTTGACCATTTTTGACCATATTTTGAAAATTTTTGCTAATTTTCACATAATTTTATTTGATTTTTAATCTGATAAATTGTTAATGAATGAATTTTTTAGGTTTAATATCGGAATATGAAAAGCATTTACTTTTTAAAATAATACCAAAAAAATCGATTTTTCCCAGAAATCGATTCTTTTTTTATTAAAATCGATTTCTGACAAATCGATTAATTTTGAATAATGAAAAATCGATCTTTACTTAATCGATTCTTTTCCATTCATCTCACATCCCTAGTTCCTACCTATCGATGTTCTGTACGGTATTATAAGCTACCATTAAGCGCGACTGCGTCTTAAATTCGGCCATCTTGCGCCGCTCCTCGTCCTGGAGGTACCTATCTCACCTACTCGTTCGTGAGCCTGATGCCTTGCCTGCCTACGCCTATCTCACTCTCCTGGCGAGCCTGACGACTGCACGCCCATTCCAGTCACCCCATCTCACTATCACATCACATTATGGCTTCATGTGGACATTTCGTAGATCAAATCCCACTTCTGATATATAAGCTAAATATTCTGAACATTGAAAAAGCGAAACCACCGGGACCCCTCGGTTAGAAAGCTCTTACGTAACCCTCTGCGCTACGGACGGTTCCTACCTATCGATGTTCGGTTCGGTATTATAAGCTACCATTAACCGCGACTGTGTCTTACACTGTATTCGTTGAAATTTGGTCGATTTTCAATAGTCTGGAATTATTTTCTCTTTAATCCATGGAATTGGTACATTTGACCTCGACTTTTTAATATATTATGTGAAGATCTCTGAAGCTATCCGGATCATTTCTAAATAATCGACTACCCGCTAAATTTCAGGTTTTGTCAATTAATTCGGAAAACCTTGCTTCATCGACCAGCTCAGGCAGGTCGTAATAGTCATCTGATGTAATCGTTACAAGATTGACCGCTACAGTTGTTGCAAAAAGTCGAGCATTTGAATTTTGCGTTCCTTCAACCGCAATTGGTACAGTGGCGGCTAGTACATAAGCGCTGCAGTGCTGCAGAGCTCCCAAAAAATCTTCTAATTAACTAAAATATTAGTCATAACATAATGTCAAACATTGTCATAATGATAAAAAAACAAGCCACATCTGAAATAACAAAAAACGTACATAAAGTTAACCAGAACCTATTTCGTGCGATCGTTGATATTTTATATAGCTGGGCAACACCAACGTGCTCTTCGAGCACTTTAAAACACCCGCGCTGCACACTTCTCCCCCTTGACTGTCTAAAAGTAAGCCGTGATCATGCGAGATTTTCCCTCTTGAAATCGCTGCATTGAGTACAGCGCAACGAGGCATACGGTACGTAACGAATTAAAACTTTTCTTAGAAAATCTATAAAAATAGCTGTATCTTAAGAACTGTTTGATTTACTGAAGTTAAATTGCTGTCACTTTGTTCTAAATTTTATTTGCTTTTAAATTGTATATAGCAGCTTTTGCTGCCAAATGTGTAATCCCATCCAGCAACTTATAGAGGCTGTGAAGTAGCCAAAAAAATGCAAGAAATCAAGAACAAAACAATAAAAGCGAGAAAAAGAATAAACGTCATGAACACAACAAACAAACAAAATCCCCACATGAGAGAAGGGAAAAAATTTAGTCAAGTTGTAAGAGGAGAGGAACAAGTACCATCAACAAGTAGCCAGGCCACAATCACTGAAATGTTATCCAATCTACTAGAGAGATTTGACAAACAAGAAGAGTTAATTAATAAACTGACTGAGACGAGGGAGGTTGGGCAAAAAATAATATGCAAAAAGCAATTCTATTTGCAGAACACCTTGAACTAGCAACAGAGAACTCTCTTGGAGGAAGACAATCAGCTGGAGAAAAATATATCAAACTGGTCTCTCCCAGAGAAGTAGCTGATAAAATAAAAACAAACCTGAATCCAAAAAAAGCGCCTGGATACGATCTAATCAAAGGAGCAATATTAAAATAAACTACCAAGAAGAGGTATTGTGAAACTCGCTAATTTGATCAATGCAGTTTTTAGACTGAAGCATATTCAAAAGGTCTGGAAAATAGCTGAGGTGATTATGATTCTAAAACCAGGGAAAAACGCAAGCGAAGCTAAGTCTTACAGGCCAATTTCTCTCTTACCTGTGATATCAAAACTTTTTGAAAAGCTATTTCTGACTAGACTTAAAAATATTATAGAAGAAAATATGCTCATAAAAGACTACCAGTTTGGATTTCGTGAAAAACATTCGACAATAGATCAAGTGCACAGGATCACAGATATAATAGAAAAAGTCTACGAATAAAAAGAAGTATGCGCTGCTCTGTTCCTAGACATAGACCAGGCGTTCGATAAGGACTGGCGGGGGTCATAAAGAAAATGGAAAAAATTCTCCCAAAACAATTTGCATAGTTATTGGTATCTTACATAACAGATCGATTTTTCAGAGTTAAACAAGAAACTGAATACTCTGAACTGAAACAAATAAAAGCAGGTGTGCCACAAGGGAGCGTGCTTGGCCTAGTTCTATATCTACTATATACATATGCCATACTAGATATGAATGATATAAAAATTGCCACATTTGTTGATAACACCGCGCTTCTTGCAACAGGAACAAATGTGGAAGAAGCTACTCAAAAGTTACAAAGAGCCACTAATCAATTCAACGAATGGACCAAAAACTGGAGAATAAACTTAATGAATCAAAATCGGTAAATATAAATTTTACTAACAAAACGAATAATCAAAACATACCAATCGCAGTTAACGGAATGGAGGTACCATATGGAAACTCGGCAAAATATCTCGGAATAACTCTGGATGCTAAGCTAAGATGGAAGGAGCATGTAAAGAAGAAAAGGAAAGAACTAGATACAAAATATAAAAAAACGTATTGGGTTATAGGAAGAAAATCCCAAAAAATGTCAACACATAATAAATTGCTCATATATAAGCAGATTCTGAAACTCATTTGGACATACGGACTGTGCCAGTTCAACCAACATAGCACCGATACAAAGATTTCAAAACAAGGTACTCCGTGCTATTGTGAACGCTCTATACTATAATCGAAATGAAAATCTGCACAGAGACCTCAATGTACCAGAAATGATGAGATATGCCCAACACCACGATAACAGGTTACATAATCATGTTAACATCGAGATGCTCCAGCTACTCGATCAACACAACCTAAAGAGAAGATTGAAAAGGACGAAACATTCAGACCTGGTGTAAGTGACAAGTGAAAGTGTTGAAAGCAGAGCACAGTGATAAGTGGAAGCTCACAGTTAAGAACTGAGTGCCATCAATGGATTATAACTTAGTTTTAAGGATTGTATATATAATTTACGATAAGACAAAATTGCTGGTTGGTCGTTGTTCTCGACCTGGTGTAATACTACTTTCCATAATAGAAAAAAAAATAGTAACTTTTGCCGTAACATTATTCTTTTGTGGTCAAAATTGGAAAAAAAGGTGAGCGGTCGTCGGACCGCCGACAGAAGCTTGCTTCTTATGCACAATAGAATGACCATTTTTCGTGAATTTTTCAGCATTTTTAAAAAAAATTTAACAAATCTTGACCATTTTTGACGAATTTTTACAGTTATTGGCCCTCTCTGACAATTATTGACCATTTTTGACAATTTTTCAAAAATTTTAACATATTTGGCAATTATTGACCATTTTTTCAAAATTTTGAAATTTTTTTCAAATTTCAATAATTGACCATTTTTGACAATTATTGAGCAATTTTGACAGTTTTGACAATTATTAATCATTTTATGACAAATTTTCAAAAATTTAGACCATTTTTCCAAATTTTGACAATTATTGACCATTTTTGACAATTTTTGAGCATTTTTGACAGGTTCTGAGAATTATTGAAAATTTTTCAAAAATTTTGACAATTTTTAATAATTATTGACCATTTTTGACATTTTTTCATAATTATTGACCATTTTTACAAAATTTTGACAATTTTTGACAATTTTTCAAAAATTTTTACATATTTGGCGATTATCGACCATTTTTTCAAAATTTTGACAATTTTTGACCATTTTTCTAAATTTTAACAATTATTGATCCTTTTGGACCATTTTTGACGAATTTTGATTGGTTTTGACAATAATTGACCATCTTTGACAATTATTGACCATTTTTGACAATTTTTCAAAATTTTTGACAATTATTGAACAGTTTTTGACAATTTTTGAAAATATTTGGCAATTATTAACCATTTTTTCAAAATTTTGACTATTTTCCAAAATTGGAAAAAAATGAGAGCGGTCGACAGAAGCTTGCTTCTTATGCACAATAGAATGACCATTTTTCGTGAATTTTTCACCATTTTTCAAAAATTTTAACAAATCTTGACCATTTTTGACGAATTTTTACAATTATTGGCCGTCTCTGACAATTATTGACCATTTTTGACAATTTTTCGAAAATTTTAACATATTTGGCAATTATTGACCATTTTTTCAAAATTTTGAAAATTTTTTCAAATTTCAATAATTATTGACCATTTTTGACAATTATTGACCATTTTTGACAATTATTGAGCAATTTTGACAATTATTAATCATTTTATGACAAATTTTCAAAAATTTAGACCATTTTTCCAAATTTTGACAATTATTGACCATTTTTGACAATTTTTGAGCATTTTTGACAGGTTCTGAGAATTATTGAAAATTTTTCAAAAATTTTGACAATTTTTAATAATTATTGACCATTTTTGACAGTTTTTCATAATTATTGACCATTTTTACAAAATTTTGACAATTTTCCAAAAATTTTAACATATTTGGCGATTATCGACCATTTTTTCAAAATTTTGACAATTTTTCTAAATTTTAACAATTATTGATCCTTTTGGACTATTTTTGACGAATTTTGATTGGTTTTGACAATGATTGACCGTCTTTGACAATTATTGACCATTTTTGACAATTTTTCAAAAATTTTTGAAAATATTTGGCAATTATTAACCATTTTTTCAAAATTTTGACTATTTTTGATTATTTTTCCAAATCTGACAAATTTTCAAAAATTTAGACCATTTTAGACCATTTTTCCAAATTTTGACAATTATTGACCATTTTTGACAATTTTTGAGCATTTTTGACAGGTTCTGAGAATTATTGAAAATTTTTCAAAAATTTTGACAATTTTTAATAATTATTGACCATTTTTGACAGTTTTTCATAATTATTGACCATTTTTACAAAATTTTGACAATTTTTGACAATTTTTCAAAAATTTTAACATATTTGGCAATTATCGACCATTTTTTCAAATTTTGACAATTTTTGACCATTTTTCTAAATTTTAACAATTATTGATCCTTTTGGACCATTTTTGACGAATTTTGATTGGTTTTGACAATGATTGACCGTCTTTGACAATTATTGACCACTTTTGACAATTTTTCAAAAATTTTTGACAATTATTGAACAGTTTTTGACAATTTTTGAAAATATTTGGCAATTATTAACCATTTTTTCAAAATTTTGACTATTTTTGATCATTTTTCCAAATCTGACAAATTTTCAAAAATTTAGACCATTTTAGACCATTTTTCCAAATTTTGACAATTATTGACCATTTTTGACAGGTTCTGAGAATTATTGAAAATTTTTCAAAAATTTTGACAATTTTTAATAATTATTGACCATTTTTGACAGTTTTTCATAATTATTGACCATTTTTACAAAATTTTGACAATTTTCCAAAAATTTTAACATATTTGGCGATTATCGACCATTTTTTCAAAATTTTGACAATTTTTCTAAATTTTAACAATTATTGATCCTTTTGGACTATTTTTGACGAATTTTGATTGGTTTTGACAATGATTGACCGTCTTTGACAATTATTGACCATTTTTGACAATTTTTCAAAAATTTTTGACAATTATTGAACAGTTTTTGACAATTTTTGAAAATATTTGGCAATTATTAACCATTTTTTCAAAATTTTGACTATTTTTGATTATTTTTCCAAATCTGACAAATTTTCAAAAATTTAGACCATTTTAGACCATTTTTCCAAATTTTGACAATTATTGACAATTTTTGAGCATTTTTGACAGGTTCTGAGAATTATTGAAAATTTTTCAAAAATTTTGACAATTTTTAATAATTATTGACCATTTTTGACAGTTTTTCATAATTATTGACCATTTTTACAAAAGTTTGACAATTTTTGACAATTTTTCAAAAATTTTAACATATTTGGCAATTATCGACCATTTTTTCAAAATTTTGACAATTTTTGACCATTTTTCTAAATTTTAACAATTATTGATCCTTTTGGACCATTTTTGACGAATTTTGATTGGTTTTGACAATGATTGACCGTCTTTGACAATTATTGACCACTTTTGACAATTTTTCAAAAATTTTTGACAATTATTGAACAGTTTTTGACAATTTTTGAAAATATTTGGCAATTATTAACCATTTTTTCAAAATTTTGACTATTTTTGATCATTTTTCCAAATCTGACAAATTTTCAAAAATTTAGACCATTTTAGACCATTTTTCCAAATTTTGACAATTATTGACCATTTTTGACAATTTTTGAGCATTTTTGACAGGTTCTGAGAATTGTTGAAAATATTTCAAAAATTTTGACAATTTTTAATAATTATTGACCATTTTTACAAAAGTTTGACAATTTTTGACAATTTTTCAAAAATTTTAACATATTTGGCAATTATCGACCATTTTTTCAAAATTTTGACAATTTTTGACCATTTTTCTAAATTTTAACAATTATTGATCCTTTTGGACCATTTTTGACGAATTTTGATTGGTTTTGACAATGATTGACCGTCTTTGACTATTGACCATTTTTGACAATTTTTCAAAATTTTTGACAATTATTGAACAGTTTTTGACAATTTTTGAAAATATTTGGCAATTATTAACCATTTTTTCAAAATTTTGACTATTTTTGATCATTTTTCCAAATTTTTGACCATATTTAAAATTTTTTGACAATTTTCCAAAAATTTTAACTTATTTGGCAATTATTAACCATTTTTTCAAAATTTCGGGCTTTCGATTGGCTGAGAAACTTGATTCGTTAAACTGTTTGAAAAAATATTGAAAGAATCTACTTGACTATTTTAATAGAATACCGACAAAAGCTAACGAAACCGGCTCGTTCCCCAAAAAAATATCGAACCACTACAAATTGTCAATACTAGTTTGTGGAAAACTGAAACGCGATGTCGATGTCTGGGGTTGTTATAACGCGACCCGTCAACTGAAGAAAATTTACAGCGGCACCTCCGCCAATCTCGCAGTCAATAATCCATTCAGAAGTATCATAAATTATAGATACCTACCTGGATGGCTGGAGGAGCTCCATGTATCAATTTCTGTTGTGTTTATATCGCTAACAATCAGTCGGGGCATTGTTAGTTAGATGCAGACTTAAAAAATTGATAAGTTTAGATATATACGAGAGAGGGTTATATTTTTATTCCAATAGAAATTATATTCTTCTATTAATATTTTTCCAGTACTTGCGTAATTTCCGATCGAGTTTATAACGAATTGTTTGCCCATATTTATGGACGTTAAGATATTACAGAAATACAAATAAAATAAAAACCAGAGAAATGGTTTGATATAATAGTAGATCACGTACCGGAGATTTTCTGAGGATTGTTTTCATTTTCCAGGGCTGGTAATCTTTCATTATGACAAAAATTGCATACAGAACGTGCCAAAACGTGAAATATGAGGATTTTTTCCAACACACGTTTAAAAAAAGAAAATGAAAGCAAACAACGTCGTAATATAGCAACCTGTTAGGTGAAAGAAAATGGAAAAGTTGTTAATTTTAACACGTTTGGTTTATAAATAAAAAAATTGCTATCCACGATGTAAAATTAACAATTTTCCATAACCTCTTATCTAAAATCTCAACGCTGAAATTAAAATTAATATCAACAAAACGCAAAAAAAGTCCTTGAGATCCTTTTGTATCTTAATTTAATTGAATTAACAGTCTCTAATTACAAAACGCCGTAGCTGGTTGTTCTCTAGCTTTTCTTTGACACTTTCTGGTTATCTATTACGGAGACAATAGATATCTCGAAAGTTTTGAACAAGAAATAAATTTGTCTGGTTAGAAAACCGTAGTTACTGCGGCAGTGAATTCTAGAGAATATCCAGGATAAATAAATTCGTTGGAATTTAAATGGTATAAATAATTAAAAATAATTAAAAAAGAGAATGTAATGTAATAATGGTTCTAAGAATATCATCCGAAAAAAATGCGTGAAATGATCTTTTATTTGTACGAGATTACGTGCATTTCCTTTACTTCCTGATACAAAATGTACAATATTTCGAGCAGCCGTTCTTTTTGAATTAATCGGGACTGTTGCTGACCATTTATGACTGTTTTTGCCTCTTAAGTTCTTGGTTGGTAAAGCAATGTGTGAGTCTATACGCCGATTTTTTACTAACGGTTCACCATTAGACGAGCTTTCAGAAGTTTGTTCATTTGCCTCTTGAACTGGTTCATTTTCCTCTATCGTCATTTTCAATATTGTCGTCAACTGAATCTTCATCACTGCTATCATCCACATCACTATACTTTTGCACTTCTAAGTTGTCTTCCCAATCACTTCCACTATCTTCAAAAGAATCGTCACCATTCATAATTTTGTCTATTTCATCTTGAGTCTCGCTCTCCGTTAACGGTTTTCTCGACATTTTCCTATAATATTTTTTATTTGAGTAACACATAAAAACAAATTAAAAATTTCGTCGTCAATTTTAGGACATATTAGGTTAAAGGGTTAGGGTTAAAATCAAATCAAACTTTATACACAACACTGTAGAATGTTCTGCACTTTTTTCAAACACTTATTAAAAACATTAAATAAAATTATTAAAATAGTTTACGCATATAAATTAGTTCATTCAACAAACTTTATACACAACACTGTAGCTTAAGTGTACAGCTAATGCATACACGATGCTTACAATAGGTTTGTTCCAATTGGCATTTATGTAGGGATGTTAAAAAATAATCGATTTTTATATAAATCGATTATTATTTTCTTATAATCGATTTTTAGTTATCGATTTTTATAGCAATATTAATCGATTTTTAGTAAATCGATTTTATAAATTACGTGTTTAAATCGATTTTCGGAAATGGCTCGTATTATTTATTGACTATTTTTCAAAATTTTAACAATTATTGACCATTTTTGACAATCATTGAACATTTTGACTGTTTTTCAAAATTAGTGACCATTTTCCCAATTTTTTGATAATTTTTGACCACTTTTCAAAATGATGACAATTTTTAACCATTTTTGACAGTTTTTAACAATAATTGACAATTCCTAACCATTTTTGGACAGTTTTTCAAAATTTTAGAGCATTTTTCAAAATTTTAGGCCATTTTTCAGAATTATTAACCATTTTTGATAATTATTGACAATTATGGACCATTTTTCCAAATTTTTGACAATTTTTCAAATACTTTAACAATTTTTGACAATTATCAACTATTTTTCAAAATTTTGACAATTTTTAACAATAATTGTCATTTTTTGACAATTTTTGACCATTTTTGATAGTTTTTGACAATTATTGGCGATTTTTGACAATTTTTCAAAATTTTCGACAAATTTACAAAAATTTTAACAATTTTTCAAAAAATTTGACCATTTTTGATAGTTTTTGACAATTATCGACCAATTTTCAAAAATTTTGACAATTATTGACCAATTTTGACAATAATTGTCCATTTTTGACAGTTTTTGACAATTTTTTTGATATTTTTTGACAATTATTGACCATTTCTGAAAATGTTTGACAATTATTTACCATTTTTTCCAAATTTTTGACAATTATTGACCATTTTTGACCATATTTCAAAATTTTTGACAATTATCTATTTCAGAATTTTGACAATTTTTAACAATAATTGTCCATTTTTAACAATAATTGACAATTTTTAACAATAATTGACAATTTTTAACAATAATTGACAATTTTTAACAATTTTTGATAGTTTTTGACCATTTTTGACCATTTTTCAAAATTTTATCAATTTTCGACAATCATTGACCAATTTTGACGATAATTGTCTATTTTTGATAGTTTTTGACAATTATTGACCATTTTTGAAAAATTTTGACCACTTCTCAAAATGTTTTAAAATTTTTGACTATCGACAATTTTTCAAAATTTTAAAAGTTATGATAATGATGACAATTTTTAACCATTTTTGACAGTTTTTGACAATTATTGACCGTTTTTGACCATTTTTGACCATTTTTGACAATAATAGACAATTTTTAACAGTTTTTGACAATTATTGAGCATTTTTGACCATATTTCAAAATTTTTGACAATTTTCATATTTTATTTGATTTTTAATCTGATAAATTGTTAATGAATAAGGTTTAATATCGGAATATGAAAAGCATGTACTTTTTAAAATAATACTAAAAAAAATCGATTTTTCGCAGAAATCGATTTTTTTTTATTAAAATCGATTTTTGCCAAATCGATTAATTTTGATTAAAGAAAAATCGATTTTCATTTAATCGATTCTTTTCCATTAATCTCACATTCCTACATTTATGAACCGTACTGGAATCGTTTGGAGTACTGTATAGTGCGCCAACTCGAATAAGGGATGGACACATCAACTTTATCACCCCTTCCAGAAGGTTCAGTTTGTATACCGTCCCTAGCAGTCCCTAGAACGATACTCAGCTCAGTTGGAATGTGAAAGAAATACAGCACTTGCGCGAACTATACCAAAAACGGTTCTAACGCCTGTTGGAACGAAGCTAATACCGACCTCAGTAAATTCGTCACTGTTTCTGTAATACCAAGGGGCACTAACAACGCACCTGGATAATATCTAAGTTGCTTTTGGTAGCAGAACCCCTTAGCTGAATGCCATATAACCATACGGTTGAGAATTTGTTTTTACAGGAGTACTTTGTTCTAGGTTGACAGAATGGAATTTTCTTCCCAGTGGCCAATATATATTTCTTAATTGGACATTAATTGTTCCTTTTTCTTTTTGACGTGAGCTCTCCAGCGAATCTTGGTCTCCGATGTTCGAACATATGTGCAGGATATACATGGTAGAAGTGAAATATTCAGACAAGCACACACTGTATATCGGTATTCTAATTTCGTCGCAAGCAGTCTTTTTTCCAGTCTACAACTTGCCATTTAGCTCGTTTTTTTCAAGAAGGATTTTTATAGATATAAATTATCAAATATTAATATTGGTTTGCTTTTCCCATTAAAAACAAACTAATTTGTATCTAATTAAATTTTAACTTTGATTTTTCTGTAAAAAAGTCAGTTGGTCCGACGATTTGGTCCAATCCTGTATATTGAAGTTATAACAAGTATATCCTATTTAGTTTAGTGTTCCACATTTTGTTTTATCTTCTCAATCTTGGTTTTGGTATTGCTCCTGTTCATTCGGTCTTGCTAGTGTATGTAAGATCCTGATCAGTCAAGAATCCAGCCCATTATGGTTTTTTGTTCGAGTCCATTAAGAAATGCATCCCCGTGTTCCAGTTTTTGATACCCCAAATGCTTGGACAAGAACAGGACAATTGAATGCCGTTTCAAATCCTTGCTTTGCTGGGATATCTGCCGTTTCATTGCCTACAAAACCATCATGCCCCAGGACTCACTTTAGTGTCACCTTTTTATGGTTTGCCAGAGTTAAAAATTTTTAAAGGCAGTCCCAGATCAGTCTGAATCCGATCTGGTTGCTTCACTTCTTACTTGCATTTCGCCTACCACGAGGCATTCTTCATTCCTTTTTCGCCATCTTCTACCTATTTAATTATTTTTCTTCTAATATCCTCACCCGACTCCTGAATCCCCCATCTCTATCAAGACTTTCCATTTGTTCTTATCCTTTATTATTATTATTAATAAATCTCACTGAAACATCCTCGTATGAATAATTTGTTTAATGAAATTAAATGCCTTTTTTTTGTTTATTTTGTTAAAACACCCAACCTTGTCGTTTTGTATCTTTGGTTGACTTACTAGCAACTTAAGGATTCCAAGGATTATAGTTAATTAGCCCTGAAATTTCAAACTGAGTCTATAATGTGTATATTAAGGAGAGACCGGAGGATTATCCAGAGCGCTTGTGTTTTAGTTAGATGAGCTGCGGTATTGTCTGGGATTAGGCCATTTATAAGCTTGTACCAGGTCGCGGTTTCTTAAATTTACTGAGAGATAGATTTATACAGACCGACTTGAATTAAAAAAAGGAGCATAACTGTCGTAATACATAGATTCAAAAGTTGAGCATCACCCAATATCTCCAAAAGTAATTTTTTCTCCATTAAGAATGGATTGATTAGTTTTATGTAAAAATTTTATCATCCACTAATAAACCTGCTGTAAACATAAGAGTATTTTTGGAAGAAAATTAAAGATACACCTATCCATACTATTAACCAGATTTCTGACATACTGTTGCGGGATATTCCGCCATTCCTCCTAAGCGGCATGAACAAGCTTTTGTATACTCCTGGATGAAGCCACTGCCCTTGTTCTATTGGATTCATGTCTGGTGATAAGGCGGGCCAGTCCAAACGACTGATGCCTTCTGTTTCTTGATTCTCATTCTCTGGTGCGGTGAGGACGGGCAAAAGGACAAAAGCGTAGCTAACAGCTGCTCGCCATAGTCTCACGTGAGGATGTAGAATCTCCCTGAGGTATCTATCACCAGTCATTTTTCCCTCAACATGGATTAATTCTGCGCAGCCGTTGGACATAATCCCAGCCCAAAAGTTCATACCAAAAATGTACTCTCCAACAAAAAAATTGCAGAAACAAAATTTGTACAAAAATCCTTGATGTTTAGTATCCAGTCCATTCTATTTCTTGGTGAAGAAAAAACTACTTTTGGAGATATAGGGTGATGCAAAACGTTTTAATCTATGTGTATAATACAAGCAGTTTTCAATTTCGTTATCGCAATTAAAAGGATTTGTTTTATTAGGAAAACAAACAAAGACGCGCGCGTAAAAGATAAAAAAACATTTTACTTATTCTGCATGTTTTTTGTGTAGTTTATCCGAAACGGTCTGGCTGGCGCACAGTCCAGATTATTTGTATTGTCATGTTCATCCAGACACATTGGAATCGTGAATTTTGTTGTGATAGAACAAACAAAAAGCTTTCAAGAGAAATATATTGCCAGATTTAAAACGTTGATGCCAGTCCAACCGGACCTGTTTTTATTTTATACGTTGGTAAAAGTGAAGGAAAAAAATGTGTAAAAAAAGTGAAAAACTCCGATTGTCTATTATCGTGAAGGAGCATTCGTGTGGAAACATTCCCTTATTCCTTAAAACTTTCAGACATGAACGGCTATGCGGGTTTTATTATCAATGAACCAACGTAAACAGTAGCGGAGAAATTGATAAAAATGATGTAGTAAAACTTCAAAATCAATCTTCTTTATCGTTTATTCTACTCTTTATTTCCTCAAGTTTCTTCAAGTACTATTCAGAAAACAATCTGCAGAAGACATTTTTTTATAAGTTGTGACGAAAAGGTGGGGATTTATGTCCCTAACTGTACTACTTTCTTTAGTGTCTACACATTTATATTTTCTTCTTTTATTAATAGTTCCCAATTTATATTAATAAAGGTAGATCAATATCCTTCATTGCAAAATACCAATCAACTCATGTAAATCTTGCAAATTTTTGTTGTTTGTTGTTTGTTAATTACGCTTTCACGCCTTGACTACTCGACCGATCATCATGAAATTTTGTACACTCATTGTCAGGAGTCCAAGAAAGGACATAAAGTACCTTTTATCCAGGAAAAAAAGTATTCTCCACGAAGAGAAATGCAAATGGAACCAATTCTGGAAGCAGTTATTCCACTGTTGTATGCAAAACTCAAAAGACAACCCTCGTTTTCTAAACAACATTGTGTTCAAATTATTCAATTTTGGACGGTTTTCAACTTGTATAACAACTCAAGCGAAGCCTCGGGTAAAAGCTAGTTCTGTATAAAACTCCTCATATCTCCGTTTTATGCACGCCTCTGGTCATTGAAAAAGTAAATTCCACTTGCTGCCTGTTACGCTCTCTATTACTGGTTGACAGCGAGGTTTTTCTATTTCAAGAAAAATGTTACCATAAAATCGTGATGGACGTCACATTTTCAGCTCTATAGAATAGAGATTTGAAAAAAATTAAACCAATTTCGGCGTAGAGAATTTATGTATGCTGAACTTGACATTAGACGTAATTAAGAGAGGTTTTAATCGAAGAAATGGGAAACAAAACTGTTTATTTTAATGAAGGTTTGTTTATCTAAGTCACAACATCCTGCAGTTAATTTTTAGTACACTATTAGTAGTACAATAAGATCACTTTAGTCCAAGAAAAGAGACCTTTTAGATAATAAAATCAAAGAATACACCACTTAGCTTCCGATCATTTTTTGTATGCGCATGTCTGAAAATCGCCATTTTATAATAACATACTCCACTTTGTCGACCAATTATATCGCCGATATTTGAAAATTTTATCATTTTCTCAGTGTATTTACTAAGTTATCTATCAACGACGATCTTTCAAGGTCATATATTTTGGTTACCAAAACATCAAAGAATATGCGTCGGGCTTCGCTTCTTGTTAGTTCGTGTATTCTCTGATAAAATTCTGAAGTATTTTTTCCATCCCCCCTGAAGTGTTTCTTTCAAATTTTGAGAAATTGGTGAGAACTAAAAAAAATCATTCTCCTTCGCTCTTCTTTATGAACCAGGTATTTCGAGTTCATCGTTTTCAGTACCAATCGAAACATCACTAATCGAAATTTCTTCGCCATCATCTGCAATATGATTAACAGCCTCGTTATAATTTGCTTCCAAATCGGTTTCATCACAAGTTAGCTCGTTATTGCTATTTTGTTATTATCTTGAATTATCACAGTTACCAATGCAATTCATGCTTATAACGAAGCACTACAATCCAGCCTTTCTTTATACACATTTGTAAGAAATACGTTCAAGCATAGCTTCCGGTGCTGGGGTTTCGAGTGTGGCGACAGGATTTAGCCAATTCTTGTTTCTTTTCCATTCTAAACGTCTTGTTCAACTCCATACCACCTGGTGATAGATTCGGAACGATAGTTATGCTGCTTCTATCGATGGTAATGATGCAATATTCAATGATTTTGTCTAGCATGCATCCCTTTTTACCTGCTGATTCTCCAGGCCGTAATAAGCCGGTTTTTTAGCGCGTGGTATTTTTTTGTACTAATAAATAATAATTTTCGATTTGGAATTTGTGAAGCAGTCCAATTTGATTTTAGGACCATCACAAGCAAAAAGCATCCACTTTTTTAAATTTTATTGATACCATTTTCAAGCAAAATTTCATTTCGGAACTATCACCATTTTCTCAAAATTCAAAAAATATATATTATACTTTCACAATTGGGTCATCGATATTTCCGAGTAACTTGAAACAGCAATTCGCGAGCTCTTATCTCAAAATTCGCATTATAAGTTCTATTTTCTTGGACTATATGGAAGTTGATGTCATGAAAACAACGTTTCATTCTAAAATTACCATATCTCGTTTTTCTGTAACTGATTGTCAACCATAACAATTAAATTCGGTAACACAACAACTTTACTGATAAAGATAATCACAATAGATATGACCTGCCTTAAGCGTGATATTGTAAAGTAGTTATTCATAGGCGTAGATGAATTTTACGCAAGATTTGAATTAAAAACGGAAAACAATTGTATTTTTATTACTATCGAAAAATCAAGTAAAGAATAACGGCTTTAATGACACATGAATTTAATCCTCGATGTGAGCTTGTTGACATGGCACCATTAAGGGTTATTGCTTGACTAAAGTCCCATTTTCGGACCAACGACGTCTCTAGCACATAATCCTTACCAAAAACACGTTGTGGATTCATATTTTTTCCCACAATCAAATATGGAACATATTTGGTATATAACCCAGTTCTAAGCTGCTTCGACTGATCCTAACCAAATATGGTAGAATTTCGTCTTATCCTTGCTGGAGCAATGCTGGGAAAATCCTATCGGCTCTAGGAATGGAGAACTATCGATAGTCCCGACTATCGATATTTAGCGATAGTGCTATATTTACTATCGATTATTATCGATAATTTTCGATGGTTTTACAATCGGTAACATCATTGTACGATTTTTGTCTAAATGTTAAAAATATATAAATAAATATATGCATTTATTTCAAAAATTGTCTAAAATTTTGAAAAACTCAAAAATTGTCAAAAATTTTGAAAAATGGTCGATAATTGTCAAAAACTGTTAATAATTATCAAAAATTGTCAGAAATGGTCAATAATTTTGAAAAATGGTCAAAAATGGTCAATAATTGTCAAAAATTGTCAGAAATGATCTACAATTGTTAAAATTTTGAAAAATGGTCAATAATTGTCAAAAATGGTCGATAATTTTGAAAAATGGTCAAAAATTGTCAATAATTATCAAAAACTGTCAAAAATGGTCAATAATTTTGAAAAATGTTCAATAATTGTCAAAATTTTGAAAAAATGGTCAAAAATTGTCAAAAATGGTCAAAAATGGTCAAAAACTGTCAAAAATGGTCAATAATTGTCAATAATGATCAGAAATGGTCAATAATTGTCAAAAATTGTTAAATATTTTGAAAAATGTCCAAAAATGGTTAATAATTGTCAAAAGTTGAAATAAAAATGGCGGATTTTAGTACTTATAATTGCAATTTTCTCTTCCAAATGTGAATTTTTTTCTTTTAAAATGTTCTATAAGCAATGGGGAGCTTTCTAATAAGAAAAAAAAAGCGTTACAAAATTCCGAGGGTCGTGAACCTTACCGAATCCGTTTTAGATTCTGACAGTTTAAAATAATGATTGTACTCACACGCAATACTCTCTCTTTCTCTCCCGTCTATCCCTCTTTCTCTTCCTTCTCTATCGTTCTCCCATCTCTCTCTCTCTCTCTCTCTCTCTCTCTCTCTCTCTCTCTCCCATCTCTCTTCCTCTCTCCCATCTCTCTTTCCTATTTCTTTCTCTCTTTCTCCCATCTTTCTCTCTCTCTTTCTCCATATCTCTTTCTCCCTCTCTCCCATCTCTCACATTTTTCCTTTCTCTCTTTCCTATCTCTCTCTCCTATATCTCTCTCATTCCTATTTCTCTCTCCCATATCTCTCTCTTCCATATCTCTCTCCCATTTCTCTCCCTCTCTCTCTCTCTCTCTCTCTCTCTCTCTCTCTCTCTCTCTCTCTCTCTCTCTCTCTCTCTCTCTCTCTCTCTCTCTCTCTCTCTCTCTCTCTCTCTCTCTCTCTCTCTCTCTCTCCAATCCCTCTTTCTTCCATCCCTCTTTCTCCCATCCCTCTTTCTCCCATCCCTCTTTCTCTCTCTCCTATCTCTCTCTATCTCTCCCATCTTTCTCTCTCTCTTTCTCCCATCCCTCATCTTTATTTCTCTCTCCCATCTCTCTCTCTCTTTGTCTCATATTTCGCTCTCTATTTGTCCTACCTTTCTCTCTCATATCTCTCTCTTTCTTTCTCTTTCTGTCCCATTTTTTGATCGCATTTTTATTCCATATCAGCTTTCAAAATATATTCTTCACCTAAACATCTCAACTATCGATAGTACCGAAAACTATCGATTTTTTCGATAGTCGAAAATATCGATAGTTATCGATAAACAATCGATAGTTCTCCATTCCTAATCGGCTCCCGGTGCTTAGAAAGGTGAAAAGGTGTTCATAGCCCATTTTAACCTTTCGTTACTGCAAATGTGCTTAGCCATTGTGTAGGTCTGTTATGACCTTCGAGAGGATTATCCCCCCTATTTGGGATACTCCCAGGAAAATGAGTTTCTAGTAAGAGTCGCACTCTTTCCTCCTCATTTTCGGTATATTTACCGTCTGGCTTCCTCAAAACCATATCTGTGTTGTGACCTCTTAATTAGTCCAGTCGGTTAGCAGGAGTTCAGTGTGAACTCGATTACAACGGTTTAGATTCACAATTGGTCCCGATGGGTGGCGCTGCAATCCAGTTGACACTAAATTTCATCTAGGCAAATTTAAAATTGCACCAGATTGTAGCGTCACCTACGGGGACCAATTGTAAATCTGAACTATCCAAGAACTCACTCAAACACACACAAATGTCATCAAAATCAGTCCAGCCGTTTCGGAGGAGTTGCATTTCATACACAGGCACAGAAGAATTTGAATAACCTCAAAAACTACTTGACCGATTTCAAGTAAATAGTCCTTTTTAAATAATTCGGACCTTTCGTTTAGAAGTTTGTATGGGAATATAAGTGCATAAAGTTAGAAAAGTGCCATCTGGTTCCATGCGAAATGAATGTCACCTAGCGAAGCCGAGCGAGTTGTTAAATATACCATACGTAAATAAGATTTTTACCGTTACAGCAAACAAAATACTATCTAAACCTTGACTTGTTTGAACTTTAACAAACCATTCAATATGTGAAGAGAGAGAGAGAGAGGTAGAGAGATAATTCTTATTCTGCTTAACGTTCGAAATTAATGCATTGGCGTGCAAACGCTATAAACGTTTTAGTGCAAACCTTTTATCAACAACTAAAACGACAGCAAATATGCAGGCAGTACAATAAACACTCAAGTTATAAAGATAAAAGGAAAATAATGCGTAATAAGTCATTGAATGAGCAGTTAATGTGTACATTACTAAATTGAATTTTATTTGTTTTTAGCGAAACTAATTCTTAGTTTATTTGTCATTTTGTAATAACGATTCAAAGTGAAAAAAAAACTTGAACGGTTGAAGAGAGTGTGGGTTATACAGATACATTCAAACTCAAACGGAACATTGGGATTTAATGTATTGTCCGATCTAAATAGTCCACCAACAAAACATTTTTATAAGTTCACTTCAATGAATATCAAGTATTGATCTGGAAAGCTGGATTCAGACCAATGTAAGAAACCCCGCCCATTCTCCTTCCAAAATTTGTTAGTTATGTGCGAACTGCAATTTAGTATTGAATGATTATTTGATGGGGGTAGTAAACGTCGCTACATATTGAAACAATATGCTTACGTTTTATGTTGATAAAATCGAAAATTAATTGTTAAATTCTCTTTGACAATTAGTTCAAAAGCAGTTCTGATACAATGCGTAAAATTCTTATGTTCCGTTTGTGTTTGAATGTATCTGTTCCTCCGAAATAGCATTGGCAAAGCTCAATCTGTGGAATATGTCAATCAGCATTCCCTTCGGCATAAAAAAAACGATCAGTTTGCCGAACGAAGAAACACCAAAAGTTGCTCCGAATTAAAAGAAGCAGAGTTGAATCAAAGTAGTGGAAACCTAGGCACTGCTAGACTTTGTAAAAAAGTTGTATGCACTCTAATATGCTCAATAAGATTTAAAAATTGGTTTAGACAAGCAATATCTGTTTAGAGACAATTAACGAAAAAAAATAACCACTGGTTTATATTCCTTCGGTGTTTATGTGATACTTGAACAACAATTTCAAAATCTCTCCCTTTCTAAACTCTACTTAAACATTTCATTTTGTGTTCGCATGTTGGGACTTCGTTCAATTCCCCAACTGAATAATCAAAATTTTGGCACGTATCTTTATAAAAGGAATTGCCGCGATACACCACTAAAACAATTTACTGTTTGCTTTTCCCACAGGATTTCGGGTCATGTGACACGAGATTCATGCTCGCACGATAGTCTGGAAGTTGCTAAATTTTCCTGTGTACATTAGTTTTACCAACTACATAGCTGTAGTTGTTTTAACCGGAGAATAATAATCGTTGGGGGTTTATTCAGGAATAAGGTTATTGTTTTTTCAAGGAGATCATGGGAATAGTTTTATTGTTTTCAACATGGTTATTTCTCCACCAATCTTTAAGTTGAATTTTAGCTGAAACGACTGGTAGTATCTATTACATGGTAGCCATTTTTGGTCCAAAATATGTTAACAAAGTTAGTCAAGTCATTAGATGTATGACCAGTCATAAAACCTGTTTTAATTCTCACTTGATTCCTGCATAGTGTGAGCAGTTTTCCCATGCATTTGTCTTGGGATGTTTACCAAGTAATTTTTATTTTCTAAGTTCTTGGTTACAATAGGTGCTGAAGGCATTATTATCATTATTTGCGGGTTTTGCACCTTTATCAACAACTGTACGTACATTTGCTTCTGAGGAAAGTTTAGTAGTTGTTTTAGTTCTATTCTTGTCTTGGCTTACCTCTCCCTGAAAAACAGGGTTTCGAAAACTATTAGATTGGTCGGTAAATTACGAAACCACCAGTTTTTGACTGATTTTGCTGAAAATCTCCTATTTTCGAGATTATTTGTCGAAAAATTGGCGGTTAATTCAGAATTTCCAGATAAAACCCCAAACCATCAAACCACTATTGCGTGGAGTAGTAGAACTGACCTATTGACGACCTCTCCAAAATACAAAGACTAGCTTGTATATGCATTACAGGAGCAATGAGAACATGCCCAACTGCGGCCATGGAAGTAATTCTCAACCTCACACCACTACATCTGGTGGTGGAAAGTGTTGCAGAAAGAACCAGGTACAGACTAGGTAGAGAGGGAATCATTAAAAAAAAACACCTCCTCGCTTCTTAGAAATCAGAAAACATAGAACATGCCATTTTCAAAGAAATTCGATACGGAATTAAGCAACAAGAAGGAATGGGATCCAAATACCATTACCAGACTTGGAAAGAATGCTATTCAATGGTACACAGATGGCTCAAAAGCAATAGAAGGAACTGGGATAGGAGTGTACTGACCAGGAACCAAACACTCTGAAAGCTTGGGAAAAACCCCGAGTATCTTTCAAGCAACTCACGCCATAAGAAAGTGTGCCCAGTTCAATATTGATGAAGGATATTATGTCGGATAGTCAAGCAGTCTATAAAGCACTGGGTTCTTGTGTAATCAGTTTCAAAATGGTGTGGGAATGCCTAGGCAAACTCAATTAACTAGGCGAGAACAATATAGTCACCTTACTGTGGATTCCAGGACAAACTGGAATAGAAGGAAATGAAATAGCAGATGAACTAGCAAAGAGGGGGACTGAAACACCCTTTTGGGGGCCGGAACCCTTTTGCGGTATCAGCTCCAATGTAATATTGGAAGAAATAGGAGAGAAGATCTGACCATTGGAAAGATTTAGTAGGGCTTGGACAATCAAATATACTTCTGGGTGATTACAACCTATTGAGAACAAATGAATGCCTAAGTCAAAGTAAAACTGCACTAAGAGTTTTAGCAGCATTGTCGCCTGAATGGGCACCTGAAAAAGCTCAAAATAGTGGAGGAAGAAGAATGTAGATTATGTGGTATGGAAGAAGATACCTCCATCCACATATTTGCGGATTGCACAGCACTTCAGAATCCTAAGGCATCACCTAGGAGACTACTGGATAGAAGAGAGTCTCACTTACCTGAAGCCTGCAGATATCCTAAAATTCCTCCGAGAAATAGGACTAAGGAAGCTACTAGTCTCTGAAACTTTTCTCAGGCACTAAGTAGAAGTAAGTAGACACAATAGATCTTTTAGGTCTCAGTGAATGTCACCCCAATATACATACATAGTTAACCAGACCTCTAGAAGGTTTAGATTTGAATGGCAGCTTGGTATATTGTTCTAAACGAACCGTTTATTTTCCGTAAATAGTAATCCATACAAATAAATCAAAATCTAATTTACTAACCTGATGTAAAAATATTAAAAATGTCTATCAAATATATCCCGATTCTCGAACCCCATTTCAGAATTGACATAAGCAAACAGTACGACATCACTGTACGTGCCGTATTTCCAAAGCCTCTCCTGATTAATCCCAGTGTTTATAAACACGTTTAGCAGGAATTACGATCCCGGAATACCGGGATATACAGCTAGAGCTTAATGCATGCCGTCATACCGACTGAATTATCGTTTGGTAACGTTTGGAAACGTTTGTTTGATACGTGGAAGTCCAACAAATCGAGTTGATTAAGGTTGAACGGGTTATGAGCCAGACAGAGAATATTATTTTATTGAAAGGTTTATTATTACTGGAATATTTATTCTAAGCATTGGAAAACTTGAAATTGACGTCTGGAATTTGACATTTTGTTTCTTTTTCTAAATTTTGCCCCTTCTTAACTGAGATTTAAAATATTCAAAAAGTGCACGATTCCAATCCTGTTATCGACTTCCAATTAAAGCAATGAATATGCGATGGAGATGTTCGTTCGAGCATGTCGGTTTTCTCTTAATTCTTCATATTATTTATATTCTTCTATTTGTAGTGTTCTACATTACACGTGTGGTAATTATTGTAATTAATTTTGATAGGTAGGCGTTGTGATGCATACTTTTTGTTCGTCTTGTTCAAAGATTTATAAACCGTCTGGAAATCGATAATAAATGGTGGGTAATGTTTCATCAATCATCGAGTGTCATTTCTTTCTCGTATTAACGGGATTCTATGAGGAAATACTGGTAGGTATCTAAAGAATTCTTGGAAGGTTTAGATCTACATCTGGTACTCTTTTGGGATTAATTACTGGTAATTGCATGTACCAGCAATGTGCAATATGTTTTTTACTCGACTTACTTATTCTAGGCTTCACTATGTTAACCATTCTGTTCGAGCAGTTTAATTTTGTGTTAATCTCCTTGTTTCATCAGCATCTCATTCATGTCACTTACAAAGCAGCTCAAAGTTTGATGTCAACACCAATTTTACAACTTCTAATGTACACTGCTCCAAGAAATTGACGCACCACTCGGGATTTTAAGCAAAATTGGACTATGTTGTTCATTTTACCATCAGTGATCAGATTGAATCTTTGAATCCTTCGATATTATTCGGTTTAAATTGTTAAGAAATTTGACCCTTGCTGAATGTGCCCAAGCCGTTGTATTGCACCAAGAAGGTTGGAGTTATTCATTCATTCATTCATAAATTTGGGTTGTGCTCATCAGCCCAGGCACTTAATCTGAATCTTTGTACCATTTCCCATGTTATCTACTTCCATTCCAGAAGCTTCGTGTCTTCTATAAAGGCCACTAGTTTGACTGGAGGGATTTTCAGTAGTTGTGATGGTTGCATAACTTCCTCTCCAAAGTGCTTCCGTCTAAGTTCTTGTAAGTCCTCGCAGAAGCAGAGTATGTGAGTAGGTGTTTCATCATCAAGTTCACATTTTCTGCACATAGGTTCACTAACTTTGCCCATATTGTACAGATGAATCCTCAAGGTGCAGTGTCCAGTCACCAGGTCGGTAACTGTCTTCAAATGTCTCTTACCCAGTTTCAGTAGCCTGGTTGAGAGTTCCTTGTCTACCTTGTTCAGTAAACTCTTTGTATGAAGGTGCCCTTGTGTCACCCTCCATTTGAATTGGTGTTCCCTATCTAGCCAGTTTCCGATTTCCCCTCTCATGAAATCTTTTGTGATTCCACAAAACGGTTCCGGACCTTGGAGTTATTGCCGAATAGGTGACAGATTCAATGTATCCCATACATCAGTATCAGGCATGGTTGAACGACATAGAGAAACTGGTGAACACATATTCGAATAAGCTTAGAACCGACTCCTCGCATTACTGCCCGAGATCCAGCGTTAATCGTGGATCATTGTACAGCTCGGTTGAACTTTACCAGGGAGTAAGTGATCTGGTCGGAAGATGACTGAGAGTGAGTTCTCTGGATAGCTGAGTCCAGATTTTATATACATACTTGCGATAGACGGGTTCGTGTTTTTAGAAGGCAAGGTGAAGGATATGCACATTCGGTGGAGGCTCGTTTATGGTGTGGAGAAGATGGTGGTGTTGAATAATGGAAATCTTAATGGTGAACGGTACATAAGGGAGATCATTAAGGAACATGTGCCATTTGGCCCTTATGTCGGTCCAAAAATTTTGCTGATGCAAGGTATTGAAACTATGGCTTGGCCAGTATCTGGACCTGGACCCTATCGAGCATGTCTGGGATATACTCGGAAGACAGTAACTGGCGCATTCAAACAAGGTGGACGAGGAACAACTTATGGTTGAAATTTGGAAGCAGGTGTGGAAATATTACAATTCTTGATTTACCGTTAATTGTGGAAAAGGGTTCAGTTTACTTTACTTTACTTTGTAAGTGTTGCCTTAATTTCTTGGAGCAGTGTATGTTTCTTTATAAATTTATGTAGTATAGTGGAACTTTGAAACACTCAATCACAATTCCTTTAATATTTATCATTTGATTCCTGGATAATTTAATTATTCTTTTCCCAAGGGATTTTGTCAACATTTATCTTTTGATATTTTACAAACGACCTTGAAGATTTATTAATACATTCGGCCGACAAGACAAGAAGAAAAATCCGAGACCTACCTTACTGACTTCTCCATTTAAAAAGTGTAAATATAGACAGGTTTTCGGTGTATCTCTTTTCAACGTTTGGTTTTCTAATTAAGCAAAGATATGGTTCTATTTATACACCAGCTTCAAACACACACATTTTTGTTTACATTTCTCACTGTTGCCAAACTGGCAACTTGTCGTTAACGTTATTTAAGAATAATATTTCTAGGAACTTGAAAAAAGTCTTAAGAAAATATCAACACTTTTCTTTCATCCATTTTGCATGCATATTTTTTTGTGAACATTTACTGAGTCCTCGAAGTTTTTTTTACTCAGTTCCTGCGAAAACTCTCAAAGACTATTAGTTCCTCATATTTTAAGTAATTCGCATGATCCAGTTTTTGCAACTATCCTCCCAGGTGCTGTGTCCTGGGATCCTGTAATGCCTTTCAGGCTTCTTCCATTCCACAGAATCTCCATTTTTCCTTCTCCACTAGTTTGAGCTTTTTGATTCAGTCGACAGTGTCCTGTTAGGACACCAGTGGGAACTCGTGGTAGGATGTCACTTGGTCGTGGTTCCCCAGTAGTGTCTTAGCCATTCTAGATCTTTCAAAAGGTCCGATTTCCTAGTTTTTTCGGTTTACCTATTTTTTCAATATTCTATTGGTTCCGGTCCTCAAAAGGGATTCCAGTCACTTTATTTGCTAGTTCATGAGTTATTTCGCTTCCTTTACTCCAGTGTGTTCCAGAACCAAATAAATCCATCCTTTTCTCTTGTCTTTTGATTGTTCCTTAGTATTTAGGACATTTAAATCACTTAATCATTCTGAGTGGGCTCCACATTCTCCCGATTTGTGCCCACTGATTATTTCTTATTCTGGTGTTGGTGCTGATACCCTTTTTTAAAATCTAATAATACTCGGTTTGAATGAAAATATTCCAGTCACTTTATTTGCTAGTTCATGAGTTATTTCGCTTCCTTTACTCCAGTGTGTTCCAGAACCAAATATATCCATCCTTTTCTCTTGTCTTTTGATTGTTCCTTAGTATTTAGGACATTTAAATCTCTTAAGCATTCTGAGTAGGCTCCACATTCACCCGATTTGTTTCCCCTGATTACTTATCATTCTGGTGATGGTGCTGATATCCTTTTTAAAAATCTCATAATACTCGGTTTTAATGAAAATATATTTAATCAAACAGTGGTGTAAAGGGGTGTGTATTATATAAGGATTGAATTTCTATTACAGAAGGGAAAATTTGTTTGTAATAATGTAGATATACAGATACATTCAAACACAAACGGAACATATGGATTTTAAGCATTGTATCAGAACTGCTTTTGCACTAGGCGACCAACATCCAGCTTCAACAGATTAAAAACACGATTATTATAATCGATTATTTGGATAACATATCGTACAATTCCCACCACTCCGTATTCTCAACGGTGAGCGGTCCTTAATTAGCGTCAGACAGTCAGTCGATCGGTGAGAGTGTTCAAGCCCATAACTTTGTTTCAATTTAAAGAATCCTATTTTGTTTTATTTATTAATTAATTATTATTAATTTTCGATTTTAACAACATAAAACGTAAGCATATTGTTTCAATATGTAGCGACGTTTACTACCCCCATCAAATAATTATTCAATATAATACTAAATCGCAGTTCGCACACCTCGCACATAACTAACAAATTTTGGAAGGAGAAGGGGCGGGCCTTTTTACAGTGATTCTGAATCGAGCTGTCCAGATCAATACTTCATATTCATTCAAGTGAACTTATAGAAATGTTTTATTGGTGGACTATTTAGATCGGCGAATACACTAAATCCCTATGTTCCGTTTTTATTTGAATGTATCTGAAAATGGCAACGCTGTATAGTATTGAACATACACCGAGTGTCTTCGTTTGCACAAGATATGCTGAACGATACCCTTTAGGCGATACGTTCTAAAATATTTACAGAAGGTTAAAAAAAGGTCTTTTATGTTGACGGAGATATACTTTTAGATGACATGGTCGAGACTTTGTATGAAAATAAATAGTTTGATCTTGTTTTCGTTACCTAAGGGTTTCTTACTTATTTACCAGTGGAAAATTGATGAAAAGGGAATTTATTTTGTTGAGAGGATAAAAACGAAATGTTACAAAAAGTAAGAAAACTTCGATCAGACAAGGAAACATAATAAGTTGTACTTGAATAAAAAATTTCTGTTAAAAACATATAAAATTCGACATTTTTGTATCCAAATAATAACTGTAGGTATTTCAAATAATTAAATCATTAAACATAAAAAAATTCCCTTTTAACCAAAATTTTTCAACAAATATTTTTTTTATATTATAAAAATATTTTTATTGCACTTATTCTTTTTTTTCATGTTGGTTCCAACCCACTATTGATAAACTTGGAAATGATACACAATCTGATATAAAATAAACTTGTTTTCATGACAGACAGCTGGCAGTGCATTGCACTTTGTTACTATTAATATGTGATGGTATTGGTTGAACCACACCTATGGAAACTAGTTGAACTCAAATGTGGTTCTGATTGAAAATCAGAGAGGAACTTAATGAAAAAGTGGGCCGAGAATTCTTTAAATTATCTTACCCGTTATTAAAACATTAACAGTTAATCGTAAAAAATTTTAAAGCAACTTAATTATTTAAGAGATTAACAACTATATTTTTAATTGATAATAACATTATTTTTTTGTATTTATATTGTGGTGACATTCACCGAGACCTAACAGATCTATTGTGACTCCTTTCTTCCATTCCACAAAATCTCCATTCTTCCAGCTTTTTAAAGTGCCCATTCAGGCGACAGTATCCTGTCAGGTCACCTGTGAAAACTCTTCAGTAGCTTCACTAAATCTTTCCAATGATCAGATCTTCTCTTCGTTTTAGCGTTGCCGATTTCTTCCAATATTGCCAAAGGACTCCGGCCCCCTCAAACGGGTGCTTCAGCTTCTCTCCTTGCTAATTCATTTGCTATTCCATTTCCTTCAGGAACCCACAGTAAGGTTCTCGCCTTGAGTTTGTATAGGCATTCTCATACCAGTGGCGGCTCGTGAACTTTTAAAGAGAGGTGGCTGGACATAAAAATTGTTGAAAATTGTCAAAATTTTTGAAAAATGGTCAATAACTGTCAAAATTTTGAAAAAATGGCCAATAATTATAAAAAAACTGTCAAAAATGATAAATACTTGTTGAAAATTGTCAAAATTTTTGAAAAATTGTCAAAAACTCAAAAGTTTTGGAAAATTGTCAAATATGGTCAATAATTGTCAAGACTTTTAGAAAAATGTCAAAAATTATTAAAAATTAGTCAATGATTGTCAAAAATGGTCAATAATTGTTTGACAGTTTTTAACAATTATTGACCATATTTCAAAATTTTTAATAATTTTGAAAAAATGGTTAATAATTGTCAAATATTTTCAAAAACTGTCAAGATATTTTAAAAAGTGTCAAAGTTTTGAAAAAATGGTCAAAAATTGTAAGAATTTTGAAAAAGTTGTCAAATTTTTTGAAAAATGGTAAAAAATTGTCCAATTTTTGTAAAAATGGTCAATTGTCAAAATTTTGAAAAAATGGTCAAAATTTTTGAAAAATTGTCAAAAACTTTCAAAAATGGACAATTATTCTCAAAATTCTGAAAAACAGTTGATAATTTTAAAAAACTGTCAAAAATGGTCGATAGTTTTGAAAAATGATCAAAATTTTTGAAAAATTGTCGAAAATGGTCAATAATTCTCAAAAACTGTCAAAAACATTGAAAAAATGTTAATAATTGTCAAAAACTGTCAGAAATGGTCAAAAATAGTCAAAAATTTGGAAAAATTGGTCATAAATTGTTAGAAATTGTCAATTATTGTTAAAAACTGTGAAAAATAGACATTTATTGTCAAAAGCTGTCCAAAAAGGGTTAAAAATTGTCACTAATTTTGAAACACAGTCAAAATGGTCAATAATTCTTAAAATTTAGAAAAATGGTCAACATTTTTTAAAAATCGTTAAAAACTGTATTTGAAAAATGTTCAAAAATTCTCAAAATTGATCAATAATTGTCAAAAGTGGTCAATAATTGTCAAAAATGATCAATAATTCTCAAAATTGATCAGTAATTGTCAAAAATGGTCGATAATTCTCAAAATTGATCAATAATTGTCAAAAAAGGTCAATAATTATCAAAATTTTCGAAAAATAATTAAAAATTAGCAAAACTTGTTAAAAATTGTCAATTATTGTTAAAAACTGTCAAAATGGACATTTATTGTCAAAAACTGTCCAAAAATGGTTAAAAATTGTCATTATTTTGAAAAATGGTCAAATATTGTCAATAATTTTGGGAAAATTGTCAAAATTGATCAGTAATTGCTATTTGCTGGATAAATTGGTGAGGAGCCTCCTTAGCATCCTTCGAGGAGCCGCCACTGTCCCATACCATTTTGGAACAGATTGAATAAGAACTAAGTGCTTTAATGGCTGCTTGACTATCGGACATTTTGATAATCCTTTGCTTTCTATATCTTTTATTAATATTGAAAGATACTTGGGAGTCATCACAAGTGTTTGGTCATATCCCAGTCCTTTCTTTTGCTTTTGATTCGTCTGTACTCCATCAAATAGCATTATTTCCAAGTCTGGTAATGCTGTTGGGATCCCATTTCATCTTGAACATGATTTTTAAGTGAGTAGCTTCATTTTATTAAGGTAGTACTCGATATCTCAAGATTAAAATGTGTGCTCTCTATTTTACTTTATTTGACATTTTCATGCCATCATTCTCGGATATTCTGATTCACATACCGCATTTCACTCGCGCTCGTCCCAACTTATTTAATACTTTAACGGCGTAGCCACATGTAATTAAAAACGAGAGTACGTTTTTCCAATCCTTTGCTAATTACTCTTATCAGATCCTCTGAAGTTCAAAGAATTTTTGTTGGTATCCTGTGAGATTTGAGCGGTATTTTTTGTAAAATAAAATAAAATCTGTGTTTTCTCATAAAGTATTTTTGGTTTTGGTTCTCAAAAATTTTGAAAAAATGGTCAAAAATAATCAAAAATTTGGAAAATTGGTCATAAATTGTTAGAAATTGTCAATTATTGTTAAAAACTGTCAAAAATAGACATTTATTGTCAAAAACTGTCCAAAAAGGGTTAAAAATTGTCACTAATTTTGAAAAACAGTCAAAATGGTCAATAATTCTTGAAATTTTGAAAAATGGTCAACATTTTTTAAAAATCGTTAAAAACTATCAAAATATTTGAAAACTTGTCAAAAATGATCAAAAATTCTCAAAATTGATCAATAATTGTCAAAATATGGTCAATAATAGTCAAAACTTTTAGAAGAATAGTCAAAAATTTCGAAAAATCGTCAATAATTGTCAAAAATCGTTAAAAACTGTCAAAATATTTGAAAAATGTTCAAAAATTCTCAAAATTGATCAATAATTGTCAAAAGTGGTCAATAACTGTCAAAAATAATCAATAATTGTCAAAAATGATCAATAATTCTCAAAATTGATCAATAATTGTCAAAAATGGTCGATAATTCTCAAAATTGATCAATAATTGTCAAAAAAGGTCAATAATTATCAAAACTTTTAGAAAAATTGTCAAAATTTTCGAAAAATGTTCGATGATTGTCAAAAATCGTTAAAAACTGTCAAAATATTTGAAAAATTGTCCAAAATGTTCAAAAATTCTCAAAATTGATCAATGATGGTCAAAAATGGTTAATAATTGTCAAAAAAGGTCAATAATTGTCAAAACTTTTAGAAAAATTGTCAAAAATTTCGAAAAATGGTTAATAATTGTCAAAAATTGTTAAAAACTGTCAAAATATTTGAAAAATTGTCAAAAATTCTCAAAAATTCTCAAAATTGATTAATAATTGTCAAAAATGGTCAATAATTGTCAAAACTTTTAGAAAAATTGTCAAAAATTTCGAAAAATGGTCAATAATTGTTAAAAACGGTCAAAATATTTGAAAATTTGTCAAAAATTTTGAAAATTGGTCTATAATTGTCAAAAATCGTTAAAAACTGTCAAAACATTTGAAAAATTGTCAAAAATTCTCCAAATTGCTCAATAATTGTCAAAAATGGTCAATATTTGTCGAAAAATGGTCAATAATTGACAAAAATCGTTAAAACCCGTCAACATATTTGAAAAATTATCAAAAATTTACCAAAAATTGTCAAAAATAGTTGATAATTGTCACCATTGTTTTTGGAAAAAATAGTCAAAAATTTGGAAAAATGGTCTATAATTGTCAAAAATTTTAAAAAAAAATGGTCAAAAATTAGCAAAAATAATTAAAAATTAGCAAAAATTGTTAAAAATTGTCAATTATTGTTAAAAACTGTCAAAATGGACATTTATTGTCAAAAACTGTCCAAAAATGGTTAAAAATTGTCATTATTTTGAAAAATGGTCAAATATTGTCAATCATTTTGGGAAAATTGTCAAAAATTCTCAAAATTTATCAATAATTGTCAAAAATGGTCAATAATTGTCAAAATTGATCAGTAATTGCTATTTGCTGAATAAATTGCTGAGGAGGCCGAGCTCTCTATTTTACTTTATTTGACATTTTCATGCCATCATTCTCGGATATTCTGATTCACATACCGCATTTCACTCGCGCTCGTCCCAACTTCTTTAATAATACTTCAACAGCATGTAATTAAAAACGAGATAAAAAGTACGTTTTTGCAATCATTTGCTAATTACTCTTATCAGATATGCTCTGTTGTTCCAAGAATTTTTGTTGATATCCTGTGTGATCTGAGCGGTATTTTTTGTAAAATAAAATAATATCTGTGTTTTCCCATAAGGTATTTTTCTTCTTCTTTGTAACTCTTTATAATGGATCAATGAATTCCAGGAAAAATGGATCGGAAAAAAGCCCTGGAAAAAATAGATCCGGAAAATATAGTCTTTGAAAAGATAGATCTAGAATAAATAGACCGAAGAAAAAATCACTTAATGTGGACAGAGCTAAGAATTTTGGAAAAAGCTTTTCAAAATTTTGTATTTTCTAAAAATTTCACTCAGTCCGTTCCTGTATTAAAACACAAGTAATCGTCAACATAATTTCCACATTTTACAATATTCATTTGAAGTGACTCCGAGTCGCTCCTTGGTTGCTGTTTGTGCTGTGTCAGTATTTAACTTGTAATAGATTATTCGTTTTTACTATGTCCTAGGTCAAGGATGGTTGCATAAATACGAACTACGCCGTTTATTAGTGTAGTTTATTTCTAGAAATCGTAGTGTCAGGGGTACCAAATCGAATACTGTCTCTCTTTAAGTACAACGCACTCACCTCGATGCTAACTAATTACCCAGAAAACTATTAATTAGTTTATCACTGAGAAACTGAAGGTATTGATAATTATTTTTTCAAGTCGTGTACAAAAGAAAATCTACAAACTTTTTAATAATATTTGGCGAATAACCTCGTATTACTTTCAACCCCCTGACCCCCAGAAATTTTAAATGGCAACCCCTATTGCTTTTGCCATTTTTGAGTTCCTTGTGCAATTCTTAGATAAATTTCATATTTTTTTTTAAATTGAAGTACTTGACCTCACGAATGTGTGGAATGTATTTAATTTTTAAATTGAAATAATGCAACTTTTATATTTATAATTACTTTATGAATTGTTCAAAATGGGTTCCATTGTTTTCTAAACACAAGTACAGTCGATATTCAGACTGTTCGCGGACCTTTTGAACAAGTGTACAATTCTTTGTTGCAGTTGTTCAATAGAGTCTGGTTGGGTTTTGAATACAACGGGTTTCAAATTACCCACAAATGTACTTCAATTAAAAAAAAAAAAAATTAGAAATTTATCTAAGAATCCATTTAAAATTTTAGGGGTAGGTGCCCTGAGGGTCGGGGGGTTGAAAGTAATACGACAACAAACGCCTCAACATTTGCCCCCCTTGATATGTAAATCGACGTGTTTCGTCAAATTTTGATACTGTCGATAGTGTAGGCAATATTAAATGCCGTTCGTTTTCAAATTGACATCCTGTATAAGATGTTAAACGTGTAGATTATAATTATAATCAGCAACAACTACTTGTGTATAGCATATATAACGATAAATCAGATAAAAGAGAAATTATTTATTAGTATGAGGTGTAGGCATGAACGAATCGATTCTTTTTAATGGAGGGGCAAACAAAATTAGTTTGATAGTATCACGAATGCAAGAAGAATTTTTTATATAAGTTATACCTATAAAGATATGTCACATTTTACTCAACAAGGCATACATACGACTTTTGGGCATTCATGTAACTACATAGACTTCAAAATTGGTTAGTATCGAATGCCTACAACACTGATTTGTTCTTTTTCGTCTTAATTGTTTTTAGATACATTTTTTCTACTACCGTGCGTTTTACTTTCTTCACTAGTGAAAAAAAGTAAAATTGCTTAAAAATTGTAGATATCAATTATATATAACTCTTTATTGTATATAACCATTTTCTGCTATCTCTTTCTAAGGCAAGTAAATTATTTTTGCTTATATTTAGTGTCCAAAAAATTGTCAACATTTAAAGAAAATATATATAAATCTTGTTTTTTGAAATTAAAATTTCGGTAGTAGAAAAAATATTTTATGCAATTCGTGTGTAAAGTATTCATGTGATCGTCGACAATGTTCAGATTCGTCAAAAAAGGGTTACTTTACACACTTGTTGCATGAATAACTATTTTCTAATGCTTCATTGAACAATTTATCGTCAAACGTTTATCGTTTGATAAACTTGTAAGACAATTTTTTGTTCTCACCCTGTTATTCTTAAAATAGTTTTCGTTTCAAGTAAAATAAATTAAATCATGGGTATACCCTAATATTTCAGAAATGCATTCCTCGACGAAACAACCAATTGTCGGAAACAGATAAATAAAGTATCATAATGTCACGTCGGCGATAAAGTAGTCTTCGAGGCCACGAAAGGGGAAAGAAAGTTTTAAGAACGATTTGAGTTTTAGTTTCTAGAAAATAACTAAAGTGTTCACTTGAGCCAAATAAATCTATTAAAATATAGTGTGTATTGTGGTGCATATCAGGAGTTAAATAGGTGAGTCTATCTCACAGAGTAATTCAGTTTTGCGTGCTATTTGATATTTGAATTTAAAAGATATTTTATCACATAGAGTATATATATTTGCTAATTATTTTTAATAATAACTTTGTTTAAAGTTCTTTAATATTCAACGTTATTAAGAACATTAATTTGTTGTTGCATTTCCTATTCATCCAATCCTACTGTACTGTGGAGAGTTTGTGCCACTTGCAGTGTAACTCACATACCTATACTGTATTGTGGAGAGTTTGCGCCACTTGCGGTTTGTCCATTCCTGATACAGGGTGACTTCTTACGTCACCCATATCTCCTTCCACCCCCCTGTATTGTGGAGAGCTTGAGCCACTTGCAGTGTAACCTTATTTTGCTGTACGGTGGAGAGTTTGTGCCACTTGCAGTGTATTATTATTTTGCTGTACTGTGGAGAGTTTGTGCCACTTGCAGTGTAATATTATTTTGCTGTACAGTGGAGAGTTTGCGCCACTTACAGAAGTTATCATATTGTTTGTGGAGAGTTTATGCCACATATTCCTTACATGCACTGTGGAGAGTTTGCGCCCCTTGCACCTTTCCTAATAACCCTAAATATTTACTATTAGGCAGTTATTTTTGATCAAGTGAAGTTTTAACTTTACTCTAGTACTGATATGCATAAGCACAGTTCAAACACATAAGATGCACCTTGTATATTATTAATACTTTCATTAATTTTGGGGATTTCAACTATACTAATCGTTAGTCAATAATTAATCATTATTTATGGCAAATTGAATACTCAGAGTGTTTTTCTATCTAATTCCAGGTACGTCATCTCGGTTGTTCAACCTGCTTGGACCAGGTCCATAGTGACTGTTCAATTAAATCCAGGCATCACGTCTAGTGTCTTGTAAATAGTTATTTTCAACATTTAGATTTGTTTTATTATCTATATTATAAACAATTGAAAGTAAGTTCACAGTAAGTAATTAAAAGTTAAATTCTAATTAAATATATCAATCTTTACAAATCACTCATTCTCCTCAAGTCAACTTTTTCCCTCCTTACAAACTGTTCTCTCGCTTAAAAAAATGTAACTTTCGTTACTCCTTGAACAATATACTATTTTATCATCAGTTGATACGTTGTAGGGATATACAAAAGCCAATAATGAGTAAGTTTGACAACAAATGGACTACGGTGTCCAGAGGCAGAGACAGCTAATGTTAGGGGTTAGTACGTCATAGCACTGCCAACTTGTTTCGGACATTTTTCAGTTTTGAATTAATATGTTGATTTCAAAACGCAATCTATTTAATACGATTTTGATACATCATATTATCTGCACACTGAGCCAACATTATTCATTGATTGAAATATATTTGAAAAGACGCCCCAAAATACTGTATGTAATCTCGGCCGATCGTAAAACTGATGATGTTGCCAAACATTTTTTAAAATCCAAAATTTAATGAAAAATATTTCAACAAGACAAAAAACGTAAAAAACTTTTAAAGAGCAAGTTAATAATTAATTGTGAGGGAAAGGAACATTATACGTTAACAAATCATTACATGGGGGAAGTGCAATTCTGGCAAATAGAGTGTCAGGAAAACTTTCCCTTTCCTGGAATTGAGGCGGCCGAGTTTACATACCTGGAAACAGGTACTAAATTTTGGCGGGCCGAGATTACATCCTCATTAGTGAGCATTACCTGTTATTCGGCAAAGTTTACAGTCGCCCATGGAAATATAACAATGACCACCCCTCTTCTCTTAATCCTCAATTGGCGTAGATAAGGTGTTTGTATGTCTTGTTGCTTACCATTTAAACTTTAAAAAACTGTATTTTATTAAATAATTGTTGTGCTTTTGTCCCCCGTCAAAAATAATAAATACCCACACCTGAAATTACGAGATCGAGCAGTTTTAATACTCCGTCTCGATTGCGATTCTACTATATAGTTGAACTTATTACTTATTAGACCATTTTATGGGTCTTGTCATTGAAAATTTATATTTTTTTCACTACTAGCCTCTAAACCTAACTTTATTGGCTTTTGTTGAGGTAGTAAAGTTGTTCATTATTAACCAAGGTAGAAAAATACATTATAACTAAATCTCAATCCATTTAACAGAATGTGAGGTTAACTTGTGCACAGCTGTAAAAAAATAAAATGCCAGTAGTGAAGTAGTGAAAAAAATGCTATATGAGCCACGGTAGAAAAGTGTATTAATGTCTCGGATCCTCGAAGCTTCGCTTCTCGGTCTTTAATGGACCTCGACAATAATACCTCACTTTTCTACCTTGGCGCATAATTACTGGGGACGATGAAATATAAAAAGAAGCAGGTGTTTTGATATATTTTATTAAATTACCTCACGCTTGGTATAAGGTATAAATCTTCAAAAACGATTCATCAGATAAAATCTGTAACACTCATTAAACTTAACCTTGAGTTCCCCCATCAAAATAAAACAATAAACAACATTTTCGTGTAGAATAAAACGATAGCATCGTAGGTACCATTTCCATACTTACTAACGGCTATAACAGCATCTTGAATTTTTTTATCTAGATCAAATTGTTTAAGCTCGACCCTGAGTAAATGTATGTTGATGATCATAGTTTGAATCTTGGCCGACAAATTCCACATATTCTTACATAAGACAAAGTTATATAATTATGGCAAATGATTTTTTTTACCACGCCTCTTCAACCATCAAAACATCGTAGTGCAAAGGAAGTTTCTGATCAACAGGAAACTATATTATCAAAAACATGGTCTATTTTTAGATACGAACCGAACCCTTTTGTTGTTATATTTCAGCTGTTTTACAAACGTCGCAGTTTCAGATAGTAACCTTCACATAAAAAATAAAAGCAGGTATAATAATATGTCGTAGTGCACGTTGTTGGATTCACACAAAAGCCAAGAATTTGTGTTCGTTTTCGAGAAATTTGTTGATAACTTGCAGGCAAAGATGTTGGTTTGTTTTTGATTTTAAAACAACAAAAAGGTTTTTAAATTAATTTAATATACATATGCACTTGTTTTTACAGTATTGTAATGTTTTTGTTATTTATTTAAACAGTTTTTACTTGTGGGATAAAATTATACACACTGCTATGGCTAATTACTATTTATTTATTTAAAGAAACACACACTGTATTAAACTTAATTTATATACACACTTTACTTAATGTCTACTAATTTATTTTTACCACTTGAATATTACACTATTTATCTTCACTATTTGATTCACTGTCCGATTACTAAGAACTTCTGTGAACTAACTCTTTACTGTCCGTTTCACTAATTTCGAACTAACTGTTTCAATAATTATTCACGCACTCAAAAACCCGCGTATAGTAAAAACCAAATAAAGTTGCGTTTACGTCATCATTGTGAACATTTGCAGCGTTGTCAAATTGTTCACGAAATATGGAAATTAACAGAAAATAACTGAAGTCAACAAAAAATATAAAAGTTGAAAATTCCACAATATTATAAATAAAAGCTACAAAATTATCGATAGTTTGATAGTTTTCGTTTAATATAGTGTGGAGTTTTTTCATTGACGTTTTTTGTTAATTAAAGTTTATAAATAAATTTCACAAAGTACGGAATTCTAGAATAAAAGTTGTAAGGTTATTACTGAGTTACCAAATCTTTTAATAAATAAATATAATAAAAATACAAGCAATAAAATAAAATATGTTTAATAATGAACATATTTTCAAGGACAAAAAATAACATTAAACAAATCAACATATTGTGAAATGAAACTAGGCAGATTCAAATTCTTGTTCAATTTCTTCTTCTGATTCAACATCAGTGTCACTCTCTTCACTATTAAAATTTATAACTATCGGAATAATTTCTGGACGATCAAATATTCTTTCCCTCTCATACCATTTAAATATCTCTTTTTCAGTATGTTGTATAGAATTTTTCCACATATCAGGAGTTATCATGTGCAGTGCCTCGTGCCACATGTTCAGGCAGTTATTCGCACTGTTACCATCCCTACCAGTATGCCTATTGTAGTAATTTTTTGCTATGCCCCAAATTAATTCGATAGAGTTGATTATGCAATGGTAAGGAGGAAGACGTAAAACTTTGTGTCCATACTGTTCTGCCATATCGTCCACTATATACTTGATTGGTGGCTTATTTCTAAAAAAAAACAAAAAAATGTTTAAAATAAATGGCAATAAGTAAGAATATATCTGTATATTTACTGAGAAACGATTTGCAACAGTTCTGTTTTGAACATCATGTATTTGGAGTTTTATGCAATAACATGCTGTGATAAGGTGCATTATCAAGTATAATTAGAGAAGGATTCTCTAAATTTTGCAGCAACTGATATTCAAACCATTTCAAGAAATTTGCCTGGTTCATTTCCCCATGATAATCATTAAGTTGGGTTTTTGAGCAAAATATTGCTTCAGCGCCTTCAATAAATCCGTTTTCATTTCCAGCATGGAGTATAATATATCTGTAATAATATTATTTAAATAATGTTTAAGTAACCACTTATGTTTTGCAATACAACAAACCTTTTGCCAACCGTTTTAGTGGTCTTAACACTCTTGATATTTTCATTTTGCCATGAATGACCTATGATGCCGTTTTGAAATATCCAGGTTTCATCGATGAACACAAATTGGTATATACCTTCGTCCTTCGCTTCTTTATAATATCTTAAGAATTCTACTCTATTCAAAACAACATTAGGTAATTCCATAAGTCCTCGTCGTGGATTATCCTTCATCCACTTAAACCCAAGTTCTTTGAGCAATCTATTCAAAGAAGTGGTACTACCATTAAATAATTCTATTTCTTTTAGTTGGGACCACAATTATTGAATCGTTATGTGCTGTTCTGAAAGCATACAGAAATAAAAATATGTTAAATATACAATTGTCGTAATTATACTTACTTCTCTGGTACATGTTGTAAATGGTATCACGAATAGAGCTTGTATTTAAAGTTTCTGTATTTGTTAATCGTTTATGAGCGCAACGTTTTTTCTTTAGTGACTCAAACTCTTCACCTTTTTTCTTTGTTTGACAAATTTTGCTTACTGTTCTTACACTGATTTTTAAAGCAGCAGCTACACGCTAAAATAATAGAAATTTTCGTAGAGTAAAGTAAGGATATATTATTCACGTATTACCTACCTCTTGTACAGCATTTAGGGGCAACAAAGGGCCATTATTATTTCTTTCTTGTTCAAAATAATTTACTAATGAAGCCACAAGTTCTTTGCATCGGCTATTCAGCTGTTTGGGCATTTTGACAATCACAGAAGAAAATGCTTCGTTGTTTTGAAAAAAACAGTTTTGATTATAAATATTTGTCACAAGAAAATTTTATAAAGCACGTAACTATAACCTCAAAATCGATGACACTACACGAGTAGAAAAGTCACAAACAACGCGGCAACATGACATTATTTCTGGCAGTGACTATTTTACCGTCAATAATTGGAGGCTTCTTTATAAAAATTTTAACACAAATTTTTACATCGAGGGACGTCTAATCCCAATAAAGCTATATTGCTTATACATTATTTTGGTATAAAAGTTTTTTTATTGATTGGGTTATCTTTAGAACCGATTAATTAACAAATTTAAGTATATGTACTTTTCGATAGAAATGTAGAAATGCGATAGAAATACGACCTTGGTGACGTAAACGCAACTTTATTTGGTTTTCACTATATATATTCCTTCTCAACTCTAGAAAATTCCAGTACCTTCCGCGCACGTCCTATGCACAAACAAAGCGAATGTTCTTGAAAGGAGCGCAGCCACCAAAATTTACAGTCGAGGGACAGGACCGGCTTTGAGTTGGTGACCTCGAACAGTATCTACTGCTATCAATGAAACTATTTAGTATTTTTAATAATATTTATTAAAAATCCTTCTTTCCACGAAAACAAGTACTAAAAGTTGCAAGTAATCACTTTTACTTAAAAATATACGCCTGTTTCTGATACGATTGCATTGACTAAACTGAATAGTACACTTGTGGATTCCCCCAATAATAAACCTTAATCATTGTTATCCTATGCCACCGTACATAAATAATGAATAGTAGGTTCACTCCACATGGTCGCTGAAAAATACGTGCACCGTATATACAGGGGTCGCGCGATTTACTACTTTCATAGCTTGTTGACTTATAGATTCAGTGTTTGGTACGGGGGCTGATAATAACGTACGTTACTTTTTCAAAAAACGATGTTCTTTTGCTGTATACAGTACGTTCCCGTCAGCGTTGCCAGATTTTTTTTACCAAGTCAGGATTTAGTAAAAAAAACGTATGTAATCAGAAGTTTTAAAATATTTATCATTTACTTCTGTCGTTCGACCATTTTAAATTCATCTGGGAAAAAACGCGTTCAGGAAAGTAGTTTGATGTTGCGCTACTTAATATGAAAGACACTAGATTGAAGATATTCTTGGTATCTTTTTTAGTAAACTGTTGAAAGAGCTGGTGCCATTTCTGTGCGGTGGTGGCAGTGGTGTCTTTGGTGTCGAGTTATCCCCGAAAAGCGGAACTGAGCCTTTCCTGCGCAGGACATTTAATTTTGATTTAAAAATCGGGACGTCCCGGCTAAATCACCAGATTGTCGCAATAGCATACTTTAGAATTCGTTTTTCATAGGATGCGTAAATTTACATTCTAACTTATTGAAGTTATCTAAAAATATATTTATATATTCAACAAAATTTACGCAAGGTACATTGAACCAACCAAATGAAAATCTGAAGAAACATATTTGTGCCCTGTCTCTACTCCTATAACCGTCCACACAACACATTTGCGGCATTTTATTTTTAATAAATATCCCGTAATAATAATAATTCAATAGTTCAAAGCAAAGACAGTCCAGCCTGTATACTATGTTAAACTACAAAAGACATACGGTATGTATCTGTCTATCGCTCGGTTGGAACTTAAAAATCCCGAAAAAGAGTAGCATCGGAGACGGAGTGAGATAGACATTGCGCTGGGAGGAGCTTGGAGTGAACCTACTATTCATTGTTTATGTACGATGCCCATGCTAGACTAGGGGTGTTCACTTTGAAAAAACATCGATGTTTTTTTCGATTCGATAAATCAGAACTGTACATCGATGTCTCGATGTATCCGGTTGAAAACATCAATGTTTTGTAAACATCGGGTACTTTTTCTAAAGGTAAGAAAGTGGAAGAAAGGGACTTTCGGACGGTATAAAAAAATATAGGGTGTTGTATTTAAAATAAACCGATAATTTTGTGTCTACGCACGTTTTTTTTTTAAACGTCTTACAGCCTTCTTAATCAAAAATTTGAAATCAACAGATGGTATTTTACCACCAACTGATCTATACTACAAATCTAAGAGACATACCTTTCCCAAAAAGGATCCAATACTCAAAATTTTCCTTTCTGGATGGCAACTAACAAATAATGAACCAACAACAACATGTGGCACACCTCCAATTCCAAAACTTCAACTTTGGCGGTTTCCTTTAAATAGTGATAAATACATAGTGATGCGAAATCAGATAGTAGAGAAAATACTTACAATCGTTTTAGTGCAATATATCCCCTATAAGGGTTTGTGAAAACGGCTTCCAGAACAGGACGGAATTCTCCAACAATACGAACTCCCGTAGAATAAGATACTAAACCGTATATTCAACAACTAATTCAGAACGAGAACCTATAAAACCCAGCAGGGGATGACTACCCAGTCATTAACAAAATTCAGATTCTCGTTCTATGCACTTTTGGAAACTAAGCCATCTAGTAGGAGCACACACCGGAAAGAAGGGTGACTGACACTTCCTAAACTTCAGTACAGAATACTACCATAGAGAAACCTACCCGAAACATACATCCGAACTACACTGAGCTAGTCCCGCACAGATCAAGTCATAAAGTGCTACACTTCCCTCTATGTAAGTCAATACGCATTCGCGAGTAACACAGAATACATTTCTGAGTAGCATCGATCAAACGTTCTAACAATTCCAAAAAACGGAGCGACAACATTTGTCTATGTACTCGTAAAGTCACAGAGCAAACGCTCTATCTACGAATTTCTTTTTTTGGTATAATATGGTAACTTTTTACTACTTTATAAAAACAACGATTCGTTATTCGTTGCTGTATAAACTTACCTTAACTGGTTATCATCGATTCGATGTTTTATGAAAAAACATCGATACATCGAGTATATCGATAGCTTTTCAAAACACCGGATCGCTTCGATGTATCGCATTGTAACAATCGATGTTTTCGATGCATCGATGTACAGATTGCGAAAAATCTTATCTCGACATACGACCCACACAAGCACGACAAAGACAATACGAACAACACCACTTGAAAGAGGGAGAAGAATTGTTCACACACGCCCATCTAGTTGGGCGTGTGCGAACAATTCCTCTCTCTCCCTCAAGCAGCGTTGCTTATACTATCCCCGTCGCACCTGTGCAAATCGTATATCGAGATAAGATTTTTCGCAATCTGTATATCGAATATCCCTATGCTAGGGACATGCAGATCAAAGGCAAAAGTCGGGAAGAGAGACGAACACGAACTTAAGTTTTTCACTTTTCCTGCTAAAAATGTGTGACCTATAATATGAAATAAGCGTATATTCGTGAAATAACCTATATTTTCTTTTTTAGTTCCCAAATTATAATCTCAACTTATTTTTCTTTCGTTATAAATTTTTCTGTAAATAACAGCTTGAACGTATTTAAATTTATTTCCATACAATATTTTCTGCGTTCCACTTACAGTTTTCATATAATATAGATTAGATCTTCTTTATCTTGAATTATTACGACTTGAGTAAATATATATTTTAGATTGCGACCCTTCATCCAAATTTCCTTTCTCATAAACGGTTTGTTTGTATTTTATCTAACAGAAAAGGAGCGTGTAATAGGGATGCGCGATACTATCCGATATTCCAGTGTATCGATACTTTTACTTCCGATACTCGATATTCTGTATCGATACTATGCTTTTCGATGATGCATTCCAAGTATCGATAAATTTGTAGTGTATCGATATACCTTGCGATACGGGATTTTTAGTGGTAGCGAACTATAGTGATGAGCGATATCGTGATTTTTTAATCACGTTGTGAAATGATATTTAACAAAACTAAAAATTAAAAAACGGAAATGTGCATTTTTTGCGTTTTTCGAGATAATTTTGAAGTTATGTGAAAAAGTCGCTGCTGAAAAAGTTGTGGATTTTCACAAGATCTACAACTTTTATAATCAACTTTTTATTCTAGGAACTCAACTTTGGCCGGAAATCGCAATAATGTCTTTTTCCACCATCTCAAAAAAAGTGTTTTACCGAAAAAACGTTATAACTCGAAAAATTTCCAATATTTCAATTTTTTTCTTGGTTTGTGACTATCAAAGCTACCTTCTACTAAATTTTCATCAAATTCGAACATTTTTTAACGAAACCAAAAATAAAAAACGAAAAATGCAGTTTTTTGCGTTTTTCGAGCTAATTTTGAGGTTATGTGAAAAAGTCACAAATGAAAAAGTTGTAGATTTTTACAAGATCTACAACTTTTATAGTCAACTTTTTATTCTAGGAACTCAACTTTGGCCGGAAATCGCAATAATGTCTTTTTCCACCCCCCCAAAAAAGTGTTTTTTACAGAAAAAACGTTGTAATTCAAAAAATTTCCAATATTTTAATTTGAATTTTTTTTATGGTTTGTGACTATCAAAGCTACCTTCTACTGAATTTTCATCAAATTCGAACATTTTTTAACAAAACTAAAAATAAAAAACGAAAAATGCAGTTTTTTGCGTTTTTCGAGCTAATTTTGAAGTTATGTGAAAAAGTCGCTGCTGAAAAAGTTGTGGATTTTCACAAGATCTACAACTTTTATAATCAACTTTTTATTCTAGGAACTCAACTTTGGCCGGAAATCGCAATAATGTCTTTTTCCACCCCCCAAAAAGCGTGTATTACCGAAAAAACGTCATAACTCGAAAAATTTCCAATATTTTAATTTGAAATTTTTTTTCATGGTTTGTGACTATCAAAGCTACCTTCTACTAAATTTTTATCAAAATCGAATATTTTTTAACGAAACCAAAAATAGAAAACGAAAAATGCAGTTTTTTGCGTTTTTCGAGCTAATTTTGAAGTTATGTGAAAAAGTCACTAATTAAAAAGTTGTAGATTTTCTCAAGATCTACAACTTTTATAATCAACTTTTTATTCTAGAACCTAAACTTTAGCCGAAAATCGCAATAATATCTTTTTCCACCCCCCAAAAAGGTGTTTTTTACCGAAAAAACGTCAAATTTAGCAAAATCTCGGATCGTTAACGTATCGATACTTCGAGTATCGATAAATTAACATTCGATATTCTACTGTATCGATACTTTACTTTCCGATCCGTATCGATACCCAATATCGATACTTTCTAGTGTATCGCGCAACCCTAGCGTGTAATCCCTTAAAGTGGACGCAAGATGCATTTAATAGCACGTTATAGTTATTTTCAATTACTTTACATGTATACAGGACCAGTGAATGCGAGTTATGTTGTTTTGGTAGCAAAATGAGAGAGAGGCCTACATTTCCCATGAAGCCAAAAAAGTAAATAGGTATCTGCGACTATTACAGTTGAAATGACTTGTTTGATAATAATTAAGTTAATTAATTTTCACTGTAGCACTTCACAAAAGTATATTTTTGCTTGTCAGTAAATATTTTTCATAATATTTGTTTAAGTTGTTACCAAATAATAGGTAACCTTGGACTTTTATCTTGTATTCAGTTGGAAATATATATATTTTTCTTCCTCTAAGAATTCGGTTTGAATTAATGGAAATACTTTAATGTTACTAAAATAACAAGCTCTATACATTTTGTTGAAAAATAGTATCTGTTGCCAAAAGAATGTAGATATGTATTAAACAGATGTTAAATGGATATTATTCCGGACAATGTCAAAATAAAACTCGAACTCAGTTGTTTTGCCAGGTGCCTTCACAAAAACCGCATTTTTAATTCGTTGCTGAATATACAGATACATTCAAATAAAAACGGAACATAGGGATTTAGTGTATTCGCCGATTTAAATAGTCCACCAACAAAACATTTCTATAAGTTCACTTCAATGAATATCAAGTATTGATCTGGGCAGCTGGATTCAGAATCACTGTATAAAAGCCCGCCCCTTCTCCTACCAAAATTTGTTAGTTATGTGCGAGGTGTGTCCGAAGTGCGAACTGCGATTTAGTATTGAATAATTATTTAATGGGGTTAGTAAACGTGGCTACATATGGAAACAATATGCTTACGTTTCATGTAGTTAAAATCGAAAATTTTCAACAATTAATGTTTCGAGTTAAGATAATATATTTAGATTTCTTTTGGCCATTTTGCAAAAAAAAAAAATTCGTAAATAAAACAAAATAGGATTCTTTAAATTGAAACAAAATTATGGGCTTGAACACTCACCGATCGACTGACTGTCTGACGCTAATTAAGGACCGCCCACAGTTGAGAATAGGGAATGGTGGGAATTGTACGATATTGTTATAGGTGTCCAAATAAAAGATTGTAATAATCGTGTTTTTAATCTGTTGAAGCTGGATGTTGGTCGACTAGTTCAAAAGCAGTTCTGATACAATGCTTAAAATCCCTATGTTCCGTTTTTGTTTGAATGTATCTGTATAAATGTCATTCACATTTTTTTTAGTTAGTTTTGATTTTTTTATTAAATCCTTTGATAAATTCAAATGTTTTTTATTACTTGCTCTGTTATTGATTCGGTCTGTTATTTTATTAATTGCGACGTAAAAAATTGCTTTCGGTATTTTGTGATTCATACTTTTAATTAATTTGTCGAGAAACTTCTTCTTTCAGTACAGAAAGTTTCGTAATTTTTTACTTGTTGAGAATTGCTGGATAATTAAAAATTTCAGTAGTTACTTTAAAAAGAAGCTGGCATTTTATACATGTTTAAATTAAATTTTTGTTAGAGGTAGAGGTTGTCGATCGGTCTAAATACTCTAAATGATACACTAAGTTAGTCACCAACAAATGTATCCTTTAATGTGTAATAATTTCAACAAGAATTAATAAACTAACTATACAGCATAATGCATAACGGACATAACGTGAACTCTAACATCGAATGTTCTAGAAAATATCCGTCAGCTGTCAAATGTCAACAGTCGACCACAGACAAACACCGGAGAAGCAGCACTCACAAGAGCACTCTTAATATTGTAACCTAACATTTTCAAGTTTAATTTAGAGCTGGGATCGTTACTATAAACAAATAACACGTTACTTTTGCTTCAAAGTTACTGTAACTATTTTTAAAAAGATGTGTTACTTTTCAAAGGTAACGCATTATTACAACTCGTCACCTTTGGCATAAAATTGATGAAAAGTTGGAGTACATCTCCACTTCTTTAAAATTAATAGAACAAAAAAGGGAAAATGAAGTTTATACTGTGATATGTACCAACAGTGCTACTTGCTCACAATAAAAAATAATTATCAATATACAGGATGCAAGAAAAAGGTGTACAGTAAATTTAACAGATTCAGGGGTTAAAAGTAAGTCGAATTAAGCTAGATTGCTTATATGAAAAATGGATAGTAGAAAAGTACAAGCATGTTTAAAGGGTTTTTCATGTCTTACACTTCTCTCATTCTTTCCAGCTCTCCATCTCTTAGACCATCTTGAAACATGCTTCCTGCGTGGTCTTATCTTATGGGGAGTTCCAAAAGATATGAATGCTCCCCTGTCAATATTTAAGCCCTCCTTTCTAATTTTACCATATGTACCCTTGGACGCACCAGTGGCTTTTAGTGTTCGTTGCCTAAAATATGCAGATATTTTGGAGTTTTTAAACATAATGTATGTATGTATATATATTGGGGAGACATTCACTGAGACCTAAAAGATCTATTGTGCCCCCTTACTTCTACTTAGTTCCTGAGGAAAGTCTCAGAGACTAGTAGCTCCTTTAGTCCTACAGGTTGTAGTCACCCAAAAGAATATTTGATTGTCTAAGCCCTACTAGATCTTTCCAATGGTCAGATCTTCTCTTTTTTTTTCGGCTTTGCCTATTTCTTCCAATATTATATTGGATCTGATACCGCAAAAGGGTTCCGGCCTCCAAAAGGGTTTTTCAGTCCTCCTCTTTGCTAGTTCATCTGCTATTTCAATTCCTTCTATTCCAGTGTGACCTGGAATCCACATTAAACTGACTATATTGCTCTCGCCTGGTTCATTGGGTTTGCCTAGGCAAACCCACACCATTTTGGAACTGATTACAAAACAGCTCAGTGCTTTAATGGCTGCTTGACTATCCGACATTATGATAATCCTTTGCCTCCTGTATCCTTTATCAATATTGAACTGGGCACATTTTCTTATAGTGTGAATTTCCTCTTGAAAGATACTTGGGGGGTTTTCCCAAGATTTCAGAGTGTTTCGGTTCCTGGCCTATACACTCCTATCCCAGTTCCTTCCATTGCTTTTGAGCCCTCTGTGTACCATTGAATGGCATTCTTTCCAAGCCTGGTAATGGTTTTTATGCAAACTTTTTCATCATACCGTCCCAGGTTTTCTAATTTCTAAGAAGTGAGGTGGTAGTTTTTTTTAATGATTCCCTCTCCCTCTGTAAACATAATAATAACAATTAAAAAAAATTACTGCTATTGTCTAATAAAACAAATTGGCATCTTTTACAGTAACTGTGTTTAGTATCTATTAGTACAAAATACAATTTGTTGCAAAAATATCTTACCGACTGAAGAGTAACGATCTTTTTTTATTACTCCCAGCTCTGGTTGAATTCTCCAAGATTTATTCCCATCTATTTTCGTTAAAATTGTATAAAAAATGATAATGATATACATTTATTCGTTTTGAGTATTACATTCTGAGTTACTGAAATAATATGTGCTAATTATAACTAATAAAGTCTCAATTTCCATTTACATGTGTTACTTTGTTTATACCTGCATTGTATTCAAATCATACAGTTCGTGACAAAAATATATAATATTTACGTGAATTCAGTCAAGGTTAAGGAAACACTTATTTAATCATTCTGCATTAAAAAAGGACACAATTAAACTCTTTACTATATATATTATAGACACAATAATAAAATAATACGTATTCACACTATTACAATTTTCTAATTCATCTGTACAAATATTTACCTTAATACAGCAAAGCAACTTGAAGTCGACTTATCTTTATCACAACGCAAATAAAATATTATTTTTTAAATGCAAATAAATATTCATTTTTAAAAGAGGAAAACAGCTGTTAATACAAATATAATGAAAAAACAAACACAAACTATAACAGAAATCAAGTTTCATCTAGAATATAAAGGGTACAAGAAGAGAACCAGCTAAGTCCAAAATTTGACGATTACGAGATATTCTGCCCTATTATAGTCCGTAATTGGATTAAAATATTCAAACAAGGAGAGAAACGAGTTAAGGCCGAAACTCACCTATCAGCACCTCATAGGAACAGCGACTGATCATCACCAGCAGATTTTATTTCTTATGTGTATTTAAATGTAAGCGCGCCTACCGAACAACATCAGCACAGCACCGTCAAGGCACGTCAACGCCTCAACCACAACACATTTCTCAGAGAGAATATTTTGCGGATGGCGTGCTTGTGGTGTGCTGATTCTTTGCTGACGTCGTACACTCAGTTATCAGCACATTTCGGTTAGTACAGTACAATACAATATCTCTGACAATATAAAGTGAAGCCTATAGTCGGGTATCGCGGCGGTGCTGATCCCGTGTCGATGCGATAAGTTAACCCATACATAACCGTCAAGTTGACCACTCGACGGTGCTTGTCAGGTGCTGTGCTGTTAAGTGAGTTTCGGCCTTAGGCAGTCTTTTAATAATCATGTTCAAGCGCAAAAACGTCCACGCACAAGTAGGAAAGAAACGGTCAAGTCCTGTTTTTATCTTTTATTTATGTTTCTATAAAAAACTGTACCTCGTATAAAGTAAAGGCAAAACTAAGAAACCAACCTAAACTACACTCCAAATATCAGCAAACAATAAAAAAAATTATCAAATTTTTACTAAAAGTTTCTATCCTTCCAAAGCTATAAATCGGTTTTTTTCGGTTTCATAAAAATGTGACCTGACCGGTTCTTTTTCTGTACCCAGTTCTTTTAGTTCTATTCCTTGAAGAAATTTTAGGATATCCTCGGACTTCACTTTAGGTCCTAGTCTTCTAGGTTTCTTTTTCTATTTCCCAGAATCTTAATTCTCCCTTCTCCACTAGTTTCAGCATTTTGATGTGTTAGGTCCTACTCTGGCTCATGCATTCTTTCGATATCACTTGATCGTAGTTCACCTGCAGTATCTTTGATAGTATTAGTCCCACTAGATATTTTCAATGGTCCGGTCGTTTTTTTTTTTTGGTTTTTTGAAGTGAAAACTTCTTTTGACGCACCGCATACAGATTTTTCCAAAGGTAGTAAGTTAGGCTGATCCGACACCCTCTGAGGTGAAAGGCTCGATCGGGTGAACACGGGACCGCCGAGTGTACCCAAGCGAGAAAGATACAGTCAGCTGCGCTTCACTGTTGGGTCACTGTTTAGTATATTCAGTTCATACCTAATAATTGTCTTTGTTAATTTAATAGTTATTATTGGTACGTAATAATAAATATTTTAACAAAAAAGCGTGAAGAAGAAAATTGCTAAATAAACATTGATGACAATTCACCGCCACTACAAGTTCAAGCACGTGCATCGGTTGCTCCCACTTCTCAATTCAACAGATCATCGACATACAGAGTTCACTTCTGCCGTGCGGTCTTAAGCACACACTCTAATTTTTTTATACTTTTCCTTTTCTTTCAATCCTGTGTCGATTAGAATAAAAATAAGAATAAGCTACTCAGGTGGTTTGGTCACCTAAATATTCTGTTAGAAATGAACTGAAATAAATACATAATCATGAAAATTATTATGGGATAATTAAATCAGAAAAAAACTATGATTATTTAAAGTTCTAAAATTCCTAATGAATGTTTTAATTAAAATTAATTTCTTTCAACTTTTGGTATCGACAACAAAAAAGTCAATAATTGTTAACATTTTGAAAAATAGTCAAAAATTGTTAACATATTTAAAAAATAGACAATATTCATAAAAGACTGTCAAAAATGGTCAATAATTGTTAAAAATTGTCCAAATTTTTGAAAAATTGTCAAAAATGGTCAATCATTTTCAGAATCTGTCAAAAATTGTCAAAAACTGTCAAAAATTGTCAAAAATTGTTAAATATTTTCAAAAATGGTCAAAAAATAGTCAATAATTGTTAAAATTTTCAAAATTTTGAAAAAATGGTCAAAATTTTTGAAAAATTGTCAAAAATGGTCAATAATTGTCAGAATCTGTCAAAAATTGTCAAAAATGGTCAAAAATAGTAAATAATTGTTTGAATTTTGAAAAAATGGTTAATAATTATAAAAAAAACTGACAAAAATGGTCAGAAGCTGTCAAAAATGCTCAAAAATGGTGAATAATGGTTAAAATTTGGAAAAATGGTCTGAAATAGTCAAAATTTTTGAAAAATTGTCATGCATATAGAAAGGTCAGTTGCTGCTTTCTATAGGATTACCTACTGCCAAATATTTCCAAAAAATATCAAAAATTTGGAAAAATTGACAATATTTGTAAAAATTTTGAAAAAATGGTCAATAATTGTCAAAAATTTTGAAAAATGGTTAAAATTTTTGAAAAATTGTCAATAATTCTCAAAAATGGTCAATAATTGTTGAAAATTGTCAAAAATGGTCAATAATTTTCAGAAATTGTCAAAAATAGACAATAATTGTTAAAAATTGTTAAATATTTCCAAAAATGGTCAAAAAATAGTCAATAATTGTTAAAATTTTCAAAATTTTGAAAAAATGGTCAAAATTTTTGAAAAATTGTCAATAATTGTCAGAATCTGTCAAAACTTGTCAAAAATGGTCAAAAATAGTAAATAATTGTTTGAATTTTGAAAAAATGGTCAATAATTATAAAAAAACTGACAAAAATGGTCAATAATTGTTAAAAATTGTCAAAAATGGTCAATAATTTTCAGAAACTGTCAAAAATAGACAATAATTGTTAAAAATTGTCAAAAATGCTCAAAAATTGTAAAAAAATGGTGAATAATGGTTAAAATTTGGAAAAATGGTCTAAGATAGTCAAAATTTTTGAAAAATTGTCATGCATATAGAAAGGTCAGTTGCTGTTTTCTATAGGATTACCTACTGCCTAATATTTCCAAAAAATGTCAAAAATTCGGAAAAATGGTCAATAATTGTCAGAATCTGTCAAATATTGTCAAAAATTGTCAAAAATTGTCAAAAATGGTCAAAAATAGTCAATAATTGTTAAAATTTTGAAAAAATGGTCAATAATTGTCAGAAGCTGTCAAAAATGCTCAAAAATGGTGAATAATGGTTAAAATTTGGAAAAATGGTCTGAAATAGTCAAAAATTTTGAAAAATTGTCATGCGTATAGAAAGGTCAGTTGCTGCTTTCTGTAGGATTACCTACTGCCAAATATTTCCAAAAAATGTCAAAAATTTGGAAAAATTGACAATATTTGTAAAAATTTTGAAAAAATGGTCAATAATTGTCAAAAATTTTGAAAAATGGTTAAAATTTTTGAAAAATGGTTAAAATTTTTGAAAAATTGTCAATAATTCTCAAAGACGGTCAATAATTGTCAAAAACAATCAAAAATCCTCAAAAATTGTCAAAAATGGGCAAAAATTGTCAAAAATTGTTAAAATTTTGAAAAGTGGTCAAAAATTGTTAAATATTTAAAAAAAAGGTCAATGATTGTCAAAATTTTTAAAAATTGTCAAAAATGGTCAATAATTGTTAAAATTTTGAAAAATGGTCAAAAATTGTCAAAATTTTGAAAAAATGGTCAATAAATGTTGAAAATTGTAAAAAATTTTGAAAAATAGTCAAATTTTTTGAAAAATTGTCAAAAATGGTCTAATAAGAGAAAAAAGTATTCAAACAATATTCGGAGGGTCGCGAACCTTACCGAATCCGTCTTATATTCTGACAATTTAAAATAATTATTGTAATCACACGCAATACACTTTATTTCTCTCTCTCCCCCATCTTTCTCTCCCATTTCCCTCTCTTATATATCTCACTTTTTTAATCTGTTCTTTTATGCATATAACTTATACAAAACAATACAAACTCGGGACCGCCGAGTGTACCCGAACGAGAAAGATACAGTCACCTGCTCTTCACTGTTGTGTCACTGTTTAGTATATTCAATTCATACCTAATAATTGTCTTTGTTAATTTAACAGTTATTATTGGTACGTAATAATAATAATTTTAACAAAAAAGCGTGAAGAAGAAAATTGCGAAATAAACATTGATGACAATTCACCGCCACAAGTTCAAGCACATGAAAAAGCTCAAAATAGTGGAGGAAGAAGAATGTAGATTCTGTGGCATGGAAGAAGAAACCTCAATCCACATACTTGCGAATCCTAGGGCATAACACCTTGGAGATTACTGAATAGAAGAGGGACATTTACCTAAGTTAAAGCCTGAAGATATCCTGAAATTCCTATTGTTATCGGGTTTTGGTCTTAAATCAATCATGTTGGCATACGTCAAAACGAAATATCTTGGAACGAAGTATACAGTGAGATTATTTATAGAATGTGATCGAGTTATCTCAATACGCTTATTCGGAGATAAATATTTATATAAATTCCTAAGAATTCTTGACATTGAGAGGAACAAAAATAGTTCAGATAATGCATTTAAAAATCTATCTGCCGATAACAGAAGTAATGTATGATTTCAAGTTGTTTACGTGACCGCCACAATATAGAAGGATAAATTCTTCAATCACTTAATTCGATTTAAATTGTGATTAATAACAATTTTGAAGAGAACTAGTTAATCCAAATTGATTTAATACCAATTACATTTTTCATGGAACGCTCCGAAACTTTCGAAACCAGACGAACGTTAACCATACAATTTGTTCGGTCTTTATCTAATTGTACGGACCACAGTAGTGGATAATATTAATCACACAACTGCATTTCATCAATCACTCGATTGCATTATTTGAGGTCAAGGTGACGTCACCGCTTACCATTTATTCCATAGTCTACGAATCTCAAATAAAATAGGTCAGTATTCAGTGGTTAGGTTTGTTTATGTATCGTTTAAATGAATTAAGATCTGGTGTATTGTAGAGAAAGTACTGACCTGAAAATCTTAACACCTGATAAGGTTCGATGCAATTGGCGTTTGTCAAAATTTTACCACCAATAGCAGCCGAGTAGACAGGGCACTATTACTCTGTCTATCTTAGTTGGTAATTTCTGGGACATCAAATTAGCTGGCGAATACTGTAGAACACGTGAAAAGTATAAAAAGGCTGATAGGTGATAAAAAGGTTGACGTTAGTTAGTTATTTGTTGGAGTATTAGAGAGTTGAGTTCTGATGACAGTGAAGAGGAAAGTGAACCTATAGCAGCAGCCAAAAGACAAGCAGTAGCTGGTTGAAGCCAACAGGATGGAGTAAGGGGCTAACCTCTCGATATGGATCACCTTGGGCTTACTCCTCGCTGACAATTGGATGAGAAGGTCGTTGATTTTCTTGATAACGCCATTATCTTAAAGACCCTAGCTACTACTTTTCAGTTTATTATTTCAGAACAGAATAGCGAAAAGGTCACAAACAAAATACGAATACTGGCGACGAGTTAACCTTCTGATTATTATTTATTCTGTGTCTAAAGTAGAGGTAAACAAATTTCGCATATTGAGCTGGTCCAAAGTGTCTGTCTTGTTTCACTTCGTTCAGAAAATTTCTGGCTCTCTACACAGAAATCTCGTTTGCTCGATTTATTTCAATCTGCAATAAAAAACAAATAATTGTCAATTGTTTGAGAGACACTGGGTTTGTTATTAAGCGAAAATAACTTGGAATTAATTTTTAGTCGAAACTCAACCAGAAACTGTAATTACCAGGGAATTTTATGGAGTAATTTGAGTAACTGGGATTAAATTTTCTAATTTGGCTAGGGAATTAAAAGGGAATCGCACCATATGGAATATAAAAATGAAAATTGTGTGAATTTTCGTTTATTTTTATGATAACTTTGGGATTTAAAAGCGCAAACGACCTTTTTTAAATTGTTTAGAAAACTTGAATAGATGCAAAACAAACAGTTAGAGAATATAAAATGTTAAATAGAACATAACGATAATTACCGAAGCTCCACCCTCACGCCAATAACCATGGGTATATGTTTTTAACGGGGTAATAATGAAAATCTTCTTCATTAAAACCTTTCACTTATTTGAAAAAAACTATACGATTCTGAACTTTCTTGAAAAGGTGACAGATCCGATTTTCTTTACGTAAATATATACACGAACACGTTGAATTACGGGATTTGAAGTTTTCGCTGACAATCCTATCCGACTGCGCCGTTCTCGTGTCTATAGGTCGACCGCGATTGAATTCGCAATGATCTTTGTCAATTGTCGGGTTTGAATTTGTACTACATCAAAATTGAAATTGAAAGTTTGAATATGTGGGCGTTTTAATACGAAAATGTAAATTTGAAGGAGAAAGTGCTACATAATAATAGTGATGCATTGCGATAGATTTTATAGACTAAAAATTGAGATATTTTACCATTTCACTTTATAGATGTTCATTTTATTCTGAGAGCTGTGACTGAGTGTGATTGATGTGATATGCAATAATATATGATTTATCTGGTGAAATTTTGTTTGAAAAAGAAATGTATGAGTATAAATGTCGAGAAAACACTCAATCTAGTGCAATTTCAACTGCAGAAATATACTTTTAAGTTGGAAATGTTTATTAAAATTATATGTACAAATTTCCTTCTGCCATAACAAATTTTAGTAAACACATTAGTCCAGTTCACGAGGGATTTTCTCTTGTGTTTTCCACACAATAATTGTCAAAAGTTGTCAAAAATGGTCGATAGTTTTGAAAAATGGTCAAAATGTTTGAAAAATTGTCAAAAATGGTCAATAATTCTCAAAAATTGTCAAAAATGGTCAATAATTGTCAAAAACTGTCAAAAATATTGAAAAATTGTCAATAATTGTCTAAAATTGTTAATAATTGTCAAAAACTGTCAGAAATGGTCAATACTTTTGAAAAATGGTCAAAAATTTTGAAACATTGTCAAAAATAGTCAATAATAATGTTAACATTTTGCAAAATGGTCAATAATTTTCAAAAATGGTCAAAAAGGTCAATAATTGTAAAAAATTTTGATAAATGGTTAATAATTCTGAAAAATAGTCAAAAATGGTCAATTGTCAATAATTGTCAAAAATTGTCAGAAATTGAAAAAAGAATGGCGGATTTTTAGTACTTTTAATAGCAATTTTCTCTTCCAATAGTGAATTTTTTTCTTTTAAAATGTTCTATAAGCAATGGGGGGCTTTCTAATAAGAAAAAAATGCGTTACAAAATTCCGAGTGTCGCGAACATTACCGAATCCGTCTAAGATTCTGACAGTTTAAAATAATGATTGTACTCACACGCACTACACTCTCTTTCTCTCCCATCTTTCTCTCTTTCTCTTCCTTCTTTCTCGCTCTCCCATCTCTCTCTCTTTCTTCCATATCTGCCACTGCCATCTCTCTCCCTGTCTCTCATCTTTCTTTCTCTCTCTCTCATCTCTCTTTCTCTCTCTCTCCCATCTTGCTTTTCTCTCCCCCATCTCTCTCATTCCCTCTGTTTATCTCTCTCTCTACCATATATATCTCTCTCTTCCATCTCTCTCCCATCCCTCTCTCTGTCTCTCATATTTCTTTCTCTCCCATTTCTCTCTCTTTCTCCCTCTCTCTCTCTCTCTCTCTCTCTCCCTCTCCCATCTCTATCTCTCATCTTTCTCTCTCTCCCTTCCTCTCCCTTCCTCACCCATCCATTTATCTCTCTCCCATCTCTCCCTCTCTCTCCCACATTTCTCTCTTTCCCATCTTTATCCTTCTTTCCTATCTATCTCTCTCTTTCCCACTCTCTCCCTACCATCTGTCTCTCTCTCTCTCTCTCTATCCCATCTCTCTCTCTCTCTCTCATCTCCACACCCCCTCTCTCTCTGTCCCATTTTTTACTCTATCAGCTTTCAAAATATATTTATATTCTTCACCTAAACATCTCGACTATCGATAGTACCGAAAACTATCGATTTTCTCGATAGTCAAAAATATCGATAGTTATCCATAAACCATCGATAGTTCTCCATACCTACAGCCTACAGTAGGGATGGCGATTCTTTCTGAAAAAGATCGATTTTTAAATCGATTCGAATCGTAACCTGATGAATCGATACATAAGAAAATCGAGATCTAAAATATCGATTCAAAAAAATCGATTTTTTTTAAGTTTGTTTTTTTTACAATGTAATATAAATCGATCTTTTTTATTGAAAAACAACAAGAAAGGTACCCCTAAATAAACAAAATAAACATATAATAAAATTGGGGATTTTTTTTAAGTTCAGGGAATTCGATAATAATAACAATTATTTTTTTATTACCATATTATTACCACAAAGTATCGGATTAGGAATGAGTGAGATTGATGGAAAAGAATCATCGATAAAATAAAAATCGATTTTTCTTTATTCAAAATTAATGGATTTGTCTAAAAAATCGATTTTAATAAAAAAAAAATTGATTAAAATTTTGAAAAATGACCAAAAATTTTCAAAAATGGTCAAAAAATTTGGAAAAATGGTCAATAATTGTTGAAAAGTGTCAAAATTGGTCAATAATTGTTGAAAAATGGTCAATAATTTTAAAAAAATGATCAATAATTCTTGAAAAAATTGGAAAAATGGTCAATAATTGTTGAAAAAGTGTCAAAATTGGTCAATAATTGTTGAAAAATGGTCAATAATTTTTAAAAAATGATCAATAATTCTTGAAAAATTTGGAAAAATGGTCAGCAATTGTTGCAAAACTGTCAAAATTGGTCAATCATTGTTGAAAATAGGCCAATAATTTTTAAAAATTGATCGATAATTGTTGAAAAATTTGGAAAAATGGTCAGTAATTGTTGCAAAACTGTCAAAATTGGTCAATAATTGTAAAAAATGGTCAATAATTATTGAAAAACTGTCAAAATTGGTCAATAATTGTAAAAAGGGATCAATAATTTTAAAAAAATGATCAATAATTGTTGAAAAATTTGGAAAAATGGTCAGTAATTGTTGCAAAACTGTAAAAATTGGTCAATAATTGTTGAAAAATTGGTCAATAATTTTTAAAAAATGGTCAATAATTGTTGAAAAATTTGGAAAAATGGTCAGTAATTGTTGCGAAACTGTCAAAATTGGTCAATAATTGTAAAAAATGGTGAATAATTATTGAAAAACTGTCAAAATTGGTCAATAATTGTGAAAAATGGTCAATAATTGTTGAAAAACTGTCAAAATTGGCCAATAATTGTAAAAATGGTCAATAATTTCAAAAAAATTGTCAAAAATTGTCGAAAAGTTTGGAAAAATGGTCAATAATTGTTGAAAAACTGTCAAAATTGGTCAATAATTGTTAAAAAATGGTCAATAATTGTTGAAAAATGGTCAATAATTTTTAAAAAATGATTAGTAATTGTTGCAAAACTGTCAAAATTGGTCAATAATTTTTAAAAAAAGTATTGACGATTTTTGTCAAAAACTGACAATGATTGTTAAAAAAATGGTCAATAATTTTGAGAAATGGCCAATAATCGTCAAAAGGTGTCAACATTTTGAAAAATAGTCAACAAATAATACGAGAGCCGTTTTCGAAAATCCACTCCTTAAACACACACATGTAATTTATACAAAATCGATTAATATTACTCGAAAAATCGATAATTAAAAATCGATTATAACAAAATAATAATCGATTTATATAAAAATCGTTTAATTTTTCAAACATCCCTACTTATAGAGTTCCCTATAAGCTTTTTGGAAAAAAAAGCAACAGTGTCTGTCGAGTCTACTGGGTTCCGCTCTGAACACTACTTGCGATGTTGCCGGGGCAATTGAAAAAAAAGCCGCTCTTCCAAAAACACAAAAAAAAATCGAAAGTCGATTTTCATGGTTAAATATCGATTCACGGAATCGATTCAGTATAACATATCGATTTATTCGGTCTGAGAAATCGATTATCCGATTAATCGATTTCAGATCGCCATCCCTAGCCTACAGTATCGTGCCTACAGTGTTAGGAAGTGGTCATATATTTGGTAAGCTGTAAATCAGGGATACCCTGGAGATAATTGCGAGAGGTTGGTTATCATGTAACAATTATGTCTGGTGTATGTTAACTTATTTTCTTTATTTTTAGATATTATTTTTATTATTCCTATACACTTCTACGTGCAAAATGAATATAAATCGTTTTAAAAGACCTCTTCCAGATCGAGAGCTTGAGGACATAATAAATCCTCCCGATTTCTATCATTCACCTAGTGATTGTAGTGATGCCAAGGTTGGTGGCGAAGAAGATCACGTGGAATATGAACCTTTTGAAGATTCTGGAAGTGAGTACATCCCATCTGATGATGATGTAAAACCTGGCCCAAACAAGAGAATCAAAAAGGCAAGTCAAGTTGTTGCTCCTAACAGTACATTGGCTGGTGAGTCTTCAGATGAAAATGATGGAAAATCTAGAAATCGTCAATAACCAAGAAAGAGAATCTCCAGTACCAGAGGAACAATCCAGAAGATCTCAGGTCTCACTGAAGGGCAAAAATGGACATCGTTGGTCAGCTGTAGCGGCAAGAACGACAAGAATACCAATTAAAAATAAAACACACATAATTCAAGGCCCAAAAGGAATAGCTTTAGAGGGCATCAACTCCTGTTGACAACAACTCTTCATTCAAGTCAATTGCACAATTAACCAAGTGATGGGACTAAGCCATCGTATGACGCGCAACACGACTCGCGAGGTAGATGCATACGTCTGATTCGCACCATGTAAACCATGATCCAGTCTCGCCGAAGTGATTAGATTAGATTAGAATTGGAGTGGCTCTTTGTCCTATCCCACTGCGACCTTTGCAGATCTATTGTGAGCTCGATATTTAGCTTTATTCTTTTTATTAGACCAATTAGCCTGGATACCGCCTCCTTTGTGCCGGAGTGATGCCTAGTCAGATTCGCATTGTCTAAACACGCCTTTAAAACCTTATGTACACTATCCGATTCTCAGAGACTTTCCTCAGGAATTGAGTAGAACTGAGGGGCACAATAGATCTTTTAGGTCCCAATCCAATTCGACGCGACTATATAACGGCTAACCGCTAGCTGCTTCGCCAAACCATAAAAAAACTGTGCCATCGTTTTTTAGCGAATTGTTATTCTATTTGACCTTGGCAATGAATTATATTCAAAATAAAAGGCAGTGGAACATTTGCGCAACGAAGAACTTGATGACCTTGAAATTGCTAAACAAAGTAGAATCGCTTCAGTGGTCTTTGCGGTCTGTGAAGTCAAAGCTAAAGTTTGCAGTAGAAAGAACATAAAGGAATATCACGAACGTTTTAGTGTGGGAAGATAAAAGCAGTTTAAAATTTATAAACTAGTGAATTAAATATTAATCTTGCTAGGTAGTCGAACATTTATTTTTTTTTCAAACTCGTTCGAATAAAAATAACGTTTAGAAGATTGTTAAGTGGGTTACCAAACGTATTATTTATCTATACCAATTTTAGTTCATCTATATACAAATTTCTTGTCAACTCTAATGACACAGGAATTTTATTTCTAAAACTAAATCTATAACAATTATATGTGACATTTACTGTACTCAAAAGGTACTAATTTTATCCAATAAAGTCCAAACTGTCGTCCCACACATTATCTGTTCGATGCATATTAATTCTGTGGAAAGCAGTAACAAAAGCGAGGGTATTTAGGCCAATCCTTGAGACATCAAAATCTAAAATATATAAGCTTTGTTCACAATCCGAACTGATTCCGACAAATTTTAATTATAGTCCGTCCGGAAATATAAGATCCTAACTTTATAATCTTCAATAAGATAAATAACATGTTATTGTAATGGGTACCTTATTGTTAAAATATTATTTATGTACTCAGAATTCAGGTATAAAGTAGATCCGTTTCTATTAAAATCAATATACCAATAATTATAACAAAGAATTAAATATTATTTATTAAGTTAGGATCATATATTTCCGGACGGACTCTACTTTATTAATTGTACAAGTTGTGTTAATTTGTAACATTTGTATCCTCAGAACTTGCACGGCACTGTTTACAGTTATCGGATGGGTGGCGTCAATAGCTCCCTAGAAAGCATTTAGGACATCAAGTTAGCTGGCGAATACTGTACACTTGGAGTAGATAGCTAGGTTAAAGTTTCATATTTGTTTACAACGTTAAAACACAACAAAGCAAACAATAAACAAATGAAACAACAGATAACTAAAATAAGAAAACAACTGACATATAGATCATATGCGCATGAGCAGCCGAACCGAACTTTCAAACCTTACCAAAATCAATGAACCGCTAGGACTGATTCCGAATCGATAACGAACCAATCCGATATCACCCGCCAACACCGATCTATTACTACAAATTCAGAATTATATTAACCGCGAACGAAACTTTTTAGAATGCGAATGCGAATAGTCCCTGAACTAGTTCGGATTGTGACCCGCGAACGAAGCTATAGTTTATAGAAAATACCCTAAACTCGTCCTGATACGGGGTGAAGCTACCTTCCCGAAATAGAAACAAAATTAGTGTTCACCATAATATTTTAATACTACTTGGATGGTTCATCCTGTATTGGTTTTGCAAGGGTCACGAAGATTTATTACTCTGCCCCATTTATAAATAAACTTCAAAATACACTAAATATAGTCACTGTCAGATAATCTTCAGATTTTATTTTTTAGTATTATGTGATACACAGATACATGCAATGAGAAACGGAACATAGATGTTTAATGTTAATGTATTTCCCGATCTAAATAGTCCACCTACAAAACATTTCTATAAATTTACTATTTACTCTATTTAGCTGGACAGCTGGATTCAGAACCACTGTAAGAAGCCCAGCCCCTTCTCCTTCCAAAATTTGTTAGTTATGTGCATTTGTTGCAGTTTTGTAAACATCCACAATTACGAAATTTTTGAATTATTCGATCAACTGTAGACTGTGAAGGCGAGCAACAACGAATAAATTCACTATTTCCCTAATCGAGTGACCTCCAAAATGCCACCACATTTTGATTTCTCTACTAATTTATTTTATTTTGAAAAGTTATGGGTTTCAACAATACTCTCAGCTATCGACTGCTGTTCACTGACTGTCTGACGCTAATGTAGGTGTCCAAATAAACGATTGTAATAATCGTGTTTTTAATCTATTGAAGCTTGATGCTGGTCGACTAGTTCAAAAGCAGTTCTTATAAAATGCTTAAAACCCCTATGTTCCGTTTCTCATTGCATGTATTTGTATATAATGCCACACGGGTCTTTTAAGCCTATAGCTAGGTGATAATTTTCTTCCATTGTTTCCTGTCTCTTACTTTTGCCTTCTAGTCCGGTACTCCTCTCGCTCTTAGGTCTTCAATTGCTTCATTTTACCATTTTTTTTGGTCCTTCGTTTTCGCGCTCCTGCTATTTCTATATTTATCATTTTTTGTCATTCTAGTATCCGTCATTTGTGTCAAAACTTTTTGATCAATTTTGGTTCCCTTTATTCTTCGATTTTGTGTTTTCGAGATTCGTTTTAGTGAGTTTTGAGTTGAGTTTGATGGTTTCTATTAACGTATCGTAGGCCTTAAAGTAAAATTGACATACAGATTGCGAAAAATCTTATCTCGACATACGACCCACACAAGCACGACAAGGACAATACGAACAACACCACTTGAAGAAGGAAGAAGAATTGTTCGTACACGCCCATCTAGAAGGGCGTGTGCGAACAATTCCTCTCTCTCCCTCAAGCAGCGTTGCTCATACTATCCTCGTCGCACCTGTGCAAATCGTATGTCAAGATAGGATTTTTCGCAATCTGTAGATCATATTCGTATCCCATTCATTGTGCTTGCTTCAGAGAGAATATTTGATCTATCACTGATCTTCCATACTCTGAAACCACGTTGGTAGTCTCCAAATATATTTTCTCATAATTCCTATACTTTTTGCCATCATTTTATGCGCCCTCTATACTTATTTCTCACTTTCAAATTTTTTTCCTTCTTACTATTATATTTATAATAAACAGACAATTAATCCTAGGTTATGGAGGTAAATTTAACAATGCCGTAATTTGAGGTGGTTAATCGAGATTAGTGGCCTAAAAAAGGGAACAGAGCGAAGAGTCGTAAAACGCGCGGTAGTAGCCCTACGCAATGCAGCCGATATTGGACCTGTCGTGAATGTAATATGGCATAGGCCGAATACAGAGAGAGCCCTTTATGCCATTTTCCAAGGTCGTAAAGGTCATTATAAATTCGATAACAGAGACGCCTGCACAGAACGCGTTGCGGCCTATCGACCAATGTTTGTCTGATGCATAATCATTGATTTTTGGGGAAAGCTTTTTATGTACGTTATTTATTATATAAATGGGGCCTATAGAGGTTCCCCTATATACTACAAAAGCTGTTCGGAAAACATATGGAATCGTCTGTGTATTTTTTTAATAAATCTATAAATATTAGATTAAAAGGAAACATTTCCAGGTACTGGAAAATATTTTCGAGGTTCCAGCATCTCTAAGATCAAATGTTGCAGTAGTTTTTACCATCTTATCTTGTTAAACAGCCTAAATAGAAATTTTTAGTTTTATAATGGTTGCGACAACGTTTTCGACACAAAACTTATAAAACAACGTTTTTAGTGTGTTATAAGTAAGTTATAAGTGCAATATTAGCACCACTTTATAAAAAACTACAGTCTCCGTTAATATTTTATAAAGTCTTTTACAATAATTATAAAACAATTTTAAAAACATTTCGGCAGGTCTTAGAAAAATTTAACAGCAGCATTATAAAACAGGTTTATTTATATTTCCCTATTGCGCTATAAATTTCTTATATTATTTTTATAAAACCACTATAGAACAGTTTTATAAAAGCTTTTTTCTACAGTCGCGCGTAAAATGACTAATTACTATATTCAAATGAAATCGTAAAGTAGACAAATGCCGAGGATTGTTACTTTACGCTCTAGCGCAAAAAAGGAATCTTTTTCGCTCGCTTATTTAATCAAACCACGCCCTCCGAATTAACTCAATTGGTGAATAATTAACAATTTATCAGATTAAAAATTGAATAAAATTATATGAAAATTGTCAAAAATTTTTAAATATGGTCAAAAATGGTCAACAATTATTAATTATTGTCAAAAACTGTTAAAAATGGAAAATAATTGTCAAAAATGGTCGATAATTGTCAAAAACTTTAAAAAAAATTTGAAAAATGGTCAAAAATTTTCAAAAATGGTCAATAATTGTCAAAAACTATCAAAAATGGTCCAACATTGTCAAAAACTATCAAAAATGAACAGTTGTTGTCAAAATTGGTCAATAATTGTCAAAAATTGGTAAAATTTTTAAAAATGGTCGTTAATTGTAAAATACTATCAAAAATAGTCAATAATTTTGAAAAATGGTCAAAAATTTTGAAAAATTGTCAAAAACTATCAAACATGGTCAAAAATGGACAATTATTGTTATAAATTGTCAAAATTTTGAAAAATGGTCGATAATTGTCAAAAACTACCAAAAATGGAAAATTATTGTCAAAATTGGTCGATAATTGTCAAAAATTGTTAAAATTTTGAAAAATGGTCGATAATTGTCAAAAACTATCAAAAATGGTCAATAATTTTGAAAAATTGTCCAATGCTATTAAAAATTGTCAAAAATGGTCAACCGTTTTCAAAAATTGTCAAAAATGGTCAATTGTCAAAAATTTTAAATGTTTTTTGAAAAATGGTCAAAAATTTTCAAAAATGGTCAATAATTGTCAAAAACTATCAAAAATGGTCAAACATTGTCAAAAACTGTCAAAAATGGATGGTTGTTGTCAAAATTGGTCAATAATTGTCAAAAATTGATAAAATTTTTAAAAATGGTCGATAATTGTAAAAAACTATCAAAAATAGTCGATAATTTTGAAAAATGGTAAAAAATTTTGAAAAATTGTCAAAAACTATCAAACGGTCAAAAATGGACAATTATTGTTATAAATTGTCAAAATTTTGAAAAATGGTCGATAATTGTCAAAAACTATCAAAAATGGAAAATTATTGTTAAAATTGGTCGATAATTGTCAAAAATTGTTAAAATTTTGAAAAATGGTCGATAATTGTCAAAAACTTTCAAAAATGGTCAATAATTTTGAAAATTTGTCAAAAACTATTAAAAATGATCAAAAATTGTCAAAAATGGACAATTATTGCTAAAAATTGTAAAAATTTTGAAAAATAGTTGATAATTGTCACAAATTGTTGAAGTTTTTGAAATATGGTCAAAAATGGTCAAAAATTTGAAAAAATGGTCAATAATTGTCAATTATTTTTAAAAACTGTCAAAAATAGGCAATTATTGTCAAAGTTGGTCAATAATTGTCAAAAATTGTTAAAATTTTGAAAAATGGTCGATAATTGTCAAAAACTATCAAAAATGGTATTGGATAATTGTCAAAAATTGTTAGTTTTTGAAAAATTTTGAAATATGGTCAAAAATGATCAATAATTGTCAACAAATTGTCAATAATTATCAGAAATGGTCAATAATTTTGAAAAATGGTATAATATAAAAATCGATTACATCCCGTCAGTAGATCTTTTTAAGGTTAATCATGATGAATAGCGAAAATGACGATTATTCTAGCACTCCTATTATAACCAATATAAAAAACTGTTTTAATTATTAAAAGGGCGACTGTAGAAAACATTATGTGTATTTTCGAGCGTAAAGTAAAATTGCCGCTTTCGAAAGATCGCAGCGCTCCGCTCCGCGTCGCGCGGCAACATTCTTTCTCAAGCGGCAATCTGTTACTTTACGCTCTAAAAACACAAATAACTATTTTGTAGTTTCAGGTAAATGTAACTTAAAATCACAACAATAGAATAAAAAAGTTGAATAAATGTATTCTGAAACCTACCAATTGTTTACAAGAAGGAAATGTTATATAAGTTTTTTATGGAAACAATTATACAATAATTTTATTTATAAAAACGTTTTGATGTTGAAATTATAACACTTTAGCTACAAAAGAATAGTGTTCGATGCATGCCTAATATAACCAATTAGGATTTTGGAAGTAACAATAAAATAGCAATAAAAAAAATAGTTGCGGACCCATAAAATTATAATAGTTATTTATGCAACAAGTGCATAAAGTGGTGCTTTTTTCACGAATGGAAAATGCGTCAATTCCATGAGTTAAAAAAAGACACTTTATGAATATGTTGCATACACTATTTTTTCTACGTGCATGCAAAAACCAAAAGATGTGTTATTTAGGTTGCTCTAAATGGACCAAAAATGGCGTCGATTTGAATGTTTATGTTTGTCGTGATTATAAAACGCTTAGTAAAATGACAGACGAGTGCAATTATCGTTAAAAAAACTACTTTATCTCACTTTTTTAATCTGTTTAACAAATACATATTTTATGAACGAAAATCGATTAAAAAAACGTCACTTTTATTAATGATTGCAGAAAAAATATTTTTGTTGGTTGGGATACAGCATGGGTAATGATTACTTATTAAATCTCGAAAGTCAACGTTCTAAAAGTCTGATAAATACAAATAAAAAATGCATTAATCAGTCAAACCAACCATTTATATGTAATTGACCAAATATAGAAATACGTGTATATTATGTATCTCCTACCTTACTAAACAATTTATTGGATTTTGTAACAATTTTATTCCATCATATTCCTATATGAATTTTTTATCTTCCTAGCAACCTATGAATCTTGCCTGCGATTTCGAGAAAGCTAGGAACTCACTTCCAAACATGGTTCGATACAACTTCAGAGGCGTGGTAATATAATTTTAAAAACATTATTTCCATGTCTTTTTTATCTCTGACTAGTCCTTTTAGTTCCCTTTGATCTTTTTCCTTTTTATGCGATCTATCCATTTAATTTTTTTTCTACAGAAAAAGTTTCTACTCTTTAGTAAAAAAGTTCTATATATAATAATAATAATAATAATCGATTAATCAATCAGATAGATGCGTATGGAAGTCGAGGGTTTGAACGTCTGTCACACCATAAGACATACTTTCCAATCTTTCTATTTTTGTAAAGTTTATCCAAAATCAATAGCAGAGGTCATGGGCGCCGCGCCGGCTGGGGAGCAAGGAGGTGCATCTGCACCCCCCTGTCAGGAAAGATAGTACATAGAAAAAATTACATATTTTTTACCCGACTACACCAGCAGGAGTGTATGTATATTTGTATGCATGTATGACCATTTCAATAATTAATGGTACGTGTAGATACAGATGCACCCCCCTTTTATTTATTCATGTAGCTGTAGCTGTAGCTGGAGGCTATTTTTTGGATTTCTTCCGTAACAAAAGGAATGTTTAGATCAGTATGGAGTTCTATTGCTGATATACCATGGTGCATCTACGATTGATCTAAGTGCCTTCGACTGAAATCGTTGTATTGTTTTGATTCTGGTTGGTTTAGCACATCCCCAAAGCTGTACTCCATATATGACCAAAAAGGTTTTAAGATTGCTTTATATAGAAGAATCTTGTTGTTTAACGATAGTTTTGATTTACGACCGAGCAGTCAGTACATGTGTCGATACTTGATGTCCAACTGTCGGTGTTTGGTTTAGATGTGTGTCTTCCATGTTCCAAGATGTCGATCTAAGTGTAGCCCAAGGTACTTTGTTTCGGTTTTGACAGGTCATTGTTAAGGTGGGCAGTTGCCATGTCGAGTTGTAAATGTAACTTGTACCGATTTGGTTTGGTGGACTTTTGTTCTCCATCTACTATACCAGTCATTGAGGAGGTTTTCTGAAGATCTATCTAGGTTTTCATCCACTGATAGTACTGCTACGTCATCAGCAAAATATGCTATAGAGGTGTTTACGGTTTACGGTTTCGGGTATATCAGACGTATAAATAACGAAGAGCAGTGGTCCAAGAACGCTACCTTGGGGGACGCCGGATTTAATTGGGTTGATGGTGGATTGAGTGTCTTCGTGTTTAACGGAAAATGTCTATCTGTTAAGTAGGATTTGAGGAGCAGGTAAAAGTTATGGGAAAGGGTGTTTTTTAGTTTGAAGAGAAGGCCTGGATGCCATACTTCTTGTCAAAGGCTTGTGAGATATCAAGTGGTAGAGTGGTGCTCTCGGAAACCAAATTAATGATTTGGAAGGAGTGTGTGTACGTCATGTTCTTGGTTGATCCTTTTTAGTATCAGTCTTTCAAGAACTTCACTTGTTGTAGGTAATAGACTGATAGGTCTGTTTGACGTTCGTTCATGTGGAGATTTACCTGGCTTGGGAATCATTATGATTTCAGCGTACTTCCAGATTTTGGGAAAATAAGCTAGACTTATGATTCTGTTGAATATGGTCGTCAGTAAGATGATTGCTTCTCTGGGTAGTTGTTTCAATATTTGTCCTGTTATTAGATCATAACCAGGAGCCTTTCGAGGGTTCAGCTTGCTTATTTCTTCTTTGACTTCTGCAGGAGAGAAAGATTTGATAGGTAGAGACATTTGGCAGCTAGCGTCTAGAAATCTCTCAATCTCTTGATCTATCTTGTCATCATCAGGTATGAAAACTTCTGTTAGGTATTTAGCAAAGTTTGTCACCTTTTCTTTAGGAGAGCGAGCCCATTCTCCGTTTGGATTACGGATTGGAGGTACATGTATTTGTGGTCTTTTCAATTTTTTTCTCGCCTTCCAGAGTGTGTGGTCGTCAACAGATTGTTATGTATTGTTCGAAGGTGTTGCTTTGGGCATCTTTGAGTGCTGTCTTTAGTTCTCTACTAAAGCTATTGTAGTTATGTTGGTCTAGAATATTTCGTGAACGTTGCCAAATTCTTCTTGCTCGGCGTTCCTCGGTTATAAGTTTTCTGATATGCAGTGGTACGCTGGGGGTATTACCATTTGTATCCTGACTGTTGTGCGGTGTAGACTGCCACTGCAATTTGGACTGAGTAGCCTCATCCAGATCTGGTGAGGATTTTATTCTTATGTTTAAATTTATATTTTGTTTTGTTATTCTGAAATTCCTTCCAGTCTTTTTTTCTTGTTGTAAGCCTAGGAGGAGGAGTTTTGTTGATGACTGAAGTGCTAATGTTCACTATTACTGGGGTGTGGTGTGCACCTCCCTGAAAATAATACTGGCGGCGCCCATGGCATAAGTGACGAACACAGGTGCGCCGACTTTTTCCTTTGATTAGGCATAAGCAGATGAAAGGAAAAAGTCCGTCGATTTTGAACAAACTTTACTAACTAGTAATATTTTTTAGTACGACACTGCCGCGGTACGACTTAAACCTACTTTATTTATGTGCGAGTTTTGTTAATTTCTTAAATGGTCGTTCTGTAAACCGGCTTGGAAATGTGATTACACTTCAATGTTATTTAGAATTGAAAACTTTTCTTCAATATTTATTACGTTTTTTTTTAACGTTCGAAATGCCATCTCGTTTTACGCATTTATATAATTATGTCCATTTAAAAGTATTACTGTCAAATTTCTGCAACTGGTTTTTCTCGAGTATGCAGTATGTAAATTATGCAATTATAGGTTATAACGTTATTTACCAGGCCTTCAAAAGGTACTACTAAACAATTTATAACTGATAATTATTATAATAAACAATTATGTAACCATATCAGCAGTATAATTTAGTATATTGGACGCACGCTTGCTATTAATATTTATTAATGTAATATAATTTTTTTGTTACAGCATTGGTGGTGGGGCCAATGGTATTTTCACAAGAAGACTGGATTTCAGTTCATTCAACGCACTTCCGAAAAATAAACTGAACTCCTATCAAATCAAGGTGAGTTTTATGTTTTTTTATTGACAACAGTAACAACTGTTTACATGTTATTGCCTATAAAATAGATTATAGTAAACGTACTTTGAAATCTAAAAATACCAAAGTTTTATAAAAAAAAATCAGCCATTTTAAATCCTTATTTGTAAGTGGATTTGTTAATACGACGACAAAGTCTTCTTTTTCTTTTTATTTATAACTTATAGCGAGACAAACAAAAAGAAATCATCGCGACCGTGACCCAACTTAGTTTGGCTCGACTGGTTTTTTGTATACAGATAGGGTGTGGTACTCGGTATATCAATACATAATAGACCATTTGCTTTTGAACGCAGACAATATTATACAACGATTAATAAATGAATTATACTCGAAGTATCGATACGTTAACCATCCGAGATTTTCCTAATTTTGACGTTTTTTCGGTAAAACACACCTTTTTGGGGGGTGGAAAAAGACATTATTGCGATTTCCGGCCAAAGTTGAGTTCCTAGAATAAAAAGTTGATTATAAAAGTTGTAGATCTTGAGAAAATCTACAACTTTTTAATTGGTGACTTTTTCACATAACCTCAAAATTAGCTCGAAAAACGCAAAAAACTGCATTTTTCGTTTTTTATTTTTGGTTTCGTTGAAAAATGTTCGATTTTGATGAAAATTTAGTAGAAGGTAGCTTTGATAGCCACAAACCATGAAAAAAAATTTCAAATTAAAATATTGGAAATTTTTCGAGTTATGACGTTTTTTCGGTAAAAAGTACTTTTTTGGGGGGGTGGAAAAAGACATTATTGCGATTTCCGGCCAAAGTTGAGTTCCTAGAATAAAAAGTTGATCATAAAAGTTGTAGATCTTGAGAAAATCTACAACTTTTTAATTGGTGACTTTTTCACATAACCTCAAAATTAGCTCGAAAAACGCAAAAAACTGCATTTTTCGTTTTTTATTTTTGGTTTCGTTGAAAAATGTTCGATTTTGATGAAAATTTAGTAGAAGGTAGCTTTGATAGCCACAAACCATGAAAAAAAATTTCAAATTAAAATATTGGAAATTTTTCGAGTTATGACGTTTTTTCGGTAAAAAATACTTTTTTTGGGGGGGTGGAAAAATACATTATTGCGATTTCTGGCCAAAGTTGAGTTCCTAGAATAAAAAGTTGATTATAAAAGTTGTAGATCTTGAGAAAATCTACAACTTTTTCATTAGTGACTTTTTTTACATAACCTTAAAATTAGCTCGAAAAACGCAAAAAACTGCATTTTCGTTTTTTATTTTTGGTTTCGTTAAAAAATGTTCGATTTTGATGAAAATTTAGTAGAAGGTAGCTTTGATAGTCACAAACCATGAAAAAAAATTGAATAATCTTGAGGAAAGAACATCTTTAATAAAAAATTAAAATTTTGGATCGAAAAAAACTGGATTTCACTTACACATCTGCTATGTCAAACGAAAACAAGAGCAAGCATCCATCTGAAAGTCCCCAAAGGTTTTATTGATTTAAACGAAGTTATAAGGGAGCAATTCGTGGTGATGTATCCCTAGGACAAGGTAAAGAGGGTGACTTGCGTAACTAAATTCGAAAAGTGCCCTACAGTTGGACAAGTGGATACTCGAAGTAGAAGAAAGTCTTCAAATATCGAACAATGAAGTAGGTGATAGCAATTCATTATTTCCTTAAAAATGAAGAGGGAAATTGTTCATTTGCGTTGTGTGATAAAATCTATACATATTTCATATGATTATGAGCTTAATTGACAAACAAGTCGGCTATTATATGTCTTACTATTTTAAATAAGTCACAATAATAGATTTTTGTTCAAATTTGTCAATAAAAACACGGATATCACCGAAAGGATCGATGCTTCTTTCTCCTACCTAGTTCATGACTAAAATTTCAGAGACTATTATTTCTTTATTCCTATTTTCCAAAGACATTTTAGTCTCCTAGGGGTTGTGTCCTATATGCAATCCGCAAGTATGTGGATGGAGGTTTCTTATTCCATTCCTCAGAATCTACATTCTTCTGGCTCCACTAGTTTGAGATTTTTTAAGGTAACCATTCAGGCGACAGTGTCTTGTCAGGCACCTGTCAAAACTGGTATAACTATTATAATCGAAAATAGTGTTTTTCTAGCTGTGTAAATGGATCTTTTAAAATTTGTCAATGCCAAACTAGTTGTTATGTTATAATTTCTAGGGCAGTGATGCCAGCTCAACAAAAATCCCTTTAATACGGCAATACATGCAAAAGTTGCAGTAAAATTTACTTCAGTAACAACAGCATTAAGGCCCATTATTTACCGGCTGTTTAAACGCGGCAGTTTGAACGTCTTTTTGAGGGGTGGAAAAATACGTTATTGCGATTTCCGTCCAATGTTGAGTTCCTAGAATAAAAATTTCATTATAAAAGTTGTAGATCTTGGGAAAATCTACAACTTTTACATCAGTGACTTTTCCACATTACCTCAAAATTAGCTCGAAAAACGCAAAAAACTGCATTTTACGTTTTTTATTTTTAGTTTCGTTAAAAAGTGTTCGATTTTGATGAAAATTTAGTAGAAGGTAGCTTTGATAGTCACAAACCATGAAAAAAAATTCATATTGAAATATTGGAAATTTTTCGAGTTATGACGTTTTTTCGGTAAAACACACTTTTTTGGGGGAGTGGAAAACCTCAAAATTAGCTCGAAAAACGCAAAAATCTGCACATTTTTCGTTATTTATTTTTAGTTTCGTTAAAAAAAGCACATCATTTTACAAAGTGATTAAAAAATCACGATATCGCTCATCACTATAGATAACGCCACTTGCCGCTACCAATAAAAATCCCGTATCGCAAGGTACCGATACACTACAAATTTATCGATACTTGGAATGCATCGAAAAGCATAGTATCGATACAAAATATCGAGTATTGGAAGTAAAAGTATCGATACACTGGAATATCGGATAGTATCGCGCATCCCTAGTTTGGACGCGTCAACAGAGCGGTGGGCAGTCTCAACGCGACCAGATGGAGCAGCTCTAAGACTCGTCTTCATATTTGTGTCTTGTTTAACAATCTTGTCACCCACTAAACTCAATAGATGGTCGAATGTAGATACAGATATTCTGTAGTATTGAAAAAAAATTTCTCTACGGCTAGTAAACTGCTAGTAGCTTCTTAACGGTTCGTATAGTTGGCAAAAAAACGGCGTGGTTACGGCGTATAAACTGCCGCGTTTAAACAGTCCGTATAGAATGGGCTTAAGAAGAATTAGAATTTCAATATATAAAAATAAAATAAAATTTCAAAGATAGCAACAAAATTTCAACAAAAAAAAAGAAAGTTTGTTGGAGACAATCTCCAACACATCTTTTGAATTTGCCACCCTTTTTTAATTGTACGAGGTTGGCACTGTCAGCTACCTCTTCCACCCCTTTCCGAGATATCACCCTTCAAATGTGGTGACTAAAATTGAGTTTTTTTTATTTTTTTTCTAAAATTTCGGTAAAGCTAGAAACTTGAAATTCAGTAATTTTCGTGAACTCGCAAAGGACTAACCTCGGGTATTTTTTCAATATTCCTGTTACATTATACGGGGGTGAAATTAGCAACCCTTACTTTATTTCATATCAAACATTTTTTTCGAGATGAAGTTTTATGAAATAAAATTTAACTTAAAATCCTTGTTTTATTTAAAAACTTTTTTTGTTCTCAAATTTTTTTCCCAAAACCAATAGCTGCAGAGCAAAAAAAAATTAACACCATTATTTATAATTTTTTTAATAAATTGAGTGGAAAACAGTAAATATGTAAAATGTAATACGATTCATAATAAATGCTGGAAATGACAGAATTTCAAGTTTCTAGCTTTACTGAAATTTTAGAAAAAAAAAAATACAAAATCAATTTTAGTCACCACCTTTTAAGGGTGATATCTAGGAAAGGGGTGAGCTGAAGAAATTTTGTTATAGGAAAGACCCATCTTAATTTCATACGAGCAATCACCTCCTGAATTTTGTCGCATGAATTTTGAAACACCCTGTATAAACCCCAAACAAACTGAAATTAAAACTTTAGGTTAGCTTCATCACAGATTTATGACAGACAGATCTGAATAAAATTGCTGATATATAAAAGTAACCTAGTCTGACCTAGTAAGTTATTTTAGAATGTAAGGTGGTGCAAGGCATGTGCATTTTAAGTAATTCCTAAAGTTAGGTATAGACTCTCCCAACTAAATTACGATTGGATTACGATAAGCCCCTTACCTGTCATTGGAGGACAACTAATGATACGCCTCTGTACAGAGCATTTATATGTCTTGCAAGAGCTGTACTGGGAGGTAACATTGAAAATGAGTTTGTGCGCATGGGGGCGGGCTCGCCATCACGTTTGGCGCTTGCTATATCCCGTCTGAATTCTTCACCTAAAAAATAGTTGGTGCAAACGGCCATAAGTAAGGTTTACATTGGGAAAAAAGTGTACCAGTTTACCATGGCTTAGACATTAATTTGTTCCGGTCCTCAAAAGATTGTTTCAGCCTCTCTATAGGTACCTTTATTTAATGAACGTTACCTACTTCTGCAGCAATTTTTTTAAAATCAATGTAGAGCTTGTTCTTAATTAAATAGCATATGTTTTTAATTAAATCATGAAATCGAATGTTCAACTAAATATCTGTCGGTAAATCAATGAAGAAAAGAGAACAGCAAAGAAATATATATATATATATATATATACACAGAATAAGACAGAGGTTCATGAATTTCATGAATATATTTGCAGTTACATAATTTTATTAATGGTATACGTGTTCGCTTTACTTGCATTTGCAATTTAATGGGGTTATTTGAGATAAAAACGGAATGTTCTTGTACTGCTTATACATAATTATTGTGAATTCTTCTGACCGCTTTATTTTCACAGCTGGAAACGAAGGAGTAAAATCGACCGATTTGTTTTTCTCTGTTTATATTTTGTGATCTTATTTCATGCTCAGCAGGGTAAATTGATACACTCTACCTACTTGTTATTAAAAGTTTTACAAAATGAGCACACTTTTATATTCCCGTACAAAACTGAACACTGTTGTTCTGATAACCAGAACAATGGGTGAACGCACCCTTGTGTATCCCAAGACCGGAACGTGCCCTTATTTTTGAGATAAAAAAAATATAGTGAGAAGTGAGTTTTTGACAATATATATGTCAGATGAGTTTTTTCGCCATTTTAATCATTTTTATTTGTGAGTTATTAATTAAAATATAATTAATAAAGTAAAGTATCAAACTAAACAGTCCACATTGAATTTACGTACCCTTCGTGTCCAAACACGAATTGGTCCTTCGAGCCGGATTTTGAATCTTGAGACTTTTGGAGGTATAGTAAATTTTATACCCATTTAGAATAAGACCATCCTTATTTATTATTAATAAATCGGTTGAAACAAAAAATTACCAACAAAAATGAACGTCGTAACTAATTTATTAGATGTCACGTTTTTGAAGTTACGTCAAATTTTGATTTCATGTTAATGTCAGATGGTTCAAGAAGCCGCATACGTTAAGTTACTAAAACGGCTGGTACCTCTAAATAGGTATTAATTTTACTATACTAGCGACTTATTGTGAAAATTGAGACAAAGAGTGCAAGGAAAAAGTGAAGAGAAAATACTTAAAACAAGATAGGAGCTAACCGATTTTGTCGCATGTCGCAACGTTTTCTGCTTTAAAATCTTCGAGGAAATATTCAAATATTTCGTAATATCAAGATTATTAAAGGTTACTTATGGAGGTCTTATTAACTACTGTTAACAGGGCGTCTGTCATTTTGAAGTTTTATCCAATTCTGTTGGAATTCGAATGACTCGTAAATTGATCCCGAGCCCTTCTCCGTGGTAGTGACATTATTAAAAAGAAAATAACAATTTCTTTCCATTTGTTAAAGTACAAAAGTAGAGATAATTTGAAGTTGGCCATTGAACATTGATTTAGAATTTGAGTTTTCATTCAGTACTTGCTTTGTAGTACTTACCTAACTTTTGTACAACTGTATAGTCTAAAAGTTCACATCCCCAACTGAGTCAAAAAAATATTAAATTGAAAAATGAATTTATTTTGGCCACAAGATGCTCGAAGTCCAGCTCATGTATCTCGTTAAGCAGAATAAAAAGCAAAATGAGATGGAATGGCTAGCCAACAAAACAATACATATCGTTGTGGACTGAATTCAATCGAGTTAATCTGGACGGATGTTAAGCAATACCTAGCCAATAGGAACTCAATATTTAAATTTGAAGACCTGAAAATTCTTTTTTCTACAGTCGCGCGTAAAATGACTAATTACTATATTCAAATGAAATCGTAAAGTTGACAAATGCCGAGGATTGTTACTTTACGCTCTAGCACAAAAAAGGAATCTTTTTCGTTCGCTTATTTAATCAAACCACGCCCTCCGAATTAACTCAATTGGTGAATAATTAACAATTTTTATCAGATTAAAAATCAATTAAAATTATATGAAAATTGTCAAAAATTTTGAAATATGGTCAAAAATGGTCAATAATTGTCAATTATTGTAAAAAACTGTTAAAAATGGACAATTTTTGTCAAAAACTATCAAAAATGGTCAATAATTGTCAAAAACTATCAAAAATGGTCAATAATTTTGAAAAATGGTCAAAAATTTTGAAAAATTGTTAAATATTTTGAAAAATTGTCAAAACTTTTGGAAAATTGTCAAAAATGGCCAATAATTGTCAAAAACTATCAAAAATTGTCAAAAACTGTCAAAAATGGACAATTATTATTAAAAATTGTCAAAATTTTGAAAAACACTTGATAATTGTCAAAAATTGTTGAAGTTTTTGAAATATGGTCAAAAATGGTCAAAAATTTGAAAAAATGCTCCATAATTGTCAATAATTATCAGAAATGGTCAATAATTGTCAATTATTTTTAAAAACTGTCAAAAATAGGCAATAATTGTCAAAATTGGTCAATAATTGTCAAAAATTGTTAAAATTTTGAAAAATGGTCGATAATTGTCAAAATCTATCAAAAATGGTCAATAATTTTGAAGAATGGTCAAAAATGGCCAATAATTGTCAAAAACTATCAAAAATGGTCAAAAACTGTCAAAAATGGACAATTATTATTAAAAATTTTCAAAATTTTGAAAAATAGTTGATAATTGTCAAAAATTGTTAAAGTTTTTGGAAAATTGTCAAAAATAGTCAAAAATTTGGAAAAAGGGTCCATAATTGTCAATAAATGCCAATAATTATCGAAAATGCTCAATAATATTGAAAAATGGTCTAAAATTTTGAAAAATTGTCAAAAATGGGTAAAAATTGTAAAAAACTGACAAATATGGACAATTATTGCCAAAATTGGTCAATAATTGTCAAAAATTGTTAAAATTTTGAAAAATGGTCGATAATTGTCAAAAATGGTCAATAATTTTGAAAAATTATTAAATTTTTTGAAAAATAGTTGATAATTGTCAAAAATTGTTTAAAGTTTTAGAAATATGGTCAATAATTGGCAAAAATGGTCAAAAATTTGAAAAAATGGTCCATAATTGTCAACAATTGTTAATAATTATCAAAAATGGCCAATAATTGTCAAAAACTATCAAAAATGGTCAAAAATTGTCAGACTGTCAAAAATGGACAATTATTGTTAAAATTTGTCAAAATTTTGAAAAATAGTTGATAATTTTCAAAAATTGTTGAAGTTTTTGAAAAATTGTCAAAAATGGTCAATGATTGTCAAAAATTTGGAAAAATGGTCCATAATTGTCCACAATTGTCAATAATTATCAAAAATGGTCAATAATTTTGAAAAATGGTCAAAAATTTTGAAATTTTTTTAAAAAATTGTCAAAAATGGCCAATAATTATCAAAAACTATCAAAACTTGTCAAAGACTGTCAAAAATGGACAATTATTGTTAAAATTTGTCAAAATTTTGAAAAATAGTTGATAATTGTTAAAGTTTTTGAAAAATTGTAAAAAATTTTGAAATATGGTCAAACATGGTCAATAATTGTCAAAAATGGTCTAAAATTTTGAAAAATTGTCAAAAATGGCTAAAAATTGTCAATTATTGTTAAAAACCGTTAAAAATGGACAATTATTGTCAAAAACTGTCAAAAATGGTTAAAAATTGTCATCATTTTGAAAAACGGTCAAAAATTATCCAAATTTTGGAAAGATGGTCACTATTTTTGAAAAACAGTCAAAATGGTCAATGATTGTTAAAATTGTGAAAAATGGTCAATAATTTTCAAAATTTTGAGAAATAGTCAATAATTGTCAAAAGTTGTCAAAATTTTTGAAAAATAGTCAATAAATAATACGAGCCGTTTCCGAAAATCGATTTAAACACGTAATTTTTAAAATCGATTTATATAAAAATCGATTATTTCTTAACATCCCTAGCCAGTAGATCTTTTTAAGGTTAATCATGATGAATAGCGAAAATGACGATTATTCTAGCACTCCTATTATAAGCTAAGATAATATAAAAAACTGTTTTAATTATTAAAAGGGCGACTGTAGAAAAAATTATGTCTGTTTTTCGAGCGTAAAGTAAAATTGCCGCTTTCGGAAGATCGCAGCGTTCCGCTCCGCGTCGCGCGGCAACATTCTTTCTCAACCGGCAATCTGTTACTTTACGCTCTAAATACACAAATAACTATTTGAACAAGGAATAGAGAGACATAAGCTTTATTGTCATGAAAAATTTTAGAATTTTATGGACAAATCGACATAATTTAAAAATAGATAAAATATAAAAATAGTAATTCACAACGGAGTACGGACCTGCATGTGGTTTCATCAACTGCTCCCACAAACAGCACCGGGAATTTCGCCGTGAGTCCAGCAAAACAAAATTTTAAATTGCCAAAAAGTTACACAGTGATATCCAATTATTATTTAAGGTTTTTTTGTATATTCCTTACCAAAACATTCGATCTTTAAACTGATATCTGACTTATACTACTGGTTCTGTACACTACAGAGCCGTATTTAGTATTTTGATGAAGCCAACAATCGACAAGGGTTAAACATGAGTGAAATGGATTTTCCACCAAGTAATAACACCCATAATAATTCATCTAATAACAAAACTAACTTAAATATGAAGGCAAACACAAGATCATACTCTGCTGCTTTAACAATAAATTAGTAAGGAACAAGCCATTATTTTCAACTCAATAGATGGATTAAAACTGCAAGATTATCTCTTGTGTCTTGAACCACTTGTCAACCCAAAAAATATTATATTTTCCTCCAGAATTTCCAACAATAGAGTATGTGTGTACCTATCAAATAAATCTATAGTTGATAAATTTCTAAGCGATTATGGTGAGATCAAGATCGATGGAACACCAAGAAGATAAATAACGCCATCTGAAAGAATGGTACTATCAAACAAGTGTCCTACTATTCCGCATTAAACTCTTATAACTGAAGTAGAAAAAATTTGTTAATTAATAATAAATTATCGTATGGGCGGCGAATAGCCAGTCCTTTCTAATGCCCAACACCGAGAAATGTTTCGAGGCTGAATATATTTACTGTCGACGAGAGTCGAAATCAACGTTTTAATACGGGCCGAACGAGTTCCGTCTAAGGTGAAAATAGCCACTGCTATTTGCTAGTCCCACTTCGACATCGTTTTTAACTCTCCTTCTATCAATTATTAATTAAATGTGAATTAAGAATTCACTATTTAAATGTAAATTCCTTTCCTGGTCAAAGCGTCTGAGCTTGACATGAACATGAGGCGTAAGTCTATTATCTCTCATATGATTTCGTGTATTTAAACAGAGGCAAAGAGGTTTCATTATTTTCTTTCCTGTGAACATGTGCTATTAAAGCCAAAAGTATCTTATCTTTAAAAAGTGCATTCATGTGAATGAACTTTACCTGGGACAAGGACTCCATCTGAAACTAGAACGTTATCTGTACCTAGATCTGGAACTTTAACAAGGACTCCATCTGAAACCAGGACCGGATCCAGGATATCTTTATTATCTGGAACCAGGACTCTATCTGGAACCATGACTGAATACACCACTCCAAAAAAGTAACATATATATTTCACCGAGATCGCTTCTTCAACATAGAACAACTCAATAAAAAAACTAGTCATTTTTTTTCCTGTTTTAATTTAAAAAAAAAAGTCAGTATACAACTTGTAAATTTAATAACGTTGTTCATAGAGTTTATTTTCCCTTCCAATATTCCAGGATTTGTCGCTATAATGCTGATGTGAGTAACAAATAGACTAGTATTATTCAGGGTGGCGCCCACTTACCTTTCTCAACTTTCATAATTTTTCTTTTATTAATTTCATTAACTTGAGCAACTTGACCCATAAAACCGTAAAATAAAATGCTCAGTTTAACTGCGCACGTCAGTAAAATCTGAGTTTAGTGAGTTAATTAAATTTCCTTGTACATCATTTAACTATTAATTCAAGTTAGTTAAAAGTGAGACTATTACAACAATAAAATATGCAGTTATAAATAAACACTATTTAGCTATTACGCAAATATAAATTGTAAACAATAATAACAGGTAAGGTCAGCCATAAACCTCGTTTGAATAATAATGAACTTTTACGTATTATTTTATGTTTACAACGCCCTATAATCAATTCTGAATAAATGTAAACAACTAAGCATAAAAAATACTGACTGATTCACTAACAACAAATGATTCAAAGATTTGTCATTACAAATTTCAAAAATAATATTCATACAAATATTTTTTGTACTCCTATACAGGGTGTCCCAAGACTTCGTACCAAATGTTTGGGAGATGATAAATAAACTAAAAATAATTATAGTACTTCATATAAAAATTTTTCCTTACGCCCTTCGTTAACGAATTATGGGGCGCTAAAGTTGGGAATTAAAAATGGTTTTTTATTTATAATTATTAAATGGTTTATTGGAAATTAGTAAAATTTTAACCCCCTGTATATCATGACAATAATTTTTTCTCTTAAAATACCTCTAAGATCCGAATTTACAATAAATGACCAGATTAGGGATGGCGATCTGAAATCGATTAATCGAATAATCGATTCCTAGGTCCGAATAAATCGATTTTTTAAATCGATGTGTTCTATTGAATCGATTCAGTGAATCGATATTTCACCCTTGAAAATCGACTTTCGATTTTTTTGTGTTTTTGGTAGAGCGACTTTTTTTCAATTGCCCCGATTTTTAATTATCGATTTTTCGAGTAATATTAATCGATTTTGTATAAATTACGTGTGTTTAAGGAGTGGATTTTCGAAAACGGCTCTCGTATTATTAATTGATTATTTTTCAAAATTTTGACACCTTTTGACGATTATTGACCATTTCTCAAAATTATTGACCATTTTTTAACATTAATTATCAATATCTTAGAGTTTTCATAATTTTTTCATTAATTGGTAGAATTAATTAGAAACACTTAGTTTCATTATTATTAATAATTGACCAATTTTGACAGTTTTTCAACAATTATTGACCATTTTTCCAAACTTTTTGACAATTTTTGACCATTTTTTTGGAATTATTGACCATTTTTTACAATTATTGACCAATTTTGACAGTTTTTCAACAATTATTGACCATTTTTAAAAAATTATTGACCATTTTTTACAATTATTGACCAATTTTGACAGTTTTTCAACAATTATTGACCATTTTTTAAAAAATTATTGACCAATTTTGAGTTTTGCAACAATTACTGACCATTTTTCAAAATTTTAACAATCATTGACACTTTTCAACAGTTTTTGACAATAATTGACAATTATTGACCATTTTTCAAATTTTTTTAAAAATTTTCGATAATTATCGACCACTTTTCAAAATTTTTGATAATTGTTGACAATTTTCAGCTGTTTTTGACAATTATTGACCATTTTTTAACAATTATTGACAGTTTTTGGCAAAAATTGTCTATTTTTAACTGTTTTTGACCATTATTGACAAATTTTGACAGTTTTTCTACAATTACTGATCATTTTTTAAAAATTAATAACCATTTTTTGAATAATTATTGACCAATTTTGACAGTTTTGCAACAATTATTGACCATTTTTCCAAATTTTTCAACAATTATTGATAATTTTTTAAAAATTATTAACCATTTCTTACAATTATTGACCAATTTTGACAGTCTTTCAACAATTACTGACCATTTTTCCAAATTTTTCCAGAATTGATCATTTTTTAAAAATTATTAACCATTTTTTTTAATAATTATTGACCAATTTTGACAGTTTTTCATCAATTACTGACCATTTTCCCAAATTTTCCAACAATTGATCATTTTTTAAAAATTATTGACCATTTTTCAACAATTATTGACCATTTTTCAACAATTATTGACCAATTTTGATAGTTTTGCAACAATTTCTGACCATTTTTCCAAATTTTTCAACAATTATCGATCAATTTTTTTTAATTATTGACCATTTTTCAACAATGATTGACCATTTTTCCAAATTTTTTGACCATTTTTGAAAGTTTTGGCCATTTTTCAAAATTTAAAACAATTATTGACAATTTCCAACAGTTTTTGACAATAATTGACAATTTTCAACAGTTTTATTGACCATATTTCAAAATTTTTGACAATTTTCATATAATTTTATTTGATTTTTTCTCAATCCGATAAATATCGTTAACGAATAAATCTCTTAGGTTTATTATCGGAATATACACGAAAAGCATGTCCTTTTTTAAAACAATCCAAAAAAAATCAACGATCTTTTCGCAGAAATGGATTTATTTTCTTATTAAAATCGATTTTTTCGACAAATCCATTATTTTATCGATGATTCTTTTCCATTAATCTCACACATTCCTAATCCGATACTTTGTGGTAATAATATGGTAATAAAAAAATAATTGTTATTATTATCGAATTCCCTGAACTTAAAAAAAATCCCCAATTTTACTGATAAGAGATTGTTTATTTAGGGGTTCTTGTTGTTTTTCAATTTCGATTTATATTTACATTGTAAAAAATACAAACTTGAAAAACATCGATTTTTTTGAAATCGATCTTTTAGACCTCGATTTTTTTATGTATCGATTCATCAGGTTACGATTCGAATCGATTTAAAAATCGATCTTTTTTAGAAAGAATCGCCATCCCTAGACCAGATTTTAATGTGAAAATATTTTTATTTCGAATGTATGAAAATGAATGAAATTTTTGTGTTTCCCCTGTATCTGAACGCAGTTAATTGCGTATTCTAGTGATGTCGCTTTTGCGATCAAATCCAGTCGTAACTGTTTTCATGTTTGTGAAGTCGTAACTTGTCCAGTCTCGTTATGTCTATTTTCGCTTCTTATAAGGCGGGACGATGTCCAACATAGAGACTCTTTGAAGAAATTACAGCTGGCAGGAAAACTTACCGTTAAAAAGCCGATTGCCGTTAAACAATTTCTACGGTTTGATACTTGGATATCAAATAAACGTGAAAAAATAGAGTGATTTGTACACGTTTTCATCCCTTGCATAATTACAAAAAAACCGCTACAGCGATTTTAAATCCCCTGGTATAATTTGCTGCAGTTATTTCTACCCTTATTTCAACCCCCCAACTCGTGATTACACAACACTGAGATAAAATATTGCATTTGGGGGACGTAGATGCTACGCAATACGCATAATCTTGATGGGGAGGCTTCGCTAACGTTGCCACATCCTCATGTTTCCGAACATTTCAGAAACAAATTTAAAATCGTTGAAATTATTATACAGTGAGAGTCCACGGATGGGAAACATTTTTATTTTTAATTTTAGCGAAAAATATCATTCTTGATAAAAAGTTTTACTTGTTCTAAGAGACATAAATTTCAAAATCTGCTGCAGAATATTTCCATAATTATTAAATGAAATCAATAAATAACAAATTCCACAACAGAAATATAACATAATATATTACTCGAACGGTTTCACAAATAACATTTGCATCGACAGGAGTACATTTACTTTACTATTACACGATTTATTTAGCCTAGTTCACAAGTTAAATTCCGTGATAAAAATCCTCCTACAAATGTGAGCTCATTGGATTTGGAATGATGTATACAAAAATGTATTTGAATCATTTTCCAGCACGAAAAAAATTATTAACAGATTAAATTGAAAAAAAAATGCATTTAGTTTTTTGTTAATAACTCCGAAACTATCAATATTCAAGATATTTTGTTAATTTAAAAAAAATTCAATAAACAAAATATTAAAATTTTTCAAACTCTTATGACGTGATCTTGTTATGTATGTGTATATAAGAAGGGCTCCACGAAGAGAAACATTTTTAACCCGTTTATTTAAACATTTTTTGTTGTCTTTAATTCATATTTCTTTATATCGAACGATATAAATGTGTAACTATTTTATGTGGTGAACTAAAAAAACTTCCTGCTTTTAAAAGAAATAAATTTCACAAAACAACAATAGAGCCGTCCGAAACCAGCGATACCTGTCGATCCGAGGTGAGGTGGGGACAAGAGCAATGAATAGTTCGAGGTTTAAACACCGTGTCGCCTAAATACAGTACCATATTTCAAGAAGAACGAAGGGCCTAGCATAGAGAAGAAAAAAAGTAGAAAACAGTATACATCGTCAGACAGCGAAGACGAAGGTATGGATACCAGAGAACTGAAGAGAAGGATACAAGAAAGTCTCCTCATGCAAAAACTCAGAGACGAAGCCATTGAAGCAACAAAGGAAGCCAATGAAGCAAAGAGGGAATCAGAGGAGCTTAAAGGAACCATTAAGCGAATGGAAGAGGAAATGACGGGACTGAGGATTGCCATGGAAATATGGCAAAAGCAATGGAGGAAATGCAAGAGGAAAAGAAAGAAAGCGTCCGAAGAAAGGCGCAAAGGACTGAATCACCACGCAACGACGACAAAGAAAATGAGGAAATGGACTTCACGGAAGTGATGTCCAAAGAGAGCAGAAAAAAGAAGCAGCCGCCAGAAGAAATACAGACGGTTCAATGATGGACGAAGCCATCAAGCAAAACAAACAGAAGACACACCGACCACCACCCGTAATCCTACGGAGCACCCACCGCTGGGGCTCAGTAAGGAAAGACATTTACCGTCTTGGTATAACGACGAGATACATTACGATAAGAGAAAGACTCGGGGTGAAAATCCCCTTCGAAGGACCTGAGGACTACAGGAACCTGACAAGGTACCTGAGCGAAGAGAGGAAATAAGTGGAATGGTACACCTACACACCACGAGAAGAACAAAAAGGAAGGATTACCCTCAAACGACTGACAAGCAGCGACGATATCAACGAGCTGAAGGAAGAAATAGAAAAGGAAGGAGTCCAAATCGGCAAAATAAGCTAGATTTGGCGAAAGAATACCACTGCCTATCTACATGGTAGAACTAGAAGTGGAAGAAAAGGAAAAAATCAGGAAAATACACCACATCCAACAAGTGAGGATAAGATGGGGGGAACACAAGAGACGAAAAGGACCAACGCAGTTCTACAACTGCCAGGGATACCACCTCGGACAGACGACGTGCAGAGTAAACACCAAGTGTGTCAAGTGCGGAGGACCACACCGCTCCAGCGAGTGCACAAGACCGAGGGACAACAGGGAGAACACCCAGCTAACTATAAGGGATGCCCACAGGTCCCAAACAACAGGACGACGAGAAAACCACCCCAAAGGAAACGAAGCCAGGAGTCAGCTACGCCCAAGAAGACGACGACGACCCCGAAGAAACAAGAGATCCTCGAACAGGTGACAAGGCTATTAGCCCAGCTAATGGCCTAAAATCATCTATAGAGGATCTCCTAGAAGGCCTGACACATCCACAGAAAGATGAGTCAGGATTTGAACTAGGTCAGCAAATACAAGTGGATCCACTCTATAAGGTCGTCTTTAGTCGTAATAAGTCGAATAAGGATTTGCCCCTTATAGAGGCAGCGAAAAAACACACACAACAGAAGAAAGGAAAAAACGAGAAAACCGCCGAAGATATAACCACCGGGGTTACACGGCCGAAAAGAAGAGAGCTCGACTCCAGCCAACAGCCATTCGGCTAGGGACGAGCTGCACGCGAAAAACACGAACGTCGACGATGAGAACCCATCGGATGATATGGTGGGTGGATGGAAGGTTCTCCCAGAAGGCTGCATTCTGGGAGGGACGGGCTCATATCGCGCGTGTGTGTGTGTACCAATTTCAATGAATAGGGGGGGGTACGCTGGAATCTACATAAGGCACAAAATTTTACATTGCGTTGCGTCTCTTTTTATATTTATCACTCAACGGCAAGAGCAGCGGAAGTTGGTTTTAGCAAGAACCGTCACTTACTACAGAAAATATTCGAGCAAAACAAAATTCATCCATTCAAACAGGAATGTACTTATACTCATCGTACAAGATTTGTGATTATAACACGAAGCTTGACTTTTGTGGATGCTAGAATTTTGTGCGAGTCTTGATTGGTTGGTTCTTTCACTACAATATTTTATTTTCTGGCGATTCAACGTTCACAAAAAATGGAATCGTTTCATACCAAAACGTTCGGTATTTGGTCCTTGCAGTAATTTCCTAAAAAAGTAAATGTTTGGTGTGCTATTTTACGACATTTCCAGCAAAATGACTGTTCGTCATTCGAGTATGCTGATAAGAGGATGGCTGGATGAATTTTCTTTTGAACGATGGATAGAAAGGTATTGACCAATATTTTTTCCGCCCCGACCACACGATTCAACAGTTTTGAATTTGATTCAATCAATAATTAATGCCGTAAATGAAATCACCCCAGAGGTGCTAAGAAACACTTATAAAGAATTTAGAAACAGAATGGAGAAATGTAGAATAGTTTTTTCTTCGTGACAATTTTGATGAATCAGGTTTTACATTTTTCGCAAAAACTAAAAATCCAAATGTTGCTCCTCTTGGGCACCACATTTGCGGATATACTGTATATTCAATGTACCATATTTTTTAATAGGAAATAAATCTATACTGAGAATATTTTTAAAAACTTTCGTCCACTATAACTGTAACATGCAATGCGTTTTCCTGGAATTTTAAATGTGGCAACGTGGTAAAGCGCAACGCATCAGAAGATGGGGTAGGTCCTTAGCAACGCAGGAACCCCAAATCGTGACCCTAGCTACATATAGAAATCGTTAATTTTGTGGTATCATCAGTATACCATTGATTCATTGTATAAAAGATAATCGAGTAGATTTGAAATCGAAATATTTATTGATATAGCTTTTGGTTAGTAGTAATTTTGCGACATTAATACCTACCTTTGTTGTTGAAATTTCCTCCGTTTCTTACTAAATTATTCATCTGCTCTTTCGATGAAGATTTTCTTGCATTTTCTGCGTTTTCTAAAATAATGTTAACTCAATAATATTTAAACTTGTGTTAATTATCCTCTTTCGAAATGTGAATTTTGTCGAGTTCTGTTAAACGTGCTGCTTTAGACGGAGAAGTGTTGAATTGGATAAAAACAATGCAGCAATCAAGCTTAGAGAATATTTAAAACAGTCATTAGTCACAATTACTAGACAGAACACATCCAAATGTCACGAACCACTTGCAGAGGCGACATAAATTAACAAATATTAAAAAAAAAGTCGTCAGAAATACCAGACTATTTATAATTTTGCTAATTTATGCCTTTTAATGTTCTTGAAATCAGTAAGGAGAAACTGTGGCTGTTTAATAAAAAATTTATACTTTTCTTTGTCCTAACTATTGTACCTTAAACGTGTTTCCTCTTTTTTGTCTTATTCTAGCAATTTTGAACTTCATTTTACCAATTTTTGATCTGGTAGCCGAAAAAAAAGAACTGTTTAACAGTTTTATATCTTTGATTTCTTCAACTTATATTTTAAACCGTCTATTTGCATTCAATGTGATTATATGTTCTAACGCCATCAAATGTATCCTGCAAATTTTTTAACTTAATATCTAATTTGCCAGAGTCATTTCAGTAATCCTCCTTTCTGTAATCTCTCCATTAAAACCGTCGTTCTATCGCGACAAATCCAGCAAGCCAAGCACAGCCCAAGAAAACAAAATGAATGAAAACAATCGAATAAGGCAGCCATTAAAAGGCAATGCGCGTCACAAACCGGAACGTCTCAATCCACGTCTCCTGCTTAAACGGAACTAAAATGGTGCTTAATAGGAAACTACGAAAGGATTAGTTTTACAATTTGAACAAATCAGTTTATAAAGAACAGAAAGACTGAATGAGTATTTTCGAGAAAGTTGATTTATAATTTCTATTTCTTTTACTAGTGTCCCGATGCTTTGGTAGGGTTTTTGACTTTTTTTTCGGGCCGAGATGGGAAATTCATGTTCGAATGGGTCCAGGACCCAAACAGTGTTAACTCATCTCCAAGGGGATGCCTACCAACCAAACCCACCTCTAACTCGCCGTTACCTCCGCCTCGGAATCACTACCCTAGCATACTTCGAGGCGGGCGGCGGTCCCTCGCACACTCTCCGCTCACACCGTCGTCTTCTCCCTACTATCACTCCTACCTCTCATGCCATATCGAGTCCTTATTTCCCCCTAACCATGCTCTCTACTACTCCACTCACCTCCATCCATTCCTCCTCCCCCCTCAACATTATCTCCACCATCTTCTCCCAGTACACCGCCTCCCCTAGTTTCCTCTCCATCTTCTTCAGCACTTCCTCGTTCCTCCAGCATCTAAACACATGCCCCACATCATCCTCCACTTTACACCTCTCGAACACTCCAGTCTCTCTTTACCCTATTTTATGGGGGTACCCTACTCTCGACCCATGTCCAGTGAACACCTGTTTCAAGAAGTAGTTACCTCCCCGAATTTCCGGTCCATCCAATCTCTCCTATTCCCAATCGCTCCTTTTAGCGCGCCCTCATACTCCTCCCACATTCTCTCCATTTTCTCCTCCATCCATTCCTGTTCTTCCTTTCTGGTCGCACCCCTCCAGCGTTTGTCCCTAGCTCTAGCCATCACGTCCACTGGGTAGGACCTTGCCAGCACCGCTGCTGCCAGTCCACCCACTGTCCTGTACCCCTGCTCCACCCTCAGCATTATCCATATCTGTACTCGCAGGAGTAGCCTAACCCTCGCTCTTTCACCCCACACCTCTGCACCGTACAGCATACTCTGCTCTACCGTCCTACCAATTACCCTCCTCTTCCACTCTCCCGGCCCTTTCACATTACACATCAATCTCCCCAGCCATGCTGCCCTCACTTTGCCCTTCTCTAACGCCTTTAACATATGAGTTTTGAAGGATAATTGACTAACCAACCACACCCCTAGGTATTTCACAGACTCCTCCATACGAATTCTCCTTCCCTTGACCATCACTCTCATTTCCCTCGTCCTGCTCCGTCCCTTCAATAGCAACCCCACCGTCTTATCTTCCGCCACTTCCAGTCCGCACCGCTCTATCTTCTCCACAATCTTCCTCCGCCTTTCTTTCTATCTCCGCCTCTCCCTTTGCCATACATACCAGACACACATCGTCCGCATACACCGTAATCTCACATCCCTCTTCACATACTATCCCACAAACATCATCAAACACACACTTCCAGAGCGTCGGTCCAAGAACCGAGCCCTGAGGCACTCCAGCCTCCAACAGTCTCCGGCCATGTGATCCTCACTCTTACATAGCCAGCACTTACTCCTTTCCTTGACTCCCTTCACCTTACACCCTGCTACTTTGTGCCCCTTCACCCCACATCCAAAGCATCTGCCCTCCTCTCTACCCTCTACAATAGTTACCCTGTTCCACCCCAATGTAATCTCCCTTTCTCCCAGTAAGGCTTCCGCTTTTTCCCATTCCGCCTTCACCACCGCCATTTTCATCCCGTTCCTCTCCCTTACCCTTACCACTTTTAAACTTAAAGAAATCGTAGATTGTTGATATCTACGATAGGCACATCTAGTCTGAGGCTCCGAGTCCTCGAACCACAGCCTGTAGGCTTTTTGTGCTCTTGGTTCTACCGTTTATATGAACTGACTTGTTGTCCTTATTAGGTTTACCAGTTTTTTCGCTAAATCTTTCTTGGAAAAATCCTCCCATGGGCGCTGTAGTCCTAGAAGATTATCTCCAATGAGTCAGTCCCAGACCAGTCTAGATCTGATCTGGTGGCATGCTAACGATTTCAGTGCTGCCTGACTATCGCCTTAACGTACAGATGTTTTTTTTTAATCCACAGTGTTGCAGTTTTTGATATCCCAAATGCTGGTTCAGGGACGTATCAGACCCTTTTTTAGCTAGGGTATCTGCCATTTCACTGTCTGCAATACCCTTGTTCTCCAGGATCCACTTAAGTGTCACCCCTTACCTTGGTTAAGACTTTTTGGAGGTAGTTTCAGACCAGTCTGGGTCTGATCCAGAGGCATTCTAAGGATTTCAATGCTTCCTGATATCACAGTTGCTGCGACCGAGCTGCTACTCATCGCACCCGCAGCCTCTTAGCTTAGTTTTGGCCACCATACTAAGGCACCATATGTAACCATGGGTCTCATCACAGTTGTGTACAGCCAGTGAACGATCCGTGGATTTAGTCCCCATGTGTTTCATATTGCTCGTTTGGCAGCCGTTAGTGCAGTTTTCCCTTCAATTGTTTTATCCAGGAGTTCAGCTATGCCGAGATCCCTCCCTTTATTATCGAGACCTCCATGGAATCACCATTTAAAGTTGTCATTCCTTTCCCATTGAAAAGTATGTTTTTTATTCACCAAGGTGTGGTGTCGCCTTGCAACAGCAGCTATCATGGTGTCGGTAAGGTCGAACGCTCCTTCATCAAGAAATGCTCCGAGTGTTATTTCTTGTACTCCTATAAATGGAGACTGATGGAAAAATATGATTAAAGTATACCATGTATTAACCTCTAATTATTCAACCATTTATTTCAAAGAAAACATCAGCAAAGGATCATTAAGCATTTTTTTATTATTTATGATTCGAAATGGATTCCCACATTCAGTTTTGCGGTATGCGATAAATGATCTCCATTCTCGAACTTTATCACCCGAACTCTGTCGATTTGTATCTAAAGACAATGTCAATGAAAGCTTAGAAAGTCTCATGTTGTGGCTTTCAACCGAGACTCCGTTCAGAATTCTCTGAATCTATTTTCTGATCTAGCTATCTAACTGGGAAAATTGAATATTTATCTTGGAGAGGTTTGAAGCGATGTTATGAATGAATATAGAGTGTTTTGGTTTTCCTATAGTTCTGTGTTATAACAAAATAAAAATATATTAAATAAATAGATATAACTTTCGGTATACAATAAATTAAGTCGAGATATAACAAAATGAAGTAGTGGGATGGACGTTGGTAAATAATTGCGTATTTAGTGAGCAATTATCTATAAAAAAAGTAGTTGAGGTTAGGCTTTGTATTTCCCCAGAAATAATTATAAGTAGATATCATTTTTGATTATAGTTTTTTTTTTAATAACTTACGGCTATGGTTACTGCGCTTCACTAAAAAAAAATAAATCAAGAAGGTATATGTGAATTGAACCCATAAATAAGTGAAAAGAATTTTGTGAACCGTAGCAGATTATTTGTCTGATATTTCTCTTGGAAATTTTACGAAAAATATGGCATCCACGTGCTAGGAATATCGCCAAGGATCTGATAACACGTCTCGGCCAGACCACACCTAGACAATCACAATAATCACTTTTATTTCTAGCTACTTGCTTCTGGATTACACTATTTACACTGCTAAAAGTTAACGAGAAAATTATACAGGAATAACCAAAAATTCCCCTATTTTTTTTAATTTAAGGAAAATTCTTTTACAGTATAAAAGGAACTTTTTCAACAGTCGCCCGTAAAATGACTAATTACTATATTCAAATGAAATCGTAAATTCGACAAATGCCGAGGATTGTTACTTAACGCTCTAGCGCAAAAAAGGAATCTTTTTCGCTCGCTTATTGAATTAGACCACGCCCCACGAATTACTCAATTGGTGAATAATTAACAATTTTTCAGATTAGATAAAATTATATGAGAATTGTCAAAAATTTTGTAATATGGTCAAAAATGGTCAAAAATTGTCAAAAATGGTCGATAATTGTCAAAAACTTTAAAAAAAATTTGAAAAATGGTCGAACATTTTCAAAAATGGTCCAAAATGGTCAATTGTCAAAAATATTACATTTTTTTTGAAAAATGCTCAAAATTGGTCAATAATTATCAAAAACTATCAAAAATGGTCAAAAATTTGGAAAAATGGTCAAAAATTTGGAAAAATGGTCCGTAATTGTCAACAATTGTCAATAATTATCAAAAATGGTCTGTAATTTTGAAAAATTGTCAAAAATGGTCTGTAATTTTGAAAAATTGTCAAAAATGGTCAAGAATGGTCAAGAATGGTTAAAAATTGTCAATTATTGTTAAAAACTGTGTTAAAAATTGTCAATAAAGGTCAATTGTCAAAAATTTTAAAATGGTCAAAAAATTTTCAAAAATGGTCAATAATTGTCAAAAATTTTAAAATGGACAAAAATTTTCAAAAATGGTCAATAATTGTCAAAAACTGTCAAAAATGGACAATTATTGTCAAAATTGGTCAATATTTGTTAATTGTCAAAATTTTTAAAAATGGTCAAAAAATTTCAAAAATAGTCAATAATTGTCAAACTATCAAAAATGGTCAAAAATTGTCAAAAACTGTCAAAATTGATCAATATTTGTTAAAATTGGTCAATATTTGTCAAAATCGGTCAATATTTTTCGAAATTGGTCAATAATTGTCAAATTTTTTTAAAATTTTGGAAATTGGTCGATATTTGTTAAAAACTATCAAAAATGGTCAATAATTTTGAAAAATGGTCAAAAATGGCCAATAATTGTCAAAAACTATCAAAGATGGTCAAAAATTGTCAATAATTTTGAAAAATGGTCTAACATTTTAAAAAATTGTCAAAAGTGGCCAAATACTATCAAAAATGGTTAAAAATTGTCAATTATTGTTAAAAACTGTTAAAAATGGACAATTATTGTCAAAAACTGTCAAAAATGATTAAAAATTGTCATCAATTTGAAAAATGGTCAAAAATTTGGAAAAATGGTCACTAATTTTGAAAAACAGTCAAAATGGTCAAAAATGGTCAATAATTGTCGAAAATGGTCAACAATTGTTAAAATTTTGAAAAATGGTCAATAATTGTTAAAATTTTGAGAAATGGTCAATATTCGTCAAAAACTGTCAAAAATGGACAATTATTGTCAAAATTGGACAATATTTGTCAATTGTCAAAATTTTTAAAAATGGTCAAAAAATTTCAAAAATAGTCAATAATTGTCAAACTATCAAAATGTTCAATAATTTTGAAAAATGGTCAAAAATTTTTGAAAAATTGTCAAAAATGGCCAATAATTGTCAAAAACTATCAAAGATGGTCAAAAATTGTCAATAATTTTGAAAAATGGTCTAACATTTTAAAAAATTGTCAAAAGTGGCCAAATACTATCAAAAATGGTTAAAAATTGTCAATTATTGTTAAAAACTGTTAAAAATGGACAATTATTGTCAAAAACTGGCAAAAATGGTTAAAAATTGTCATCAATTTGAAAAATGGTCAAAATTTTGGAAAAATGGTCACTAATTTTGAAAAACAGACAAAATGGTCAAAAATGGTCAATACTTGTCAAAAATGGTCAATAATTGTCGAAAATGGTCAATAATTGTTAAAATTTTGAGAAATGGTCAATATTCGTCAAAAGTTTCAACATTTTGTAAAATAGTCAACAAATACGAGCCGTTTCCGAAAATCGATTTAAACACGTAATTTATAAAATCGATTTAATAAAAATCCCTAGGCAAACTCAATGAACTAGGCGAGAACAATATAGTCACCTTGCTGGGGATTCCAGGACACACTGGAATAGAAGGAAATGACATAGCAGATGAACTAGCAAAGTGGGTGACTGGTTCCGGTCCCCAAAAGGGTGTTTTGGGGACCGGAACCCTTTTGCGGTATCTGGTCCAATGTAATATTGGAAGAATTAGGCAAAGCCGAAAAAAGAGAAGATCTGACAATTGGAAAGATCTAGTAGGGCTTAGACAATCAAATATTCTTCTGGGTGACTACAACCTGTTGCGATCAAATGAATGCATAAGTCAAAGTAAAACTGCACTAAGAGTTTTAACAGAGATCCTAACGGGACATTGACGCCTGAATGGATATCTGAAAAAGCTCAAAATAATGGAGGAAGAAGAATGTAGATTCAGCGGCATGGAAGAAAAAACCTCCATCCACATACTTGAGAATTGCACAGCAATTCAGAATCCTAGGTTACTGGATAGAAGAGGGACACTTACCTAAACTAAAGCCTGCAGATATCCTAAAATTCCTCCGAGAAATAGGTCTTAAGGACCTACTAGTCTCTGAGACTTTCTTCAGGATCTAAGTAGAAGTAAGGGGGCACAATAGATCTTTTAGGTCTCAGTGAATGTCACCCCAATATACATACATACATGGCTGAATAAGGAGAAGCCTAACAATTGTATCTTATGATTTGAGATCTATATTATATCTTAACTGGTAATAGTTTATAACGAGGAAATATTACATAAACAATGCAAAACCAGCAAACGCAATCCAAGTTTGAACGATGTACAAAATGTTAAATGATGTTTACAAAAGCGTGACGTCGCGCGATTCTGATCAGTTTTTCAGCCAGGTACTTTTTTTAACATTTCTAGCAGCAAGAATCTTATTTAGTTCTTTGAACATTGTTTTTTATATTTGAAATTATTTATAGCCTACTAACATTTGTAAATATTTTCGTTTCTACGTTTCTTTAGAAGTTTTAAAAAAATATCCACGTTTTGTATTCAACATCGAATCTCTTATTTTTGTTTTGTTTTTTGTCAAATCCAGAGTCAATCCAGTTGAGTATCGAGACAAATCGTGGAAAAATAAAATAGAAAGCACACGTCCAGAAAAACGTCTGACAAGACATGATTCTTCAGACGACAATTTGAAGTCATCGCTGTTAGTGGTTCGGCGGTTCATTCGTTCGCGTTTTTCAACCACGCTTTCTATTTTTAAGAGAAAATAATTCCAAAACACGTGAGCACTTAAGTTAAATACGATTTCCAGGTAAATCGGAATTTTTAAGATTTTTATTAAACGATATACTGAGTGTCCCGAAAATATTGGTAATAAATTATACCACATATTCTGTGATCAAAAATAAGTTGATTGAACCCCCACTTACCTATATATAAAAGTGCATACAAAAAAGTTACAGAGTGAATTATTTGAAAAAATAAATTAGTTTTTTTATCGCTGCTCTAAAACGGTGTAACGTAAATTTGTGAAAATTTATATGAGCTGCCAGTATATGATAACTAATAAACTGAAACTAGTCGCATTCATTAATTTTTATTTATTATGGATTTTTATACCTTCTTCCCTCATTCATGACTCTATTTGAAGGCGAAATAATGATTTTATCAAAAAACTGATTGTGCCAGTCGATTTTTCGCACCAAAAAACCCCTCTTTACGAATTTTTACCATTTTTTATTTTTTTTGCCGAAAAATTAACTCCCTTAATCCTTGGAAATATCGACTCAAAATTCACTAAAATATGTAAAATTGTCCCCTCTATCGATTGGTGAAGACTAGAACGTTCTATCTTTGCTATTAGTCGAGTTATGAGTATTTTTTGTTTTGAAAAGTGGATTTTCGAAAATTTCATGACTATTTGAAGGCGAAATAATGATTTTATCAAAAAACTGATTGTGCCAGTCGATTTTTCGCACCAAAAAACCCCTCTTTACGAATTTTTAGCATTTTTTATTTTTTTTTGTCGAAAATTTAGTACAAAAGGAAATGGAAATATTTTGCGATACAAGTTGCTTTTTTCTAACTCCCTTAATCCTTGGAAATATCGACTCAAAATTCACTAAAATATGTAAAATTGTCCCCTCTATCGATTGGTGGAGACTAGAACGTTCTATCTTTGCTATTAGTCGAGTTATGAGTATTTTTTGTTTTGAAAAGTGGATTTTCGAAAATTTCATGACTCTATTTGAAGGCGAAATAATGATTTTATCAAAAAACTGATTGTGCCAGTCGATTTTTCGCACCAAAAAACCCCTCTTTACGAATTTTTAGCATTTTTTATTTTTTTTTTGTCGAGAATTTAGTACAAAAGGAAATGGAAATATTTTGCGATACAAGTTGCTTTTTTCTAACTCCCTTAATCCTTGGAAATATCGACTCAAAATTCACTAAAATATGTAAAATTGTCCCCTCTATCGATTGGTGAAGACTAGAACGTTCTATCTTTGCTATTAGTCGAGTTATGAGTATTTTTTGTTTTGAAAAGTGGATTTTCGAAAATTTCATGAGTCTATTTGAAGGCGAAATAATGATTTTATCAAAAAACTGATTGTGCCAGTCGATTTTTCGCACCAAAAAACCCCTCTTTACGAATTTTTACCATTTTTTATTTTTTTTTTGTCGAAAATTTAGTACAAAAGGGTAGGTATGGAAATATTTTGCGATACAAGTTGCTTTTTTCTAACTCCCTTAATCCTTGGAAATATCGACTCAAAATTCATTAAAATATGTAAAATTGTCCCCTCTATCGATTGGTGAAGACTAGAACGTTCTATCTTTGCTATTAGTCGAGTTATGAGTATTTTTTGTTTTGAAAAGTGGATTTTCGAAAATTTCATGACTCTATTTGAAGGCGAAATAATGATTTTATCAAAAAACTGATTGTGCCAGTCGATTTTTCGCACCAAAAAACCCCTCTACGAATTTTTATCATTTTTTATTTTTTTTTTGTCGAAAATTTAGAACAAAGGGGTAGGTATGGAAATATTTTGAGAAACAAATGGCTTTTTTCTAACTCCCTTAATCCTTGGAAATATGGACTCAAAATTTACTTAAATATGTAAAATTGTCCCCTCTATCGATTGGTGAAGACCAGAACGTTCTATCTTTCCTATTTGTCGAGTTATGAGTAATTTTTGTTTCGAAAAGTGGATTTTCGAAAATTTCATGACTCTATTTGAAGGCGAAATAATGATTTTATCAAAAAACTGATTGTGCCAGTCGATTTTTCGCACCAAAAAACCCCTCTTTACGAATTTTTATCATTTTTTATTTTTTTTTGTCGAAAATTTAGTACAAAAGGAAATGGAAATATTTTGCGATACAAATTGCTTTTTTCTAACTCCCTTAATCCTTGGAAATATCGACTCAAAATTCACTAAAATATGTAAAATTGTCCCCTCTATCGATTGGTGGAGACTAGAACGTTCTATCTTTGCTATTAGTCGAGTTATGAGTATTTTTTGTTTTGAAAAGTGGATTTTCGAAAATTTCATGACTCTATTTGAAGGCGAAATAATGATTTTATCAAAAAACTGATTGTGCCAGTCGATTTTTCGCACCAAAAAACCCCTCTTTACGAATTTTTATCATTTTTTATTTTTTTTTTGTCGAAAATTTAGAACAAAGGGGTAGCTATGGAAATATTTTGCGATACAAATTGCTTTTTTCTAACTCCCTTAATCCTTGGCAATATCGACTCAAAATTCACTCAAATATGTAAAATTGTCCCCTCTATCGATTGGTGAAGACCAGAACGTTCTATCTTTCCTATTTGTCGAGTTATGGGTAATTTTTGTTTCGAAAAGTGGATTTTCGAAAATTTCATGACTCTATTTGAAGGCGAAATAATGATTTTATCAAAAAACTGATTGTGCCAGTCGATTTTTCGCACCAAAAAACCCCTCTACGAATTTTTACCATTTTTTATTTTTTTTTTGTCGAAAATTTAGTACAAAAGGGTAGCTATGGAAATATTTTGCGATACAAATTGCTTTTTTCTAACTCCCTTAATCCTTGGCAATATCGACTCAAAATTCACTCAAATATGTAAAATTGTCCCCTCTATCGATTGGTGAAGACCAGAACGTTCTATCTTTCCTATTTGTCGAGTTATGAGTAATTTTTGTTTCGAAAAGTGGATTTTCGAAAATTTCATGACTCTATTTGAAGGCGAAATAATGATTTTATCAAAAAACTGATTGTGCCAGTCGATTTTTCGCACCAAAAAACCCCTCTTTACGAATTTTTACCATTTTTTATTTTTTTTTTGTCGAAAATTTAGTACAAAAGGGTAGGTATGGAAATATTTTGCGATACAAGTTGCTTTTTTCTAACTCCCTTAATCCTTGGCAATATCGACTCAAAATTCACTCAAATATGTAAAATTGTCCCCTCTATCGATTGGTGAAGACCAGAACGTTCTATCTTTCCTATTTGTCGAGTTATGAGTAATTTTTGTTTCGAAAAGTGGATTTTCGAAAATTTCATGACTCTATTTGAAGGCGAAATAATGATTTTATCAAAAAACTGATTGTGCCAGTCGATTTTTCGCACCAAAAAACCCCTCTTTACGAATTTTTATCATTTTTTATTTTTTTTTTGTCGAAAATTTAGAACAAAGGGGTAGCTATGGAAATATTTTGCGATACAAATTGCTTTTTTCTAACTCCCTTAATCCTTGGCAATATCGACTCAAAATTCACTCAAATATGTAAAATTGTCCCCTCTATCGATTGGTGAAGACCAGAACGTTCTATCTTTCCTATTTGTCGAGTTATGAGTAATTTTTGTTTCGAAAAGTGGATTTTCGAAAATTTCATGACTCTATTTGAAGGCGAAATAATGATTTTATCAAAAAACTGATTGTGCCAGTCGATTTTTCGCACCAAAAAACCCCTCTTTACGAATTTTTACCATTTTTTATTTTTTTTTTGTCGAAAATTTAGTACAAAAGGGTAGGTATGGAAATATTTTGCGATACAAGTTGCTTTTTTCTAACTCCCTTAATCCTTGGCAATATCGACTCAAAATTCACTCAAATATGTAAAATTGTCCCCTCTATCGATTGGTGAAGACCAGAACGTTCTATCTTTCCTATTTGTCGAGTTATGAGTAATTTTTGTTTCGAAAAGTGGATTTTCGAAAATTTCATGACTCTATTTGAAGGCGAAATAATGATTTTATCAAAAAACTGATTGTGCCAGTCGATTTTTCGCACCAAAAAACCCCTCTTTACGAATTTTTACCATTTTTTATTTTTTTTTTGTCGAAAATTTAGTACAAAAGGGTAGGTATGGAAATATTTTGCGATACAAGTTGCTTTTTTCTAACTCCCTTAATCCTTGGAAATATCGACTCAAAATTCACTAAAATATGTAAAATTGTCCCCTCTATCGATTGGTGAAGACTAGAACGTTCTATCTTTGCTATTAGTCGAGTTATGAGTATTTTTTGTTTTGAAAAGTGGATTTTCGAAAATTTCATGACTCTATTTGAAGGCGAAATAATGATTTTATCAAAAAACTGATTGTGCCAGTCGATTTTTCGCACCAAAAAACCCCTCTTTACGAATTTTTACCATTTTTTATTTTTTTTTGTCGAAAATTTAGTACAAAAGGAAATGGAAATATTTTGCGATACAAATTGCTTTTTTCTAACTCCTTTAATCCTTGGAAATATCGACTCAAAATTCACTAAAATATGTAAAATTGTCCCCTCTATCGATTGGTGGAGACTAGAACGTTCTATCTTTGCTATTAGTCGAGTTATGAGTATTTTTTGTTTTAAAAAGTGGATTTTCGAAAATTTCATGACTCTATTTGAAGGGGAAATAATGATTTTATCAAAAAACTGATTGTGCCAGTCGATTTTTCGCACCAAAAAACCCCTCTTTACGAATTTTTACCATTTTTTTTGTCGAAAATTTAGTACAAAAGGGTAGGTATGGAAATATTTTCCGATACAAATTGCTTTTTTCTAACTCCCTTAATCCTTGGAAATATCGACTCAAAATTCACTAAAATATGTAAAATTGTCCCCTCTATCGATTGGTGAAGACTAGAACGTTCTATCTTTGATATTAGTCGAGTTATGAGTATTTTTTGTTTTGAAAAGTGGATTTTCGAAAATTTCATGACTCTATTTGAAGGCGAAATAATGATTTTATCAAAAAACTGATTGTGCCAGTCGATTTTTCGCACCAAAAACGCCCTCTTAACGAATTTTTATCATTTTTTATTTTTATTTTGTCGAAAATTTAGAACAAAAGGCTAGGTATGGAAATATTTTGCGATACAAATTGCTTTTTTCTAACTTCCTCCTCCTCTCTACAAATTACCCTTAACATTTTTTGAGGGTTACATTTAACAAAATATGAATCGCCACTGTAATAAAACGTCTATTTTTGAACTTTTTCCTTTGTCAACATTTTATTTTGGAATATATTCTTACAGCCACCCTTTTTAATTTCAATTTCAAAATATTGCATTATTAAACTATAATTTTTTTACTTCACAAAACCTTTCTTAATTGTCGAATGAAAGTTTCTAAAATCCCTTAAATTCAACCGAAATGTCACAAAACGAATTCAATTTAAACCGTATTAGACAATTCGAATAAAATCAAACTCTGCATACTAAGATCAATAAAATAATTAGAATCCGTCACGGACAGAACTTAATTTCTCGGAGAAAGTGCAATGTCAGGTTCAACCCTTTCCTGCCGCAATCCTTTCCCCATTTCACAGTCATTTGTTTTCAAAATCCACACAGACAAAACGAGAATTGCAACCCATCTCGTTTTCCATTCAATTTTTAAACAGGATTTGACAGTACTGGTCTGGAAGTCTTTTTTTTCGTTTTCTTTTTTAAAAGGTTTTAATAGTATTAAAAACTCGAAAAGACTAATGAACTCATAGTAATTAATTATTATTAAGGAAAGTCTTTTCCCAAGCAGGGATATTTTTGGAGGTGAAAAAGCGAAAATATTATAACGACGAATTACCAAATTTGAGCCGCCAGTTATTTTCATTTTTCGACACAAATTCTATAAGAAATTTGTTTTAAAGCAGATTTTGTTTGCGTGTAGTAAACTGTAACTATGCACTGGAACTTTAAAACTATGTTTATTAATAATATGAATTAACAGAAAAACAAATTATATGCTTTTTAAACAATGAAAATAAAGGTACATTCTGACTCTGGCCCATCGGCTACACAGGGCCGTACTAAGGTGGGGTTGACTAAACAGATTCCAAGACGTTTATTTGCAGTTCCACTATTCTATGCATTAGAGCAGTGGTTCCTAACCGGTGGGTCGCGACCCCCTGACTGAAAAAAGGTTAGGAACCACTGCATTAGAGTATAAAAATTCAAATTAAAAAATCAATTACAATCTTTTATATGATAATAATACTCAAAGTCTCGTTGACATAGAATCGTTTATAAACAATTTCAATCAAAAGCAAATAGTTAATTAATTATTGTTTATGACTATGTTTGATGTGTAAATCCATTCTATTAATATAAGGCGCAATTTAATCAGTTTTATGTTTATGTTAGGTAAGTTCTGCGTTATTCTATTCATAACATTGAATTCAACAGTAATTAAATTTGCTTCTACGTCAGATACTGTCATAAACTCCATTCTGCTTCTTTTTGTATCTCAGGAAGTGGCGTTAGAAAGCTAAATATCGCCTTGTATATATTTGTCATGGTAGGAAAAAAAGGTAAGCGGTCGTCGCCCGCCGACAGAAGCTTGCTTCTTATGCACATTTTTCGAAAATTTTGACAATTTTTCAAAAATTTTGACAATTATTGACCATTTTTTCAAACGTTTTGACAATTTTTTCAAATTTTAACAATTATTGACCATTTTGACAGTTATTGACCAATTTTGACAGTTTTGACAATTATTGATCATTTTTGACAATTTTTCAAAAATTTTGACCATTTTAGACCATTTTTCCAAATTTTCGCAATGATTGACCATTTTTGAGAATTTTTGAAAGGTTCTGACAATTATTGACCATTTTTGACAATCTTTCAAAAATTTTGACCATTTTTCAAAAATTTTGACCATTTTTCAATAATTTTGACAATTTTTAACAATTATTGACCATTTATGATAGTGTTTTATAATTATTAACCATTTTTTCAAAATTTTGACTGTTTTTGACAATTATTGACCATTTTTGAAAATATTTGGCAATTATTAACCATTTTTGACAATATTTCAAAATTTTTGACAATTTTTCAAAAATTTTAACATATTTGGCAATTAGAGAGAGAGACGCGCAATACTCTCTCTCTCTTCCGACCGTTTGGGAATCCCTCGTGCCGGCGTGTATGAGAGAGACACAGAGAAAGAGGCGTGCCGCTGTGTAGCCTACGAAAGAGAAAAGAAGAAGGCGGCTGAGGAAGAGAGGGGAGAGAGTTGGCGCAGCAGGCGGCCGAGAAAGAGAGGAAGAATGAATCATCGCGTGACGAACGCTTTTTCGTAACATCACACGTTTCACGAGTTCCCTAGCCTTCCCAAAAGTCCTATGTCTTGCAATAAGAAGCAACATTCCAACATTCAAAGTGATTTATACGCTCTCTATACACTCGAGGTCTTCTCGGGTGTTGTACGATTTCAATAAGTTCCAAAAAATCCTCATCATCGGTTAAAATATCCATATGTAACTTTGATAAACTTTTAATTTAAAAATAAATTAAGTACAGGTTATGTTTGCATACAATTCATTTACATTTAAGCCACGGAACATGATAACAATTTATGTTCCGTGCTTAAGCTTACATTAAACCTGCCCTCTTGAAGGCTTTACTAAGCTTAAGATTCAAATCAAGCTCAACCGTAAGCCTACTTTGTACAACAGCAATCTGACGCTGAACCTGAGTTCACACTTGAGTCTTCACTAAGCTACAATTGTACAACCGGGCCTTAATGAACTAAATTTTTTGTTAAAATTATTCATCTTCTTTTATATTATTATTTTTATATTGGTTTGTCTGCTGTCCTCTTTTTGTAACGTTTATTTTATTTTTCTTGTATAACAAGTATGTATAGTCCGTGGTCCCAACTTAAACAGAAACAAAATTATATTGTTTTTCAGACGCTACAAAAACATTTCAAAATTTACTGTCTTTTCTAAATTCATTACAGACTGCAATTAGGCTTTGTTTAGTTATATTTTGGGCATGATATTTGTAAAAATGTCAAAAAATCGACAAATTCCAAGAGATTGACAAGTGTTGTGTTGTTAAATTCATAGGCTACTAAGAGGTAACAAGAAATAGAATGGAGTATTGTTAGATATTTAATAAAACGACACCTCCAAATTGAATAGTGCTTCTCAAAAGTCCCCTCCCCCTTCTTTTCTTTTGAATGGTGGTACTTAGATTGATGAAATTTGGAGGGTGAAAATGAACTATTGTAAGCTTCTCTACTATTGGTAACAGATTGTCTACATAAACAAAATGGTACGTGCCTAGCTGACAAAGTAACAGCTATCTTAATTATTGCTGAAAGTGGAAATAATTTTCATGCGGCGGAACGCATTTTTAATGAAAGGTACCCCGATTGCCCTATATCGAGGACTTATTTGAGGAAGCTTTTTCATAAGTTTCAACATACTATTCATGAGTACCTGTTACCACTAGTAGAGAATCTTACAACTTACAATATAGTTCATTTTCACCCTCCAAATTTGATCAGTCTAAGTATCGCCATTCAAAAAAAAAGATGGGGGAGGGGACTTTTGAGAAGCACTGTATACAAAACAATGTGAAATTAACAGTCAGTATGTAAGGAAGGAAAAACTTGACTTGAGGAGAATGAGTGATTTGTAAAGATTGATATATTTAATTAGAATTTAACTTTTAATTACTTACTGTGTACTTACATTATATTTTTTTTTATAATATAGATAATAAAACAAATCTAAATGTTGAAAATAACTATTTACAAGACACTGGACGTGATGCGTGGATTTAATTGAACAGTCCATGTGGACATGGTCCAAGTAGGTTTTGAACAACCGAGATGACGTACCTGGAATTAGATAGAAAAACACTCTGAGTATTCAATTTGCCATAAATAATAATTAATTATTTAACTAACGATTAGTATAGTTGAAGTCCCCAAAATTAATGAAAGTATTAATAATATACAGTGTGCATCTTATGTGTTTGAACTGTGATTATGCATATCAGTACTAAAGTAAAGTTAAAACTTCACTTGATCAAAAATAAATGCCTAATAGTAAATATTTAGGGTTATGAGGAAAGGTGCAAGGGGCGCAAACTCTCCCCAGTGCATGTAAGGGATATGTGGCACAAACTCTCCACAAACAATATTATAACTACTGTAAGTGGCGCAAACTCTCCACAGTACAGCAACATAATAATACACTGCAAGTGGCACAAACTCTCCACAGTACAGCAAAATAATAATACACTGCAAGTGGCACAAACTCTCCACCGTACAGCAAAATAAGGTTACACTGCAAGTGGCTCAAGCTCTCCACAATACAGGGGGGTGGAAGGAGATATGAGTGACGTGAGAAGTCACCCTGTATCAGGAATGGACAAACCGCAAGTGGCGCAAACTCTCCACAATACAGTATAGGTATGTGAGTTACACTGCAAGTGGCACAAACTCTCCACAGTACAGTAGGATTGGATGAATAGGAAATGCAACAACAAATTAATGTTCTTAATAACGTTGAATATTAAAGAACTTAAAACAAAGTAATTATTAAAAATAATTAGCAAATATATATACTCTATGTGATAAAATATCTTTTAAAATCAAATATCAAATACTATATTTTAATAGATTTATTTGGCTCAAGTGAACACTTTAGTTATTTTCTAGAAACTAAAACTCAAATCGTTCTTAAAATTTTCTTTCCCCTTTCGTGGCCTCGAAGACTACGTGACATTATTGTACTTTACTTATCTGTTTCAGACAATTGGTTGTTTTGTCGAGAAATGCATTTCTGAAATATTAGGGTATACCCATGATTTAATTAATTTTACTTGGAACGAAAACTATTTTAAGAATAACAGGGTGAGAAAAAAAAATTGTCTTACAAGTATAATTACGAAGCGTGATTTACTTTACAAATGCCAGAAATAGACTAACTATCCCTTTTCTCAAGAACGAATTTTAAAATACTGAATACGTTATAAACTACACAAAAAGGGTTCCCTTCTTATCTTCGCTATGGTTGCATTACTCGACCCAATACAGGTAGCAGAGTAGAGATTCGTGACGTATTTCCTACAGTATGTGATATACTAATTTTATAACATAACATAAGATTTTAAAAATCATTACTATTAGCTGCACTGGTATGTTTTCATCTTCTGATTATATAAACTGCTGAATATTTTAATTAGTTTTTAAAAAATGTTCTGTTATTTTATAAATAATTCTTCAAATTACCATAATATAACATGTTTAGTAATATTTACCTTCTGGTTCTAAGAGACGGGTTTCGGAGTGCATTCTTCTGGCTATTATGTAAACGAATTTAACCGAGCATAGGTAGTAAAAACAGTGCTGGGCTTAATCTCGATTTCATATTAAATGTTTTTTCCTTTTTCTTAAAGCAGGTACATTTTCTGTAGAATTTGTGAAGTAAAAAATGATAATAGTTTAAGAATCTAAAAAGCACTTTTAGTAGCTACATATTTCTGAAACTTGTGTTAGTATTGTAATGTTTTTCGTAATTTATTCAAACAGTTTTTACTTGTAGGATAAAATTATACACACTATGGCTAATTACTATCTATTTATTTAAAGAAACACACACTGTATTGAACTTAATTTATATACACGCTCTACTTAATGTCTACTAATTTATTTACACTCTGTATAATAGTTCTAATTTATTTTCACCACTCGACTATTACACTATTTATCTGCACTATTTAATTCACTGTCCGATTACTAAGAACTTAGGTAGACTAACTCCTTACTGTCCGTTTCACTAATTCTCTCGAACTAACTAACTGTTTACGCACTTCAAAACCCGCGTATATATAGTCCTTATCGGTTCTGGAAAACTCTAGTGTCTTCGGCGCTCGTGCTATGCACGAACAAAACCGTTGTACTCGAATGTTCTCGAAAACCACCAAAATTTACAGTCGAAGGACAGGGCCGGCTTTGAGTTGGTGACCTCACAACAGTATAAAGAGGGGTACAGACCAAGTTCGCGAGCTGTTCTTGAACAGAAAATAGGTCAGGAATATGCAAACATGCTTGGGAAGAGGGCCATCATATTCAATGGGTTTCGGCGCACATAATATTCAAAGAGCCCAATAGTAAAAGACGAAAAATCAAAGAAAGTGCTTTAATACAACTAAATGCGGATAAATGTGAAGCTAGTACTTCAGCTGTTTTGAAGAACATTTATAAATTTTTAATATTGTTCACCGCTTAAAATTTTTAATCAATAAGATTTTACCGACTAACTAACCATTATGTTCTTACAGTAGACAACGTTTATTATCTTTTTAAAGACTTATGGATATCTACGTATAAAACCCCATCCTTTATAAAATTTAATTGCTTTCTAGAAATACTCTTTCAGTTAAACAAGTTTCCAAGAATGCGTTTCATGTCTAATACTGTTCATTAAACATATAAAAACCATTAAATTACACGACTTCTTACTATTCCTTAAGTTATGCTTGTGCCTAAAATAAACCGAATATCCAAATATAACCGTACCAAATGGCTCATAAGGAACTGATAAAACTTCCAATCTTATTCATACGATTCTGGTGATGTTACGGAGAAAACAACCCTCGTTTGTTATGTCAGGGCTGGACTAGGGTATCATTTTGGGAATATTTTCAAAATGCTCGCCTAAACCAAAATTTTAAGCTAGAAGAAATTAGCAAAAAGTTACTACACACATTTTCTCACCTTTTACCTCTGGAACCACACTAGAAATCCAATTTTTCTTTAATTTTCTATAAATTATGGATGTTAAAAGGTTTATCTTAACTCCACCCACCAGATTAACTTTCTTTGAGTTTTTATCTTTCATACTTCTGACAAATTTCTTGCCAAAACTAGGTAAGCAATTTTTTTTAAACCTAAAGGTTCTTCCACTCAGTTCCTGAGCAAAGTCTTAAAGACTAGTAGCTTCTTTAGCCCTTTCCTTATTTTACTAGCTAGATCTTCTTGAGGTGTCTTGTTAGGACTCCTATCAAAACTCTCACAATTACACACAATTATTGACCATTTTTTCAAAATTTTTGACAATTTTTGACTATTTTTCAAATTTTAACAATTATTGACCATTTTTGACAATTATTGACCAATTTTGACAGTTTTGAATATTATTGATCATTGTTGACAATTTTTCAAAAGTTTTGACCATTTTAGACCATTTTTCCAAATTTTAACAATTATTGACCATTTTTGACAATTTTTGAGCATTTTTGATAGGTTCTGACAATTATTGACCATTTTTCAAAAATTTTGACAATTTTTGACAATTATTGACCATTTTTTCAAAATTTTTGACAGTTTTTGACAATTATTGACCAATTTTGACAGATTTGAATATTATTGATCATTTTTGACAATTTTTCAAAAGTTTTGACAATTTTTAACAATTATTGACCATTTTTGACAGTTTTTTATAATTATTGACCATTTTTCAAAATTTTGACATTTTTTTACCATTTTTCAAAATTTTAACAATTATTGACCATTTTTGACAATTTTTCAAAAATTTTGATAATTTTCAACGATTATATTGACCATTTTTGACAGTTTTTTAATAATTATTGACCATTTTCTCAAAATTTCAACAGTTTTTGACCATTTTTCAAAATTTTAACAATCATTGACATTTTTGACAGTTTCTGATATTTATTGACCATTTTTGAAAACTTTCAAAAATTTTGACAATTATTGACTATTTTTGACCATTTTTGACCATTTTTGACCATTTTTGACCATTTTTGACCATTTTTGACAATTTTTCAAAAATTTTGACAATTTTTAACCATTTTTCAAAACTTTAACGCATCGTTGGTTATATAGTATCGCGCGTTATTTCAATGCGTATCTTTTTGTCAATTTTTGACCATTTTTTCAAAATTTTAACAATTTTTGATCATTTTTCAAATTTTTAACAATTATTGACCATTTTTAACAGTTTGTGATAATTATTGACCATTTTTGAAAACTTTCAAAAATTTTGACAATTATTGACTTTTTACCATTTTTGACAATTTTTCAAAAATTTTGACAATTTTTAACAATTATTGACCATTTTTGACAGTCTTTTATAACTATTGACCATTTTTTCAAAATTTTGACAATTTTTGACCATTTTTCAAAACTTTAACGCAACGTTGGTTATATAGTATCGCGCGTTATTTCAATGCTTATCTATTTGACAATTTTTGACCATTTTTCAAAATTTTAACAATTATTGGCCATTTTTGACCGTTTCTGACAATTTTTCAAAATTTTCGATAATTTTCAACGATTATTGACCATTTTTGACAGTTTTTTTATAATTATCGACCATTTTTTCAAAATTTTAACAATTTTTGATCATTTTTCAAATTTTTAACAATTATTGACCATTTTTTCAAAATATTAACAATTTTTGATCATTTTTCAAATTTTTAACAATGATTGACCATTTTTGACAGTTTCTGATAATTATTGACCATTTTTGAAAACTTTCAAAAATTTTGATAATTATTGACTATTTTGACCATTTTTTAATATATTTAAAAAAATTTGACAATTTTTAACAATTATTGACCATTTTTGACAGTCTTTTATAATTATTGACCATTTCTTCAAAATTTTGACAATTTTTGACAATTATGGACCATTTTTCCAAATTATTGACCATTTTTGACCATATTTCAAAAACTTTAACAATTTTTGACAATTATCTATCAACTATTTTTCAAAATTTTTGACAATTTTTGATAGTTTTTGACAATTATTGGTCATTTTTGACAATTTTTCAAAAGTTTTCACAATTTTTCCAAAAATTTTGACAATTTTTCAAAATTTTTGACCATTTTTCAATATTATTGCCCATTTTTGATAATTATTGGCAATTGTTGACAATTATGGACCATTTTTCCAAATTATTGACCATTTTTGACCATATTTCAAAAACTTTAACAATTTTTGACAATTATCTATCAACTGTTTTTCAAAATTTTTGACAATTTTTGATAGTTTTTGACAATTATTGGCCATTTTTGACAATTTTTCAAAAGTTTTCACAATTTTTCCAAAAATTTTGACAATTTTTCAAAATTTTTGACCATTTTTCGAAATTATTGACCATTTTTGATAGTTTTTGATAATTATCGACCATTTTTCAAAAATTTAACAATTATTGACCATTTTTGACCGTTTCTGACAATTATTGACAATTTTTGACAATTTTTCAAAATTTTTGATAATTTTCAACGATTATTGACCATTTTTGACAGTTTTTTTATAATTATTGACCATTTTTTCAAAATTTTAACAATTTTTGATCATTTTTCAAAATTTTAACAATTATTGACCATTTTTGACCGTTTCTGACAATTATTGACCATTTTTGACAATTTTTCAAAATTTTTGATAATTTTCAACGATTACTGACCATTTTTGACAGTTTTTTTTATAATTATTGACCATTTTTTCAAAATTTTAACAATTTTTGATCATTTTTCAAAATTTTAACAATTATTGACCATTTTTGACCGTTTCTGACAATTATTGACCATTTTTGACAATTTTTCAAAATTTTTGATAATTTTCAACGATTATTGACCATTTTTGACAGTTTCTGATAATTATTGACCATTTTTGAAAACTTTCAAAAATTTTGACAATTATTGACTATTTTTGACCATTTTTTTAAATATTTAACAATTTTTGACAATTTTTGACCATTTTAGACAGTTTTTGACAGATTCTGTCAATTATTAGATTATTAACAGATTATGTTAGTGCATAAAGAGCTATCAACATGTATAGTTTGGCAAACCTATCTGAAGCTACGCGGTATCGGTAAGGGGCGAGGAAATATGGCCGATATCTGTCATAAACGTACCAGTGTCTTACTACTTACTTACCAATAAACACTAGCAATCAGTCAATCATCTCTCTAGCTCTACTTTGGCTATGAAGTGTCTTTCCACGAGTATATTGATTCATTTTTGAAAGATGAACAAATTCAAAACACTACACTATTCAAAATTACAAAAAAAGTTTAATAATACTAAACACAAAATACAAAAGTTTAAGATGCCAAATAAAACTCAAAATACAATGATAAACGCTGACAATACCAACGCCACTAGATAATCAATATCAGTCAATAGTCTAGTGAGAGGGAAGAACACACGCAGGCGATTGCCAATAGCAAGTCAGGTGGTTGCATAGCAACGGGCTATTCGATAAATCTTCACCAATTGAGTTCCTTTCGGAGTACGAGGTAATATGATTTTCGTACGACGTTGCCGGGTTGAAGGAAACTCATAACATATTTGGAAAGGTGTTTAGCACTTTAGCTTTTTCATAGTTAAACGTGGCAATATTGAATGCTTTCGTAAATTTCCGCTCCAAAGTTGTTTGGTACTTTAATTAAGTGAACACCTCTGCTTAGTCCTTCCCTTTTGGTTGGTTTGGACTTGGTGGATCTTAACATTCAACTATTTTTAGTACTTATTCTTCCCTGACCTCGACAATTCTAGTAAAACTTTAATGAAAATTTTACCGTTTAATCTATTTTTAGACTTTATTTTCCAATTTGACACTGTAAACTTTGCGTGCGTTGTAAATGGATGTGCGGCGTACATAAATAAAAAAGCCTCACTCTGTCGACGCATGTGACGCGCTCCAGACGCACAGGTTATTTTTTTACTTCTCTGGCACTAAAGGACTCGTAGGGTTAGGTCCGGGACAAGTATTGATTTCTGTCTTTTAGTTGCGAATCTAACAGAATTCTTTGTTTTTATACCCAATGCCATAAAAAAAATCGTGTATTATCAGTGGATAAATAGACTTCGTTTTAGATGGGAGATATATTTTAAAAATTTTGTTAGGTATTCTCTTTATTCAAGGATTAATAAACAGTATTAATCACTGGTAATTAAAAAATAGATAACGATTTATTAACATCGGTAACACTTAAATGTTTAAACTAATTGAGAGATTTGTGGCGTGCTTTGTCTGAGTTTTTTTGAAGGATTTTCTAATAAAAAACAAGGACAGTACAATCTAATTTGTAAGAATAAAATTAAACAAAGATCAACTTCCGTTAGAAAAAAGAGCAATAGTGAAGGTGATGGTGGTGTGAAATATTCACACAATTTACAAATGGATGAAAAATATGCGTAAAAAGATAATACTAGCTTCGAAAATGGAATTAATTCTGTAATGATTAAGATTGTAACATGTCTATCGACCTGTTTCGATTTTATAGAATAAATTCTTTTAATTACCGCTCGTCGTCTCATTAGCCACCCCAATCTTCAACCCTGACCATAAGACAATTGACGTCTGCCAATGGACGCTTCCATTTTCTCAACACCACGAGGGACAGCCCTTTCCGCTATCGATTCTCTTCGAGGAAAGACCTCCATTTTTTTATCGCTTTTATACCTTTCCTATCTAATTAATTTTGCTGCGGTAAGCACAGCCCCAAGACCTAGGCTAGGATACAAGCCCTAGACCAGGATACAGCCCTAGACCAGGACACACCTGTTAGGATACCGTTCAAATCAAGACTCTATCTACCTATCTCCTTCGAGATCTAGTCCCCATCTTACCTACCTTTTCCAGAAACAACCTCTTCATAAGCTAAGCACCTATAAAAGTAGAAGTCTTCACATTTATTCCATTTCCTGTGGCAGATAACTAAATATAAATTTGTTTCAAAATCTATTTTTTCATCTTTTTCTAATTTCTCAACTATAAAAGTTGAGGGAGATATCGTCCGGGGTAAAATTTTCTGTTTTTTTAAGTAATGTTTTTATTTGATTTCTGGTTAACTTTTTTTTAAATTCTACAAGGCGTTTCTACCTTTTCCGCCTTAGTTTGTTAGTACTTTTTATCGACGTCAAAAAGGTAGTGGCGCCCTCAATTTTTACAACTTTTCTGTTATCCTTGTGTAAAATAAACTTGGTGTCGAATCACCCTTGAGAGGAGTCTCTAGTTGGAGCCCTTCAAGCTGGAGCCTTTACCGTTACAATATAAAATAATGAAATAAAGGATAGTATAGTGAAGTGATGAAGAATTGAAAGAGAGAAAAAATTGTCCATTAAATATCTATCTAGAAATTTCTTATATTTTTAAACACTTTGCTAAACTCGTTATTTAATTACAATAAATTTTGTTCTTTTTAAACTGGAAAGATAAAAAGGTCTCCAGATTATCCTTTGCGAAAAGTAAAAACTTTTGAAATCCCAAATTCGCCACTCGATTAATTTCAATTAGAGAAGCGTAGTTAGCCATGAAAGCCAAAATCGGATTGCAGAGATCTTGCAAATTAAACTCGGCGCACGCCCAGTAAGTTTTATTTTTATATGGTTTCTAACTTGGAACATTGGCGTACACAAAATACTATAATTAGATGAAAGTACACATTTTCCTAAGACTGAAATTAAATTTAATACCATTTTTAAAAATATATTCAAAATAGAAAAGATGACAATGCTGTCTTAGATGTTTGTCTATTATACCGTATTCATAAAGAAGAGAGAGTAACAAAAATGCAAATTTGGATAAATTTTGTACTGAGTGATCAATCACTTTTTCTTCTCTTTTAAAAATTTTCTAATGTACCTCAGGTAAAAATCCTTTATTTTTATTTACCTCACTCGACAAGAGAATACAATAGAACCCAAAACCGAGAACAATAGAAGGCAAGGGATAAACTATTCTCATAGGCGCCGCAATTGGGGGAAACTTACATTTCAAGTACCGTGGTAAAAGTAAAGAAAATAGTAAATATGTAAAAAGTTCTATGAAATTTATTAAAACAAATTACTTCATCAGAAAAAACTTATAAATTAAATAATAAAAATACATTTTAGTAATAAAAGTAATATTATATTATATATATAAAAAATCGAATTGGCGTTTTAACTATAATTAATAAGCACACCTAAAAATTAAATTAAGGCTAAACAAATGGTTGGTACGTAAAAAAAATGTTACGGTTGTCAATTATTAGAACTACAAAAATAATTAAAATGAAATGGAGGTAGTTACGTTTCTTTAAAAACACTCAAAAAAATTGATTATAATGGCATTATCTGCATACCTACGTATTATAGTGCAAAAACAGAACACGCATAGTAAACAATTTCTCCATCATGTTAAAATATAACATATATTTTTAACTGCTGTCTTTTTCTATTTTTTTTAAATTTAAATGTTGGCAAAACAGCTACGCCAATGGTACGATCGAAAAAATGGATTTTTCATCGTTTTATTACTCTCTCTTATTTATGAATACACCAAATGGAATATGCCAAAATATTCCGTCTATCTAGGGAACTTGACTAAAATTTTAATTAGCAAAAATGTGCTATAAATCATAAGAATATATTGCATAAAAACGGCTGGCATTTTTTTTATCACAAATAACCACACAAATTTAATATGCCGAAAAATTCAAATTATTTGAAGCTTTTATAAAAGCTATTGGTTGTGACGTCGAACAGTATGTTTCCGGTATTGCGCGTGCGTCCAGCCAATATTCCGTTTTTTAGTCCAGTGCTTCCAAGTTTCTTTGTATTTTCGGTTAATTTTTATTTTATTTTGTTCGCATCCTTAATTTGTTAACATGAAGGAAGATTCAGAATTTCACAAAGAACTAGCAGCAGCAGAACACCAATTTTAAGAACTTAAATGATACGAATAGGACAAGCAGTAGGAAAATATTTTTGACAAAAATCCTAGTAGAAAACAGATTGTGCCATCATAAAAGACATTCCGTAGTATAATTTTGATATATTTTGGTCACGCAAAAGTTTTTTAGTATAACTATACCATCCTAGGTTGGTACTCGACCATAAGATGCGCTTTGACAAACCCCGCCCATCGACATCGAGAGCTCATTTGATGTTACTGTTTCTTACTGTTAACATCATAAAAATTCCAGAGGCGTAGTAAATTTTTATATTATCTGTTTTGTGTTGATTTGATTTTACTTCAGAGTGTTACGATGGACTTTAAAAGTAAAATTCATAATAAAGTTTTAAGTGGCCAAAGCCGTCAGCTAGTTAGTAATTTAATGAAATTTATGAAGGAAGAAGCAGCACAAATGAAACCTATTATTCTGACTACTTAAAATAACCGTTTAGCATTTTAAAATATTAATAAATTTTGGTATATTGCGAAGGGAAAATTCTTTTATATCTGGTCCATCCCTATGCAATGAAATTGTTATAATAAACCACTTATTATGTTAATAAATAATACCAACACTGAGATATCTATTTCCAATTAACTAAGTGAGAAATATGATAGGTGTGACCTTGTTTGTGTGGATTTCTATTTTTATAGTATGTTTATCCATTTAAACTGTTGAAAAACAACAATTAAAATCGCTGAGATATTTTATTCCGTACTGATAGCCTATTAATATTAAAAACCATAATAAAATAATTGTTTATATGATTGTCGCGAACCATAACGTAATGTTTTCCTTTTTGTCTGATAAATTATATGAAATCGTAGGCGGTAACTGCAATTTAAATTATTTTCTACAATGACTTGAAACTTTTGGGTGAATTATCCCTCAGGATATAGCCCAAAAAAGGAAGAAGAAGAAGACTTGAAACTTTATTAAGGGATTTTAGACAGAAAGCTATTTTTGGTAAAAGTTTGTGCATCCCCTAATAATAAACATGTACTAACAAAAGTAAACCAGGAGAAAGTCTAGCTGTTCTCCACGTACTAGAGATATATCTGACCATAAATAAGCACACGTTAATAATCTCACACTCGCTTAGTGTTATATAAAACCTCCAAGCCATTTATACAAAAAACGAAATGGTGCAGAAAATCAAAAGGACACTTTCCCAACTCCAATCCAATGGCAAAACCACAGAATTTTTCAGGGTGCCATTTTACATAGGTATTAGAAAATGAGGATGCTGACGAAACTGCCAAATACTTTTATACCAACCCCTCGGTACCATTGATAAATTTAGTTCCCAGCCAAGACCATAGCCAGATCAGATAACACATGAACATACAATGGATGTCCAGTGAATTTCCACATTGGACATAAGGGATATCCATGGGATATCCGTTCATGTCCAGAAGGAAAGGGATATCCATTTGCCACAAAATTGGACATCCCATGGATGTCCGTTTCGTACAAAGAATGGATATACCTTTGACAAATATGCACATTCACTGCACTGGACATGATAAATAAACCATGGACATCTCATGGACTTTTCGACCTGAACTGGATTTTTAGGACAAATATGATGGATCACAAAGAAATAAGCATAGAGATAGAAACTATGGAAATAACTGAAATATGCAAAATAAATGGCGCCACGTCAGCTCTCATCAGTCACAGTGACCCAGTGTCGGTAACAGATAGAAAATTAGGTTGAGCACATTGCTGCCAACTTGCGAATACAGTATTTTTAGAGTTTTTAGACTTAATAAAATATCACTGACCGTGGTAAATACAGCACAGTCTAACATCAAATTATTATTTATTTTTACTAAACTTTTGCTACCTTCAATTAGTTTTTTCTTCATCACATGAAATTAAAAATAAAATACTGAATACCAGTGTAAAAAATTATTCGAGTAGCAAATGGAAGGTATAAGTATAAAATAATGCGGACGTAGTACATTTTTAATGAGTCGTGGTATATTTCGACTCGACCAAAGGATGAACAATGGATGTCCATCATTCAAATAAATCTTCACGTCCATCAGTGGTGAACGAGAACTGAAGGTCCAGTGAATGTCCCCAAACGGATATCCATTGTACTAGTGGAAAATGGACATCCATTGGATCTCCATTCTGTGTCCATGTCCATATGGACCAATCGTGGACATTATATACTCGATACAAAAATACATAACCAACGAATGGCAATTCAGATCGAATTTGAACCCCGCAAATAATACCTGATGTATATAGAGCTCCTACCTTACCTCCTAATAGATCCGATCAAGTGAAGACAATTTGGCTTTGAATTGGACACACCAGCATAACCCATCAATACCTGATGTCCAAAGAAGCCATTCCTCTATGTGATCAGTGCCAGTGTGTTAAATCTGTGAAGCATATTATTACAGATTGTCCACATTTCAATAATCTGCGTAATTTGTGCGGTGTTCCAAATAATATAAATTTTTAAAAACTTAATCTTCCGATCCATTTATTTAACTAGCCTTCAAAAATTTGATTTTGAGTACACTTTTTGGTGCAGTTATTTTTTTGTTAACACCGGAAATTGATCGAAATTATACTTATTGAAACAAGAACTTGATATTCAATAATATCAAATCACAAAACATCAAAATAAAATAAGTATTTCGGGACAAACTCCTTGATTTTTTGGAGATTTTCTTTTTCCTCCAAAATAATTGTTTTAAGTCAAGTGGCGTAGCGTGGAGGGGACAGCGGGGGACATAACTCCTAATCGCTCCCGCAATGTTATTTGCCAAGGTGCGAAAAATAGGAGACGAGATGAAGTCGTGCTGCAGAAGTGCTAGTGACTAGAGACAACTGTCCAGGGTTGCCAACTATATGAAAATATATTCTAATATTTTGAAATTGACAGGTTGGTATTAAAAATTAGCAGAAATAATGGAAAATCGAATATTCTTTTTTTAATGTGCCTACGCAACAAAAACGAAACACACCAGAAACTCTAAATTTATTGTAACTTCAAAATTAAACATCAATATGTAAAAAAAATTAAAAAATTGTACCTTTTATACTAACGAAATACATAACAAAAAACAGAAACATCTAAAACTTTAAGGCCTAAAGCCCAAAATATTCATCTGCCAATGACACCTCGGTAACTAGGAGCAACATTACAATGTTAATTAATATATAAAAAGTTAACCCTAAAAAGACGCTATCTATCGTTATTGGCGGTTACCGGGGATTCACTGAGAGATGAATTTTTAATAAAAAATCTTGAATAATTCACTTTTCAAGATTGGGAAAAACTTCAAGTAACTCCGTAATTTCAACCTCGGGCTTGTTTTGCTTAAAGTCGTACATAAACGTGTTAAATTTCCTGTGCATTTGTTGACTAGGTTCAAAAGTGTCACTGCATGTCTTATTAACCACAAATTCAGTCTTAATTCTCAACAAACTATCTAAAAGTGGAACATGCATCTTGTTCCTTAATTTGGTTTTTAAAATATTCATAAATGAGAATATTCTCTCCACAAACGAATTACTTATTGGTAAACTTAATGCAGTTAGAGCAACATTTTTTTCATTTATAAAGCATTTAACATTCAGACCTGAACAGCCATAAAAAATGTCGGAACAAAATTGTCTGAATGTCATGTCAAATGTCAAATCCAGCTAGTTCTGTGATCTGTGTTTCAAGCTAAAGGTGGGATTACGATGAGCGTTAAAATGCCAACTGAAAGAAGAAGTAGCTGAAGGTGGTTCATATTTCTGTCTGTTTCTGTTTCCATAGGAAAAATCTATTGAAAAATCGCCCTTATGAGCAACCGGAATATATTATATCGCTCAAATTGCAAAAATGAAATTTTACTCGCAAGTTGACTTTTAAAATCGCCCATTTTGCGATAAATCGCCGGAGTTGGCAAACCTGCAACTGTCTAGCGCCCGGCCGGCCGATGCGGCGGCACCGAGTTTTTCTGAACGCGAACGAATTAACAAGCGGTAATGAGTACTCAGTTATTATATTTAAAATATTAGTGTCGGGTGTGCAAGTATGTTCATATAACTGGCTCTTCGTATATTACGTGTGTTTTACTATATTTTGTTAGTACATGTTTAGTTTTAGAGGATGCACAAACTTTTTGTCGAAAAACCCTCAATAAATAAGTTTCCCATAAGGTGCATACTTTGGGGTTGACTCTTTATAAGACCAAACTCTGTTTATTTGCCACTGAGTGTATTTAAGTGATTTTCAGTATTGTGACTATAAAAAATGAAGGTATAAACTTGTATGATGTCTGGCAATAACAACTTTCGAGGCAGTCAAAAATTGGAAGTTTTCAGCTACCTGAGACTAACACAAAAAAAGTAATTTATGAAGTTCAAAAAGGGTAATCGATAGTTGAAAAAGTTGTTCGTTTCTAGACATTTAATATTCCCATTTGCGAGTTTCTCTTTGTAAATAAACGCTAGAGCTACTTTTTCTAAGTTTATTCAAATTTTATAATGTTAATGTTGTGCGATTTAAAGTTTTAAAGACATTTGACTTTATAATGAAATTTAGTCGAATAGTGAATTTGAAAAATTCATTGGAATTCTTTGATAACTTTTAATGTGTTGAACAATTTATTTGAAAATTAGGTTTCGTAGAAATTTGGTCTATTATTGAATCTGTGAAATTATTCATGTATGCATGAAGTTTTCTAAACTCGGTGTTTGATTATTTTCACCTTTATATATATTTTTACCTTATTTGTAAAGTGAGTTCAACCCTGTGCGAATCCAACTGTCCGTGAATTAGAACCACTTATTTGGTTCCAGAGTACAATACTTAAAGAATAATTAATGCAGCACTGTTTCAAAATCAAAAAGAATTCTTAATAGCTACATTCTTTAGGAACGTTTTCAATTATTCATAATTTTAATGACTGTTAGCATTGTTTTCATTGTAGGAAGAGCGACAGTGACTCAATTTTTTCTAGACGAGATGAATACCAAAAGCCACAAAAAGCGGAGTATTTTTGATACTGACGAGCAGACAAAGAAACTTTTTTGTGTTGCATTCGAGGGAAGACAATATTTAAATATTAAATACTTCATTATTTTAACTTCATCTCCTCTTTTACATACAAGCAGTATTTTGGAAAATATACGTATGTTTATACAAGGTAATGGTTTCCAAACAAAAACTTACATCAAACGATAATTTTTATAGGACAAACTAAATTAGTATCGTATTTTGATATAAATTGGCATTAAAACCTCAAATTATAACCATCTATCTAGTGCTGGTGCCAACTTTATGTACCGGGTGGCCAAATAAACGAGGTAAGCGAGTGTATTTCGGAAACCATTTTCGACTTTTCGGTTTAAATTATTGTTGAGACCTGCCAAGAGAAATTGCTGGAAATTGTTTTCAAGTTTGTAAAATATCCGCACTAATTCACATTACTTAAAATAAGGTTTCTCTAAAATGTGTCTGATTAGGTTAGGTTAGGTCAATAACTATAAAAAACACAATCTAGCACTGCTGAAACAGTTAAATATTAGCTATGACACCAAAAAAATTGGTGAGCTAAACTGACGTTGAAGTCCATTGAAATGTTACAATTTAAGGACCTAATATTGCATTTTTTAGAGGACGCAATTTTATTTTTGGGACATGTGTGGGGGGTCAATAGAAGCTTAACCCCCAAGTTTGTGGGGTTACCACCCTTGTCCCCGAGCCGCCATCTTGGAAAAAGGGATGCAAACACCTTATTCGCTATATCTCGGAAACTATGCGTCCTACAAAAAATTCTTGAAGACATAATTTTGTAGCAAATCGCTTTGCCTACAAATATGTTCGTATTTAAAATTAAAGAAGTGAAAGAATGTGAAGGTTTGGGGAATGACCAGAGTTAAAATTGGAGTCATAGTTGGAAGTTCATCTTCGAATTCATTTTCTTCCATTGTAACAGGAGATCCTGTTTCTCTGCTCAAGATAATTCGTTTTGCTTATATATTACCTATTTTAGTACCTCTCGATCCATCTAACGGCAATGCCTAGGAACGCATTTAACTACATTTAAATATAATGTCGATGCACGTTAGATTCCTTACTTATGTTCTCATATCTTTTCTGAGAGGGCACTGTTAAAGATTTGAAACATCCGAAAATTGTCAGAAATGATGTGCGCAGAAAAGTTTGTTGGTAATTAGATACCATTTTGCAGACAAGCCTGACCGGCGTTCTCTTGATTGTCTAAAAAGAAAGACAATTATAATGTGAGTTGTGTCGAAGGAAATTCTAAGTAAGTCAATACCTTTTTATACATTACTAATGATTGTCGTGTATATATCTTTGAAATGTTTGTGGAATGACTCTGTCATTCTAAATTAATTACTTTCGCCGACAGCACTTGTTGCTTATAGAAGCTTCTAAAAATTCCTGTGTCTTTTTAGATTGCTACAACTCTCCATTCTACGTTCTACATGTTACCTTCTACATTCTACATTCTACATTTTACATTCTACAATCAACCTGATTCAACTAGCAACTTGATTTGAAAATCAATTCAGTTCGATTCTCTACTTCCGACACTACGTTATACTTGCTTTTACAAGTATGGATCATATTATGTTCAGTACTTTATTGACATAAAATTCGTTTCTCTTCTCCACTGGAGAATACGAAAACCATTTATAGATGCATAAGCCGATATATATTTCTAATATTTGATTAATCATACCATGGTAAAACCTTTAGCATTGAACTAAATTCCCTAGGAACCTAATTAATTTGTATATTTAATGTACGACGGTCAAGGGCCATATTTGTAAGATAGTCGGGACCAAAGTCGACTTTAAGTAGGATATTCTTCATTAGATTGTTAAGTTACTTTCCCGATTTTTATTTAATGATCATCTAAGTACCTATAAAAACCATATACTCTGTTTTTCGTCATTTGATCAGGGTAAATTATATTATTTCCTTTTACCAATGACGTGGCGCTCAAACAATTTATATGCCAGACAAATTTTTATTATCTAAGTGTTTTACAACATTTAGGCGAAAATTCACGACCCATTGTTTTACCTCGAGCTTAGTCGAAGGCATACCGTAAGTAACACTAGAATTATTATCTTTTTTACTTAGAGCTTACCGAGAGGTTACACCATTAACTTTGATATTTCCATGATGTTGCTGCATGTTTCGCCAGAACAATGGAGGCATACTTTTGCGTGCTTTTCTGCAGCCACACATGCTTCCACAATTTCCTTTGCTTCTACAGAAAATTAATTTCATGAGATCGGGGGGTGCTGGAGGCTTTGAAGCTTGTATTGGCATCCAAATGTTTGCATGTTTTTTGCAGCCCCAATCTTCAGGATTTCGATATCTTCCGAGCCACGACTGGACCTGGTGATATACTCGGAGACTGTGAAAACGAGCTGTATCTTGTGTTGGAGGCAGCGATGATAAACTAAATGAATTTTTAGTCACTGTCTTGGCAAATCGTTTGTATCGCATACCGTCTAGTTCGTCTTTATTACCGCCGTATAAAGCTACGAAAAAACTTTCGCCAACAAGAATGAGCAAAGATGGATCGACTTTCTCACTCAGGAATAGCGCGGTACCACCAGCTAATTCCATAATTTTTAAAAATTTTAGTTTGTATCACATCCTGAGAAAGCATGAAGAAACAGCAAATTCTGTGACCAGATGTGCGCCTTTTTGAAGGTTTTGAAAAGTTAATGTTGTGCTGTCTTCTACCTAATGCCGTGAGCAATACAAGAAAGTCAATGATTGAATCTGCATCTGCATCTTGGTCGACAGAAAAACCCACTTCTGAAAGAGCAGATTTAACAAAAAATTTTTAAGAATGTATTTACAATAAAAAAAAGATCATAAAACTAAGTTGAACATTTCGTTTTGACCGGATTCTAATGAGCATTGACGAACCCGGAGCGTTTTAAATGAATGAAATTAAAAAAAATTATAGAGAAAAATTTTCCTTTCGTGTTCGTCGAAGTACTTGAGTACATTTACAGAGCCGCCGCAACGAAACAATTAACTTTACAGGAAAAATGAATGGGACATAAATTGTGGAGAATTTTGTCCCCTTCATTTTTGATTAGGTGAATATTTTTCATAAAACGCACGAGAAACGAAATATTTGGCAAAAATCAATCTTTTCAACAAAACACGATTTTTTTTAAATTTCCAAAGGGATTTCGAAGTCGCAAAATGAATATGTTGTTTTTGACTTTTGACCTTACACCATGCACCAGAAATCAAAACTCCTTGAATTATTATTAGGAAAAAATTACCTGACGACTGGGCTATTTGCATACATTTTCAGTATTCTTAATTAGGCTAATTTTAGAGAAAACTTAAATTATTGCAGAATAATTTTCATCTATTTCACTTATTTGGCCACCCGGTAATTGTTCATGATGTATAACAAAGTTCAAGAGAAAAACTCCCATTCTAATAATGTTTGGTAACTATTTTTAAATCCTTGTTTACATCGGTTGGTTCGTATTATTTATATCTACCAAAAATAAGTTTTCAGTTATTCTAGTCGTTGAAAAGTATTATACAACATTTTTGATTAATTATATATCTAAATCTTTTCTTACACTAATATAAATCTATTATTTTATAAAGGACCTATAATTATGTTGTTATTTATATGTAACGAAATAATTTCTTGCCATCAATCTCGAAATATTATAAAATTACCATGTAGACCTTGGTGTGATATTTGATTTTAACTTATTTTTTTTCTTTTGCAGGTGAGCGAAACCAATTTCATTTCCAAATCGGTAAGAATAATGCTATTTTAATTTTTAATTTAACAAGTAATAATTTTATCTTTTAACGTAATGCCGACCCTGTGAAAAGCTTAATACTTTTTTTATTGTCTGTTAAACAACCATTTTGCCATCGTGTTCTCAAAACAACCCAATTGGAGACGCTGTTATATCCTGTGGCCGTCACCAAACATTTTTATTTACGAAAGTGCACTTATGACTGTACTCTCTTGATAATGAAATTATAAACACTACCCGGCCTGTAAAGAGTCTCGATCTTCCTTTCTTTTTTTTTGTTTTTTCAATTAGATGTAAGGAGTTGAGATAATAAACATACTGTCATGAGAAAAACACATTAAGAACGGAAAAAGCTTGCAGACTTATAAATTTCAGGTTCAAATTACGATCTTGAAACTGTAAGTAACATTTTTGTACATCACTTCGCTTCTATTTTATAATATAATCCTTCTAGGAGGTTCCCAACCACGCGAACAGTTTGTCGATTTTAGATTACTCCAATAAATGATTATTTTCGTCTCATGGGAACAGCAATTTCAGCACTAGTTTTCCCACTTCTGAAAATTGTATTTAAAATTTTCAATTTGTCACGGAATCCGTTAAAAAATTTAATAAATAACGCACTAATTACGTAGATAAATAGTAGGTTAATTAAACCTGGAGTACTGGCGCCCTTCCATAGAACACAAAGGATGGTGCCAAGTCAGTGAGACCGAAATTATAAAAAATAATACTAGTTCAAATAATTGGAAAATTCTTAAACTATGGCCACCAATTGTTTCCTCTGTTGTTTTTAAGGCCTATGTACTTATTATGTATAAAAATGAATCTTATTGTACATACTAGGATAGGTATACAATGTTGTCAGTTCTGATCAGGGGTTCCAAAAGATCAAGTTAAAAGAGGTAAACCAATTATCGCACGTCAAATTTCTACTGGTTCTGGAAATAGGCTCCACCAACCTCTCAACAATACTTGCTGGGTCATTTTTCTGGCAATATGGTCTTTCAGGGACCTTCTTCACACCGTATTATTTATTTGGTTTATTTGGCATCCAGCTTCTCGTCTATAGTCGCATATTCACTAATAGTATAGGCTCGTTTGCAATTGGCTATGAATCGGAGCTAATTTGTCAGTTTTTCTTCTATCCTCTCTGGTGTCGACATCGTCAAAACGAAGACATTTCAACAAAAATAAAAATCGGTCTTGTGACGTCGTCAGCCAGAATCTTTCAACACCAGTGGCATTTTGTCTGTCCCAGATTTTTCCTGTATTCAGAGTATTGAGACATCCTGCCAAGTAAAGTAAGCCCAACAAAGATTTTATTTCCAAAACATCTGTTTCTTTAGCTGCACGCTCTCTCCCGTAATTGATCGAGACTTTACGAATGTACTTATTAGTGCTTTCGACGATAATGGCTAACAAATCGTTAGAAAAAAGAAGTTTCCAACATTCGAGCTCGGTTTTTGCAGACTTGCCATATTCTCGTTCACCAGGCAGACGACATACTATGTTAGACTGCCGTGTTCTTACATTTCTGGGACCCATAAGCTTTTTCCATTTTGTTTTCCCATATTTTCCAATAAATGATGGGATTCTAGTTTTTTTCATCGTAACTACCGGTATGGGAGCTGATGCATCGTCTTCGCTCATATTCATTTCTTCTACATCACTATCCCTTTCAGGTTTTTCAACGTCACCACGTGTGTTCGTAGCATCATGAAGTGCGTGCGTCGTTCCAACATCGCTATCTTTTTCTTGTTCCGATTGTACATCAGTTAGAGGAGCTGCTTCAAAATCTTCCTCGTTTTCAGACTGGTCATCGTCAAAAGGTTCTTCATCGGACCCAACTTCTAATAATAATCGATTAAGTGCGTTTTCCTCTTCGTAAGACATTATCTAAATAAATTAATAAGAACAACATTTTAACAACAGAATTAATTAGGAAATTTGTTTTTTCTACAGTCGCGCGTAAAATGACTAATTACTATATTCAAATGAAATCGTAAAATAGACAAATGCCGAGGATTGTTACTTTACGCTCTAGCGCAAAAAAGGAATCTTTTCGCTCGCTTATTTAATCAAACCACGCCCTCCGAATTAACTCAATTGGTCAATAATTAACAATTTATCAGAATAAAAATTGAATTAAATTATATGAAAATTGTCAAAAATTTTGAAATATGGTCAAAAATGGTCAATAATTGTCAAAAATTGTCAAAAACTGTTAAAAATGGAAAATTTTTGTCAAAAATGGTCAAAAATTGTCAATTATTGTCAATTATTGTCAATTATTGTCAAAAAATGTTGAAAATGGACAATTTTTTTCAAAAACTGTCAAAAATGGGCAATAATTGTTAAAAATTGTCAAAAATTTTCAAATATGGTCAATAGTTGTCAAAAATTTTAATTTTTTTTAAATGTTCAAAAATGGTCAATTATTGTCAAAAACTGTTAAAAATCGATAATTTTTGTCAAAAATGGTCAAAAATTGTCAATTATTGTCAAAAAATGTTGAAAATAGACAATAGATAAAACTATGGTCAAAATTATCAAAAACTGTCAAAAATTGACAATGATTGTCAAAATTGGTCAATAATTGTCAAAAATTTTTGAAATTTTGGAAAATGGTCGATAATTGTCGAAAATGGTCAATAATTTTGAAAAATGGTCAATAATTTTGATAAATGGCCAAAAATTTTGAAAAACTGTCAAATATGGTCAAAAATGGTCAAAAATTTGGAAAAATGGTCCATAATTGTCAACAATTGTCAATAATTATCAAAAATGGTCAATAATTGTCAATTATTTTTAAAAACTGTCAAAAATGGACAATTATTGTCAGTAATTGTCAAAAATTGTTAAAATTTTGAAAAATGGTTGATAATTGTCAAAAACTCAGAGATTATAGAAAGCACATTCGAATGGTTTTGACAGGTTCAAGAGAACAACCTAACTGAAAGGTACATGGCAGGACGGCTCCATATCCCCTTTCCTATTCAAATAGCGAAGATAGGGAAGAGCGCTGGGTCTGTGAGACTTGGCGCCAGTACTCCAGGATTAAATCATTTTTTAAATGTACAGATTTTTTAAAACAACCTTTACACTCATAACAGATCATTGATCTTTGAATTGTGGTATTTGAAATGCCCAATTTCACGATATGTGACATGTCGATCTTCTTGGATCAGCTTACATTTTCCTGGTGACTGCCGTTGTTTGTTATGTCTCGTATTTGAATTATTTTTCAATCCCACACTGGATACAAAAACAAGAATTAAAAAAAATTAAACATTTTCAATCATTATGCAATGCGAAACAATGTTCGGTATTCTTTTTTTTGCTTGTGCATTTATATGTTTTGTCACGTTCTGAACATGATACCTTGAAAAACGAAGCTGTCACTCTGTTGATTTGTTCAGACTCAGTTTAAACACGACCATTTATTTTTGGTTTTAACAATTTCGAATATCACTATGTTTGTTACCTTGTTTGACAATCACAAACAAAAAGAAATTTAGTAAAGTATCCAATAAATATCTACAGGGAATTCTCAGTTCGTGCGAGCTTAGTTTTCCAAGTTGTACGTCCAGAATTTTTGTATTAATTTGTATTAAAAGTTTAATTTCGGTGCACCATTATCTGTTTATTTTTATTATATAACACAAAATGGAAATGGTTGAAAAACTCTCATAAATATATCTACCCATTGCCTCTTCATATTTATTTTCACAGTAATCCTCAAAGCTTGACCATAACCGAATCTCCATTTGTCACAGACCCACGAGAGGGAAAGCCAGTTTTAGGGCCCATTTTTCCTCAATTCCAGCGCACTTACTAAATCATCTCCGTCTCCTCCAGGGGTAGGGTCAACACTCATTTATCCTAACCATTTTTTGCGCATTTTATTATTGTTTTCGACTTTGGCTCAGACGATGTTCTGTTTGTTTTTTCTCCATCGCCGAAAGTCTGTTGAAAATTATAATGTCACCAAGTTTTTTCTTTCCATTATGATAAAAATATTTGTTGTTTCCACGATGCGATGTCGGTCAGGGTCATTCCCATCTTTGTAATTGTCTACCTCAGTAACCAAAAAAATACTCCACCAGAAACTTCTTATTATACAATATAAAATTCACCCTTGCGTGTAAACCTGCCTATAATCTCATGCATCTTCTAGCCATCCATTTATGTGGAGAGATTGATAGAAGGAAACTAGTTTCACACATTAGATTAGATAAGATTTGATGAGTTGGCTTCTGTATCTGTAGAGTGGGGAGGGTGAGTTTAGGCACACAGCACTTAGGCCACATGTTCCTATTGTAGGTCATCGTCCATCCTGTTCTTTCCAGGAAGGTGGACAGGTCACTAGGAGACATCTCCTTTATATCGAAAGGAGTAGGCCAAGACTCACCGAACACACACTATCTTATTGACGATAACTCCGGGCACTCGCATAAGACATGCCTGACAGTTTCATCTTCTTGTTCTCACATTCTGCATAGAGGTGTCTCCACTAGCCCTATAGTATGGGGGTGTTTCCTTAGTTGACAGTGGCCAGTCAGAAATCCTACTGTTAAGCGTAGGATTTTCCTGGTCATTGCCAAATATTTCTTTGGCGCCAGCTTCCCAGGGTCGCCCAAGGTGTTACTGGCAAGACTGCATCCTTTAATTCCATCCCATCTCTTTAGGGATTGAGCATGGGTGTAACGCTTGGCTAGTTCCGCAATTGTCGAAGTCGTCAGGCCTTAGGTGTCACTGAGTCCTAAAATTTTTAGTCCAGCCACTTCCCTGGCTAAAGAATCGGCAATGCGATTACCTTTACTCCTGTCGTGTCCTTTAACCCAACTCAGGATAATATTTTTATCTACCAAAGCGTTTGCTAAATCTTGGTGGCACTCTAATACTAGCCTTGATGTAACACGTTGTCTGTTCAAGGCTAATAGGGCTTGTCTGCTGTCAGTGCAGATTGTTATGTTTTTGCCAGAAATTCCTTTTCTGGTTAGTTCTTTTGTGGCTAATTTGCTTATTGCAGATCGACACTCTTTTGATGTAGCCAATCGGCCTAGAGACTAAACCTTTCATGTAGTTTCTTGCCGGTGCTTTTCATCACCCTTTTCGGGTCGAGATGGGAAACAGTGTTGGACTCATCCCCAACTAAACCCACCTCAAACCAACCTTTACCCCCGCCTCGTAATCACTACCCTAGCATACTTCGAGAGGCTTTTCATCACCTAGCATAAGAAACTGCACATTCGCCAGGCAGTCATAATATGTATAGTAAGTTGTTGTCTGGAATATGATGAAACATCGGCGCATATACTTTATGCCTGCTGCATCGACGTGTCCCGAATTCTGATGAATGGAATGGCTGTTTGGTAACATATGAATAGGTGTGCTTCGAAATAGACTCTTGCAAGGTGCAGTGCTGGGCTGAATAGAGTCACAAGCCTAACGTTGGTTCAGAAAGTTTTTGAAGCTTGCTTCTTATTGCACGACATATGACTTTTGGGAAGGCTAGTGAACTCGTGAAACGTTTGATGTTACGAAAAAGCGTTCGTCACGCGATGACTCATTATAGCGAAAGAGAGAGAGAGAGAGACGCAGGCTATAGTGTACGTTCAGTGCAGAGATAGTGAGAGAGAGAGAGAGACAAATTTTGAAAAATGGTTAAAATTTTTGAAAAATTGTCAAAAAGGGTCAATAATTGTCAAAACCAATCAAAAACGTCAAAAATGGTCAAAGGTCAAAAATGGTCAGAAATTGTAAAAATTTTGAAAAATGGTAAAAAAATTGTTAGATATCTAAAAAATGGTCAATGATTGTCAAAATTTTTGAAAAATCGTCCAAAATGGTCAATAACTGTTAAAATTTTGAAAAATGGTCACAAATTGTCAAAATTTTGAAAAAATGGTCAATAATTATAAAAGACTATCAAAAATGGTCAATAATTGTCAAAATTTTGAAAAAAAGGACAATAATTATAAAAGACTGTCAAAAATGGTCAATAATTGTTAAAAATTGTCAAAATTTTTGAAAAATGGTCAATAATTGTCAGAACCTGTCAAAAATTGGCAAAAATTGTTAAATATTTTAAAAAATGGTCAAAAATAGTCAATTATTCTTAAAATTTTGAAAAATGATCAAAAATTGTTAAATATTTTGAAAAATGTACAATAATTGTCAAAATTTTGAAAAATAGTCAAAAATTCTTAAAATTTTGAAAAAATGGTCAATAATTATAAAAAACTGTCAATAATTGTTGAAAATTGTAAAAATTTTTGAAAAATTGTCAAAAATTGTCAATAATTGTTAACATTTTGAAAAATGGTCAAAAATTGTCAAAATTTTTGAAAAATGGTCAATAATTGTTAAAATTTTGAAAAATAATCAAAAATTGTTAAATATTTTGAAAAATGAACAATAATTGTCAAAATTTTTAAAAGTCGTCAAAAATGGTCAATAATTGTCAGAAACTGTCAAAAATGGTCAATAATTGTTAACATTTTGAAAAATAGTCAAAAATTGTTAAAATTTTGAAAAAATGGTCAATAATTATAAAAAACTGTCTATAATTGTTAAAAACTGTCAAAATTTTTGAAAAATGGTCAATAATTGTCAGAACCTGTCAAAAATGGTCAATAATTGTTAAAATTTGGAAAAATGGTCTAAAATGGTCAAAATTTTTGAAAAATTGTCAAAAATGAAAAATAATTGTCAAAACTGTCAAAATTGGATAACAATTGTCAATAAATATTGAAATTTGAAAAATGGTCAAAAATTGTCAAAATTTTTGAAGAAATCGTCAATAATTGTCAAAATTTTTGAAAAATGGTCAAAATGTTCGAAAAATTGTCAGAAATGGTCAAAAATTGTCAAAATTTTGAAAAAATGGTCAATAATTATTAAAAATTGTCAAAAATGGTCTATTATTGTCATAACATGTCAAAAATGCTCAAAAATTGTCAATAATTGTTAAAATTTGAAAAAATGATCAATAATTGTCAAAAATTTTGAATAATGGTCAAACTTTCAGAAAAATTTTAAAAAATGATTAAATGCGGTCTAAAATGGTCAATAATTGTCAAAAACTGTCAAAATTGGTCGATAATTGTCAAAAATGGTCAATAATTGTTAAAATTTGGGAAAATGGTCGAAAATTTTGAAAAAATGGTCAATAATTATTAAAAATTGTCTAAGTTTTGAAAAAATTATCAATAATTGTCACAAATTTTAAAAAATTGACAAAAATTTTCTAAAATGGTCAATAATTGTCTAAAATTGTCAAAATTTTTGAAAAATCGTCAAGATTTTTGAAAAATGGTCAAAAATGGTCTAATAAGAAAAAAAATGCTTACAATATTCCGAGGGTCGCGAACCTTACCGAATCCGTCTTAGATTCTGACAGTTTAAAATAATGATTGTAATCACACGCAATACACTCTTTCTCTCCCGTCTTTCTCTATTGCTCTTCCTTCTCTCTCTCTCTCTCTCTCTCATCTCTCTCTAATTTTTCTTTCTCTTTCTCCCATCTCTCTCTCATTTTTCTTTCTTTCTCTCCCATCTCTTTCTTTTTTTCCTATCTCTTTCTCTTTCCTATCTCTATCCCATCTCTTTTTTCATCTCTCTCTCATCTCTTTCTCTCTTTCCCAAGCTTCTGTCGGCGGTCCGACGACGGCTCACGTTTTTTTCTTTCTATAATGATGAAATTATTTGTTGTCTCTGCGATGCGTAGTCGATCAAAGCCATTTCGATCTTTATAATTGTGTGGGTTAATAACGCCTACCTGAGTAACGGTAAAAAAAAGATACTCTATCAGAAACTTAATATTACATAATATAAGATTTACCATTGCGTGTAAGTTTGGTTACCAAGTTTCGAAGTTTAATTATTATGTCAAGTAAAACTAATTATATGTTATATGAAAATGGTTTTTATAATCAAATTTCGTGTTGCTTCTCGCCAGACATATCTTGAACATATTATGTTAGAAGGCCTGCCAGTATTTCTTTATTATGATTTTTATCCTTTTAGTGAATAATCAATTCTTTTTGTTCGTGAAAGCGTAACAACAAAAACCCTTTCCATTTTTTTCAAAACTTTCTCACAAAACCGTTCATTTAATTCAACGATAATCATCAAGTTTTTTTTAGTATTTAGTAATGAATGTATGAAAATAGATGCGTGTTTAAATTTTCGAGAGGGTTAGGTTTAATAGGCCGGAACATTTTTTCGGCGAAATTGCAAATACAGGTCTCTGTTATAATTCATGAGGAAACAAGAACTTCCCACCCTAAGCTTTTATTAAGGACTTTTTTGCGTGAAACGGATGCAGTTTCTACCACGGTCTGATTAAGATTTGTCTGACATTAAAGTTAATTTTCTCAAATTTATTTTAATCCTTCACTATTTATTTCCTAGATTTTGATTTAGCATCCCTTCAGCTTCAACTTTTCAGTATCCCTAAACCATCTTTCCTATCTTAAATCTTCTCTCTATTTCTTCTTTATGCTGAATGAACCAAAATATAATTATCCCGCCAATTTTAAATAGAGTTGTCGATGTCTGGTATGTATCAAATGACAGATACTTCAATTAGGGCGGGTATTATAAACATGTCTTGAAGTTATCTTTGAATTTAACAGCTAAGTTAACTTAGATTTTAAAACGTCAGTTTCATTTTTAAAATAAAAAGAAGAAACGGGCCAAATTCAAAGAAAACAAAGTAAAAACACGATCAAAATATTCACAATATAATGTTATAAATGAAACTAACTGTTTCTAATTAATTCCACTATTTAATTGAAAAATTATGAAAATTATTAAAGGATATTGATAATTATTTCGATATTGGCATATCATCGTCAGAATGACAGAAGTTACATTTTATGTGATACCTACTTGATGTTTAATATTTTGGCTAGACCAAATAGTAAGTGACCTATCTTGTGATTGACTTAATATATATGAATAGAGAAAAGAAGAAGATATGATTTTACAAATATTAAGGCTTAGGTATTATTAGCCCTATGAGTAGATTCCACAAAGTAAGGGTCCAAACATTAAATTCAATTCACAATATAATTAATTGAGGTTATAAATGCCAAATCGTTGACAGAACCGACAGAACAGAACAACTATAAAAACTCGAAAATTAGGTTTTTCCACAAAGCTAATCGATATCCCTTCCTCCCGACAAAGTTAACTCCGCCATTTTTAAGTTAACTATAACATGTGACATCCTTCTACATTCTACTCTTAGTTATATGTCAAAATAGTTTTAGATAGATACTTTTATTTTAAAATGTTGAGCAGCAAAAGCAGGCGGTCTATGCCGCCGGCCTTGCCTAATTTGGTGAAGCCCCGCCTTTATTTTATAGGTACACTGATGAGTTGAAAAATAAATAAAAAAGGTTTTGTTCCAAGGGATTGACATCAGATTGAATGAGGTGATAAAATATATTATTAAATGTTCAAAGAAAACTTTGGGTCGGTGGGCTACTAACATCCAGTTATGACAAATGAACGTTGCATCCTCACGAAACGTTTATATAAATTGTACAGATCTAGGATTGGAGAACTATCGATATTTTTGACTATCGCAAGAAATCGATAGTTTTCGGTACTATCGATATATTTGAGATGTTTTTAGGTGAGAGAGAGAGAAAGAGAGATGAGAGAGAAAGATAAGAGAGAGATGGGGAAGAGAGAGGATGGGAGAGAGAGAGAAAGATGGGACAGAGAGAAAAAGATGAAAAAAAGAGATGGGATAGAGATAGGAAAGAGAGAGTTAGGAAAGAGAAAGAGATAGGAAAAAAAGAAAGATATGGGAGAAAGAGAAAGAAAAATTAGAGAGAGAGAAGGAAGAGCAATAGAGAAAGGCGGGAGAGAAAGAGTGTATTGCGTGTGATTACAATCATTATTTTAAACTGTCCGAATCTAAGACGGATTCGGTAACGTTCACGACCCTCGGAATATTGTAGGCATTTGTTTTCTTATTAGACCATTTTTGACAATTTTTCAAAAATCTTGACGATTTTTAAAAAATTTTGACAATTTTAGACAATTATTGACCATTTTAGACAATTTTTCTTAATTTTTTAAAATTTGTGACAATTATTGATCATTTTTTCAAAACTTAGACAATTTTTGAAAATTATTGATCAGTTTTTAAAATTTTTGACCATTTTTCCAAATTTTAACAATTATTGACCATTTTTGACAATTATTGACCAATTGTGACAGTTTTTGACAATTATCGACCATTCTTTTAAAATTTTGTCAATTTTTGACCATTCTTTAAAATTTTGACAATTATTGAACATTTTTCAAAATTTTGACAATTATATATATAAACTGAGTGATAGATGTCAAATGTCAACTTTACCGATGTAAAACTATCGAAAATTATCGGATAATCAGAGTATTGTTGGGATCCAGTTGTTGTTGCAACACTCGGCGGGTTGGAATATTGCGTATTGTTTCCAATTATTGTAGTCACATGAGGATAAGAATGGAAATTGTTGCGTGATAGTGGTGCATAATATGTACCAATTTTAGCCTCGTACAGTAGGTTGCTGATCTTATTCTGAAAACAATAATAAGTAGGTAGTAATTCGAATTGATAACAAAGCTTACCTTATTGTTAATATTACCTGTATGGTACTTCTGGCACATGGAGTTTTTAGGCTCTTTATTTTTGTGGCAGTAAGCTCCCCAAATATTTGGAACTCATCAACAGCTGGAGTCGTTGTTCTCGTCTGATTAATATTTCGCATCATGTCCAGAACTTCAGCTGATTCGGATTTTTGAACTTTTGTAGCAGGTTTTTCGTTTCTTTCCTTTCAGGTTTTTCTTTTCTTTTTGGTGTAGAAAGAGGGATTTCGGATCCTTTGTCATGTTGGACTTCACGAGCAGTTTCATTATCCTCATCATTCGCGAGGCCATCTTGATCTGTAGAAATTAATGCCTCTTCATTGTCAACAGTTTCTTAATTATGTTTTTGTAGTCGGCGAGTTTCGCATCCCATAAGCATTTACAATTAGGTTGGAGGTTTCTTCCTTTGCCCATGATTTTTTAGAAGTATTCTAGAAGTGTTGTAGTTGTATTTTGATATAATAAAATAAATTACTTACATCAGACATTGCGACTTGTTCCCTTCACGCACCAAATCAGACTACCCCTAAATTAGGGATGGCGATCTGAAATCGATTAATCGAATAATCGATTCCTCGGACCGAATAAATCGGTTCTTTAAATCGATAGGTTGTATTGAATCGATTCAGTGAATCGATATTTCAACCTTGAAAATCGACTTTCGATTTTTTTTTGTGTTTTTGGTAGAGCGGCTTTTTTTTCAATTGCCCCGGCAACATCGCAAGTAGTGTTCAGAGCGGAACCGCTCGGATCCCAGTAGACTCGACACTATTGCTTTTTTTTTCAAAAAAGCTTATAGGGAACTCTATAAGTAGGGATGTTTGAAAAATTAAACGATTTTTTATAAATCAATTATTATTTTGTTATAATCGATTTTTAATTATCGATTTTTCGAGTAATATTAATCGATTTTGTATAAATTACGTGTGTTTAAGGAGTGGATTTTCGAAAACGGCTCTCGTATTATTTATTGACTATTTTTTAAAATTTAGACACCTTTTGACTCCTTTTGACAATTATTGACCATTTCTCAAAATTATTGACCATTTTTTAACATTAATTGTCAATATCTTAGAGTTTTCATAATTTTTTCATTAAATAGTGGAATTAATTAGAAACACTTAGTTTCATTTAAAAAAGTAATATGAGCAGATTCCACAAAGTAAGGGTCCAAACAGTAAATTCATTTTTTACAATTATTGACAGTTTTTGACAAAAATCGTCCATTTTTAACAATTAATTGACAATTATTGACCAATTTTGACTGTTTTTTAACAATTACTGATCATTTTTTAAAAATTATTGACCAATTTTGACAGTTTTGCAACGATTACTGATCATTTTTTAACAATTATTGACCAATTTTGACAGTTTTTCAACAATTATTGACCATTTTTTACAATTATTGACCAGTTTTGACAGTTTTTCAACAATTATTGACCTTTTTTTTTAATTATTGACCAATTTTGACAGTTTTGCAACAATTACTGACCATTTTTCAAAATTTCAACAATTATTGACACTTTTCAACAGTTTTTGACAATAATTGACAATTATTGACCATTTTTCAAATTTTTTAAAAAATTTTCGATAATTATCGACCACTTTTCAAAATTTTTGACAATTATTGACAACTTTTAGCAGTTTTTGACCATTATTGACCAATTTTGACAGTTTTTCAACAATTACTGATCATTTTTTAAAAATTATTGACCAATTTTGACAGTTTTGCAACAATAACTGATAATTTTTTAAAAATTATTGACCATTTTTTTAATAATTATTGACCAATTTTGACAGTTTTTCATCAATTATTGACCATTTTTCCAAATTTTTTGACCATTTTTGAAAATTTTTGGCCATTTTTCAAAATTTTAACAATTATTGACAATTTTCAACAGTTTTTGACAATAATTAACAATTATTGACCATATTTCAAAATTTTTGTCAATTTTCATATAATTTTATTTTATTTTTTTTTTCAATCCGATAAATATTATTAACGAATAAATATCTTAGGTTTATTATCGGAATATATACGAAAAGTATTTCCATTTTTAAAACAAACCAAAAAAAAACAACGATCTTTTCGCAGAAATCGATTTATTTTTTATTAAAATCGATTTTTTCGACAAATCCATTAATTTTGAATGAAGAAAAATCGATTTTCATTTTATGGATTATTATTTTCCATTAATCTCACACATTCCTAATCTGATACTTTGTGGTAATAATATGGTAATAAAAAAATAATTGTTATTATCGAATCCCCTGAACTTAAAAAAAATTCCCAATTTTACTGATAAGAGATCCCGGAGAGAGATTGTTTATTTAGGGGTACCTTTTTTGTTGTTTTTCAATAAAAACGATCGATTTATATTTACATTGTAAAAAATACAAACTTGAAAAAAATCGATTTTTTAGAAATCGATCTTTTAGACCCCGATTTTTTTATGTATCGATTCATCAGGTTACGATTCGAAACGATTTAAAAATCGATCTTTTCTAGAAAGAATCGACATCCCTGTTCGTAAAAACTCTATTCGCGGACTAACAAGTTTAGAAAAGGCTCCAAAAGTTCTAGAACAGTTCGCGGACTGTCACAAACGGACCGAGTTCGTGTTTTGTTTTTGTCCTGTCCGCTTGGTGGAAACCCGGCATTAGATATCCAGTTTGCCCAAGCACAATTTTTCGAATGTTCACTCTACTTACTAAAATTTCAAATATAATCTTGTTTTTGAATAGATGAGGCTTTTACTTGATGAAGATCAATACTACTGATGAAATAAAACAAATTAATTTGTTTAAATCTTCATTATTTAATTTTGAACTGACGTTCAAATTAAAATTAGTGATGCGTTTCGCTACACAGTAGCTTTTTCAAACTAGTGAAGCTACAATGAAAAACTTTTAATTTATATAGTGCCTTAATACGGAATTCTAAGATATTGACAAAAGTATTAAAAATGGGGATAAGTACAAAAAGTGTCTAAATACGGAATTCTAAGATATTGACAAAAGTATTATACTATATTTAAATAGGGATAAGTACGTATCCCTATTTAAATATATTATAATACTTTTTTCAATATCTTAGAATTACGTCAATATCTTAGAATTCCGTCAATATCTTAGAATTCCGTATTTAGACACTTTTTGTACTTGTCCCCATTTTTAATACTTTTGTCAATATCTTAGAATTCCGTATTACGTCACTATATAAATTAAAAGTTTTTCATTGTAGCTTCACTAGTTTGAAAAAGCTACTGTGTAGCGAAACGCGTCACTAATTTTGTGGTCCCTTTCATTTCTTTCTTGAATGAAAGACAAACCACTAAAATCGCGAACAAAAATTTGATGGTAGATATACAGCATAGGAGACAAAATCTAGGGTTTTGCAAGATGTGCTTCTAAGAGCCTCTCCACTACGGCCTTTGCAGATCTATTGTTATGCTAGAGTTCGTTGTCTAAACCCGTCCTTATTTCTAAACTTCGAATGCCAAACCTGGAGGACATATTAGGAGGGTTATGGTTTTTCCTCCTCTATCGTTGAAAATATCAGCCTACTCAGGCCCTCGCAGTAGCACTGTATGTGTGCTGAGGTTTCCTCATCTTCTTGGCAAAACCTGCATATGGCTGTGTCTGCCAATCTGATGTAATCCATGTGTTTGTTAAGACTACCCTGTCAGGAGTCCAACTAGGATCCTGATTGTTCTCCTATTCTGGCTTAGTAGGTACTCTGTGAATTTTGGCGAGGGTTCTTTTATGAACTCTTTGGCATGCCTCATTATAGACGCCTTGTCCCACCATTCTCGTGACTGCTTTTTTTATCAAAGTACCGCTATTTGTTTTTTGCAGCACTTTCGCTATGCCATAGAAAGGTTCTGGCTCAATGAGAGCACATCGTGCCCCTTCTCGGACTAGTGAATCTGTCTCTTCATTGCTCTTGTGATCTGAGTGGCCTTGTACCCAGGTTAATGGCAATCTATTATAACTGCCCAGCTTTTGTAGCGTCTCCAAGCAGTCCCATACGAGTTTGGAATTCATCTACATGGAACTGGTTGCTTTTGTAGCCGCTTGGTCTTTTCCTCAAACTCTTGCCCTAATAGCTCTCCTGAACAGTGCAGCATATTGAGACTCATGGCTAAATATATATATTCCTGCTCATAAATCTTCCTCGGTTTTTGAGCCATCTGTGTAGCAAGCCATTAATTGGAGGTCCTTTCCCCCATGCCTCGGCATGTCCGCAGTTAAAAATGTTGTGAATTCAAGACATTCATCAATCAGAAATATCTGAAAATTTTACCAGAGATGAATTTACAGTACAAAAACATCATTTTTTTTGTAACAATGCCGATAGCTCTATTAATTTTTCTCTTTTTCAAAAACTGCACTATAAAGTAAAGAATTTTCTACCTACCCTAATAGAGAGATTTTTTACTCGAGTACTTTTATTTAATAAAACTTTTGATGATGGGCATTATGGATTCAGTGAGAATAAAAGTTCTTTAAACAGTTGTTGAACACAAGACATATATTATCAAAATAGCTGAGTGCTTAGCGAAACTTTCGGAAACTTTTTTTTTCGAACTTTTTCAGTAAAAAAAAGTTAACCGAACAGCTTGGAACGCCAATACTTTGAATAAAAGGATTTTTTCAGGTAAAAAAATACGTCTTCATCGCCTAGAACCACTTTAAAATAATTTTATAATATTAATATACAGGGTGATTCATTGGAGCGATAAAGTCCAATATCTTGTAAATCCTCGAAGATATTCTAATCAAATTTTGACCGGTCGTAGTCAGCCTAAAGGCGCAGATTTTAAAACTAGTCGCAATTTTACAGCGTGTTCCAGAACGACGTGCCAGATAAGTTATATTGTTTTAAATGGGACACCCTGTATTTTACTTCAAATTTGAATTCTGCTGTCCCATTTAAAAAAATGTAACTTTGATCTGGCACGTCGTTCTGGAACACGCTGTAAAATTGCGACTAGTTTTAAAATCTGCGCCTTTGGGCTGACTACGACCGGTCAAAATTTTATTCGAATATCTTTGAGGACTCAAAAGATATTAGACTTGATCATACTAATTAAACACCCTGTATATAATTGTGGTTAAATATGTAATTGCCTAAATCCACATGCAAATGAATCGATATAATATAAAAGCAGACACAATTCAAGGCAAAATAATCACCGACTTACGAGCGTTAATCTAAACTGCTAAAGTTTTCTGGTAAGTTCTCGCACCATAAAGGCTTCCAGATAACAACCCCCTGGATTATCTCTGGCAACAATTTAAGATACAATTAAAGTTAATCTTTCAGCATGAAATGCGGTTACGGACTTTTTTTTCGTATTTTTGTTTCAAGTAGTTGTTCAAATCTAAACGCTTAGATAAGAATTAAAGCTTTAGTTGTTTATTCTTTTGCATATTTTATAGTCCAAGAGCTGGCTGAAAAAAATCTACCCTATCGATAAACAACAAAGAATATAAATCCATTTCTCAGATGTGGTTAAAAACAAGAATGATGAAATAAAACAAATTAATTTGTTTAAATCTTCATTATTTAATTTTGAACTCCCCTGGGGGGAGCCCAGGCCCAGAGGGGGCCCGAAGGTTACGAGGCCCGAATGAGCCTATCGCTACTACTCAATTTTCGCGGGGGGCCCATAATTTGTCGCTCTGCCACTGGATCTTATCAATTTTCAAAACTGTTTACAATTACAATTTATTTTGTAAGGAATAAATAAAATACCCACTCGGTGTTTTTTGTTTATTCTTCCCTTCTGTATCAACCGTTACACTTCCTTTTAGTGTTCTTCATATTAAGCTTTAATAATTTACAATTAAAAACAAAATATGAACGTTCAGAGTGATTTATAAGGATTTATTTGTGAGTTATATTTACTCAACCTATCCGATTAGACCGTCGTTAAACAATTTTGAAATATTTGTAACAAACCTTTAACGAAGAGGAATTTATCTATCAGTCGTTACATATCTCATCGTGTGGCTTTTAGAAGCAGGCGTTGTATACATTCTCCAGCTCTAATGAACAAATACCTCCCGTCTATACTAAACCAATTTTAATGAATATTCAGTTTTTATTTATTTTTATTTCTTGTCCAAAAAATTTTTTGAAAAAAGTGTTACCAACGATTTCAATTAATTTCCTCTCTACTTTCCTCATTTTCCGATGTCTATCGAAGACTACTTATTGATCAATAACCTTTCTATCATGTCAAAATATACATGAAACTTCCAAGACACTGTTCGTTGTTCTGTTTTGTTCTATTTTCTATGACAGTTACCATATTTCCCCTTATCAACGTCTGGAGATGTACTCTCGACGTTTCTAAGATCACGAGGAGCTCTCCGATATATAAGAGTATAACATTCCACATTTTCAATGAAATATACAAGGACTGTACCGGGTGTCTGATTAAGAAAGGTAAACAGCGGGTTAAAATTCCATCAAAAAAAAATTCATTCCAAAAAAAAGGTGAAAACAAAAAAATTGTTCAATCACCGCCACCTAGCGACCGTTAAAACCACTGGAAAGAAACGATTATATAATATTTTATTAGGCATTGAATTTCCTTTCAAATGATATTAATTTTGTCAAAATCCATAAAGCGGAACAAAAGTTATAACCTACTCACCCCTACCAGTTTTTTTACAAGATAGAGGAAAAATTACTGGAGCAAACTTACGTAAAATGATCTAATGATTACGAATATTTAAATTTTGTTGTACTATAACGGTACATTTATAATAGAAAGATGATGTTTTTGTGATATTATTGCTCGTATTATTGTGAACCCTCTAGCGGTGGAGTAGAAAACTTGAAAATAATTTCCAGCAGTTTCTCGTATGTGAGTTTATAATACAGATTTTTTTCTGTAAGCTGTACGATAAATAGTTTCTGAGATACAGCTGGTTACCTCTCTTAATCAGACACCCGGTACAAAATTATTTCCATTCCATTATATTCAAGTAATTATCATATTGAAATTAAAAAATGGGATGCTCATTAAACACGTTCAACAAACAATTGTAATTAATTTTATATTTAATCCTATATTAATCTCGCACGTTTTCTGGTAAGCAGATAGTTTCAAAATTGAAAGTAATCGTTGGAGGCTCAATCTAGAGCATTGTGTCGATGGTTAGTGCTTAAAAGGGAGAGGGAAGACTCTAACTGTTGGTGAAATTCTGAAAATCAATAGGAGAATTTTCCGATGCGTCACCCTCTCGTTGCCTTCCACAATATCGTCATTACTCGTGGACGTCGAATGACTCACCATTTCCTGAACGTTAGGAATTATATAAGAATACTCAGAATCGGTTGTGAATTCTTTTTTCATGATTCACGTTTATAAGCAACATCAGAATTTTCAGCGGGAAATTTTTATTTGTTGAAAAGTTTGTACTACGTACTTATATAGATTGTTAGTAACCTTGGCTTCCAGTTGAAAATAATGCACAAATTTTATATAAAATTCATTGTAATGAAAAAATTACCGGAAATTCGTACAAATGTATAAATTTATTTTTCCTCCTCCAATTGATTGATTGATTTGTTCGGCACCACCACTATAGAAGAAGACAAAACGACGCACAAACGAAGTTCAAGACATTCTTCATCTGGAAAACATTGTACTTTAAAAACAACAATAACTGATAATTTTTCTGACGATGTTAAAGGTGTTGTTGATGAAATTGAGCGTAAACGAAATTCTAAATATTGTTTGAATGAAATAGAAGAAGTGGTGGCTAAAGTTGATAAAACTGATATGACAAAAGATCAAAAGTTTTCTTCTGATGATGTAGACGTAATTACGACTAAAGATGAAGACATAACGACGCACAAACGAAGTTCAAGACGTTCTTCATATGGAAAGCATCTTACTTTAAAAACAAAAGTAGGTGACTCCCATAAGATTCAAGATAATGATAATAAAAACATAGAAGATGAAGTAGAAATATCTACAGTTGACGAAAATGAAGAAATTATAGATAAATCTGGTCTGGAACAGTCTTTTCTCGAAAGTACATTAAAAATGGATGAAGTAGTTGTTACAGTAGATGACAGATGTGAAGAAACTGATCAAGTTGAAACTAAAACTGATAGTGTATTTGATGATAAAAAGGAAACTGCAATTACAGAAGATAATCTAGCAATTTCAGATGAAATGACACATAATGATGAAAAAGAAAGAATAGTTACGACTTTGAAAGATAGTTCTTAGAGACCTGGGCACCTCAGCCTTTAGGCTTTTTGTGCTCTTGGTTATCCAGTTTATATAATCCTTATCAGGCTCAACAGTCTTTTCACTAGGTCCTTCTTGGAGAAATCCTCCCTTGGATAGTCTACTCCTAGGAGTCTATATCCCCAATGAGACAGTACTTCACATTTGAAGATAATGTGTGAGACCGTTTTCTCCTCTTCCATGCACAACCCACAGATAAGTTCCTCCCTATATATGCCAATTGTATGCATGTGCTTCCTTAGGTTACACGCACCGGTGAGTAATCCCATCACTTTCCTTATCTGGCCCCTGCTGAGGTTTAATATTTTCTTAGTCAGCGACTCCGAGGGTTTTTTGATGAAGAGTTTGGTGTGTTCCTATTTTGGCACGTGTATCCAGTACGACTGATGCTTAGTTTGAATTCACCAAGATGTACAACCACGTGCAGCAGATTTTGATATTCCAAATACTGGTTCAGGACCAGTAAATGCAGTTTCAGACCCTAGCTTTGCTACCTTTTCATTGCCTACAATACCCTTGTGCCCCGGGACCCTCTTAAGAGTTACTCTATTGAGGTTTGCCAGGGTTAAAAGTTTTTGTAAGCAGTCCTAGACCAGTCTAGATCTGATCTAGGGACATGCTAAAGATTTAAATGCTGCCTGACTATCTGAGAGTATTAGGATATTTTGGCCTCTATACTCCCTTTTGATGTTCATTTTCAAACACGTGTAGGTAGCGTAGATTTCTGCCTGGAATACAGATGCAAACTTCCCCAACGATGCGTGGACATTGCATCTGGGTCTGGCACCATGGACTCCAGCTCCTGTTCCTTTGTCAGTTTTAGATCCGTCTGTGTACCACACCAACGTTCCTTCCTGACTGCATCCTTCCAACCCATCCCAGTTTAGCTGGATATGGTATGGTTGTCGTTAATTGTGGCCAACACGTTATCACTTCTCATTTCAAGAAGCACGTTTGTAATAACATCTGTGATTCTGGAATGACTATGGGTGTTGGTTCCTTCGTACCAATTCTCATTGCATTCCAGCCTGTATGCAGCCATTCTCGCTTCCGCCTTAACATGCAGAGCAAGAGGCGGAAGATTGAGAATGGCTTCCATTGCGCTGTCGGGCTGCGTCTCATCGCACCCGTTAAGCACAGACAGGCAAGCCTCTGCAGTTTTGATAGCTCCAGTTCTGATCTGTTTTTGGCCACCATACTAAGGCTCCTCCTTGAAAGTAACAAATATCTACTTACGCCAAACAATGCTTCAATCATCAAAACATTTTTTTGAAGCTTGCTTCTTATTGCACGACATAGGACTTTTAGGAAGGCTAGTGAACTCGTGAAACGTGTGATGTTACGAAAAAGCGTTCGTCACGCGATAACTCATTCAAGCGACTGTGCGCAATCTCTCTTGCCGCACTGAGCTCGCACACCTACAGGTGTGAAAAATTGTCAAAAATTGTCAAAATTTTGAAAAAATGGTTAATAATTGCCAAATATGTTAAAATTTTTGAAAAATTGTAAAAAATTATTTAAATATTGTCAAAAATTTGGAAGAAAAATCTAAAAATTGTCAAAAACTGTCGAAATTTTGAAAACATGGTTAATAATTGCCAAATATTTTAAAAAATTGTCCAAAATGGTCAATAATTGTCAAAAATTTTGAAAAATGGTTAAAATTTTTGAAAAGTTTTCAAAAATGGTCAATAATTGTTAACATTTTTGAAAAATTGTCAAAAATTTTTAAATATGGTCAAAAATTTGGAAAAATGGTCAATAATTATAAAAAATTGTCAAAAATGGTCAATAATTATTAAAAATTGTCAAAATTTTTGAAAAATGGTCAAAATATTTGAAAAATTTTCAAAAATGGCCAATAATTGTCAGAACCTGTCAAAAATGCTCAAAAATTGTCAAAAATGGTCAATAATTGTCAAAATTTTTGGAAAATTGTTAAAAATGATCAATAATTGACAAAACTTTGAAAAATGGTAAATAATTGTCAAAATTTTTGAAAAATTGTCAAAAATGATCAATAATTGACAAAACTTTCAAAATTGGTCAATAATTGTCAAAATTTTGAAAAAATGGTCAATCATTGCCAAATATGTTAAAATTTTTGAAAAATTGTCAAAAATTGTCAAAAATTGTCAAAAATTGTCAAAAATTGTCAAAAATTGTCAAAAATTGTCAAAAATTGTCAAAAATTGTCAAAAATTGTCAAAAATTGTCAAAAATGGTCAAAAATTGTCAAAGACGGTCAATAATTGTCAAAATTCGTAAGAAACTGTCAAATTGGTCAAAAATTGTCAAAATTTTTGAAAAATGGTGAAAAATTCACGAAAAATGGTCATTCTATTGTGCATAAGAAGCAAGCTTCTGTCGGCGGCTCGACGATCGCTCACCTTTTTTTGACGTTTCGCGTATTCTCTTTTATATCGTCCATCGACTGCAAATTGATGCTCGGAGAGGTATTTGAGTTTGGAAATTAGGAAAAAGTCAACCTTAACCATATCAGTAGATCACGGTGGCTGTTCGATCCGATTTGTAGAGTTCTGGGGCAGAAGATCGTTCAGAATTATGTCTTGTGAGATGGTTAATCTTTTTCGACGAATTTGGTCTCTCCAACGTCTCCTAAATTAGATTAGATGAGGTGGCTAGTCGGCTTATTTCAGCCAAACGGCAACGAGACTGAACCTACCACGTAGTTTTTTGCCGGTGGCTTCTCATCGCCTAGTATAAGAAACCGCACATAGGCACACACTGGCATAGGATGTGCTCTGCTCCAGGTGACTCTAATGAACTATTTACTTGGTTTAGCGATAAGTTCGGTTGATGGCTAGAGCGAGGCAAATCTCCCACCACATCTCGACCAATTTTGATTGCACTGTACCACTCATGCCCTTATGTAACATTTTCCAGACATATTTTTTGTTCGATACTTTTATTCATTGTAAAAATCCCAAAACGTGCTTGAGATGAACTGACAAATAGACGTCACTGACAAGTCGGCCATATTGTGCTGGAGGGCACACAGTTAACAATTAGTTTTTAAAGGTACCTAAACTGCCATCGTTTTGTATCTAGTGTTGTTAAGTGTGGAATGCGGGGGAAAGAGATAAGGTAGCTTTTTTTCAATTTTCGAAGCGAGGTGACTATTTAATATCTCTGATCAACGCCGCGATGCTTGGATTAGTGCTTTAAAACTGAGCCCTCTCAGTGAATCACAACTTTGAACTTGGCGTGTGTGTTCTAGATATGTTATCGAAGATTAGTTAGTCTACATCAATCAATTTTTGTTCATAAAACACAAACACACAAGGTTCAACTCCCAACTAATCGATTCGGTTGCCCTCCAGCACAATATGGCCGACCTGTCAAAGTCAAGTGTTCTGGAATGGTTTATTGGAGTACTGTAAAGAAATTAAATGAGAAATGGTTGTTAAGCCCTAGTGTAGAGACAGTAGTTGTAAAAATCCCAAAACGTGCTTGAGATGAACTGACAAATAGATGTCACTGACAAGTCGGCCATATTGTGCTGGAGGGCACACAGTTAACAATTAGTTTTTAAAGGTACCTAAACTGCCATCGTTGTTAAGTGTGGAATGCGGGGGAAAGAGATAAGGTAGCTTTTTTTCAATTTTCGAAGCGAGGTGACTATTTAATATCTCTGATCAACGCCGCGATGCTTGGATTAGTGCTTTAAAACTGAGCCCTCTCAGTGAATCACAACTTTGAACTTGGCGTGTGTGTTCTAGACATTTTATCGAAGATTAGTTGTCTGCATCAATCAATTTTTGTTCATAAAACACAAACACTCAAGGTTCAACTCCCAACGAATCGATTCGGTTGTCCTCCAGCACAATATGGCCGACCTGTCAAAGTCAGGTGTTCTGGAATGGTTTATTGGAGTACTGCAAAGAAATTAAATGAGAAATGGTTGTTAAGCCCTAGTGTAGAGACAGTAGTTGTAAAAATCCCAAAACGTGCTTGAGATGAACTGACAAATAGACGTCACTGACAAGTCGGCCATATTGTGCTGGAGGGCACACAGTTAACAATTAGTTTTTAAAGGTACCTAAACTTCCATCGTTTTGTATCTAGTGTTGTTAAGTGTGGAATGCGGGGGAAAGAGATAAGGTATCTTTTTTTCAATTTTCGAAGCGAGGTTACTATTTAATATCTCTGATCAACGCCGCGATGCTTGGATTAGTGCTTTAAAACTGAGCCCTTTCAGTGAATCACAACTTTGAACTTGGCGTGTGTGTTCTAGACATTTTATCGAAGATTAGTTAGTCTACATCAATAAATTTTTGTTCATAAAACACAAACACTCAAGGTTCAACTCCCAACGAATCGATTCGGTTGTCCTCCAGCACAATATGGCCGACCTGTCAAAGTCAAGTGTTCTGGAATGGTTTATTGGAGTACTGTAAAGAAATTAAAGGAGAAATGGTTGTTAAGCCCTACTGTAGTAACAGTAGTTGTGCCAACTTATCGAAAAAAAATAATTTTGACTATCTCATTAAGCAGACTTTTTAATTGATCAATCTGCCACATACCTCTAACAAAATGTATAATTGGTGTAATATTTTACTTTCAAATCGTAGAATATAAAAAAAGCGTCCCTATATAGTCTCTGACATTATTTAACTGCTGTATCCCGGTAAAAAATCTTATATTTTCCAAAGAAACTATCACATATTCATGGTGAATGTCACTCGGTAGTTTCGGTCATATTTTCGGGTCTACTTGAGCAGCTGAATTTTGTTGCAGTTCACGTATTGGATGGAAAAGCGCAATGACATCGAAAGAGTGGAGAAGAACTCGCTCGGTATTACAACAACCTGCGCCATTATTATACTGAAAGTCTGGGCTTTATTGGCAAGCTAAATTTGCGAAATGATGTGCTTTTATTTAATAATACTTGCGCATTTATTTAATATCTTGCAGGAAGAGCGGTGAGAAAATATGAGATGGAGTCTGATATGATTCGTGATATGGAGGTTTTATTATTTTTCCGTTGAAATTTTTTAAAAAGTAGCTAGTTTATTTTTTATTCAGATTAACGTGCTTTGTGACAGCTTTGGCCATTTTCACTAAGCTAATTAAATAAATTTGTAAACAATAAATTTGAAAAAAAGAAAGAATTAAATTTTGTTTATAGTGTATTTTTATCATATTGATAGTTGAAGAGATCATTATAAATTCAAAAACGTGTCTGAAACACTTCAGGGTGATTCAAAGACTCGCTTCTTCATGTAAATAAATGTTCAGTTAGCAACTTTCGCTAGATTCTTCCTGTATAGTGAACCGCAGGTAGCGAGGACAATAGAACCCTAATACCATAACCATTCAAATATATTTAGAAGTGATAAATTTGCCGTGACAGTGCAGTGTAGTTGGGTAAGAATAAGATCGTATTAGGTATTTTATCACAATATTTATTTCATTTATATAAGTAGCACAGATATTTAATTAATAACTTTCGACGTATTTACGCTATTTAGTGAACTCCAGGTAGTGATAACAAAATCCTATAGTAGATTTTTTTCTTCTAGTAGTTGGATGGCTAAAGTTATTTGGCTTGGGCAGTTTAAAATTTCTCAACTTTTAATGAGGACTGGCAATGTTGGCAGTTATGTTGAGGTGAAGAGCTCATTAGCATAGCGTGAGACGAGTGTGACCTATACGCAATCTCCTGGCAACGACCTTCTCGTATCTCCCTAAATCGGGAACATCGAACTGGTCTACTGTTGAATGTATTTTGTGCAGGAATGTTGCTGAGTGGTTCCAATGATTCTGCCAGTGCAAACGGATGAGTTTTTTCGTGCAAAAATTGTCAAAAACTGTCAAAATTTTGAAAAAATGGTTAATATTTGCCAAATATTTTCAAAAATTGTCAAAAACTGTCAAAAATGGTCAATAATTGTCAAAAATGTTCAAAATTTTTGAAGAATTGTCAAAAATGGTCAATAATTGTCAAAGACGGTCAATAATTGTCAAAACCAATCAAAATTCGTCAAAAATGGTCCAAAAGGATAAAGGTTAAAATTTTGAAAAATGGTCAAAAATTGTCAAAATTTTGAAAAAATGGTCAATAATTGCCAAATATGTTAAAATTTTTGAAAAATTGTCAAAAATGGTCAATAATTGTCAAAGACGGTCAATAATTGCCAAATTCGTCAAAAACTGTCAATAATTGTTAAAATTTTTGAAAAATTTTCAAAATTTTTTAAATATGGTCAAATATTGTCAAGAATTTGTAAAAATTGTCAAAAATTGTCAAAAACTGTCGAAATTTTGAAAAAATGGTTAATAATTGCCAAATATTTTAAAAAATTTGGAAAAATGTTCAATAATTGTCAAAATTTTTGAAAGATGGTCAAATTTTTCGAAAAATTGTCAAAAACGGTCAAAAATTGTCAAGATTTTAAGAAAATGGTCAATAATTATAAAAAACTGTCGAAAATGGTCAATAATTGTTAAAATTTGGAAAAATGGTCTAAAATGGTCAAAATTTTTGAAAACTATTCAAAAATTATCAATAATTGTGTAACGGTAAATGCTGCTTTTAGTTGGGCGCCAATTTGTAACGGTAAAGGCGCCAATTTGAAACGGTAAATGCTGTACCTCACAGGGCACCAGCTCGAAGGGCTCCGGCTAGAGACTCCTCTCAAGGGTGATTCGACCCCAAGTTTATGTCACACAAGGATAACAGAAGGGTTGTAAAAATTGAGGGCGCCACTACCTTTTTAACGATAAAAAGGACTAAGAAAACTAAGGCGGAAAAGGTAGAAACGCCTTGTAAAATTTGAATGAAAGTTAAAAAATAAAAAAGTTACTAAAAATTACCCCGGGGCGATATCTCCCTCAACTTTTATAGTTGAGGATTTAGAAAAAAAATAAAAATAGAATTAACACAAATTTACAATTTATTCTGCCACAGGAAATGAACAGGAATTTGTACTTTTATAGGTACTTAGCTTATATGGAGTTGTTTCCTGAAGAAGAAGTCAGGTCTTGATCTGAACTGATGAGTTCTGTTCTAGTGCGGTATTTTGGGGTTCTATCCTCGGGTTGTATTCTAGGCTATATTCTTGGGGTTATATCCTCGGCGTTATATTCTTGGGTTATATCCTAGCCTAGGGTTATATTCTTGGCTTATATTCTCGCCTAAGGGCTGTGCTTACCACAGCAAAATTCCTAAGATAGATACTTAAGATATGAAAGATAGCGAAAGATGATCTGCCCTCTTAGGCGGTCGATAACGAAAAGGGGTGTTTCACGTGGTGGTGTGCAAAAAAATGGAAGCGATCGTTGGCAGACGTCAATTGTCTTACGTTCGGGGTTGAAGAGTTTGGGATCACAGAACTATAATTGGATGTGGCTAGTGACGACGAGCGCTAATTAAAAGGATTTATTCTGTAAAATCGAAACAGGTCGATAGACATGTTACAATTGTCAAAACTGTCAAAAATGGTCAATAATTATTGAAATTTAAAAAATTGTCAAAATTTTGAAAAAATGGTCAATAATTGCCAAATATGTTAAAATTTTTGAAAAATTGTCAAAAATAGTCATTAATTGTCAAAATTCGTCAAAAACTGTCAATAATTGTTGAAATTTTTGAAAAATTTCCAAAATTTTTTTAAATATGGTCAAATATTGTCAAGAATTTGGAAAAATCGTCAAAAATTGACCAAAACTGTCGAAATTTTGAAAAAATGGTTAATAATTGCCAAATATTTTCAAAAATTTGGAAAAATGGCCAATAATTGTCAAAAATCATCAAACTTTTTGAAAGATGGTCAAATTTTTCGAAAAATTGTCAAAAACGGTCAAAAATTGTCAAATTTTTAAGAAAATGGTCAATAATTATAAAAAACTGTCGAAAATGGTCAATAATTATAAAAAACTGTCGAAAATGGTCAATAATTATAAAAAACTGTCGAAAATGGTCAATAATTATTAAAAATTGTCAAAAATGGTTAATAATTGTCAGAACCTGTCAAAAATACTCAAAAATTGTCAGTCATTGTTAAAATTCGGAAAAATGTTCTAAAGTGGTCAAAATTTTTGAAAAATATTCAAAAATCATCAATAATTGTCAAAAATGGTCAATAATTATTAAAATTTGAAAAAATTGTCAAAATTTTGAAAAAATGGACAATAATTGCCAAATATGTGAAAAATTGTCAAAAATGGTCAATAATTGTCAAAGACGGTCAATAATGGTCAAAATTCGTCAAAAACTGTCAAAAATGGTCAAAAATGGTCAAAAATTGTGGTATTAATGACCGAAGAAGGAAGGGAATAGTATGAATGCGTGGGTCAGGTGGTAGACTACTTAAATTGCGTGGTGTGGTAGTTGTTATGGAGGATGCTGGATTGAATAGGCTGGATGAGGTCTAGACTGCATAAGAGAGGAGGAGATATTGACCACTAAGCCAGAGTGGAGGTTCCTCGGCTTCAAGATAAAGGCTCTCAGCTGGTCTGGAGCGGAAAGACCCTAAACAGAGTCGGATGGTAGTATGATCAAGTTTGGATCGGATTAGAGCCCTGTATACTTTCAAAAGTGTGGATTCATTGATAGTGATTATATTCAGACGCTTTAGGCAGTCATTTCTAGTTTCCTGGATATGGTAGCTACTTGTATTATAGACCAGGTAAATTCTGTAAATTTATCTGATGAATAAACTCGATTAGCATTTTCTCTTTTTTTTTATGTCCTCGAAATAATTTTCGAAATACAGCAGCGGTCCGACAGCTTGATGCATACTCCATTACCATATCAGACATATAAATTAATTACAAACAATAACGACATAACAAATTGTCTGCAAACAACAACGAACCGCACCTTTTCGAGAGAGAGAGAGAGAGAGTAAGGGGAGAGGCGTGCGCTTAATGTTAAGTACGATGCTCTCAATTCGGAATTAAAAATGCATTTATTCTTTATTTATATTGCAGTTCGTCTCCACCAGGGTCATTCTATCGAATGCTTTGCTTATAAATCTGAATCGTGAAAAGTATATTAAAAGAATTAATTTACAAGGGCGATACATAAATTCATTCTTATAGGATAAATAATTGATTCAATATTTATTTTCAAGAAGCTAAAAGTCGAAGTAATCTACTAGGTACGAGTAGTATGAAATTTAATACGAGTTTTCCACCTCCGCAAATTTTGCAGAAGACAATATTATCTACGATGTTTATTGTTCATCTAGTAGGCGGGTATTAAGGTTACCCTAGAACCCGTTCCCTGTAAACCTATCAACAAATGCAAAAGATTGATCGTATGGCAAGTCGCGTTAAGAATACCAGTGGCGTATGGGTAATAAAAGAAATTTATGGAATATTTCAACAGGAAAAAAGTATTCCTTGGTAGGGATGGCGATCTGAAATCGATTAATCGAATAATCGATTCCTCAGACCGAATAAATCGATTTTTTAAATCGATGTGTTCTATTGAATCGATTCAGTGAATCGATATTTCACCCTTGAAAATCGACTTTCGATTTTTTTTGTGTTTTTGGTAGAGCGACTTTTTTTTCAATTGCCCCGATTTTTAATTATCGTTTTTTCGAGTAATATTAATCGATTTTGTATAAATTACGTGTGTTTAAGGAGTGGATTTTCGAAAACGGCTCTCGTATTATTTATTATTTTTCAAAATTTTGACACCTTTTGACGATTATTCACCATTTCTCAAAATTATTGACCATTTTTTAACATTAATTATCAATATCTTAGAGTTTTCATAATTTTTTCATTAAATGGTAGAATTAATTAGAAACACTTAGTTTCATTATTATTAATTATTGACCAATTTTGACAGTTTTTCAACAATTATTGACCATTTTTCCAAACTTTTTGACAATTTTTGACCATTTTTTTGAAATTATTGACCATTTTTTACAATTATTGGCCAATTTTGACAGTTTTTCAACAATTATTGACCATTTTTCCAAATTTTAACAATTATTGACCATTTTTGACAATTATTGACCAATTTTGACAGTTTTTGACAATTATCGACCATTCTTTTAAAATTTTGACAATTTTTGACCATTCTTCTAAAATTTTGACAATTTTTGACAATTATTGAACATTTTTCTGCTAGGAGTTACAAAAGTAAACGTCGGTTTTGGATTAGGCCATCTTTAAGGCAAAAAGAAGGACCGCTCGGATCCCAGTAGACTCGACAGACACTATTGCTTTTTTTTCAAAAAAGCTTATAGGGAACTCTATAAGTAGGGATGTTTGAAAAATTAAACGATTTTTATATAAATCAATTATTATTTTGTTATAATCGATTTTTAATTATCGATTTTTTGAGTAATATTAATCGCTTTTGTATAAATTACGTATGTTTAAGGAGTGGATTTTCGAAAACGGCTCTCGTATTATTTATTGACCATTTTTCAAAATTTTGACACCTCTTGACGATTATTGACCATTTCTCAAAATTATTGACCATTTTTTAACATTAATTATCAATATCTTAGAGTTTTCATAATTTTTTCATTAAATGGTGGAATTAATTAGAAACACTTAGTTTCATTTAAAAAAGTAATATGGGCAGATTCCACAAAGTAAGGGTCCAAACAGTAAATTAATTTTTTAACAATTACTGACAGTTTTTGACAAAAATTGTCCATTTTTAACAATTAATTGACAATTATTAATCAATTTTGACAGTTTTCCAACAATTACTGATCATTTTTTAAAAATTATTGACCAATTTTGACAGTTTTGCAACGATTACTGATCATTTTTTAACAATTATTGACCATTTTTTAAAAATTATTGACCATTTTTTACAATTATCGACCAATTTTGACAGTTTTTCAACAATTATTGACCATTTTTCCAAACTTTTTGACAATTTTTGACCATTTTTTTGAAATTATTGACCATTTTTTACAATTATTGGCCAATTTTGACAGTTTTTCAACAATTATTGACCATTTTTTACAATTATTGACCAATTTTGACAGTTTTTCAACAATTATTGACCATTTTTTAAAAAATTATTGACCAATTTTGAGTTTTGCAACAATTACTGACCATTTTTCAAAATTTTAACAATCATTGACACTTTTCAACAGTTTTTGACAATTATTGACCATTTTTCAAATTTTTTTAAAAATTTTCGATAATTATCGACCACTTTTCAAAATTTTTGACAATTATTGACAATTTTTAGCAGTTTTTGACAATTATTGACCATTTTTAACAATTATTGACAGTTTTTGACAAAAATTGTCTATTTTTAACTGTTTTTGACCATTATTGACAAATTTTGACAGTTTTTCTACAATTACTGATCATTTTTTAAAAATTAATAACCATTTTTTAAATAATTATTGACCAATTTTGACAGTTTTGCAACAATTATTGACCATTTTTCCAAATTTTTCAACAATTGATCATTTTTAAAAATTATTGACCATTTTTCAACAATTATTGACCAATTTTGACAGTTTTTCAACAATTACTGATCATTTTTTAATAATTAATAACCATTTTTTAAATAATTATTGACCAATTTTGACAGTTTTGCAACAATTATTGACCATTTTTCCAAATTTTTCAACAATTATTGATAATTTTTCCAAATTTTTCAACAATTGGATCATTTTTAAAAATTATTGACCATTTTTCAACAATTATTGACCAATTTTGACAGTTTTTCAACAATTATTGACCATTTTCCAATTTTTTTGACAATTTTTGACCATTTTTTTGAAATTATTGACCATTTTTTACAATTATTGGCCAATTTTGACAGTTTTCCAACAATTATTGACCATTTTTTTTTAAATTATTGACCATTTTTTACAATTATTGACCAATTTTGACAGTTTTTCAACAATTATTGACCATTTTTAAAAAAATTATTGACCAATTTTGACAGTTTTGCAACAATTACTGGCCATTTTTCAAAATTTAAACAATCATTGACACTTTTCAACAGTTTTTGACAATAATTGACAATTTTCAGCAGTTTTTGACAATTATTGACCATTTTTTAACAATTATTGACAGTTTTTGACAAAAATTGTCTATTTTTAACAGTTTTTGACCATTATTGATCAATTTTGACAAATTTTCAACAATTACTGATCATTTTTTAAGAATTATTGACCAATTTTGACAGTTTTGCAACAATAACTGATCATTTTTTAAAAATTATTAACCAGTTTTTTAATAATTATTGACCAATTTTGACAGTTTCAACAATTACTGACCATTTTCCCAAATTTTCCAACAATTGATCATTTTTTAAAAATTATTGACCATTTTTCAACAATTATTGACCAATTTTGATAGTTTTGCAACAATTTCTGACCATTTTTCAAAATTTTTCAACAATTATCGATCAATTTTTTTTAATTATTGACCATTTTTCCAAAATTTTTGACCATTTTTGAAAGTTTTGGCCATTTTTCAAAATTTAAAACAATTATTGACAATTTTCAACAGTTTTTGACAATAATTGACAATAATTGACAATTTTCAACAGTTTTTGACAATTATTGACCATATTTCAAAATTTTTGACAATTTTCATATAATTTGATTTTTTCTCAATCCGATAAATATCGTTAACGAATAAATCTCTTAGGTTTATTATCGGAATATACACGAAAAGCATGTCTTTTTTTAAAACAATCCAAAAAAAATCAACGATCTTTTCGCAGAAATGGATTTATTTTCTTATTAAAATCGATTTTTTCGACAAATCCATTATTTTATCGATGATTCTTTTCCATTAATCTCACACATTCCTAATCCGATACTTTGTGGTAATAATATGGTAATAAAAAAATAATTGTTATTATTATCGAATTCCCTGAACTTAAAAAAAATCCCCAATTTTACTGATAAGAGATTGTTTATTTAGGGGTTCTTGTTGTTTTTCAATTTCGATTTATATTTACATTGTAAAAAATACAAACTTGAAAAACATCGATTTTTTTGAAATCGATCTTTTAGACCTCGATTTTTTTATGTATCGATTCATCAGGTTACGATTCGAATCGATTTGAAAATCGATCTTTTTTAGAAAGAATCGCCATCCCTATTCCGTGGTATATTTAAAAAAAAAAGTATAAAATAATAGTTTTAATACTATTATTTCAATCGTCTGTTATTATCAGGATTCGGGCTGTCCAGGATACTAGGGGGGTAGGGAAAATGAGGGGAATAAGGATAGTATGTGAAGAGGGATGTGAGACCCATTGGACGCGATTGCTAAAGCCCAGAACAAACACTGGAGGGGTGCGACCAGAGAGGAAGTACAGGAATTGTTGGAGGACGAAAAGGAGGTAAGGTGGGAGGAGTATGAGGGCGCGCTAAAATGAGCGATTGGGAGTAGGAGATATTGGATGGACCGGAAATTCGGGAAGGTGAACTACTTCTTGACACAGGTGCTCACTGGACATGGGTCGAGAGTAGGGTACCTCCACAAGATTGGGAAAAGAGAGACTGGAGTGTGCGAGAGGTGTGAAGTGGAGGATGATGTGGGGCATGTGTTTAGATGCTAGAAGAACGAGGAAATGCTGAAGAAGTTGAAGAGGAAACTAAGGGAGGCGGTGTATTAGGAGAACATGGTGGATATAATGTTGAGGGGGGAGGAGGAATGGACGGAGGTAAGTGGGGTAGTGGAGAACATAATTGGGGGGAGAGAAGGACTCGATATGGCGTGAGAGGTAGGGAGGAGAGGACGGTGTGAGCGGAGTGTGTACGAGGGACCGCCGCTCGTCTGGAAGTATGCTAGGATAGTGATTCCGAGGAGGGGGTAACGGCAAGTTTGAGGTCTATCTCAAATTTTTTTGGTATCTTTCATTATAGCAGACCTACTGAACTTTATCACACTAATCAATCACCCTGTATAGTTTGATTTTTCAAACTAAAAAGAAATAACTACTTTTCGGGACATTTGCACCGACGAACCCTAAATTACACTTCAAAGATTAACTGGGTGGAGTCACATCAATTGTAAAACGGTTTCGACCTTTCGACGTAGTTGCGCCTTTATCAGTACAGAGTAGGTGGATTCCGTAAAGCATCTCTAAGTCGGACTGAAGAAAGCATTCTTCCAGTGTATATTTATAAGACTACACCCGTTCACTGCAAGCGTGTCATCTTCATTTCAAATTACAAGCCAAAAGTTCAACAACATCGCAAGCTGTAAGGATTGTTCCAAACTACTCCAATACTATAGGTTTGTTCCAACTGGCATTTATGAACGTTTCGAGTATTGTATAGTTCGCAAACTCGAATTTGGGATGGACACATCAACTTTATCACCCCTTCCAGAAGGTACAGTTTGTATACCGTCCCAAGCAGTCCCAAGAACGATACTTTAATCAGTTGGAACGTGAAAGAAATACAGCAGTTGCGCGAACGATACCAAAAACGGTTCTAACGAACAAAGGGAATAAACGAACGAAGCTAATAGTTGAATCTAGTAGATCACACCATCCCTTTTTTCTTTCAGGTGTAATTCAATGTTTGCATATGCATATATCACAGAAAGTAGTTGTTTCTTCCCAGTTAACCGGGCATTGGATGATTATTTCAAACCATGTAATAAAATAAAACTGCGTGTGTGATGAGTTTTATTCTCATTTAAAGCCGGTTCTACATTGTAAATTGATTGTGAAAGTTTGTAGATGTACGTCACTGAAGTACAGTCTAGTCCAGTTACCGTAAATGGTGCATATCCCACGCACACAATCTCGGATTATATACCATGTTCCTAATAAATATACATTGGTTTTCATATGTGGTAGAACGTTGAACCATAAATCATTGCAAATATTATATTGAGAGATTGCATCCGTAGATGATTTGACAAAGTGCTTTGTATGTTTTGGTTTTGAGTCGAAAGAGGTTCATGGTTTATTGGCAGTATTTTGTTTTCTATATTTTTATGAAATTTAATTTAATTATTGTTTAAAGTGAAATAAATTTTAAATAACGTTGTTTATATTAGAAACGGTCCTGTCTTATTTCTTTTGATACTTTTCAATTACCGATTTTCATTTCCAGATGTCATTTATATTTAAAGTTTCTTTTCAATAAGCAACATTCAGTTACAATCCTCCTTCGTGCATGCAGCCCCCGTAATTCAATTCCGAATAGAAAAGTTTTCCCGCTTTAGAAGGTCTCATTTCCCATCGATGATTACTAATATCAGCATCCTGTGTCAGCTTTGAATATTACGATACGTCTAGAATCTAACTTTTTTCAAGAGATTAACGTCCAGATCATAAAGAAAGAAATTTAAAAATAAAATAGCCTCCTTGTGCTGTATCTTTCTGACACACGTTTAAAAATTTCTCAAAAATCATGTTCACGCTGTTGCCATTTAAATTTTTATCATTAGATTCCAGAAAAAATTATAACTGTATATATATTATGCTTTAGTGAATTAAACTTGAATATTAATATAACGTTTATATTTTCATTTTTCCATCAAAATATTCGATTTAAAGAAGGGGACCGATTCTCTGATAAGGCAATTCTATCGTAAAATAACTTTTTATCCTGTAAATTATGTAGAAGGGTTGAAACAAAATTACAACTAATGAAATTACCAAGGGAAATAACGATGGTATTAAAAAAAAGTGTCCCCGATATCAAATTTTCGATGAAATTGCCTCTCCAGGCGGGCCCATATATCACATCACCGAATATTCATCAATACCATACAGGGACGGGCTTAGGCATCAAAAATTAATTATTAAAAAAAATAATATCAGCCTTTGAAATAGTGATTGCGATGCAGTGCATTGAATCTAAATTAATTTCCAAAATATTAGAAACTAACCCCTCGCCCCGGCTTCGCTCTATGGATTATAATGAAAAACACGGTAGAAATTCTGTATTATTTGAGAGTGATGAAATTATGTATTGGAGTAAAAAATCTCTCTAAGATTGAGAATTTCGTAGAAAAAATCGGTCTGTAATCTGAAAAAGGGGGATCAAAAGACATTTTTGCGATTTCCGTCCAAAGTTGAGTTCCTAGAATAAAAGGTTGATTATAAATGTTGTAGATCTTGAGAATATCTACAATTTTTTCATTAGTGACTTTTTCACATAACCTCAAAATTAGCTCGAAAAACGTGAAAAAATGGCATTTTTCGTTTTTTATTTTTGGTTTCCTTAAAAATGTTCGATTTTGATGGAAACTTAGTAGAAGGTAGCTTTGATAGTCACAAACCATGAAAAAAAATTTCAAATTAAAATATTGGAAATTTTTTGAGTTATGACGTTTTTTCGGTAAAACACACCTTTTTGGGGGGTGGAAAAAGACATTGCGATTTCCGGCCAAAGTTGAGTTCCTAGAATAAAAAGTTGATTATAAAAGTTGTAGATCTTGAGAAAATCTACAACTTTTTAATTGGTGACTTTATCACATAACCTCAAAATTTTTAGCTCGAAAAACGCAAAAAACTGCATTTTTCGTTTTTTATTTTTGGTTTCGTTAAAAAATGTTCGATTTTGATGAAAATTTATAAGAAGGTAGCTTGGATAGTCACAAACCATGAAAAAAAATTTCAAATTAAAATATTGGAAATTTTTCGAGTTATGACGTTTTTTCGGTAAAAAATACTTTTTTGGGGGGTGGAAAAAGACATTATTGCGATTTCCGGCCAAAGTTGAGTTCCTAGAATAAAAAGTTGATTATAAAAGTTGTAGATCTTGAGAAAATCTACAACTTTTTAATCGGTGACTTTTTCACATAACCTCAAAATTAGCTCGAAAAACGCAAAAAAACTGCATTTTTCGTTTTTTGTTTTTGGTTTCGTTAAAAAATGTTCGATTTTGATGAAAATTTAGTAGAAGGTAGCTTTGATAGTCACAAACCATGAAAAAAATTTCGAATTAAAATATTGGAAATTTTTAAAGTTATGACGTTTTTTCGGTAAAAAATACTTTTTTTGGTGGTGGAAAAAGACATTATTGCGATTTCCGTCCAAAGTTTAGTTCCTAGAATAAAAATTTGATTATAAAAGTTGTGAATCTTGAGAAAATATACAACTTTTATATTAGTGACTTTTCCACATAATTTCAAAATTAGCTCGAAAAACGCCAAAAACTGCATTTTTCGTTTTTTATTTTTGGTTTCGTTAAAAAATGTTCGATTTTGATGAAAATTTAGTAGAAGGTAGCTTTGATAGTCACAATCTACAACTTTTTCATCAGTGACTTTTCCACATAATTTCAAAATTAGCTCGAAAAACGCCAAAAACTGCATTTTTCGTTTTTTATTTTTGGTTTCGTTAAAAAATGTTTGATTTTGTTGAAAATTTAGTAGAAGGTAGCTTTGATAGTCACAAACCATGAAAAAAAATTTCAAATTAAAATATTGGAAATTTTTAAAGTTATGACGTTTTTTCGATAAAAAAAACTTTTTTTGGGGGTGGAAAAAGACATTATTGCGATTTCTGGCCAAAGTTAAGTTCCTAGAATAAAAAGTTGATTATAAAAGTTGTAGATCATGAGAAAATCTACAACTTTTTAATTGGTGACTTTTCACATAACCTCAAAATTAGCTCGAAAAACGCAAAAAAAACTGCATTTTTCGTTTTTTATTTTTGGTTTCGTTAAAAAAAGCACACAACGTGATTAAAAAATCACGATATCGCTCATTACTATAGATAACGCCACTTGCCGCTACCACTAAAAATCCCGTATCGCAAGGTATCGATACACTACAAATTTATCGATACTTGGAATGCATCGAAAAGCATAGTATCGATACAAAATATCGAGTATCGGAAATAAAAGTATCGATACACTGGAATATCGGATAGTATCGCGCATCCCTAGACGGATCTGGCTAATGTATATAAGTATCAGTTGATTGATGTTTGAGATGGCCAAAGCAAGTCGTACACTTCAAAATGTATTTTGATCTTGAAAAGGTCAATGGAAACCAGAATAAGGTGAGTAGATAGACAATACGTAAAGAAAAAAAGGTCTGTAAAGAAAGTTAAGTAGTTTTAACCATTTGTTTTGTTCTTGAAAAGAAGATGAACAGGTGTTTATCCTGAGATGATGGTGGACCTTCAAAGGTGGTAATGTGTTTATTTACCAAGAAAACAATTCCGCAACAAGCGTTTCTCCATCCAACAGAGCTGTTCCTGGTAATCTTAAACACTTCCTGAGCGATAACCAGAAAATTCTGATGAAAAGGTACTCTTAGTACATGTGCACAGGAAGGAAGATTTTTTCTACCCATACAAAAATGGTAGTCCAAAAATGACAGAACCTTACAGGGTCACAGGTCACAAGGTATTCTTTTAGTTCCAAGAACAGAGAGGTTGACAGATTGAAGGTGATGTTAAATAAACATTTAGTGAATTGTCAAGGTCATGTCAAAAAGGTAAACAACAATGACTTTGAGTTTTAACCATCCTAAAAGTACATATTAATACTTTTTTTCTGTTCGTTACTGTATTTTTAAATTATTTTTCTCGATTCCTGGAATTCGGTCAATCTAAGTAAATGTAATTATTAGTTTTTAAATTTATAGTTGAATAAAAATATTTTGTTCCAGTATTTTTTGTGTAATTATTCTCTGTAACTCTTGTTACGCTTATGCCCATCTTTTTTCTTCTGGAGAACCCCAATATCTATTGTTCTCGAGCGGTCAAAAACTGTTTATAGGGTGAGTGTTTCTAAAGGTCGAAACACACCTATCAGCACCTCATAGGAACAGCGTCTGATCATTACCGTCGAGTGGTCAACTCGACGATTGTGTATGGGCTCACTTAACGCATCGACACGGGATCACCACCGCCGCGATACCCGACTATAGGCTTCATTTTATATTGTCAGAGATATTGTATTGGCACGCCGTTCGCAAAATAATCAAAATATTCTCTCTGAGGAATGTGTTGTGGTTGAGGCGTTGACGTGCCTTGTCGGTGCTGTGCTGATGCTGTTAGATATGCGCGCTTACATTTAAATACACATAAGAAATAAAATCTGCTGGTGATGATCAGTCGGTATTCCTATGAGGTGCTGATAGGTGTGTTTCGACCTTAATGCTACCTTAGGGGGTTTCATTTTACACATAAAAGATAGGGAAGGCAATTGGCTTGTTTACTGAGTTATAGCTTTAGTGGATTAAAATTGGCAAAGTTCAGCCAAAATCATTTTTTCTTAGTTTTTGAATGTAACCATTACAAATAAATTATTTCTCTTGATAATATTAGGTAAGAAAATATTGTTCACAGGAACGATTTTTATAATCTCCACGAAATGATGATAAACAACTAAAACTTCTTTCCAACTTGTCAAGCTCCCGTCAGTATTTTTAAAATGTTATTTTCTCACTTTTTCCAAAATTCTGGTCGACATTTACGACGTCTCTGATTGGAAGGGTGTTGAAAGAGAAACGAAAATTAAATTGGGTCAAATTATAAACACTTTTCAATTTCCTCGGGAAATCGCCTCGCAAAAGGATGCAACTCAATCAATTTATATACGTATCTCGATTCTGAGATCTCATTCAACTCACCAAAAACAATTTATCTCTAGGATATTTCGTCTTATAATGACATAATCCGAATGCCAATACGGCAAGGATTTCAAGAATGCTCCAATTTGATAGAGGAAAGAAAAGATGACCGTAAGAGAGAAAATCTGGATTGAGATGAATAATGGAGTTTCGTGTTTTGAGTTATTTATTGTATGATCTCACTAAAAAATCTACTATTATTTGAATAATCATAAAATAAACCAAAATTCTTGTTTCTTCTCTGTGGCAACTAATTAAGTACCAAACAACCGAAACTTGGTATAAAACATTTCACAATAACTCAGAAATTACAAAAGTTTCAAAGTTCAGGAGTTGCTTGGTATTTTGAACTTTCGTTATCAGAATAAGACAAACTTTAGGACCATCATTTGTTGTATCTGTCCAAAGTTATGCAACCAAGTTTTGTTGATAGAACTGACTTCTCTAGTAGTTTAACTGTTTTTGATATTTAAAAAATAGAAAAAAAGAGACACTACTCAGAAATCTCACCTGTTTTCAACAGTTGACACTACAATTTCCAGAAAAATACTGATTCACATATCCATAATAACTAATATGTAATTTATCAAAAAATTACTTCCAAATATACGAAAATTTCTTGCTGGGGTGCCATATACAGGATGTTTCTAAATTCATGCGACAAAATTCAGGAGGTGATTGCTTGTATGAAATTAAGGTGGGTCTTTCCTATAACAAAATTTCCTTATCCCACCCCTTTCGGAGATATCACCCTTAAAAGATGGTGACTAAAATGAAGTTTTTATTTTTTTTTAAATTTCAGTAAAGCTAGAAAGTTGACATTCTGTAATTTTCGTGCAAAGTACTAACCACGGGTATTTTTTCAATATTCCTGTTACATTTTACGGGGATGAAATTAGCAACCCTTACTTTATTTCATATCAAAACTTTTTTTCGAGATGAATTTTTATGAAATAAAATTAACTTAAAATCCTTGTTTTAGATAAAAAGAATTACCTGATCTACAATGAAATTTTAATTTTCCATCCCTCTGTCTACAAATGCAATAGATTATTATTCTTTTACTCCTAACCAATTATACTGGGTGTTGAAGTTGTTACGATTTTGACGGAAAATTGGTTATAACTTTTAAAATACTTTGTATAACAGATTACAACCTTATATTTTTGTAATGGGAAAGTGAAGCCGATTTCAGTTTTAAAGTAAAATATAGGGTGATTCATTTAAAAAAAACATAACTTTGATCTGGCACCGAGTAACACTGTAATTAATTTTCAAATATGAATATTAAAGCTGCCTACAATTTTTATTTATATTTATTGATTATTCACGGAAATATATAAAAACATTAAATAAACTATTGTGTATAAAATTGTAATAAAACATGTAAAACACAGAAGTGAAGGATTGAAAAGATTCAATTGTAAACTGTATCCATTTGCAAACCTCAGCATCCTTGTAATACTGTAATGTTTTTGTTATTTATTTAAATAGTTTTTACTTGTGGGATAAAATTATACACACTACTACTTAAAGATTATCTAAGTCATTTTGGATAAGTAAAATATTTTAAGATCTTAAGATCATCAGCAAACATTAGGAATCGTGAGTTGGAAATTACATTTAAAATGTCATTAAAAATTTTTTGGGCCAATATGTGATCCTTGAGGAACACCAGATGAGACCTTATTGCAATTGGAAACAGCATTTCCATACTTGACGTATTGAAGTTTTGCTATAAGTAGCTTCTGGTTTACCCTATCGAATTCCTTCGAAAAATCCGTATAAACAGAGTCAACTTGTCAAATTGTGTTATAATGTTAAATTTGTACTAGTTGACTTACCTTACGTGAACCCATGCTTTTTAATGTGCTTACAATCCAATCCCAAGTATTTTGTATGAAAATCTAGTAATTTAGGAATTTCGGATTGCAAACACACTAAATTATCGACTTGATCACGAGGTCCCTTTTTATATATAGTTGCCAGACAGTTATGTTTCCAGAAACCTGGGAAAATTCCTTGGTCTAAGGACCAGTGGCGGCTCCTCGAAGGAGGCTAAGGAGGCTCGGCCTCCTCACCAATTTATCCAGCAAATAACAATTACTGATCAATTTTGACAATTATTATTGACCATTTTTTTGACAATTATTGATCAATTTTGAGAATTTTTGACAATTTCCCCAAAATTATTGACAATATTTGACCATTTTTCCAAATAATGACAATTTTTAACCATTTTTGGACAGTTTTTAACCATTTTTGGACAGTTTTTGACAATAAATGTCCATTTTGATAGTTTTTAACAATAATTGACAATTTTTCCAAATTTTTGCTAATTTTTGACGATTTTTTCAAAATTTTCAACAATTTTTGGACCATTTTTTCAAAATTTAAGACAATTATTGACAATTATAAACCATTTTTCCAAATTTTTGACAATTTTTCAAATATCTTGACAGTTTTTAACGATTTTTGTCAATTATTGACCATTTTTCGACAATTATTGATCAATTTTGAAAATTTTTGACAATTTTTCAAATATTATGACAGTTTTTAACGGGTTTTCACAATTATTGACCATTTTTCGAAATTTTTGACAATTTGTCTAAAAGTTTTGACAATTATTGATCAATTTTGAGAATTTTTGACAATTTTCCCAAAATTATTGACAATATTTGACGATTTTTCAAAATAATGACAATTTTTAACCATTTTTGGACAGTTTTTGACAATAAATGTCCATTTTGATAGTTTTTAACAATAATTGACAATTTTTCCAAATTTTTGCTAATTTTTGACCATTTTTTCAAAATTTTTAACAATTTTTGCTAATTTTGGACCATTTTTTCAAAATTTAAGACAATTATTGACAATTATAAACCGTTTTTCCAAATTTTTGACAATTTTTCATAAATTTTTGACAATTTTTCATAAATTTTTGACAATTTTTCAAATATCTTGACAGTTTTTAACGATTTTTGTCAATTATTGACCATTTTTCGACAATTATTGACCATTTTTGACAATTATTGATCAATTTTGAAAATTTTTGACAATTTTTCAAATATTATGACAGTTTTTAACGGGTTTTCACAATTATTGACCATTTTTCGAAATTTTTGATAATTTGTCTAAAAGTTTTGACAATTATTGACCATTTTTTGACAATTATTGACCATTTTTGACAATTATTGATCAATTTTGAGAATTTTTGACAATTTTCCAAATATTTTGACAATTTTCCAAATATTTTGACAGTTTTAAACGATTTTTTAAAAATGTTGACCATTTTTCAAAATTTTAACAATTATTGACCATTTTGACTGTTTTTCAAAATTACTGACAATTTTTAACCCTTTTTGGACAGTTTTTAACAATAAATGTCTATTTTTGGCAGTTTTTCACAATAATTGACAATTTCTAACAAATTATGATAATTTATGACCATTTTTTCAAAATAATTGACAATTATTAACCATTTTTTCGTAAATTTTTGACAATTTTTCAAATATTTTGACAGTATTTGACCATTTTTCGACAATTATTGACCATTTTTGACAATTATTGATCAATTTTGTAAATTTTTGACAATTTTTCTAAAAGCTTTGACAATTATTGACCATATTTGACAGTTTTTTTTATAATTATTGACCTTTTTTGACAATTATTGATCAATTTTGTAAATTTTTGACAATTTTCCCAAAATTATTGACAATATTTGACCATTTTTCAAAATAATGACAATTTTTAACCCTTTTCGGACAGTTTTTAACAATAAATGTCTATGTTTGACAGTTTTTTACAATAATTGACAATTTCTAACAAATTATGATAATTTATGACCATTTTTTCAAAATTTTTGACAATTATTAACCATTTTTTCGTAAATTTTTGACAATTTTTCAAATATTTTGACAGTATTTAACGATTTTTGTCAATTATTGACCATTTTTCGACAATTATTGACAATTATTGATCAATTTTGTAAATTTTTGACAATTTTTCTAAAAGCTTTGACAATTATTGACCATATTTGACAGTTTTTTATAATTATTGACCATTTTTGACAATTATTAATCAATTTTGTAAATTTTTGACAATTTTCCCAAAATTATTGACAATATTTGACCATTTTTCAAAATAATGACAATTTTTAACCATTTTTGGACAGTTTTTGACAATAAATGTCCATTTTGATAGTTTTTAACAATAATTGACAATTTTTCCAAATTTTTGCTTATTTTTGACCATTTTTTCAAAATTTTTAACAATTTTTGCTAATTTTGGACCATTTTTTCAAAATTTAAGACAATTATTGACAATTATAAACCATTTTTCCAAATTTTTGACAATTTTTCAAATATTATGACAGTTTTTAACGGTTTTTCACAATTATTGACCATTTTTTGACAATTGACCATTTTTGACAATTATTGATCAATTTTGAAAATTTTTCAAATATTTTGACAGTTTTAAACGATTTTTTGAAAATGTTGACCATTTTTCAAAATGTTAACAATTATTGACCATTTTGACTGTTTTTCAAAATTACTGACAATTTTTAACCCTTTTTGGACAGTTTTTAACAATAAATGTCTATTTTTGACAGCTTTTTACAATAATTGACAATTTCTAACAAATTATGATAATTTATGACCATTTTTTCAAATTTTTTGACAATTATTAACCATTTTTTCGTAAATTTTTGACAATTTTTCAAATATTTTGACAGTATTTAACGATTTTTGTCAATTATTGACCATTTTTCGACAATTATTGACCATTTTTGACAATTATTGATCAATTTTTCTAAAAGCTTTGACAATTATTGACCATATTTGACAGTTTTTTTTATAATTATTGAGCATTTTATCAAAATTTTGACACTTTTTGACCACATTTCAAAAATTTCGACCATTTTCAACAATTTTTATGTCCAGCCTCCTCTCTTTAAAAGTTCACGAACCGCCACTGCTAAGGACTTGTTGAATATTATAGCTATGGAGTGGCGAGAGTAAAAATGCATTTGTTTAACATAAATAGTGGAATACCATCAGGACCGTACGTTAATTAACTAATCAATCACCCTGTATTTAATTTTATAATAAATGTATATACACGCTTGTACTACGTTATAACTCCCAACCAAGCATTTTCCTATTACATATTATTTAAGGAAGTTATCTTTAGTCCACAAAATATTATTAAGCTGACGCCTCGGGCATACATACAAGGATAATATTGTACGCTGGGGGGATGCACTTATAGAACTTTGGTAATATGGGAACAAGGGTTGTTACTTTGCGAAGTTCAATATCCAAACTCAAGGGTGTTTCGGAGATCAGGTGGTTGGAATGTGTAGTCGTTTTAAGTAACATTCATTCGTTATAACGGTGAATGACAAGTCGCCGTAAGTTTTTGAATTATAGGTATATAGAGGGTGTTCGTTAATATTGATATATTGGAGAGAAAGACTGTAAAAAAAAAGGATTTATTGTGATGGTGGATTTCATATTGAAGGAAGCATTCAAACAAAAAATGTTGGAACGAATAAAATTTCAAGTTATGGTGGCCATTCAGAATTCCTTAGACAGCGTGAGGCGATTGAGATTCTCGGTTATATTTCTTTCCCATCGAGTTCATTGAAGAATTAGTTTGTAAGAAAATATTCTGAAATCAATAGAAATACGAATACCTTATGCAATACGAGGGCTGATTGTAAAATGTTGCATTAAAATATTCAGCTTAATAGAATATAAAATTTACCAATAATTACAAAGAAATGAAGTAAACAGAATCAATTTACAATAAAAAGTAGGGTTTAACGCAGGGTAAGTGACTTACTATGTTTTCTTTTCTGGTTCGCACTCGAGTATTTGGCACTTTCTTGCTCCATTTGGTACCGTCTTTTGCAATAAAAAATCTTTCTATTCTTTTACCGCGGGCTTCTGTACTTTCTTCTTGATCTTCTGTAACACTAACTTCCTCTTCCGTCTTACTTTGTTGCTCTCCTTGTTCATTGTTTATATTCTTTCTGGCAGCTTCTTCTTCATCTTCTGTGATTTCTTGTTCAGTATCTGTATTATCTTCTTCGCTATCTGAATTTATTATTTCATCGTATGATGGAACATCTGCCCACAGGGCCAATAACTTCTGTTGTTCTTTTTCATAAAAAAAGAAGAACAGAATCAACAACATTGTAGTTTTTACCAAAAAAACATAATAAAATACTGCCTACCTTTTGATATGAGACTACCTACCGTATTTGGTAAGGTGGGGTGTGGCACACCCAAATCAACTTAGCACACTTATAATTACCAACACTGAGCAGCCGTCACTGAAACTATGCTGGGAGTAGTGATATTAAAAAATAATCGATTTTTATTTAAATCGATTTTTATTTAAATCGATTATTATTTTCTTTTAATCGATTTTTAGTAAATCGATTATATAAATTACGTATTTAAATCGATTTCAGAAACAGCTCGTATTATTGACCATTTTTCAAAATTTTGATAATTATTGACCATTTTTCAAAATTTTGATAATTATTGACCATTTTAGATCATATTTCAAAATTTTTGACAATTTTTCGAAAAATTTGGACACTTTTTGGCCATTTTTGATAATTATTGACAATTTTTTACAATTTTTTACAATATTTTACAATTTTTTACAATTTTTTACAATTTTTTACAATTTTTTACAATTTTTTACAATATTTTACAATATTTTACAATTTTTTACAATTTTTTACAATACTTCCAAAATTTTGACAATTTTTGATAATTATTGACCATTTTTGACAATATTTCAAAAATTTTGACAATTTTTGATAATTATTGACCATATTTCAAAATTATGGACAATTTTTCAAAAATTTTCAAAATTTTTCATATTATTTTATTTGATTTTTAATCTGATAAATTGTTAATATGAATCTCTTGGGTTTATTATTGGAGTATGAAAAGCATGTACTTTTAAATAATACAAAAAAATTGATTTTTTCGCAGAAATCGATTTATATTTATTAAAATCGATTTTTGACAAATCGAATGATTTTGAATAAATAAAAATCGAATTTCATTCAATCGATTATTTTCCATTAATCTCACATCCCTAGCTGGGAGTCGCCACATGAGATTATTTTGGAAAGCTAGAAGGATGGGCAAGGGCATGCGTGATTGTTTTGCTGTGTTGCCAGGTCAATGAAAATTGTTGAGGGGCCTCACACCTCACCCAACCAAGGCCGGGTTAACAGTGATAGACGTTAAACTTATCGGCCTATAGTTGTCGGGATTCAGCTTATCGCCTTTTTGAAGCTTGCTTCTTATTGAACAACATAGGACTTTTGGGAAGGCTAGTGAACTCGTGAAACCTGTGATGTTACGAAAAAGCGTTCGTCACGCGTTGAAATAACGCGCGATACTATATAACCTGCGCTGCGTTGAAATTTTGAAAAATGGCCAAAATTTTGAAAAAATGGTTAATAATTATAAAACACTGTCAAAAATGGTCAATAATTGTTAAAAATTGTCAATAATTGTCAGAATCTGTCGAAAATGGTCAGTAATGTTAAAATTTTGAAAATTGGTCAGTAATGAAAAAATTCTGAAAAATGGTCAAAAATTGTTAAAATTTTGAAAAAACTGTCAAAAATGGTCAATAATTGTAAAAATTTGGAAAAATGATCTAAAATGGTCAAAATTTTTGTTAAATTGTCAAAAATGATCAATAATTGTTAAAACTGTCAAAATTGGTCAATAATTGTCAAAAATGGTCAATAATTGTTAAAATTTGAAAAATTGGTCAAAAATGGACAAATTTTTTGAAAAAATGGTCAATAGTTGTCAAAAATTCTCAAATTTTTTGAAAAATGGTCAAAATTTTCGAAAAATTGTCAAAAATTGTCAAAAATTGTCATACTTTTGAAAAAATGGTGAATAATTGTAAAAAACTGTCAAAAATGGTCAATAATTGTTGAAAATTGTCAAAAATGGTCAATAATTGTCAGAACCTGTCAAAAATGCTCAAAAATTGTCAAAAATGGTCGAAATTTTTGAAAAATGGTCAAAATTTTTGAAAAATTGTCAAAAATGATCAATAATTGTTAAAACTGTCAAAATTGGTCAATAATTGTCAAAAATGGTCAATAATTGTTAAAATTTGAAAAATTGGTCAAAAATGGTCAATAATTGTTAAAATTTGAAAAATTGGTCAAAAATGGTCAAAATTTTTGAAAAAATGGTCAATAATTGTCAAAAATTCTCAAATTTTTTGAAAAATGGTCAAAATTTTCGAAAAATTGTCAAAAATGATCAAAAATTGTCAAAAATTGTCATACTTTTGAAAAAATGGTGAATAATTGTAAAAAACTGTCAAAAATGGTCAATAATTGTTAAAAATTGTCAAAATTTTTGAAAAATTGTCAAAAATGGTCAATAATTGTCAGAACCTGTCAAAAATGCTCAAAAATTGTCAAAAATGGTCAATAATTGTTAAAATTTGGAAAAAGGGTCTAAAATGGTCAAAATTCTTGAAAAATTGTCAAAAATGATCAATGATTGTCAAGACTGTGAAAATTGGTCAATAATTGTCAAAAATGGTCAACAATTGTTAAAATTTGAAAAAATAGTTAAAAACTATCAAAAATTTTGAAAAAAATGGTCAAAAATTGTCAAAATTTTTGAAAAATGGTCAAAATGGTCAAAAATGGTCATTCTATTGTGCATAAGAACAAGCTTCTGTAGGCGGTCCGACGACCGCTCACCTTTCTTTTAAATATCGGAGTTACACTAGATGTTTTCCATAACTTGGGGAGGTATCCAGTTGAAAAGGATGTTTGCATTATAATAGATAATGGTAAGTTTATAGAACCAGAACATTTTTTTAAATAAAATTACAGTTATACCTTCTAATCCGGGAGAGGAATATGTTTTGAGAGACAATTTTCTTTCTAATTAGGTTCGGTTCAAACAAAATTTCACATAAGTCGCTTTGGTTTCGAGTAGATTTATTGTGGAAATGCCACCAGCCGAGTGTTGATGAAAACAAATATAAAATTTCAGGTGTCATTAAACTGAGGTTATTACGAAAGGTGGTGAGAAAAATTTAAATTCATCGGACAGATGATTTTTAAATTTTATGTCAAATTATTTTATGCAAATGAGGATATTATACATAGTGTCCATTTTTAGTACTCCCTAATGAGTTTTTTTATTGGACAATAAAACCACTTGAGTACCGAAAATGGCATTAAGTTTAACCTCACATTATTATTATATGTACAGAGCGTTCATTAAAACTGTGTCAAAAAGGGACAACATTGTTTTACATGAAACTATGGTTCTTTTGGCACTTATAAAAGTATTCTGCACCCCCAAATTTTTTTTAGCATAGCTTTGTTGAGTTACCATTTGAAACAACATAAATATTTCCAAATTTAAATTTATAAGCTGGTTATTTCTAGCCTACTACGTACGTGATCATATTATTAATTTTCGCAAATACTTTCAAAATACCAAGTATTTGAGAAAAGTTGATATAAAGATCAATCCATAGTCACATTAATATACAGGGTGTTTCATTTAAAAACATCGTATATAATCAAAATGAATGATAACAACACTGTGACTCAGTAGGAAACTCTTGCCAAAAATTTCTGGAATTCAGCAATATCTTGGTAACGCTGAACAGGATACTAAAAAAATGTGTACTTTTGTACCTGAACATGTAAAACTAATTTTAGATTGAACCTTATTTTACTTTTTTAAATGAAACCAACTGTTTCTAATTAATTTCACTATTTAATGAAAAAATTAATTAAAATTCTAAAATATTATTGATAATTTTTTCATTAAATAGTGGAATTAATTAGAAACAGTTGGTTTCCTTTAAAAAAGTAAAGTAAAACTGCGCTATTACTTCAAGTTATATTTATTCGATATTTTTTGTTCCAGGTAAGACTAAAACTACGCAGAAAATTATAATGAGGTGCCGTATGTATAATTTTTTTTATTAAAGTGGTTTTCACGCATGTTTCATTATAAATTTTTAAAAAAGTCAAAAAGATCTTAGTAAATAAAATTTTCCCGAATATTGAATTTTCGCTTTACAAAATAAACGCCGAAAAAATTATATAATTACCTACTATTTTCTACAAAATATTCAAGTTACTTTCTTTATTTTTCCTATAAGCTTGATATTAAAGTATAGTTTATCAGAAATAAAATCAGTCAAATACATCTGCCGCTTTCGGCTGTAATTGGAACTATATCATTAAGGTCCAATTTATCGCATATATAGTTATATATTTACACCTGGAATAGATTAGTTTGTCAATTAGATGATTAAACATAATTTCTCAACACTTTGTATGCGATTACAATTATGAATATCTATCGGGTCGTTGCCTTCTAAAAATGAGGTTATGTTGATTTAGACTTAGTTTATTGCATATACAAATTTGGTTCGTGAATTAAACATTATTTAACAATGTAGTCGACATTTCTAGAGGATTAAAAATGACTCAGTTGAAAGTCTTTTGATAATAAATAAAAGTAAATTTTTCTTAGTGTAGGTCAGGACAGGGCGTAGCTCGATTCTTATTAGAAGCTAAACCGTTGATGCAAACGACTGACTGTACCTAGTAAGTCCAGCGAATGACTAAAATTATTATGAACTAGAGGATCGTATTTTATCCAATCCAATTAAAACTTGCAAAAGTAGATTTAATGCAAAAGGTGTGTACGGTCTCTGAGTTTTACATTATTATAAATTCCTCTTAAATGGCAACGACTTTCGTGTGATGGAACACATGTGATAAATTTTTATAAACCAAATTAGTTGGATTATTTTTTATTTTCGGAGAACTGGTCAGTGCTCTACGTCCAAAGACAAGGAAAATCAGGTGGAAGCTTAGTCTAGTAAATGAAGGATGAAAAGTAGGCAAAGTGTACAAAAATCCTGCCGGTCCATGAATTTTCCGTGAACTAGTGACTAGTATTGAACATCCAGAAATTTCACACACCTCATCGCTATTTTGGGGGGGGGGTATTCCCGGTCCCAAAGTTCCAAAAATTGGTTTTCCGCCAATATCTCCTAAAATATGGAAATTTTATATAGGGGAAAAATGAAGATCAGGTCATTATCTACAAAAATGGTCCTCATGATTTTTTTCGCAACATTAATATTTTTCGCAAAAACTGATGTTGAAAAATCCATAATTTTGAGGTCCAGCAAAAATTGCTGTTTCTTGCACAACCAAAAAGATGAAATTCTCAGCTTTAAAATGACGTATCTTGGAAGACAATCCGATAATGTACAAACTTTTAGACAGTGATTGTTCGCAAAAAAAAATTGAAGGCCATTATCTCGAAAACTATCAAATTTTCGGCAAAAATCATAAGAACCATTTTTGAAGATAATGACCTGATCCCTATATAAAAATTCTCTAAATGCCATATTTTAGGAGATATTGGCGGAAAACCAATTTTTGGAACTTTTTGACCGGGAATACCCCCCCAAAATGGCGATGAGGTGTGTGATATTTCTGGATTTTCAATTACTAGTCAAACCCTACTCTTCATGGAAAATTCATGGACCGGCAGGTATAATCGCTTCTGGGACCCTTTATTTACTGAACTAAACTGGGAATATCAAGAATAAAAAAGTAATTGAATTTACTGTTTGGACCCTTACTTTGTGGAATCTACTCATATTAATGTTATAAATGAAACTAACTGTTTCTAATTAATTCCACTATTTAATTAAAAAATTTATGAAAATTATTAAAGGATATTGATAATTATTTCGATATTGACATATCATCGTCAGAATGACAGAAGTTACATTTTATGTGATACCTACTTGATGTTTAATATTTTGGCTAGACCAAATAGTAAGTGACCTATCTTGTGATTGATTTAATATATATGAATAGAAAAAAGAAGAAGATATGATTTTACAAATATTAAAGCTTAGGTATTATTAGCCCTATGGGGATATCCTGGATATCTTTTTCCCATTTAAGATCAGTATAACTGTGCAATGATATAGAAAACCAAGGAAAACTAAGGGCACGTTGTATCAAACACCTAAACTCGGTTTAATGATAACTGATGTTTAGACTAATGTAATTGCTGGTTAATAAATATCAATCTGTCACAGTCTAAACAGCAATTCTCATTGAACCGAGTTTAGATGTTTGATACAACGCGCCCTATATCTGCTGATCTTTACAATAGTTACTTAAGAAGACAATTTATTAGTGGAAAGCTCCCTAGATTTATCTGTTCATTGACAACTTCATATTGTGGGTCTCTTAAGTGTCTTCTTATTTCTAGTTCTTCAAGGAAATCTAGTTCTTGTTTCTTATCACAAATATGCAGTACTTCTAGTTCTGTGTTAGGTGTTAATGAATATTTTATGTCAAGAAGGTGTTTTGCGTAATGTGATTTATCTGGCTGTTTTAATCTGTATGCTCGTGAGTGTTCATTGTATCTAATTTCAAAATTTCGAATTGTTTGACCAATATAGACAGCATTACATTCTGGACATTTAAGTTTATATATTCCAGACTTTTTTAATAGGGATATTTTGTTTTTACATTTAACAATTTTTTACTTACATTGTTTTCTGTTTTAAAAGAAATTGCTGTATTTGTTGAACAAGATATTATCTTTGAAATATTATTAGAAATATTACCAGCATATATATATATATATATATTATTTTGGTATAGGTATGTAGATGACATATTAGCTTGTTTTGTAGGTAGTGAACGACAATTAGATATATTGTTCAATCATATTAATAATTTACATCCGAAAATTAAATTTACATTAGAAGTTGAAGAAAATAACTCAATCAATTTTCTTGATATTAAAATTCAAAGAGTCAATAATATACTTGATTTTTCAATTTACAGAAAACCAACACATACTGATGTGACTATACCATATAGTTCCAATCATCCCATGTCACATAAATTAGCAGCATATAATTCAATGATACATAGAGCATTTTCAGTTCCTATGAACAAATATAATTTTGATAGAGAAATTAATATAATTAAGCAAATAGCCACATCCAACGGTTATCCATTACATATAATAAATAAATTAATTAATAAAAAAGAGGAAAAAGTGGCATTACAATTAATATTTCCTGAAAAAACTAGGGAAATACAAAATTACAAAACCATCACATATGCTGGTAATATTTCTAATAATATTTCAAAGATAATATCTTGTTCAACAAATACAGCAATTTCTTTTTTAAAACAGAAAACAATGTGAGTAAAAAATTGTTAAATGTAAAAACAAAAATACCCCTATTAAAAAAGTCTGGAATATATAAACTTAAATGTCCAGAATGTAATGGCTGTCTATATTGGTCAAACAATTCGAAATTTTGAAATTAGATACAATGAACACTCACGAGCATACAGATTAAAACAGCCAGATAAATCACATTACGCAAAACACCTTCTTGACACAAAACATTCATTAACACCTAACACAGAACTAGAAGTACTGCATATTTGTGATAAGAAACAAGAACTAGATTTCCTTGAAGAACTAGAAATAAGAGACCCACAATATGAAGTTGTCAATGAACAGATAAATCTAGGGAGCTCTCCACTAATAAATTGTCTTCTTAAGTAACAATTGTAAAGATCAGCAGATATAGTTTTCCTTGGTTTTCTATATCATTGCACAGTTATACTGATCTTAAATGGGAAAAAGATATCCAGGATATCCCCATAGGGCTAATAATACCTAAGCTTTAATATTTGTAAAATCATATCTTCTTCTTTTTTCTATTCATATATATTAAATCAATCACAAGATAGGTCACTTACTATTTGGTCTAGCCAAAATATTAAACATCAAGTAGGCATCACATAAAATGTAACTTCTGTCATTCTGACGATGATATGTCAATATCGAAATAATTATCAATATCCTTTAATAATTTTCATAAATTTTTTAATTAAATAGTGGAATTAATTAGAAACAGTTAGTTTCATTTATAGCATTAATAAAAAAGTAACTTACTCACACACTACTTTATTTTGGGTCTAAATTAATCTTAATGTTTTTTTTTCTCTCGTTTTGTAGGGAATAGTGATTAATAAAATCATTTAAATATTATACTTTGGTAAGACAGTTTAAGATACGAAAGTTGGCATCGGTACCTACAGAAATACTTTGACGAAATAAAAGGTGTTTTGGCTCTATTTCGTGATTTTTGAACGCCATTTGGTACATAACAGTATTATAGTCAATCAATAGTCGGACTACAAGTGTGAAGTTAATTCCTCAAAAATTGGTACCTTTGAACTATTGCATGCTGTAACTTGAGTTTCTGTAAATTCTAAATTCATATTCAATTCCTAGACTTTATACTATTTTTGAAAGACAAAGTATCATAGTAGTATATAATATTGTAAGTTGTTTTCATAAGAACCAGATCTTCCATAAAGGACTGCTTAGATAATTTTTTTATCCGAAATCATAACGAAATAATTTAAATGATAATTAACGTACCATATCATACAATATTAATGGAAAAAATTTCCAGAATATAGCAATTTTTAGTAAAAATTAAAGTATGTCGACCACTGGATCTTAAAATATTAAGTTTCCAGTAATTGTCAGGTGTGCCAATGACCGGTAAGTAGTTGTATTTTTTTGGAATCCAGTATTTGGCATGCTCAAGAAAATAGAATAACAAATTTCTATCCGTTTCTAAAAATTATTATAATGAATATTTCAAAGCTTTTCATACCAACGACTATTTATTGTGCTCAAAGACACCCCCAAAAGAAAAGGAAAAAAGACTCACCTAGAAAAGGTCGTATACCATTTGGACGGAAAAAAATTGAAGAAAGATAAGACGAAAAAAATAAGAGAGAGGACAATAAATACAAACCAGCTGAAAATAAACTATCCAAAACAAAGAAACCAAAAAGGTCAAACACCACGACAAAAATAACACAGTATTGGCCCTATTTCTGCAGTCACTGTAAACCTTATGAAGACATCCCAACGAAAAAAAAGCTAAACAAAGGTCTTATTTGCGTTCAAAATTTAAATATTTCGAACTTTAGTGTTGGTTTTATAAAAAATATTTAGCAAATAAAAATTGAGTCCTAAACTTTCATACTGTTTGTCCACAACAAGTTCTGTGAAAAGGTGCCAATAGCTGGGTTAAAAACGATGCCAATAACTATACAACGTCATATCAATAACTGGGACATATCGAGTGTCAATAACTACAGAAATAACTGGATTTTTTGCTCTTTAAATCTTAATAGATTCGTGTAGTTATTGGTTTTTCTGTCCTAGTATTTAAGGGTAGGTAATCAGAATATTATTTCTGATAATTTGCTCTCTTCAAAGTTTTAGTTTAGAAAAAGTACTACAACTTAACCCGTAACCGCTATCGTACGGTATCACATACCGCTCCATTATTTAGGTTTATGTTATTGTCTTAAGAATTTCAGATACAGACCTGGGCCCTTGTATACCTCTCAGAAACTGTTGCTTCTGGAACTCAGTAATATTAGTGGTTGCCTGGTACTTGGACGTAGTTTGGAACAAGTTTTGGCCAGTTCAAAACCAGCAGAAAATTGGCAATGATGACAGAATGGCTACAAAAAAGACGTATTACCAATGTCCAGCCAAAAGTAAAAAAAAACATTATGAGTGTCAAAAACCCATCTGTTTGGAACACGCCAAAAAAAATGTGTAGGTTAGGTTAGGTTAGGTTTTTTGATGAGTGGATCTATAAGGCCCTCCACTGCGACTCGCAGGAGTCTATTGTGGCTCACACCTATTCAGATTTCACCAAACAAATTCAGCTTCTTAACAAAGCCAATTAGTTTATTTGGTGAATGATATTTCAGGTCCGAGGGCGAGAGAGAATCCCTGCCAAACATCAGATACCTGATTCGAGCCGCGGCGGGGCAGGCACAAATTATATGCTCTGCTGATTCATCATCTTCCAGACAAAGACGGCAAGTCGGATCTTCCGACAGTCCAAGTTTTAGCATATGATGATTCAGATGACAGTGGCCTGTTAAAAGACCTGTTAGACAACGTAGGTCATGCCTGCTATAGTCTAACATTTTTTTGGAGACATTCTTCGAAGGATGTATGAAAGCCTTTGAATGAACCAATCCTGGTAAATTATGCCAGAAGTCTAAAGCTCTTCTTGCCGTCCAGGTATTCAGTGTTTGTTTGGCAAAACTTATTGCGATGCCAATTATTGGTTCTGGTCCGATAGAAACACGTACGGCACCCTCCCCTGCAAGAGAGTCTGCCTTCTCGTTTCCTTCCATGCCAGAATGGCCAGGGATCCAGACCAGCAATACTTTATTGAGTTCTCCGATTAAGGAGAGTCTTCTTTGGCAGTCTAAAACCAATTTCGACGTTACACGGTGAGAGCTAAGTGCTTTCAAAGCCGCTTGGCTGTCCGACAAAATTTTTATTGTTCTATGTATGAGATTGGCTTACTTTAATCATAAAATTGGTAAACTAAGATTTTTGGTACTAAAAAAATGGATCGTTTCCTTGAAAATTCCAGCAGATATGAGTTTGTTGAGGTTTGTTCTCATGTTTTTTTTTGTTTCACATGAAATTATCAACTTGCTGAAGTAAGAGACATCATCGACAACAACAACAAAAATGCTATACTGCAATATAATAAAGTCCAAATTGCGCGGATTTTGAAATGTTGTAAGAGAATTAAGGCATTCTCAAGTCGTCCTGGTCTAGACCGTCTTACGGTAATCCTCACAACTGCAGCACTGGATACATTTTTGCGGCTCGGTTGTAACTAGGTTGTAGCTAGGAATTTATGAAATGTCCAAGAAGAATTCAACAGGTTAGGATCAGTGATCAAGCGATTAGAAACACTAGCACTACTCTGCTCACTAGGCAACATCGCGTACAAAGATTAGCCTTCGCCAGAAAACACCTTGGACCGTATTCTTGACTGAGGGAGAGAAGCTTCCAGAGAGAAGTAACCAAGCAAAATATGTGTTCTCTCGGGAAGCTCTACTCCCTCAGGCAAGAATACGGCATCTGAACTGAAGGATGTGGACGTGGGCTGGAACAGCATATTCCGATCAAAGGAAAAAGTCGGAAAGAGTGGCAAACACCTGCTCAAGTTTTTGCAATTGATTTTGGATAAACTTTAGCCCGATTTGTACAGGACCAGATTCGTCAATTGGATGCATACGGTGGAGGAGTCACTATTAATTAGGGAAGAATAAAATTTCGTGGACGCACCGACATATTTATTGTACAACACGGTACTTTGAATAGTCAAAGATAAACTTTGTCCAAAATCAATTGCAGAAGACGACCAAGTGCTCGTCTTCCTTGTCGACGTTTTCTTTTGATTATTCATATGCAGACCAAAGTAAAAAATCGGCAAGGGAGACAAACAGGAAGTGATTCCTTTTGCCGCATTTGTAACAATTGCTCGTCCACAAATCGCACGAATTGTGACTGAGTTCTTACGAGACATCAATATTGATGTCATGGATGGCCAGCAATGTCACCTGACCTAAACACATGTGGGATGTACTTGAATTCCGTTAGAGGATGAATAAATCTTCAGAAGATATTGGGACAATTGTCTGAAGATCTAACAGTATATTCTGGTGTAAAATACATTATGGCCGAATTGTTTTGATTCGTTTAGTAGTTAACTGCACCTCTTTTCGTATCTTGGTCCAAACGATACATTCAGCAGGTCAACGACTCTTTTATTTTTAGTCTTAGTGATTGAGTAACCGAAATATTATTAAAATGCAGCTTTCAAGTTGTTTGTTATTTAATAATTCGTACATCGAATAAGAGTGAACTTTCTATCACTTTTATGTATTTACTATCTGATATAGGTAAGCAATTTTTAATTCTCGTTTTAAAATTCATACATAAAATTTAGTAAGAAAAAAATTGAATAAAGTGTAAACAGCCTCTTTAGTGACTAAGTGACAAAAAAGAGCAGTTATACCGTTGTAACTATCTTTTACATACAAGTCTGCTACGAGCATTTCGATTTAACGGTTGTAGCAAAAAAGCGGACGAACAAGATTTTATACTTGGAAATATCAAACTAGACTCGGCAAATACGGTAAGCGGGAATTTAAAATTCTTGTTCTAACTGTGCATATGGGAATTTCTTTATATAGATCTCCGACAAGTCGATGATAAGTTTTTAAAATATGTTTATCCACTAACCAAGTCAGATAAATATACTTTATTAAAGATATACATATAATTATCAAATAAAATCAATAAATAACTAATTCCACAACAAAAATATAACATATTATATCACTCGACAGGTTTCACTAATTACAGCATTTGCATCGTCAGGAGTATAAATTATAGAAATTGATATAATCATGGGAATTAAATGCTTTTTGTAGCTGATCCCAAGCATGCTCGATGGGATTGAGGTGGTGCGATCGAGTGGGCAGTGCCAAATGCTGGATACCAATGAAGTCCAAAACGTCTTCGACTAAAGAACTAGTCAGATGAGCAAGTAATAACAAACAATTATGGAGCATAGTACAAGATTTGAGTGGAACAAAAAAAGAAAAATTGCCTCTTGAAGCTATTAAAGATCAAATGGAAAATAAACTGACTCATCTAACTGACATTGCAAATGAATTCAACCAAGCATTTTCAGAGATGGGCGAAACGTTCGTTAGTCAAATTGATAAAAACCCCTGTAAGATAAATGAAAATGCTTCTTTGCCAAACTCGATGGTTTTGTACCCACAAATAGATGTGAAATAGAGACATTAATTAAGGAATTAAAAATTAAAAAAGCAACTGGTTTTGATCTATATCTAAAGCAATTTCACCATTTATACTAGATCTTCTAGTATATTGATATGGTTTTGAATTGTTGATCTATATCAATTCCATACCTTATTATAAATTAACATGATATCGTACCTTTATAGGACAATGGTTATCTAATTTTATTTATTTTATTATTTTTCTATTATGATTATTATGAGACTCTTTATTATATTATTTGAATATTATTTTGTAATTTTATTTAAGCTATCTCAGGGAATTATATTTTTGTTTGTTAGTTCAAATTTTGTCAGGCCAACTCTGTCCTTTGGCCTTCAAAGAGTTCCAACGTTAACAGCCTGTGTTTATTGTAAAATATATCATGGAAACAAAAAACAAACACATTCAATTTCAAATAAATGCTCAACAAATGAAACGTTTTGTTTATTATTTAACTTAAACTCATCAGTTCAGATAAATTTTGCTTAACTGCTTAATTAACTTTTCAAAAAATATTCAAAAATCATTAACACTATTTATTTTATTATCTAAAATTCATTCACTCTCTCATTCACAACAAAATTAAGATTATACTTTTAATAAATGGATGAAATTTTTTCCATCTATGGTTTTATATTTCTATGGTTTTAAAACGACAGAAAAGATGATTGATTTTATACGCGAAGAAGTGACATTTGACACGTTCTAGAATAATAAATGGAATATCAATAATGGTCAATGCCTGTTTGATTCTTTTAAAAAATTTTGTCAGTAAGTATAATCTTATATAATACTTTTAAAATATGAACAATTTAAATTTTAGACATCAATAAATTCAACATTAAATTATATAGATAAATGATACCTGATTGTCTTTCGTAATTAAAGTATTCATTTCTTTTCTTCTCTTGAAGGTCACACTAAATTTCAATGTTCGGTGGCCCTGGACCAAAACTCTGGGCCACTTGGAATGTTTTGTCTGTGCTGGATAAACGATTTCAATATTTTTCTGCTTCTTACTTGTGATTTATTGATGATATGCCTCGGATATGGGTTTTTTACTTTTTACCAGTGTTCACTACTGGTATATTATATGGCTTATGCCAGTGTTCACTTAGCAACAAACACTTCATGGTAAGTATTACCTTTCAATTGCTTATTTATTGTTATAATCACTTTATATTAGTTTAGTTAACTTTGTATTTACAACTTTTTATTTATTCTTGAATATTTTTGCATGAATTACAACTTTAGTTTCTTACTTAGAAAAATGTCTTCCTTCTTTCCTTCTTTCTCAAATTTTCAACCGGTTGTTGATTTTTTCCTTTTTCTTTTCAACAAACTCTCTTAGATTTTATTTCAAAATTATTTCTACCAATGAATGTCTTTGAAAGATTTTAGTTACTAAATTATTATTTCTATTTTTGATTATATTGATAGTTTATTTATGTTAAGTTATATGATTATTTTTATTTTATCTTATAGTTCAATTTTAGGTTATAATTTTCTATATTGTGGTGTTCATTTTATTTCTATTTCAATTTTACAATCATCACTTTTTTAGTTGGAAATCTGTTAATCTTTCATTTTAAAGTTTGTGTTCCTTTTTGTCAATGTATGACTTTAATCATTTAATTTAATTTAATTTTACATATTATTCTTTTTCTTTCTAAATGTTTGTAACTTTTGTATGTTTATTTTAGGCTTGTGACGGACTTGTGATACTCGTGCAATAAACATTTTTTTTAAATATATAATATAAAGCTATTGATTATTAAGAAAAAATACTGCAGACACAATTTTGGTGAATAAAACAGTTAATAATTTTTAACATTAATTCAATACTTGTGACTAAAATGCATATTGACGTGACATAATCGTTTTTTGTTGTTTAATTCATTCAGTCGTCAATTTAATGAAACCAGTCATGGCTTTGTCCGAATAAAAAGTTGTATTCGCATAAACAAAATTAATATTTTTAACTGTATAACTCTAAAAACCCGTTTTGATTATATAACAGATGAATTATTTTGCATAATTTCGCCGTTTCAATGGATTATTCAGTTTCCTGTACCTGATATACAGATACATTCAAACACAAACGGAACATAGGGATTTAGTGTATTCTCCGACCTAAATAGTCCACCAACAAAACATTTCTATAAGTTCACTTCAATGAATATCAAGTATTGATTTGGACAGCTGGATTCAGAACCACTGTAAGAAAGCCCGCCCCTTCTCCTTCCAAAATTTGTTAGTTGTGTGCGAACTGCGATATAGTATTGAATAATTATTTGATGGGGGTAGTAAACGTCGCTACATATTTAAACAATATGCTTACGTTTTATGTTGTTAAAATCGAAAATTAATTGTTAAATTAATGTTTCGAGTTAAGATAATATGTTTTGATTTCTTTTGGCTATAACGGCTTTCAAAATAAAAATAAATTCGTAAATAAAACAAAATAGGATTCTTTAAATTGAAACAAAGTTATGGGCTTGAACACTCTCACCTATCGACTGCTGTTTACTGACTGTCTGACGCTAATTAAGGACCGCCCTCAGTTGAGAATACGGAGTGGTGGGAATTGTACGATATTTTTTAGGTGTCCAGTGTCCAAATAAACGATTGTAATAATCGTGTTTTTAATCTGTTGAAGATGGAAGTTGGTCGACTAGTTCAAAAGCAATTCTGATACAATGCTTAAAATCCCTATGTTCCGTTTGTGTTTGAATGTATCTGTATATCAAGGAATTACAAATAGTAATTTACGGAAAACAGGATCGTATAAAATATGGATTTTCGTTTCCCTTCGCACCTCGTATCTCGTTGAATATATTTTCATTGTTTTTATAAATAGAGTAATTTAAAAATTTACACCATGAAATTTATTTTAACACGGTAAATATTTTATTTTGTAAATTTTGAAGAAAAAAAAACACGGAAGATTTTCAACAGTAGAGCAATAATAATAACATGAATTACATGCTGTTCAAATATTTACAATTGGCGTCAAATGTTGTTTGGCGAATATTATTCACTTAAAAACTATTTGGACGTAGACCAAAAATAACACAAATATATCTAGGGAATGTTGAGTAGTTATTATTGAAGATATTTAAGATTTATCCCCATAAGGACGACAAGTTTTGTTTCAACAAGAAAAACTTAAGGTTTATTTACAGACATAAAACAATATTTACTTTTTCTACGACATTTTTTATTACTAATTATAAGTTTATAAATATTTTTTAACAAATGGAATTTATTTTTAATGTAAAATTTTGACAATTTTCAATAACATTAGTGTGTCCAGATTTTTGTACAACCATACTAAAAGTTGACGTTATGGGACCATCCATAAATTACGTCACACGTTAAGGGGGGAGGGTATCACCGGAATGTGACATTGTGTGACAAGGGACAGGGGGGGTCAAAAGCTTTGTAACGTCACGTGTTAAAATTTAAAATACTAAAAGTTTTATATCTTTAATTATTCGTTTATTATTTCCTAACTAGTAGCTTTTTTTCAGTTATCTAAAATATTTGACTTTTTCCTGTTTTTATCAATTATTAATAAAAACAAGAAAAAAATAAAAAAAAACTTTTTTCTTTTCTTTTGATTATTTTTAAATACATGCATAAAATTGAAAAATGTGTGACGTCACATCAGGGGGTTCTAAAAATGTGACAACCTGTGACAAAGACGGGGGGAGGGGTTAAAAAAGTCCTAAAATTAGTGTGACGTAATGTATGGATGGCCCCTATTGACACAAAAATGTTGTTTTTAGTCTGATGTAACAGGATTTATTGGCTGCGATGCAGATTGTACAATTTTTGAAATGTCATTTTTATTGTCCTAGATAGACGTTAAAATTGTATTCGCTGTTATATTTTTATTCAACATGAAGTTGTCCAGATAAATTCCTGCCACAGTTGATCACTTCCGCCTACCATGTCTTTTCAGATAGAGGCAACAAGCCATATGCCTCTCTGTAAGTGGGAATGTCCGTCTGAAATCCGGTGAGAGAGAAAGAGACAGGCGATCAGAGGTTCTTCAGTCTTTGTCTGAATACTCGACGTTACGCGCCATTAGAAAAAGGTAGCCTGAACCTCTGACTTTCTCAAAAATAGGCAAAAATAGGCATTTTTTGGACCGCCTATTGATACAATATGCTTTTCAAAGTCGATCAGCTTGATCTACGCCATCCATATGTTTATTGTAATCATCGACAATTTGAGCACAATTTATATCTATCTTGCTACCGTCTTTTTGTTGATGTTTGACTGTAGTCAATTCTGTGCCATGAAAGTTGGATAAAAAATGTACAATTCTGTTATCACACAATTTGAAAAATGATACATCTATATTTGACACTCTATAGTCAATATCACCTCGCCGAAATGTTTTATCTTCTTTCATATTTGATGGTAATCCCAGTCGATCACGCTGAACTGTTCCACATGCTAACGTGTTTTCTGTTTTTAATTTTTCCAATAAAAATACTGATGTGAAGTAATTGTCGAAGTATATTATTCGATTAGTACCCCAATAATTTTCGATCAACTCTTTCTCCCAATCCGAAGCCCTGAAACTTTTTCTCCGTTACTTCATTTTTCCCTTGGAAAAATGTAATTTCTTTACATATCCGTTTTGGTCACCTAGGCACCATAGTTTGTATCCTCTTTTGATGGGTTTTTTTGAGATTGTATTGCTTCAACGTTGGAGCGGTCTTTGAAGATTATCATCGATTCGTCAACTGCAAGTTTCCTAGTTCCATTATTCAAAATGTCATAGCGTTCATTCAAATTTGTCAAAAACTGTCTTATCTTATAAATTTTATCTTTGTTGTTAGAAGGTATTGTGGAATTGTCGTTTATTGCAAAAACTGTTCAAAACGAATTCTAGGCGTTACTCTTTTTAATATTGCTATTCCAAGATCTTCAAGAAACGACCAGTAATTTGTATAACTTGGTACTGTATGGTAACCCATGAAAAGTTAAGTCCTAGAAAAACCAACAGTTCATGTTCTTTGAAGTTCATCGCTTTTCCACATACAAATTTGATTGGTACACAATATCTTTTACAGTATTTGGCCCCAACACTGTAAGAAAGTAATCAGTGTAAGTTGAGCAGTGTTGAAAGTGTTCTTCAATCATTCAAGCGGTATGACGGATAGTGGGTAGTAATCTCCCTCTTTTTCCACTTCCTCTTCTGCCTTTTATTTCTTTGATTCTGAAACCTGAGGAGCTTCAGTGGGAGTGTTGTTTTCCACTTTAGTGTTAGCCTCCAATTCATAAGTATCATTTTCATTTTCTAAATTTTCTTCGTACAAAAGCCTTGTTACATTGTTTGTTTGGAAATATTCATCTACTTCATCACTTCGCTTTTCGTCCGTTATAATTTCGTTGTCAACTGGTAGATTTGCTAATTGAACTACTACTCATTTTTCTATAAGAAATAAAGAAGTGTTATCTACATTTACAACAGCACCAGGAAAGTTGTTTACATTCTCCTCTTCTTATTTATTATACGCTCCAAAAAAGCGTATTCTTGGTTGCATAAGTCGTAGAAAAATGTGTACTGGAGAGTCCCGTGAGGAACTTATTGATAATTATGAAGTAATAAAGTTAACTATGCATTTTAGATTACATGGGTCTTTAAAGTCACGTCGGGGAACAAAAGGATAACCTAAAATTGATAGTAGAAACAATTATTCATCAACTAAAAGACAGATTGCTCAATGTACATACCTTAGTTAGCAAATACTCTCAATCTAGTGCATTAACAATAAAGTTGTTGATCTCATCAGGATTAAAAAGTTTTGATTTTCTTTCTTTAAATCCTCGTACTGTCGTTTTAACAATACTTTTATTTTTGAATAATCCTCTATATTCACGTCATTCCTTAGCCTATTGACGACGAGAGAAAACCTTTCCAAAATTCAAAGACTAGCCTTAGCCTGTATGTGCATTACAGGAGCAAAGAGAAAAAAGAAACCTCCATCCACATACTTGCGAATTGAACAGAATCCTAGCGCACAACACCTAGGAGATTACTGGGTAGAAGAGGGATATTTAGTTAAAGCCTGCAGATATCCTGAAAATCCTCCGGGAAATAGGACCAAAGGAGCTACTAGTCTCTGAGTCTTTCCTCTGGAACTAAGTAGAAGTAAGGGGGCACAATAGATCTTTTAGGTCTCAGTGAATGTCACCCCAATACATACGTTTATCATAGCGACGATGGTTTAAATTTTTTAATTTATTGAATTCTCTGTATACCTACGTCAATCCATAAATTTCATATGTATTTTTTCGCAGCCCACTTTTCCTTCTCCGGTATAGTAGTATCCACTATTTTTGATACTTGCAATGTTATTTCTGGTTGTGTCAAGTCAACAACAGTAATACAAGCTTCAACACTTACATACTAGAATTTATTTTTGTATAATAATGCAAAGTCTACTATAATTATAACAATATTACTAGTACGAAGCAAATTTCCCTACTATTTCGTAACAACGTAGCTATGATTTACTGCTCAATCTCGTTTCCCTTTATAGCTAACTTTTTTCGCATATGAAAAATGTTATTCAAGATATTTTATGTAAGCAGTTCAGTTTTTGCTCAACGTGAAACTTTAACGGACTATATATGAGACGAGGTAGTTCATTTTACTATATAGTATATTTTATATCTTAAGGTACAAATTGGAAAGGTCCAGATAAAGTCGAGATAGGACCGTAAAAGTTATATATTTTCTTACTGAAATCGTGAGATAACTTTTTTTTGGAATCAATCATTATAATATCCTTTATTTCTTGTCTTATTCGCAGTTTTAACTGGACGGAACAGTTTTTGCACCCAATTTACAACCACTACATAATTCAAAGTTGATTCTTCTACCCTTCTCTTCTTCTTCTAACTTTTCAGGATTCTGACACAATTCATCCACTCTTTCCTGTCTCTCGCTAATCTTTTAATTCCATCTAGAGTTTTTCCTCTCTTATCTCCTATCTCCTTTATTTGGTCTATCCACTTTCTTCTCGGTCTACCCCTTCTTCTCTGGATAGTACTTCCCGCTCCCATGATCTTTCTTGTAATTCTGTCTACCTTTCTCAAAATAATAAATTAACAAATTCCCAAAACTGATCGTGTGCTCTCCACTTCAGCTGCTTCGTAGATGAACAACCAGCTTCAGTTCACTGTTATCGTTCTTGTTTCAATGTAGTAACATGTTGGTAGATCCAAGTCTCATCATGTTAAATTCATCCAAATTCTAAGCAAAGTACGGTCTAGTTTGTCACTCCACTATAAGTATGAACAGACTATAATAATTGTATAAAATTGATTTTTTTCCTGCACTCTGAATAAAATATTTTTACAAACAAAATAGTTAATATACTTTATTCAGAACATATGTATCGAGCTTTTCATCTCTGAAAAGCTTTGATCTTCTGAGTTTTTTATCCACTTATCAAAAGAAAATAATATTTGCACACAGGCAGAAAATACGAAGTATATGCACGTTCAAAGAAAGATCCAACAAAGGAAAAAGATACTTTCAAAAAAGAAAGTAAATTTATAATAAAAAGTTTATATAACGATGGAACTGTTATACTAATTTCTAGTGGAATTTAATAGAGTTTCCGATCTATCAAAGTTAATTTGTTGAACGCAACTTCCAATAAATCCTGAAAAGGACTTAAACACAGAGAATAACATTAATTATTACTAAAATGAAGGCTTTCTATTTCCCATCTTGTAGAAACTCAATTACGAATGTGAATTCATCAATTCACATTTGCACACTAAATACTTGGGAATATTAATTTTACCAAGGTTGTGAACTCCTGAATTCTACCTTCGTTGTTTGATAAGGCGTCTTATGAGGGAAAACAATGTCTTTATTAAGCATAGATACCAACATTACAATTGAGATTATATTCTATGTATTAGTCTTAATTAGCGAAAACATTTGAAGCGAATATGCACAAATCACAAGAGCATTTTGTAGTACTGAATAATCAAAAACCGAATTACAAATATGTATTTCCATCAACTTCGTGCTTCGGTACGGCGATGGTAAACTGGGCATCTACATTTTGAGAAAGTCCTTCAATCCTATAAGTCAATTGGCAGAATCCAGAAATTTTCTAAAAAATTGTAGTGTTTTTGCATTAACTCTATATTTGGCTGCTGATTTCCGTAAAGAGAGTTTGTTTTCCAAAACTTCATCGATAGCTTTTAACATTGCCTGTTCGTCCACCTCTCCACACCTTGTTCCCTTTTTCTTGTAATTTTTTCTAATAACTGAAATAAAAAAGTGGGGCACATTCATACAGTATAAATGTACCCCTCTCACTGCTGTATGAACCTACCCCATCACAAGAAAATGAAATAAAAATATTCCTAAAAAAAAACCAACCATATATATCATTATTCACCTATCAATTCATAAACTTGACCCTATTATCTTTTAAGTAAAATAGTACTGAATAATCCAGAAAACAGCTTTTATCAATAAAAAGATGTTTGAAGTGAGGTTATAAAATTACTTACGCGTGGCCGAATCTCCTCGTCGCGCGTTTCACACCGACTGCTGTCAAACTCCATGAACCAACACACACATAAATAAGCTACGCATACACGCATAAGTCGTTCAATTGATGTGCGCCTAACAATAGGTACGAAGGTGTCCCTTGTATGAATCTGCCCCACTTCCCCCTACTACATTCTATCTCCCCTAGCTTGTTTCCCTTTTCCCCAAATACCTTACAAAGGAAGGCCTGTCGTCAGTCTCTGGCCATGTGATTACATAGCCAGCACTTACTGTTCCCCTTAACTCCCTTCACCTCACACCCTGCTACCTTGTGCCCCTTTACCCCACATCCAAAGCATCTGCCCTCATCTCTACCCTCTATAACAGTTACCCTGTTCCACTCCAATCTAATCTCCCTTTTCCCAGAAAAGGCTTTCGTTTTTTCCTCACCACCGCCATTTTCATTCCGTTCCTCTTCCTTACCTCTTTAATCTCCTTGAACCCTTTCCCAATCAATTTCACCCCTTCATCTTCCATACATGGGTCTATCATCTTTATGGTTTTTGTTCCCCTCCCCGAATCCACCATCCTAGCTCCTGGTACCCTTTCCACCTCTATCGGAATTCCCCTCACCTCAACCCCCTTCTTCGCCTCTATAACCACCTCCCTATTTCTTGAGACTTTGAGTCTATCCACCCACACCGTTTTCATCTCCCCCAACCCCTTCTTAGTCCTCTCAATCCCCTCCTGATTGATTTCCTCGATATCCTTCAGGATTACCGCTTCATTCCTGTCCTCCTTTTCCTTTTCCCTATCTGTATGAATTGTTACCTTCTCCGTCTCATCACCTCTCACCCACGCCAACATCTTCCTCAGCTCCTCCACCTCTACATGCTCAAGCCTGTGGAGCCCAGCGCTCACTTCGCTGCCATTTCCCCAAACAGTCGCCTCATCATCTCAAACACCTTCCTCTCATCTCTACAATCTCCCTCCATCCGACAGATGAACTCCCTCGCATTCACCCTTACCCCTTTCGTTTCCGTAGTGCGTACCTCCTTGACCCACTCCATTTCCTCTCCTTTATCTCCTAGCATCGGGTACTTATCCATAAACATCCTTTGTATCACCTTCTCCATTCCACTGTCTTCCTTGGTCACCCATACCACCTTTACCTTTTCATCTCCTATCATTGAATTTCCCCCCTTCACCTCTATTCCCTGCCCTTTTTACCATCCCACTCCCTATCTCTAATCTCTTTCCATCCTCCCCAGTCTCTTTGCCACTCCTCCCATCGTGTTTGCATTATCTCCTTCCTATCGTCCTCTCTCCTCAACCTCTCTAATTCCTTGACTTGACTTTAAATTTTTTTATTAGGATTTGATTGGATTTTTTATCATAACTCAAATTTAAATATAGATTTTTTCCATATTTTCATGAATAAAAAAGTTACCTTCATATTTTCGTATATAATTCCAGTGGAAGCACCGATGGGAACGAGTCATTATTTTTCCCTAAATTTGCTCGACCGATTCCATATGGATCCACCATTGGGAACTCTTTAAATATATTACCCTAATTACGCCACTGATTACATTTTTTTTAAATTTTCTCTTTCATGTCAAACATAATCATTTTCAACCCTCTATACAAATCCTCTCTAGCAAAATTTCGATACGACGTCTCCTTCACCTTCAAAAACCCAGCTCAAGTTGCCCGTTATGTATAAGTACGGGCATAGGGGGGTAAAATTTTGCCCAATCCAAATTTTTGTACGAATTTCACGAAATTTGGTATGGGGGACTTTGTGAGGCCCCCGAATACGATGAGAACAATTTCCATTCTTCAAAATCTATTTTTCCTCAAAATTTTTATCAGGACCATTAAGGGGGTGGTGAAAAAATTTGATTTTGATGAAATTTTAGGGAGGAGTGTTTTCGAAGTCAAGGATTCCAAAAAAATCATCAGTTGCAACCTAATTATTTTTTGACAGGTAGTTATGCCCGAAAAGCTCAAAATTCGACTTTTCGGTGGACTAAAAAATAGTAAATATCACTCGATTTTTTTGAAATTCTGGAAAATACTACTATCTTTCAAATAATCTGTAAAAAAAATGGTCAATAATTGTTAAAATTTTGAAAAATGGTCAATAATTGTCAAAAATTTTGAAAAATGGTTAAAATTTTTGAAAAATTGTTAAACATGGTCAATAATTGTCAAAGAAGGTCAATAATTGTCAAAACCAATCAAAAATCGTCAAAAATTGTCAAAAACTGTCAAAAATGGGCAAAAATTGTTAAAATTTTGGAAAATGGTCAAAAATTGTTAAATATTTAAGAAAATGGACAATGACTCAAAATTTTTGAAAAATTGTCAAAAATGTTCAATAATTGTCGAAGTCGGTCAATAATTGTCAAAACCAATCAAAAATTGACAAAAACTGTCAAAAATTGTTAATATTTTGAAAAATGGTCAAAAATTGTCAAATATTTTAAAAAATGGTCAATGATTGTCAAAATTTTTGAAAAATTGTCAAAAATGGTCAATAATTGTTGAAATTTTGAAAAATGGTCAAAAATTGTCAAAGTTTCGATAAAGGTTAAAATTTTTGAAAAATTGTCAAAAAAGGGTCAATAATTGTCAAAGACGGTCAATAATTGTCAAAGTCAATCAAAAATCGTCAAAAATTGTCAAAAACTGTCAAAGATGGTCAAAAATTGTTAAAATTTTGAAAAATGGTCAAAAATTGTTAAATATTTGAAAAATTGGTCAATGATTGTCAAATTTTTGGAAAAATTGTCAAGAATGGTCAATAATTGTTAAAATTTTGAAAAATTGTCAAAAATTGTCAAAATTTTGAAAAAATGGTCAATAATTATAAAAATTTTGAAAAAATGGTCGATAATTATAAAAAACTGTCAAAAATGGTCAATAATTGTTGAAAATTGTCAAAATTTTTGAAAAACGATCAAGAATGGTCTAATAAGAGGAATCCGTCTTAGATTCTGACTATTTAAAATAATGATTGTAATCACACGCAATACACTTTCTTTCTCTCTCTCCCATCTTTCTCTCCCATTTCCCTCTCTCTTCCATATCTCACTTTTGTAATCTGTTCTTTTATGCATATAACTTATACAAAACAAAACAAACTCGGGACCGCCGAATGTACCCGAGCGAGAAAGATAAGTCAGCTGCTCTTCACTGTTGTGTCGCTGTTTAGTATATTCAATTCATACTTACTAATTGTCTTTGTTAATTTAATAGTTATTATTGGTACGTAATAATAATTATTTTAACAAAAAAGCGTGAAGAAGAAAATTGCGAAATAAACATTGATGACAATTCACCGCCACTACAAGTTCAAGCACGTGCATCGGCTGCTCCCACTTCTCAATTCAACAGATCATCGACATACAGTTTTCACTTCTGCCGTGCGGTCTTAAGCACACACTCTAATTTTTTTTAACTTTTTTTTATTCAAAAAATTTTCAAAAATATTTTTAAAAATAATCTATGCAATTTATTGACAAAACAATACCAAAAACGGACCTGCCTCGTCAAAATTATTATTGACTGATCACTGATCGATCTATTATTGATTTTTTAATGCGTTGTCGCTTGTATATTTATACGACGAGTCAAGTTCACCGTAAGTAAATATTAAATATTACATGTTTATGTTTATATCACGCTCTGAACTTGACTTCGTACCTGTCGACTTTCTTACTCATATTTATGTAATATTTCAACGTTCTAATGATTTATTGAAATTAGTTTTAAGGGAATTTACGTATTTCTTATTTAAATATTATTGTTATCTTATTATATTAGGCCAAAAGGCATCACTTAGCTTTCTTCGACCAGTTTATATTTAATAAATGTTCGAAGATTACTTCTCGCCCAGTTTACCTCCGTCCCTTCGGCGCCTCAAATAAACTGTACTCGCCAATTTATTATTTGTGGACAAAATTGCAGAGTATAGCTTTTTCACAAATTTTATCGGACAATCTGTATATTGGCGTTTCCTTATCATTATTTCAATGAAAAATTAGTGATAAAAACTAATTCGATGAACATTTTATTACTACAGTTGTTTGTTAAAAGAGATAATAAAAATTTTCATTGGCAATCAAATTATATTCAAAACAATGGTCAGTAACTGTTTAATGTGCTTGCGGTTGCGACTTGCTACATTAAAAATAGATTTACATATCGGGTACACCGTAAAAATACTGATAATAAGGTCAATGTATTGGTAGCTTTCGTGCATACAGGATAACTCAAAACACATGCTCTTATTTGTTTTTTTGTGACTATTTTTTTCGAGGACCAAACGGCCAAACAGTTAATGATAATTTGGCAAATTCCGTGAAGATTAAGTACATTTATTCACCCCTTTTTTGTATTTTCTACGAGCCCAACTATGTTTTTAAGTATAATTAAAGCCCGGAAAAGTGGAATTATATTAATTTGCATAGAAATGTAACTGATGCAGACCGGCAGAACGTGATGAAACATTTTTATGTGAAATTTGCAACGGCTAATGAGATGACCTTTTTGTTGAGCACTTTGAGCTTCTGAAATTTACGGATCTGGCGGGCCGTTTTATGGAGACATTTGCGAGCTTTATGACTTTTTCCTTGTTATTAAACAAAAAGTTTTTGATGGTTCTTTGTCGAAAAAGGCTTAAGGAATTCCACGTTTCTATCGAAATAACCACCAAAGCGGAAAATATCATAGGAGATAAATTTTTCCCAGCAAGACTATATAAAAAAGGGGAATTTCTTCTCCTAGAAACATTGAAATTGACCTTTAGGATAGGTTTGAAAATCTCCCAGCCGCCCCCAAATTTGAGCTGGTGTAATGGCCTTTTAGAATACACAGTCTGGGAACGTTTGCAGCAAAATACAAATAAATAAATTCAAATTCGTTTCAAGGACTTCAAATTGCAAAACGTTAAAATGTTCAGTTTAATCTCGTGCGAAGATGCTAAGGATCCCGAATAAGGGAGGCAAGGAGGCGGTTTCCATCCCTTTTCCTGACGAATGGAAATGAATGGGAATCGACTTTGAATAAAATTAGCTCACTTGGATCAGTTTCCCCAGATAAGAAATTCTGTATAAGGCTTGTCGAGTCTAAACTTTCTGTAAATGTAAATTAAATATCTCTGGAAAATATTTCTCCTTTTGTCAACAGATGAACTTTGTTGATGTATATTAAAATTATATTTTTTATCTCGATCTCCTGTCTCAGTTAAAAATATTCGTCTCGCAAAAACATGTTATTACGTCAACAATAATTATTAATTGTCTGCTTTACTATTATGACATAACGATTGTTGTAAATTATTTTCAAAACAACAAAATATTTTAATTGCCGTAATAAATTAAGTACTGTAAACTTCATGGCATAATTAAAAATTTTTTTTTTAAAATCTAATGCACTACTCCACATTAATTTGAAATGTAAATTTTTTTTGTAGGTTGGTCAGACACAATGAATGAAATAACTTACAGAAATATACTGTATAGGTGTAGGTATTGAATCGCATTTTTTGCATTAAATGTAAAGGTACAATGTTTATAAAAATGAACAAATTTTGTATTTGACAAGTGTTTTGTCAATATGTCTGCCTCCTGATTAGCAGTTTCGACATACAATAATTTAATTTAATTTTCGGAAATGCAAGTGCTTTGTACGTTTCGATTCAAAGGTAGATGCCATTTTGATACGAGACTGATTGTCTTCGAAGATTGTTATAGGAAAAACATCTGCATTTAAAATTTCAAATATCACCTGCCCCAGAAACATAGTCCAATCAAACGGTAGTTTGAAGTGGACATTTTGGTGTAATTGTTTTTATTGGTTTATTCTATGTTTTTTTTGGGGCGCTCAATAAGAATCTGAAGTTTTCCAACAAAAATTTTGCTCGGCAAATAGTGAGTAGATAAATGATAGTAAAGATAGAATTATCCATGCACAGTTACCTTCAATTAACTCCGGATTTTCCTCTGCTTCTTCCTCAATTTCTGCAATAGGCATATCATTGCAGCTGTTCTCACAGTCGAGGCACAATCTGGAACAGTTAATGCCAGCTTTTCTACATCCACAGTTGGTCTGACAGGTCTTTATGCATTTGCAAGCTATTAGTTTCAATACTGCGTCTGGTGCTGGTGGTTGTAATGTTGTTACTGGTTGCAGACCTCCTTTGGTTTTCTTCCAACCCCATTGTTCAGGATCTTTTTCATTTCCAAGCCATTGTTGTACTTGAAAGTAAACTCTCAAAGAATGTTGCTGTGCTGCAGCTTCGGTAGGAGGTAGCGACGCCAAATGTGCTGTTGTTTTGTATGCAGATCTAAGGTAGCATTTATACCGCAATTTGTTCAAGGACGCGCTTTCCTTGTCAGTTAATTTGTAAAATGCAGTGAAAAAGGTAAGACCAGCATTAGTAACAGCGTCAGCATGTGCCGTAGGATCTTTAAAAATTTGAATGGTCTTGGTTAAGGCAGGGTTTTTCTTGAGGGTTTAAAGAAACCTCATTTTTCCGACTTTGAACGAGGCTGAAATTGTGTCACATCTCCCCATGGCATACAAAAACAATATATTGTCACTGATGGATTGGTCTGGATGGCAGTATATGGCAAGTATATATTTGAATGTACACCCCGACAACGACCAATCATGATCACCAGCAGATCTACATCTAACTGCACAGTTATGCTGCTGTGCGAGATCCATTGCTGTTGTGACAATAAGAGTATCCGCATCCTCTTGTGTCTGCTTTGTGTGAATGCCAGCTGCAGCAAAGTTGTCCTCTAACATTGAGATGAGACGGATTTTGTTTTTTATATTGCCTAGAAATTTTTCTTGAGCCATTGTCGGGATCATTGTTTTGTCATGACCTTGACGCATACCCTCTCCAGTCAGCCGAGTCGAACCGAACGGTCTTTGCCTTACGTCGAAAGGCGAGATGAATTCTTTCACTTAAAGGGAAAATTGCATTGAGTCATTCATTATTTTATGCTTTTTTCCAAAAATTACTGATTTCTCCCATATTTCAGCACTCTTTTGCGTGGAAACCATACGACGTACGAAAAAATGTTAGGAGACATAAATTATAGGAAATTCTCTTCTTTATTTTACTAGATAACCATTTTTGCATTCTTTGCAAATTTTTGTTGGACAACTTCTGATTCGTGTTCAGCACCCCAAAAAACATAGAATAAACCAATAAAAACAATTACACCAAAACTTTCCACTTCGACCCCTTTTTGTGCACCGTTTTACTAGATTAACAGGTTTTCCGTTATACATGTGGAAAGAGCGACATATTCAGATCACAGTGTCACAAGATTTTGCTTCTTAGTTTTCCAGAATACTAAATTATTGTTAAAGTTTTATTAAATATCCAGAAATGCTTTTCCTGTCATTAATGCTGTTTGCAAAATCAGCGTCAACGAATGATAATAAACAAATAGTAGGATTTCCACTTTTGACAAATTTTCAACCAACATTTTTTGTTTGATTTAAATATCTAAGTAAACCTTTCAAATGAATCCAATGTTCATGTGAAAAACAGTTTTGAATTTTGATATTCTTTCATTTTGAAATTTCTAGAAAATGAAATTTAAAGTCTTAGTGCTTTTAGGAAAACAAATTAGGTCATCAACATAAATTAAGAGGAATGTGTCCATGTTGAAGTACAGACATGGATCTTTCTGAAGACCTAAATCAGTAAGGTTTTTATGCAGTAACATATTCCAAAATTTGGGGGCTTGTTTGAGACCATATAATGATTTTACTAGTTTGCATACAAGATTTTTCTCTTCGAGTAGCCCTTTAGGTTGTTCCATGTATACTGCCTTATCTAACGTGCCATACAAAAATGCAGAACTTACATCTAATTGTAACCCTTTTAAATCTAACTCAAGATAGAGACACAATATCACTCGAATAGACAACATTTTCGCGACCACTGCTTAAAACCAAGCGCACAGGGTCTTGCGTTTTTGAAGTGTTTTCCTTGAAGTGTTTTCTCTCGAAACACCCATTTGGAGTCAATAATTTCTTCTTCTTCGGGGTAAGGTACGAGCTCCCAAGTACCTTTTCCTTTGAGAGAATCAAGTTCATCCTGTATTGCAGCTTTCCATTCATTGTCTTGGACTGCTGCTAACAAGTTGTCTTCGAGATTTAGCTCATAGTCATTGAAGTGTTTAGGTAATTGTTTTTTTCGTGCAGAAGTAGTCTTTTATTTCGGTTGTCTTCTTCTGTTTCCAGATTTTTGCTTGTGTTTTCAGTTGGTTTTTCTTTTTCTGTTGTTTCTTTGAAATTATCGCTGTCATTTACATCTATCATTATTGGGTTACTTTTCACTTCGTCAAAGATGACATTTCGGCCTACAATAATTTTTCTATTGGACTCATTCCACAATCTGTATCCGTTGTCTGTATAGCCGACCATTATTGATTTTTGACTTGGGGAATCAAGCTTTGATTTACGATTCACTTTTAGTATGTGGTTGTAGGCTGTTGCACCGAAAAGTTTGATTTTGTTCAGGTTGGGCTTTTCTCCAAACCAAACTTCGGCTGGACATGTTTCGTTGTTTAGTGTGGAAGTGAGAGTTCTGTTTATCAAGTAAACACCAGTTCACAGTGCTTCGCCACACATTCTTTTATCCATTTGTAACGGTTTCAATTCAACATTGGGTATTGAAGAGATCTTTTAACTTTGACCATACAATTCTTTATTTATTTATGAATGTAAATGAAATCCACCACTCACCTTGTATATATTGCTCTAATATCATTTACTACAATAATTAATAGTTAATCATCATTGCCCAAACTTTATTTGGTTATGTTTACATTTTCTGACAATGAATCTTTGATAAATTCTCAAGAGGCCTTCGACCTATTAAATCAAGTTCAATGAACTATACAGCTACTTGCTAGATTAACCTTTCACCTGCTCACCTGTTGCTAAGGGTAAATAAATAGAAGAAGACCGACCTTGACCTTGTGGTGCTTGGACTGGTCCATAATCCTCCATTCTTGTGCTGGTGCTTTTCAAGAGGTCACCTGAATTGTGCTCTTTCGAAGTTATTTCGGATTTAGCCCAGCTACAATCGTAATCTGTTGGGAAAATTTAGTGATACCTTAAGTGGTTATCTAAACGCATCTAGCGGATTTCCTCCTAACAGTAAAAAGGACATTACTTTGAGGTCACCCTCCATCCATGGTAAGTACCCACTCTTCTCTCTTATTGACCTAGGCATCATGGGAGTTTCGTATTTCAGATCTCTTATTCGTCGTCTTATTCATCGTCTTAGACATCATCTTATTCGTCGTCCTATTCATCGTTTTAGACATCATCTTATTCACCATCTTATTCAGTACATCGTCTTATACACCTTCTCATTAGTAGTCTTCGATACCATCTTCACAGTCGTCTCCACTGACGGCGTGAGACGTCTCTTCTTAGATCTCTTCCTAGTCTGTAACAAAGCCGTGTAAGTTACGCAGAAGGAATACGAGTGGCAGAAAACTTACCAGTAGAGGACCAGCCCCCTTCGTCCAGCTCCTGCGACATATTGGAAACACACCACCTGATACATTCCAAGTAAGATCGTTTATAGTACTGTGCCTGCTGCTTGTAGGTGTCTCAGATAGTTTGTCAACAACTCTATCAGGGTTTACTGTTATACTTCATCGCACCATTCGTTAGGAAGTTGAACCTACATAAATGTAACCTATTGTGACAACTGCTCATAGATATTTCCTAATTAATAATTGAAATACTAACTCCTCAGTGTAATCCAAAAGTATACTATTGGAAGCCATTCTACCATCTGGTATATTAGTACATTGTCATTTATACTGTACATTTTAACCATCAGCTGTGCCCACTTGTACATATTACTTTTAAACATAATCATTTTATATTTTATTTTTGTATTAGGTTAGTTTAATCTTTAACAACGTGCTTTCGATTGTCACTTGACAGCGACAGCTGAAAGTAGGTCAACGGCGTGAGCCACCTTCTATTAGACCTACTCTACACCTAGAAAACTGCAGAGGACATAAAAGTGGGTGACTATCAATGATTTAGTAAACGTAAAATAATTTGGTGAAACCGTTAAATAATTGTCTTTTATTTTACCTCGACCCTTCTCCGTTGAGAAACCGGCAATCGTTATATATTTTTTAAGAAAACCCCCCCTTTTGTCACCTCAACTCCAGTAAAGGGAGAAAAGGGGGTGACACATTTTTTCATCAAAAATGAGGCATCGCGCTTTTTCCATTGCTGTGCGATTATAGCGTTCTCTTCGGGATTGCGAGGGATGGTATATTGAATATTTAAACCTTTATTTATACAGAAATTCTTAAAATCAGCGGAGACATATTCCCCTCCGTGGTCGCACCTTAAACGTCCAATTTTCGTATTAAATTTTGCTTCGACATGAGCTACATACTCTTTTAGCTTATTTATTACTTCACTTTTCTGTGAAATCAAATAGCAGATAGCAAAACGTGAAAAATGGTCAATAAAACTTACATTTTATCGCATCCCATTACTATAGGTTCACACACGTCTGTTGATACCACCTCCAAAATACATTTTGGTTTTCTTTCTTCAGAAATTGATTTGAAAGGTTGTCTTGTCTGCTCTCCTTGTAGACAAACTTCACAAATGCCTGGAGCAGGACATTTGCATTCGTGTATGCTGCAACATGCTGTCAATTTCTGTTAGATTGGCCTGTAAGTTTTCTTGCAATTTTAGTACTATACTATACGATTTTTAATTTAGTTTTCCTTGTAAGACAGTTTTTCCATCTCTCATTATTTTTACTTGTTCATCTTCAAAGACAACTTGGAAATTGTTCTGTTCCAATTTTCTTACACTGAGCAGATTATTACAAACCCAAACAAACATCTTTCAACAATACAGTTTTATTGTCATCGCTTCTCAAGTGTAAGTTCCCTTGTTTAGTTGCTTTTATTGTATCTCCCTGTTTGGCTATGTTTATAGAGTCTGTCAAAAATTGTTAAAATTTTGAAAAATGGTCGATAATTGTCAAAAACTATCAAAAATGGTCAATAATTTTGAAAAATTGTTAAAAATTTTGAAAAATTGTCAAAAATGGCCAATAAATGTCAAAAACTGTCAAAATGGACAATTATTGTTAAAAATTGTCAAAAATTTGGAAAAATGGTCCATAATTGTCAATAATTATAAAAAATGGTCAATAATTTTGAAAAATGGTCTGAAATTTTGAAAAATTTCAAAAATGGTTAAAAATTGTCAATTATTGTTAAAAACTTGAAAATGGACAATTATTGTCAGAAACTGTCAAAAATGGTTAAAAATTGTCATCATTTTGAAAAATGGTCAAAAATTATCAGAAATTTGGAAAAACGGTCACTAATTTTGAAAAACAGTCAAAATGGTCAAAAATGGTCAAAAGTTATCAAAATTTTGAAAAATAGTCAATAAATAATACGAGCTGTTTCCGACAATCGATTTACTAAAAATCGATTATAAGAAAATAATAATCGATTATTTTTTAACATCCCTAGTCAGTAGATCTTTTTAAGGTTAATCATGATGAATAGCGAAAATGACGATTATTCTAGCACTCCTATTATAACCAAAGATAATATAAAAAACTGTTTTAATTATTAAAAGGGCGACTGTAGAAAAAATTATGTGTGTATTTTGAGCGTAAAGTAACAGATTGCCGCTTTCGAAAGATCGCCGCGCTCCGCGCTCAAAAATTGTCAATAATTTATAAAATTTTGAAAAATGGTCGATAATTGTCAAAAAATTTGAAAAATGGTCAAAAAATTTCATAAATGGTCAATAATTGTCGAAAATGGTCGATAATTGTCAAAAACTTTGAAAAGATTTTCAAAAATTGTGAAAAATTGTCAAAAATGGACAATTATTGTCAAAAATTGTTAAAATTTCGAAAAATGGTCGATAATTGTCAAAAACTATCAAAAATGGTCAATAATTTTGAAAAATGGTCAATAATTTTGAAAAATTGTCAGAAACTATCAAAAACTGTCAAAAAGAGACAATTATTGTTAAAAATTGTCAAATTTTTGAAAAATTATTGATAATTGTCAAAAATTGTACACGTCTTTCATGTCATATAAGTATCTCCCAACATCTTCATTCACTAAATGGTTGGTTGCATCACTGTCGACGATGAATTTGATTTCATTGTCATTTGTCTGGGTTACTAACATAGTTGGGGGTTCCAGATTGGCTGATGTTATAAAGGCAATATCTTCTTCGCTCTCTTCATCTTTCGTTTGACCGATACTTGCCTTGTTTCTTTCTTTATTGCTTTTCAGAACAAAAACAAAATCCAGAGTGACTTTATCTTCATCTTTGCAAAAAAGAACTTCAATGGCTGTGAGTACAGCAAATAATGTTGTATTAGTCGAAAAATCTAATAATAAAATTAGGATTTGTCTGGACCCATTACATCTTAATAAATACATTTTTTGTGACCAGTACCCAATTCCTACGGTAGAAGAGTTAGGTTTTTAAAATTAAAAGGTAAGTCCATTTTTACAGTGCTTGACCTCAAAGAAGGATTTTATCATATTCCACTTGAAAAAGAAAATAAGTTTTAAATGTTTATCAGACAAGTTGAGATCCTCTCCCTAGTTCTCTGTCAACCTGGGGTCTTGACGCCTGTCAGCCATCACACCAATGATGCTAATTTCGTATTAAGACCATCTTCACAGGTTACAATGAAATACATATATCTAGTATTGAAGTAAAATATAAACCAATTATAAAATTTATTCGTTACAAATGTCTTCTTGCGAAGATTAAAAAACTGTCCGGACGTAATTCCATTTAATTCCTTTTCTCGAAATTCCACTCATTTTAAAACTGTCATTCTGCCTTGATCCGCTAATTCTCTTGAAGGGTGTAAATTCCTGACTCGTTTGCTTCACCACATCTAGATGATATTCAAATCTCGAAGCGCCGTTAGGAGTTAGACCAGAAACGATTATTACATAAACTCAAAACGGGATATTCTTCTTGTTTGTTTTCGTTTTGTAATTTTCTTACGCATGTACATTCAGCTACTTATACTTCTAAATTAAACCAAAACAGATGTGGTAAATATGTGGAAACATGAAAAAAAAGAAATCGCAAGCAGTCGGTATAATCTACAAGATTTAACCAACCATTCTGATTTGCAATTAGAAGGGACAACCCCGTTTGACTTAGAAGTGTAATTCAATGTCTCGGGGCATATAGTTGTTTCTTCTTAGTTGAACGGTCACTGTTTTCAAAACCTTTTTGTAATGCGTTAGAATAATATATTTATTCTTCGATATCTATTGGTAACAGGCTCTACTAAATACGATAATTTTACAGGAAACTGGGATAATACTTTATTGTTTCAAGCCTATGGGTTTGTTGTCAAATTTACACAACTTTAACATTTCCGTTACTGGAATACATGTATTGATTGTTATTTTAGTGTCAAATTCAGTCCTGGACGGAGCACGCCGAAACTGGTCTACAAGTTATTCTGTCCCTTCTAATTGCAAACCAGAATGTAGTTATTTCTTCTTAGTTGCACGGTCACTGTTTTTGAAAAATATTTTTCAAAACTAAGTTGTAAAGCGTTGGAATAAAATATTCTTCGATATCTAGAAAACTATATCTTTGTTAATTTTGTTATTTTTTGGCTGTAACTTTAATTTTTTAGCCGTTAAAATAAAATTTACCCCAAGAAAAATGTTCCAGCGACAACTATTACAATTGTTCAAATTGTTTCCTTGGGATGGTGAAATTTTTGTAAAAAAGTTCTAGATTTACTGTCAAATATTTGACGTATTTTGTTTGTCTTTGTAGCTTCCTCCCTCGCAAACTCACACTCTATATACAATACAAGAAAGTTTGAGTACCTGTTAGAGAAATGATACTATTTTGAGAAACTTTGTTAAATACGTTATAAAGAATGATTAGAGCTCATATTTTGAAATGGCCAATGTTTCGCTTTATGGATATGTTTATGTACAGTGTATGTACATTGTTCTCTAAAGTTCTACCAGATGTTTTGATGTAGGTGGATTTTACTTATGAGGATTGTTAGTGAGAAAATTTGCATACAACTAATTGTGTTTGCTGTTAACGCTATTAATGGGGTGTATACGTATAATGTTTAATGGAAGCAGGATTAAACTTACTATGACAGTAAGGCACTGAAATGTAATAAAAACAAATGTTGGGATTTCTAATAATACGAACAAAAAGAACCGAAAAAAAGTTAAACTTCTCTACGTTTTTAGTTTAAAGATTTAATTTAAAAAAAAAAAGGTTTGTTTTTAGCAGGAGTCCATTCACTTCAGTGTAATGCAATGTTCGTAGTGCGTAGCACGGAAAGTAGTTGTTTCTTCTTAGTTAAACGGTAAAAGCCTATTGAAGAGCAAAAAGCAGGTGACTTGATGGTGCAACTCATTGACGCATCGGCCACAAGACTGGAAAAATAAGGTACCCATACAGAGTGGGGCAACTATTATTTTGATAGTTTTGTCTGAATATTTCACTGAAAACTGTAATTTACTTTTAATTTCGTTACCAAATTGAATATTAACTCGTGATTTGGATAGACAATTTATAATTTAATTTAATTAACTGTCTGTATGCGTGAATAGAGACGGAAAGTGCCAACAAGTCATATATAGTAATATCAAATAATGTCATAAATGAAATATGCAGATCGTATAGAAGCGAGACTCCATCAAACAATGTTTGTTTTATAAATGTGAACCGTGTACATTCGTGATATCCCACAAGTCTGCTTGACCAGACCAAACAATAGAGGGCCGATGATCGGGACTGCATTTTCTCTTGATAATTCCAGTGCCGTGGGAGAAAGTACATATACCTACCTCACTGTAAACCCTATCTCATTGCGCCGAAAATGGACTTTAAGTCATAGGGTATTATTCGAAAATATCAAAATATTTTTAATATTAAAAATGATATTATTTGTCAATTAATAACTAAATAGTATCTCATCTAAGGATGTTAAAAAATAATCGATTTTTATATAAATCGATTATTATTTTCTTGTAATCGATTTTTAGTTATTAATTTTTATAGTAATATTAATCGATTTTTAGTAAATCGATTCTATAAATTACGTGTTTAAATCGATTTTCGGAAACTGCTCGTATTATTTATTGACTATTTTTCAAAATTTTGACAACTTTTGACAATTATTGACCATTTTTCAAAATTTTAACAATTATTGACCATTTTGGACAATTATTGACCATTTTGACTGTTTTTCAAAATGAGTGAGCATTTTTCCAAATTTTTGATCATTTTTCAATATGATGACAATTTTTAACCATTTTTGACAGTTTTTGACAATAATTGTCCATCTTTAACAGTTTTTATCAATAATTGACAATTTTTAACCATTTTTGATAGTTTTTGACAATTTTCCACAATTTTAGACCATTTTTCAAAATTTTAGGTTGTTTTTCAAAATTATTGACATTTTGATAATTTTTGACAATTATTAACCATATTTCAAAATTTTTGACAATTATCAATTATTTTTCAAAATTTTGACAATTTTTAACAATAATTGTCCTTTTTTCACAATTTTTGACCATTTATGATAGTTTTTGACAATTATTGGCGATTTTTGACAATTTTTCAAAATTTTCGACAAATTTTCAAAAATTTAAACAATTTTTCAAAATTTTTGACCATTTTTGATAGTTTTTGACAATTATCGACCATTTTTCAAAATTTTAACAATTTTTGACAATAATTGTCCATTTTTGAGTTTTTGACCATTTTTGATATTTTTTAACAATTATTGACCATTTTTAAAAATTCTTAACAATTAGAGACCATTTTTCCAAATTAATGACAATTATTGACCATTTTTAAAAATTCTTAACAATTAGAGACCATTTTCCCAAATTTTGACAATTATTGACCATATTTCAAAATTTTTAACAATTTTTCAAAAACTTTAACAATTTTTGACAATTATCAACCATTTTTCAAAATTTTGACAATTCTTAACAATAATTGTCCATTTTTCAGAATTATTGACCATTTTTATAATTATTGACAGTTGTTGACAATTTGTATGGACCATTTTTCCGAATTTTTGACCATTTTTGAAAATTATTGACCATTTTTGACCAAATTTCAAAATTTTTGAAATTTTTTTAAAAACTAACAATTTTTGACAATTATCAACTATTTTTGAAAATTTTGACAATTTTTAACAATAATTGTCCATTTTTGACAGTTTTTGACCATTTTTGACAATTTTTCAATATTTTAGACCATTTTTCAAAATTATTGGCCATTTTTGATAATTATTGACAATAATGGATCATTTTTCCGAATTTTTGATCATTTTTCAAAATTATTGACCATTTTTCAAAATTTTAACAATTATTGACCAATTTTGACAATAATTGACAATTTTTAACAGTTTTTGACAATTATTGACCATTTTTGACCATATTTTGAAAATTTTTGGCAATTTTCATATAATTTTATTTGATTTTTAATCTGATAAATTGTTAGTGAATGGATCTTTTAGGTTTAATATCGGAATATTCATATTCCGATATTAAACAGCATGTACTTTTTAAAATAATACCAAAAAAAATGACAAATCGATTAATTTTGAATAAAGAAAAATCGATTTTTATTTAATCGATTCTTTTCCATTAATCTCACATCTCTAATCTCATCCTTCTTCCCTTATAACAGCCTGAACACATGTCGGCATTGAAGTAATTGAATGTTGATCATCCAAATGGTATACTAGCCAAAACCGTAACTGAGCCTCATCGGCGTTGATGCCACATCAGTTGAAATGACAACAAATTTTATGCTGTCGTAAAAAATAGGATGCCTTCGATTTAGTGGGCTGGAATTCTATAGGATGACTGGTGCTCTAGCATAAATAATAACTGTATTTCGTTAACAATTCAATAAACTTAACGTCGAAAATACATACAGATGGAACGATGAATATAGACAAGCCTTTCAGTATGAAATAGTAATTATTAGAACGATCTTCCTCTTTCCTTTGTGGTTTTCAAAGCACTATTCACTTGAAATTTAACTTTGCTTCGGGTTGAATCACTATGCAAACTTTAACTTTATAGAAAAATGCACTTATTATGCAGGAAGTACCGGAAGTAAATTAATAACCATGAAACTTGACCCATTTGGTCTGAAAATATCGGTTTTATACCGGTAAAGGAGTGGTAGGTCTTAGCTGGGAGACCGATCGGGTCTTACTAGCTGAGCTAGCCTCGTAAAACAGGGAGATGATGCATTTAGGCGCGAAGTGTGCATTTGGTCACGCCTACTTCAACTGCCGAAGAATAATAGTAAATATTGCAAGGCGCCGATTAGCCGCCAGGGAAAAGAAAACAAAACAAAACACGATTTGAACTAAGGTAGAAGTGTTTTGGAGGCAGTGGCCCGCCGGTAGGAATTTCGAATGAAAATAAAAGGACTAAAATATAAATATACAAATTGTTGAACGTGTGATTCCAAAAAATGTCTAGGAAGAAGGGAAATCTTTATTGGGAGGAAAAAACTGTAATTTTTTACTTATGACGAGATTTAAATCAAGTTGGGAGTTTCCCAGAAATTATATATTTTTATGACGCCTCTGATTCACTATATTCACCATACAATCCATTATCGACCGAATTTTAAATCAATACTACTTTTCAAATTCCATTGTTAACAGGAATTCAATTTGAATTTGGATAAATTATTTGAGACTAGACGTTTCTTTTGTACTATGATAAACGATGAACTTTTGAACTCATACTAACTACATTGGCAATCACGAAACTGTAATTATTTATAGTATAATAAAAAATTTGACACACGAGCAGACTTTTTCCTTTTTCTCTTCGTTTCAATAAGAGTTGGTTTATGAGCTTCTTTTCTATGCATTTTATTTTTTCCTTTCTCCTGTTTTCACACGTACTTTCCCAAACGGTCTTTGAACTTTTTCCAATGCGAATTACTCCGTCGAACAGGTGAATCTATCTAGACCAAAGGAAAAAACAACAGCTCAATATCGCATAACTTTAATCTCGGTTGGTATTCAATCTGCAGACATTTCATTAAAACCACAATTTTTTCATGAAAAGATCCGCTGAAATCTTTTATCAACGACGACAAAAATTATTTAATAAAATCGTCGAAAGCGAAATGCCATGCTAAATATCTTGAGACTCGTTACAAAAAAAATAATAAACTAAAAAAAATCGTCTCGCTCATTATAACAGAACCTCAGGATCCAAAATCTCTAACAGCAGTGGGTGTGCCGTGCCGTTTGGACCATTATCGTTTATTACAAAACGTGCTCATTAATTTTATTTATTAAGAAACTTTAATAAAATTTATTTAACTTATGTGACATAACATAAGGTTATTGCTCAAAAAAATTACAGTAGATACGAATGAATTATTTAAACTCGCATTCCTTAACATTGACAGTTACAGTGACAGTTCCTTATGAATGTCCTTCTTATTCGTGGCTAAACATTTTATTATCGGCACATCCAGTCGGTGTATTAAAAGGTTTTGGTGTTCTTTATTTACCGCATCCACAATCTTTCAGAACTGCTGGCTCGAGAGGAAATCTGGAACTGGCTAGATAGGGAACACCAATTCAAATGGAGGATGACACAAGGGCACCTTCATACAAGGAGTTTACTGAACGAGGTAGACAAGGAACTCTCAATCAGGCTACAGAAACTTGAGGAAACATCTGTACAATATGGGCAAAGTACAGTACAGGACGGGGCAACTTGCCATACTGCTGACGCAGTTCGTCAATTTCTTCAGGAACATTTTCCAAGCATTTCACGATTTACTGACTTCTCTTATCCTTCACATTCTCCAGACGTGTACATTTAGGGCATGGCTAAAACTGCCGTTTTTAAACGGGCACCACAAACCATCGATGGATTAAAGGATGTCGTTAGAGCCTTCTTCGCGGACCTGAGACAACCCTCATTCCATAACATGAAGAGAAACTTGGAACATCGGTATGAAGTCTGTCTTGAGCGAGGAGGAGCTACTGACAGGATAGATGACATTTTTATAATTAAATTATTGACATTAAAGGTTTCGTTTGGTATTAAATCGTAGTGCAATTCATGTCGACAATAGGACCAGATGTAATCCACATATTCAATAATTTCAACTTGACAGACAACGAAGCAATGGATTCGCAAGTCATAAAAGCTAAGTTTGAAAATTATTCTATACCAAGAGCTAATGTTTCCTATGAAAGAGTTCCTAACGACAATTAAAACTCAAGCAAAAACATGTGAATTTGGCATATTACATGACAGCTCAATGAAGGATAAAATCGTCTTTGGAATTCGACAACCGAGCGTAAGAGTAAAATTGTTAACGGAAGTAGCTTCAAATATGCAAAACTAGCGAACAAGCTTCCAAACAGTTGAAACATATTCAGGAAGGAGAATATAAGAAAATGCATGCCGTTAAAGGTGAAGAAAACAAAAATGAGAAATTCAATCGCAAAAGGTGTGGAAAAAAACATAACAGAAAACAGTGACCAGCATTTAAGCAAAAATGCAGAAACTGCAATAAAACTGGTCACTACAGAAAAAGACGAGGATGATGAAACAGATAACGAAGCAGTATTGTATGTTCACTCGGCTAGAATAGAAAGGGATGTTAGCAACAATAAAAATGATAAAAGCAGGCAACATCAAATTCGAGGTCAAACTTGATACTGGTACTCAGTGCAACGTAATATCAAAATCATTAACATATAAATAATTGAGCTGTAATATTAATCAGTCAACAACCAAAAGACTAATAACTTACAGTAATCATACAATCAACGTGCTAGGTGAAATGGAGCCGAAGTACAAAATAAACAACAAAAATGATAGTTTATCTAAGTTCAGTGAGACATCCAAAAAAAATTCATAGGTCTGCTTGTCGCTGCCTTTTCTAGAGCTACGATTGAATAGTACTGCACCGGCTGGGATCATTCATTCATTTATTTGGGTTGTGATCATCAGCCCAGGCACTTGAACTGAATCTTTGTACCATTTCCCATGTTATCTTCTTCCATTCCAGAAGCTTCGTGTCTTCAATAAAGGCCACTAGTTTTACTGGAGGGATTTTCAGTAGTTGTGATAGTTGTATTAATTCCTCTCCAAAGTGCTTCCATCTAAGTTCTTGTAAGTCCTCGCAGAAGCAGAGTATGTGAGTAGAGTTTCATCATCAAGTTCACATTTTCTGTACTAACTTTGCCCATATTGTACAGATGTTTCCTCAAGGTGCAGTGTCCAGTCACCAGGTCGGCAACTATCTTCAAATGTCTCTTACCCAGTTTCAGTAGCCTGGTTGAGAGTTCCTTGTCTACCTTGTTCAGTAAACTCTTTATATCGAGGTGCCCTTGTGTCGCCCTCCATTTGAATTGGTGTTCCCTTTCTAGCCAGTTCCCGATTTCCTCTCTTATGCAATCTTTTGCGATTCCACAAAACGGTTCCGGACCTATGAAGTCTCCTTTAGAGCCTTCTTTAGCTAACTGGTCCGCCATTTCATTACCTGCAATCCCCTCATGTGCCGGCTCCCATATTAGAGACACTTTGTTGTCTCTTGCCAGCCTGTTGAGGGATTCTTTGCAGTTTTTCTCCCGTCTAGACCTAGTTGTTGGATTACCGATAGCCTTAAGCAGAGCCTGGCTGTCAGTGAATGTGTTCGCAGCACTGCTTCATAATTTGAAGATCAAACTGTCATTCCTTCCAATAATTTTGATTGAATAACAAAAGTATCTTTTGCTTTGTTTCCAATTTATAATCGAGTAACAGAAAGGAAAACCTGAATTGAAAGATTTTTCTATTGGGACTCTTTAAGGGCCGGTTTTATAGTATTCGATTTACCGAAGTTCAACCAGTGAAATTATTTATTATAAATCTCAACCAAAGTTCGAATCAACATTGAACGGATGGTTCATTCAATCGTGGTCCCGACCGCTTGCGTCTAGTACCACCGTTTAATTTTCTAGCCTGTATGCACGCATGCGCATTTCATGATCAGTTTGCCTTGTCTTGTCATTTTGAATTTTTAGGTTAGAATAATCAGGAACTAATACTTGTTTTTGTTTCTAATAAGTTTTTTGGTTAATTTTTGAAGAAGGAGAAGGCAAAATAACTATTCCATTCACCCTGTCCATTCAGTATAGCTTTTTCAATCATTTTCCTTGCCCTTCTCGATAAATTAGAAGGCAAACTGATCATGAAACGCGCATGCGTGCATGCGGGCTAGAAGATTAAACGGTGGCACTAGACGCAAGTGGTCCCGACCGGACGTTACTAGTGAATCCTAACCTAACATTTATGTTTACATTTTGATTATCATTGGATTTCTACTCTAGACTAATATCAAATTGAAATTATTTATTCTTGAAAATGTCTTCGCCTGAAATTATAAGATACAGATTAATCCGGAAAGAAAGCAGTGATGATTCCTCAGATTTTGAAAGCGAAAATCACAAAAGGCTCCCTCGATAAACTTTTAAATTACGATTAGTCCAGTTTACACGTTGCAGTGATGTAGAATTTTGATTAAGATTGACAAAAGAAACAATTGGGATGTTAGCTGAATTATGTGAAAATGATCTAGCTCCGAAAGATGATGATTCATTCATACTCATGATATTCTGGTCAGGCTGGCCACGTCACGTGTAAAAATAAGCACGGTTTCATTGGTTCAAACTTAAGTTCCAGTATTTATAGCTGAATGTTCTGAAACAAATTTCAACTGCCGATCGGTGACAAAATTAGTTTTAATCCTCGATTGAATTCCAACTGAAAGTTCGTTAACTGATCATTATTTTTATAATATTCTTATTTAAAAAAGAACAATTTTGAATGAATATATAAGGAGAATAGTCCGTATGACGTTCAAAGTATTTCCTTCAGCGTTTTTGCTAGGAAAGCAAGTTATGAAGCAAAACCGCGAGAATGAGGGTGATGTCTTGTTACACCAGATGTCTCCGTATTCGCATGGCGGGCTTGTTGCGGCCTTAATAGAGATATTAAACATCTAATTACGTTTTAATCGTCCTTCTGAAATCTAGAGGGCGAATTCATAGGTATAATCGTGGACAAAAGTAATGAACTTCGGTATTAACATTTTATGATTATGAACGAATATGAAAATTTTTAATACCGATTAGAAGTTTTATGCTAACGTCTAACTTTTCACCTTTTAACTTAATTGCTACAGAAATTATTCTTTCAGTCTTAAACGTACATTAAATAATTTTAAAACTTTTTATTATCATCGAAATAGGATGTCTACGAAATATTGTTTGTGGACGCATTGAAATTATTATTTTGGTAAAAAAATATATATTAGAAGAAAATATCTATTTCACACTACGTAAATTAAAGTGACTGTCATAGCGGATTGTGAAACGGGCGTTTATCGTAAATTTAACACCAGATTTATCGAAAATGTCTCTGGACAAGTTTTTCTAATTTATGGGGCATAAAAATATTCACTTTTTCGCCGTCGGCTTTTAAGACGAATAGGCCGAAGATCGCCCAGGAGTTTTATTCAGTCGGAAAACATAAAAGTCGTAAATATTTACATTTTTAGTGCCAAAAAAAAAGAATATAACCTATTTAAATATAGAAATTATAAAACAGCTGCACAAAAACAGGGATACAAGAAGTGTTTATTCATATACCAAGTGGAGAAAAAAAAAGATCGGTTAATTGAAAAGATCCAGTGGGGCTAATCAAAGATAATTACATTACGAAAAAAATTAGATCAAACGTTGTATAAACCAGAGACAGACTGTACCAAGAGTTTTGACAGATATCATAATAGGACACTCTCAGCTCCTCAAGAAGTGTAACAAAAAGAATGTAGATTCTGTTGAATGGACTACAGAATCTTAGAGAACTTCTTCCCCGTACCTCCGAGCGATCCCACATCCTCTATGAAAGACGACAAGATAGGGGCTAGGGTCGAATTCCGCAAAATTACCTGGAACTACCCGTAAAAGGGATTATCGTATCATTAGCAATTGGGACTAGAAGCTCTCGTAATTTAGCGAGAAGGGCAAGGAAAATGATTGAAATTTATTGAGAAGGGCAAGGAAAATAATTGAAGAAGGTATACAGTGTTGAAAAAGTAATAAGCTCTCGTAAAAACTGGCCTTTAGCTGTTTAGCCAAATTCTAATCCTCCCGCGACCTTTTGCGGAACTCTTCCTAGGATTAAAGACGCAGGTAGGTTTTTGTGTAATTCTCATAAGGCATATCTCCTCAAATCATTATTGATCCGCCTTGATATCCCACAATTTCGATTTTAACGCAGGGAGCGAACCTCTCATTTTCACGTCTGTAGACACGCTGCCTTTCATCTAGATCTCCAATTACGGAACTCTCGCGCAACATCAAGTCTAACTCCACGGTGCTGTGAGAGAAGTTGTGGGTCGCGAGCTGGAGGAAAAAACCTTAGATTTCATTCCGCTAGGCTTCTTCTAATCGTACGTTCACTTACACTAACATTTCTGGTGTAAAAGAGACCAGAAGTGCAAAAGCGTTTTCTTAACACATTGCTCATGATAAGGGCCGGGATACACATAACCGAACCTTGCCCTATCCGATGCTTTACGACATTCTAGGCAACACTTCACGACAAAGTGTTGAACACTTTGTATCGTGTAAAGATCTTCTTATTGGCGCCATCTATTTACTTGGAAGAAACTAAAAAAACATGGTTTACCTGGAGTGACCCAGTCTCCAGATTTCCGATTGTTATGTCGTCGTACACCGAGTGTTCGTTCGATGCGACGTCGGCTACACCCAGCATCAGTTAAAGCGACTGCTCCAAGTGCAGAAGTTAGATGCAGTGGCATTTTTAGTGTACAACAAATCAGGCGACGTAACTATAAAAAGTACACAGACAGCAGGAAGATTCAATCTAGGAGGAGCACCTTCGACGTTCGACGATCAAAATGCACTTTTCAGTGTATTGTCTCGGGAACTTTTAATTTGGGAATTCTGGAACCGTTGGCGATACTTGTGACACTGAACACTGTTTACACTACCGCTACACCAACACTAACACTTTACACTATCTTACGCGCGTTTCTATAACCAAGTTATCTTCTTCAGAGAATGAAGGTAAACTAACACTAGGGTGCTTCGTCATCCATATATACTAATCTTTTATCGCGCCAAACTAGTTAATCCGCGGGAACAAACCATTCTGGCGCGAAAAAAAATTTTCAATTGTTTTTTTCCTGATAAACTATACAAGGGACTATAAGGTATAGGTCCTTTGTCTTTATTCAAACTATTATTATCTCTCATTTAAAATATGGGCGTACAGAGAAATCGAGTGTCGCTGGACATGTTTTAGATTATAATCATTCAATAAGTTTAGATAGTGTAAAATTAGTAAAAAATGTATCTAACAATAGAATGTTGGATGCAATTGAAAGCATAAAAATAGTTAAATGTAATAATAGTTTGAATAAAGACAAAGGACCTATACCTTATAGTCCGTTGTATAGTTTATTAGGAAAAAAAAAGGTGAGCGGTCGTCGGACCGCCGACAGAAGCTTGCTTCTTATGCACAATAGAATGACCATTTTTCGTGAATTTTTCACCATTTTTAAAAAATTTTGACAATTTTTGACAGTTTTTGACGAATCTTGACAATTATTGACCGTCTTTGACAATTATTGACCATTTTTGGCAATTTTTCAAAAATTTTAACATATTTGACAATTATTGACCATTTTTTCAAAATTTTAACAATTTTTTCAAATTTTAATAATTATTGACCATTTTTGACAATTATTGACCAATTTTGACAGTTTTGACAATTATTGATCATTTTTGACAATTTTTCAAAAATTCTGACCATTTTCGACCATTTTTCCAAATTTTAACAATTATTGACCATTTTTGACAATTTTTAATAATTATTGACCATTTTTCCGAAATTTTGACAATTTTTGACAATTTTTCGAAAAATTTGACCATTTTTCAAAAATTTTGACAATTTTTTCAAAATTTTGACAGTTTTTGACAATTTTTGGCGATTTTTCCAAATTCTTGACAATTTTTGACCATATTTAAAAGTTTTTGACAATTTTTCGAAAATTTTAACAATTATTGACCACTTTTGACAGTTTTTGACGAATTTTGACAATTATTGACATATTTGGCAATTATTGACCATTTTTGACGAATTTTGATTGTTTTTGACGAATTTTGACAATTAGTGACCGTCTTTGACAATTATTGACCATTTTTGGCAATTTTTCAAAAATTTTAACATATTTGACAATTATTGACCATTTTTTCAAAATTTTTACAATTTTTTTATTGACCATTTTTGACAATTATTGACCAATTTTGACAGTTTTGACAATTATTGATCATTTTTTCAAAATTTTGACAGTTTTTGACAATTTTTGACGATTTTTCCAAATTCTTGACAATTTTTGACCATATTTAAAAGTTTTTGACAATTTTTCAAAAATTTTAACAATTGACCGTTTTTGACGAATTTTGACAATTATTGACAATTTTTCAAAAAATTTAAGATATTTGGCAATTATTGACCATTTTTTCAAAATTTTGACAATTTGTTACCATTTTTCAAAATTTTAACAATTATTGATCCTTTTGGACCATTTTTGACAATTTTTGACGAATTTTGATTGGTTTTGACAATTAAAGATTTTTCTAAATTTTTGACAATTATTGACCATTTTTGACAGTTTTTGACAATTTTTGAAAATATATAGCAAGTATAAACCATTTTTTCAAAATTTTGTCCGTTTTTGACAATTTTTGTTCATTTTTCCAAATTTTTGGCAATTATTAACCATTATTTCAAAATTTTGACAATTTTTCACATCTATGGGTGTGCGAGCTCAGTGCGGCAAGAGAGATTGCGCACAGTCGCTTGAATGAGTTATCGCGTGACGAACGCTTTTTCGTAACAACACACGTTTCACGAGCTCACTAGCTTTCCCAAAAGTCCTATGTCGTGCAATAAGAAGCGAGCTCCAATTTAAATTTCATTGGATTAGTGCATTATTCAGAAATCTGGCAACACTGTTGCAAGACGAACCCTTATTCGCTTTTCCGTAACATTACACGTTTCACTAGCCTTTTCAGAAATATGGCAACACTGTTGCGTGACGGACTTTCCATAACGTAACGCGCGTAAGATAGTGTAAAGTGTTACTGTTGGTGTAGTGGTAGTGTAAACAGTGTTCAGATTCTACGATATGGAATACTGAACAAAAGTAAAAATATTTCGTTTACTAAATTATTTACCCATTTCCTTTCTTACCGGGATGATGGATGCATATTTTCTGTGGTTTTTCCCTGCATTTTAATTTCTGCAATGATCAGAACCGCGATACATTTCGGAAATTAACCAAATGGCCATCCTTTGGGAGCACAGCCACAGCTGTCCCTACCGCGACCTTTAACTTGACTTGCTATTTTCTTTCAATTAACCCCTGAAGAGAACCTGATCCTATAACAGGATAGAATAAAAATTTTTTGTTGAAATTTTTTTTTGAAAATTCCCAAGATTTTCAAAATTTTTTTTTGAAAATCCAAAAAAAGATTAATTAATTTTCAATAGTAAAATCATGTTTGAACAAAAATAAATTGAATCTTAAAGACAACTTTAAAACACAAAGAGAATATGGAATGTAATTTTTAGAACGTGCACTAGATCCAATTACTGGAATATAATACTATAAAAATGTTCTTACACAGTATATTTCTTTATTCACAATCAATTTTATTAAAGATCTACTGTGTATAGACCTTCAGAAAATTTGACAACAAATATTTTGCAGTCTTAAACTTCAAAATATTCTCATTGTTTGGTCGTCGGATTTCTTAAGAGCCAGGGAAAAATTCAAAAGTATAATGGTTTTTTACAACTGCAGCTGAAACGTAGAAAATGAAAATTTCAAAAAAGATTCCTGTTTAATTCCTAGTAAAAACAAACCAAAAAGGAAAATGGCACAAGGAAGGTAAAGGTGAATAAGTTGTATTGTTGTACTTTGTAATCCTTTGGTGTATATTATTAAAGATAAAACAACAACCTTCCGTTTTTACATAATTAACTGTTTAATAATTTGAAATCATTTAAAAATCTTATATACCGAGAATCCTTAGAAGGCGATCATAAATTACATGACAATTATTTTTTTGATGCATTATACATAATACATCAGCCGTAAATAAGTTCGTAACACACCTACGTGATCGTCGACATGATCTTGCTGCAAAGATCGTTTATATTTAGCAAAACGCAATTCGGAGAAAACTTTAATGACTCTTGTTAAAAACAGAAAGTTACAAAATCAGTTGGGATAGTCGAGTTTTTTCCCTTTTTTGAATAACAATAAATATAAAATTAACAGAAAATAGCAAGGAACTGGAAGAAAATCGTTCACCTCTTATACATTTTTCAGAGTCCTGGGATTACAAAACTTGATTATGTTTCTATCTATGTTTATTTCAGAAAGTTATAGAGTAATAAAACCTCATTAGGTGACCCAACGAATATTTAAGCCACTTTCATAGTTTGGCATTGATTTCATTGTAAAATTCTTTCTTTTTATCAAGTGCAGGTAGTACCACCCGGGTTGGGGTCAATATATGGGTTTAGCCTATTGTTATCCATTCACAAACACTGAAAATAGTGTGCCAAAGGCGTGCCGGTAGGATACTCGTAAAAAGGAAAGAATTTTATTTTAACAGAATAAAAATTAAACGGTACCTGTTAAACGCAAAACGTAACTGTATAATCTACTACCTAGATTAGATTAGATTAGATTAGAATTGGAGTGGCTCTTTGTCCTATCCCACTGCGACCTTTGCAGATCTATTGTGGTCCTCCCCCATATTTAGAGCTCGATATCTAGCTTTATTCTTTTTATTAGACCTATTAGCCTGGATACCGCCTCCGTTGCGTAGCTCTCTGCCCTCGGTTTTTCTTCTCCGAATAGGTGAAACCGCACCCTTGCTAGGCCTTCGCACTCACAGAGTAAGTGCTCCGCGGTTTCGTCTTCTTCCTGGCATAACCTACATAGGCTGTCATCTGCTAGGCCAATTGTGTGCATATGCTTCCTTAGCCTACAATGCCCTGTCAGCATTCCCACCATCATCCTCCTCGTTTCTCGACTTTGACATAGTAGGTCGCGTGACAGTCTGACCGAAGGGCTTTTAAGGAATAGCTTAGCGTGCCTTTGCCCCGGAGTTTCATGCCACCAGCGCAACGCCTGGTTGTTTATCCATTGGTGGATGCTCTCCTTGGTGAGGCATTTAGCAATTCCGCAGGAAGGTTCTGGCCCTATCATGACCTCCGTCGCTCCCTGCTTGGCTAATTCATCGGCCTTTTCATTGCCTTTTATTCCTTGATGGCCTGGCACCCAGGCTAGGGTCACTCTATTATGACTACCTAGTCTGTTGAGGGCCTTGCGACACTCCCACACCAGATTTGACGTCGTCCGATATGAGCTTATCGCTTTTAGTGTTGCTTGGCTATCGGAGTAGATGACGATTCTTTGGCTATCTACCTCCCGTCTCATCAACTCTTCTGCACAGCATTGCACCGCCATTACCTCTGCCTGAAAGACAGTGGCATGTTTGCCAAGGCTTAGAGAGATCGTGATCTTCTCTTGTACCCCATATATTCCGGCTCCTACTCCAGAGTCTGTTTTAGAGCCATCAGTGTACCTGTTGAGATTCGCTATTATAGGAGGCCCTGTATCCCAGTCCTTTCTCTCTGGAATTATTACTGTGTATTCATTTTTAAAACTATATTGTGGGGCAATCTGATCCATTGGCATTCCCAGAATTGGATCTGCCTTTATTTCTTCATATAGCTTTTTGTAGACCTTACCTTGTCCTTGACTTATCGGAGGAGGCCCCTGTAATAATCTGTGACTTACAGATCTTGCATTTCCCTGAACGAAGATATGCAGTGGTGGCAGGTTCAGTATTACCTCCAGGGCTGCAGTCGGCGTCGTTCTCATGGCCCCTGTGATACTTAGGCAAGCTTGCCTTTGGATACCACTTAACTGCCTTTGCGCCCCAATCTGCAGTGTCCTGGGCCACCAGACTACTGATCCATAGGTTATCATTGGCCTCACGACCTGTGTCTATAACCATTTGGTCATGTTAGGATTCAATCCCCAATTCTTCCCACACATCTGCCTACACCTTCCGAGAGCGATTCTGGCCTTGTGCGTGGTTTTTTCGATGTGAGAATTCCATGTAAGCTTCTGGTCAAAGATTACCCCTAGGTACTTAACTTCTTTAGCAAATGGAATTTCCACTCCGTTAATTTGTGGCTTTTGTAGACCTTGCAAATTTCTCTTTTTTGTAAACGGTACCAGTGTAGTTTTGTGAGGGTTCACTGCCAGTTCCTCCTCCCTACACCAGCCACTTACTATATTAAGCGCCATTTGGGTGTGCTCTGATATCGTGTTTGGAAACCGTCCTCTTATGACGACAGCAAGATCGTCCGCATACCCTAGGCACTGAATACCTTCATCGGACAGCCGTACTAGAAGAGTATCTACAAGAATCGCCCACAAAAGGGGCAATAACACGCCTCCCTGAGGGCAACCCCTCCCCACCCCCGCCGTGATGGTTGCCTCTTCCAGGGTGGATGTGATTATCCTATTCCCTAGATTGACTGCAAGCCACCTGCAGATGATGGGTTCGATCTTCTTTCCATACACCTGGTTATAGATAATGGAGACGGATTATTGAATGCTCCCTCTATATCCAGAAAAGTAGCTACTGCTATTTCCTTGTCATCGATCGACTTGGAAAGTAGCCTGTTTAAGTCATCCAGAGCCAAGTCTGTTGACTTGCCTTGTTGGTAGGCATACTGACGCTCGCTTAGAGGGCGAGTTGTCGGATCGTTGTCCTTTATGTACCTATCTACTAGCTTTTCCAAAGTCTTAAGCAGGAAGGACGTTAGGCTGGTCTATATGATTGGGGCGTTTGGTCTGATATTCTACCTACTTTCGGAAGGTAGATGACCTTCACCTTCCTCCATATTACCGGAGTATATTTCCAAGCTAGGCTAGCCTTGAAGATCTTACTTAGTTGCGGCACTAATGCCTCTTTACCCTTCTGCAGTAGGGCTGGATAGATTCCATCCTCTCCCGGTGATTTAAAGGGTTGGAATTCATCTATCGCCCATCTTATTTTATCTGGTCTTGTAATAGCAGTGGCAATTCGCCAGTCTTCCCGACTGGGTCTACCTACCTCCTGCCGACCTAGATACATGATAGCTCCTGGGAAGTGTGCTCTTGTCAGCAACTCCAAGCTTTCCTGAGCCGTTTCTGCATAGTTCCCGTCCGTTTTCTTCAGGAGACTCACCTTTTCATTGGAGCCTTCTTTGGCCACAACTTTGTGGATTCGGGCGCATTCTGTGGTCTCTGTAATTTCCTCACAGAACCTTCTCCATGAGTCCCTTTTGGCCTACTACCTAAGTAATTCCTACACAATATTGACACTTCAGGCCAGAAAACATACTTTTCCTAATTCTCTTATGCAATTACTCGAAATTTTAATATTACAAATAATACTATTTCAAGACCTAGGCCTATGGCCGACACCGAAATTGAGCCGAACTGGACGGAATTCCCCATTTTATTACGCTATACCTTTCTGAAATAGACTATAATATTATCTCATTGACAAAGGAGTCAAAAGATATATTTATTTTTGTACTTACGCCTTTGATCAGATCTAAATTTAATTAGACTTTATTTCAAAAATTATATCTAGTAGTTTTTGGTACCGGGTGGCGGTACGAAATACTCAGAAAAGATTTAGAAATATGTTTAATAAAAATCCACCTAGTAGAAATGCGATAACCAAGTGGCATAAACAATTTTGGAAAAAAGGTTTGTAATATTGGGGATAAGGTGTGGATAGGCCTCTTTAATTGGTGGTATTGCTGGTCACTCGGAGGGTCATTTTACTTGAATAAAACTACTACTTTTGGCACTATTAGCATACTTTACTATTACACATTATAACTACTTAAGATTACTAAATCTATATAAGTATCTATCCTTATAGCATACTATAGTTTAACGGGATAACATAATGACTACAACTAAATTAGACTGAATATGGATTACTTTTGATTACTGATTCCTTTTTTGGTTGTGTTGTCACATGTATACACCGGTTCAAGTTCAGTTCGATGTTTATTTAATATTTACTATTAAATGTTTATTTACGTGATGAACTTGACTCCGTACCTGTCGACCTCGCTACTTATATTTATGTAATATTCCAACGTTTAATGATTTATTGAAAATAGTTTTAAGAGAATTTATTTCTTATTTAATTTTATTATCATATTAGGCCAAAAGGCATCACAGGTTCTTTGAAAATAAAAACAATATGGAAAAGTTTCACTTTAAAAATACATAGGGTGTTCCATATGAACTAACAAAATTGCTCTAAATGGACTAGCTGTACAAACTTGACATTTGACATATATGTCAAAACAAACTTGATTATTTTTAAAGGTGTTCGGTGAAAACCGGACCTTAAATCTGAAATACTTTTTAAGAAACGGAAATTTAAAATGGACTCAAATACAATTGGCTGGTATCGGCAAATTACCAATAAAAATTTGTGTTATTGTTCAAATTTGAATTTCGCTTTGAAATTTGCTAAATTACTCAGTGTTTAACGTTGTTAATTTGAAAGACTTAGTTCACGAGTTCTAAAGGATCGCTATGTATCAATCAGGTCCGTAATTAGTTTAGAAGTTCGAAGGTCGCCAGGGATTCGGGAAAGGGCGGTGAATGCTCAGTCGGTAGGTGTATAGTTTAGTGATTCACTATACAACGTTAAGGTTAGTTACCAATTATCGGCAGTGGTTGTATCAACCCTAGATTAATAAGAACGTGTCCTTAGTCTTGGGAGATCATTTTCATATATCATTTTATTAATGAAAATATGGTTATGGTGTTATAATGTTTGTACGGGATAGGAGGAATGGATTATTTCCTAAACATATAAATTCAATGTTTGTTTACCGAACATGATTTGTTGTTTTGGGACTGTAAACACATTTGTGCTGTTGCAGTTCTTGAGTTAAATTTATTTCAAAGAACAATTCCTACTAGAGAAAACATTTTCTCCTTATTTTGTAATTTTTAAGCTCCAGTCTTTTAAATTAGAAATAACTACAACCGTATTCTTATAATATATTTTTCTATGTAAAGAAGTAGAAAAAGTTTAAATAAAGGAAATCAAAAGGACGATCCCGCAAATTTTTCCATCTGTATCAGTTTGAAATTCAAATGTAACTCACTTACAAGTTTAAATTAAGTTTCACTGTTTGGAACTTAACTTTTTACACAAAAACGTCCCAATTCCACGTTTAACTGAAAAATTACCTTCCTGGGAAAAAGTTTTCAACGTATTTTCATTTAACTGATTTAAAAACAAACCTTATCGTGTTGATTTAGTTTGTTGTGGGATATTTATTTAATTTTAGCATTTTTGGACATGTACAGATCTGTAACAAGTTTCAAGGTCTCTATTATAAAATTTGGTGAAACATTGTATGTATGTTTTTGGGAGAAATCTGAGACTAGTTGTTCCTCTAGCTCTATTATTGCTTGAAGGAATCTTAGGATACCCCTAGGGTTCAGTTTAGACAGGTCTTCCTCTTCTATCCAGTAGTCTCTCAAAGGTTGTGTTCTGATGTTCTATGGTGCCATGAATTTCACAAGTACCTATGTGAACAGAATCTACATTTTTTCCTTCTCCACTAGTGAGCCTTTTGAGCGCATAATATTTTTATTACCTGGTCGTAGTGTTCCAGGAGTATATTTAATCGTCTTACCTACTAGATCTTTCCAACAGTTGGAAGTCTCCCTCTCCCGGCTACGCAGGCGAAACTTTTCAAGGTCATACCATCTTCTGGCACTTGAGAAGTTCAACAACAAAAATATATTTCTCAAAGAACATTTTCGACCTTCAACTACTACGAAGAAGTATTATTTTCGAAAAAACAAACACCTGTTCATTGTGTCATAATCTCAGATATTGCACTCAATATTAACTGTTGAACTGTTGACAGATCAGCTGTGCCTCCTATACGTACGTATGGTGGTCTGCAAATAGGCGTAATTATAATTTACAATAAGGGGGACTGGATAATGTTCATACCCATAAAGGAAAGTACCACGGGCCCGGGTTTGGTCCAGGCTTGGCCCAACTATGTAGTACTTTGTGCCAAACTTGTAAGCCAGGCTTGGTAGAAGTCTGGAGTTATAACGATGGGCAATACCTGGTTGCCAGGACTAGGCCAGGCTCGATTGCCAAGACTGGACCAGGCCCGATTGCCAGGACTGGACCAGGTATGGTTGCCAGGACTGGGACATGCACAAGTACCAGAAGTGAGGCAGACTCGATTGCCAGGACTGGGACATGCACAAGTACCAGAAGTGAGGCAGACTCGATTGCCAGGAATGGACCAGGTTCAGTTACCAGGACTGGGCCAAGCTCAATTGCCAGGGCTAGATTAGGCTTGGTTGCCTGGAGTGGGTCAGGCTCGATTGCCAGGACTGGGCCATCCTTGATTGCGAATACTGGCCCAAAATTAAATGCCAATTATTGGCTCTTAATTAAACAATGGGATTAATAATGGTACACACATATTAAGAGAAACTCTGTTAATATTTATTTATTTATTCTTTAATAATAATATTCTCAAATATATATTTAGTTATTCTTTTATTATACGCAAATATATAATTAAATTATTAAAAACCATTTTATTTCATATACTTTAACTTATTTCTGCTTGTTGCGCTGAGCACTTCCACCTTCCCCGTCTTTTGCTCCGGATAAAAAGTTACTCACTGCTGTTTTTTCATTTGATCCTTGCCCGATCTTGGGTTATCATTGGCATGGCCAAAACTGGGTTATCCAGCCCTGGTCCATGCTTGGATCACCATCGTACAGCCATGGCTGGGTTATCCAGCCCTGGCCTGAGCTTGGGTTATCATGGGCATGGCCAAAGCTGGTTTATCCAGCCCTGGCCCAAGCATGGGTAATCAATGGCATGGCCAAGGCTAGGTCAGACAGTCTTGGCCCAAGCTTGGATTATCATAGGCATGGCCAAGGCTGGGTTAAGCGACCTGGCCCTTGCATGGCCCTATACAGGTACGACAAAGCTAGTCTTCAAGTCTTCCCAGTACCGGTTCAGGCTCGGTCCCTTTGTCAACTCTGGGGAATTCCTGCATGGGTACATGTATATTTATTGCGTTTACTTGGAATATTTTTGATTTACTTCAAGGTAGATCCATATCTGTCTAAAATAAATTTTATTTTTCAATTCAACTCGATATCAAAAAATTTGTATATAAAAATTACTAGATAGATTTGTAAAAAAAAAGATACATATATAAATTTCACTTCACATGGAAAAGCGAAAAGCAAAAAGGCACTTCGTTCAGATTCCACATGTGCATAAGGGATCTTTTTTGAAATCCCGCAAGTATTTAAAACAAAACAAAGCTGGTAGATAAGAAAGGCGGCGAACTGGTAAAGGGGCAGCAGGCGGGCGGTATATGGCGCCGCCCGGGGCGGGCCGACGTATTTTGTCCGCCAGACCGTGTTCAGATAATGCGACTTCTCGAGATATTATATATCCTTCAAAATATAAACTCTGCAGGATATATACAATAAGATTCACGCACAATTTAAGAATATTCAAAATAAAAAGTCTGGAATACATTTATAATGTTGAAACGATAAATTATGACAATATAAAAACTATGTTTTAAATTAGTTATGTTATAAGTTGTAAATAAAAAATTATTTGATTTAGAAATTACTATTAAATCGTATAAAGGTCGAAACACACCTATTAGCACTGCACCTGACAAGCATCGTCACAGCACCGTCGAGTGGTCAACTCGAAGGTTGTGTATGGGCTCACTTAACGCATCGACACGGGATCAGCACCGCCGCTATAGGCTTCACTTTATATTGTCAGAGATATTGTATTGGCACACCGTCCGCAAAATATTCTCTCTGAGAAATGTGTTGTGGTTGAGGCGTTGACGTGTCTTATCGGTGCTGTGCTGATGTTGTTAGGTATGTGCGCTTACATTTAAATACACATAAGAAATAAAATCTGATGGTGATGATCAGTCGCTGTTCCTATGAGGTGCTGATAAGTGTGTTTCGACCTTAATTCCCAAACCAGGTATCAAGTTGTTTGAAAAGTTACTCTTCTAAACAATGCAACCAATTATAGAAAGGCATAAACATTCTACTATAGATCAACTCCATAGAGTTACAAACAATACATTTGAAGGCAAGAAACTTTGCTCGGCTTTATTTTTGGACATGACCAAAGCATTCGATAAGATTAGGCATGAAGTACTATTCCACAAATTTCAATCTATTTTTAACAATGTACAGGAATTTTAAAATCTTTTTTAACTGATAGATGTATGTTGACATTCACTGAGACCTAAAAGATCTATTGTGTCCACTTTCTTCTACTTAGCTCCTGAGGAAAGTCTCACAGACTTATTTTCCGGGGGAATTTTAGGATATCTGCAGGCTTCAGTGTATGTAGGTGTCCCTCTTCTATCCACTAGTCTCCTAGGATTCTGAATTGCAGTGCAATCCGCAAGTATGTGGATTATTATGGATGGAGGTTTCTTATACCATACCACAGAATCTACATTCTTCTTCCTGCCCTATTTAGAGCTTTTTCAGGTGCCCATTCAGTGTTCCGTTAGGACTCCTGTTAAAACTCTCAGTGCAGTTTTGCTCTCATTTGTTCTCAACTGGTTGTGGTCACCCAGAAGTATCTTTGATTGTCTAAGCTCTACTAGATCTTTCCAATGGTCAGATTTTCTCTTTTTTCGACTTTGCCTATTTCTTTCAATATTAAATTGCTAGATTATAGATACTTGAGGATGGAGCAAGGAGGCGCCTATTCTGATCTTGGAGAAATAAAAGCTGGAGTTCCACAGGGTAGCGTTTTGGGTCCTATCCTGTACCTACTCTACACCTCTGTCTGACGTACCAGAACCTCCTGAAAAATCCAATCAACTGCAGAACGCAATTCATAAATTTAAACATTGGTCGGAACTGTATCAGATATAGGAATATCAACACATCATAAACCTCTCTTTTCCAATCCAATTTTAAAACCGGTCTGTATATCTGGAATACATGCCAAAAAGATTAATGTTGAAATAATACAAACTTTCCAAAATAAAGTATTGAGGAGCATTGCAAATGCACCTTGGTATATTCGTAATGAAAATCTCCATAGAGGGGAGTGGAGTGGAGTATGAATACAGGGAAGCTCAAAAAGTTGCAAAAAGCCACGACGGAAGACTTCACCAGCATGAGAACATCGAGGTTATCCAGCTCCTAGATCACTCAATTCAGAAAAAAAGACAGAAGACAACAAATCTCACGAGTTAGTGTAGTGTAGTCTAAATTTGAAAGTTTAAATAGTGCCTTGTGCAAAATAGTAGAAGCTAAAAGGACATCATAGGGTTAATCCTAGATTTAGCTTTATAGTATATTAGGGATTAAAAAAAAGTTACTTTGAAAAAATTGAATAGATGAGGCTTTTACTTGATGAAGATCCATACTAAACGATGAAATAAAACAATTTAATTTGTTTAAATCTTCATTATTTGAACTAACGTTCAATTTAAACTTGTGACAGTACACACAGTAGCTTTATCAAACGAGTAAAGGTATAATGAGAAATCTTTAATTTATACAGTGCATTAATACGGAATTTTAAGGATATTGACAAAAGTATTATAATATGATTACATGGAAATAAAGTACAAAAAGTGCCTAAATACGGAATTTTTTTTTCGGTTATTTAACGTCACCCTAGTAATCTACAGTGCACCCTAGTAGTCTACAGTGCACCCTAGTAGTCTACAGTGCACCCTAGTAGTTTAAAGTGTTTCACTGCAGGCTGTACCAGTACTAACCTCGCTCGACTCTGCTTGCCTGTAGTTATCGCATCAGAAGCGTTCCACTACAGAGCTGGGTCGACGCCCAAATACGGAATTCTAATTGTTAATATTCATAGAATTTATTATCATCGTACTTTTGACTTGTAGGTAATTTTTAATATTTGGATACACTTTGAAATTGAAACAAAATAATATTTTCTGAATATTTTAACTCGTTTTTATTAACTCGCTTTCTTGTATGTCGGGTAAAACTTTGTCCATCTCCATAGCAGAGTGGTATAGAGGTTTGGCTGCGAAATTTATGACTTTTAAGCGTAGGGTTCGAATCCTGGAGACGGTGATATTTTTTTTAAATTCTTAATATTGTAACATTTGTAAAATTTTATATTTCGGATATAATCATAAATTATATCCCAAGACCTATGAATTTAATCGATTAAACTGTCTAAATATTTTGAGCATAACTTTGCTTGGAGAATAGTTGAATGCACAATAAATTGATAAAAACCCTCATCATGAAATCAGATACCACCTTTATTTAAACGAAATCTTTTCAAATAAGTTATTAAATCCCAAGACCCGTTTAACCGCGTCAAATTGATGAAAACGTCATATTTTGACGTATGAAAGAAATAATCATAAGTATATATAATTATTTGTTGTTGGTTTCAATTTAAGTTATTCAGTAAATAACCAATAAATTTGAATCGATTAAATTCATAGGTTTTGGGATATAATATATGATTATTTTTTTCATACGTCAAAATATGACGTTTTTTCATAACATTGACGCGGTTAAACGGCTCTTGGGATTTAATCACTTAGGGGGCGTCCACTAATTACGTGAGGCATTATTGAGGATTTTATGGACCCCCTCCCCCCTTGGTGAGATGTAGTAAGATTTTTCTCGACCCCTCCCCCTCCCCTAATCTTACGTGAGATTTTTCAAAATTTGTGTTTTGGATGTAAAAGCGTTGGGTTTATTAAAAAAAAACAATTTGCTTGATTACTTTCATTTAAGACTAGCAAATACTAGTATTTGGGAATATTACCGTAATCTAAAATCACAGTGATAAAATTAGATCATAAATACACGTTTTTTATTTTAATGTAACTTAACTTTGACGCAATTTTACATCGTTTTCTCCTAGAAAAAAATTACGTGATATTTGCCAATGCGCCCCACTTTTTTGTTTCAAATTTTATAAGTAATTAATTTTTTACTTTTTAGTTCGTTTAAAGTATATTAAATTTTTTTTAATTCCATTTATTTGTTTTGTCTTTTGCTATCGATTATCGTTAGAACCTAAACCTGGTATTTCGTAGAAAATCCGAAATACAATAAACTAAAAATAGAAATTAATTTTGTTTCCATCTGTTTGTGCTGAGCATTTTTTTCGACACGACATTTGTTGAGTAATAATATACTCTGAATTTGTATATCGAATTCAGACTGAACTTAATTAACAAGAGTATTTTATTTTCGAAAGTTATCCTTGGGCGATGGTTTATTCGACGTTGTAAAAACGGAGTTTAACTGAAATTTTAATTAAGCTTTAATTAAACATCATAAGTGAACTTCTTTTGTTCCGCTACTAATTGGGTTTCTTTTTCTACGATAGACAAACAAAATGTTTGCAATATTATTGATGTAGAAAGTATGGGAATTTTTAAATTACCGCTAACTTTACACATCTGAAAATAATAACAAGTTTGAAAAAAAAGCGTCTGGCATTTAATGACTATTTTTGAATGCAAATTGAGTGGCTACTAAAGGACGGTTCACACATAACTGCAGCGAGCGATTCGAACTCCAACAAGCATCATTATGACCGATATTACGTCTGCCGATTAATCGATTTCTACAAGACGAGGAGTTTTTAACTGTCAAAACAGGGAAGCACAAAATCCGCTTGCTCTTAGAGAAATATATTTTTAGTATCAGTTTAAATTGAATATCTGGTGTGGCATTATAGGCGACAAGGTACTAGGGCCATATATATGCTCTGCCTCCAAATTTAAATGAAGATTTTTATTTATTTTTTGCAAAATATTTTAGTGATATTTTGGATAATCTGTCACTAGATATAGGAAGGACAATGTGGTTTATGCAGGATGGAGCTCCACCTCATTACAAATTAGTTGTTAGGAATCTTCAAATTGACATTTCCCCAATGATGGATTGGCATAGGAAGCGATTTTGAAGTCCTGAGTATAACTCGCTTGATTTTTATGTTTGAGGACATATTAAGTCCTTGGTTTATTACGGTTACTTGAAATCCCCTTCTGAGACACCGAACTTTCACCTTCTAATAAAAATCACTAAAAGTTTCGTCACAAAATGTTACCAGTTAATTTCATCATCAGGAATAATTTACGTGACGCCCCCTCTAATAAAATGTAAAATAATATTCATTATCTAAAGATATGCCCCTGTGCAGATTTTGATAACAATTAATGAATATACAGTGAAATGATAAGCAGGAAATGAAAAAAAAATTTAACGCCCTGTATCTTTTTTCACGGAAATATTTTAGTTCCATCGCTATATTTTGGACAATTTAATCCGCCCATATAATAAATAATAATAATAATAATACATTTATTATCCACATAAGATATATAAGATATACAAGATGAACATTGAAAAAAATTCCAAATAATGTGTATAAATGGCTAGCTTGGTTCAGGGTCAGACGAGTAATCCTTTCCTGCTCTTCCTCCAATGCCAGGAATAAAATAAAATACTCAATAAAAAAACTAATATTAATTAAACAAAAAATATCAACAAGAAAGCGAAAAATTTTAATGAGGGGTAATTAAAATAATATAAATATAAACATTTTAAGCAATATGGATATACTCAGAAATAACAAGAAGAAAGAAGGGATGATGTGAGCAAGAAGGGGTCAAGGAAGAGGCAGACTTATACTAATTTTTACAAATCAAACAGTTTTTGTATTTTTGTTTAAATATCTAAAAATTATTAATTTTTGAACAGGAAGAACTATGAATAAAAAATATAAGTACTTTCATCTTTCTCCAGAAAGTCTGCTATATAATTTTACAACTTCGTAACGTAGGTACGCAATTAAATTCTCAATAAAGTCTTTTAGAAGGTATATTAAAACATCTAACGTCTAACACTTAATTAATTTTAAACCTTTATAGTGTCAATAATGCTTCTTCAGAGTATCATTAATCATGTCTGCCTGATTGTATCTATATAGTGTTGGCACCTGCATGGAGAAGGGATCAAATTTAAACGGTACGGTTTAATTTCGGCAGTCTAATTACCCAAAAGACATTTTCAGGATTTAATAGTTGATAAAATTGTAATAGATGTTTTTTTAATCTTGTGCGATATGTTCAGTGACGATTGACAGAGTCAAAGACCTTCCTAAGATCACATATAAAAATATAACTTGTGTCTCAGAGAGAAAATAGAAAGCTAATTGAAAACGGGTAAAAGATGAGGTATAAAATTTGACTCTATTGGGTAAACACAGACGTGACGTCTCTTAGACGGCAATTTTATTTTATAAAAAATTGATATAATGCCTTTTTCAGGTGTGGAATTTTCATCGAAATCGAACAATTTTTGACGAAACTAAAAATAAATAACGAAAAATACAGTTTTTTGCGTTTTTCGAGCTAATTTTGACGTTATGACAAAAAGTCACTAATGAAAAAGTTGTAGATTTTTTTAAGATCTACAACTTTTATATTCAACTTTTTTTTCTAGGAACTCAACTTTGGCCGGAAATCGCAATAATGTTTTCTTCCACCCCCCACAAAAAGTGTTTTTTGCCGAAAAAACGTCATAACTTTAAAATCTTCCAATATTTTAATTTTAAATCTTTTTCCATAGTGAGTGACTATAAAAACTACCATCTACCAAATTTTCATCGAAATCGAACAATTTTTGACGAAACTAAAAATAAAAAACGAAAAATGCAGTTTTTTGCGTTTTTCAAACTAATTTTGAGGTTATGTGAAAAAGTCACTGATGAAAAAGTTGTAGATTTTCCAAGATCTAAAACCTTTATATTCAACTTTTTTTTCTGGGACCTCAACTTTGGCCGGATATCGCAAAAATGTCTTTTTCCACCCCCCAAAAAAAGTGTTTTTTACCGAAAAAACGTCATAACTCGAAAAAATTCCCAATATTTTAATTTTAAATTTTTTTCCATAGTTTGTGACTATAAAAACTACCATCTACCAAATTTTCATCGAAATCGGAACAATTTTTGACGAAACCAAAAATAAAAAATGAAAAATGCAGTTTTTTGAGTTTTTCGATCTAATTTTGAGGTTATGTGAAAAAGTCACAAATGAAAAAGTTGTAGATTTTGCGAAGATCTACAACTATTATATTCAACTTTTTTTTCTAAGACCTCAACTTTGGCCGGAAATCGCAATAATGTCTTTTTCCACCCCCCAAAAAAAGTGTTTTTTACCGAAAAAAAGGCCTAACTCGAAAAAATTCCCAATATTTTAATTTGAAATTTTTTTCCTTAGTTTGTAACTATAAAAATTACCATCTACCAAATTTTCATCGAAATCGAACAATTTTTGACGAAACTAAAAATAAAAAACGAAAAATGCAGTTTTTTGCATTTTTCATACTATTTTTGAGGTTATGTGAAAAAGTCACTAATGTAAAAGTTGTAGATTTTTCCAAGATCTACAACTATTATATTCAACTTTTTTTTCTAGGACCTCAACTTTGGCCGGAAATCGCAATAATGTCTTCGTCCACCACCCACAAAAAGTGTTTTTATCGAGAAAACGTCATAATTCGAAAATCTTCCAATATTTTAATGACATCTAATATACCTACATATATAAATAATATTATTAAAAAGGCATTATATCAATTTTTGATAAAATAAAATTGCCGTCCAAGAGACGTCACGTCTGTGGTTACGGGTGTTTGTGGTGTCTATTAGGCCCAATACTTCGAAACACAAGAGTCTATTGTGGCCCATATTTTTTTATACTTTTGCATAATCATATTCCAGAAAAAGGTGGTACGCCAGATCTTTCCGACAGTCCAAGTGTTTCTGTATGATGATTCAGACGTGGATAACTCTTATTTGGAAACATTCTTCGAAGGATGTATGGAAGCCTTGATATAAATTGAATTTGTCGTCTGCATAGGATCCTAGGAAGGTTCACCAGAGACTGAGTGTTTTTGGGTCATCTCTACCAACAGCTATCTACTCTTAGTATTTCCTCCAGTAATTTCTATTCGAAATTAGGATGGCATAAGGCAAGTCGTTGTTAACTGTTGAAAGCATTATTTCAGAGCCTATTGTCAGAATGCTGTGACTTTCAGTATTCACCAGCAATCTGATACGTTGTGGATAAGCCTTTCTTTTCAGAAATACATGGAGAGGAGGTAGGTCCAGAAAGATTTCCATGGCTGCTGACTGTGCGCTAAGTATAGAGATACTACAGATAGATGCAACAAGCCATATACCGCTGTGTAAGAGGGAATGTCCGTCTGAAATCCGGTGAAAGAAAAAGATACAGGCGATTAGAGGTTCTTCTGTCTTTGTCTGAATCCTCGCCGTTACGCGCTATTCTATCTATCTATCTCTCCCTTACACGCTGACGGGTTCCGAGCTGGCTTGTTGCCTCTATCTGTAGTATCTCTATGGTGCTATTGGTAGTAGTAATTGTTAGGTCTCTGTATAATAAAGAGCTATGTTTGGACTAAAGCAAATATTTAAATTTTTGACTTTTAAAACAATGTAATAGGATGCAGGAAGAAAATAAATTGCTATTGTTCGAATGAATAAGGGCGTGTGCTAATGGACCGTTCCAACCAATTGAAGAAGTTAAATCATTTTCTGAGAACCGTTTTTTGTTGTAAACGAAATTCGTGACATTCGATTATTCGCAAGCAAACACCAAATAATAACCGGTCATTATGTGATTTATATCGACACCCAAAATATATTTTCATGTAGACAGTACGGTTCAGTAACTCTTCGACTAATTGTTTTTTTCAATTCATGCATGTAAGAACAGTTCCATCCCACTTTTTTGCACCTCAAATTTAAATCGTTATTTAGACAGTTTAATAACATAATGATAGCATGCCGACGGGAATTGTTTGACAGAACACATTATCAGATCCGAATGTTACAAAAGTGTTACCTATTTTCGTTTGTTATAATGTTATATGTAATAGCCTTTGGTAAACTGTTAAAAATATTTAATGAAAATTAATTTAAGATTTTTTTTTGAGAAGAAATTCAATAGTACACTTCAAATTCCTTTTGCTTCCTCCATCTCGTTATAACCTTTGCAATCCTTGATTTTATTCATTTGATCAGTACAGCTTAAAGTATTGGCTTTTTGTGCTCTTGGTTACACTGTTCAACTGAGCAGATCAGGCTTCACAGTCTTTTTACAAGGTCCTACTTGGAACCACTATGATAGTTACTCTTTATCGCCGTCTTCTTCTTTGGTGGGTCAACAATTTTAGAGTCATTATCATCATCTTCCTTCTTATTAACATCAATCTCCTAACCTTCAAAAACTTCATGGTCATATGCAATTTGTTCATCGAGATCATGTTGATACAATGAAGCTAACGAACATTGCATCCCTAGTTTTCGCAACACACCACAACCATTCTTGCAGCTGCAGAATATCCTACCTAGCTGTTCATTTAATGCAGGTGGTAATAATGTTGTTATCTGTTCCAGGGCTTCATTTTGCAGCACACATATTAGGGGTCCGAATTTCCATTTGTGTTTGATGTTTTCCGGCCTGTTATGGCGTGGTCTTCAGTGGATTTATCTTCCAAACCGCAGCAGCCATCTTTAATGGCGTGGACCTCGACGTATCAACCGACGTTTTAGTTTCGCTATGGCATGAGCGTTCCGCATTCTTCGCGCTTTATCTCAAAAATGGTTAAACGTATAAAAAAATTTTTGATACAAAATTTATAGAGAATTCAATACTCTACAACTTTTATTGATAATGTAAATAAGGTTTTAGACTAAGAAAGGGAATTATTTCTAAAAAACTGATCTTTGCGACCTTTGACCTTGAATATCTCGCACGTATTCATTTCAAGGGGAAACCCTAGTTGTTTTACTTTATAGTTCGGTTCTTATTATATTTCAGCAAATCCCAATAATAAACACATTTAAAATATATGCAAACAATATCTTGGCAACATTGGAATCTCGTCTCCGACTGTCATTTTTTACAGTGTATTAATATTACGAAACCAAACACCGAAATAAATAAAAGCCTCATCGGGAAATGACGGATAGCAAGCTAGATCGATTTTCATTTTACTTTTAATTGTTAATTTTTGATAGCACGCGAGGTTTGAACGTTTCATTTGGAAATACTAATTCGTTGATGTGTGGTATACGCACACAACAGGAAATTACAAAAACTTCTCTGGTAATTTATTTAAAAAAACTTGTATTATAATTTAGTTTTTGAAATGTTAATTAGGTGAAAACACATTGGCATGTTACCGCAACGCTTTTGTTCAATAGTAGTCATTCGGTTGCGTGTTTTTTCAGGGTTAGGTTTTACAGATTTCATTAAATGATCCACTAATACGTGGCACAAACAAAAAAATTATAGACAAAATTATTTCGTGATTGAAGATGTGCTAGGAAAACGGTATCTTGGGACAAAACTAGTGTTATGACGTCAGTTGCCCGCCACTGTATATTCTTCTGCTGGTTTGTGCTGCAAGACGCGACATTGCGAAAGTATAGCAAAAGTCTACGGTATATTGTTGCGAACATTATTTTGATATTAGTTTCGATTTCATTCCATTGATTAGTGAATGCAAGAACATTTTGAGCAAAGTAAACAGTAGGTAGCTGTAAATTATTAATCTTCAAACAGGCTGACATGTTCGTAAATTTCTTTTGATGATACATTAATTAGTTCGTTGCAGGTTTATTAACGGCACAAACACTTGGACCAAATTTTTTAAAACAGACAGTACATGCAATAAACGACTTAACGATAAGTATGCTGGTCAAAGGAAAAAGTATACCAATGAAAGGACGTGTTTAAGCTTATGCAATTGATTTTGAACAAACTTTACATATTATTACCTGTAAGTTTGTGAGTACAACTCTCATACAATATGGGAACAAGTCAATCAAGGATCAGCTCAGTAATGAACATGTTTCCAAAATACTACAATAAAAAATTGATTACTGGGAGCCATGAAATCGTGCAGTAATTCAATGTCTACACTTGGTAAATTGTGTGTTTCCGTTTTTTGAAATCCCGGTTCCCTTTTAAACAGACGAACATACACTGAATGGTGTTCCGCGCAGTGTGGCCAGATGTTCAACCGCCTCAAGTGCCAACTCGACCAGTAAATGTCGCCAAAAATCATTAGTGTTACATATTAAAAAGGCACAAAAATACGGTTTTCTTATGAAGGTACCAGATGTTCGAAAGCTCGCCTATAATTTTGCTGTCATGAGTTCAATAAAGAAAAGCGAACTGCTGATTCCGATTGGTTTAGGTCCTTCTTCTGAAGACATCCCGTCTATTCGAAAAACTGAGGGCGTCTCTAAGGCGAGGTGAAGGCATGAATCGTGTAGATGTGGGAAATTATTTTACTCTCCTGCACGATGCACTGGAAAGCAATGTGCTTTTCGACAAACCTGGAAGCATATATAACGTCGATGAAACAGTCATTCAATTAAATAATCGACCTGGGCATGTTATAGCCGAAAAAGGAGCGAAAGATGTTGTTGTAGTGACATCAGGGGAAAAGGGTGAGACAATCTGGTAACATATTGTGATGTTTCACTGCAACAATTTTTTTGGAATGGTTTAAAAACCACTTCTTACCAAGTAAAAGCGAAGGAGAGGCCCTATTAATTATTGACGGGCATGCATCTCATTGTTCTTGGTGTGCCTTCCTCCGCATACCACGCATTATTTGCAACCAGTCGATAGGGCTTTTTTCAAGTCTCTTAAAACCTTCTTCTATCAAGCTTGCAGAGAATGGATGGAGAGTCACCCCGGAAGAATACTAGGGCGACTACAATTTGCTGAACTTTTAACGAAAATCTGGGGAAAATCAGCGACCGCTGGAAATGCATTGTCAGGCTTCAGAGCCACTGGAATATTTATCTGGATCCCTGATTCCGTACCCGATCATGCTTGCTCTGTTTCTGATCGAATAGTAAACGATGAAACAAGAGAAAGTCAAGGAACACCCACACAACATTCGAACTATAAAGTGAAAAACGCTGTATCAATACAAGAAGTGAGACCCCGATCAATATGTTAGATGATGCAGTGCCATACTGCTCCTATGCATATACAGAAACTCGAAGTATAACTCCAGATTTAACACCCGGAAACCTTTTAGACCAGATTAATCCTATACCCAAACTAGTCGTTGCTGCAAAAAAGCGAGCAAAGTCCGTCGCTACCCTATTAACTTCTTCTGAACACATTGCGATTGTGAAAGAAAGATCCGCAAGTAGAACCAAACAAACAAAAAAGGACGCTCCAAAAAAGAAAATTTCAGAACAATTTTTTTTTCGAAAAACAAAACGCTCACCTTTGCCAAGTTCTGATGAGTTGGAGGGGACAAATCGCCCAATCTGGCAATCCGCGTAAAAGCAGGAGCGGGCAGCTAACCTCAAACCAGTAAGGTAACAGGTAACGTTCTGTACTGCGCATTGAATATTTGTGTTTCTAGTGACTATTCTAAAGCCAATTGTCATCATTTATCAAAAATTCCTTCACTAAAATAACATAATTTTTTTATTATGTTGCATAGTTGTAGATATTATTAGAAATAACAAATTTACAGTTGGAGACAGTCGAAAAGGATCGATTTTTAATTGATATTGATATGAAACACAGCATATTCCCCAAATCTATTTCTATCGCCTACAAACTTCATAATTCACTTATACGCATATCATGTCCAAACTTATGTAAAATTTTTGCGCTTCGGCACAATTAATTCCATTTATAATGCAAAATTTAAGACAGTCTTTACTATATTTTTATATATCGTAAAACATACTTGAGATGAATTGATAAAATGGAACACTGTAATTTAAAATGTGACAAAAAGTTTATAAAATCAACTCTAGTTAAAGAACGTGTAACGGTAAAAGGCGCTAATTTGTAAGATAAGCGCTCCAGCTTGAAAGGCTCCGGCTCTCAAGGGTGATTCGACCCCAAGTTTATGTAACACAAGAATAACAGAAAGGCTGTAAAAATTGAGGGCGCCACTACCTTTTTGACGTCGATAAAAAATACTAATGAATTTAAAAAAACTAAGGCGGAAAAGGTAGAACCGCCTTGTAGAATTCAAATAAAAGTAATTATAAAAAAGTTACTTAAAAAAAGAAAATTTTAAAACTCTACCCGGGCGATATCTCCCTCAACTTTTATAGTTGCGGATTTAGAAAAAAACAAAGAATATGATTTAAAACAAATTTATATTTTACTCTTCTGCCATAGGAAATGAACAAAAGTGAGGAGAATTTGTACTTTTATAGGTTAGTTTATGAAGTGTTGTTTCCGGAAAAGGTAGGTATAGATGTTATAAATGAAACTAACTGTTTCTAATTAATTCCACTATTTAATTGAAAGATTTATGAAAATTATTAAAGGATATTGATAATTATTTCGATATTGACATATCATCGTCAGAATGACAGAAGTTACATTTTATGTGATACCTACTTGATGTTTAATATTTTGGCTAGACCAAATAGTAAGTGACCTATCTTGTGATTGACTTAATATATATGAATAGAGAAAAGAAGAAGATATGATTTTACAAATATTAAAGCTTAGGTATTATTAGCCCTATGGGGATATCCTGGATATCTTTTTCCATTTAAGATCAGTATAACTGTGCAATGATATAGAAAACCAAGGAAAACTATATCTGCTGATCTTTACAATAGTTACTTAAGAAGACAATTTATTAGTGGAGAGCTCCCTAGATTTATCTGTTCATTGACAACTTCATATTGTGGGTCTCTTAAGTGTCTTCTTATTTCTAGTTCTTCAAGGAAATCTAGTTCTTGTTTCTTATCACAAATATGCAGTACTTCTAGTTCTGTGTTAGGTGTTAATGAATGTTTTGTGTCAAGAAGGTGTTTTGCGTAATGTGATTTATCTGGCTGTTTTAATCTTGTTCAACAAATACAGCAATTTCTTTTAAAACAGAAAACAATGTAAGTAAAAAATTGTTAAATGTAAAAACAAAAATACCCCCATTAAAAAAGTCTGGAGTATATAAACTTAAATGTCCAGAATGTAATGCTGTCTATATTGGTCAAACAATTCGAAATTTTGAAATTAGATACAATGAACACTCACGAGCATACAGATTAAAACAGCCAGATAAATCACATTACGCAAAACACCTTCTTGACACAAAACATTCATTAACACCTAACACAGAACTAGAAGTACTGCATATTTGTGATAAGAAACAAGAACTAGATTTCCTTGAAGAACTAGAAATAAGAAGACACTTAAGAGACCCACAATATGAAGTTGTCAATGAACAGATAAATCTAGGGAGCTCTCCACTAATAAATTGTCTTCTTAAGTAACTATTGTAAAGATCAGCAGATATAGTTTTCCTTGGTTTTCTATATCATTGCACAGTTATACTGATCTTAAATGGGAAAAAGATATCCAGGATATCCCCATAGGGCTAATAATACCTAAGCTTTAATATTTGTAAAATCATATCTTCTTCTTTTCTCTATTCATATATATTAAGTCAATCACAAGATAGGTCACTTACTATTTGGTCTAGCCAAAATATTAAACATCAAGTAGGTATCACATAAAATGTAACTTCTGTCATTCTGACGATGATATGTCAATATCGAAATAATTATCAATATCCTTTAATAATTTTCATAAATCTTTCAATTAAATAGTGGAATTAATTAGAAACAGTTAGTTTCATTTATAACATTAATATGAGTAGATTCCACAAAGTAAGGGTCCAAACAGTAAATTCAGGTATAGATCTTGCCTCTACGAAGTCTTGAGACTAGATAAAGTATAAAAGCGATAAAAAGGAGGTCTTTCCTTGAAGAGGGTCGATAGTGAAGTCGATAGTTGAAAAAAATGGAAGCGTCCGTTGGCAGACGTCAATTGTCTTATGATCAGGGTTGAAATTTGAGATCACAGAACTATAATTGGAAGTGACTAATGAGACGACGACCGGTAATTGAAAGGATTTATTCTATAAAATCGAAACAGGTCGATAGACATGTTACAAACGTTTCACAATATTTCGTTGACTCGGCATCTGGTCTTAAGGATTTAATAATAAAAAAAAAAAACAAATCCGTAGTCGGTAAAATTTAGATACTAAAACACAAATTTAATTTATTTTATGAAAAAAATTACTGGATTCTTAAAAACAAATTTAACTTTTATTTATTAATTTGAATTGAACAAATTATACTGTTGAAGTATATAGGGTGGCCCACCGTATACGCTTTGATTTACTTCATCTAATTGGCAGATTATCAAAAAATGCAGATGTAGTTTAATAATGGCCACATATTGAAAACATTTTGTTCTATACAAGGTACCTGCATACATAAAAAAAACCGATGATGTATTTAAAAACCCGATGATGTCCTGACCTAAAACAACCCGATGATGTCCAGTAAAATTAACCATTTATGTGCACACTACGTACAAGCTGTAAGAAGCGTCCAGCTCTTTACAACTTCAGTGATTTTGTTTGTTTGTTTATTAATTAGGCGAGTACGATACTGTGCTATTGTTATCGGATTAACGACTACCTGCTGTGGGTTTTGGCATAAGTCAAAACGAAATATCTTGGAACGAAGTATACATTCAGATCATCATCCTCGTAATGTATTTTCCAATATAATTCTCCATTTTCTTTTACATTTTTAGAATGTTATTTTACACAAAACATGGTGAAATTCAAGACTCATTGTTCTACCTCATGGAATAATTGGTGAGTATCTTGTATCTTTGAATACAGACACGTCGCATAAATATTATCGCTAACAACATAAAGACACCTATACGGCCATACACACGCTATTGTACCTAATATAAATGTAACAGAAGAAGATAACACACTCATCTAGACTGTTTAATATACATGCTATGTAATGTAATAAGTTTATTAATAGATAACATCTCCTAATTATTCGCGTTGATTGGCAGTATAATCGAAGATTCAACGAACTAAATATATACGCTATATATTATGTTATCAAAGGCGGAGAGGGTTGTATAATATACAGGGTGTCCCGAAAAGATCGGTCATAGATTATACCACATATTCTGGGGTCAAAAATAGTTTAAAAGAACCTCACTGACCTTTATACAAAAAAGCATACAAAAAGAATTACAGGGTGATTTATTTGAAAATTTAAATTAATTTTTTTAACGTTGCTCTAGACATAAGAATACGATAACCCATAAACTGCAAGTAGTAGCGCTCATTTATTTTTATTTATTATGGATATTCAGAGGGGGTCAGCACACTTTTAACCCCCCAACTTTTTTTGAGGGTTACATTCAACAAAATATGGGACGCCACTGGGATAAAACGTCTGTTCTTAAAGTTTTTTGCCACTTTGTATTTTTTTGTAAACATTTTAGTTTGCGAGATACAGCCACCCTATTAAATGTCAATTTCAAAATATTGAATTATTAAATTGTACTGTATTTTCATAAGTATCAAAATAGTTATTTATATATTTAAGTTCTTGAAGTGATACTTTTGCGCACGAGTTGCGTAAATGAAAGCACGAGCGTATAGCGAGTGCCTTTTTTCGCAACGAGTGCGCAAAAGTACTCCACGCATGAGTATCGTACAATATTTTATCTACGACCACATTAAAAAATATTTTTCAAACTTTGATTGATAAAACACTGATTGTTAAGCTAAATAAACATGGAAGAAGAATCCGATTGCACTCCTCTTGAAATTGCAGAAATCGCGTGCAATGTAACTCAAAACCTGTTTCCGGAAAAGTCAAGAAAAATATACATATGAAGTCATATGGCGATTTTTTTGATTGGTGTAACACTAAAAAATCAAAAAATACACGGAAAATGTTCGTATTGCATATTTCTCGGAAAAGTAGAGCAAATGTCAATGGAAATCATAAACGTTATGGTCCCATTATTCAATGTTGAAAACTACCATAAATTTAAATTTAAACATTGATTTAAGTTAATTTCATAAACTTATTACCTTCATATAATATACAAATAAAAAATTGTGTGAGCCGTCACAGGACGCTTTGCAGATGTGAAACATCAAAATTGTTTTGTATAAGTTATATATATATATATATATATATATATATATTTGACCATTTTTGACAATTTTTCAAATATTTTGGCAATTTTTCAAAAATTTTGACAATTTTCAACAATTATTGACCATTTTGACAGTTTTTTATAATTATTGACCAGTTTTTCAGAATTTTAACAATTATTGACTATTATTAACCATTTTTTAAAATATTTAACAATTTTTGACAGTTTTTGACCATTTTTGACCATTTTTCAAAATTTTTAACGATTTTTGAGCATTTTCCTAATTTTTTACAATTATTGACCATTTTTCTAAATTTTTACAATTTTTGACCATTTTTTCAAATTTCAACAATTATTGACCTTTTTTTTTCATTTTTGACAGGTTCTGACAATTATTGACCATTTTTGACAATTTTTAACAATTATTGACCATTTTTGACAGTTTTTTATAAAATTTGATAATTTTTTCAAAATTTTGACAATTTTTGACCATTTTTCAACATTTTAACAATTATTGACCCTTTTTGACAGTTTCTAACAATTATTGACCATTATTGACAATTTTTCAAAAATTTTGGCCATTTTTCAAAAATTTTGACAATTTTTAACAAGTATTGACCGTTTTTGACAGTTTTTTATAATTATTGAGCATTTTTTTTTAAATTTTTGACCATTTTTTCAAATTTTAACAATTATTGACCATTTTTGACCTTTTTTCCCATTTTTGACAGGTTCTGACAATTATTGACCATTTTTGACAATTTTTAACAATTATTGACCATTTTTGACAGTTTTTTATAAAATTTGATAATTTTTTCAAAATTTTGACAATTTTTGACCATTTTTCAACATTTTAACAATTATTGACCCTTTTTGACAGTTTCTGACAATTATTGACCATTATTGACAATTTTTCAAAAATTTTGGCCATTTTTCAAAAATTTTGACAATTTTCAACAATTATTGACCATTCTTGATAGTTTTTTATAATTATTGACCATTTTTTCAAAATTTTGACAATTTTTTACCATTTTTCAAAATTTTAAAAATTATTGACCATTTTGGACAGTTTTTGACAATTATTGACAATTTTTCAAACATTTTGACATATTTACCAATTTTTGAGCATTTTTGACAGATTCCGACAATTATTGACCATTTTTGACAAGTTTTCAAGAATTTTGACTATTTTTCAAAAACTTTGACAATTTTTAACAATTATTGACCGTTTTTGACAGTTTTTTATAATTATTGACCATTTTTTAAAAATTTTTGACCATTTTTTCAAATTTTAACAATTATTGACTATTTTTGACCTTTTTTTTTTCCATTTTTAACAGGTTCTGACAATTATTGACCATTTTTGACAATTTTTAACAATTATTGACAGTTTTTTATAATATTTGATAATTTTTTCAAAATTTTGACAATTTTTGACCATTTCTCAACATTTTAACAATTATTGACCCTTTTTGACAGTTTCTGACAATTATTCACCATTATTGACAATTTTTCAAAAATTTTGGCCATTTTTCAAAAATTTTGACAATTTTCAACAATTATTGACCATTCTTGATCGTTTTTTATAATTATTGACCATTTTTTCAAAATTTTGACAATTTTTGACCATTTTTCAAAATTATTGACCATTTTGGACAGTTTCTGACAATTATTGACAATTTTTCAAACATTTTGACATATTTACCAATTTTTGACCATTTTTGACAGTTTCTGACAATTATTGACCATTTTTGACAATTTTTCAAACATTTTGACAATTATTGTACATTTTTCAATAATAATTTGATTTTTTTGACGATTTTTGATTGGTTTTGACAATTATTGACCGTCTTTGAGAATTATTGACCATTTTTGACAATTTTTCAAAAATTTTAACCATTTTTAACAATTTTTGTTTCACATCAAAAAGAGTGTTATAATGATTATCCCATTTAAGAAGCATTGTACTTTTTCGCACTCTTTTTGGTGTTATAATGAAACTTCCATTTAACAAGCATTGTTCTTTTTCGCACGCTTTAGACGTATGTATAAAATGTAATTTCACGTATTTATATGAGTTTGTAAATGCTTCATTTTAATGGTGGTCGTAGATAAACAACTTTATTACTAAATTATAATTTATAAACAAACACGGTTTTAATTTAACTTCAATATGTAATAATAAAGTTGTTTTTGATACTTATGAAAATACAGTACCTACAGTTTAAGATTCAATATTTTGAAATTGACATTTAATAGGGTGGCTGTATCTCGCAAACTAACATGTTCACAAAGAAATACAAAGAGACATAAAAGTTCAAGAATAGATGTTTTATTCCAGTGGCGTCCCATATTTTGTTAAATGTAACCCTTAAAAACGCTAAATAGTGTCTAACATAAATTTTCATGAATTTACGTTATACCGTTTTAGAGCAACGTTGAAAAATGAATTTAAATTTTCAAATCAGTCACCCTGTAACTTTTTTCGTATGCACTTTGTGTATAAATAAGTGAGGTACAATCGACATATTTTTGACCCCAGAACATGTGGTATATAATATATTTTTACTCAAAAATGTTCACTACAGACATTGAAGAAACGTCAGGTAGACACCACGGTTTACAAGCTTGGAAATATCTCTTCTATTACCAGTAAGATGGAGAAAACCGAGAAAATAATAAGTTGAAGCTTTCGTCACCTTACACGAAATAACGAGTTTCTCGAATTTTTAAGAAGAAGGTCCATGTAAAGACAGAAATGCAGAACAAATGCTTTGAAATGCGCTTTTCTACAGATAAAGTCTCAAATAAAGACGTGCCATTTGAAAATAAACTGTAGTCCGTCGTTTTATGTCTTTTTTTCTTCAGTTTAAATTATTTCCTAGACGTGAGGCTTAACTTTACTTGACGAATAGTATAAACGATACAAAAATAGTGAAATGTTAGCGTAGAGGAAAAAAAATGGTAGACAGATGCGAATTTAGCACACTTGCAGATTCTTATTATTGGATAAAGGAAAAATTTTAGCAATAAATATTTTTATACTTGACTTATTGTCTGATTGGTTCAAACCACAATAGGCAAATCTTTGAATTGTTTGTTTCCATATTATCACTGGAATATTAAAATGGAGAAATTTCACATTAAAGTCATGTAGAAGGTCGGGGAAAAAAGGTGGTGCTTAGAAATTTCTCGTTTAAAATCTTGTTTTTCGCCAGCTTTTCACGGATAACCTCGGTCAAAATAACTGGTAGATCCCCCCTAGTAATTTTTTAGCTGGTCGACCCATGACGGAATAGCTATAAATATACCCATGTCTGTAGTTAATTAAATTGCATTGATTTTTTAATTCAATTATGTTCTTGTCAGTTAATATAATAATTTTATATTTAGTTAATAGATTTGGTCTGGATCCTGTACTAGTAAAAGTATCGCGGTGTAAAAACCTGTATTCCCAAAAGAAAGTCGGGAAAACACATGCCTTAGTCTCTCAAACTCAAAAAGTTGGAAAATAATGGTGGTAAATGATACCTTTGTGAATCGACAGAACTTTTATAATTTTTTTTTGTTTTAAAATCCAACGCATAAAAGATATGATACAGTGAAATAGATTGAAAAAGTAATAAGTATGTGTTTTTTTAAGTAACAAATTAAATCTATCGACTGGAAATTCAAAAGAAATAACAATATTTTTTGTGTAACTTCTTAAGCCGCGTTTCCACTGAAATCGGCGTAGCCGATCCGTAAAGCACAATCTGTGGAAACGTGTCAATCAGCATTGCCGATCGTCATAAAAAGGCGATCGGTTTGCCGAACGGAGAACCACCAAAAGTCGGTCCGGATCAAAGGAAGCCGAGCCGAATCGAAGTGGTTGAAACGCGAGGCCGATTGGCACAGATATTTTGGTACGTGGTTAATGATGAGCGATATCGTGACTTTTTAATCACGTCGTGAAATAATATCGTGATTTTTTAATATCAGTTATCTTAAAACGTGACGTGATCACGACATTTTTGATATTCGGTTTTAAATATACGATGGGAAAAATTGCATCTATTTTCATTTCGTAAGATTATCTATTTGCTATTTGCACAGTCCTTTTATAATCCTATGATAATGAATAAAACAAAATTCGATCTTGTTGAAAAATTTTAGTCGACTGAGAGCGATGAAGGAAATCGCAATAATGTCTTTTTCCACCCCCAAGTGGTTTTTTACCGAAAAAACGTCATAACTCGAAAAATTTCCGATATTTTTATTGGAAATTTTTTTCGGGGTTTGTGACTATGAAAGCTACCTTCAACCAAATTTTCAGCAAAATCGAACAATTTTTGACGAAACTAAAAATAAAAAACGAAAAATGCAGTTTTTTGCGTTTTTCGAGCTAATTTTGAGGTTATGTGAAAAAGTCACTGATGAAAAAGCTGTAAATTTTTCCAAGATCTACAACTTTTAATTTCAACTTTTTTTCTAGGGACTCAACTTTGGCCGGAAATCGCAATAATGTCTTTTTCCACCCCCCCAAAAAAGTGTTCTTCACCGAAAAAACGTCATAACTAGAAAATCTTCCAATATTTTAATTTGAATTTTTTTTCCATAGTTTGTGACTATAAAAACTACCATCTACCAAATTTTCATCGAAATGGAACAATTTTTGACGAAACTAAAAATAAAAAACGAAAAATGCAGTTTTTTGCGTTTTTCGAGCTAATTTTGAGGTTATGTGAAAAAGTCACTGATGAAAAAGTTGTAAATTTTTCCAAGATCTACAACTTTTAATTTCAACTTTTTTTCTAGGAACTCAACTTTGGCCGGAAATCGCAATAATGTCTTTTTCCACCCCCCCAAAAAAGTGTTCTTTACCGAAAAAACGTCAACTCGAAAATCTTCCAATATTTTAATTTTAATTTTTTTTCCATAGTTTGTGACTATAAAAACTACCATCTACCAAATTTTCATCGAAATGGAACAATTTTTGACGAAACTAAAAACAAAAAACGGAAAATGCAGTTTTTTGCGTTTTTCGAGCTAATTTTGAGGTTATGTGAAAAAGTCACGAGTACAAAAGTTGTAAATTTTTCCAAGATCTACAACTTTTATGTTCAACTTTTTTATCTAGGAATTCAACTTTGGCAGGAAATCGCAATAATATCTTTTTCCACGCCCCCAAAAAAGTGTTTTTTAACGAAAAAACGTCAAAATTAGGTTAATGTTCAATATTTTCATTCGAAATTTTTTTTCGTGGTTTGTGACTATGAAAGCTACCTTCTACCAAATTTTCATCAAAATCGAACAATTTTTGACGAAACTAAAAATAAAAAACGAAAAATGCAGTTTTTTGCATTTTCGAGCTAATTTTGAGGTTATTTGAAAAAGTCACTGATGAAAAAGTTGTAGATTTTTTCAAGATCTACAACTTTTCTATTCAACTTTATTTTTAGAAATTCAACTTTGGCCGGAAATCGCAATAATATCTTTTTCTACCCCCCCAAACGAAAAAACGTCAAAATTCGAAAAATTTTCAATACTTTTATATGAAATTTTTTTCATGTTTTGTGACTATGAAAGCTACCTTCTACCAACTTTTCATCAAAATCGAACAGTTTTTGACAAAACTAAAAATAAAAAACGAAAAATGCAGTTTTTTGCGTTTTTCGAGCTAATTTTGAGGTTATTTGAAAAAGTCACTAATGAAAAAGTTGTAGATTTTTCCAAGATCTACAACTTTTATATTCAACTATTTTTTCTAGGACCTCAACTTTGGCCGGAAATCGCAATAATGTCTTTTTCCACCCCCCAAAAAAGTGTTTTTTACCGAAAAAACATCATAACTCGAAAAAATTCCAATATTTTAATTTGAAAATTTTTTCCATAGTTAGTGACGCATTTTCGTCGAATGAGAGCGATGAAGAGGTCAATATTATGTTCGCTTTCGAATATTTCGATTCACTCATTCGATTCATTATCGTTTTCGCTGGCTGTGATCACACATTTGCTTATAGGAACTGTGACTTTCTGCGATTTGTTCGTATCAGTGAAAAAGTAACAGTTCGTGAAATATCTCTCATCACTATACGTGGTGAAATTATTTTTTTCCAGTTCTCTCGCGGAAGTTCAATTTATTAAATTTATAAGTTACAGATTTACGTTTAAATAGTAAATTCACTTTACCTCCCGATTATACTAGTGTAACCTGGAGTAGTTCAAATATGGCAACATTACATTCTATTTTATCTGATTCGGAATGGGCTTTCTTTTAACACTCAGAAAACTATAGTTTTTATCTTATAGAGTATATTATAATAAATTATTCTCTGCCTGTTTTCCCATTAAATCTTTATCTAAATTTTTCTCCAATAAGTAAAAAAATTGTTTCCCAATAACACAAGTAATTCTTTCTAAGAAGCAAACACATCTAGTTTTCTATAAAAGTATCTCTCAGGTAACAAGATGTATATGTTAACAAAAATAAATGTATTTTTATGTAACACGAGAGTTCTTTTCAAAGCAGAATATTGTACGTACTTTCAAGTCTAGGGAAAGGGCGACGAAGTAATAGAGTATATTCGCCGGAAATACGAAACAGACTCAGACTCAGTTGGTATAACAATAACAGGGCTTGTCAGAATGGACGTCTCGCCGCACACATTGTATATGTATAACATCAGAGAAAACCGTAAACGTCTGCTTTCCCTCAAACTGATTTTACCACACGCTAAATGGTATTTATGTGGTGTCAGATACCAACCAAGTAGACAGAATAATTTTATTCAATTGATATCCTTCAAAATTTCAAACCAAATATATAAAAACAATATTTATATTTCAATACAAACCTTTTTTTATATTTAAAGAAATTTTTGATGTAATTTTCAATTACCACTTTTATTCAAGAGATTCAAATGAAAGACCCTACCGACACTACTCATTGTATACAGATTCAAAAGTAGTTTTTTCTTCGCCAAGAATGGACTGGATACTAATAAAATGATTAGTTTCAAATAGTTTTAGTAGATACAAATTTTGTTTTTGCAATAAATACATGTTTACATTTTTTTTGTTGGAGAGTACATTTTTGGTACGATAATTTTGCTAGCAAAAACAGTTGAATTTTAGGATTTGGACTGCCAACATAAATCGTCAATTAATAAGTGAGATTGACCGTGCTAGAATAATAGGTCTAATTGAATAAGGCCATTCTCAAAGGTTCGTGGCTAATAGAGTAGATCGCAAAGTGAAATAAATATTAAATACGTAAAACAGAAAATTGTTAAAATAAAATATGTATAGATGAGTGTATAAATAGGTAAATGTATAGATAAAATGATAGTATATAACTATGTATAGATAGAATAATATATATATATATATATATATATATATGGCTTAACACCTCATGTGAGGTTGCGCCGCTTTCGCTTTCTAAATCCGTTTATCGGGGTGGATCAGTCCCCATCCTCGGTTTATTATTGTATCCGTTCGCTTATTTGCCGCCATTTCTTCCGGTCTCTTGTTTCTTGCTTCCATCTTGTCACACCTGCCCTGATCAAGTTGTCCTCTACCTCTGCCAACCATTTAGATCTGGGTCTTCCACGTCTTCTCTTCCCTCCCGGCTGCCATTGTAGCATAGCCTTCGTTACTGCTTTCTTCCCTTGCCTCCATATATGTCCCAGCCATTTGACTCTTTGAGTTTTAATTTTCTTCTCCGTTCAGTTCTTCTAATATTTCTTGGTTCGTTCTCCTTCTATATTCTTGTTCTTCTATCTTCACTGGACCCAGAATTGATCTTAATATCTTGCGTTCGTTTATCCTTAGCAAACTTCTTCTGTTTTCGTCATAGTTATAGTTTCTGCTGCGTACATTGTTATTGGCCTTATTATTGTTTTGTATATGTTCAACTTTGTTTGCATAGTCAATATTTTACTTTTTAACAAATTGTATACGCTCGATTTGTTGCCATTATTTTTTCTTAGACCTCCGTTCTTCTTTCTCCTTTATTGTCTATCATTACACCCAGGTATTTAAATTTTTGTACTTCTTCGAATTTTTTATTTCCTATTCGTATTTCCCCATTTTGTCCTGTTTTTCCAAATCTCATTTTCTTCGTTTTCTTCACATTAATTTTCAGTACCAACTTCCTCCCTTCCTCCTCAATCTCCCTTAGTAATTTTTCCACGATTTTCCTTTTTTTTGTCACTAGTACCATGTCATCTATGTCATCTATAGAATAATAAATAATTAAATAAAATATGTAAATAAATATATAGATATTCAAAAATCAGTCAGATTGTGCATCTCGATCCTGTTCTATCCTTTCCTCTATTTGCTTCCTCTCCATTCTGCCGAGTCTATCATGATTTTCACCATGTTTATCGTACCCCCAGCCCATTCCCTACCTCCGACCTTTCCTTTTCCCATCTCATACACTGAATTAGTGTATCTTCAGCATCATCCCTATTTTTGCAATATATGCACAAGTCATCACTTGCTTTGCCGATTTTATGGCTGAACGACCCATGTCCTGTAAGTGCTTATGTAATGTGGTAGTCTATTTTGCAATGATGATTCCTCTTTTATTTATTCGCTTATCGCTTCCTTTTCATGTTTTCCTCTTTCCCATACTCGATTTCTCTCCTCAACCAATAGATTTATTGGTGGGACGCCAGAGACTATTCGAATAGCTACGTCAGATACCGTCCTATATCCAGAGGCTATTCGGAGTAGCATACTTCTCTGTACCATCCCCATGTCTTCTTTGTACTTCGCAGTTTTCGTACTCATACCGGGGATCCGTACAGCAGTATGGATTTTACTACCTCCCATAATACTCGCCTTTTGGGTAAGATTTTCCCAAGTGTCGCTTTCATCTGCAACTTTCATCCCAGCTTTCCTTACCGTTTCTCTTATATGGGTTCTAAAGGATAATCCCCGATCGAACCAAATTCCCAAGTATTTGACCTCTTTGGTCGGTGTGATTGTAACACCTCAAATTCAACATTTTCCCCCCTAGGTCCATATAGAACTATGGTGCCATCCCCATCAAGCCATTTTTGTATTTCCCTCATAGCCTCATTCAGTATGATTTCGAGGTGTCCTTTATTTGTGGCCGTTGCCACAATTGCCACAACATCAGCAAATCCGATGATTTGTACTCCTTCTGGTAGCCTCATTCTCATTAGTGGGTCATATTAGGAGCGGTGGAAGGCATGCTACCAATAAAAGGCAAAACAGCTATATCCATTTGGCGATCCGGAGAAACCCGACCATGGCATTACCAGCACTCCAAAGATTGGGAATTCCAGTATCAGTTTCTCCATTACGGAGACGAATACTTTCGACAAGATTGAGGTGTCTTCGACCAATGAGAGTACCTCGACTACTATACATCCTAGCCCAAAGAATTTTGTAATTATGTGCTTTTTTCTGAAGAGACAAAAATTTTTTTGGTGCATGATACCCATTGAATACATATGTGGAGAGAGCCAACGAGAGCAGCCCAGCTCGATCTGTGCTGTCTTTTAGAGGAGGAAGTGCTATGTTTTGGACTGGGACTATGTCCAATGGTGATGTTCACTGGTAATAGATACCTCAGGGAGATTCTACTTCCTCACGTGAGACTATGGCGAGCAGCTGTTTGACGACGCTTTGTTTTTATGGACGATAACCCTCGTCCTCATCGCAGCAGAGCTGTAAATGATTATCAAGAAACAGAAGGCAGCAATCGTTTGGACTGGCCCCCTTATCGCCAGACATGAATCCAATAGAACATGCTTGGGACATGATTTCCAGGGCAGTGGCAGCACGCAGAAATCCACCCAGGAGTGTACAAGGGCTTGTTCATGCCGCTCAGGAGGAATGGTGGAATTGGAATATCCCAAAACGGCATATTATCAGAAATCTGGTTAACAGTATAGGTAGGCGTCTCAAAGCCAGCATAGATTCTAGAGGTGGAAATACTCATACATTATTAAATAAGTCCAAATTTATGATTTTTCATCCAATTGTCTCCAATCCATTCTTGAAGAAAAAATTACTTTTGGAGATATTGGGTGATGCAAAACTTTTGAATCAATGTGTATTTAAAATTACGGAATTACTTTTTAATATACTTTTTCATCGTGTTTCACTCAGTTCTTTGCTAGATGAGCATCAACACTAGTCATAGAGTTTAAAATTAAACGCCCTTGATTACTTTTACTATTATTAGCATCGAAATGCAGTCGACGTCCGAACAGCATCAGGTCACAGTAGATAAGCGACCAATTTACACGCACACGCACGCACGCACGCATTTGATCAATATTGTAGATTGTTGTTTTAATAAATTCTTCATTTATTGTTTTGAATTTCTTGAGAATATGCAAAAGGATTCAGAATAAGATACGAATTATCATTGACTATTACATGTATAAACAGTCTGTAATATAATACTCGAGTTGTTTGACCATTCGTATCACGCGAGGTACTATCAGTGCTTTTTTGATAAGTTTGTCTTTCTCTGTGCCCACACTTATTTTATTCTTTCTAGTCTTTTCAAGTTTATCTCAATGTTAGTTATCAGTTAGTCATTTTTTAACAATTGGCTTCGAAACTCCAGTAATCCAGTAGTCTTGGGATTTCAAAACAAAATTCATACGACTTTGAAAGAGCAACTGTGGCAGAAAATGAGCTTTAGCAGCCGAAGACTATTAGATGCACGAGCGAGCGAAGCGAAGCGAGGGCAGCTGATAGTTAAGGGCTGCTAAAGCGTTTCCTGCATGTGTGACACACAACTGTTTTTCGCATACCGAATAAACAAAAAAAATAGGAAAATATAACAAAAAACTTTGACATTCACTGACGTTTAATGAAAAAATTTACAAAGTACTCAAGTGACAGATAAAAAAACTTCAAAAACCGTGTCGTTATGAATTTTCCGCCATTGGGCTGCTAAACAATACTTTCCCCCTATTTTTGGTGTTCATTTGATTGGTTTTCCGGTAAGGTAGGCGAAAAATATTTTTACTATACAACAATACAACATATTAGAACCATAATGTGCTTGCAAATATTTAATAGATTTATCATATATTTCTAAATAAAAGGTATTAAATAATCAGTTAAGTAATATTTAATGAATAGCTGAGTAAAAAAACCGTATAGTAGACTTGGATTCATGATGGCCCTTTCGTTAAGGTACGTATGGCTGAGCACACCACAGTCTGCGCTCTCTATCTCAAAAACGGTTCGACGTATAAAAAACTGTTTCAAACAAAATTTGTAGAGAATTTTATCCTCTGCAATTTACATAATATATGCAAATACGATTGGAGGCGAAGTAAACGAGATATTCTCAAAAAACTGATTTTCGCGACCGTTGACCTTGAGTATTTAAGCTCGCTCACACGTTGGCATATGTGACTTTTGAGACAACATTTGTTATACCAAAATAAAAATTTATACAGAAATTCAGCTTATTCCGTTTGTTGTTTTAACTAAGATTACTGTATTAGAGATATTTAAAATGGGAGACCTTTTTAATTTTTCCATAATTACTGTTTCGGAGCTGTTCCAATATTCTGTAGACCTACTTTTTCTGCAATATTTTTTAATACCTCAATTTGTTTTAGGACCATTACAGCGTCTTGCGTTAAAATTGCAAGGTAACCGGCAAAAGCTAGAGAATACTCAAATTTAATATCCGTTCTACCTAGTTTTATGGGTTGATCAACATAAGTTTTCACCATTCCTGAATTACTTTTTCCAAGCCGCAGTAAAACAATAATGGGAAAAGTCCATCTCCATCCCCAACTCTAACTCCTTTTCTTATTTCAAATGGTTCTGAAGGTTTCCACAGCACGGAATTCGGTTAAACTAAACATATTTTTATTTAATTGAACATTAAAAATAAAACAATTATTGATAGATGTCGAAGAATAAAAATATATTATTCTACGCTTCACAACTAGTTTTGAAAAATATTTTTCAAAAACAGTGACCGTTCAACGAAGAAAAAGACAATTATTTTGAAAATTAACTGTTCTGCATCTTTTTTCTCGCTAAAATTTTACTGTCTGTAAAAATAAATGTCTTTCACCTAACAAATTAACTGTAAGATGAAAGTTATTAATGCCGTCGGTAGTTTTATAAGCTCGCAATTTTAATAAACAAACAGCTTGCTCCTTGCTAAGAAACTTGAGACTTTACTCCAAAGTCCGCACTAATAATTCAACTGAGCTGCAAGCAATACCCACCTGTGTTTATTACAGGATAGGACTCTAAAGTTAAAATAAAATAATGATTTTAAGAAACTATACCTTCTGAATGATATGATAAAACAAAAAAAATTTTAATTTCTCTTTCTTTTTCTATCACTTTTTCTCGTCCTTATACACCCACCACTTTATTATATTTTAATCATGCTACACTACATTTTTTTTCTAGAAACCGACCCTGCTCTTTTAAAATTTCGAAACCACCAGTTTCTTAAACTTGTTAAATAATTGCACTTTCAAAGTTCATCTTTTATTCATGCACTTTTTAAGTCGTTGGGTTACAGGTGAGTAAAACAGTTTAATATTCCCCTGTAAGTTAAGGTACTATAAAGTCTTTGTGTATAGTTGGAATATTCGTCAAAATTAAAATAGCAACGAACGGAAGTTTCACCGGTGAAATATATACAAGACTTTATGTGATACCTTTAATAACACAGACTTATGAAATAAAAATTTGCTGTAAATAATTATTTGGTCTATTGCCTTTTCTTTATAATATCTCATAGATTTTCATATTACTCTTTCTTGGGTAACCTTCATCTACTTCTAATAACTTTCCGTTCCCATAATTGTAACCTGTCTATAGTTTTCTTAATCAGAATGCATTACTTTGTAACCTCTTCCAGCCCTTGTGATCTCACTTTTGTTCTGTTCCCTTCATGGCCAATATTATTAGTCTTATTAACTTTGATGGTACTTCTTTTCACCGAATCTCAAACTCTCCTGAAATCAATGAATACCATTACAGGTGGTTCAATATTTGATCCGTTGTTCCTCTGCCTCTCCTGAAACCCCTATAACATTCTTCTAGCGTTGGATTTTTTGGACAAGTTGATATATCCTATTATCTAATACTTCCCCTCCATGTTTTAGATTTTCGGCCATTACACCATTCTTCGGTTTCGCATTCTATTCCTTCATTTAGAAAATCTGACACCTTTTCATGTTGTTTTTTTCTTATCCTATTAGATTCCCTTCTTTGACCTCGATGTATATTGTTTGCTCTTTATTCTTTGGCCTTTCTTCGCTTCTCTCTGAAAATTTCGTATTTCATTCTTTCTATAGAATTTTTCTACATTTGCTATTTTTTGTACATTTTTTTTCTTTGTCTGGTTAATTTTCTGGCTTTTGCCCACGTCTTTTTTAATCATTTTCGTCTTATTTTTTTTGTGTTCGTACTGCTCTCATGCGTTATTTATTTCTCCGCTCGATTTCATTCTAACAAACTTTATCAAACCTCTCTTTTATCTGATAGCCCTTTTTTTGGTATGGCGTCCTATGTGTTCTTGTTTATTACCTCCTACATCTTCTTCCATTCTTCCTCTACTTCATCTGAACCTTGATTATGTTCTCTGTATTCACTTGCTATCGCTTGTCTATATTTATTTTGAATCTCTGGGTATTGAAACCGTCCAAAATTATATATACTACTCTTCCTCTGTCCTGGGCTTTTTTCCTTTCATTTATTTGATTTTTTGTCCGTTACCACTAGAACCGTTTATATTTACTCCTCACATTCACTATACAATTTATTTAACTAATCACCCCTTTTTCCTGATTATTTTGGTCAGGATATTAGATCAATGTTGAAAATTAATGTATTTAATAAATGTGAAAGTAGACATTTCGCAGTTTTTTTAGTATAGTTATTCGAAATATTAATTTCTAAAAACTTTTCGTTAAAACATGTTTTAATAACTAAAATTGAATACTTCTTGTATTTCTCCAGTATTATAACTCCGCCTTTCGTCTTAGTTGAAAGATCTTTCACAAAGTGGAAAAACAAGTTAGGAAACTAAAACAAAGCATAAATTGAATTTACGTTTAATTAACAAGTTTTGATTAGTGAATTCAGTGTTACAGGTTTCGTATGGAGAATTTTCGTATACCTACCGATTTGTATAAAAGTTTTTCAACGAGTGAGACAAGGTAAAAACAGAATTAGACGAAGAGAGATTTGCGGTGATTCAGAAGAACATTGAACAAACAGACTCAGACGAGCTGATAATTTATTTAGAAAAAACTCGGTGTATTTGGTTGAACATCCGACGCACTTTTCGTAACGAGATTTTAAAACGTGTTTTTTGGTTTTTATAATACCGGATGTCCCAGAAGCTTCTGCAAAAATCTCGTAACTCAGAAACGACAGGGAGATTCGGTTTTCGATTAACAATTTATTTTCATATAAAGTTTTTGATGTGAAACATGTAAACCTGATTTTTGGTCCATCATATATGATGGTATATATGTACTATACATAGTCCATACGTAGTAGTGTGTGAGGTGGGTCAACGCGATGCCAATCTCTCTTGCCGCACACCTACAGGTGTGAAAAATTGTCAAAAATGGTCAATAATTGTCAAAAACTATCAAACATGGTCAACATTTTGAAAAAATGGTTAATCATTGCCAAATATGATGGAATTTTTGAAAAATTGTCAAAAATTTGGACAAAATGGTCAATAATTATCAAGAATTGTCAAAGACTGTCAAAATTTTGAAAAATGGTTAATAATTGCCATATATTTTAAAAAATTGTCAAATTTGGAAAAATGGTCAATAATTGTCAAAAACTGTCAAAAATGGTCAATATTTGTAAAAATTTTGAAAAAATGGTCAATAATTGTCAAAATTTTTGAAAACTGTCAAAAATGGTCAATAATTGTTAAAATTTTTAAAAATGGTCAAAAATTTTGAAAATATGGTCAATAATTTTAAAAAACTGTCAGAAATAATTGTTAAAAACTGTCAAAAATTTTGAAAAATGGTCAAAATTCTTGAAAAATTGTCAAAAATGGTCAATAATTGTCAGAACCTGTCAAAAATGCTCAAAAATTGTTAAATATTTTAAGAAATGGTCAAAAATAGTCAATAATTGTTAAAATTTTGAAAAATGGTCAAAAATTGTTAAATACTTTGAAAGATGGTTAAAATTTTTGAAAAATTGTCAAAAATGGTCAATAATTATCAAAGACGGTCAATAATTGTCAAAAATCGTCAAAAATTGTCAAAAATTGTTAAATATTCAAAAAAATTGTCAATAATTGTCAAAATTTTTGAAAAACTGTCAAAAATGGTCAATAATTGTTAAAAATTGTCAAAATTCTTGAAAAATTGTCAAAATTCTTGAAAAATTGTCAGAACCTGTCAAAAATGCTCGAAAATTGTTAAATATTTTAAGAAATGGTCAAAAATAGACAATAATTGTAAAAATTATGAAAAATGCTCAAAAATTGTTAAATATTTTGAGAAATGGTCAAAAATAGTCAATAATTGTTAAATACTTTGAAAAATGTACAATAATTGTTAAAATTTTGAAAAATGTACAATAATTGTCAAAATTTATGAAAAATTATCAAAAATGGTCAATAATTGTCAGAAACTGTCAAAAATTGTCAAAATTTTGAAAAAATTGTCAATAAGTAATTAATTCCGATTTGAATAGTTTTTATACGGCTGGCTCAATAATGGTCTGATTTAGTTTATCTGAAAAATCAAAAACTGAGTTATTGTATGCTAAGTTTGAATCGATTGTTAATACCAAAAGAAGATTTCGTAGGGTATTTAGGAAAAATCCACCTTCAAAAAACAGTATGAAAAAGTGGTACGCTGCATTTCTGCAAAGTGGATTATTGGAAAGGAAGAAATATCAAACACGTGATGCTGATATTTTTTTAAATAGACTCCTATGTATCATTGCCAAATATGTTGAAATTTTTGAAAAATTATCAAAAATTTGGAAAAATGGTCAATGATTGTCAAGAATTGTCAAAAATTGGGAAAAATGGTCAATAGTTGTCAAAAACTGTCAAAATGGTCAATATTAGTGAAAATTTTGAAAAAATGGTCAATAATTGTCAAAAATTTTGAAAAATGGTTAAAAATTTTTAAAAATTGTCAAAAATGGTCAATAATTATCAAAGACGGTCAATAATTGTCAAAACCATTCAAAAATCGTCAAAAATTGTCAAAAACTGTCAAAAATTGTTAAATATTCATAAAAATGGTCAATGATTGTCAAAATTTTTGAAAAACGGTCAATAATGGTCAATAATTGTTAAAATTTTGAAAAAATAGTCAATAATTATAAAAAAATTGTCAAAAATGCTCAAAAATTGTTAAATATTTTAAGAAATGGTCAAAAATAGTCAATAATTGTTAAAATTTTGAAAAATGGTCAAAAATTGTTAAATATTTTGAAAAATTGTCAAAAATTGTTAAATATTTTGAAAAATGTACAATAATTGGTCAATAAGTAATTAATTCCGATTTGAATAGTTCTTAAACGTCTGGCTCAATAATGGTCTTATTTAGTTTACCTGAAAAATCAAAAACTGAGTTATTGTATGCTAAGTTTGAATCGATTGTTGATACCAAAAGAAAATTTCGTGGGGTATTTAGGAAAAATTCACCTTCAAAAAACAGTATGAAAAAATGGTACGCTGCATTTCTGCAAAGTGTATTATTGGAAAGGAAGAAATATCAAACACGTGATGCTGATATTTTTTAAATAGACTCCTACGTATCATTGCCAAATATGTTGAAATTTTTGAAAAATGGTCAAAAATTTGGAAAAATGGTCAATGATTGTCAAGAATTGTCAAATACTGTCAAAATTTTGAAAAATGGTTAATAATTGCCATATATTTTAAAAAATTTGGAAAAATGGTCAAAAATTGTTAAATATTTTGAAAAATGTACAATAATATTCAAAATTTTTGAAAAACTGTCAAAAATGGTCAATAATTGTCAGAAACTGTCAAAAATTGTCAAAATTTTGAAAAAATGATCAATAAGTAATTAATTCCGATTTGAATAGTTCTTATACGGCTGGCTCAATAATGGTCTTATTTAGTTTACCTGAAAAATCAAAAACTGAGTTATTGTATGCTAAGTTTGAATCGATTGTTAATACCAAAAGGAGATTTCGTAGGGTATTTAGGAAAAATCCACCTTCAAAAAACAGTATGAAAAAGTGGTACGCTGCATTTCTGCAAAGTGGATTATTGGAAAGGAAGAAATATCAAACACGTGATGCTGATATTTTTTTAAATAGACTCCTATGTATCATTGCCAAATATGTTGAAATTTTTGAAAAATTGTCAAAAATTTGGAAAAATGGTCAATGATTGTCAAGAATTGTCAAAAACTGTCAAAATTTTGAAAAATGGTTAATAATTGCCATATATTTTCAAAAATTGTCAAAAATGGTTAAAATTTTTGAAAAATTGTCAAAAATGGTCAATAATTATCAAAGACTGTCAATAATTGTCAAACCCAATCAAAAATCGTCAAAAATTGTCAAAAACTGTTAAAAATTGTTAAATATTCATAAAAGTGGTCAATGATTGTCAACATTTTTGAAAAACGGTCAATAATGGTCAATAATTGTGAAAATTTTGAAAAAATATAAAAAACTGTCAAAAATGATCAAAAATTGTTAAATATTTTAAAAATGGTCAAAAATAGTCAATAATTGTTAAAATATTGAAAAATGGTCAAAAATTGTTAAATATTTTGAAAAATGTACAATAATTGTCAAAATTTTTGAAAAATTATCAAAAATGGTCAATAATTGTCAGAACCTGTCAAAAATGGTCAAAAATTGTCAAAATTTTGAAAAAATGGTCAATAATTGGTCAATAAGTAATTAATTCCGATTTGAATAGTTCTTAAACGGCTGGCTCAATAATGGTCTGGTTTAGTTTACCTGAAAAATCAAAAACTGAGTTATTGTATGCTAAGTTTGAATCGATTGTTAATACCAAAAGAAGATTTCGTGGGGTATTTAGGAAAAATCCACCTCCAAAAAACAGTATGAATAAGTGGTACGCTGCATTTCTGCAAAGTAGATTATAGGAAAGGAAGAAATAACAAACACGTGATACAGAAATTTTTTTAAATAGACTTCTATGTATTCAGGAAACAATAGAAGAACATAATAATCGAATAACGCTCCGCAAAATATCATGCGCAATAAGAATTTCAAAATCCGAAGTTCAGACATGCATGAAGATATTGAAGTTAATTCCTTATAAAATTCAGATGCACCAAAAAAATGTATGCAAGAGATTTTCAAACCAGTATTCTTTTTTCGGAGACATCACTAGATTTATTTAGAGAAGTTCCCAATGTTCTACTTATAATGTCAGATGATGCTGGTTTTCATTTAAACGAGCAATGTAATAAACATAATTGTCGCATATGGGAGTCTGAAAATCCAAGGGTAATGGAAGAATACGAAAGAGATTCACCGAAATGGAACGTTTGGTGTGGGGTTTCTAAAAAAGAAAAAATATACGGACGGTTCTTTTTTGAAGAAACTACAATTATTGGTAATGTCTACACAGACATGTTACAAAATTACTTAGATCCACAACTTGAACAAGATGGCATAAATTCAGTTTACTTTCAGCAAGATGGTGCGCCACCACACTTTTCACTTATGGCTAGAAATTCTTTAGCAGAAACATTTGGAGATAGGTGGATTGGAAGACCCGGACCAATTGAGTAGCCTGCCCTTTTATCAAAGATAGATGTTATAATCCTATTCCAGAGACTCTGGAACAACTGCGAGGCAACATTACCCCGGAAATGTTACGCAATTCTTTTGATCACTTTTTGTTCAGGTTGCAAAAATGTATAGATCAAAATGGAACAGCTTAAAGATTTTTATTAAAGTTTGATTCATCTTTCAAGTTTGTTTAGTTGTTTTAGTTGCTTCTAATGTTAAGTCGTGGTTTCTTTCAAAAACATTCGGTATACTTTTTTTAAACGTAATTAGTTAGCAGGCAAATTTTGTAAATGTTTTTCATTTAAAACGTACCTATGTGTTCGATATCTTTATCTAATAAACAATCATCATTAAAAACCAAATAACTTACTAATTTTTCATCTAAACTTCAACAAATTATACATTTTCGGAAAGGGAAAAAGTTCATTTTTCAGATAGAATAAAAATAAATTTGGGGGGTTTCATTAAAAAAATAGACAATATTTGCATTTAAAAATACCATTTTTTTAACGCTCCATATAAGATTTTACTAAATTAACATTTATACTGAAAAATTTTTATATAAAATGAAATTGTTCATCGAAAACCGCACCTTTGCAATTAAAATGGGTCAGAAACTTCTGGCAACACTCTGTATTAGCCGACAAGTATTATAAGACTTGAGATTGTTTTTCTACAAATCAAACTCGAACCTTTCATTATTTAAAATTTCTTTTTTTGTCAATCTGTTTATTCTCTTTTTAGGCTTTTCCATCGCACTTTGTATGTTTGCAACTTCAAAATATCCTGACCAGGATCATAAGGCTTTACGCTCAATAACTTATTTTATGTTTGTATGAATCTATGTAGGTAATGAAATCTTTTAACGAGTTTTTTATCGACGTCAAATTAAATTGCTGAGTTTGAAGATTAATCCTGTATTATGTTTTAAAAAACTCCCCCAATTTTTCTCCATATATTTTTTGTACCTTCATTTCTACTTATATCAATTGTCGAAGTTCATTCTGGGTTTATTCTACAGCCATTTTTTATAGATTTAAGAATTTATAGCAGCATTGCATGTTCGGAATGAGTTTTATTTCTCGCTAATTGAGTTGTAGATGGTTTTTGTATCGACGAATTATGTGGTTAAAGCCCGTTGTTCGATAAAACCACGAAGGTACGGATTTCTAAAAAACAACTACATTCAATGATTTTACCACTATATTCAAGCGACGTACTTTCAGAGACAACAAATATATATTATTAAAGTCGGACTTAACTAAATATACGGGGTGCGGCATCTAGAAATAATTTATTATTATTATTACAATAAATTATGAGCTGAGAACTAAAGTTTTATAAAGGTCATATAATAAAAAGCACATGCTATAAATAAGCGATAAAATAAATTAAAAGTACATAATATACAAAATTAAGAAAGCTGAACAAATTGGTCTAACTGGTTTTTAAAAGCATTAACAGGCCACACTGCTAGGTAAATTATTCCAGTATGAAAATATTCTGTAAGAGAGAAAATTCTGTCTATTTCTTTTTTCAACTTATATGGATGTCCCCGTAATCGATTATCAGGATTTAAAAATGGGTGACAGATTAGCACCAAACATGTTAAATATAGCTCTAAATAATACTATCAAGTCACCACTTCACTAAAATACGTTAGATCGGCTGAAGCAAGCAAGAAGTTGCTCTTAACTAGGTCGTATTCGGTCGTAATTAAGTCTTGTGGCTAACCTTCGCACATTTTTTAGTCTATTCTGATCAAATGTTAAGACAGGTCCGCAGTATTCCAAGAGAACGAACGTAGGTCGTGTATAACTCAATAAATGTTGACTTAACCAAAAGATTTATTTATTAAACTTATTTAAAAGCTATTCTTCTTGCACACTAAGAGAATATGCTCAGACCAGGACAAGTCTTTGTTTATAATAACACCAAGGTCACATTGCGATGATACGGTCATTAACACATGATTGTTCATGTAGTACGACATATTCGGATTGTTTTTACCTACATGTACGACGACTCATTGATCTAAATTTAGCGGTAATAACCAGTCTGAACACCATTTAGACACTGCACATAAGTCTGAATGTAGAGACAGGTGATTTGTTCTAGGATTTGCATATATTTTTGCAACATCTGCGTAAAAAGAACAGTTATTTTTTATATGCTTATAACAAAAATAGCAATGGTCCCAGAACAGATCCTTGTGGTACTCCACTTAAAACATGTTTCAGCGGAGAAAATGTAGTATTGACGCGAACACAAAATTGTTTTGAGGTGTGAAAGTCAGCTATCCAGCTCTTCAAATTTCCTCCGATACTACCATAATGTTCAATTTTATGTAGTAATCTATGCATTGGAACCCGGTCAAAAGCCTTGGCAAAATCAAGATAAATAACGTCTGTAGGTGAACCGTTATCAGAGGCTATATTTCAATTATTTACACACAACAAAAGATTTGTTAAAGTTGAACGTCCTTGTATGAAACCATGCTGCTGGGAGGGGAGAATAAGTTGTTGAAGAAGAAAAGAAAACATTTTGTCACATATAATTGATTCAATAACCTTGCAAACAATAGCAACAAGACTGATTGGCCTATAATTGTTTGGGTCAAGTTTGTTGCCTTTTTTAAATATGGGGGTAACTGATGCAGTTTTCCATATCGGGGGCAGTGTGTGAGTCTTGAAAGAAGCCATTTGCCACAAAATAAAAACTATAACTATACATAAATTACTTAGAAATTTTTAAAATCCTATCAAATGAAAATTTCTATTTAAAAGAATCACTGGTACTAAAATTATTACTTTCTTTGAAACTGCTTAAAAAAACAGTATTTAGTTGTATTTGTTGATGCATGTACAGGATGGACGAATAAACCGATTTCTCGGTAGTATATCAGAAACTATCCATCCAATAATTATAGGAAAAAAATTTTTAGTAAAATTTTTGGAAATAAATATAAATTTTCTAGACTCTAGTTTTCTAAAAAATATGCCTGATTATACTAGGTGTTGTATAAGTAAACTAGAAAGAGGCCTAAATTTCGAATAAACTTGATATATTATGTAAATTCTTCCAAATTAAGGGTGGGGGAGAGTGGATAAATACCTACCTCTAGCTTTGGTTTGAATCCACAGTTTTTAACGAAGTTGGTTTCAGTCGAAAGATCGTAGAAAAATCAACTACATCTACCATAAAACAACTGCAGTTAGTGTTGATTGTCAATAGAGAATAATTTCGAATTAAAAAAATAAAAATTTGTCTGTTTTGAAATTGTTAACCTAATTTTTATAAATTACAACGGAAACTGATTAAATTCGTAACAACCTGGCGCAAACCGCATGTCGATAAAATAGCCTAGCTCGAGAAATAAGTAAAAAAGCATAAACATACGTAACTAGTATTGGCCCACTCTGTATTATAATATAAATATTTTTCCTAAAATTATTGAGAGATTGGTCCACACGGTACATAAACGGAAAAGCTTTTTAAACAAACCGGAACTTGTTATCTGCAATTATATAATGCATTAATCTAAGTATGACAAAATGTTGGCAAGTTCATTAACCGATCTATGCGTTTTGTGAATATTCACCTAGATTTATTAATAAAACTTTGGTGGGTACGTATTTGAAACACGACTGAAATGTCTACCAAATTGAAGGAATAAAAATAATTATTTATGCTTTATTTTAATGATTGGACAAAGTTGTAGTTAATATAAAGATCTACAACTTTTGTAATGACACTTTTTTCACATAACCTCAAAATGTATGTGAAAAATTCAAAAAACCAAATTGTTGGTTTTTTATTTTTATCTTTTACAAAAGAAATTTTTTTTTACGAAATTTGGTGAAAACTTACCTTTTTATGTCCCAAACATACTGTAATTTGTTTGATTTGAAATACACTTACCGGCAGAATTAACCGCCCACCCAATTATTTTTATTTATTTCTGAAATTTTCGTCACTTTTTGACATTAATTGATATGACATGACATTTTGACAGTAAATAAATGTTTAACTGTCAGAGTCTGTTTATTGCTGTCATTCTTTCGCTTTTTATTAGTAATTTGGTTCCAATTTGGCTTGTTTAATGTTAGTGTATTTACAATTTTTTTCTTTATTAGATTTGTTTAGTGTTGGTACATATTTTGTTGAAGTTAAGTTCAAAACAGTTTTATTCCAAACAGAAGGTTGGCAGAAAGGAATCTTATAGCGAGACGCCCTTACCGAGCCCCTCAGCTTCGCCCGTCATGCGCGTGAATACAGTATGTGGAATATGGATCAGTGGAAGAGTGTTTTATTGTCTGACGAGAGCAGAATTGCTTTAAAATGTCCAGATGGTCGCCAGCGTGTATGCAGAATCCCGACAGAGCGGTTTGCTCCTTGTGCTCTTATGGAAACTGTGGGTTATCAAGGAGGCTCAATAATGATATGGGGCGGAATTTCTTACGGATCTGGTAATTTTTGCTAGATGTTCACAGGTATGTTCAAGAAGTTCTTCAAGAACATGTCATTCCTTTTGCGCCATATATTGGCGACGACTTTGTTCTTCAGCAAGACAACGCACGATGTCATGTCGCTCGAGTGGTTAAGCAATACCTTAACGAAGTTGCCATCAGAACTTTGCCTTGGCCAGCACAGAGTCCAGACCTCAATCCAATTGAACACGTTTGGGACAACTTAAAAAAGCCTACCCAACCTATTCGAGATCTGAAAACTGATGCGGTGGAAGAATGGGAAAACATCCCACTGAGATTCAAGCCATCATGGATACCATTCAACGCAGGCTTAGTGATGTGATCAAGACAAGAGGGGGAAACACTCGTGACTAAAGTGAATTTTGTTAATAACAATACTTTTTTGTCGATAAATTTCATGTATTTCTTATTCAAAATTTTCAAAAACTGTTTTTCTTTTATTTTCTAAAATTAAACAAAAACTTTCATTTGATTGGCATTTGTTTGCTTTTTCAAGATGTACTTAGACATTAAAAAGTAAAAAAAAATCAAAATTTCAAATTCTGCCGGTAAGTGTATTTATGTTTTCACCTTATTTTGACTCAATATCGAAAAAGCACTCTAATTTTCAGTCGAAAATTCTCACGTCAAAATATCAGCTTTATCAAAAAAGTCGGTGGGCTTTTTGTTCGTTGAAATATCTACTTTTCGATGGTCCAAAAAATATACATTACTATGGTAAATCTTCTCAGAAAATGCAAAGAAACGAAAAATACTCGAATTCGAAATCTTTTTTAAAAATCTTTTATGTACAATTTTGAGCTATTTCTTAAAAAGTATGCTTTAATTGCTTGAAAAACGTAAGATTCCATGTTACATAGATAAACATAAAAATTGCAAAAAACATAGTTGTTCTAAATATTAAAGATAGGATTGTAAGGGGATTTTATCAGAAAAATGTGACTGCTGCTATTTTTTTCATTAAAAAAGTTGATTTATTAAATTCTAATTACATTTATACCATAGAAAATCTCATAATATATAAATATACATGTAAATCGTACTATTGAATGAAGATATTACATTATTTATAATATTTTTAAAAACATTAATCTTTTTATTTATCAATACATTATCTTCCATTCTAATCACTTATCTGTTAGTTTTTGTCTCTTTGATGGTATTTCTTCATCGTTAGATTCGGCAAACCTTCCCGATTCTAGTAGATCTTCGAAATCGTCAAGACCATCACCGTCTTCGTCTCCAACATTATTTTCAGTCTGCATTGGTTCTTCATCCACAATTTCATCTGAATCATTAACTTCCTCGTAGGTTTTTTTCCACATTGGCGCATTTTTAAGAACCATGACAATTTGAGCATAAATTTGTGCATTTTCAACCATGTTTTCGGCAGCAACATTTTAAACTATTACATCCAGTTTCACAGCTGCAGCAAATAGTTTTGAGGAATTAATTCCTTTTCTGTAAATTTGGGCATAATGTCACGTTGATGTTGCTTCCAGCACCAATTTATTGCTGTCAGTTCGTTACCCAGCTAAGTTTGAAGCTGAATATGCCCTTTAACAGTTTTGTTCTGCTGTACCTTCTGTGGGTGGGAGATTTGCCAATCTGAAAGATGATTTGATTTTTGCCAATTGATATTTTCGAAATCTTGATTTGTTATATTATTATTTTTACATTTATAGATAGATTTGATTAATTGTAATCCATTTTTTTATATCTTCTTTGTTTGCATCTTTTAAAAAAAAAGTATTAGCCAAATTTGACAAATTTTTATCGTCTAATAACGAATTTACGAGTTAGAGATTATTTGAATGTAAGTTATCCAAATAAATGGATTGGAAGGGGAGGTATATTTTCATGGCCAGCTAGATCTCCAGATTTAACATGTCTGGACTTTTATCTGTGGGGAAGATTGAAGGATTTAGTGTACCAAACTCGACCAACCACGCGAGACGACATGAAACAGCGCATTAGAAACGCAATAAATAGTATATCAACTTATGTTTATGCGTTTTTAGTTATATCTCTAGTTAGACAAAAGCTATCAACATGCGGTTTGCGCCATTTTGTTACGAATTTAATCCAGTTCCATTATAATTTACAATAATTAGGTGTTTCCATTAAATGTTTTCAAGAAAAACAAATTTTAATTTTTTTCATTCAAAAGTACCCTCTACCTATGACAATTAAAACTAAATGCAATTGTTTTATATTATGAATTAATACAGTTTCCTGTAAAATTGTCGTATTTAGTAAAGCGTTTTAACAATAGATGTCGAAGAATAAAAATATATTATTCTACGCTTCACAACTAGTTTTGAAAAATATTTTTCAAAAACAGTGACCGTTCAACGAAGAAGAAACAACTATTCTTCGACATCTATTGTTAAAACGCTTTACTAAATACGACAATTTTACAGGAAACTGTATTAATTCATTTTTGTTTCAAATCCACGTGGTTTGTTGTCTCGTTCGAATTTTGGTTTGTGACTTAGAGGTGAGATGTCGCTATTTTCGCAACAAAAATATTTCCGTAACTGGACAATATGTACCGTTGTTGATTATAGTCACATTTCAGTACGAGATTAACTCTCGGACGATAACATATACCTTGTACTGATGAGGCGCAATACGCCGAAACCGGTCTACAAGTTGTGTTATCCCTTCTAGTTGCAAACCAGAATGGATGGTTTAAATCTTGTAGATTTACCAACCCCGTTTGACTTAGAAGTGTAATTCAATATCTGTCGGGGCATGTAGCCCGGGAAGTAGTTGTTTCTTCTTCGTTGAACGGTCACTGTTTTTGAAAAATATTTTTCAAAACTAGTTGTGAAGCGTAGAATAATATATTTTTATTCTTCGACATCTATTGTTAAAACGCTTTACTAAATACGACAATTTTACAGGAAACTGTATTAATTCATTTTTGTTTCAAATCCACGTGGTTTGTTGTCTCGTTCGAATTTTGGTTTGTGACTTAGAGGTGAGATGTCGCTATTTTCGCAACAAAAATATTTCCGTAACTGGACAATATGTACCGTTGTTGATTATAGTCACATTTCAGTACGAGATTAACTCTCGGACGATAACATATACCTTGTACTGATGAGGCGCAATACGCCGAAACCGGTCTTCTAGTTGCAAACCAGAATGGTTGGTTTAAATCTTGTAGATTTACCAACCCCGTTTGACTTAGAAGTGTAATTCAATATCTGTCGGGGCAAGTAGCCCGGGAAGTAGTTGTTTCTTCTTCGTTGAACGGTCACTGTTTTTGAAAAATATTTTTCAAAACTAGTTGTGAAGCGTAGAATAATATATTTTTATTCTTCGACATCTATTGTTTTATATTAGATGTAATAAATAAATCTACACTCTTTCTAATGACACTGATTTCGCTAAAATCGGTTGATCCAAACCAAAGTTATAGGTTTTTATCCACAAACACTTCCCCACTCTCCCCCTCCCTTTATTTGAAAAAATAAAAAAAGTACTCAAACAAATATGTGCGGAATTTAGGCCTCTTTCTAGTTTACTTATTTAACACTTGGTATAATTGGGCATATTTCACAAAAAACTGGTTTTTAAGTTTTTCTTCGCAGGTTACGCCCTTAGCGGTTAATCTAGAAACTTGAAAGTTATTTCCAGTTATTTCACTTGGCCACTTTTACCAAGGAATTTTTTCTCCTAAAGTTATAACATGAATAGTTTCTGATATATAGCTAGGAGATCGGCTTATTGGACCACCCGTACATAAAGATTAAAAAAAATTTGGAATTCGAGTATTTTTCGTTTCTTTGCATTTTCTGAGAAAATTTACCATAGTAATGAATTTTTTTTTGACCATCAGAAAGTAGAGATTTCAACGAACAAAGAGCCCACCGACTTTTTTAAAACAGCTGATATTTTGACGTGAGAATTTTCGATTTAAAAAAAGGTATTTTTTCACCAGATTCTGTAAAAATAATTTTCTTTTGTAAAAGATAAAAATAAAAAACGAAAAACTTTGTTTTTTGAATTTTTCACAAATTACAGTATGTTTGGGACATAAGAAGGTAACTTTTCACCAAATTCTCTAAAAAAAAATTTTCTTTTGTCAAAGATAAAAATAAAAAACGAAAACTTGGTTTTTTGAATTTTTCACAAATTACAGTATGTTTGGGACATAAAAAGGTAACTTTTCACCAAATTTTGTAAAAAAAAATTTCTTTTGTAAAAGATAAAAATAAAAAACGAAAATCTTTGTTTTTTGAATTTTTCACAAATTACAGTATGTTTGGGACATAAAAAGATAACTTTTCACCAAATTCTCTAAAAAAAAATTTTCTTTTGTCAAAGATAAAAATAAAAAACGAAAACTTGGTTTTTTGAATTTTTCACAAATTACAGTATGTTTGGGACATAAAAAGGTAACTTTTCACCAAATTCTCTAAAAAAAAATTTTCTTTTGTCAAAGATAAAAATAAAAAACGAAAAACTTGGTTTTTTGAATTTTTCACAAATTACAGTATGTTTGGGACATAAAAAGGTAACTTTTCACCAAATCTTGTAAAAAAAAATTTCTTTTGTAAAAGATAAAAATAAAAAACGAAAATCTTTGTTTTTTGAATTTTTCACAAATTACAGTATGTTTGGGACATAAAAAGGTAACTTTTCACCAAATTCTCTAAAAAAAAATTTTCTCTTGTCAAAGATAAAAATAAAAAACGAAAACTTGGTTTTTTGAATTTTTCACAAATTACAGTATGTTTGGGACATAAAAAGGTAACTTTTCACCAAATTCTCTAAAAAAAAATTTTCTTTTGTCAAAGAAAAAAATAAAAAACGAAAAACTTGGTTTTTTGAATTTTTCACAAATTACAGTATGTTTGGGACATAAAAAGGTAACTTTTCACCAAATTTTGTAAAAAAAAATTTCTTTTGTAAAAGATAAAAATAAAAAACGAAAAACTTTGTTTTTTGAATTTTTCACAAATTACAGTATGTTTGGGACATAAAAAGGTAACTTTTCACCAAATCTTGTAAAAAAAAATTTCTTTTGTAAAAGATAAAAATAAAAAACGAAAAACTTGGTTTTTTTGAATTTTTCACAAATTACAGTATGTTTGGGACATAAAAAGGTAACTTTTTACCAAATTTTGTAAAAAAAAATTTCTTTTGTAAAAGATAAAAATAAAAAACGAAAAACTTTGTTTTTTGAATTTTTCACAAATTACAGTATGTTTGGGACATAAGAAGGTAACTTTTCACCAAATTCTCTAAAAAAAAATTTTCTTTTGTCAAAGATAAAAATAAAAAACGAAAACTTGGTTTTTTGAATTTTTCACAAATTACAGTATGTTTGGGACATAAAAAGGTAACTTTTCACCAAATTCTCTAAAAAAAAATTTTCTTTTGTCAAAGATAAAAATAAAAAACGAAAAACTTGGTTTTTTGAATTTTTCACAAATTACAGTATGTTTGGGACATAAAAAGGTAACTTTTCACCAAATCTTGTAAAAAAAAATTTCTTTTGTAAAAGATAAAAATAAAAAACGAAAATCTTTGTTTTTTGAATTTTTCACAAATTACAGTATGTTTGGGACATAAAAAGGTAACTTTTCACCAAATTCTCTAAAAAAAAATTTTCTCTTGTCAAAGATAAAAATAAAAAACGAAAACTTGGTTTTTTGAATTTTTCACAAATTACAGTATGTTTGGGACATAAAAAGGTAACTTTTCACCAAATTCTCTAAAAAAAAATTTTCTTTTGTCAAAGAAAAAAATAAAAAACGAAAAACTTGGTTTTTTGAATTTTTCACAAATTACAGTATGTTTGGGACATGAAAAGGTAACTTTTCACCAAATTTTGTAAAAAAAAATTTCTTTTGTAAAAGATAAAAATAAAAAACGAAAAACTTTGTTTTTTGAATTTTTCACAAATTACAGTATGTTTGGGACATAAAAAGGTAACTTTTCACCAAATCTTGTAAAAAAAAATTTCTTTTGTAAAAGATAAAAATAAAAAACGAAAAACTTGGTTTTTTTGAATTTTTCACAAATTACAGTATGTTTGGGACATAAAAAGGTAACTTTTTACCAAATTTTGTAAAAAAAAATTTCTTTTGTAAAAGATAAAAATAAAAAACGAAAAACTTGGTTTTTTGAATTTTTCACAAATTACAGTATGTTTGGGACATAAAAAGTTTACCAAATTTTGTAAAAAAAAATGGAAAAGATAAAAATAAAAAACGAATAACTTGGTTTTTTGAATTTTTCACATGAATTTTGAGTTTATGTGAAAAATGTGTAACTACAAAAGTTGTATCTTTATATTACCTACAACTTTGCCACTATTTTCCATAGGACTTGTAGTTTAGCCGTAAATCGAGATAAACCGTTTTTTACCCTTAAAAACTCACCCCCTACCACTTCCCGACCTCAGATCGCCCGTAAATTATTTTTCCTTTCATTTTTCTTCTATTCTCTTTCTTTTCAAACGGGTTTCATCCTACTATAATTTTTTTTCACTTTTTACGATCTTAAACTTACAATATCTTCAAAATAGCATCATACGAGGCCAGGGTTGCCAACTATATGAAAATAAAATACGCCAATTTCTAAACAAAATATCGCCCAAATCGCCCAAAATGTTTTTCTCTTTTGAAATAAGTTGTTTTACCATGTAATCATTAAAATGTTCATTTTTTGTTGTTGACCAGATGGCACGAATAAAGTTGTAAAATTGTGTAGTTGCAGCTAATCAACTTTTGTGTTGGCAATGCTTGTAATTGCTACCAATCTAAATATATTCGGAATAAACCAACATAAATTATGTAGGGACACTATCCTAATATTTTGAAATTGACAGGTTGATATTAAAAATGAGCAGAAATAATGGAAAATCGGAGATACTTTTTTTAATGAGTGCCTACGCAACAAAAACGAAACACATCAGAAACTCTAAATTTATTGTAACTTCAATTAAACATCAATGTGTAAATAAATTTTAAAAAATTGTACCTTTCATACTAAGGAAATACATGAAACTTTTTTTGTATTTAGCGTAATTTGACATAGTTTTTCAACTTATGTGTTTTGGCAACAGAAAAATTCATATAATTATTAATTTTTTTCATTTATAAAGCATTTAACATTCAACAACCTGAACAACCATCAAAAATGTCGGAACAAAATTGTCTGAATGTCATGTCAAATGTCAAAACCAGCTAGTTCTGTGATCTGTGTTTCAAGCTAAAGATGCGATTACGATGAGCGTTAAAATTCCAACTGAAAGAAGAAGTAGCTAAAGGTGGTTCATATTTTCATAAATTTTACTCGCAAGTTGACTTTCAACTTTTAATAATCCTGAGTTTTTCGATCGTCTTCGGCAATCTATTCGACATCAAGCGTGTAAGGAGAGAAAAACTTGACTTGAGGAGAATGAGTGATTTGTAAAGATTGATATATTTAATTAGAATTTAAACTTTTAATTACTTACTGTGTACTTACATTATATTTTTTTATAATATAGATAATAAAACAAATCTAAATGTTGAAAATAACTATTTACAAGACACTGGACGTGATGCCTGGATTTAATTGAACAGTCCTTGTGGTCATGGTCCAAGTAGGTTGAACAACCGAGATGACGTACCTGGAATTAGATAGAAAAACACTCTGAGTATTCAATTTGCCATAAATAATGATTAATTATTTAACTAACGATTAGTATAGTTGAAATCCCCAAAATTAATGAAAGTATTAATAATATACAAGGTGCATCTTATGTGTTTGAATTGTGATTATGCATATCAGTACTAAAGTAAGGTTAAAACTTCACTTGATTAAAAACAAATGCCTAATTGTAAATATTTAGGGTTATTAGGAAAGGTGCAAGGGGCACAAACTCTCCCCAGTGCATGTAAGGAATATGTGGCACAAACTCTCCACAAACAATATTATAACTACTGTAAGTGGCGCAAACTCTCCACAGTACAGCAAAATAATAATACACTGCAAGTGGCACAAACTCTCCACAGTACAGCAAAATAAGGTTACACTGCAAGTGGCTCAAACTCTCCACAATACAGGGGGGTGGAAGGAGATATGGGTGACGTGAGAAGTCACCCTGTATCAGGAATGGACAAACCGCAAGTGGCGCAAACTCTCCACAGTACAGTAGGATTGGATGAATAGGAAATGCAACAACAAATTAATGTTCTTAATAACGTTGAATATTAAAGAACTTTAAACAAAGTAATTATTAAAAATAATTAGCAAATATATATACTCTATGTGATAAAATATCTTTTAAAATCAAATATCAAATAACAGACAGAAATGAATTACTCTGTGAGATAGACTCACCTATTTAACTCCTGATATTTTATTATACAATGCACCATAATTCACACTATATTAAAACAGATTTATTTGGCTCAAGTGTACACTTCAGGTAGTTACTAGGAACTAAAAATTCGAATCGTTCTTAAAATTTTCTATCCCCTTTCGTGGCCTCGAAGACTACTTTATCGCGGACGTGACATTATGATACTTTACTTATCTGTTTCAGACAATTGGTTGTTTTGTCGAGAAATGCATTTCTGAAATATTAGGGTATACCCATAATTTAATTCATTTTACTTGAAACGAAAACTATTTTAAGAATAACAGGGTGAGAAAAAAAATTGTCTTACAAGCGTATGCTTGTATTCTAACTGGAGGTGCACAATTTGAACACTTCTTTTATGTTTATGTTTATCACACGTATTTCTAAGAACTTTTCTTCTTTAAATTGAATGACGAATCGCCCACAACAATATATCGGATTACTTTGGAAACACCCTGTATAAGATGAATGCGATTTTTAGTACTTAATGGAATGTAAATGGAATGTAATAAGAAATGTATTTCTCACATATAATAAACTTCCTTACTTTTTTTATATCGTTTTCCCTGCTCGAAATGTTTTACTCCGAAATAACCTATTTCTTTGATTTAGTAAACTGACAACGGCCAGTTTTTATAGGAATTTCAACGTCACCGAAAATTTCGCATATCAAATGATAACGAATTACCACGGATTTTCTTCTTGAAAACCCATTATTCACAATATCACTTCGCAGTAAGCTGTAGGCGACATCTGAATGACGAGATTTAGCTGAAGATATTATCAACGTGGCCTGTGTTTAATAACATACGATATGTTCCAGCGTGTGCTTTGATGCTTCTTGCGAAACTGTCACTTTGAATGTGACGTCATTAATCTAACATTTTACCGCGTATTACGCTTTTGGCGTCAAATTAACTGGAAATGAAACGGCGAAGAGGTTCGTATAATAACGGATTATCTCGACTTTTTGTACTAGAAAATGATATAAGAATGGGTCGTTGCAAAATATGGAGTTCACTTTATTACAGCTGCCACTTGATCTTCTCTTAGGAGAAGCAACAACTTGTTAGGGGGGTTTTTTATCACAAAAGGACTTAATTAACACTTATTTGCATCTACAATTTATTTTGTCATTTTTAAAAAAGGCACGTCAATCATTACCAAAATTGATAATTTAATTTTTCCCCATTCCAGTTGTCCTAGGCCTTGAGTGGATTATTTTGAGTCCACAATTACTTATAACTGCAAAAATCTGACAACAAATAATCCTTTTATTGCTTACAAGGGGTCTTGGCGCAAAAAATATTTGTAGGTAATAAAACGGCATCCTGTACAGTGCTCCAGTGTGGAGGGAAGCAATGCAAATAGAAACACACAAAAAGAAACTCCTACGGGTTGAGCGAAAAATGCTACTGAGAGTAGTCTCACCGTACAGGACGACATCTGATGTAGCCCTGCAAGTAATCACAGGAATACCACCGATAGACCTGCTAGTGGAGGAAAGGAGTAGGGTGCATAAGGAAGGTAGGAAAAGGAAGGGTGAAACCCAAAAAGAAACACGGAGATGGGAAGAGCAGAGCAAGGGAGCTAATCAAGGACTTCAACAAGTGGCTCGAATATAAACAGTAAACAGGTTACTGCATGAGCCAGATACTCACAGGTCCCGACAGTTTCAGTACCTACACGATGAGGATGGGGAAGAAGGACAGCGAGCAGTGCCGATACTGCTGCGAGCGAGATGACGCCGAGCATATGCTCTTCTCCAGTAAGAGATGGACAGCGGAAAGGCTCAAGATGGAGATAGAGCTGGGGAAAGTAATCAAAACTGCCAATTTAATAGACACCATGGTCGAGTCAAAATGTAACTGGAACTGCATATACGGATACGTCACAGTCATCATGAGCAAGAAAGAGGAAGAAGATAGGTTAAACCAAGGAGGGAGATGAAGAAAAGAATAGAGGTACCTCTGACTCTGACGATATACCCTATGGGTGGTACCGGAGTTCAAGGTGTGAGCAGTGGGGATCGGGGTGGTTTTTAACTGGAACTGCATATACGGATACGTCACAGTCATCATGAGCAAGAAAGAGGAAGAATATAGGTTAAGCCAAGGAGGGAGATGAAGAATAGAATAGAGGAACCCCTGACTTTGACGATATACCTTATAGGTGGTACCGGAGTTCAGGGTGTGAGCAGTGAGGATCGGGGTGGTTTTTAACTGGAACTGCATATACGGATTCGTCACAGTCATCATGAGCAAGAAAGAGGAAGAAGATAGGTTAAGCCAAGGAGGGAGATGAAGAATAGAATAGAGGAACCCCTGACTTTGACGATATACCTTATAGGTGGTACCGGAGTTCAGGGTGTGAGCAGTGGGGATCGGGGTGGTTTTTGTGCGGTCATCCTTAGATCGGGTGCAACGTTGATCTAATGCTTTGCGTGCAAAGTGTTAGAGGGGGCTTGTGCTCGTTTTCGTGGAGAAAACAACAAGTATCCGGTGCAAACATAAAAAAAAGGTAATGCAACGGCAGATATCCTAGCAAAGGAAGGGTATTCAATGATCCTGAACCATCATTTGGGACATCAATAACTGCTGCTTAGGAGTGTATCTCGAAGGATTCAAACCAAACATCAAACGTTTTTAGATATGGAATAATAGATTTATACTATTTGTTCAGATCTTCTGGTCTTTAGGATCAAAACACTATAAGGTTCACGAACTTGTCGCGAGTTACACGAAACTCTAGATTAAGAGCCTGTGTGACTATTAAATAGAACGTGGAGATTTTTCAATACATATATTTACAATAATATAAATGTATTTTCGGGAATCTACGTATTTTTGAAAAATTGTTGAAATTTTTGAAAAATTTTCAAGAATGGCAAATAAATGTCAAAAACTATCAAAAACTGTCAAAAATTGTTAGTTTTTGAAAAATTGTCAAAAATGGTCAAAAATTTTAAAAAATGGTCAAAATTTTCGAAAAATTGTCAAAAATTGTCAAATTTTTTGTAAAATGGTCGATAATTATAAAAAACTGTCAAAATTAGTCAAAATTTTTAAAAAATTGTCAAAAATGGTCAATAATTGTCAGAACCTGTCAAAAATCCTCGAAAATTGTCAAAAATGGTCAATAATAGTTAAAATTTGGAAAAATGGTCTAAAATGGTCAACGTTTTTGAAAAATGGTCAAAAATGATCAATCATTGTCAAAACTGTCAAAATTGGTCAATAATTGTTAAAATTTGAAAAAATGGTGAAAAATTGTCAGAAATTTGGAAAAAATGGTCAATAATTGTCAAAAAATTTCAAAATTTTGAAAAAATGGTCAAAAATTGTAAAAATTTTTGAAAAAATGGTCGATAATTATAAAAAACTGTCAAAAATAGTCAAAATTTTTAAAAAATTGTCAAAAATGGTCAATAATTGTCAGAACCTGTCAAAAATCCTCGAAAATTGTCAAAAATGGACAATAATAGTTAAAATTTGGAAAAATGGTCTAAAATGGTCAACATTTTTGAAAAATCGTCAAAAATGATCAATCATTGTCAAAACTGTCAAAATTGGTCAATAATTGCTAAAATTTGAAAAAATGGTAAAAAATTGTCAGAAATTTGGAAAAAATGGTCAATAATTGTCAAAAAATTTCAAAATTTTGAAAAAATGGTCAAACATTGTCCAAATTTTGAAAAAATGGTCAATAAAATTTAAAATAAAACTTAGTAGAACGTACTGGGCCTAATGTAATTCCCAACATCGCATTCTATTGCGCGTATTTTTATTGATGGTTTTCCCAACCTCGCATTCAATAATTATCAAAAATGGTCAATAATTTTGAAAAATGGTCTAAAATTGTGAAAAAGGGTCTAAAATTTTGAAAAATTGTCAAAAACTATCAAAAATGGTTAAAAATTGTCAATTATTGTTAAAAACTTAAAAATGGACAATTATTGTCAAAAACTGTAAAAAATGGTTAAAAATTGTCATCATTTTGAAAAATGGTCAAAAATTATCAAAAAATTTGGAAAAATGGTCACTAATTTTGAAAAACAGCCAAAATGGTCAATAATTGTCAAAAATGGTCAAAAGTTGTAAACATTTAGAAAAATAGTCAATAAATAATTCGAGCCGTTTCCGAAAATCGATTAATATTACTATAAAAATCGATAACTGAAAATCGATTAATATTACTATAAAAATCGATAACTAAAAATTGATTATAAGGAAATAATAATCGATTATTTTTTAACATACCTAATCAGTACAAGGTAGATATTCTCCGTCCGAGAGCTCTGCGTGCTTAATCCCGACAATTTATATTTATTTTGGGAAATCAAACCACAATCTTTTTTATTTATTTATTTCAACGTTGCGGTACTGTCAAGTTTTTATAATATTCAGGGCAGCTATTCGTGACATCCTTGGCAATTGTGGGAATGCACCTCTCTTCGTATAGATGTGTGAACATTTTCATTCGCGTGGTGGAATGAATTTGGCAACATCACAATTTCTAGATTATTAGCAATTCTTTGTTACGTTTTATCAGATCAAGGATAGTTAGATGTTAACTCAGCTTAGGTTATGTATCTCTTTCCACTATTTTTATATGATGAAGGTTGCTTGATTAATTGGGTCATCTTCAAGATTTTCTAAATTTACAATGTATTGCAAATCATCAATTTTTATGATTAGAAACCAAAATATAACCTATACATTCTATAAAACGTATACGCAAGGCGTTTACGAACAACAAATACCATTCGTTGTAAAACACGCATGATCGCTAGTCATGCGAATGGTCAAAAATAGTTGAATTATTATCATTATTAGTATTATTATTGGGTATTAACAATGAGACATTCTCTATATTCCTAATTTCTTTGTTTATAACTTCTGTTGGGTAATTATTGTTATTTAAATAAAAAAGATTGTGACGACGATTATAGATGACTATTTGTGAACTAGTATCTAGATCCAGTAGAATAACTACGAGAATAAGATTTTTCTAACGTCACTGTCACTGATACATCAAACCGTCACTTCATTTCGCAAATTAAAATTCTCAGTATTTAATTATGAATTCAATGGCCAAAGATAAAGTTGATATAATCATGAGAGTGTGCGAAACGTTAGTCGAACAGAATAATTTAAAAGTAGCCATTCCGGAAACAGCCAAAGGAAGATTTTCGGGTATAACGGGTTTCATAACTAGCACCATATTGGGTTCCAATAGTTCAAATAGTTCCAATTCCACTACAAAGTCTGTTGAAATGGTAATTAGAAACGATTTAACGCAGACTCAAAAGGATCAGCTGGCTGAAATTGTGGAAAGATTACTTGAAGGTATTGAAATTAACGAAGCAATTTCGGTTTTGACAGTTATATCGCAAAGAATAGATCTAAGAGCTGCCATTGTTAAGGATATTACGGATTATCTTACAACTCAGCTAAATGTCAAAATAATGTAGGTAATAAATTTGAAGTTTAATTTACAATTAGAGTTTTTACTTTTATGATTTGTGTCAAAAAAAGTACCAAGAATTGGTCAATGAAGCGAACGAATAATATAATCATGAAAACATTTTTTAAACGCATTTCCAGGTACCGACTTCCAGTAGGTACTCGCCGTTAAATCTCTTTCATGTCTGAATTTGAGATTTGGAAAGAGAAAAGCGTCGACCAGAGATAATATTTATGGATTTGTATGCCAGAAATTCGTTATATCAAATCAAAGAGTTTTCCTTTCTTTTTTCGACGAATTTTTTATTTACTGTCCCATCTTCTGGCAATACCGCCTTCACTTTTGATCGTCTTTAACATGCTTTTTTCGGTTTTGGCTCAGTTAAAAAGCGCCCATCCGAGGCTTGTTAACTGATTTGCTTGTCAAACTTGTATACCCACCACCAGTTACAATCGGTTTTATTAATGTAGGGTATAAATTGACCCATTCTAGCATGCCTTAAGCGCCCTTACGCAATTGAACTTTTGTAGAAAATTCAGGTCATTCAACAATAGTCGAGCGGCAACGCGTTTCATGCCCGAACAATCTTTCAAAATGGTATGAATTGATTCGTGAAGCACATTCATACATAGAGTTACTCCAAGATTTTTTAGTCGCCATTTCCTTAATCTAAGCCATGTCAAGTTCAGTTGAAGACGTTGATGACCTGCCAGAGCGAGGCAAATCTTCCACCACAACTCTACCGCTTTTAAATGAACTGTACCACTCATACACTCTTGTGTAACTTTAAGATAGATTCTTTGGACGATATTTTTATCCATTGTAAAAATCACAAAACATACAGTTTGGCAAATACAGGAGTGAATGTCGAGAAACGTACGAGAGGCGCGAAGTTAAAATGATGACAAAGAGGGTAATATGCGCTTGGTGAATTAGTACCAAAGTACTAAATTCTGTACCCCAGAATAAAATATATAGACACAATAAAACTGAAAATAGTAGTCAAGTATACCTGCTTGAGGGACCGTACTAATACCTACTACCATCATCTAGTAACGCGCATTGACGGGCGTGGCTATTTCACATTCATTCCTGTATTTGCCAAAGTGTAATTAAGATGAACTGAAAAATTGGAGGGTGATTGATTGATCGATTGATTGATTGATTATTACAGTATATCCAGTCGAGATTTGAAATCCTCGGTACCTCATCTTTTAGGCTTTTTGTGCTCTTGGTTGTACCGGTTATTAATAAGGAGGAATATAGAGGGTTAACTTAGGAGCACTCTGAATATAAAAATTGCATGTTGGTGGCGCTACTGTAGCAGAGGTTCAATCTTAAAGAAAGCTCCAAAAGTTATTATAGAAGGATAGTTTAATATTATGTTGAGGTCCACTTGAACAACTTTACACAATACAGATTTTTCGCATTAGTGTTCAATTGGTTTAAAAGAAGTCACCTTGGACGATAGAGAGCTACACACAAGCGTATATTTTGACAGCTGGCGTTGATGCAAGCGTCTTGGACGGTTATCAGTACTTTCATTCGACTTATCCGTAGATCGGATCTTTCTAAACGCGTCTCGAATACTTTTTTTTGTAATATACTGCTCACACAACTTAAACATTCCTTCGTATTAATTCTGTTGGAATATTATCTGCTTTCAATCATCCACAAACACTTATTATCTTTAAATAATTCAATAAAAGCAGAAACTGATTCTTCAGATTGTTCAAAACATTTTTGGACGCAAATATTACTCATATTAATCATACCACTAGCGTCGTCAGCGTGGGAGCGTGTTTTTTTTTATAAGTCTAAATGACAAATGATGTGTTAGTATAGAAAACAGTTGTGCCAATTTATAGAAAAATTTTTAGATGATCAGTTGCCGATACTAATACTTAAACACTTTTTGTGTCAAATATGTATGTGTTTCCCAAACAACAAATTTTTATTCTTCCTTCGTATTAAATAAATCAACTTCGGTCGTACGTGATATCATTAATATAATAAAACGTTCGCGCAAAAGGCGACATCTATCGAATCGATTATTCTACGATTGTAAAACGAGTTGCAGTCATAAATTTATATATTATGCATAAGTTAGTCTGGCTCGTCTCGTCTAAACCTACATGAACCAAAACTTCTATTTCGCAGTATATAAAAAATATTTGTGTTATGTTTGAACTTCAACTGAATCGGAATATTTTATTATTTAGGTACGTTGAATATCGGTAAAAAATGGAGACTGAAACTGCCACGAACAACTTTTAGATAAAGTTCGGGTAGAATTTTTAATCTAACTTTACATGTAAAAAAATTAGAGTTTATTGAACCAAATTATATAAAGTATCGAAACCAATTAGACCTGTAAATTCTTACGTTAATACTCTTAATAAGTTGGCTAAAAAACTAAATAATATACTTAATAGCTATGGAAGTGTATCTAAATACTCGATAGAACTAATCAAACAATTAACAACGTACAACTTACAAGATAACTCTAAGCTCATTTCATTTGATGTTCCCAATATGTTCTCTAAAATTCCTCCAAAAGAGTGCATAACACTTGTAAGAAAATTACTAGAGGATAAAAATATTATTCCAGGAATAATATCAGATATACTTAATTTGTTTGATGTATGTATTAATCAGAACTATTTTACTTTTGACAATAATGTATATATTCAAAATGAAGGTTTACCAATGGACAATTTTGGCAAACATTTTTATGGACAGTTTAGAAAGAAAAATCTTTGAATGTAACATTAAAAAAATCTCATTTTGGTATAGGTATGTGTTACCGCCAACTTAAACTCTAATTTAGTGACAAAAAAGGTACTCTGACAACGCCGTGATAGTTTCTAACCTTTTTCCCAGCCCCCGACCCTTCACTGGCGACTGGCTGCCGGCCATCAACCCGAACGACCCAAAAAACAAGAGTTTTTAAAAAAGCAGTTGCATAAAAGAACGCAAACCATAAACTAGGGTTGCGCGATACACTAGAAAGTATCGATATTAGGTATCCATACGGATCGGAACGTAAAGTATCGATACAGTAGAATATCGAATATTAATTTATCGATACTCGAAGTATCGATACATTAACGATCCGAGATTTTGCTAATTTTGACGTTTTTTCGGTAAAAATCCCCTTTTTGGGGGGTGGAAAAAGACATTATTGCGATTTCCGGCCAAAATTGAGGTTCTGGAGAAAAAAGTTAATAATAAAAGTTGTAGATCTTGAGAAAATCTACAACTTTTTAATTGGTGACTTTTTCACATAACTTCAAAATTAGCTCGAAAAACGCCAAAAACTGCATTTTTCGTTTTTTATTTTTGGTTTCGTTAAAAAATGTTCGATTTTGATGAAAATTTAGTAGAAGATAGCTTTGATAGTCACAAACCATGAAAAAAAATTTCAAATTAAAATATTGGAAATTTTTCGAGTTATGACGTTTTTTCGGTAAAAAACACTTTTTTTGGGTGGGTGGAAAACGATAATATTATTGCGATTTCCGGCTAAAGTTGAAGTCCTAGAATAAAAAGTTGATGATAAAAGTTGTAGATCTTGAGAAAATCTACAACTTTTTAATTGGTGACTTTTTCACATAACTTCAAAATTAGCTCGAAAAACGCAAAAAACTGCATTTTTCGTTTTTTATTTTTGGTTTCGTTAAAAAATGTTCGATTTTGATGAAAATTTAGCAGAAGGTAGCTTTGATAGTCACAAACCATGAAAAAAAATTTCAAATTAAAATATTGGAAATTTTTCGAGTTATGACGTTTTGTCGGTAAAAAACACTTTTTTTGGGTGGGTGGAAAAAGACATTATTGCGATTTACGGCCAAAGTTGAGTTCCTAGAATAAAAAGTTGATTATAAAAGTTGTAGATCTTGTGAAAATCTACAACTTTTTCATTAGTGACTTTTTCACATAACCTCAAAATTAGCTCGAAAATCGCAAAAAACTGCATATTTTTCGTTTCTTTAAAAAAAGCACATCATTTCACAACGTGATTAAAAATCACGATATCGCTCATCACTACAGATAACGCCACTTGCCGCTACTAAAAATCCCGTATCGCAGTGTATCGATACACTACAAATTTATCGATACTTGGAATGCATCGAAAATCATAGTATCGATACAAAATATCGAGTATCGGAAGTAAAGGTATCGATACACTGGAATATCGGATAGTATCGCGCTTCCCTACCATAAACAGACAATAAAAGTGCATTATATATTATATTTCAATTATCAAATCCATGTAACTAAGTTAATTTTGTTAGTTTTAGTTAAATAAAATAACGTGTATTCTTTATACAGTTTAATACATGCGACAGTTTTATTTCAAAAAGGCTAAACAACAAAATACAGTATATAGATGACATATTAGCTTGTTTTGTAGGTAGTGAACGCCAATTAGATATATTTTTCAAAATTAATAATTTACACCCCAAAATTAAATTTACATTAAAAGTTGGCAAAGGCGTGTTGGAATATTATCAGCTTCACTACTTTTGAAATTATTAGTGGTTGCTCGATATAGAAGGAGACGGTTTCGTCGTTATGGTGCCAGACCTTTTCTAAAAAATAATAAAAAAACATGGTCAATATGAAAGACTGGTAAAGTACATGCTAAATAACGACGAGGAAGAGTTTTTCAGCTATACTAGGATGTCCACAAGTGTTTTCATATATCTGTTAGAGCTGTTGGAATGGAAGGTGATTTACCAAGACAAACCTGGGAATGACTGCTGGTTTTCACTAATTATAATTTATAGCTGAAAGTAGACCAACTTCTTAATGGAATAGTGTAATTGAAATTCAATAATGTGGTTGCATGAACATCATATAGGAAACTATAGTAATTAACTTTTTCTAATGTAAATATAATTATAATATAATGAAAATGTAATGATAATGAACGTTGCACGAATTCGCCTTTAGCAGCGTATAATTCAATGATACATAGAGCATTTCCAGTTCCTATGAACAAATTTAGTTTTGATAATGAAATCAATACAATTAAACAAATAGGCACATCCAACGGTTATCCATTACATGTAATAAATAAATAATTTAATAAAAAAGAGAAAAAAGTGACAGTAGAACAAATATTTTCTGAAAAAACTAAAGAAATACAAAATTACAAAGACATTGCATTTGCTGGTAATATTTCGAATAAAATTGCAATTGTCCCCATGTAGGGAGACAATTGCAGATCTAGCCAAAATATTAAACATCAGGTAAACATCACATCAAATGTAACTTCTGTCAATCTGGCGATGATATGTCAATATCGAAATAATTATTTCATATATTTATAATAATTCTTGATAAATCAGTTTTAAAGATTGTTGTCAAATAAACATATAAACTTTTGAAACATATTTATTCACTTAGCACACCGCCCCTGGTGGATTTTAACTCCCGTAAGAGCAAAGTTTGCGGTGATGTACATCATGCGGAAACTTTTGCGAAAATACATTCTTCAATTTCCTCTTTTTCTTTGAGATACTTCTCGTGTGACGTGCATGCACATTTGTCTGGCTTATAAAAAGTTTTTAGTTTTCGTCAGAAATATAAGAATACCCACGGCATAAAATTTAGACATTACTTACGGAATTATAATTTGAAAGTTCAAATTTTTGTTCTGCAGATGACATCAGGTTTATTTTACAGCGAAAACTTATTTAATATATAAACAGTAAAAAATTCGTTAGAAAACGAATAATGTTAATTGGTAGGAAGAAATGCAGGTGGTGAATATACAGATTGCGAAAAATCTTAGCTCGACATACGATTTACACAAGTACGACAAGGATAATATGAACAACACTACTTGAAAGAGAGAGAATAATTGTTCGCACACGCCCATCTGTGATGTCATGGGCGTGTGCGAACAATTCCGGTGTGCCCTCCAGCACAATATGGCCGACGTGTCAATGACGTAATTCTGGAATGGTCTATAGAAAGAGACTTTAACGCCATCCTGTATGCTGGAGTTTGAGGTTATCAAATATCATAGGTTGTCAAAATAGAGCGTCTGTAGCTGATTTTTAGCGAGCTGCTGGTTACAACCCAGCGGTTATTTGCGGAAACAGGCGGTTGTTCACTTGCTAAAATGAAGTGTTTACCATAATTGTTTGTAAATGTCACAACATAACTTTGAAATATCTTGTTGTTTCGTTGACATTGACATTCGAGACATTTACGTTTAAATACAAGAGTGGGGGCTAGAACCATTGCCAAGGAGCAGCTGTCCGTAGCTCTAGGCGACGACGTTGCCAAATTTCAAGTAAGTGACATTTTAAAAATGTGGAGAATAAAATGAGGTTAAGGTTTTTTTTTTCGTTTTATATATCTTAGCTCTTACTTTTTCAAGAAGGGGAAGAAAAAATATCCATTCCATACACCCTTCACCTTGATGAACCTCAATAAATAATGTTAGAATGGACACACTATTTGTACATAGTGTAAATATGTTGTAATCCAAACAGATTTATGTCATTAATATAAAAATTTGTGAAGTGGCAGTGAATAATCGCGAATAGAATCAACCGATTAAAAAAGAGTGTAGTTCATAGAGGACATGGTATTAAAACATGTGAAAGTAACTTTAACATCAATAGAAATCAATAAAAATAACTCTAAAACAATTTATCAGAACGGCAAGTCGTCTGGTAAAAGATAAACAAGAAAAACATTGAATATTGTTGATTTTGGAACTAGGAAGGAGGGAGTACAAGAATTTTGATGGTGAAGATAAAAAATTAAAAATTATAAGAAAAAGTCTGAAAAATCAAACCAGAGAAGTGGAAAAGTTGAGAAGTACTAACCTTGTAAGAGATAACATCCATTTATTATCAACCAGAAAGAGGTAAGCTTAATTTCACATATTTAAACTCGACTAGAGATAGCGTCCCACGTAGTCGAAGGAAACCAGACACAATTTGTTCCAGAAAAAGTTCAATTTTTTTCTACAATAGTGTGTAGGACATCAGCATGCCGATTTGATGTTATTTTATATTCCACACATCAGAGGAGTGAATATTCTTTCACACGTGGTTCCTAAAAAGAAATAACCTATAAATATTTCACATCGTAAAACATTTATTTACCAATTGCGTATTTCTTAATTGGTATTTAGTTAAGATTGTTGATATTAGTAGTTATAAATTAAAAAGGAAGCTTACCTTATTAAAATAAATAATCCAAAGCAATTCAATTATACTCCTTTTCAAGAGACACATGTTGCCAGCCATTTTAGTTTAATAGAATCATTTACAGTGTTTATGCGCATGGCATAAAACTAAAGCGATTCCTCCGATTCTTGTTTGTGTTACGAGGGGAATGCGACAAGTAATTATTAGAAATTTAAACTAGAAATACCAGAATAAATTTATTAATTACAATACAAAAAGGAAGAAAAAGGAGAGTATTTAGTTGCAGCGGATATAAAAAAAATTTAGTAAAGAGGATTATAAAGATTAAAATTCTTTTTCATCTTTTTATTATAAATTCAAACATTCATCATATTAAAATATTAAAAAAGAATCAGTTAAATTATTCTTCATAGTAAAATTAATTTGAGGGAACCGCAAACTGAGATAAAGAGTCGAAACCCTTTTTCAATAGCTAGCCGGATATACAAATTAAAAAAAGAATAAAGTAAGTATACAAGGGGTTTCTTAAATTTGAAAAGGTGAACAAACTAATAATAATAACGTAAAATTAAAAAAATAATTAAAAAAACAGCTCACACACAATAAATCATAACAATACTTTTTAAAGGACTCTGTATAATCTTATATCAAAAGCCCCCAAAAATGTGAACAATGAGAATTCAGTAAAATATACAGGGGTTTCCCTTTAAGAAATCATATGTTTGGTTTGTAACGGAGTGATTCAACACTCTGTATAGTTCGAGATAATTTTAAAATTTGACATCTACTAATTTTCTTAATAACATTTTTTGATATCGATTAAAATAACCCATATACTGAACTTTGTCGTAAAATTGGTTCACCCTGTATATAAAACTGTATATTAAAATCGACAAAAAAAATGTTTACCATTGAATAGACAATACAATACTTTTTAGCTATTTTTTAGTAAAATCACGTCTATTCGTCAATAAATCTTAACCATATGGTCAAACTGTATACAAACAACATCCAATTCCTCCGATACATAAAAGTGAACGAACTCTCAAAATTAAACATACTTATTGGTTTCCAGTTAATTAGCCACCAATTACTTTAAACACAAAACGAGTAGTTGAAAACTTAAAATTACAATTAATTTCGATTATAAATGCGGCTTGTAGACTAATGGACTGGAACGGTAAATGAGGTAATCGAGTTACAATGTTGAAAAGGAGTTCGAAAAGGACTTTAAAGAGACCATTGGCTATTCAGGTAGCGTACGTCTAAGTGATAAAGTATTAATTGGTTATCGAGTATCGGAACGACACGTTCTACCGGTTTCGGATAGAAACTGAATCAATTTGTTGGAAATTAACGAAGTTACCCAAATTCAACAAAAAAATTCCTTTTTTGTTTTGTGGTAGTTACCAACTATTTTTAGCAAACTACGGAGATCGAAAATATATCGCATATATATCATCTAATGTGTTGATTTCCGCTATAATAAAGAAAACTACGATAGAGCAAATATATCAAAAAACTTATTAATGACTCTAAGTAGTATCAACGATACATAGAGATTTTCGGACGTTTCGATAAATATATCAAGCCACTTAGTGGTTAGGAAAAGTGTAAAAAAGATCGTAAATATCATAAAGTTTATTAGTTGTGAAAGAATTATTATAACTACGTTTAATTTCTTTTGTTTACGTGAAATATGTCTTATGTTCGTGAGATTTCTGGCGACGTTTATGGTAGAGGCAGATTAATTATTTTTCTTGTGGAAAAAATACTGTTTCTCTAACAATAGAAATATATCAAATTTATCCGTCCTGAGTCTATTAATGATTTTTTTAATAGTCAATAAATAAACAAATATTAAGAAGTTTTGTTGAGTTAGTGAGATAGTTTGGGAGACTAAATTTTCCCAATTTTTCTTCACCTTGATTTATTCGTTCTCTACACTGCGGCTCAAAATAAATAAGTATATACTTTAATTCAAAATTACATTTTTTTAAATCGATTTATTTCTTTTTACAAGAACAACATATTCTCAATAAGACTTCAATAAAAAGATATATAATGAAATGGTATCAAATCATTAAAATAAGAATAGTAACAAAAATAGGGAAATTGGGAAAGAATATAGTGGGTTAATGATAATGAGACTTGAATCAACTGTGTTTATTCTTAAAAAGCTTACAATGCAACCGAATGCAAGAATTAAATCTTTATAAAATATCATTATTATAGAAATTCATAAATGAAAAGGAAAGACTTACCTTAATTTTGATAAAAATCTAATAATTCTTTATACAATTATTTGAAATAACAAACAATTTGATTTCATAATACTTCATTGAAATTATCTTGTATAAGAAAAATATTGTTTAATCCCAGAAATGTATAACCTACACCTGAAATCAAATTATTAGAAAACATAATATTTTATCATGAAAATTTGAAAGTATAATTTGACAGAATTATAACCTAAATTATGGCTGAGTTGTCATTGTCAAGATGACATCAACATCAATGAATTTTTGTCATGCTTTGAAAAGACAGAACGATTAGCCAGAATCAAAGAATTTTAATATCAGAAATTGTTGTTTGAAAATAAAAAATGCTGTGATGTGATTGGAAGATTATTATAGAGTTTCAAAAAAAGGTTCATAATAATAAAAATTAGACTGAGTTAATTTAAGACAAGTAATAGTATAGATTCATTTTTTAAAAGATTACATGAATGCAAATTAAATTATTGATTGTAGAAAATTTTGTATCACATGTTAAAGATTAACTCATATTATCAGGGATTTTTCTTAAAAAGGTTTAAATTTGTGAATTTATTAATGGTATAAAAGGTAAGAAGAAATATATTAGTGAAAAGACAGATATTAAGGACTATAAGAGACTTAAAATAAGAAATTTAAGAATTTTAACAAGTAAGAAGAAAAAAATCATGTGATAAGGAAAAAAATTCACTTAGCAACGGGGATTATTGAGTTTAAAAAAGGTAGTTAGGGAGACCGAATTTTAAAAAGGAGCAGAAAAAGTATTTGAGAATTGAAAAAAAGTATAAAAATTAAAGAAAGAGTTAGAAAGTAAAAAAAAAACTGAAGTTAGTGCATTAAAAAGTCAAGAAAGAAAGTGAAAGTCAATATTTAAAAAAGTGAAAAAGGCACATACCTGTAAGACGACGTGGAGTTGGTCCTGTGTTCCAGGAGAATTTGAATTCTCAATATTCCAGTCTACATTGCGATCCTGTAAATTGAAAAACCTTCATCGAGTCAGTACTCCGAATGTAGTGGAAGGTTAGTGATATTTATTGGTACCAATAAAAGTGACAGAATCAGAATTTAATGAGATGTACATCTATAAAAAAAATTAAAATCATTAACAAGCTTTATTTTAATAGAATTCTAAATTATAACTTACCTAGAATTCGAAAGAACTATTTTATTTTAGGTTAAGTTTGTTTCTGTGTTCTCATTGTTTTTCTTTGTTACGTTATTAGTTAAAGTGGAATTTATATTCATGTAATTTTTCGTATAAATGCACCGATAGTATTATCATTAAATTGTTTAATTGAGATTCATTGCATTTTATTTTATCTAAATAGTGAAACTTTCATTTTGTTCAGAAAACCATTAAATCACTTCAAACTAAACTGTTTGCAACTCACAACACAGATCATAGATATTAAAATTTTAAAACACGTGGTCAGGTTAAAGATAGTAAGGAATGCTTTCCATGGGAGTAACAAAAATCCTGTTCTGATAACATTCAATATAAAAAAAATAAAAAAAACTAATAAAATTGTTGGATATTTGTTTTTTGGGTTGCTTTTGTTATTCTCTGAATAAACTTTCATTCCACGTAAATACCGCTTTTTCTTTCATATATTTACAAAACAAATTTAGAAATTTTTATATTATCCACTTCCATTGTTGAGCGGTGTATATAGATTTGCAGGACCGGATTTTTAAAGCTTTTCCTGCATTTAGGCACGTTGCAAATGAGACCTCTTTTAGATAAATTTCAATTGACATTTTGACATTTTGATAGGTAAACTATCCAGAATACTTCAGTAGAAACAAAATTTTCCAAATTTCTTTTGACCTACTTTCGACACCTATCGCTAGATAACGCACCGAAATGCTCCCATTCAAAATGAAACCAACAATTTAAGAAAGAAATCCCATTAGAGCATCTTTTAATTCAGTTTTTGGCCAGAGACTTCATTTGCAAAATGAACTGATACCTCAGACCCCCATAGCCAAATTACTTAAAAATCCCATCTCTAGATTTTTTTTAATTAATACAAAATACTTATCAAAGTTTAACAAAATAAATAGTCATAAAATTCAGTAAATATCAAGTGTGATTAATAATTATTAATACAAATTACGTAAAAATAATTAAGTAGGTAATTATTTTTTCAAAAAAACATGGTGGAGATCAAAAAAATAAAAAATTTAGTGTGATGGATGAACCTGGTGGCTTTCTACCAATCTAGCTAAATCTGGTTCAACATTGGTGAGTTGCAGCCTTAAATCTCCACGTTTGTTGATGTTCAAAAGGTTTCTTTGTTTTGTCAAAATGTTTGTAACCACACTGAAGCCTTTTTCGACTAGGTATCATGATGGAAAAGCGATAAGGTATTTTACAACAATGTCCTACAATGCAGGGTTTCAATGTTGCAACCAGAACTTCTGATAGCCTTGGTTGAACTTCTGCTTAAGCTCTTCGTCTGTGCTAATGGTGATCAACTCTTCTTGCATTATCACATTGGATTCTTCCATGGCTGTGATATTGTACGGATTTATAATCCATTGAGGAGTTTGTAAAATTAAACCTCTTAGTAAAATACGGCTCGATTTTTAGACATCGTCTACCCCCAAAATCAGTTTTTGTTTATGTCAACCCCTGGGAAACCGATTTCGACAACTTTGAAAATCCCTGCTTTAATTGAAAAAAGTGATTTCTCACAAGATGTTATGGTGTCTGTGATGAGAGTGAAACCTGATTCACAAACATACCAACAATAAATTTTGCTGAAATTGAAGAAGTTTGTGACAATTACACTTTCCAACAAGATAATGCTCCAACTACTTCCAGCAAGACAAGGAGTAGGAGAATGGAGGAGTGTGTGAAATACCTAGGGGTGTGGTTGGATAGTCAATTATCCATCAAAACACCCATGTTAAAGGCGGCAGAGTAGGGGAAAGTGAGAGCAGCATGGCTGGAGAGATTGATGTGTAATGTGTTATGTGAAAGGGCCGGGAGAGTGAAAGAGGATGCTGTAGGGTGCGGTGGTGTGGGCTTGAAGAGCAGGGGTGAATGCGAGGGTTAGGCCACTCCTCCGGGTGCAGAGAAGGATACTGGTGAGGTGGTGCAGGGGTAGAGGGCAGTAGGTGTACTGACAGCAGCGGTGCTGGCAAGGTACTACCCATTGGACGTGATAGCTAGAGCCAAGAATAAAAGCTGGATGGGTGCGACCAGAGAGGTAGTACAGGAATGGATGGAGGAGGAAATGGGGAGAAATATGAGGTCGCGCTAAAAGGAGCGATTGGGAATAGGGGAGATTGAATGGACCGGAAATTCGGGGAGGTGAACTTCTTCTTGACACAGGTGCTCACTGGACATGGGTCGAGAGTAGGGTACCTACACAAGATTGGGAAAAGAGAGACTGGAGTGTGAGAGAGGTGTGAAGTGGAGGATGATGTGGGGCATGAGTTTAGATGCTGGAAGAACGAGGAAGTGCTAAAGAAGTTGGAGAGGAAATTAGGGGAGGTGGTGTATTGGGAGAACATGGTGGAGATAATGTTGAAGGGGGAGGAGGAATGGATCGAGGTAAGTGGCGTTGTGGATAGCATGATTAGGGAGCGAGAAGGATTCGATATGGCATGAGAGGTGGGATTGATAGATAGGGAGAACATGACGGTGTGAGCGGAGGGTGTGCGAGGGACCTCGAAGTATGCTAGGGTGTGATTCCGAGGCGGTGGTAACGGCGAGTTTGAGGTGGGTTTGGTTGGTAGTTAGGTAGGGATGAGTCCAACACTGTCCCATTCGAACATGAGTTTCCTATCTCGACCCGAAAAAAAAAGCAGGACAAGGATGTACTTGAATGGATTATATTTTCCACCTAAAAGCCAAGATTTAAATCTTATAGATTATCAAATTTCAATTAAAGTAGAATATTTTGCAAATACCAGAAATCTATAGAATATTGTTTTTATTGAAAATGGCATCAGTTTAAATTTACCCAAAACAGGTTTCATTATTTGCAACTTAAATGCACCGTTATAGAAAACATTTTATAAGTCCAATCCTGTAAATTTATTCCTTATCTAATATTGAGGATATGTTTATTTAGGATATTATTTCTGTCATAAGAAAATAAATCGCCCTAAAAACAAAAATGTAATTTTGAATTAAAAAATATTCTCATTTATTTCGGACCACAGTATATTATCTCTAACGTCTCTCTCTTCCGTATAGTACCTATTGTCAGCAATTTCGGAGTTTTCCAATAAAAAAAATATAGATAATCATTTTCGGAATATTCACAATGTTCTGTAAAAAGTATTTGATAACATTTTGTATGAATAATGGATCCCATCTCAAAAATTCAATACGGCTTTTCACGACCAGTTGATATCATAATCAACCGTCAGACATTCACGTGTATCTGGAGTGACATGTTTCAAATTTTTTTCTACTCGGTCAGCCTCGGGTGAGAGGTCTTTTTTATATTCAGTATTTTTGATGAAATATGAGTTTTTAGGGAAAGTGTTTAAAAGAAAAATGAAAATTCTCTTTATAACGGGATCGTTCATGCAGCAAATTTAAATATGTAAAATAGGGTAATTATTTTCCTGTTAAAAAATATATTTGAGATTTTTACTACTTAACAGTAACGATATCTTAAAGGAAAATCATAAGTACCTCGTAAAGTAATAGCGGAAAATTGAGTTTTATTTGTTTTTCCTTAAAAAGAAAATAACTGTTAATAATGTTATAAAGCGCTTAGTTCCTGTGAACCTAATAAATTTTAAAATGGTTTGGGAAAAACTTGATGAACTAGGCAAAACAGCATCGTCAACACCTATTGAGCGATATTTCACTGTTATTTTTTCACTGATACAAACAAATATCAGTCAGACACAGTTCCTAGAAAAAAAAAATGAGTGTGCTTTAGACAACTGAAGTAAAACTTCTAAAATATGAAATATCAAATGCTCATCTTCAATCAGTATAAAAATTTTTCAATCATTTGAAAATATTGACTGTCTTTGCTTTGGTTGAGACAATCAGTATAGCAAACTTTTAGTAATTTTGAAAATATTGAATGTTCAATTTCTCTTTGGATGGGACAATCAGTATAACAAATTTTTAATTATCTGAAAATATTCACCGACTTCGCTTTGGTTGGGACAATCAGTATAGCAAACTTTCAATTATTTGAAAATATCGAATGCTCAATTTTTCTTCGTATGGGACAATGAAAAATGATCTCTCTTGCCCCTACTAATATACGAAACATAACTATCTCTCTTTCTATCTTCACTAACTCATATCTCGCTTTCGTTCGCCTCGCCCGATCACACTTTTCGTAACGCTCTCGTCTGTTATTTTTTCACTGATACAAACAAATATCAGTCAGACACAGTTCCTAGAATAAAAAAAAATGAGTGTGCTTTAGACAACTGAAGTAAAACTTCTAAAATATGAAATATCAAATGCTCATCTTCAATCAGTATAAAAAATTTTCAATTATTTGAAAATATTGACTGTCTTTGCTTTGGTTGAGACAATCAGTATAGCAAACTTTTAGTAATTTTGAAAATATTGAATGTTCAATTTCTCTTTGGATGGGACAATCAGTATAACAAATTTTTAATTATCTGAAAATATTCACCGACTTCGCTTTTGTTGGGACAATCAGTATAGCAAACAATCAATTATTTAAAATATCGAATGCTCAATTTTTCTTCGTATGGGACAAGGAAAAATGCTCTCTCTTGCCCCTACAGTTATATACGAAACATAACTATCTCTCTTTCTATCTTCACTAACTCATATCTCCCTATCAACTTTCGTTCGCCTCGCCCGATCACACTTTTCGTAACGCTCTCGTCACGGTTGGTCCGATTTTGATGAAATTTTTTGTATGTGTTCAAGAAGATTTGAGAATGGTTTAGATTCATAGTTTGTCCCGGAAGGTGGCGCTGAAATCGGGTTCGTACCAGTGGCGGCTCGTGAACTTTTTAAGACATAAAACGTTTTTGTAAAAATATACTCTATTCAGCCAATTAATTCAACCTCTGCGCAGCGACCGTACCAGCTACTTCAATGACAAAATTAAGGTTATTCGTTCCACAAATGACCTTGAAATTTCGGATTTCGAGGGTAGCTGTCAAGACTAACAACAAGTACAGATGCTACAATAAAATGCGGTTGCCCCCGTCAGTGGGTAATTTATGATCGAATTTATGAGTACCGCTGTAAACCATTTATTGCCCAGCAAGAACCAACGAGGAGGTATAGAGTTTCTCTTGCCAAAAAATTTTTTTTCTTCGTTTTTTGTTTTTTCATATTTTCCTTTTTTTTATTTATTTTATTAACTTTTTTTTATATATTAACGGAATTCTACGGTCTTTAGTTTGCGAAAAATGATCAATAATATTATCATAAAATGTATTTTGTTTTAAGTGTTTTACAAAATCTTTTTCAATAGATATTAAACTAACATTCTATAAACGATTTTGGCCCATTGTATTTCGCAGGTAAGTTTTGATTCGTTTGAGAGTAGAAAATGATCTCTCCAACGATGCCGACGTGACAGGAATGGCTACTGTCAAACAAAGTAGTTCGTGTATCACCGCGACTGCTAGAGGCAAGCCTCCTGAGAGTGTTGCCATTTCAGCTATTTTTTACGGTAGTAAGCAATTGGACTAGTCGAAAAATCGGCAACTGTGCTGAGCAACACTTAGGTATTGAGATCTAGCCTCAGGGCACTGTTGTCAGATTTAAAAATAACTACTAAAAACGGGGAATTAATTGTAAAATTTGAAAATTATTACTTAGATAAACAGGAAGAATTTTCAACAAAATATTTCTGGTGCTATTTGCTGGATAAATTGGTGAGGAGGCTGAGCCTCCATAGCCTCCTTCGAGGAGCCGTCACTGGTTCATACTGAACAACTCCTAAACGGTTGGTCGGATTTTGATGAAATTTGATGTGCGTTTGAGTAAAAAACTGAATGGTTTATATTCACAATTAGTCCCGGAAGATGGCGCTGCAATCGGGTTCATACTGAACGGCTCCCAAACGGATGTGCCGATTTTGATGAGTTTTTTTTGATACGGTCATTTCAAAAAATGGGTAAAAAATTGAAAGAAAAGTCGAATTTTCAAGAAATGTTTTCCTTTTATCAAAATAGTAACAAAATAGTCAAAATTTGGATAATATGATAAGACAAGACAGGTCAACGTCTGTCGGGTCCACAAGTTTTACTGAAAATGGCACGTGCTATTGAGTGGGGTGGGGTTTCAGGTTAAGACAGCAAAGCAGAGGAATAATCACCTATTTTACCCAAATATGGGAATCGAGTACCTACTATCGAATTAATTTATAAACTAAAATGAACAAAATAATAACTTTTGAATATAAAAAAAATTCAAACAAAAGGAAGATAATTACAGTCATATGTTGTATGCAGCCCACTTGTAAATGCAACGTAACAAAATTTCTAAGTTCGTTGACCTGTGCAAATCTTCGTTTTTAGCGACACTAAAACTCCAGAGACTACCACTTACATGATAATAAAATGCACAGTTTAAAATTGTAAATTTCGCACATTGTACTCGACCTATTTTACAAGAGAGTAACAAAAAATCATTGTACGTGTTCGAACTTCCGTTCGACATTTATGATGTTTTAACAAAATCTAATTTATTAACAACCTGTAATTAATGTAAATATCAACTAAAATGTGAAATACTAACCACTAATTAAATATTAATACTTTAAGTTTTAAATAAGGTTTGGGTATATTAAATATTCACCACCAAGAGCGAGTTTTGGAAAAGTTGGGAACAAAACGCCAGAAGTGTTTTTTATTGAACTAAAATTTCAGAGAATGATTAATTTTCTATTAAACTCGAGGTTCCTGTTGAAGGATTAAGATCCTCTTTACAGCAAAAGAGCAATTTCGAAATTTTTTTGAAGAGCTTAAACGGGAATTTGTTTAGACATAATAACAGGGCCGTTTCTTTGGGGTAGTTGGAGGGGAATTTTCCTTTGCAGTTAGTTGTCTATTTCTGAGTATTACGATACCTTGGACTGGAGAGAGTAGATCGCCGTACATAAACAATGAATAGTAGGTTCATTCTAAGGCTACTTGCACACACACCGATTTTATACCGGTTGTCCAAATTAAAATTGTGGGAACGAGACCGCTGATCGGAAGTTGTGACGTACGTGACTAAATCCACCCTTGCACAAGCACCGATTGTTAGGGATGTGAGATTAATGGAAAAGAATCGATTAAATAAAAATCGATTTTTCTTTATTCAAAATTAATCGATTTGTCAAAAATCGATTTCTGCGAAAACATTGATTTTTTTAATATTATTTTAAAAAGTACATATTCCGATAATAAACCTAATAGATTTGTTCATTAACAATTTATTAGATTAAAAATCAAATAAAATTATATGAATATTGTCAATAATTTTGAAATATGGTCAATAATTATCCAAAATTGTCAAAAACTGTCAAAAATTGTTAAAATTTTGAAAAATGGTTGATAATTGTCAAAAATTTTTAAAAAAACTTGAAAAATGGTCAATAATTGTCAAAAATGGACGATAATTGTCAAAAATTTTGGAAAATGGTCAAATTTTTTCAAGAATTGAAAAAAATTGAAAAAAAAATTTAAAAATGGTCAAAATTTTCCAAAAATGGTCAATAATTGTCAAAAACTATCAAAAATGGACAATTATTGCCAAAATTGGTCAATAATTGTCAAAAATTATTAAAATTTTGGAAAATGGTCGATAATTGTTGAAAACTATCAAAAATGATCAAAATTTTTGAAAAATTGTCAAAAATGGCCAATGATTGTCAAAAACTATCAAAGATGGTCAAAAATGTCTAAAATGGACAATTATTTTGAAAAATTGCCAAAAATTTCGAAATATGGTAAATAATTTTGAAAAATGGTCTAAAATTTTGAAAAATTTGTCAAGAATGGTCAAAAATGGTCAAAAACTATCAAAAATTGTCAATTATTGTTGAAAACTGTTAAAAATGGACAATTATGGTCAAAAACTATCAAAAATGGTTAAAAATTGTCATCATTTGGAAAAATGGTCAATAATTTTGAAAAACAGTCAAAATGGTCAATAATTGTCAAAAATGGTCAATATTGTTAAAATTTTGAAAAATGGTCAATATTTGTTAAAAATTTTTGAGAAATGGTCAATAATTGTCAAAATTTTGAGAAATTTTGAGAAATAATACGAGCCTTTCCGAAAATCGATTTAAACACGTAATTTATAAAATCGATTTACTAAAAATCGATTACAAGAGAATAATAATCGATTTATATAAAAATCCATTATTTTTTAACATCCCTACCGATTGTTTACAGACCATTCCAGTCGACTACTCGGTGAAATTGTAAGTACTACAAACCTTTTTCGAGAAGGAATAAGAATTTCTCATCTTAGTATTCTGATGTTGGATTTCATTTTTCAACTTCTCATGGAGTTCGTCAAAGGAAGCAATAGACAGTCTGAAGAGGTTGAAAAACAACTTACTACCGTCACGACTTAGTTCTTCAAAAGTTCTTGAAAAATGGTCAATATTTGTTAAAAAATTTTGAGAAATGGTCAATAATTGTCAAAATTTTGAGAAATTTTGAGAAATAATACGAGCCTTTCCGAAAATCGATTTAAACACGTAATTTATAAAATCGATTTTTCTTTATTCAAAATTAATCGATTTGTCAAAAATCGATTTCTGCGAAAACATTGATTTTTTTTATATTATTTTAAAAAGTACATGCTTTTCATATTCCGATAATAAACCTAATAGATTCATTCATTAACAATTTATTAGATTAAAAATCAAATAAAATTATATGAAAATTGTCAATAATTTTGAAATATGGTCAAAATTGGTCAATTATTGTCAATTATTGTCAAAAACTGTTAAAAATGGACAATTTTTACCAAAAATGGTCAATAATTATCCAAAATTGTCAAAAACTGTCAAAAATTGTTAAAATTTTGAAAAATGGTCGATAATTTTTAAAATTTTTAAAAAAACTTGAAAAATGGTCAATAATTGTCAAAAATGGACGATAATTGGCAAAAATTTTGGAAAATGATCAAATTTTCTCAAAAATTCTCAAAAATTGAAAAAAAAATTTTAAAATGTTCAAAATTTTTCAAAAATGGTCAATAATTGTCAAAAACTATCAAAAATGGACAATTATTGCCAAAATTGGTCAATAATTGTCAAAAATTATTAAAATTTTGGAAAATGGTCGATAATTGTCAAAAACTATCAAAAATGATCAAAATTTTTGAAAAATTATCAAAAATGGCCAATGATTGTCAAAAACTATCAAAGATGGTCAAAAATTATAAAAAACTGTCTAAAATGGACAATTATTTTGAAAAATTGTCAAAAATTTCGAAATATGGTCAATAATTTTGAAAAATGGTCTAAAATTTTGAAAAATTTGTCAAAAATGGTCAAAAACTTTTGAAAAATTTGTCAAAAATGGTCAAAAACTATCAAAAATTGTCAATTATTGTTAAAAACTGTTAAAAATGGACAATTATGGTCAAAAACTGTCAAAAATGGTTAAAAATTGTCATCATTTGGAAAAATGGTCACTAATTTTGAAAAACAGTCAAAATGGTCAAAAATGGTCAATATTGTTAAAATTTTGAAAAATGGTCAATAATTGTTAAAATTTTGAGAAATGGTCAATAATTGTCAAAATTTTGAGAAATAATACGAGCCTTTACGAAAATCGATTTATAAAATCAATTCACTAAAAATCGATTACAAGAAAATAATAATCGATTTATATAAAAATCCATTATTTTTTAACATCCCTACCGATTGTTTACCGACCATTCCAGTCGACTACTCGGTGAAATTGTAGGTACTACAAGCCTTTTTCGAGAAGGAATAAGAGTTTCTCATCTTAGTATTCCGATGTTGGATTTCATTTTTCAACTTCTCATGGAGTTCGTCAAAGGATGCAATAGACAGACTGAAGAGGTTGAAAAACAACGTACTACCGTCACGACTTAGTTCTTCAAAAATAGTGTAGAATGTTCTCGTGTGTTCTCTGCTTTGATTGATAGGACGAATCCAGCACTTGCGCTTACAATAACCACATGGTAACAAATCGTTATTATTATTCAATAACGTCGTGTCACAACAACAAAGCAACTGATTATTCGTCCGGTAAAAATCCCGGTGAGTCTGCTACCAATTAAATATCGGCCGATTTTATACTTGCCGTCCAAAATCGCTGTGTGTGCAAATAGCCTAAGCCTCCCAGCGAAATGTCTATCTCACTCGGTCTCCGATGCTACTCTTTTTCGGGATTTTTAAGTTCCAACCGAACATTAGACATATACAGTGTGTCTTTTGTAGTTTAATGGTAAATACGAGCGGAGTTGATAGTATACAGGCTGGAAAGTCTTTGCTGTGAACTATTTAATTATTATTATGGGATATTTATTAGAAATAAAAAGCAGCAAACGTGTTGTGTATAGGGATGGGACACAAATATATTTCTTCTTCTCCTTGCGTCAATTTTGTTGAATATGTAACGCAACTTAGAAATATATTTGTAGATAACTTCTATAAGTTATCATGTAAAAATTTTATCGAGCAACTCTTAAAATCTCTAACTAATTATGTTTTTTTTTTGTTTCAGGTACGTAAACAATTCGAAGATTAGTGTAAGTAAAGTAAAACCATTTTACAGATATCTTTTTATATTTACCTAATAATATTATAAAGAGGGAATATAAGTATGAATGTATGTACGTTTGTTTCTTTTACAAAAATTGAGCTATTGTAATAAATAACCTCTCCATCCGCATCAGCATGCTTGCCGTGCAGGCAGATCTATGGAGACTGCACTGGTACAACTGACGGAGGATATCCGAGGTGATCTAGACAACCAAGAAGCTGTAGTATGCGCATTTTTGGATATAGAAGGAGATTTTGACAGTACTCCTCTTGAGGCTATCAAAAGAGCATTAAATGGACAACACAACATCCAAATGGATGTTGGAACTGCTCACCACTAGAGTAGGAGAGACGAGGACGAGCAAAGATATTGTCTCCATTTGTACAACCAGAGGATGTCCCCATTAATGTGGAGCCTGATGGTTGACGAAATCCTGAGTGGTTTGACTGACCTCAGCATATCCTGCCAAGGATATGCCGATGATATTGTCATAACAGCCAGGGGAAAATTCGAAAATACCCTTTGTGACATAGTACAAAAGGGTCTGAACTATACAAATAGCTAGTGTAGGCAAGTGGGACTTAACATCAACCACACCAAAACCATCTTAATAGCTTTCACTAAGAAAGGAAAAAAGCAAAACTTTTAAACTTGACGAGGTTGAATGGAGAAATCAAGTCACACTTTATGTCATCCTGTATAAAATGACGTACGCCCAATTTTCTTAAATTTCAAAACTTATGCTAGTATTTTATATAAATTTACCTACAATTAAAAAAAGTCGAATTTAATATAACAAATTTATTAATGAGCGAACTTTATGAATTTTTTGAGTGGATCGATTTATTTGGCCAGTGAGAGAAGTTGATAACAAGTTTTGAATTTCTTGGACTGGACTGCCTAAACAAAAAAATTGAATAATTAATTACATTTTGAGCAAGTCGGGTGTTCTTATAAGAAAATTTGTTTACATCTGATGATATTTGTTTATTATTTCAATTAACAACAGTTTACTGTTTATATTATCGTCCATATTTAAAACTCGTTCAATGAACTTGTTTCCAGAGATAAAACCACCGAAGCAACACCCACAAGCGTACAAACAAATTTGTTTTGGCAGCATTTGAAAAAAAAAACAATAAGAATTCCATACATGTACTAGTAAAGTGAATGAAAAAGAAAAAGGTAATTACCTATTCAACTTTTGTCCTTATTTGAAAATAATTAATATCCTTTCTATTGCCGTTGAAGAAAATGAAAAGTTATTTTAAATAACCAAACTTTTTCTGCATAATGTATGCTTCTAGATAATTACCGCAATCATTTACGTTTAAATATATTCATTAGATTTCATGTTGTTGTTTTTCTCTTTTAAAACGTATGTGGAGAGATAAACATTTATAGATGTGTGTGTGGTTTGGGAAATATGACCATCGAAGTGCTTGTGCCTCGTAAATTTTAAGCGAGATTTACCTTTGGCGGTGTATTTACTTCTACATTTGGAAAAATTAAAAACAAATATAGGTATAACGGCATGTTTACCACAACGTGTGGGATTCGCTATAAACAGTTTACGTCAATAAAAAATACGTTGCTTTATTGCTTGCATCTGCATTGGCTTTTGCAAACTCGTTATGTTTTGTAACTTCAACGGACTACACTCATTCATTAAAAAACATTTTTTTTATTGTGGCTTCTTTTTTATCTAACATTCGAAAGAATAAATGATGATGGAATATCGATCAAAACGAGTTGGCATTTTAAAAAGAAGAAGGGAAGTTTGCGAAGTATTATTTGGGAGATAAAAGCTTCAATTTTTAGTTCTGATAAATTTCTTATTCGATTATTTATCCAAAAGTCCAAAAATATCGAAAGTATGTGATGGTTTTTATAATGTAAGTTCGTAAAATGCAAATATTGAAACAATCAGACTGAAAATAAAAGCAAAATCCGTTCGGTTTTTATTATCATTTTTTGTTGTAAAGTACGAAGGACAGTTTGATAAATCGGCTAATTTCTTGGGCAGTAACTTCAAATGCAACATTGTTTCCATCAACGGTTATCTATTTATATATTTCTCTCAAATTTTGAGCAAATTGCATCGTTTAGTTTGTGTTTGATAGATATCGAATGCAGACAATCTCATGAGCTTTTAAAAAAATGAGAAAAAGTGAATTTCTACTCAAATCTCTTACGGGATGGCATCAAATATGCAATAGTAGGGAGGAGACGCAACACTGTGTCTATTTTTAATTGCTAGCGTATCACACACATTCTTTATTAGCTTTAAAAGCCTTTAATACTCCCAAAAGATCCCGATCTTGGAATGTTTCTTTCAAATACATGTCAATAGTTATTATAAAATCCTGAATGTCTGCTTTTGTACTACCCTTCCGCCACATTCAATATAAATCCCGCGTCTATAGCTTTACAATAACACCCCACAGCAAAAAATTGTGTTTATTATTTCTCTCCTCTCCGTAGCCTTAAGCTTCCCCTGTTGCTAATACCTCCATCTAGAACTACTTTTCTATGCACCTAAATCCAAAAAGGACCAATCAACTGCCGAGTAGCCCACAGAGATCTGCCGATCGTGTCAAGTACCCGCTCACAGAGAAGCATTGATTCGCCAGCGCCTAGCGTGCACCACTTTTACCTGTAAAATTATTTCTTCCCTCATCCCGAAGTGAAATGATGGTTTATTTAAGGACTAACGCTTTTTTACTATTATCCAACATTAGGGTACTCTTATCCCTCAAGCATTGAAAAGCCTTCAATGCCAGTGTTTCCTCTGCTTTTAAATGTCGGTCATTGACTATCCAACCACACCCCTAGGTATTTCACAGACTCCTCCATACGAATTCTCCTTCCCTTAACCATCACCCCCACTTCCCTCGTCCTGCTCCGTCCCGTCACTAGCAACCCCACCGTTTTATCTTCCGCCACTTCCAGTCCGCACCGCTCTATCTTCTCCACAATCTTCCTACACATTATCTCCGCCTCTCCCTTTCCCGTACATACCACATCGTCCGCATACACCGTAATCCCACATCCCTCTTCACATACTATCCCACAAACCTCATCAAACACACAATTCCAGAGCGTCGGTCCAAGAACCGAGCCCTGAGGCACTCCAGCCTCCGTCTTATACCTCCTCCCTCTGGAGTCTACAGTCACACGCCCCATCAGGTAGTCCTCCACCAGGTTAACCAACCCCTCCTCCACTCCAAGTCTCAGCAACGCGCTCAACACTGCCCGTTTGCTGACACTGTTGAACGCGTGCCCGACGTCGAAGTACACGAGTAGGGCCAATTTCTTCTTTTTCCAGCTGCCCTCTCTAACTCTTTCCAACAAGGCCATCACCTTGCCAAGTGCCGAGATGCAAGATTTCCCCTTCGTGAACATGAGCTGGTTTACCCTAAAACCCCCATTCCTACCAAGTTCCTCCTCTAGCACCTCGTTCCTATTTCCACCCATCCTCTTCACCGCTATCTCATACGCCTTTCCAATTCCCACTTCCCTCTTTTTTCCCTCTCCACCCTGCGCTCCAGTTACTTCTTCTTCTCTTTGTATCCCACTCTTCCCTCTATCCTTCCTCTTCCCCTCAGCTTTCGTCTCTTTCTCTCTTTCTTACACTCCCTCCACAGCTCCTCTATTTCCTCATTCCACCAGTAATTGGCGCTCCGCTCACGCCTATTGTCCCTCTTTCCCTCTTTTTTACAGCCCTGTATCACATTGTACAATTCATCTGCATCATGTCCAAGTCCCCTTTCTATCTCTTCTCTTACTTTCTTCCTCATACTCTCTGCCTCAGCCTTCGTCCACTTCCATCCCCACTTTTCCAATAATTCATTTCTCCTTTTCCTTATATCCGTCTCCACATACCTATGTAAGCTCAAGCTTTCCTCATCCTCCAGCACCCTCCAACTATTCACCCTTTCCCCCAGCCATTCATCACATGCTGTTATATCAATGAATGATGAACCCCCGTTACCCCTCACGAAAGTGGGCAGTAGTCCAACATTGGATGTCAACACTTCCTTCAGGATCTCCCCTCTCCCGCTTGTTTTCTCCCCCCCCCCCCCATAAGGTATTCTTAGCATTGAAGTCCCCTGCCACCATCATCTTTATGATCCTCCTTTTTCCTTTGACACCCTCAGATCGTCCTCTTATCCTGTCATGCTCCTCTCATATTCTTCCAGGTTGACATTTGGGCTTATATACTCACTGTACACCACCATGTCTCCCATTCGCACTTCCACCCATCCGTTTCCCTTCCTCTCTTCATCCGCCCTCAATCCATCCCCCACTACTTTTATTCCTGCCTCTCCTGTATCGTCCATAAGCCGTCACTGCTTTCCCACATATCTAGCATTTACCTCGGATCCACACACTTCCCTCCTAAAAATCACTTTATCCAATGTATCATGCGTTATCCTTGATTTCCCTAAATTTATCTGTAACACCCTCTATCCATCCCCTACATTCCTTCTTCCCGCGCAATGCTCCTCCCCTCTCTCCTATTTGACCAGACTCGTCCCCTCTGAGGGGTCCAGAGGGTCCCTCCCTTTTTTTCCTACACCTTTTCCATCGTCTTCATCTACTTCTTTCCTTTCCCTTTTTTTCGGGCCGAGATGGGAAACTCATGTTCGAATGGGTCCATGACCCAAACAGTGTTGGACTCATCCCCAAGGAGATGCCTACCAACCAAACCCACCTCAAACTCGCCGTTACCCCCGCCTCGGAATCACTACCCTAGCATACTTCGAGATCCTTTCTTTCCTTTCCCTACTACATTCTATCTCCCCTGGCTTATGTCCCCTTTCCCCACATACCCTACAAAGGAAGGCCTGCCGACAGTCTCTGGCCATGTGATCCTCACCTTGGTCTTCTTAGGTGCACGTTCACCCGAAGAAACCCACTGTCCTGATTGTTTCTTGGTCTCTAGTGAGTTGTGATGATCCATGTTCCGAGCAGGGTAACGAAACGGAGCAAAAACTAGTTCGGAAAGCAGCCAAACTTCGCCAAACACTCCTTTGAAGTGTTCATACGGTTGCGCTTTTAGTCGAGTGTGAACAATATGATGTACCCGTTCATTTGGAATCAGCATCAATGGATGTTATCGACAATTTATGGAGTGAAGCTTTTTTTTTGGGCGACCTGACGTTTGGCATCATTTGTGCTGCTATAACCACAACAGAACACAGCAAACCACTCCTTAACCATTGAAATTGATGGTGCAGAGTCCCCATAGTATTTATTAAACGTTTTCATGGTTTTTTGAGCAAACGATATTCACTATTTTCCATTTTCGTTAAAAATCACGTGGCAGTCTGCTTCCTTTGGAACTAGATAAAGCAGCTTTGCTCAAAATTTGATAGATCAGTGATGATTTAAAGATACTGCACGGGAAATTCAAAACATCTCTAACTTATTAATCTAGCCTCGTAGTATTCGTTAGACTAGATTAAAAATAAAGTAGAAATTGCAATACGAATCCGTCTCGTTATTTTTTTTATTATTACAGAGTCCGAAACGACCGTATGTCATACGAGACTAGCCACGTAGAGGTGGAAACGCGGAACAAAGAAAAAAGTTTACATCGATCGTACAAATGCTGTTCCTGCTAATAATTTAATCAAATTTTACAAACAAAGCTGTAGGAAGGTAAAATTAATTTGTCATATTTTTCTTTTGTTTTTATCAAAGGATAGATGTTGAAATTTTAATAGTATTAAACTAGTAACTCCTACACAGGATGTTTTCTTTGGTACTAAAATAAATTCACTTAGTCTTTATTCATTTAAAAAAATACTTGACTTGAAATTCTCAAGATACGATGATAAAATAGCAATTTGAAAGAAATTAAAGCACAAAAACACCATTTTCTTTTCTATATTCTGCCCCTTACGTATCACCCGTGAATCCTTCTCTGTTAGTATACAATTAAAGATCAAGAATAGCGAGGAAAATACCCCATGTTACGATCTTATAGCCTCTCCAACAGTCTGGAGAGCTTGCAAGGGATTAAAGAGATCTTGGAGTTGTTGACAACTTTCAATCAATATCACAAGAAAATACATTAGCTAATGGACAAAAAAGTGACTGACAAAAAATCGACAAAAAAAACTTGAAAATATCAAATAAGTCACTCCAGTGATAAAAGTTACTTTAGAGGAGTCGACAAGGGAAAAATTCGTAAAACGATTAGAAAAATATTTATGATAATACAAATTGTATCTTGGAGCGGTTTTTGCTTCTGTTTTGTTTAGTAAACAACTAAATTTCACTAAATTATTTTTTGTCATGGGATTTTTTAATTTGTAGCTTCTACTATACAGTGTTTTGTTAAAAACTCACCGTCGGAATGTTGATTACTATCTTTATTACCGAGAAAATATCCCGACTGATTAAAATACAGCATATAATCGTTATTCAACTCACGGCGAAGCCTTTTGGAATCGTCTACAATTATACTGTTAATATTGCAAAGTGTACACTTTGGAATACATCCAAATCTGTTATATAAATTCAAGAGTGTTGGTTATAAGCCGAGGAGTTCCTTGTTATAGCAGGACCGACCGAAAATATTTTCGTACTATTTTCAAGAGCATCTCCAGTATATACCGAGTGTTTACAATATTGAACACGATTACCGTTCTTTGACTGTTACAAGACAAAATGCATTTTAATTCCAAAAAGTTGCAGAAAAATCAATCAATCATACTTGTAGAAAACTTGCACACACACATCTTACTAAACCCACTCCTTCCAGGATTAGGGTTGCGCGATACACTAAAAAGTATCGATATTAGGTATCGATACGGATCGGAACATAAAGTATCGATACAGTAGAATATCGAATGTTAATTTTTCGATACTCGAAGTATCGATACGTTAACGATCTGAGATTTTCCTAATTTTGACGTTTTTTCGGTAAAACTCACCTTTTTGGGGGGTGGAAAAAGACATTATTTCGATTTCCGGCCAAAGTTTCCGGCCAAAGCAAAAAACTGCATTTTTCGTTTTTTAGTTTTGGTTTCGTTAAAATATGTTCGATTTTGATGAATATTTAGTAAAAGGTAGCTTTGATAGTCGCAAACCATGAAAAAAATTTCGAATTAAAATATTGGAAATTTTTCGAGTTATGACGTTTTTTCGGTAAAAAATACTTTTTTGGGGGGGCGGTGGAAAAAGACATTATTGCGATTTCCGTCCAAAGTTGAGTTCCTAGAATAAAAATTTGATTATAAAAGTTGTAGATCTTGAGAAAATCTACAACTTTTTCATTAGTGACTTTTCCACATAACTTCAAAATTAGCTCGAAAAACGCAAAAACTGCATTTTTCGTTTTTTATTTTTGGTTTCGTTAAAATTGTTCGATTTTGATGAAAATTTAGTAGAAGGTAGCTTTGATAGTCACAAACCATGAAAAAAATTTCGAATTAAAATATTGTAAATTTTTCGAGTTATGACGTTTTTTCGGTAAAAAATACTTTTTTGGGGGGGCGGTGGAAAAAGACATTATTGCGATTTCCGTCCAAAGTTGAGTTCCTAGAATAAAAATTTGATTATAAAAGTTGTAGATCTTGAGAAAATCTACAACTTTTTCATTAGTGACTTTTCCACATAACTTCAAAATTAGCTCGAAAAACGCAAAAAACTGCATTTTTCGTTTTTTATTTTTGGTTTCGTTAAAATTGTTCGATTTTGATGAAAATTTAGTAGAAGGTAGCTTTGATAGTCACAAACCATGAAAAAAAATTTCAAATTAAAATATTGGAAATTTTTAAAGTTATGACGTTTTTTCGGTAAAAAATTCTTTTTTTGGGGGTGGAAAAAGACATTATTGCGATTTCCGTCCAAAGTTGAGTTCCTAGAATAAAAATTTGATCATAAAAGTTGTAAATCTTGAGAAAATCTACAACTTTTTCATTAGTGAGTTTTCCACATAATTTCAAAATTAGCTCGAAAAACGCCAAAAACTGCATTTTTCGTTTTTTATTTTTGGTTTCGTTAAAAAATGTTTGATTTTGTTGAAAATTTAGTAGAAGGTAGCTTTGATAGTCACAAACCATGAAAAAAAATTCAAATTAAAATATTGGAAATTTTTCGAATTTTGACGTTTTTTCGGTAAAGACATTATTGCGATTTCCGGCCAAAGTTGAGTTCCTAGAATAAAAAGTTGATCATAAAAGTTGTAGATCTTGTGAAAATCTTCATTAGTGACTTTTTCACATAACCTCAAAATTAGCTCGAAAAACGCAAAAAACTGCATTTTTCGTTTTTTAATTTTGGTTTCGTTAAAAAAAGTGATTAAAAAATCACGCTCATCACTATAGATAACGCCACTTGCCGCTACCACTAAAATTCCCGTATCGCAAGGTATCGATACACTACAAATTTATCGATACTTGGAATGCATCGAAAAGCATAGTATCGATACAAAATATCGAGTATCGGAAATAAAAGTATCGATACACTGGAATATCGGATAGTATGGCGCATTTCTATCCAGGATACACCTCTATAGGAGCGATACATCCCTGGAACAGCTTTCATCTACCCCATCTACCCAATCTACATCCATTAATTACGTGAGCTCTTTTTCGGTCAGTTTAGGCTCCTCCTCCTTAGGTGAGATTTGCCTGGACTCCCTCTCCCCTTACGTGAGATTGACGCTAAAAATATTTTAAACTTAATTTATTTGCATTATTCGGGAAAATAATAAATTGTTCAGGTATACTTAAATTAAATAAATACTCTCGTACTAAATGATATTAATAGCCATGGGATTTATTTTAGCGGGCAAAATTTTTTTAATATCTGTAATATTAGTTAACGTGAGATTTTCGATTACCCCCCCCCTCGGTTTAAATGAGATTTGGTGAGATTTCATTGGGCCCCTCCCCCCTATTATGAGCTCACGTAACAAATTTATGTTCTAATTGACATTTGTCGGAAAATTACACTAATGCGGAAAAACCATCTTTCGAAGAAATTGACTCTGAATCTGTAGAGCGAGATAAATCAGAATCTGCACGAGAAAATGCACAGGAAGAGGAAGAAGAATAAGAACAACAGAGGGTTAGTAATAATATTCTTGATGAACTTTTTGAGTCTCATTTCACTTAATAATAATATCAATAACTTCGTATATCAAAGTGGTTTATCAGTTGTTAAACATTAAAATGTGTGTTTGTTTAATAATAGTAGATTCAGCAAATGATTATTAATCACTTTAATAATATTTATTATATAATTATCAACAAACACAAGTCAAAAGTTTTAATCAAGAGGAGATAGGATGACAATTTATCATTATCGAACTAATTCGAATAAGGTCAGCATGTGCTGACAAAAGCAAATTACAGAATATATACAATTTATGTAAATTTTATAATATACAATAATTGGTGCATGAAACGAGTACCAGAAGTACAAACTGTTGAGTTTTGAGTTCGATTTTTCAGCTTTTCGCACTTTACACAATATCTTTCTATTGAAATAGTATACTTTTTTTTCATATGAGAGTAGAAGTCCTTACAAAAAATTAGGTCTGTCAAAACTCTCTCCCTCTCTCTTTTTTAGGGATATTTTTTGCAAAAAACGTATATTGAAAGATACTGAACTTTTTGACAAGAAAAAAATTAACTTTATACGGCATTAGAAAAACTACAATCCCTTTCAACTTGGTGATCCCATAATCATTTTCTAGAAAAGGAAGAAGAAAGAACGAAAAAATTTGTTTTTCGCATTTTACTTGGCAATTTTGAGGTTATGTACAAAACTTTTATATACCAAAGTTGTAGATTTTTTAATTATTTAAAACTTTTATAATCAACATTTACTACAAAAAACAATATTTACGCCTAAAATCGTTTCAATCCCAACTGCTCCTCAAGCATTCAGATAGTAAATTTTTTTCCATGCCCTTTCCAACCCTCTCCAACTTTGTTCACCCTGTTATAAATTATTCCGTCGCTTGACAATTTTCTGATTTGACATTCCTGTTATGATAGTTTCGTTATTTCCATATATTTGTTCTCACCTATTATAGCCAGATGATTTTTTTACATTCATAGCAGACATCAGTCTGGGCAAATTTTTTAAATATGTACTAATATTTAAATTTGTCAGATATACAAATTTTTAACGCCGTTCCTGCGTTCTTCTGCAGTACAATTTATTTGTAAGTCTATACGCTTGCCGGTTCAAATTAAAGAAATTTGTCACAACTGCGATAGTAGACGTTGTCTTCTGCGATGTATTTATTTGGCTGGTGAAGCCATAATTTAGATTAAAGATATTGGTGGAATAAAAATAAAAAAATTTATTTTGTGCATTCTATCGGACAATATACTTTAGTGGATTTCAATAAACTAGCTTTATATTTGACAGTTTTGTACATTCTTAAAATATATTTTTACTCCTTTTACTTTCTTAACAATCTTTATTTCTTCGACTTTAACTTTTACAACACAATACTATATACGTCTTACTTTTATATCACAAAAGTCAACTCTCGATTACTAACTATAACGTCAACTGTTCCGCTTTTTATACTTTCCACTCGCTCCAGACAGTTTTCGATGACATTTCTAGACTTTTCAATGACAGTTCTAGATGACTCCTGATGTTTATCTTCTTCTTTTAGGACCGACGTAACATTGCTTCCTCTTTTCTAGTTATTCGTATCGAACAATCTGACTGCTGGGGTCTGGTTGAAGCCAAAAGGGTGGATCGAGTCCGCAGTAAGAGGCTAACCTCTCGGTATGGATTACCTTGGACTTACTCCTTGCTGACAATTGAATGTGGTACACTAGGTCGTTTCGTTTTAGTTTTTGGCACAAACCTTTTCTGTGCTTGGGATTGAACACCTCTCGAGAAGCTCGTGTTTGTAGTATGTACGTCGAGTCTAGCCTTTACCTTATCATTGCAGAGCTTCAAGCGTTCCAAATTGTGGACCTTTTCTAATTTTTCTTTCAAGCTCTCTATGTAGATAGGAGGTGTACATGCTTCTACCTCCTCACCAGGAGGAGGTCTTCCGAAAAGAAAATCGTGGGGAAGCTCATTTCTCTGCGAGTGAATAGCATAGATGGACTATAACCGGTTGATTCGTGTTCAGAACTTCTATAGGCTAGTGTCCCAGTCTTTTTGGTTTCAAGAGACAAACGTTGAAAGATATTGGCAAATAGTTCTATGATGTCTGTCTACCATTCCATCGGACAGTGGGTGGAGAGGTGTAGTGCGTGTTTTCTTAATGTCTAACGTTTTCATCAAAATTTCGTCCTTGGTCAGAACGCAACTCCAGAGGGACTCCGTGTCTTGCAATAACGTTGGTTACGAAAGCCTCTGCTACTGTCGTCGCTTCTTGATTAGGAAGTGTTGCTATTTCGGGCCATTTGGAAAAATAATCCATCACAATCATCATGTATTTGTTTCCTCTTTCAGTCAAAGGAAGGGGACCAGGAATATCATTCAAAGGGCTCTCTGGAAAGATACTGTGCCATTTTCCTTCGGCTTCTTGTTTTAGGACCTTTTCTACTATTGCACAGATCACATTTCTAGCACCAATCTTCTACGTCCCTTCGACAGTTGATCCAATAATATCTTTCCCGAACTCGTGCCAGTGTTCTTTTAGTTCCAATATGTACTCCTGAGTGGCTGCTATGAAGTTCTTCTAACACATTTCTGATGTGTGATCTTGGCGGTACCCATTGGTGAACTATACGTACTCCATCAGGGCTTTCCCATCTTCGATGCAATAGGCCATCATGAAGATACAGTGAATCCCACTGAGCCCAGTGCTGTAAAGGAAGATTCTTTTGGAGAATGTCTGGTGAAGTTGGGTTTCAGAGTTAGTAATAACACTGATTGGGGACGTTGGAGAATTGGTGGCTTTGGAGACGATCCTCCAGCATTTTTTCGTTGGAGATATTTTTGCTGAAGTCTTGTTTATGGAGGCAGAAGTTTGTGGATGGAGCGGTAAGCATAACACTTTGTTGTCTCCGATGGCATTATGAATTCTGAGTTGAAGTTCTTTAGGGGGGATGTCCTTCGGAACTTTGAGGAGGGCAGTGCAGTTTGGGTTGGCTTTTAAATAGGAGATTTTACCTCTGATAATTTCGTTTCTGTTCAGAAGGATGAAAAGTTTCTTCTGAGAGCAGAGTTGGGGTGGGAGTTTTCGGAGGTTCAGGGTTTGTAATGGAATTGTAAATGATGATGATGATGTGTGAGAGGGAGGTTTAGAAGTAGAAGTCTGAACTGAGGCTTCTTCGTTGATTTGAGAGAGTACGGATTCTCCATGGATTAAAGAGGCTTGGGAGGTGCGTGAAGAGTGTGTTTGGAAGGGGGCAGGAGACTCGGCAGCCTGGGCGTAAGACGGAAATCTGGGTTTTGGCTTTAAAGACTGTGGCATTAATGATTCGAGGTAGGCTAGTTTTTCGAGCAGAGATACTTGCTCTGGAGTGAGAGGTATATTAGAGTGTTTTGGAGTGGGTCGTGGAATCGGAGATTCCTTTAAAGGGCGTGGTTCGGAGTTCTTAGACGTTTTTGGAGCTGGAGGAAGTTGAGGAGAATCCTCATTGGTGTTATCGTGGCGTGATTTGGAGGATGATTGTTGTTGAAGTGGAGGGAAGTTGATAAATTCCTCAAAAGTGTCGTCATGTTTAATGTGTTTGTGTTGGGACTTGGATTTAGGCATGGTTGGAAAGGATTTGGGTTCACTGGGCACTTTTTCACTGTTTGGCACCGGCGTGTGTACTTTTTAGAGCGGTTTCTGAAGAAGCGCTGTTTTTTCGCTGGATTTGGATTGTGTTCAAGGCTTGGCCTATTTTTCAGACCATAGCATATAACGGTGTGAACCAGTGACCGTTAATTTAGCTACGTGCTTGCTCGAAAAGTAAACCGGTACTGCACTAACTCTAACTGAATACACGCTTATATCTGCCTCCTAGAAGTTTCCCGTATAATCGTGGCGATGCCGCTCACCGGGCGTTCGAAAAGCCGAGAATCACCTGCTCGCGTCTTCTCGTTTCTAACAACATCCCGTCGCGGCCGCCTCGTTCTGGCCTGGCCTGCCTTCATTAGCTCGGTCGAGCTATGTTGCCAGCTCTTGTACAGTTCCGTAGATTATTTTAAATTTACAATAAGTATCCTTAAAATTAAATCTTTATTTTATTGCACTATATCTGGCTACTTCTTGCCAAGCAGGTCTGACTCCATTCTTAAGCCATTCTTTTATAACTTTCAAGTCATTGTCTTTCTTTTGACTTTTTCGAGGGATTTCAAGGGGATTCTGATTATCATCACTTTCTGGCTTGATTGTGGTTATCTGTTGACTGGTTTCTCCATTTCTCCGGCATTGTCGTTCTAAACATGGCTGCCTGGAAAGTAACATTGTATGGAGACGTCCATTTTGGTCTACTATTACAAAGTTGTATTGCCGTACTTTCTTTATCCACCTAGCAACTTGTCCTGCAGGCTTCTTAACCTTCCAGTCGGGGCGCCCGGAACTTTCACAACAAATAGGGTGCCGGGTCACATAGACCCGGCGCCATTTTCCTTTTGCTAAATACTTTTTTGAATATATGAAAAATGGATATAATAGAACCTTTATTTATATTTTTAATACAAAAAAACTTGAGAAATACAAAACATAATTGTAATTCATACTGTTTCAAAGGACGAAAAAGAATAAAAATTGTCAAAATGCCATTGCAAAAAAATTTTTTTTCATCTAAACATTTTAAAGTAACATCAGAAATTATTATTTATTGGTATTTGGCAACATTTGAGGATGTGGGAATAATACCTTGTTTTTGAATCTTTCTTGTAAAGAAAACAACGTTTTCTAGTTCCTGTTGGAATTTCGGTATTATCTCTATTTATTGTTCCTGCAACTTCCTGTTTTCTCTCTTTGACTAACGATGGTACATTCATTTCAAAATAACGTCGCGTCAATTGGTCTTTGGTTAGAGAGAGTGCAAGAAACGATCCTCTTATGAGGTCATATTTTTTGTTATTGGAAGAGTAAATAACCTTAGCGTTAACATCTGCCATATTCATCATGGCATAGAGTACCACCATGTGCCATCTCTTTGTATTTCTAGCTACATCATAAGTGGCACATAATTTATCTAAGAGGTCCACTCCACCCTTAGTACGATTATAATAAGTGATAATCTCTGGTTTGCATTTTTCATTGGCTGATTCATCAATTTCATCATCGTGATGTAAACTAGATATGAGAATAACATTCCGATACTTCTTAGGCACATATGAAATAATGGTAGTATTCTATTGGAAACCGAATAATGAAGAATGTACAGGTCTAGGTCTTGTGTTGGTAAATTCTATTGGCAACTCTCTTTAATTTTTCCTTATAGTGCCAACGTACGTAATTTTATGTTCTTCAAACAATTTATTCACCAAACCTACACTAGTGAACCAATTGTCACATGTTAGATCTCTATTCGTTCCCGAAATTGGTTTTATCAGTCGTAAAACTACACCAGATGGATCGTTGGGTAGATTATAAGGACCTGGTGGCTGTTTGCTAACATAAACTTCTAGATTAGCTGCATAGGAAATAGCAGAGTCGACTAGTGCAAATATTTTTAGTCTGTACTTATTCGGTTTACTGGGAATATATTGCTTAAAAGAACATCTTCCCCTAAATGCCCCCAGTTTTTCGTCGATTGTGGTATTCTCTCACAGTGTATAATTTTCTACAATTTGCAACAAAACTGTCAAATATAATTCGAACTGGTGCTAACTTATCAAACTGTCCTCTTCCTTCTCTAGTTTCCAAATCATCAAATCGCAAGCATCTCAGTAAAAAAAGGAATCGATCTTGAGACATCACCAACCAAAATCCCTCAATTCCGAGTCCGGTTCTATCCCATAATTCCTTGGTATTTAGCCTAGCACTTTTCATGGTTCCAGCCAGATATAACAAACCAAAAACAGCTTTTATTTCGCATATGTCGGTTGGTTTAGCTCTTCTTTTCCTGGAATAACTTTGGGATATCCTGGCTATATACAAATTTGTATTTTCCACAATAATTTGCAACTTTTCGTTTGTGAAATAGAGAGACCAACAGAACTGTCTTAGCATTTTTGCTGTATTCTTCAACTCCAGGTAAATGAATAATGATATTTTCATTTCTTGTCCGAACGGCCTTATTGGGACAATGTTTTTTCCATCGAGTAGCCCCATCCTTACCAACAAATAATGGCACTCTTGGCTTTTTTGGGATAGGAACAGGAATATCTTCGTCATCGCAGTCTTGCTCTGATTCACTATCAAGAGCTCTCTTCTTCAAAACATCTTCTTCAGATGCCAGTTCTGCTTCATCATCGTCAGGTTCTTCTTCTAGTTCACCGAACGATTTTCGAACGGCCCGGTCTGGAAGGTTAAAATTCATTAACCACTGCAAAGCGTTGTTACTTATAACAAAACTTATATTGTAAAGAAAAGTATGAAAGTGTTCAAGGGCTTTGATAATAGCCGAAAGTTCTTTTCTGGTGACGAAATAATGTTTCTCAATCTTCCTATGGTATCACTATAAGTATGCAATCACTTTTTCTTCGCCTTCTTGTTCTCGTGATAGCACGGCGCCTATGCCAGGTTGGGAAGCATCACAATCCAAAATAAATGTTCCTTTTTCCCGTGGGTAGGCTAAAATCGGTGCTGTGGTTAATCGTCTCTTCAACTCTTCGAAAGCATTTTGATAATCAACAACGTAACAATATATTGTAACGTTTATTCTAATTTATATTTACAATTAATTTATATTTACAGATTTATATGTAATTCAGTCCTTATTTAATAATTTATCTAATACACTAAACACACTAATTATAATTTATATGAGAGTCACTTAATAAACACTTTATCGAGGCGCGATTACTTTCCTTCGGTATCAACACTGACTGATTGACTAATTGCCTGCAGCGATGCTCGTGGCCTATTTATACTCGCGCGTCGTATTTCTAGAATTCGCTCGACGTTCTGGCGGATGCACTGGATGCGGTGGGTATTCTCGATGTTTCTCGAAAATTGGGCGGAGGAGCCATAGTCGTCTCATATGGGGATTTCACTGGGGGCACTAAGTGAGCATATTAATGCAGTAGCTCGCGTAACAATATTGAGAATTCAGAAATAAAAAATTGGTCTGGTGAATTTAATTGTTTTCTGTAATGTAGAAACTATTAGAACATCCATCTCGTTAAAAGGAAGGTATGTTGTTGGATTCTGTATTTATCTTACACTGCGTAGTGACTTTTTGTGTTCTGTGGGATGAATAATTTCACAATGCAGTTCACGAAGGTCGATTACGTTTCAATTTGCAATGCATATACCTCGACAAACAATAATAGAACACCGGTCATAAAATAAAAATTAATCGACTTTCGACAATTGAGTGCTTCGAAACGTCGGCAATAAACTTTCCAAAAAGCTCTAAATTTAAAATTAGAAACAATACAAAGGATACAAAACTCGAATAAAAATAAAGAAGTGAAATTCAGCTCGGCATCGACAGCGAGGTTTATGAGTATGGAATCCAGTGACGTACCAGTTACATGTAGCAAAAATAAAAGGGATTCATAAGAATGGCTCTCGATCGTGTTACTCAGGTACGGAACATATTTTTTTATAATAAAAGTGGTCTCGATTAAATCCTTGAAATTAATTATCAACTACTGCTAGAGGGCGTTATTAAATATTAAAATTTAATAAAAAGGGAAATTTCTCATAATTTCTCCAATTAAAAGACAATTTGAATACGATAATCAGTTTTTATGATAAATTTCACGTATTTTACATCTGACAAGTTTTAGTCTGTTTTTCCAAATAAGAGGTGGGGGAGAGGAGAACAAGTACGGGTAAACGCCTGTAAGTACGGTCTTTATACTTTTATTTGATATTTTTCAAAATCGATTTCTTGAAAAATTAAATAGCTCCCTCTTACGAATTTTATAAATTTTATCTTTATTATCCCTAGGTATTAGGCTGTTGTCGTTGCAATGAAGATATTTCAAAATTTCCTCGAAGCGATTCCTTGTCATGCATTTAGCTATAATTGGGAGGCCCAAGTCTTCACTTGTGTTCCAATATTGCTTCCATACCGGCAAACCATAAGAAAATTAATACCTATAAAAGAAAGCAGTCCTTCTTTGGTTAAATTTAAGAGTTTTATTACGCTGTGAAGCATAAAGGTTGCTTTGGAAAACAATCTCATTTACAGCTTCTCCAAGTATAGACAGATAAACATCTGTAGGTGAGTTACTATTAACAAATTCTGTTTCAACTGGTCCTTCAGGAAAACGATATTCGGGCATAATCTCTTCTGTATCTGTCTTCTTCCATCTTCTGTTTGCTTGTCCTCTTTGTATTTTTCTTTCATCTGTCTCCTGTTCTGAAATTTGAGATGACTGTTCAGGATTATGAGAACAACTTTGTTTAGGAACTGTGGAATTATTGGCTGCAGGATGACTTTCTGCTGATATGATGTCCATAAAAATATTATTCGACTCAAGTTCCGTATCCTCAGAATCACTTTCTTCTTCATCTGTCAACAAATTATTATCTAAAGGCAAATCTTCTGTCAATATTTGATCAGAAATCTGCTCTAGTTGTTTTTGACTCAGTGCTTTTTGAGATAACCATTGGATTCCTTTTATCTCCATAATTCCTGAGGATACCTTTCAATCCTTCAGAGTAGAAAAAAAATTCCCAAATTTAGGTTAGATGTATGTAAACTTACCCAAAATAGATCCGACTACCTTTGTAAACATAAAACAACCACTATATTTCTATAAAACAACAAACTAAAAGTTGTTGAAAGAAAATCACTGCTCTCCACGTGCTAAGTCTTTAAACAACTGAAAATATTTCCAACAGAGCTGGCAAGAACGAATTATGTCATCTGGTTCACCGATGGCTCCAAAACAAACCATGGCACTGGGGCTGGTATAAAAGGACCTAGAAAGAGAATGTTCTTTAGCCTTGGTCGATATACGACTGTGTTTCAAGCAGAGACGATTGCCGCTATAGCCTGTATTGATGAAAACATCAGAAGAGGATATACCGGACAAAAAATTGAAATACTCACTGACAGCCAGGCTCTGCTTAAGGCTATCAGTAAGCCAACAACTAAGTCTAGACTGGTGAAAAACTGCAAAGAATCCCTCAACAGGCTGGCAAGAGACAACATTGCAGGTAATGAAATGGTGGACCAGTTAGCTAAAGAAGGCTCTAAAGGAGACTTCATAGGTCCGGAACCGTTTTGTGGAATCACAAAAGATTGCATAAGAGGGGAAATCGGGAACTGGCTAGATAGGGAACACCAATTCAAATGGAGGGTGACAGAAGGGTACATTCATACCAAGAGTTTACTGAACAAGGTAGACAAGGAACTCTCAACCAGGCTACTGAAACTGGGTAAGAGACATTTGAAGACAGTTACCGACCTGGTGACTGGACCCTGCACCTTGAGGAAACATCTGTACAATATGGGCAAAGTTAGTGAACCTATGTGCAGAAAATGTGAACTTGATGATGAAACACCTACTCACATACTCTGCTTCTGCGAGAACTTACAAGAACTTAGACGGAAGCACTTTGGAGAGGAAGTTATACAACCATCACAACTACTGAAAATCCCTCCAGCCAAACTAGTGACCTTTATAGAAGACACGAAGCTTCTGGAATGGAAGTAGATAACATGGGAAATGGTACAAAGATTCAGTTTAAGTGCCTGGGCTGATGAGCACAACCCAAATATATGAATGAATGAATGAATCACTATTTCTATTGGCCCTTAGATGAGACTCGAGAGTACCGTGGGTCAGTGATACCCATATTATGCGTTTAATGGAGTTTTATAGTCGTTTGAAAAAGACGGTACTTGTAAGTACCGTTGGGCACTAAAGGGTTAAGTTAAAATGCGTTGAGTTAACCTTTACATTGGTGGACAATATCTGTTTTCAATAAAAAAAGTCTACGAAGATCGATGAAGCAGAATTAGACTCCATAACAAAATTCTTACCCTTTGTATTTAAAATGTCCTTTAGTTGAGCAAATTTAGTGAAATTTCGCCTTTTTAAGTTTTAGTATTCAATTACGTTCTCTAGAGGCAAACCTACAGGTCTGTGGATAAAGTTCAAGGTTTTTCCCGAGGCCACTTTTATAAAACTAAATTGTTGTTCCGAAGCTGTATTGTAAACGGTTCCCGAGATGGGCGAGATCCATTTTTAACACGCTCTTATTAGCTTCACATGTATGTGAGTTTGTAACTTTCCTAGCTTATTACTGTTAGTATATCCAAACAATTTAAGTACGTTCGTTGGCCGAGCGGGCTAAGGCGCGGGTCTTCGATGACGTCGGATTCACCGGTTTACATTTTTTTTTATATAAAAGGTTCACTTGTATGTATGTTTGTTTGTTTGTAACGCATAGCATATTAAACTAAAAAGTGAAAAATAAATATAGTTAAAAAAAACTGAAAAACACGCTTTTATATAATATCGGACTAAAAAGCTCAAAATAATTTTTAAAATGAGCTTAAAGCATTTTTCTGATCCTTATGCAATATCCTTGAAATCCGCTCGTGATTTTTTTTACAATTCAGGTGCCTCTTCATTCGAAATTACTTTTTGAGGAGACTGGGTTCAACGGAAATGATTCTCTCGAAAAATTTCGCTGAAAAATAACCGCGCAAATAAAAAGAGGTAAAAACTGAAAATATGAGTTGTAACATTACGATTTCTGATATAAAATCAATATTGACCAGAAGTTCACAATAAAAAAAGTGGTAAATAAACAGTGGTACCTAATATTTATTGAAGAAAATTATTATGTACGGATTTTCGGTGTTTAACGGTATCGTCATATTAGACATCCCCGTCATGTTTCACATTTTCAATTCGAAAGGTTACTTCAAGTTTGATTTATTGAAATGACATTTCCATGTTTGTTCTACGCTTATAAATTGGTTTTGCAGATCTAATACATTACAGTCGGTTGCTATTGAAATTGAAATCGATTATTCATGAATATTTCTGAATTTTTCCAGCAAAATATTATTCTCGATAAATTTCTCACGATTTCTCACTTATTATGATGTTCTGCGCCAAGTAATCCGTATTAATAAATAATATACCCAAAAATGACATAAACCTCTTTATATTTATTTTGAAAATAGTATACAGGAATTCGAGAAGCAGATTACAAAAATTGATAATATATAAGAGAAAAGTCAATCAGTTGGGAATTTCTCCACGAAGAAAAATCCCTTGGAACCAATTCTGGAAGCAATTATTGTTGATACATTCAAAATAGTGTTTTTAACAGGACAATGGAGAAACAACAACAACAATGACATAATGTATAGGGTGTTCCATTTAAATAATTTGGAGTGGTGGAGGGGGTTAAAGTTATAACGTCAAAAGTGACGCCTTCGGAATTATGTGAGGTGGATAGTTTTCATTGGAGTGCTCTGTATACGAAACTATAAAATAGTTTTTATTCGAAGCAATTAATATAAAATATACCAAGCAATTTTACTTTCGGTCATAAAGTGTGAACATAATATAACTGGAACGAAATTGTCTACAGACAAATGACGGCGAAGGTTCAGGTGTGACAAGAATAAAAGAGGTCCTTATTCTTGGAGCAAAAGAGGTGCTTATAAGGTAGTTTTAGTCGAGGAAGAAAGAGACGTTTAAGAATTTCCCATAAAATTCTTAGGGACGTGTCTGATTGTTTCATATTTACGATAAGAGGTGAACGTAAGAGCGAACGCTTTCTTTTTATTAGCGAGAAGGTGTTGAAAAGTTGGATTTTAAAGTATTTCTACTCCTAGGTAATATATTTTCTTTTATTGTGCAGACATTAAAAGTTTTGGTGAATTCGACAGAAAATTTTATATTTTTTGGCGAATGCGTAAAGCTTAGCTAATCTCAACTACCAATACTACTATCTCAAAAAAATAGCGAGAGCTGGTAAAATAAATATAAAACATGTAATATTTATCCAAAAATTATTGTATCACCTTCAGAGTAAACCAAATCACAACATTACGAATTCTCTTTTATGTTTTTTATCCACTGAAAACGATTGCTTTCAAGAAATCTAGGCTTTTTGAGAAGAGTGTAGTGGAGAGTGTTGCCAACTTATCAAAAAAAATATTCCGAAAATCACTTTATTATTAGTTCCTGCCCTTTGCAGACGTTCCATATTCTGAGAGCCCACTTCCTCTCTCCAGAGTCCTTTTATGATGTTTCCATCATTATCCTCTCTCCAGAGTCCTTTTCTGATGTTTCCATCATTATCCTCCTGGTCTACATAAAATGGTGGACAATATAGATGTTTTATAGATGTTTTATGCATTGAGAACGCATTTAAAACAAAGCATACAAAAATTGTAGTGAAAATTAAATTCCATAGAGGAAAATTTGAAAAAAAACACTTACTTGTACACTGATAGTTACAAAAAATATTAGAGATGAAAAAATCTAGGTTCACAGTAAACATTACGTAGTCAGTGAACAAAAAATTATGAAAAAGTCAAAATATAACAAAAAAATTTAGCTCCAGCTTGACTAGTTTTTAGCGCAATTATTGCATATTGGTTTCGTGCATTGTAAACAAATGGGCTTATGGCACTTGAGACATAAGTATTTTGTCATTCCACGCTTTTTAGAAAGACATAAGTGAAAAATCTACTTTAGAAGGGTTTCTTTATAATTGTGGTCCTCCACACGTACCCGTCTACTCTGACCGGCCATATTTCTCAAACACTGAAGACGATTGAACTACCTCTTATTATATCTGCCAAGAGAATGTCACAAAAATGTCACAACTACACGTAGGAGTAGGAGGTTTCTGAATGATCCCAGTGAAATATAAGAAACATATATTTAAATCGTTTTTTTATATTTTTTATATAGCTTTTAATATTATTATGCCTTGAAACTTGTCTTTTTTTCATCAAAAATGTTTTTCTACTTTCATTACAGAATTAAGTAATAAAAAAAATAAATGGAAAAAATTTATTTGTTTATATACAAATAAAAAATTTTGTAATTTTTTCAACGGTGATCTATTCATTGGCCTATTAAGAATAACTTCACAAAGTGAAAAAAATCTAGTGTTTTAGTTTGATAATTATTGGGATTTTTATCAGTTTCGAAAAGTTATTAATTAACAAATGCATAATTAATGTAAAAATCGAGATAAAAATTCTTTAACTGCGGATTATTGTTCATTGATATATTCCAACACTACATAAATTTTTTTTATTCCTTAATTTTCGTATTTAATATGTTTAAATAATTTTTTTGTCGCTGTGTCAGATTGACGCAACGCGCGCGGATGCCAGACCACCCGTTTTTCGCTCTATTTTCAGGGCTCTGTAAAAATTATAAATATTAGAGGTACAGCTTCGGGAGCCGGAACTTTTTTTAACAAATTTAATGATCTTTTTGGATCTTTTTTAAAAATTCGAAAGTTTTGAATATTTTTCAAGATATTAAAAAAAAAGGTGAGCGGTCATCGGACCGCCGACAGAAGATTGCTTCTTATGCACAATAGAATCACCTTTTTTTAACAATTTTCCAAAAATTTTGATCATTTTTCAAAAATTTTGACTATTTTTTCAAATTTTAACAATTATTGGCCATTTTCGACAATTATTGACCAATTTTGACAGTTTTGACGATTATTGATTCTTTTTTTACAATTTTTCAAAAATGTTGACCATTTTTCCAAATTTCAACAATTATTGACAGGTTCTGACAATTATTAACCATTTTTGACAATTTTTAACAATTATTGACCATTTTTGACACTTTTTCATAATTATTGACCTTTTTCGACAGTTTTTTATAATTATTGACCATTTTTTCAAAATTTTAACAATTATTGACCATTTTTGACAGTTTCTGACAATTATTGACCGTTTTTGACAATTTTTCAAATATTTTGACCATTTTTCAAAAATTTTGACAATTTTCAACAATTATTGACCATTTTTGACAGTTTTTTATAATTATTGACCATTTTTTCAAAATTTCAACAATTTTTGACCATTTTTCAAAATTTTAACAATTATTGACCATTTTTGACAGTTTCTGACAATTATTGACCGTTTTTGTCAATTTTTCAAATATTTTGACCATTTTTCAAAAATTTTGACAATTTTCAAGAATTATTGACCATTTTTGACAGTTTTTTATAATTATTGACCATTTTTTCAAAATTTCAACAATTTTTGACCATTTTTCAAAATTTTAACAATTATTGACCATTTTTGACAGTTTCTGATAATTATTGACCATTTTTGAAAACTTTCAAAAATGTTGACAATTATTGACCATTTTTGACCATTTTTTTAAATATTTAACGATTTTTGACAATTTTTGACGGTTTTTGAAAGTTTTTGACAGTTTTTGACAATTATTGACCACTTTTGACAATTTCTCAAAAATTTTGATCATTTTTCAAAAACTTTGACAATTTTCAACAATTATTGACCATTTTTGACAGTTTTTTATAATTATTGACCATTTTTTAAAAATTTTAACAATTTTTTGACCATTTTTGACAGTTTCTGATAATTATTGACCATTTTTGACCGTTTCTGATAATTATTGACCATTCTTGAAAACTTTCAGAAATTTTGAAAATTATTGACTATTTTCGACCATTTTTTTAAATATTTAACGATTTTTGACAATTTTTGACGGTTTTTGAAAGTTTTTGACAGTTTTTGACAGTTTTTCATAATTATTGACCTTTTTCGACATTTTTTGACATTTATAGTTTCATTTTTTCAACACTGTATACCTTCTTCAATCATTTTTCTTGCCCTTATCTAATTATTTCAATACTTTTTACGTTTTCGGGTGATTGTACATAAATTTATAGATAATCGTTTTGAAATAATTTTGTGTTATTAAGTTGGTGACAGATCTATCATTCTCAAAACAAATCTATTTATTTGATAATCAAATCATTATTTTGGTCACCGATAAAATCACACCCATTAAAAAATTTTCATGTTTTCCCCCTTATTCAAATAATCATCTTACAAGCGTATTAAATTTTATAGATAAAACTGTTTGAAAACAATTTTAGAACTAATCCTACAAGTTTGGCAAATTTATTTTTGCAAAATCCTTCCCCAAAGTTGGGTTACCGTGAAATTTGATCCCGGCTCGGGCTAAAAGAAAACGCATATAAATAATTCCTTTCCATCTATTTTGCGATCAAGAAAAAGCGAATTCTGGATCTCGAGGGTGTGGGAAAGATCAGATTCCGAGTTAATTTTTAGAGGTGGTGACTTGTGAATGACTGGATTACAAAAAGCTGCTTAAAATCTCTAGCACGGGCAAAAAGATTATCTTAGAAATGTATTTTAAAAGAATTAAGGATGTTAATGACATTTAATTACTTGTCTGTACAATAGATATTTTCCACACTTTCTACTATAGATCTGGAAAAAAAAGTCTCACCCCTCAAAGATTAATTAAGGCTTTTCTGCGTAATCCTTTGACAATAGCAGGAAAAGGAAGAAGGTATCAGCGAGAATTCAGGCACTAATCAAATTCTGATTCTGCCATAATCCTTTAGGAAAATCCTGTGCATCGTGTTGTTGCCTTGCTTTATTCTATGGATTTGTAACTGGATACCATTCGACATTTAATAATTTAACTTTATTCGGGGCGATGAGTAGGCTTCATTATACCACAAGCAACCTATAAGTTGTATACAGTGTGTGCCAAATAATATGCAAATGAGAAAAAATTATTTTACTTTTCATAAAAAAATTCTGCATGACTTGTAGATCCGTAATTCAAAACATTGTCTGGAATACAGGGAAAATAATAAATGATGAATTGGAGTGAGAGTAAAATATCATCAAACTGCAAAAAATTATACATACTTGTAGATTGGTTATTTTTTCAGATAAAAATTAATATTCCGATAAACACGTTCAATAATGAGGCATTTAATTTTTTTTTAATTGATGGGTATTCATAGTCTGGCCTTTACAAAGCAATGAACAAAAATTAGAAAGATTCGTTGATTCATATTTCGCCAAAAATACCACGTACGTCAGCGTACGGGCAGACGGCATAGTCGGCATACCTACCGTCTTAAACACACGCTACGTAGTAGAGATGGTCACTTTTGCAACAATAACATTTTTTTTTACGTTTTATTAATTTTATATTACGATAACACAAAAAAACACATTGAAAAAATGCATCTTCTTCAGCTTAGGACCAAAATATTCTTCACTTAGGATATATAAAATATAACTCATCTTTATTAAACAAGTGCTTTGGAATATCTAATAACTGTCAACAAATGGCAATTGTAACATTGTATTTGCACTAATTATACTCCATTAGTATAAGTTGTTCGGTGTGTTTACAAAAATTTGTCCACATGCCTGGTGTACGTTTTGAAAGATCCTCATAACTCGGATTTTCACCATTTGTACAAAACTTTTTGTGTCACACTGTATGGCAGGTACAAATTTTATACACGCAATTTTTAGATGGCATGTCTATATAAAGTTAATCTTCAAGAAAACAGCAAAATGGTTGAAACTTTCTTTAAACTTTTTTATGAAGTAAAATTCTCATCCATCTTTGCTATAATTTCAAGGTTCGCGGACGTCCATCGAATGTCCGCTTGTCGATAGATCCCTATCAATTTAAAAAGTATTTTAGCAAAAAATATTGTTAGATAACATTAAAAGCAAAGTTTCGTTGACATAGAACACTACCAATCATTAGCGCCCCAAAAGATTTTCTCCTTATTGAAAAAGGGAACATGGGTATTTTTACGTTAAGAAAATTATTTTCTTAAAAAAAAACTATAAAAGTCAGTGTGGCAATTTTTCTTTTTAACCAACTTCTAAAAAAAGGAGGATCTCAATTTGAAGTGTATATTTTTTTGTTTATATATGCTAGGGCATAACTTTTTTGTTTATGAACTTTATTTTGCATGAGGTTCAATATAGCCTCAAGGTGGTATTGGAGCTTGAATTCGAAGTTACACCAAGAAAACAATCGAAATCAAATAGGATATGTACCGGGTGGCCAGATAAGGATACGAAGTGCTGTATCTCGGCATATATTCGTCGTAGTCCTGCGGTAAATAATGTTATAGCTAAAGTTGCCAAAAGAAAATCCTGGAAATTATTTCCAAGTATCCAAGATGGCTACTAGTAGACGTTATCACCCAAGATGGCTACTAGTAGACGTTATCACCATCTAAAACTTTTAATGTGATTTTTCACTTAAATACAGTTTGTAAATTCACCAAAAAATATAAGTAGGAATGGGTGAATTTACCAAAAAATATAAGTAGGTATGGGTGAATTTACCAAAAAATAAATGAGTGAATTTACCAAAAAAATATATGGGTGAATTTACCAAAAAATATAAGTAGGTATGGGTGAATTTACCAAAAAATATATAGGTGAATTTACCAAAATATATAAGTAGGTATGGGTGAATTTAACAAAAAATATATGAGTGAATTTACCAAAAAAATATATGGGTGAATTTACCAAAAAAAAAGTAGGTATGGGTGAATTTACCAAAAAATATAAGTAGGTATGGGTTAATTTACCAAAAAATATATGGGTGAATTTACCAAAAAATATAAGTAGGTATGGGTGAATTTACCAAAAAATATATGAGTGAATTTACCAAAACATATATGGGTGAATTTACCAAAAAAAATAAGTAGGTATGGGTGATTTTGCCAAAAAATATATGAGTGAATTTACCAAAACATATATGGGTGAATTTACCAAAAAATATAAGTAGGTATGGGTGAATTTACCAAAAAATATGAGTGAATTTACCAAAAAATATATGGGTGAGTTTACCAAAACATATATGGGTGAATTTACCAAAAAATATAAGTAGGTATGGGTGAATTTACCAAAAAATAAATGAGTGAATTTACCAAAAAAATATATGGGTGAATTTACCAAAACATATATGGGTGAATTTACCAAAACATATATGGGTGAATTTACCAAAAAATATAAGTAGGTATGGGTGAATTTACCAAAAAATATAAGTAGGTATGGGTGAATTTACCAAAAAATATGAGTGAATTTACCAAAAAATGTAAGGGTGAATTTACCAAAACATATATGGGTGAATTTACCAAAAAAAATGAGTAGGAATGGGTGAATTTACCAAAAAATATAAGTATGGGTGAATTTACCAAAAAATATAAGTAGGTATGGGTGAATTTAACAAAAAATATATTAGTGAATTTACCAAAAAAATATATGGGTGAATTTACCAAAAAAATATATGGGTGAATTTACCAAAAAAAATAAGTAGGTATGGGTGAATTTACCAAAAAATATAAGTAGGTATGGGTTAATTTACCAAAAAATATATGGGTGAATTTACCAAAAAATATAAGTAGGTATGGGTGAATTTACCAAAAAATATATGAGTGAATTTACCAAAACATATATGGGTGAATTTACCAAAAAATATATGAGTGAATTTACCAAAACATATATGGGTGAATTTACCAAAAAATATAAGTAGGTATGGGTGAATTTACCAAAAAATATGAGTGAATTTACCAAAAAATATATGGGTGAATTTACCAAAAACTATATGGTTTTTAAAACTAAGCTTCATTGGAGTAATTTTTTTTACACTTTTTGTCGTTTCTATTAAAATAAAGTGGTGGGGGTGGTTATTAAATAAACAGCTGTCTTTCCTCAACGACTGAACGGATTTTAGCAAACTGGATCTCGTTGGAAAAAGTTTTTATTGATGTATCAAGCCCATCTCACCTGTGATCTGTTTGATTTTTAATGTTTCCGCTAGAGGGCGTTTATAATATAATTACAGAAAGTTTAAAAATCCGCATAAAAATTAAATAAAAATAAAATAATATGACTTGTTTTCCATGAAAATGTGGTGAAATGATACCTTAATAGGCTAGTGAGAACCGTATCTCGATATCTTATTCCTAACCTAAAATATCGAATATCGTATTTAATTTTCCAAAAACCAATGAAAAAATTTAATAATTTAATAATGTATAAATAATAGTAGTTATTCTTAGTTGAAAAAATTTGAAAATAAGACGTGTTGGGGCATAATAAGCAAAAAGGACCGAATTTGATAAAACTAATGTCTTCTTAAATGTTCGAACTGTCTTCCATCACACTCAATGCATTGTTGGAGCCGCCCATGCGTGTAAATTTCTGCTCTCGACTAACTGGCTACGAATCGCCTTTTGCGGTTGGTGGAGTATATTTTAATTTAACCGACCCAATGGATAGAAGTCCAAACAGGTTAAGTCTGGGGATCGAGGTTTCCAAGGAAATAGACTTCCTCTTCCAATCCACCTCTGGTGATATATTAGATTATTTATGAATGTAAATAATATTACTGAAGTTTCTTACAGCACTAAACAGGCCCCCATTTTCGCAATATCGGTTTATAACTTATCAAAGATGTACCATTTCTGAGCATTCCCTGTTCAATTGCTAGGGCATTTTAATGATTTTAAGAATATTTACCTATCTAATGAATTATGAAAATAACTGTTTTTTAAATCATTCAAAAAGTGGTGGGGGTAAATCGCACGCAAGCGTCTGAAGTGTTTTGAAGGGGTTTGAAGAATGTCGCTGTTACGTTTTGAAGTATTTTGAAGGGGTTTAAAGTAGGTTGTGACGTGTTTAGAATTAGGGCGAAACGCGTTCAGAGACATCTTCAGACCCCTTCAAAAGTCTTCAAAACACTTCAGACGCATGCGCGCGATTTACCCCCACCACTTTTTGAACCAATTTTGCCAGAATGGCCCTTAGCTTTTTTCGCGATTTCCTTATGGAGATTTCCATGTTAGCGCCTCCGCCATGTCCTAGAACTCACATAGCACCTTTACTCTTGACTACAATTCATTTGTTGGCATTTTTAAGCTTTACATAACTCAGTTTTGATAATCACGCTTCCCATAGCTACAACCTAATTTTTCTCTTCTTTCGTGTTCAAAGTTATCACATTTTCGCTATTGTGTGTTCAATTTTTAGCTATTCCATCCTTACCAAGTTTAGTAAGTCTTGAATTAATTTTTGTATTAAAAATAAGAACACATATCAAACATTGCTCAATTTCATGAAAATAAGAACTTTATTTTGTACCAAAAATTCCTGCTGTTCCGACGCCAGTGTTTACAAGAAACAATTGACTTGTCACTAAACAAAATGGGGTGAAAAAGGGAGCACAAGAGCAAAAAGTGTCCCGGAGGAAAAAGAAGGAGAAAAGTGTCTTGGCACAGGAAACCACTGAACGGAAGAACGATTGACAGTGACCAGCGTTTCAACTTTTTGTTTTTCATTATGATTTGTTGACATTTATTGTTGAAATATCACCAGAAAACTTTCAGATTATAGAACAAATTTGTTGAACATTTGCTCCTTTTTTCTTCTATTAAAATAATCACCTGTCTAGATTGTTCGTGAACCTTTTCCATTATTTATTTTGTAAGTAAAAGCAAAGATATAAATTCCAATGATGTGATTAACAAAGTTTAAGCAAACAAGTTAAGCCCTTATCGACGCCCACGATCTCCTCAAGACATCAAATTCCATCTAAATATATAAATTTCTCGGTGTTTTACACGCGAATCGCGTGATAGCGACGATAATACAGTGGCGACGAGCATTTGAATTGAGAAAATTCGATGTCGAAGATAACGCCTGCGAGAATAAACGAGCAGTGAATTGTTAATGGAGTCTTCAAAGAGATTCTGTCAATAATCACGCTCTTTACTTTATAATTTTAAATTATTTACCTCTTTTAATGTCTTTTTTGTTCCAAGGAAGCTCAAAGTTTTGCTTTTTATGCGCCCCGTATGATGATTTAATCTAAAAAAAAACATCAGTGGGAGATGAGTGAAAGCAACATTATTTGATGAAAATCTATGATCAGTATAATCCGTCTTGATTCCATCCAGAAAAAACTAATAAGCAACATAAAAGAGCTTTCAGATTTCTTAACATTGATTCGTCATTATTGGATTACTGAATTTGACATGTGGATACAGAAAAGCCGAAAAGGAAATTGAAGGAGTGAGCGGTTCTAATTTTCCAAGAAAATGAAAAGATAATCTTCGTATCTGTCGGAAAATGAAATTAACCATGTGAAACGGGAAAAATAAAACATGAAAGACGATGTCAATCTTCGTAGATCAAAAATAAAAAATTGCATTGCTCTTTTTAGGGCTTGAAAGCTCCAACTAGTTTATAATATGCTTGAATCATACGCTCCGGGAGACCCCGTATATTATAAATGTCCCGAAACCTAAATTATTTTCTACCAAGTTTTTTAATATACAGCGTGTCCCAACGTTTACAGGCAATATCTCGCTTAATTTAAAAGATACTAAACTCATTATTATTAACGGTCATTAATTTTTTGACATATAAAGCATCAGTTTTTTTAAACAAAAGAAGGTATTTTTTTGGTGCTAATAATAAAAAACCAACAAGTATTTGACATGGTTGTATTCCCAATAGAGTGATAAGCAATTTTCAGCGAAAATATACAGGGGGTGCCATTTGAAAATAGAAAGTGAGGGGTGGCTGCCAAAGGACTGTTAAGTGAAATAAAGTTTCTGATACGTCATTAGAAAGGAGATATTGCCTGTAAACGATAACTTGGCACACGGCGTATATATAGTGTGATGTTATAAATAACCTCACAAAGAATAAACTTCATACATGTATAAATTCAACGACAAAAAGCAGAAACTACTGAAGTTATAAAAATATATTGTGACATTATATAAACACACCCTGTAAGTTAACAAAGAAATATATAAATATATTAAGAAATTTGGGAAAATTTTGACCATAAAAGTAAGGTTAGAGAACCCAAATTTATCAGTTTCGTGTCATAAAAGTCGTCGTTCAGGGAGGATGTATTTGGCTTCTCTCTGATATTCAATTGTTTCCAATTTTATTTACCTAAAAAAAAATTAATTTTGTAATCAAGTAGGAACATAACCTAACTTTGACAGTTATCAACAATAATCATGAAGTGACAGCTTGGTGTTTACAAAAATAATAGCCAGAATTATAAAGGAAAGAATAATACTCACCAATCTTTACAAGATATTGAGGAAATGAAACCACATTTTCAATTTTAAGTAATTTACTAGAGATCCCAAAAATCTTAGTAATATCTCCAGGTGTGTTCTTGGAAAAAATCTAGTTTAGTGAACCAACGCGGATTTTGATGAAATATTTTTTTTAAATCAATTGGAGGTCGCTGAACATGAAAATGAAAAAATAAATCGGCGCTCTCTTACCAAAAACGAGATGTGAATTTTTGAAGATGAGTTCAGATAAGCACTGCACTGGTTTTATTGTCATATTATAACTGCTTTAAAATGATGCATTATAACTTCTACACAATATTAAATACACTATAATTGCTTTTCAAAATATTCCTCTCACACACACATTTAAAAAACACTGATATTGATATTCATTTCTGGTAAATTCTTTTTTTAATTCCACAATTATTATATATTTTGACATTTTCATGTAACATGACTGACATAAGTTTTGGTATGTTTCCTCTTAGTCGTACAACTTGTACTTAATAACATATTCAGCCATTAGAGATATTTATCAACTTGAATTAGTTGCTGAATATTTTTGATTTCATGATCGTGACCATATCGTGACATAAAAGATATAAACAAGATGAACATCATGAACATACACCTATTTTTCCGTTAGCTGGCGCCGTATTACAGCTGAAACATTTTTTTTTCAAATTTTGAGAGATGATGATTTTAGAAAGATGGTTAGTTTTGAGATAAGTTTGGTTGATATTTATCATTTATTTGAAGGATAATGAACCATCCAATTTGATCATTGAGAATGCTGAACAATTTTTTTTATCTGAATTGCACACATCAATTAATTCTTTAAAAAAATTACCTCCTCAGTTGTTCGGCCTCTATAAACACTGCTGACAACGAAAATAGTTGCTGCAGGTGTAATTCCAAATCAAATTTTGAACATACTGCTAATATTATAAGACTTTGGTTATCAGAAGCTGTTTCCCCTTTTTAGAAAATTTGAAAATTCTACTAATATCGCTTCCCGACCAACTAACACAGATCAAAGTGAAATCGCAATCGCTTCTTATCAGCTTGATACATTTATTAGATTGGATTTCCGTTTGAAATAATGAAGTAGATTGATTATCGCGAGCGAAACGAGCGCGCCGGATCGACGTTTCGCAATTCGCGCGCGCGAATTGCGAAACGTCGATCCGGCGCGCCTTTTTCACAGTATGTTTATAGCTGTTCATTCAATTCTTCCATAACTGATTTCAGTTAAACGAAAGTTGAGCCAAATACAGCGCCAACTATCGGAAAAATAGGTGTATGTTCATGATTTTCATCTTGTTTATATCTTTTATGTCACAATCATGAAATCACAGCAACTAATTCAAGTGGCTAAATATCTCTAATGACTGAATATGCTATTAGGTACAAGTTGTACGACTAAGAGGAAACAGACCAAAACTGATATGTCAGTCATGTTACATGAAAATGTCAAAATATATAATAATTGTGGAATTAAAAAAAGAATTTACAAGAAATGAATATCAATATCAGTGTTTTTTAAATGTGTGTGTGAGAGGAATATCTTAAAAAGCAATTATAGTGTATTTAATATTGTGTAGAAGTTATAATGCATCATTTTAAAGCAGTTATAATATGACAATAAACAATAAAACCAGTGCAGTGCTGATCTGACCTCATCTTCAAAAATTCATAACTCGTTTTTGGTAAGAGAGCGCCGATTTCTTTTTTCATTTTTGTGTTCAGCGACCTCGAATTGATTTAAAAAAAAATATTTCATCAAAATCCGCGTTGGTTCACTAAACTAGACTTTTACCAATTCTAAATAGAATCGCATTGATTGTTCAATGCGACCCAAAGGTTAGTGATCCACTATTATTAATAATTATATTAAAATTGTTTTGACTAATGATACAACTTTAGTAGCAATACTTATATTTCTTTGGTAAACTCCAAGGACTTCTCCAAACTTCGTTGACGACATCTCAGTCGTGGAATAATTTTTTTATAATAATGATATTCTTGCTATTTATCCTTTTAGTCATAATTAATTTCATATAAATACACCTCGTGGTGTTGAGCATTTTGTGAGAACTAAACGAGGAAATTTGTCATCAGTCAACGTCACGATCAGTTCCTTTAGTTCCCTGAATATTGTATTTGTAGATTTGTAGTTTTGTTGAAAATTTTATTTACTTTACTTGTTATGTGTTGATTTCCAAGGAAACATATTTCTCGTTATTAAAACTGTTCAATAAAATTTCATCAATTTAATAAGAAAGTTTAGAAGTTTTATTTATTAAACGAATGTCTGTGAGGATTAAACCGCACGTCCTTTGATGGCGAATCTTGTTTGACTGAGTTAGCTGAGCGTAACAAATCAACAAATATTACATTTTCTTTTAGTTTACACTTTTTATCAAAATTAAGACACATTTTAAACATTAATAAGTTAAAATATTAACACTCAACAAAGAGAAACAAAATATTCCTACAACACGTTATAAACACACGTAGAGCATTGAACTTGTATACACTAATAAATCTCATTCCAATTTGGTGAACCAACATGAGGCATTTAGAATGATGTAAAATAACATTACAATAGTTATTCTCAAATCAAAACTTTACGAAATCTCTGGAAAAACCAAACCTTGAAGGTTAAACTAGGAAATTTTTATACCTCTATTTAACCATTTTTGTTCAATCTGAAGAATTGTAGGAAACTAAATAATATGACCAATAAACATGGGCACAGGTGAATTTTGCACACCAATAATCATTTAATGAGTTTGTTGAAGTAAAGGGACTGTAAACTTATAGGTGAAATTTAGCACAAATATCTATCGCCAATACTTTCACTTGGAATATTGTTGGATTATAACCTAACATATAGTAAGGCTACGGATATGAAACAAAATTGTTGTTTTAGTATATTTTCTACTGTGCTGAGAAAAACTTCTCTGTTTACTCCCATCATTTCTTTACCCATTTAAATGTTTGTATTTCAAAAATTTAATTTTAATTATATGAAACTTTCCCTTCAAAGTGTAAAACGTACATAGTTTGGATTATAACCATTTTAAGTTGTTTTCGTCTCACAAAAGGACGATTAAATATCTCTGTTCGTAAGTAATTCAAGTTATTTAATATTGTGAACGTTAAGAGTAGGTGAAAGACAGTAAACAAATCATCTTAACGATCTCACTATAGCAGTAAACATGTTTTTATTAAGAAAAGTTTCTTCTCTTCAGTTTATTTTAATTTGTTTTTGGGGAGTAATTCAAAAGGGGGTTAGATCATTAAAATAATTTAGAGCATTTGTAAGTGTTTCAGTTTTACTTCAATTTCAGCTGAGGTTACTTTACAACTCAACATTTCCCCCCCAAAAAAATACCTAGCAACACTCAACCAAAAACTGCAATTGCACACAATTTATCTATCTCATATCGCTTGACAACCCATAAAAATTCATGGGTATGGTCCCATAACTTCTACGAACACATTGAATTTTTTTCACTTAAGTCGTTGCTATACGGCCAGATGGCGCGAGTCATTTCCTCTGATATCGTTTAGCTTACGTCTTTCGAAAGGCTGTTAGACATGGCGATAACACTGTAAGGATATTTTCAGCGACATCTTTGATCATTTTCCGATTGGCAACTCTGAAGGATAATATCCGGTGAACGTTTAATAAGGTGGCCATGGCCGGACGTAATAACGCGCCTTGAGTAAATAAGTTGTCAGAGCGTTGTTTCGGGGGTACGTCCCAATAGGTATTGAAAAAGGGGTTGAAATTTGTATTTATTCAAAATCATTTTTTTATATTGATAAAACAACTCTCCATCTAATATATCTTTAATATGTAAAGAAATGTTCTTAGTCACTTTCGTTGATATGAAAACAGCTTATGATCTTCTAATCTTGATTGATGGACCCTTACCAGGCTTACCAGTCTTTTCACTAGGTCCTTCTAGGAGAAATTCTCCCTTGGATACTCTAGTCCTAGAAGTCTATATCTCCAATGAGACAGAGCTTCTCATTCGAAGATAATGTGAGAGACTGTTTCCCCCTCTTCCATGCACAACCGACAGATAGTTTCCTCCCTATATATGACAATTGTACGCATGTGATTCCTTAGGGAACAGTGACCGGTGAGTAACCCCTTCACTTTCCTTATCTGGCCCCTGCTGAGGTTTAATATTTCGCTAGTAAGCGACTCCGAAGGTTTTTTGGCCAGGAGATTGCTGTGTTCCTGTTTTGGCACGTGTCTCCAGTACGCCTAATGTTTAGTTTGAATCCAGTCTAGATCTGATCTGGGGACATGCTAAAGATTCCAGTGCAGCCTGACTATCTGAGAGTATAATCTTTTGGCCACTAGACCCCCTTTCGATGTTCATTTGCAAACACGTGTCGATAGCGAAGATTTCTGCCTGAAATACAAATGCAAACTTCCCCAACGATGCGTGGACATTGCACCTGGGTCAGGCACCATGGACTCCAGCTCCTGTTCCTATGTCAGTTTTAGATCCGTCTGTGTACCACACCAACGTTCCTTCCTGACCCATCCCAGTTTAGCTGAGAATGGTATGGTTGGTTATCGTTAATTGTAGCCAACATATCACTTCTCATTTCAAGAAGCGAGTTTGTGATAACATCTGTGATTCTGGAATGACTATGAGTGTTTGTTCCTTCGTGCCAATTCCCATTGCATTCCAGCCATTCTCCAAATAAGGTTGTCGTTGCTGTCCTGTTGGTTAGCATGTTTTTCATACACCGACATGTGGTGTCCTCTGCTCCACGCCTTGTGGTCAAAGGAGGTGTGGTCGAACGCTCCCTCTATATCAAGAAATGCTCCAAGATCTCTAGGAGCATTTCTTGATTTCCTTGAACAGCCTCAACTTTTGAAAAAATCTTTGAACATTTCAGCAATTTATTAGGAAAATGTACAATTTCTCTCGTTGTTAATTACATGTAGCAACACTGTAAAAAGGGTTATAACGTAGAGGTGGAGAACTATCGATAGTTTTGATTATCGAAATATATCGATAGTTTTTTCCAACTATCGTTAATATTCGATAGTTTACTGTATCGCCCATTACTGGGCTGAAGTTAGGTTAGAGTAGATTTCTGCGACGGAATACGTTTCTCCTATGTGTACGTTAACATGACTTAGACTGTTAGTGCCCGGTCACAGAATATTTATTATTCTGTGGTCCTGTCACTTCACTTGTCACTAGTCAGTAGTCAATCAGAAGTATGTATATTTGATCATTATTTAATACTCAATTTAGAATCCTATCGTGCTGAATGCAAGTATTAGTTACCTTACTATCGAAAACTATCGATAATAATCGATAGTCATGAAGTCGACTATCGATAGTTCTCCACCTCTATTATAACGCGCGCGAGATTTAAACAGACATGGAACGAATATCTGAGAATGGAAATGTTCTTTTGAGTAAATAAAGTTATTGTAAACATACCTTTATTATTAAAAATGCCACAGAGAGGTATGATGGAAAATAAATTCGATACAGAATACATCATTTTTTTGTGAATAAAAAATTGTCAAGGTTCAGATATAGATCACCAAAGAGGGATACTAGAAAAATGAGACTAAAATCTACAACGTCGAAAGAAATTTTGTCAGTTTTTTTTTAAAATTCAATTGGTAAGGTTCGTTTTAGTGTTATTTTATCAAAATTATGTACGCTCATGGAAATCACCCTTCTACGTTACATTGTAGTAAACTTTATTAACATAAATCCCGTCATCGATTAATATGTTCAAAGTTCAATGTTTACAAGGGAATCATTTGAAAAGTTTGGTAGGTTTGAAATTTATTTGCAGTTATTGGGTAAATATTGATGTTAATCTCAATTTTTTTCACTCACAAATTGCTTTAGAGATTCTTATTGTACATAAAATACATAAAAATCTCTTTCTGGTGTATTTTCATCGCATGTGTCGACTTGTTTTTTGTACTCATTGTAGCAACTCTGCCTTCTTATGGATTGATCTTCCTACCGTATTCATTGTCGAACTTTTCCATAAGTATTTTTGAGGTTATGTTCCATATAGTTTCTTTATAGTCTTGTCCATTCATTTTCTGCATATTGTACGCTCAATCTTTGAGTAAATTTGCTAGGTACCCATTTGTAGCTTCACTCTCTACACTTAATACAAAAAGCTGTAATTTGTCCCCAGATGTATTCTTTGGATCTTTTTTATTTTCCGAGATATTTTTCTTCAAATATTCAAACATTTTCAATCGATTTTCTAAGGCGTAGCATGTTATAAATAATAATTAATAAAAAATATTTATAACAAGTTTTTTTTTTCATTTTTTACTACTAACGATTTAGTATATTATCATCGGACTAAATCTTTGATATACTAATTAAGATATAAATAAATATAGCTTTGAGATTGCGAAACACGAATTTTGCGTGTGACTTTTTCAATAGAGTCAAACTAATCGTCAATAAAAAACCGATTCCACTGAGAAAACTAGGTTGGTAAATTTTTTATTATATCTCGTGATGTCGTTAGCTATTTATATTCCAGAATTAGTAAACAAAACGGATGCTTATCGCGGCAAATGGCTTTATTAACTCCAATTACGCGATTTATTTTCGACATACCAGAATAAGAAAAAATCTGAGCTGTAAGATGAATAATTACGTTTTAATTACACTTGTCTTTTAAAGATTACCGAGAAATCTTTTCTAATTTTTTTCTTACCGAAGCTTTTCTTTGTCTCATCTCGAAAGCCGTTAATATTAGATTATAAAGAACAGAGCCATCACTTTTCACTTTTATTGGTTTTCTGGTTTTCCATCCAACGCCAGCGGCTGTTTTAGACAGCCACGAGAAATTAGGGATGAATAGAAGGGTCTGGGACAATTTTTGCCATTTATTGATATCCGTTCGAATAATTTTTTTCAGATTAACTTTGTCTTTATTCCTTTTTCATTACACTGCTTTCTAAATGTAATGAAGTGTAAACAGACATATCTTTTACACATGAAAATAATAATCAAAACCATAACAAAGCTTTAACACATTAATAACACTCAATCGAAGAAAAATCTTTGAAGGTCCCATTAAATATTTCTTCCAAAAAACTGTTATTGCTCGTTCCGTTTGAAATGATATCCCGAGCGGTCAGCGTAAACTCCCAACAAAGTCCTTCGGCAAATAAAGAGGAGTTTTATAGGAGTTCCTAACGACTCTATGGTATTTCGCAAGTTTCCTTAAAAACAGGAAGCCGCCTTGCTGCGTATATCGTCTGCATACCTCGATATAATGAAGTTGGATCCTCGGCACTTTTCAAAAGGACTGGACCGTGGTCGGTTTTCCGGAAAATGCATGCAATTTTCTTTGTGGAGCATTGTGTGGGTTAATTTTTTTTCAAAAATAAAGTAGGAAACTTTTCAGATGAATCAAATTGAAATATTCGAGATGAAAAAGGATTTTTTTATGGACGATGAAGTAAATTGGGACGATTTGGTCCGGTGAACTAACCGATCACGCATTTTTGCTATCAGACTACCAAAGGACTTTCTGCTCGAAATACACACAAGATTTTTTCTACGATCACACCAAAATAAAATTAATTTTTTATTAAAAACGTGTTACTCTCATTACAATATTGGAAGTTTATTTGACATATTAAGCCTACTATTTGAAGACAAAAGATTAATTGTGTATGTTGTGTTGCCTACTTATGACAATAGACTTTATGATTTAAAGATTTATGATTTTATGGTTGTATGAATATTATAGTTCATTAAATGACTTAACAACTTTTTAAAATTTTATTTGAACGGAATACAGAACGATAATAAACAAACATACCTTTTACTTATTAACTAAATTAATATTAAAGGTACAATTTTGGCAATTTTTTATTTTTATGCCTGAGGTAGATGTCTCTGAAAGGTTAGAAAATGTCAGATCTTTCTGGTGGCAAGTATTAATGTTGATTCCAGATCTTGATGGCTCTGAAGGGTTACAAAACAGATAGGGAATTTTTTCTGGCACTTGAGCTGAAACTTGACCAGATATTTTTTGAAAAGTTTCTATTTGATTGTTTATGGATTCATCAATATACCCTTTCTGCCACATTACTGCTCTTTCATCCGCCATGTTTTTTTAGTTGAATTAAATCGGCTCCGCCATTTACTAATAAGGTAGCAGATGTACGCCTGTATAAGAATCAGGATTCGGCAAATTTAAATATTTGGCAATATCAGTAGGTACTTTACCAATCGTATTTAATCCTACTACCTGATTTGCGCATTTTCCTTTGGAATATCGGAAAAATAGGCGATTTTCTGTACTATTTTGGCATTGCTTTCTTATGCAAATATAATTTTTACAACACGCAACGTAATCAATGTCGTTTTCTTCTGGTGTGCTGTTATTAACAATTGTGAACATTCGACTCTGCTTTGTTTTCGAATCTGGAATATGAACAATCAAAAGGGATTCTTTGTCTTGAATATCATCTAATTTCATTTTTCCCAATTCATCTCTCCTACACGCACCAGCAATACCCATAATTAAGACAACCTATAAAAAAATTAAATTTAATATTTTTTGGAGACATAGAAATAATTATTTATTACCTTTTTCAATAAATAGTCGTCATCGGGTGCAATGCGAATAAATTCCTCCACCTGCTCCTTGGATAAAGTTGAAGATTTTTTTGCTTTATAACCGACAGATTTTTTTTTAATAATGCAATTAATTTTGCATATTGACTAATGTCAATGTCGTTTTTTATGTTTGCCTTAGCATTGAATACTTGGAACACAGGGTTGATGACTTTAATGTTGCTGCTTTTTCCCCAAAATATGTTAATAACACATTTTCTGAATATCTTTTAATTTTTTTGGATCTGCACCAACTCATATCATTTTCGTACTTTAATTTGGATTTCTCCGGAAGTAGATTTAAAGTGACTTTTTTGGCCGCCTCGACAATATCTGGCGGTGTATTTGAAAAATCAGTATCACTTGTATCCAGTTTTCTTGTTTTTTTAAGTACTTACTGACTTATAGTAAAATAATAATACAATTTCACAGCACAGAACTATCTCAAAAAATATTTCAGTGACAATGCTCTAGGTTCTTTCTTTGAAATAGACATACTCGATTCTTATAATCCGTAAGTTATTTGCAAGTATGTTGTGTTGCCTACCTATTGCCATTGTTTGTACTTAGCTGTTTCCAGATTGCAGTTTCGTATACCTATGTATGTAGGCAACACTTATTACATTAATGTCAGAAATTTTTTAGATTTCCCTATTTCTCATTAAATTATTACGGAAAATACTGTTGGATGCTTTAAAATATTAGAAAATCAACTAAAATATTTATTTATTCTACAGTTTATATTAAAAAACTACTAGCTCTCTTTTATCTATTATTAAGAGCGCCAATAATGTCAAATTATGACAGCTCGCGGAAAACATCAACTTTGCGGTTAGATTTGAGGGTGCAAAAGCCTACTTTGGGTAGTGATCGTAGGAAAATTATATTTTCTTTCTCATTTTAGAGAAAAATCATTGATAAGAAAGACCCATGGGTTTTATTTTTTGAAAAACTTACTGTGTGTGTAATACAAATTATTTGATATTTTTCATTAAATTGATAGATATATGTTTGGTTCACCCCAATCACTTTTAGCTTTTTGAAGTGCACATTTAGGCGCAGTGACCTGTTAGGACACCTGTCAAAACCTTTAGAGCAATCCTGTTTTGTGCATTCTTTTGACCTCCCTTGGTCGTAGCTCCCTAGGAATATTCTTGTTTTTCTCGGTTTTACCTATTTCTCCAAATATTATGTTGGTGCTGATACCGCAATAGGGTTCTGGTTACCGAAAGGGTGTTTAAGCTCTTCTCTTTGCTATTCTCATCTGCTATTTCGTTTCTTGCTCTTACCTATTTAATTGACTTTTTGTAAGTAAGTCTTACAGTTTTTTTTCTGGTCAAGATGGGAAACTCACTATCCAGGACCCAAACAGTTGGAATCATCCCCTACAAACCAAATGTACCTCAAACTCGCCGTTACCCTCGCCTCGTAATCACTACCCTAGCATACTTCGAGACGGGCGGCAGTCCCTCACACTCTATTCGCTCACACCGTCGTCTTCTCCCTTCTATAACTCCTACCTCTCATGCCATATCGAGTCCTTCTCTCCCTCTAATCATGCTCTCCACTTACCTCCATTTATTCTTGCTACTCCCTCAACATTCTCTACACCATGTTCTCCCAATACTCCACCTTTCCTAGTTTCCTCTTCAACTTCTTCAGCACTTCCTCGTTCTTCCATCATCTAAACACATGCCCCACTTCATCCTACACTTCACATCTCTCGCACACTTCAGTCTCTCTTTTCCCAATCTCTTTTCCTTCTCTCGACCCAAGTCCAGTGAGCACCTGTGTCAAGAAGTAAGTCACCTCCCTCTCTATCCTTCCTCTTCCCCTCAGCATCCGACTTCGTTCTTTCTTACACTCCCTCCACAGCTCCTCTATTTCTTCATTCCTCCAGTAATTTGTCCTTCGGTCACGCCTATTGCCCCTCTTTTCCTCTCTTTTACAGCCCTTCATCACATCATCTCCAAGTCCCCTTTCTATCTCCTCTTATACTCTCTGCCTCGGCCTTCGTCCACTTCCATCCCCTCTCTTCCAATACTTCTTTTCTTCCTTTCCCATGTAAGCTTTCCTCATCCACCAGCAGTCTCCAACACCCTCCAACTACTCACTCTTTCCCCCAGCCATTCATCACATGCTGTTATATCAATGAATGACGAACCCCCGTCACCCCTCACGAGGTGGGCAGTAGTCCATCATTCAGCACCGCCATCCCGTTGGATGTCATCACTTCCTCCAGGATCTCCCCTCTCCTTTCCGTTTTCTTCCCTCCCCCTATACAGTATTCTTAGCATTGAAGTCCCCCGTCACCATTCTCCTTATGATCCTCCTTTTCCTTTTTGACACCATCAGATCATCCTCCAATCCTGTCATGCTCCTCTCATATTCTTCCAGACTGACATTTGGGCTTATATACATACATACAGTCTTCCATTCACACTACCACCTGGAAGCTGCAACGCTACAGAATTTTAATCGGGAAAAAATTAAAAAGTGTTTTCAATGATTTTTTTTCAGTTTGACTACGTATATTTTTGCTACATAAAGAAAGCCGTTAACAATGTTTTTACGAGTCGAGTTTGAAATACGGGTACGTATATTTTTTTTAAATCGGTGTTTTTCGTGTACTATACGCCCACACTTGTCATAAAACTAATAAAAGCGAAAGTTTAATATCTGGCAATGACACAACGCCGGTATGGAGCTAGCGAGAAAACTGAGAAAAGCCCGCCCGGAAAATTTTCCACGGGAAATTCAACGGTTGAGAGAATTTCTATTACAGAGAAGTTTGTTGAGTTGAGAAAAGTTCATTAACGCTGTGAGAGAGGCTTCAAAAGAGTAGTCAGAATGAGTGTGTGCTATGATAGGCACATTTCAAACATAAACAAGAGACAGTCAAAAAGGCATCTAATTAGTCGTGTTTATATATGGAACAGTTGGAAGGGTTTCTCAATGGTTTTTCGTACATTAACGGAGGTTTAAAATACAACCCCAAAAATTATTTTACGGTTAGTTGCAGTAACAAACACAATCTTGGAGAAAACATTCGAAATTAATTGGCTGATCAATAAAATCTGACTAATATGCTTGAATCAAATTAAAATTATATAAGGAATAAATAAAGAAATATAAGGAAAAAGTCATATTCATTAGTTATAGATGTGACGTTTGGATATCCTCTAATTTTTCAACGTTTGATGTGACATTTGACATTTGACATCTGTCACTGTCACTGTCACGTGAACTGTGAGCGGTAAGAGTAAAAAGTTGAATTTTTCAACTTTACAGCCTCAATTTATGTTTATGTGTTACGCCTGTGTATCTGTATAGGGAGATTGAAGTTATTCAACTTTTCTAGAGGTTTTGAGATGAATGGAGGGTTATGAAAATTGAGTTCTCGAACATGATGTTTTTGAACGGTAAATGAATAAAAGAAAAAAAGAAACATTTGTACTTAGTAGTTTATTATTGTTTATCAAAATGTATTTATTCGATCATCTCTCAAAACATCTAGACGACCGTCGTCCTCCTGTCTATATTATGTAAATAGAAATTTCCACTTCGACTGTTTCCATTGTAGAAAGGATAAAGGATAAATATCACGATATATGTATAGAAAACTATCCTCGAAAGCACGAGCGATGTATCATGGCATTAGATTATTGAAAGCTAACAGGGTGGACAGAGGGCAAAAGGACATTTTTATTTTAATCTCGAAATTGATGTGATCTTTAAGCTCGAAACGCGTGAATTTCTTTCAAAAAAAAACCTTGATTTATATCGGTGAGGATCTTTTATAGCCAGATTACATTTGTTATTTTCGAGAAAAGCTTGGAAGAATCAGTTCAATATTTAAAAATAGATAGAAGTCAAGGAATTATTATCATGTCTGATAGTCAAGCAGCCATTAAAGCACTGAATTCTTGTGTTTCAGTTTAAAAATGGTAAGGAAATGCCTAGAAAAACCTAATGAGCATTTCAAATCTCACATACGCTAAATTGGATAATGAGTTGCTTTAGGAAGAGAAGAAACACACAAGATCATATTTTTTCTACAAAGTAAATAACTGAAAAAGTCTGGCAAGAAAAAGAAAAAATATAACTAACACTTATTGACTTAGATTTAATAAAACACCAAGAAGAAAACTATGGAACCTCTCAAGGGTGATTCGACCCCAAGTGTATGTCGCACAAGGATAACAGAAAGGTTGTAAAAATTGAGGGCGCCACTACCTTTTTGACGTCGATAAAAAGTACCAACAAACTAAGGGGAAAAGGTAGAAACGCCTTGTAGAATTTAAATAAAAGTTAACCAAAAATCAAATAAAAAAATTACTTAAAAAAACAGAAAATTTTACCCCGGACGAAATCTCCCTCAACTTTTATAGTTGAGGATTTAGAAAAAGATAAAAAAATAGATTTTAAAACAAATTTATATCTATTCTTCTGCCACAGGGAATGGGACAAATGTGAAGACTTGTACTTTTATAGGTATTTAGCTAGGTTGTTTCCGGAAAAGGTAGGTAGATCTTGCCTCTACGAAGTCTTGAGAAGATCGAGACTAGATCTCGAAGAAGATAGGTAGATAGAGTCTTGATTAGAACGGTATCCTAGCAGCTGTGTCCTGATCTAGGGCGGTATCCTGATCTAGGGCGGTATCCTGATCTAGGGCGGTATCCTGGTCTAGGGCGGTATCCTGGTCTAGGGCTTGTATCCTAGCCTAGGTCTTAGGGCTGTGCTTACCACAGCAAAATTAATTAGATAGGAAAGGTATAAAAGCGATAAAAAAATGGAGGTCTTTCCTCGAAGAGAGTCGATATCGGAAAGGCTGTCCCTCGTGGCGTTGAAAAAATGGAAGCGACCGTTGGCAGACGTCAATTGTCTTATGGTCAGGGTTGAAGATTGGGATGGCTAATGAGACGACGAGCGGTTATTAAAAGGATTTATTCTATAAAATCGAAACAGGTCGATAGACATGTTACAAGTAGTAAGCTTATAAAATAGACATGATGACTGATTTTGAAAAACTGCTCCATGATGTTTCTACGCATAAGCTTTATCCAAAAAATGTAGTTTCTAGAAAAAATGAACGTTTTAAAGGAGAAATTTCGCACCAAAACGCTAGAATAGTGATGGCGTCTCTATGACCTCACACATCTGTAAATACTTCAAATATTCCACGCAGTTTGAATTAAAAATTCATTTTGATTACTAATTTGAATTATTTTGTGTGATCGTAATGGATTCTATAACGAGTAAATATTTAAACGATGAAAAACCATAAAATACGATAAAAGTTCGAACGATATACAAAAGGTTGACGTCACATGGTGGGTAGATTTACAAAGAATGGAAAACACAAGTCAGACTAAAAGAATATGGGAAGTAAAAATAAAAGCAAATCAGTGAATGAAGCATGAAGCAATAGAAGGAATTAAAGCAGTAGGCACTACACTGAAGGAAAAAACATGGGGATATTACTTACAATAAAATTCCTTCGGGAAATTGGACTGAAGGTGTAGTGCCCCTCGTATAATTTAGTAGGTCATTCACGAAATAGCTTGATTAACACTTTTATAATATTGGATAAGATATGCTTATCAACAATGATAAAAAAGTGTTGGTAAGCATAAATATATAGTTTTGATTAGGACGACACATGACTAGTCATTTTAGAAAGGTAATAATAACTTGAACTCTCAGTCGGACTGACTGAAGTCTAAATAGATCAAGCTGAAGCTAATCTTTGATATTTTGCTCATGAATCATCGAGTAGAATGAGTCACAAAAGATCTTTTAGATTGTCAACCCTGAAACACCTAAGGCAGCTCAAATTGTTACAGGAAACATGCTTCACAAGCACAAAAGGTTGACAAATAGACTTTTTCCGCTGAAACCATGCGGAATGCAACGGTCGAGGTATTATCCGGAAAATATTCTATTAGAAAAAGTGCCTAAGAACATAAAGTTAAAAAATCAACTGTAGCGTGATATGTGAAAACAGCAAAAGAAGTTGGTATTGAAAATACGTCATTTTCTCCCCATTTCGTCACATGTCAAGTATTTTCTAATGAATTGGAATCCTCGCTTGCCTGCTACCTCAAAAGATGTTCAAATTTGTACCACGGTTTAACGCCAAAAGCTACTCGCAGATTGGCATACGAGTTTGCAGAAAAAAATCATCTTAAATTTCCAGATTTTTGGAAAGCAAATAAATCAGCTGGAAAGGACTGGTTCACCGGCTTTTTAAGTCAGTCAGTTGAAATTGTCCATAAGATCTCCGGAAAACGCAAGCTTGGCGATAATTTCAAGCTTTAATAAAACTGCGGTCGGGAGATTTCAAGATAAGTTAGAAGAAGTTCTGAAAAGGCATGAGTACACTGGATCAGACATGTTCAATTTAGATGAGACGGGTGTTACCACAATACAAAAGACACAAAAGGTGGTTGCGACCAAACGCCAGCATCAAGTAGATGAAATCGTTTCGCGATAGCGAGGAGAGCTGGTTATCCAAGTGGGTATTATTGGAGCGAACGGAATAGCACTTCCTCCAGTATGGGTATTTCCGAAAAAAAAATTTGGTAAACATCGAATGTTGAATGGTGTTCCAGAAAAGTATGGTGCAACTGGTTTAGTTCATTCGTCTGGATGATAATTTTCTAAAGGTTTTAGAACACTTTGCAGCTAATGTTCGTTGTTCCAATGAACGTCAAGTCCTTCTCATAATGGACAATCATGAATCCCATTTATCTGTGCCCTGCAATTGATTTCTGCAAAGGAAATGGGATTACAATTTTAACTTTTCCACCGCATACATCTAATAAGTTATAGCCATTAGATAGGACTGTTTCAACCAAGGAGTAGATGACTGGATGCTGGCTCATCCAGGACACTCAATATCCATTTATGATCTGGCACCTATCTGCATGAAAGCTTGGGATCGGTCTGCTACTCCATCCAATATAAATTTCGTTGTACCGGAATTTGGCCATTCGACAAAAATATTTTTAGTGAGGAAGACTTTATTTGCTCATTTGTTACAGACAGGGTAGCAACAGAAAAAGACCCCAACAATGTGACTCTGTCAAATGAGGTTTTAAATAAAAATCTAGATTTACCACAGCACCCAAGAGCAAAAGTTTCTATCTCCATCCAAAATAAGACCGTATCCAAAAGCTTCCGAAAGAAAGATAGCTAGAAAAGGACATCTATAATTACAACCGATACTCCAGAACGCGATAAAATTGAAGGAAAAAAAAATGTATGAGCGAATCTTCTTCTTTCAATAATTAAGAAGTTATTTACAAAGACTCATCTTCAGAGTTAGATTTGAAAGAAGATGAGAACTTGCTAAATCTCACCAAAATTGAAGTTGACAATTTTATAATTTGCAAGGTGTTTGGAAAAAAATTTGCTAGAAATTATGCAGCTAAAATAGAAGAGGTCGTTGAAGATGGTTTTAGTGCGAAATTTAAAAAAAATCCAGTGGCTTCCAACCGGTTTAGATTTAGTGAAAAGCCTTCAGCATTTGTGTCATATGAAACTACCAAAAGATTACATTAAAAATATATATGTATCTATCAATACTCATCGACATATTTTTTCCAAAAAAAAAACCAAAAGTATATGTAAAGGTGCGTACAGACCAACCGAGCGAGCAAGAATAAACACGAATTCACCTGAACAATTTTTCGGTGTGGACTGATTAGCGAACACGAGCTCGAGAGCAAATGTTCGCTAGCTCGTGATGATGATGATGATGATGTCGGTACATCAAAGAAAAATCGCGTTTATGTTTGTTTGGTGTGGACGGAGAACGAATGCTCTTTTTATTTTATTTTACGAGCAGAAGCGTTGGGTTCTTTTCTGTAGTTTTCACCATGGAATGGTCAAATGATATTGTAATTAAGATAATAGGAGGTTATAGAGAAAACCCGGTTTTGTGATCCGTTTTTTTTTAAATAAAAATAAGAAGCATGACTCGTGGGAAGAGCTCACCACATTTATTGGTACTGATATTGCTGAAGTTAAAAAGAAAATGACGTTTTTATGTTTATTCTGGAATGGGCGCAGAAGAAGTGTATGAAAGCAGGTGGTTCGCATTCAACAGCTAATTTTTTTTGAATTGCCAAAAATAAGCCAGGACAATCACAAGATACAGAAGAGGCTAGTATATTAAATTTCTTTTATTACATTTAAAATTATTGCTTAGTTTTACCGTCCTTTACCTAAAAGTACTCATTATTAAGCAATAAAAGCAGTACTCGCATAATAAAGCAACTCATTTGAATCGGCCATTTTCTGCTTCAAGAATCTAGATCTTTCTGCGAACACAAGATTAACTCAAATGATTTTCTGGTGTGTACAGTAGCGAACAAGGAAAAAGAAAAACATTAACGAACGCTCGCTCTTGCTCGCTAGGTTGGTCTGTACGCACCTTAAGAGACATGTATCAATTATCCTTGCTATAAAATTATTCCTTTTATTTATTCAAATATTGTCCATACTCTCCCGGCGCTCCCCTACATACAAACAGTACGGAAGAGTATTCCAGTTGAGTTCGTTGTTATTTCAATTAAAAATTATTGAAACTTGGGTAAGTAACAAGTTTTATTGATTTAAAACTGTTTAAATTGAATTTTCTTCAAACAAAAATATAACACATACAAAAAATGGTAAACGAGTACGTTTTGAGTTTATTTGTCAACTGTGAGAGAAACTTTTTCTCATTTATTTCAACAAACATCCAACGTAATGTTGACGCGCAAAAAATAACTCGTAGAAAGTTATTAATATCGAGCTACAGCAAACTGTTTATCCAGTAACGAATGTAAAGACATACAAAATTTTATTATTATTTATTGAAATGATTACTTTGCATTAGCATTATTTCTCGTTTGGTCTGTTGTTTCGGCATTATAAAAACAACGTCTGGTACCTTAAGGTAATTACAAAGTTTTCAGACGATCGATGCGTTTGTACGTTTACAAATTAGTTGTTTTTAGGTAGACTGTCAAATTGAAAAACAACCTTGTTTCATTCTGTCTTTTATTAGTAGTATTTTTTTAATTATTGTTACAAAAATACAGAGTGAGTCATATTAAAAACAAAAATATAGATTTTCATTTGTAGTATTTGCGGACAAATATGTGACTAATTGTAGTTTGTGAATGTGATGGTCACGTAGTATTTATTTTTTCTCGAATAGCAGACCATCCAATATTCGGACAGAACAACATCTCGCAACCAGCTATAAATTATTTAAAACGTCACTTACTTTTTGACATCAACATACGCTCTATACACAACATCCTGATAAGCCCGTAGCGGAATGGTTTAGAGGTCTGACTGCGTGAAATTAAGAATTGTAGGCATAGGGTTCGAATCCTGGTCGCGGTGATTATTTTTATTTATTATATTGTGACATTTGTATATAAATAACCTTCAATATAATTCCTACGTATCCGTGTCATGTGACCTGTTCATTATCCACTCCTACTATTCACTGGTTAATAATGTACGACATTATACTTGAAGAAGCATACGTATAATGTAAACATTATCAAATAGTCGTGGACAAACATTCTTATATAACAACGTTCTATAATAATTGTTTTTTGTTACAGACCGAAGATGAAGGTAATCACGGCAACGACGATACACGCTGTTTCATTTTATCCACATTAGCCTCTCAAGGTCGTTCTAAAGTCCAGTGCGTTCTGTGTGAAGAACAGCTACTTGTCTTCGATAGGTATCCTCTAGTGGATGGAACTTTCTTCTTGAGTCCACGTCAACATGCGAAGAGTTGCATTGAGGTAAGGATAAACCAAACAACAGTAGAAAATATAGTCAGGTGAAAAGAGATTTAATGTATTTGGAATTTATTTGTAAGACTTTCCAGTGCAGCAAAAGCTGAACAAAGCTTATTACTGGAGATGGATTTAAGGGCGACCATCTTGCGGGAGAGCATATCGTGTCGCGATCTAGCGGTAAGTTCCAAAAGTAGGTCTAAACCCGAACAGATTGTAGAAAACTTTGATCGTCTAAATTTTCACATTGGTTTTAATGATCCTAAGCAATATAAAATGTTTGCAAATTTCATAACTTAGGAAGGGAAGAAATTCATACAAAAAAAAACAATAGAAATTGTGACAAAACATATTTCAGTCTGCTGTACTTTTAGTTTAGTAGTTTTTCACGATACCTACATACTCTACTTTTGACACGTACCGCTAGATAGCGTCATGATCGGCTCCCCCGCAAAATAGTCTCCTTTGAAACCATCAAAAATGAATACTTTACATAATATATGGTTGTGAATATATATTTTTTCATTTTTTTTTCTTGGCCTGGTTATAATTTTTTTGTATTCTTCTTTCAGGTGAAAGTAGAAGGACGTACTCAGTTTCTTACTGTAGTCTGCATGGGCTGTTTGGAAGGCGTACACGGTCGCGGCATTGTATGTAGATTCTGCAATCAAAAGTGGGACGGATCATCCCTGGTTCTTGGTACTATGTATTCTTATGATATATTCGCCGCTATGCCGTGTTGTACTGAGAGGATAAAGGTGAATTATTATTGTGAAATAAAAAGTATTTTTCTCCGATTGACATTAAACGTCATACAAGTAACGATCATACAAGTAACACTTTTACTGCCTAGGCAGTAAAAATGATTTTTAATGCCTAAGCATTAGAAAAATCATTTTTTTTTCTTTTTTTTTGAAATCTTGCGATTTAAGCAGGCCCATGGAATCAAACAATCACTTCCACGTCACACATACATAGGCTAACTTCACTGTGCACTCTATTATTGTGGATATTTAACATTGATTATATTTATTATCTTTCGGTAGATATTATTTTGTATACAATTTAAGGTCTAATCGACAATCATAATTAAAAATATATAATTTACGATTAGAAAAAATGTTGAAAATTGTGAGCTATATCCGCCATAAAAAAGTTTTCATTTTAATTTGATTTTTCTAAACACACTGTACAAACAATCGGAGAAAACATAATATGTTTCACACGGCAGAGAATCAGATTTACTGCCTTGGCTAGTTTCATTGCCTCGGCTTCGCCTCGACAATGAAATGCTAGTCGCGGCAGTAAATCTGTTACTTCTCTGCCTAGTTGAACAAATAACTATTTTAAAATTTTAAATATTCTTCATTACAAGATCACACTCTAATATTTCTGTTTTTGTTTTTTAGTGTAATTCTTGCTACAAGCCAGTTCTTCATCCTACACAACGACTGAACTTCTTCAGCGACTACAGTCACATGGTACCATGCCCTCATTGTCGTACGCTAGACACCCATTTCGTGAAACCTCTTGGTTTCTGTTACGCCCGTCAGCTTTCGCGGTCTTTACAGATGATGTGGCCATAGCACGTGGCCCCCCGAGTCGTTACCAAGGACCCACCGACGCCACCGACTCCGCCAGATCCGAATCCCATGGATTTAGATCTTGGATTGTTGTGGCGCGAATTGGCTGGACTACGACTCGATGAGTTTTGCCGGTTACAGCTCACTAGAGCACGGTAGACCTCCACCCTTTAGTTTTCTTTGTTATGTTGTTGCATTTTTTAGCGTTCGAGGTTAGGTTTATGGTGTTGTAGTATAATTTTTTTTGTATTTCACCTGATTTTTGTTCGGGTGTCATTGTGTACGTAAACGATGTGTCTAATTTGTGTATAGATGCAGCTAATAATATTTTCGTTGGATTCAAACTTCGAATATATATGTTTAATTTTTATTTTGGTTCGGATATTTAGTAGAGTACAAAATATATAAAAGAACCAGCTGATACATAAGTAAATATTAAACATTAAAAAAAGAACTATAATAAACATAATTTTTATTTTAAAATAATTTTTAAATATTTTAGTGAATATAAAATGTTAATTTTTACGAAACTACGTTTTAATTTTTATTTTTGACACCGTGGACTTGGCATCGGACATTTTTTATTGCATTTATTTTTGGGGTAAGAAAGGTTCTTTGTCACACAGGACTTGGGACTCTTTCCCTTAGATATCTGTACTATATAAAAGCGTTATGTTTTTAGTTTAATGTATATGTTTGTTAGTTTTTAGTGAATTTATATTCAAACTTGAGTCTTTTATATAAAAAGAATTTGAAGATTGTGATTATAACGTTATCTCTTTTAAGTTTAATTCGAATTTTGACACAAAAGTTGGTTTACGTCGGTTACTGACGATACAATTAATACAAAAAGCAATGAAGGAAGGTTTTTGGACGGTATAGACAGAAAACAAATTGTTAGTTTAACCAAGGTTTACGGAATTAATCTTTGGTTTTGATAATAATGATAATAAATATATTTGAAAAAGCAGCTATAGTAGAAAAATAAAATATGCAAATATTCAACGTAACTACAAAAAATCTACAATTTTTTGAGCAAAAATTGCAACGAAATAAAAAAAATCGTTTCTGTTTATTTTGTCCGCAAACTGGCCTAATCCTTCTTTTGTGTTTTACATTAGGTAGATGTCTAATGTTAGATTTTGCACATTTGTGTTGTTTTTTACGGATCTTACTTAATAATAATTATTGTAAGTAAAACAGTATAATAACAAATAAACATAAAAATTGCTGTGTCCCAATAATTAGTGATAGGTGTGATTGGCGCCCGCGAGAGGGCGTGAGCGATTGGAGTGTGAAAGATTCCTGTTAATCGTTAATCAATGTCATTGTAATGGGTTCGAGGGCATGAGCACGTGTTCTTGACAAAAATCTTCATTCCAGACGACTATTAGAATAATAGTAAAAGTTTTCCATCAAAATTTTGTTTGAATATTTGAAGATCTTTGTTTTGGTCACGTGACTTACGGTTTAGGGACGGTCGGTCTCCCTGCAGAGAATAGCACCACTGCCACAATCATCCCGCTGCAGTGGCGTAGATAAAAGGGAAATGTCCATTCAATATTAAAAATATTTTCAGACGTGCTTCTCCCGAAAACAAACATCTTACTACGCCACTGTCCCGCTGCTGCACCCGTAGCCTTTCAAGAAACGGACGTACAAAGTACTACTCAGCCGCTCAGTTATCCGCAAATACCTCAAAACTAAAAAAAAAATTGAAAATATATATCAAGTTGCTGGAATTACTACAAAAAAAATTGTAGCATCTTGATGTACTCTACAGCTACAATCTGATGGTAACGTTAATGTGTAACTGCCAATTATACAACTGATTTTTAACCACAGTCCATTTTGGAGCGTTCAGGTTTTTAAAAACAGCGTTATCGACAGAAGTAGTTTCGTTTAGGAAATTGTTTTCAACTTAGCAAATACATATTAACGTTATTTTTAATTTTAAATAAAATATTTCATGTTATCTAACTTACTTTGAACATAGTACAAAAAAATTATTGTGATATGTTAAATAAAATATTTGTTGATCTTCGTAGTAATGCGAAGCTAGATCAATAATTTCCTAGTTAATTTCAATCTCTAAAATTGATTTCTAGCTTATTATTTATTTGCTAAGTTGTAAACAATTGTAAATCAAATATATTTACACCTGGATTAGTACCAATAGTACTAACGATCGGTGCTACAGTTGTTTCACAAAGTTGAATGTTGTTTTCTGACATGATGAATGTGGCGGAACTAGGAAATTGCTTCAAGTACAAACCGTTCGTTACTTTTGCAAATTTTATATAATAAAATATTAAACATATAATCTATTGTTGAGGGTAAAGTAATTCCTATCTCCGTTTGTAGCCAAAGCTTTAAGTTTGTGTTTTTTGATTAACCAGAAAGTTTTAAAATAACAACAACAAAAAAAGTAGAACGTCGTGTTTATTTTTTAAACTTTCTTGGATCTAACTAAACTTGTCGACCGACTTGAAATATTGTTGCGTGTGTGAGTGAGCTTTAGTAACATATAGCGTAGCGTTATCCTTTAAGTATAGCCCTTTAGTAGTAGTTAGTAGAGTGCTTTTTATTTCACTTATTTAGCAAATCTTTTCTTATAACCGAGATCAACGTACAACTTTCCACTATTAACACATAGACTTTTTCATCTAAATCGTAAGTACATATTTTTGATATAATCAATATCTAACTACAGTCTGATACTGTTGAAAATACAGTGTTTCTATCATAGGAAGATCTTTTTATAACAAGTTAAATTGTTACTGGTATTTTAACTGATGATGAAATACCCTTTCTTCATTTTATTGTTGAACAGTACACTTTTTAAACAACAGTTGTAGAAGTTCTTACAACTTTTAGTTTGTTGCAATATTAACATTCATCACTACATCAATTTTTATTGAATGTTGTTTGAATATTTTCATTTTCAAGTTCCAGCTGTCGTTATCAAAAATTATTGTATTTTTAAAATTTTTGCCATAGTCGATACGTTTTGCTCTCATTAAAGCTTTAAAAAGGGACTGTTAGTTTTTCACCTTTTGCTGGCCTCCCTGGAGGTAAATTTCTGCAAGCTCTAGTTACATCAACTCTTCAACTCTTCTTCGATGCGGGATCAACTTCAATATTTAAATTTGTTTGATTTCGTACAAGCACATAACTTCCAGCCGATTATAAAAATGACTCCTAAGAAGTTTTTTTACATAAATTATTTTTTTTCTTCTTTGAATTTTGTTGTAAAATCATTTTGTGATACATTTTTCAAATTCTCCATGTCTCTTCAAAACTGTAAGCAAAACTTATCGACTTCGGGCAGCTGCCCCTCCTTAAATCCGGCCCTGTATTGTTCTCCAATTTTTGGTTTAGTTTTTGTTGGGACTACCAACTTTCTTGTTCCTTTTTGATAAACCTTTGACATGGTACCTATTGTCTAGTTTTGAAAAGTTATGTCCTTGAAAAAAACGTAAAATTCCTAGATCAAATCCTTAGTGGATCATTTTGATTAATTATACAGTCTACTGTGAATTGGACGATGACCTAGGAGGACAACTCCTCGGGAGGATCTACAATGGGTCACAGACAGATACTGTGAATTGGACTAAGTCTTAAACTTAAAAATATCTTCATTAATTACCTAGTTGTCGAATTTTTTAGAAGTATCAGGGAAAAATTGAAAAATTTAATAATTCTTGATAAAAGCAGCTGGAACGCTATCAAAATGTTGAACATAAAAATATTCAAAAGACATTGTGGTATAATTTCCATTGAAACAAACCAAGTAATGAATATACCACAAGAAACGTAAAATAAATTTTAATTACAGTGTATTTTTTTACTTTTAAGGTGAATTTTCCCAATTTTATATTATTTTACTGTTTAATTCATTTTCTAAAATTCCAATAAAACAAAAACTTTCATATGACTTGTTAATGTAGTAATACATATTAATATTATTTACCAAATGTGTTCAAATTATTAAAAAAGAAATCAACTATGGAATAATATCCAAGAAGAAGAAAAGTGGTGAATAATCTTGGTTATAAGTTGTATGATATTTGATGATAGATACTAATTTGAACACATTCGTTATTGCACTCTACTTGTTGCATGCACCCAACCCGCTTTGCTCTAATCAGACTCTAGAATGTAGAAAGAGACAAAAATCAAGCTTCTTCGTTGTCGAGGCCTAATCTCACGGTCTAAAATATTTTGTAAAGATATTTGTGAGAAAATCAATCGTTCGTGTCTTTTTTTTATTTAAAGAAAAGTGTACATAAATTTCGAATTCGATAAAAAAAAGGAAGAAAAAAAATACGTTAAATACTCCCAGAATCAACTTACGTTCTTTTATCTAAATTTTATCGCGAAGATTTTCCAGAATTCTTCCAGAAAAATTTTGAAAAACGTAAGATGGATCTAGAATTAAATTTTTTCAAATTGGTATTAACAATAATATATGTCGATTTAATAGTAAGTCTAGTGCGTAGTCGTTTTTTACAAGAATTAAAATTTAAAATACGAATTTTTAGGTGTAATCGTTTTTTGAAAAGAGGCGCGGCACCCCAGCTGGTGCGAGGACCAATCCGGTGGCTGCCCAGAGCTCGACTCATTCGTCTACGATTTTAAAAAGTGAAAAACTGATTCAATTTTTAGCCGGTCCAGCGTCCTCTATATACGAGACTTAGCAAATCTATGAAACAACTATTTTTTTAAAATACATTTTTACACTGGAAAAAATAATTTAAAATAATCCAAAGGATGTTTTAAGACTGATTTTTATGTTTTACAATCACATGTACGTAATAAGGAAGACGTTGTTTCATATATTTTCAGGAAGTTCCATTCAAGCACAACTCGAACGTTTTAAAAAAGATATAAATGTTATTTTCTCCTGCCAGAGTAATTCTTTTTAAAGTCGATCTATTTTGGCCAAAATCAGTATTACGAAGCTTGAATGATTTTCTAACTTCAACTTTTTCACAATTTTAAAATATCATTCGTTAAGAAATGTGTCGAGTTGTTGCTGTTTAAACTTTGTTAAGGCTGTCGATGCACAATACACAATACACGAGGCGCAATCAGGGTAAGGGTCGTATCGTAGAGCACCACTATATGTAATTTTAGAGTAGCTTGGCTGCAAGTAGATAATGATAAAATATATCTTGTGTGTGTCTTGCTTTTGTCGCTAGCTATTTTTATATTTCGACCACCAACCATGAGAACATATTGGTATATCAAAGCCACTAAAAGCGGGATATTTTTTCAAAATATTTTAATAAATTTCATTTCCTAATATCTCTGTAGACGTTGTACTTTTAGATCCTTCCGGTCATTATATGTTTGTTGATGAATTCTCTTCTGGTGGCTTTTGGAAAAACCAAAAAAAAATTAAATAAAAATGATCAAAATTGTAAATTTAATCCTAATTGGCATTATAATATATTGCAAAGAAAAAAAATAATGATTATGAATTTTGTGATATATATTTTTATACTATACTATATTAGCTGTAGTATTAGGGACCGCCCAAATTATTAAAAAATATTTTTTAAAATTGGCTCAAAAAATTACTGCGGGATTCCGTTCCAGTGTGATCACGATTTCGTATTGTTAGGGATACAATAATTGGTGATAAATTTTTTATATATAAAAAATACCATTTCGAAAATCATAAAAAAAAATGGATTGTAAAATATTTTATACGGAAAAAAAATGTATAACGATATTGATTAATTTATAAAGGTAGAAGTTAAGCGAGTAGTCTATAAGCGTGATCGTGGTTTTCGTCTTTAAGCTCATGGTTGGTTGGCTACCCTTGCTTTTTCGTTTTTATGGTCAAGGCATTCAGAAAAATGTATTTAACTTACCCATAACGATCCTATAAGGAACTTCACAAAAACATTGTGACAAAATTTCTCACAAATGCCTAATTATCATTTCAATTGGGTGTTTAACTTCAAAAATGACTTAGGATAATTTACTTTTTATGGAACAATGATAGTTTCTAAATATTTACCTTACAGACACGTTACTGACTACAGTATTTTTTCGATGATGGTCTAGAATTTAAGAACTTAGAAAGACCCACTTTATTTGTATTTATAAACCATCGTTTTTTTTTGAAATTCCTTTAAAAAAATTATATATCGAGCTTTAGATTATTTATTTTGTCTTGATGTTTTTGTGAATCGTTATAGTGAAATAAATACAGATCTATACGGCTACAAAATTATATGAACCAGTTTGTTGTACTTAAAATAAATTTTAAGGCAATACTGAGACCGGTGTTGAAAGAATTTGGTTATGTTCTAGTTCTAAAAAGAAAATTTGTAATGTACATAAATGTTTTACCCTATTTATTGTTAAAGCAATTAGACATATTTTCCCATCTTTAAAAAACTACTTGGACTTGTTTTTTTTCCAGCTCTACTTAAGTACATTTGTCTGTGTAGTATGTTTGTTCTAACTACTTAGATACTCGGGTTTTAGATTTTTTATAATTATATTAAATAAATGTTTTCTTCGATAAATACAGTATTTAATGTCGTTTTGGATCATTTAAATCAATGCTTTATTTTCCAAAAACTGTTATAAATAAAATTTTTCAGTGTTATACTTTATATTTTTGCTCTTTGATATACTTATTGTCTTGCCAAATAGCTGCAGCATTTTTAACCATTAGATTATTCCGATATGAATATTTTTTTAACTATTGCGGAAAGTGACATCTTTCCTCATGCGTTAGAGTTCGGAAAATACGTTTTTCCCGTACGAGCGTGATACTAGTATTCATGTAAGCAGGGAAAAACCAGTTTTGAACGTCTGATGAAAGATACTATTTATTGTACCTCTACGAGAATTCAAAAAACTGAATAATAATGATATAACCATTGTTTATTGTTAAATGCAATGAATACCTTGCGTGTGGAACGGTAGTATTTTCTAAACTAAAATGCATGCGGAATGGAATACTTTTTCGGGCGCACGTAGAGAAAATAGTGAGGAAAGTGCAACTTTTCCTTCCACAGGATGTCGTATACTGTTTGGCGTGAAGCGGAGGAAGTATACATTCAATGGAGGAAAAGGCACTTCCCTCCCGTGTAATTAATATGCTGTTTCCTCCTTCTCTATCGCTTTTCATTTTTCAAATAATTTTAATAAACAGTGAGCCTTTTGTTTTGAGAAGACAAATGGTTAAGAGACTGTCATTATCATAATTTTACTGACATTTTTTAGGTTAATTCACTCCCTGTTTTATTTCATTTCTTTCTGTTTATTTCCACTCAATCCTCCTATAATATTTGGTCAGTAAATTTAATTATGATGTTCCTAATTTTAATTTAAGAAACGATTTTTTTCAAAAATCGAAAGGGAGAAGCGACATCTCAAAACAACGCGCTGTTGTCATATCCTTTACTGGAGCTTACTGAAGCGAGTTGCCGAAAAGGCCCAGTCTTTACAGTAAGTGAAGCAAAACATACTATTTTATTTTAATCAAAAAAGAAATCCCGTTGGAATTTTTATATAAAAACCTAAATTTGAAGTAATGTTCGTGTTTAAATTATACCAGTATAGAGAAAGGAGAAAAGTGTATACTTTCTATGGGAGTTGGAGGAAACTTCCTGAAAAATGTTTTCATGTTTATGAGGAATTATTTTAGAAAACCGCGTTGTGATTTCCTCTACTATTAGTATATCAAAGAGCATATCCAAGTACCTGGTGTCTGATTAAAAGAGGTAATAACCCGCTGTATCTTAGAAACTATTTATCGTACAGCTTAGAGAAAAATATCTGTATTACAAACTCGCATGATACTGAGTTTTTCAAAATCCATAAAGCGGAACAAAAGTTATAACAGTTTTATTGAGTCAGCTTTCCCACTTGCCCCTACCATTTATTTTACAAGATAGAGGAAAAAGTATTGGAGCAAACTTACATAAAATTATCTATATATGTATATATTTATACATTATCAAAATCCCAATTACCACAGTATATGGTGTAGGGAATACTTTTACACTTATTTCAAGTACATTGCATTATGCTTAAGTCATATAGCCATTTTTTCAACGATGCTTTGGCGGTCCAGTTACAATTTTATTCATGTACAAATTTAGCCCTTTTTTTTCTATCTCGCCATTGTTTTTGTCTCTGTCCATGTTTATCCTTTTTCTTGCAGTATGCTTACCATAACACCATCCCACGTTTGTTTTGTTCTTCCCCTTTTCGTTGTTTTTTGTATTCTTGATTGCCATATTTTTTTTAAATGGTCTTGTGTCGTTCATTCTGTGTAAATGTCCTCACCAGCTCAATTGTCTCTTTTCAATAAACTTAAGTGTTGATTCTATGTCAAGGTCTTCTCTTATTTTTCAATTTATCTTCCTTTGTGACTCTTTTAACTCGTCTAAGATACTTCATCTCAACTGCTTGTATTTTACTCTTTTGTCTTTTTGTTAATACCCAAGTTTCACACCCGAATATTAATATTGGACGGTAGATTGTTTTAAATACATTTATCTTTGTTTTCTTGGAATTTTATTTTTAATTTTTAAATGTCGAATTCATCGTGTGGTAAAGTTTCATCGTTTTTTGTACTCTATTGTTAATTTCAACTTCCTGTGTTCCATTTTTTTCTTTTTCTAATCCCAAGTATTTATATATTCTCACTTGTTCAATTTTTATTCCGTCTAATTGCATGTTTAACTGTTTTTGTTTCTGTTTTACTTTGATTGGCCGTCATTCCAAATTCTTTAAATTTACATATTATTTTGTAAATCCTTTTCTTTCCCTGTCATAATTATTAAATCATCTGAAAAGCTGCTTCTGATATATCCACTCTTATTAAATGTCCATGTCCCACGTGTAGTTTTGCCATTTTAGTTGACGATTTCTCAATTATTTCATTGATGAAAATTGTAAATAATAATGGACTTAGTGCCCCTCCTGGCCTTCATCCTTCTTGTGTTGAAAATGATTCTGATGTTCTATTTTTGAATGTTACACAATTTCTCTTATTTTTGTTGATATTTTTGATTATATCTATTATTTTGTAGTTGACTCCTCTTCCTTCTGAAATGATCTAATGATTTCGAGTATTTAAATTTTATGGTACTATAACGGTTCATTTATGATAGAAAAATGGATGTTTTGTGATATTATTTTGAACTACGCCCGCTAGCGGTGGAGTAGGAAACTTGAAAATAATTTCCAGCAGCTTCTTTTATGCGAGTTTGTAATATAGATTTTTATCTCTAAGCTGTACGATGAATAGTTTCTGATATATAGCGGGTTACCTCTATTAATCAGACACCTGGTACAATAAAAAAATTTTTGATTTCGTAGAAAAATATGTTGATAGTTATTGTGTTGAAATTCCGTATTTAGAAATTTCTGAGTACCATTGGCCGACTAATTTCCTATCAGAGTACAAATTTTTGTAATTATTAACACCTATATTAATAATTAATTAACAAATTAACCATGTTTTTCGGTGTTATTGTAGTCTTGTGGGAAGGAGCCGCTAATATGGCGGCACAGTTGTAGATTTAGCCGCTGTACTGCTCCCTCGCCGTTTTTTTCTTTAAAAAAACATTATATAATTATTACCCCAACCAGTAAAGATCACTCGGTGCATGTACTTAATAATTCCAACAAATGTTAGACTAAAATTTCTGTAAAAATTCCACCAAAAACTTTTTGGCCAAACGACAATTCCACCAAAACTTTTTTGGTAAACATAAATCGAGAGCCAGTGTCGTTACTTTGGGGTATATTATTATTATTATTATTGGAAAGTTGAGAGTTGAGAAGGTAGTTTATGTATGTTTATAGCGTACTGTAGTAGCGCGGAAGGGTCGGGAAGGGGAGCAGAGGGCCGAACCTGCGCTCTGCATTACCCGCCCTTTTTGCCCTTTTAGTTTTAGGGCAGGTATTAGTTTAGCAGAGCGAGGCACAAGTCAATTGTTTTATCGATTTGATGTTGCTGTTTTTTTTTTAATTTTCACTCAGGGCAACCAGAGATCCAGGATCTAACATTAAGTATATTGAAAATCGATTGTTTATATTTTCTTTTCTAGATTCTTTCCCATTTCTTATTTACGGGGTGAAAATGAGGCATATGAGTTTGTTCAAATTTTTGTTTGTTACATTGGAACCAATTTTAAATTTATTCATATCTTAAATAAATATGGCCGACTTCCGGTTCAACCGAAAATAGAAAATGAAAAATTTCAATGGAACACACCCAATTTTTTCACATATTCGTATTCTCCTCTTCAATTACATGTAATTTTACCAACAAATATCAAAATATACGTCATTTTCATTTTGGAAATTTTTCAATTTTAAACGTTGTAACGGCCAATAATGGACCTAAAATTACCTCTACAATATTAACAATTGAATTTATAGAGCCACTCTGTATTTTGAATAGCTATTTCAAGTAAAAATTGATGTTATGCTGTTGTCTATTTCAACTAGAACATAATCTTTTCTCCATTTGGTTGTTCCATTGAAATTATTAATTTTCATACCATTTCCGGTTAAACTGGAAGTCGACCATATTAGTTTTACGTATGAAAACATTCTAAATTGGTCCCTATACTACCCAACAAAATTTGAACATAATCTATCAAGCCTGTTGGAAGTTACGTGACTCATTTACACCCGGTATTCATACCTAGACAAGATAAATATTCAATACTGAACACTGTTTACACTAACACTTTACACTATCTTACGCGCGTTTCGATTACCAAGTTATCTTCTTGAGAAACTGAAGGTAAACACAAATTTTACCTTCAGTCTCTGAAGAAGATAATTTGGTTATCGAAACGCGCGTAAGTGTTACTGTTGGTATAGTGGTAGGGTAAAGAGTGTTGAGTATTAGTTATGTCTAGCCCTGTTAACTTCCAACTTCAAATATTCGTAAATTTGTTCAACTATTTGACCATCATTTTCTTGATTTATAGTTAACTTAGCCAACTGCGTATATATCTTATAATTACCGAAGTACCCCTTAGTAATACTTAATCTTCCAATTCTCTATTAGCTAATTCAAAATGTTCAAACGTAAATCTTAATTTTCAATATATTTATTGGGTCCCGAGGGTCTGAGAACGTTACAAATCATATGGTGATTACTGAATGAGTACAAATGCTGCTTCCCTATCCTGTACCGATTTATTATTATTATTATCATTATTATTATTAATACTTAAATCAGAGTTTAGCGATTGAGCAATATCATCAGATGTGTATGTAATATTGATTTTTGTTTTTTGTTCTTTTTATATATTTTTTTAAATACATCCAAATTTTTTGATCATGATCTACCAAATGTTTTATGAATAGAAAATATGGCTTTAGTAACAGAGATCTAATTTTTGAATATTTATCAATAATTAGGACAATAGTTGTTGAAGAGATTTATCATTATGACATGACACATGTAGGTTTCATGATTTCGAATGGATACCGTTTTAACCATCGAGTTTCATGTAAAAAAAAACAAGTAGAATAAGGCTATTCTCCAAGACCCAAGCTTTATAATCAATGTCTTTTGTAGTGTCGATTATCCAGCTTGGTCTTGGGGAATAGCCTTATTCTACTTGTTTTTTGACATGAAATCGATGGTGAAAACGGTATCCATTCAAAATAATGAAGCCTACATGAGTATAGGTTAACGGTCTATAATCCAGCTTATGTTAAAAGCCATATTTGATGCAACTTTTTTTATTAAAATGGGAATAATAACAAAGCAATAACAAGTATAGTATAACCATTTGCTAAGGATGGATCAATGAATTTGGATGGTTTTCAAAACTTTTTTCGAGTAAGGTTGTGTACCATATGTCACTCCAAAAGCAATATGTGCCATAAAAGGATTTCAATACCAAAAAATAAGAGTCTTGATACGCAACTTTCTCTGTGTATGCATTTCGTCAAATTTACAAGATAAATCATTGTATTTATGAACCTACTAGAGTACCTATTTAAGAGAAAGGAAAAGATTTGTTGAAACGAGAGGAAACTTCCGTAGAGTTAATTGAAGGGTTCCATTAAAAAAATTTTGTTAACCTTCAATGGACATCATTAGATTTGTAAATTATCTATTTGTATCTTTAGGTAGACAGTCCAATCGACACCATCGACTTCTTGTTTTAAATTGTACAAAAAGAAAATGTTATTTATTTTACCTTTTGATGTTGGAAAATTGTTTTAGTTTTAAGAAGTTGAAAATGTATGTACAGAATGTACCATTTTTTATCTACCGTCTTTTATGATAAAAAATATTATTTTGAAGATGGGATGTAGAAAATGGAGTATTTTGTATATGAGGGAGGTTGGGTGGTGTCTGTCGGACCGTTTTGAATATGTGGAGATGTTTTTATACGCGTGGAAAATTTGATATCAATATAATATATGAAATGATCGAGCTTTTGACGGCTTTTATATAAATGTAATACAATGGGATTACAAAGTTTTAAGACGTAATAAATATAACCATTGTCTAAAAACTTTTAGTTTTATTTTTAACCTCTCCTTAACTTTTTATCCCCAATCATTAGATGCATCGAAATGTCGAAAAAGTAAGCACCAAAATAAACGAAAATGATAGTATATTCCCAGAAAGTGGAGATTTATACCCAAACCAGGAAGGATGGACTACACCTTACCAAAAGCATTCTGACCTATTAGCCTCTCATCGTTCTTTTTAAAAACAATGGAGAGGCTATGTGAGAGGTATATAAGAGATGAAGTGCTAGTTCACAACCCACTACATCCAAATCAGCATGCATATACTCCGGGAAGGTCCATTGATTCGGCCCTTCACCAAGTGGTTGGCAGAATCGAAAGATCATTGGACAATAAAGAATCATCCCTGGGTATATTCAGAGGTATTGAGGGAGCGTTTGATAAAACAACCTTCCCAACGATTACCCAGCAACTTAATTCCAGGAATGTATCCCTGGTAATGGGAGAATGGATACTCAAAATGTTCTCTAGCAGAGCAATAAGTATCAATGAGTGAGAGGACTGGTCATGAGGGGATGTTCGCAAGGAGGGGTATTATTACCCCTTCTTTGGAACATAGTCCTGGATACTCTGATAAATCACTCAACAATAATGGTTTCTACACAATCGCATACGCAGATGACATAGTTATCTAGCAGACCGGAAAATTTGTGAACACACTGAGCAATAGAGCGCAGGATGGGCTCAAATTGATAGAAACATGGTGTAAGGAACACTCACTGTCGATCAAACCCAAGAAGACTGAATTGGTCCTTTTCACCAGGAATAGAGGATTGTCGGGCTTAAAACTCCCCGAAATCTTCAATAGCAAATTAAACTTCTCTGAAGAGGTGAAATACCTTGGTAGTACCCTCGACAAGAAGCTAACATGGAACTCTCACCTACAGAGCAGAGCAAAAAGAGCATATGTGGCTTATGAGCAATGTCGGAGGACAGTGAGACGCACATGGGGTCTTTCACCCCGTGTGGTCACCTGGATCTACACTGCAATCATAAGACCTATGCTAACGTACGGAGCAATTGCATGGGGACCGAAAGTTCTACAAGCAACGGCCATCCAAAAATTATATCAAATACAGCGAATGGCTTGTTTAAACATCACAGGAGCCATGAGAACAACACCAACCGTGGCAATGGAATTAATTACTGGTCTGACCCCTCTGGACTTGTACGTCAAAGAGGTTGTGTTAATGGCCATGCTACTAATGCGTAAACCCCGAAGTAGGAGTGGGTCAATTGAGGCTAAGCCTATGGCGAGAAGCGCTACCTCTGCTGCAGGCGGCCAATGATGCAATTGAGCCCAAGTTTATGTTTAATAAACCCTACAAAATACAAATAAATCAGAACACAGAGTCAGATGCCGCAAATGCAATACGCATATATACAGACGGCTCAAAAACCAAAGATCACTTAGCCTAAGAATTAAGTGGGGAATGGGAAAAAATACCAGCGTGGTTCAAACAGAACTGGCTGGTATCTCAATTGCCACAAAAGATTTAACGAGAAAAGGAATTTCTGGCAAAAACATAACAATCTGCATTGACAGCAGACAATCCCTATTAGCCTTGAACAGACAACGTGTTACATCAGGGCTAGTATTAGAGTGCCACCAAGATTTAGCTAACGCCTCGGTAGATAACAATATTATCCTGAATTGGGTTAAAGGGCACGACAGGAGTAAAGGTAATCGCATTGCCGATTTTTTAGCCAGGGAAGCGGCTGGACTAAAAATTTTAGGACCCAGTGACACCTACGGCGTGACGACTTCGACAATTGCGTTACACCCATGCTCAATCCCTAAAGAGATGGGATGGAATCAAAGGATGCAGTCTTGCCAGGACCACCTTGGGCGACCCTGGGAAGCTGGCGCCGAAGAAATATTTGGCGATGACCAGGAAAAACCTACGCTTAACAGTAGGATTTCTGACTGGCCACTGTCAACTAAGGAAACACACCTCCATACTATGGGGCTAGTGGATACACCTCTATGCAGATTGTGTGAACAAGAAGATGAAACTGTCAGGCATGTCTTATGTGAGTGCCCGGAGTTATCGTCAATGAGAGAGTGTGTGTTCGGTGAGTCTTGGCTTACACCTGCCGATATAAAGGAGATGTCTCCTAGTGACCTGTCCACCTTCCTGGAAAGTACTGCAGCCCATAATTTTGAAGCTTTTAAGCATGTTTTCAATCAATTCTCTATAGTTGTCAGCTCTATTATTTCCAAGAAAACCATCAACTACTGCTTTAAGACTCTGCCAGGCTCGTTTTTCACGAGCATTAAGAAGCTTCGTGAAGTCATCAATCTTCATTATTTGTTTTATTTGCGGTCCAAAGAAAATGCCTCCTATAACTTTAGCTTCAAATAATTTAGGGAAAAATCGAAAGCCTTAGAATTGGATCCAGAGCTTTCCCAAATTGCTTCATTAAGCCTAATTTTAAATGTAGCGGCGGCAGCAGTATATTTTGAGGCTCTATTTACTGCTTACCGCTGGACACTTTTGCGACATTGTTTCTATACAAGTTTGAGCAGCTCCTTATATCTAGTCTCCATGATATGATATATGGATCACCCGAGGTTTGGCATATGAAGCCTAATAATAAGGACCGGTCTAGACATGGATCTAACATAAAACGAGGGCGCACACAATAGATTTACAAAGGTCGTTTTTAGTTTGTGTTGTGTTTTTATTATAATTAATTTGTTTTATGTCTGATCCAGTCAATTAATTTCTTGTGTTTAACCCTTAACTAGTCCGGAGCCATATTAGTTACGTTGATGGACTGGCGTAGTCTCGGAGACTACTTTTTTTATAGCCTAAGAAAAAAAACATAGATGTAAATAAAATAAATATTTTATTCGGTATGGGTATAATATACATTGAAAAGTAAGATGTGTAAAAATGGACGCATTTAAAACAAAGCATATAAAAACTGTAATGAAAATAAGATTCCATAGAGGAAAATTGGAAAAAAAACACTTACTTGTAAACTGAGAGTTACAAAAAATAGTAGAGATGAAAAAATCTATGTTCACAGTATTAATTACGTTCTTGAAGTAGTCAGTGAATAAAAAATTATGAAAAAGTCAAAATATAAAAAAATTTAGCTCCAGCATGAGCGAAAGTTGACTAGTTTTCATATTGGTTTCGTGCATTGTAAACAAATGGGCTTATGGCACTTGAGACAAGTATTTTGTCATTCTACGCTTATAAGAAGTGACAAATCTACTTTAGAATAGTTTCTTCGTAATGGGGGTCCTCCAAACGTACCCGTTTACTCGGACCGGCCATATTTCTCAAACACTGATGCACACAAATAACTAACACAAATGGTCCGACGTTGTCTGAGATTGAACGATTGAACTACCTCTTATTATATCTGACAAAAGAATGTCACAACTCCACCCACCCATTGTGCTCGGACAGCAGAGCGATTAGATAAAGTATGAGGTTTCTGAATTATCCCAATGACCAATGAGAAACAGATATTTAAATAGCGTAGTCTGCTAGACCACGTCGGACCATTTAAGGGTTAAGTAATGTTTTACGTAATTTTTTGTTAGATACTTGCGGTTTCGCATTTTCTCGATACAATGCAAAACTATTATAAAATAATGCACAAGAAACTCCTCTAGTCAAACATGACAACGACTACGCGAAATACTTGTTTTTGTCCTTGAAATTGGTTGAAACCGATTACAAAAGGTGACCTAATACAAATAAATTATCCCTATTTAACCTAAAATAAATTACCACGAGTCTGAACATATTTTTGTCCTTGTTTATTTCACTATCATACTCTAATACCTTTTGGAGCAATTTTTAAAATAAATCCGAAAACTACAGTAGCGCCACCTATTGACGGACGTTTTTTATATACAAAGTTTGCACTCATTCATTCATTCATTCGTTTCGGTTGTGCTCAACAGCCCAGGCACTTGAACTTAATCTTTACCTACCATTTCCCATGTTATCTACTTCCATCCCAAAAGCTTCCTGTCTTCTCGCAGAAGCAGAGTATGTGAGTAGATATTTCATCATCAAGTTCACATTTCCTGCACATAGGTTCACTAACTTTGCCCATTTTCCTCAGGGTGCAGTGTCCTGTCACCAAAAATCTCTTACCCAGTTTCAATAGCCTGGATGAGAGTTCCTTGTCTACCTTTATCAGTAAACTCTTTGTATGGAGGTGCTCTTGATCAACCTTCATTTGAGTTGGTGTTCCCTATCTAGCCAGTTCCCGATTTCCCCTCTTATGAAATCTTTTGTGATTCCACAAAACGGTTCCGGACCTATGAAGTCTCCTTCAGAGCCTTCTTTAGCTAACTGGTCCGATATTTCCTTACCTGCAATCCCCTCGTGTGCCGGCACCCATATTAGAGACACTTTGTTGTTTCTTGCCAGCCTGTTAAGGGATTCTTTGCAGTTATTTACCAGTTTAGACCTAGTTGTTGGATATATAGCTATCGCAAAGTTTTCGAGATGTTAAGTTATTAAAAGTTGAAATTAAAAACGCGATACGTTAAATAGTGAAGCATTTTTCAATCTTACAATTAAAATACAAAAAAATCTGTTACAACGCCTTACTAGATGTATTTCCTGCACTACTGTATTCATCACATTAACCACTTTGCCGCCTCCTGCGATTCCGAATAAACACTTGATGACAAGCTATTTGCTATGCGTCCCGAGTCAGCGGCCACTAGATGCATACTTTTGAAACGTCGCTCGTTTGTCAAGTTGTCTCTCGTTTGGCTTGGCTTTCTTGATCTTCGAGGGTCGCTAATCTGAATAACGGCTTGCCAAACATTCTTGATGTGTCCTGAAAGTCCTTCGGGGATTTTTATTGGAGACTTTTCAAGCTTTATTTTGATGTTCGACGTAAATATTGTCCTTAGACGTGACGTGAGTGTAATTCCGGATTTGGTTTTACATAAAAGCGTTTTCAGGTACCTACCGAAAAACTCATTTTATTTTAAAATTGAACTTGGAATAAGATAAAATTATCAAATGATAAGTTGGTAACATGATCTCCACGTTAACAATCAAATTCGCAATTTCCCACTTGCAGTCATCGTTCTCGTCCAATTCCAATTCTCCACGGAGGCAGGATTCGAGAAATTCAGCTGTTGTGGATAGAACGGAGTGTGGATGTATGTATACGGTTAGACCAGTCAATAAAACACAAAATATGTAATAGAGCTGGGGAAGCAAAGCTTTGGAGAAGCTCGTATTTGTATTCCAGACGGAATTTCACGTTATCGATACGTTTCTGCAAGTCGAATCCTTAGCAAGTCACCACATCAGAGCTATACTTGTCTGGGAATGTCTAAAAAACTCTTGATCCCTGGCCAACCACAATAAGGTAACGCTTGAGTGGGTTTCGAGACACAATGTTATTGTAGGCAATGAAATCGCAAATACTCTTGCAAAGAAACGGTTTAAAACGGAATTCCCAGGATCTACATGACCAAGCACGAAGACAGCAAAGACCTGTTCAAAAAACCTTTAAACAAAATCGCTGACCAACAAAATACGAAACCTGAGTCGGTAAGTATCAATCAATCAATCAAATAAAGAATTTGACAGCATTGCCCATCGGTCTCTGCACCCTAAGGAAACACATGAATTCCATGGGTATTTATAGAGAGGGACCTATATCCCGGCTGAGAAGGGAAGAGGAAGAAACAGCCTTAAACATTATTTTCTAATGCGTGTTGGCAAGGGAGACAAGGGAGGATTTCTCCAAGAAGGATCTATTGAAAAGACCTTCAAGCCTTATAAGGACAAATACCAATTTCAGATTAAGGGTACAACCAAGAGAACAAAAAGCCTAAAGGCTAGTGAGCTGAGTACTTGAAACCGCGACTGGATGTACTGAAGGAACCAATCAATCAATATTTATCTAAATTTATTGCATAGCCTTCAAAGTGGGACCGCCTGGATCGAGATATATTTAATTTATTACTATTTGAAATGTGGGTTGATTTTATAAAGTATAAATTGAAATGAAAGTGAAATTTGTTGATTTATTACGCTCAACTAACTCAGTCAAACAAGGTTCTCCATCAAAGGACGTGCGGTTTAATTCCTCACACATGTACGTTTAACAAATCAAGCTTCTAAATTCTCTTGTTGAATGAATGAAATTTTATTGAACAGTTTTTTTTTTTAATAGTGAGAAATAATTTTCTCAAAAATCTACGTTTAACAAATAATGAAACAAATTTTTATAAAAACTACAAATCTAAATACAATATTTTAAGAGTTTGAGTGACAGCACTGTTCACTGATTGTGACTGTTGTTGACTGATGACAAACTTCCTCGTTCAGTTCTCACAAAATGGCCTACAGTTTACGCCACGAGATACGTTTAATGAAATTATTTTTGATTGAAAAACAAATAGTAAGAATCATTATCATAAAACGTTATACCACGACTGAGATGTCGTCAACGAAGTTTAGAAAAATCCTTGAAGTTTATCAAAAAAATGGAGGTATTGCTACTAAGATGTATCATTAGTCAAAGTATGGTTATCAATATTAATTATCACTAACCTATGGGTCGCATTGAACAATCAATGCGATTCTATTTTAACTTTATTAAACATTAAAAGTTTAATCTCAATTTCTTTCAGCAATCCGCAGTATGGAAATGCGTTTCTCAAAAACACACCTGGAGATATTAATAAGATTTTTGGAATTTCTAGCAAATTGTTTCAAATTGGATATGTGGTTTCATTTTCTTCAATATTTTGTAAAATCGGTGAGTATTATTCTTTTCTTTCTGATTCAAAATGTTAATTTTGGTTTATAACATTTTTGTAAATATAAAACTGTCACTTCTTGGCTATTTTTCCGGCTACTTCTTGATACAGGTGTTCACTGGACATGGGTCGAGAGTAGGGTACCTCCACAAGATTGAGAAAAGAGAGACTGGAGTGTGCGAGAGGTGTGAAGTGGAGGATGATGTGGGGCATGTGTTTAGATGCTGGAGGAACGAGGAAGTGCTGAAGAAGTTGGAGAGGAAACTAGGGGAGGCGGTGTACTGGGAGAACATGGTGGAGATAATGTTGAGGGGGGAGGAGGAATGGATGGAGGTGAGTGGAGTCGTAGAGAGCGTGGTTAGGGGGAGAGAAGGACTCGATATGGCATGAGAGGTAGGAGTGATAGTAGGGAGAAGACGACGGTGTGAGCGGAGAGTGTGCGAGGGACCGCCGCCCGACTCGAAGTATGTTAGTGTAGAGATTCCGAGGCGGGGGTAACGGCGAGTTTGAGGTGGGTTTGGTTGGTAGGCATCCCCTTGGGGATGATTCCTTTACTGTTTGGGTCCTGGACCCATTCGAACATGAGTTTCCCATCTCGACCCGAAAAAAAAACACTTACAAAAAATTCATAAATAAACAGTACTTTTGTATATCCTCCTTAATTTATCTGTGCTTTTTTGACATCTTTTTATGTTTTACTAATGATCTCAATTCATTCTTACGGTACTTGCTGCTCAATCTTTGAACTTTGTTTATGTCACTATAAATATCAAGTTTCTAGATGATATTTTGCGTATAACTGTTTTCACGAACTGGACTAAATTTGAGTGAGCCAAAGTTATTCGAGCTTGATTACTCGTGTCCGATGAATACCAACAAGACTGGGGACCTACTTGCAAACAGAGCCTTCATTACGGAGTTTTTTAAACTCACCTTATATACCGTTGGGAATCGCTTGATTGCTGTTTGGGCAGTGGAGAAGATGGAACGTCACATAATCCATATTAATATACGAGAATCCCTGAATAATCATTGAACTCTAATAATACGCAAAATATACAAAGTGCGTAAGAGTCGTATTTTGAAAAATAAGAAAATTTTATACTAATCGAGAAATAGATATATACCGGAATTTTTACAAAATGTAAATCTTTTATTTCCAAAATTAGCCTTGTTTGACAATAATAAATAGTCGAAAGACATGTTTAGTAAAATTTCTATTCACTTCCTTAAACTCCCCAACGCTTAGGGTCAAATTTATGTAGGTACTCATGACTTATTTGGTGTATCGTAACTGGGACGTTATACACATAATCATAATATTCCATAAATTTCTCAAAATATTTCATTTTGAATGGCAAAACTAACATAAGAATCAGCAAATGAAGCCTCAAGATAGCTTTAGTCCTACCTTGGACCTAGGAAGTCCAAGGCTTCCTCAACCAACTATAAAAAACAAGGTATAAGTAAACCTCATGGAACGACTATAAACTCGACCTTGATTGGTAGATAATTATTCTGTCATGTGTCAGAAATTATAGTTTTTTTTTTGTAAAACTAACTAACGGAACTCTTTCGATCATTAGACGAAAAATATGAATCACAGTACACCGGAGCTTGTCCTGTGGACGATGTACCTATTATAAACACCACTTCTTCTAAACGAATCACCATTTTCAAAATACAATTCAGGCGAATAAACAAAATTCCCTTCTTTGGATCGTTTCAAATTGCTCCATAAAATTAACATATTTTCAAACTCGAATGAAATAATTGGTACAAAAACAAAGCAAACTTCTGGCAACCAATATACGTCGCCTCTAGATAATTTGAAACTCAAGGGACTAGAGAGACAAGAGTTTGATCAAGATTCGAGATTTATTGTTTTAAAAATTCCTACAATTATTCACAAATAATTATTATTTACTGAAAAGTAGTCCGTCATTTTCTGATGAGAGAGCGACTTGAACGTTTGAACTTAGACTGGATTGCGATCTGCAAACTCACTCATGATTCGACAGGTACACATGTATGTAAGCAAACGACTTATGACACATAACATAACATACTAATGACAACTGTAAGGAACTGTAAGCCTAGGAACTGCATGTCCAGGAACTATCTAATGGTTTATCCCAAGAACTGTATCCTAGCAACTATGTAATGGTTTAACCCAGGAACTGTGCTAAAATTACATTTTACATTACAGAAAAAACAAATCTACAAAATGAAGTATTTTGGGATATCTGTCCAGGATAAATACATAAATCATATGATTTTACAATTTTTTTATTGACGCCCAACGCCGAGAATTGAAGTATTTTTCATTGGCGCCCAACGTGGAGCACGAACCCACGACCTTGAGATTAAGAGTCTCATGCGCACTTCAAATTATAGAGAGTATGGAAGCCTGGACTTCGAATTATTGCATGATGGCCGGCAATATATTATTCCTTCAACTTCAAATTACCGAGGGAACCAATTAATATTGATTTTATCCAATTTATCGAGTGTCAAATTATCGAGAGTCGATGTAATATATTTCTAAGTGTACAGGCTATAGTAGCAGTCACTTCAGCTTAAATTTGTGCAACTGTAATTCATAATATCTCAAAGATAAAATAAACATTTTGTATCTGGAGGCATTTTTTAGTTATATCAACATCAAAACTTTTTTCAATTTCCCAATTTCCTTTGAAATTATCAACTAATATATATATCCATATGACATCTCATTTATTCAAAATCCTTCGTTCAAAAGAAAAAGACCTAATACCACAAAGCATATTAATAAAATGCGTTTTCTTCTTTTATATTAGGCAACCAAAAAGTTAATCTACCCTTTTATATATAAGAGGAAATGGATTAAATATAAATTTGCTTTTTCCTATATGTTTTCCCGTTATTAAATGTTTGATAAACTGTAGCGTAGACTGCAAGTTAAAAAAGAGGATATCCATTTTCAATTTAATATAACGTCAAAAAAATCCGTCCTCCAAAAATTTGACACATTTCCAAAAGTGATTTATCTCCTGAACTACTCATTCGATTTTGAAGATTTTTTTGAGAATTGAAAGTCAATTCTTTTGTAGCAATACTGAATTTTAAAATATACAATGTGCATAAATGTGAAGATATTTTTTACCCGAAATTTGAAACGCCCGGTAGGATGCAGCAACTGAAACAAGGAGTATCAGCGGGTGTCAAAATGTAGCACCGTGCTCTAGAAACATTTTGGTTTTTTATTTACGTTATTATTTCAGATATTGAATATGTTTTGTCTTCTTTGATTGCTGCAATGTAGACAAATTTGCAAACTATATCAATAAAATTTGTATATAATGTTTGAGACAGTTCAAAATAATTCTGATAATTCAAATTTTAATGTCAATTAATATTAATTTACGACGTACCCAAATCTAGTAACTTTTTTTTTCAAACTTTTTTTGGTGTATTTCCCCGATTATACCTCGCTTGTTATAATAGGTTGAACTCTTGAAACTAATCATTATTACATCAAACTACTCAAAACTCAAAGGATCACAGATCAATATACAATATTAATTAAATAAGGATAGTGAATTCTGGTTCGCATAATTTTCAAGCTTTCCACTCCCTATGATCGTGTCCTTGTTAATTACCCCAAGGACCAAAAGTCGTTGAGATAATGGACTTCTGTATTAGACGGACTTATTAACAGGAGACCTGGAACGTTGACCAAGACATTAAGATATTGTCTTTCGTTTTTCCCTTCTATGAATAATAAATGAGTTATGACTAATATTCCGAACGTATGTTCCAATAAATAATATTTTTCAATCACATAAGTGATTGCTAAATGGAAACTCTTTCATTACTGTAACTGTACTTCGGTATAAATTTGAACAAAAACGGTATAAAAAGTAGATATAAATAAAGCTCTATCAAAGATAAAAACAGTGACTAGTAATAATCAATGACAATCACAAACTTTCATATTTGAGAGAGAACTTACATTTTTAATAAATTAACGTAGTTCGGATTATTAGACACGACCAATACAAACCGCGTTGAAAAGGGTTTTAATAAGGGAATTGTCTTAATAGTACGGGAAGGGTTCAAAGTAATCCCATTCTGTTCCTGTTTTAATTTTACAAGAAGTGGTCATTAATTTGTACGAAGTCCTAGTGTCCCCCAGTTTCGATATACAGAGGGTTTAAGTTTAAAATTCAAAAATTGATAATGGGTGTAATTTTTTCATCACTCAGTATTTTTCACAAAATTTGTGAGGCTGATTTATTAACTGGTAGTGCACATTTCTGTGAAGAAACTGTTCAAATTGTCCCCTTTTCCCACTAAATGGTTCTGGTCCGATAAAAGGAGTACAAGCTCCTTACTTTGCAAGACCATCACCCATAAAAAAGTTACTTTATCATGTTTAGCCAGTTGCTTGAGGGATTGTTTGCTGTTCCTGACTGCTTTAAACTGGCTGAGTTGAGGCATTTTTGAAGCATCCTTTTTGTCCAAAAATCTACTGCTTTGTCTGTTTCGTTTACTCTTGCCTCAAGATAACTCCAAATATCAAAATCTAATGGATTCAGTTCGAGAGCTTGAGGGAGGAAAGGCAATGAATTGGAACATCTGCACCTCTCCTAATCCATTTATTTGGAAAATGTTCATTAAGCCACTTTCGCACTCGTCTATCAAAATGTGGTGGAGCTGCATCATGCATGAGCATAAAAGACGTCATGATATTAGAATTTATGTGCTTTTTTGTAATTTTATGAAATAAAATGTCGCTAGTTTATGTCACGTGTCAAACTAACATTAAGCCATAACCAGTAATCAAAAATATTCAAAGATAAATAAAGAACAATAATTATTATGATAGACTAAAATTATATACCTTAGTAAAAACATAAATACATTCATTTTACCACCAAACGATCACAATTTTCTATATTTGTGAAAACGAGGATAAAAAACGGATTTCTTATCCACAAAATGTTTCATTTCTAATTCCTAACCTCACTTACCTATCACGTGAACCGCGAACTGTCAAAGAAGCTAGCAACCAATAAAACATCATGAATTCGAGTTTTATGATTGGTTGTTATTGTTCTGCCGTCATATGTTATGGTAGGGGTTTTGAACTGGCGCCATCTTCCATGATCAGGAAATTGGAATACATGGAGTTCGATCTCCTTATATGGTCTTCAAGATCCCAAGTACCGATAGTTTTGCGAAATTTATAAATACATTTTAAACCATGATTTATTCGGTGGCGTTGAGGCTAGGATAATTTTCTTAAGGCTACGACATTGGCAGAACTACTTTAGAGGGCTTTTTCACAAAAATGTGCCTCACCAGTTAATGGAGTCGCCTCACAAATTTTGTAAAAAGTATTGACCTTTTCCAAGTACGTCATCGTGACGAATTTATGTCACCGGACAACCTTCACACTTAATTCTAATATAATATAATTTAATTGTAAAAATTTCCTTCTACCATAGGCGTACAATTTTTTTTGAAAAGGGATCAATTTATTTGTAAAAATTTACATCTGCCATGGGCGTACGATAGAATTTTTAAAGATGGTTAATTTATTTGTAAAAAATTCCATTTACGATGGGGTTACGATGAAAATTTTGAAAGGGATTCATTTATTGGTGTTTTCACTTCAATTTTAACACAGAAACTAGAAAGTTGAAAGTAAGAGAGCATTTCCTAGCTTTCTGTCCAATTATAGATACAACTATCACTGGATTAACGTCATTTATAAATGACATACAAAATTAACAAATGATATAAAAATACGTTGAAACGTAAAGATTCGTAAAGAAAAAGGCGCTTCTTAGGTTTCGCACACAGGCGCTGCCAGGGGTCGGCGCGGCCCTGATCCTGAAAAATGATTTAACAATAAAAATTTTCTTGAAAATACTTCGAACATTCTTAAAAACAGAAATAGAGTTTTATTTATATCCTTGTGTACTTTTTTACTTTTTCATTAAAATACTCAAAAAGACTAACAAATAAGATTTTCAAAATAATAACAACTTTACTTGTTTAACGGGGTGACTAACGAATAAATTTTGTCGATTTATATTCAGTAGCGTGTTGACTTTCGAATAGGAAATATCGGTATGCCGGTGTGCGTGCGTTCGAAATTAACGTGTATCGTGGAGTATAGTGAATAGTGCCTATATGGATTACTTGGATTACAATCTGATACATTTATGGTAAGTTTTCATTTTATTTACTGGTAGTTATTGGTAATACTGTTTTTTTTAATATTTGAAATCACATACGAACAATTTTATTACTATAAACAATTGATTTTTAATATATAAACGGAGTATTTTACAATTGTTTATTAGATTTTAAATTTGCTATAATCCATTTTTTGCTTTCTCTTACTGTATTTTTATACCAAAATATTTAAAATACTAAAAAGCCGGCCGCTATATATTCCTAGCTATGACAAATTGTTCTTATATAAGTGGTTAGTCATGATAAACGGTAGATATTCCTACCTCGTATTGGGGCTCCTATAAGAAATATTAAATGAAAATTTATATGTGTATGCTTCCAATGTTTCTTAATAAACAGAATTGATATATTTGTTGAAGCTCTAGCCACTTTCTGATTTAGATGTTTTATGAACTAATAGCCAGTTACAAAAGGGCCATTCGAATTTGATGTTTGAAGAACTGTCAAAGTCTATAATATATATATATATATATATATATATATATATATAAGTTTACTTACTGTGTATGCGAGCTTGACGTTTTAATAATATAAAAAAAATAAAAGCGACTAACTATTAACATTGAGTTTACTTTTGATCCTACCAATCTTGCCATGGTTTTATAGGACCCTTCGTATATTAGAAAATAGAACAGCCCAAAAACTTGTACACTCATTTTCTGTGATACAAAGAGAGATTTTAGGTATTGATTGCACGAAAATGCTTTTTATCATATCGTCAAGTTGAAACTGAGCATACTCGAATTTTTATGCCTAAGTAGAAACGAACACAAAAGATAATTCAAATTGTTAAATACGAAAAAAAAGGGAGAATGTAGCAGATACGTAATTAGAATCTCTCGACGGGATGTCCGTCTTGACCGAACAAACATTGTTACATATCCAAATATTCATTTCCATTATTTTTGTTCAGTGCTGGACTGTCTTTTAAGCCAATCTCCAGTTTTATGACATTTTTAAAATTAGTTTCAGTGATTTTAGTTGACCCCAGATTTGTAATTTTAAAAACAATGAATGAATAAAAGTGATGAAGAAAAATACCGTTGAAGCAGCAGCTTTGTAAGAGCTATTTAGAAACCGCACAAGAGATATAAACTAGGTTATTATTAAGAACCCTTTTGTTAAAAGTCGATGAAATTATCATTAAAGTGAATCAATTTTGCTTCCTCACTCATCGTTCTCTTCAAATCTGGCTTCCATTGGGTACTGATTTTTTGCAGACATGACAAAGATGACACATTGGGGTCCAGGCTAACTACAATTAAAGGCAGTAAACTTTCAAAAGCAGTTAATAACGTGAAATGTATTGGACAACTGACCCCAACAAGATTCACACCATAGGAAAGTGTACCCAGTTCAATATTGATCAAATATATAAAAGGCAAAGAATTACCATTGTCAGATAGTCAAGCAACCATTATAGCACTAAGCTAGTACGTAATCAGTTCTAAAATGGTATGGGAATGCCTAAGGAAACTCAATGCGGTAATCGGAACTGTGGATTCCAAAACGCACTGGAGAAGGAAATGAAATAGCAGATGAATGTCTAAGCCAGAGTAAAACTGTAAAGTTTTAACAGATCTCCTGACGGTACACTGTCGCCTGAATGGGTATCTTAAAAAGCTCAAAATAGCGGAGCCAGAAGAATATAGATTCTGTGGAAACCTAGGGCACAACACCTAGAGGAAACTACTGGATAGAAGAGGGATACTTACCTAAACTAAAGCCTGCGAATATCCTAAAGTTCCTTCGAGAAATAGGTCTAAAGAAACTACTAATCTCTGAGACTTTCCTTGGGAGCTGAGTAGAAGAAAGGGGCACAAAAGATCTTTTAGGTCTCAGTGAATTTCACCCCAATATACATACATACATATATTCATGCCGAAGCTGCGATCTATTTTGAAAGAAAGAATTGCTTCTCTTGGTGTCGATATTTTGTACTCTTTTGTTCAACGTCTATGACTCTATTTCTAAGAAAGCTGAATAAAACGCAAATAAACACGAATGCAATACAACGTTTCATCCACAATTATAGTCATTTAGAATCAGTGATTTGACATTTGGCTCTGACAGCAGCTGTAACGTCAAAAATTATTGAAATTAAATGAACAAATTTTGGGAGGTGTTGAATGGTTGCTATTTAGTTTATCGACTCCATTTGAGAAAATTTGTGAAAAATGCAAGAAAGCGTTTATGTCCCTGAGACAATCCTTCAGGAAGCTGAATAGGCAACTCTCCAATTATTCCTTAAATTTGAAGAAGTATGCACTTTCATCCATGTGGTCGACATTGGAAGATATAGTAAGCTCGCTGCCCATCTGAAGAGTGAGTGGAAGAATTTTTGATAAGGGCTTGCGATCAAGAATATTTGATGATTAGGGTAATATCTCTTAACATTGAAGATAATAAACTTTGAAATATTTTAGGTAGCATTAATTATGGGGGTGTCTGGAGCCTGTCGTTGTTGTGAAGATCTGTAGAAAATGCATGTCCTTACGTCCGAGTAAGTTATCCAGTGACAGATTCTTTTAACGATAGAGTAATCAAAAATGTACTACACAACCTGTTGGAATCAAGAATTTGTCCAAAGTTTCTTCAAGGATTGCTTCATTTTTGAATCTGACAAACACAGAAGCTTATAGAGGCCATTGCATGGGGGTGGAGAAGCTTCGCTATACCAGAAATTTATATCGAGGATTCTATATCTAATAAGCTGGATATCGCAAGGAAGATCCAAGATACTCCTGGTACTTAGAAGAGGCGCTATACACTGTTTCTACAGATTTATCAAAAACTCCGACAAGCCCTATGCGTTCTGAAACCGATGACATCTACAAGCTTGTTATTAATTAATGGAAAATATGATAAAACAAAAAAGGAAATGCTTATTAATATAAATGTTAATGTTAATATTAATAATAAATAACTAAAATGTAATTGATTTAAGATTTGCATTTTTCATTATTCCACTAGTGGATAAAGTGGTACTTTATTTGCTTCATAAGCGTGGATAAAACTCCAATTATAATGTGATTGTGGATAAAGTTTTTTTCTGTATTTTACGATTGCGAACCTGCTTTTTGAAAATTGTGTATCCATTCATTCGACCATTATCCATATGAGACCGGGCCGACGTTTCACGCTTCAGAGCAATTTTTAATACATCTAGAAAATCAAATGTAAATATTCATAAATTCGAAATTGTTAACGGCGTATGAGATTAAAAACGGCCAAAACGAAACACTACAGACAAAAATTAATTAAAACACGTAGAAAGTAAGAGCTCTTCCCGCTTGTCTACTTGTCGTGATGAATGCTAAACACCTTCCATCTCCACGAATTCATTCGTATATTTTTACTTATAATTCTTTTTTATTTTTATTTGGGAGACCACAAAGGACTGTAATTATGGAGGGTATGATAATTTTATTATATGAAACTCTGTATATGTATAATAATATAAGAATGTTGTGGAAAATATGAAATTTTTTTTAAAAGACATTGTCGTTGAAAACCGAGTCAAAAAAATTCAATATTTTACACTAAAAACGAGATTAATAAAAAAAAATGGTGAGCTTCGGGCATGTATCACGAAATAAGTTACTGAAGTATACTTTTATGGAAATGCAAATTACTAAAAATTTCATAAGCGAATCCTTTAGTTTAAAAGATCCGTTTTATGAATATAAGAAGCACTCAATTTTTAAACGTTCCTTCTACTTATTACAGGTAAGATAATGTGATCGAAATATGTCAGGAATAATGGATTAATCATTAATTCGAAGATCACCATTTTTGGTAACCAAGTGTTTAAACGTTTTTTCTTCTATGTAAGCGTTTGTTTGTCATTTTGCTCAATACATTTGCTGTTTTAAACAACAAAAACAACAATTTGAGGTTGTGCACCCCTTTAATTTTATTAAAAAATAAAGTACAGAGGTGAGTAATTAATATGATTCCCTCTAATATCAATTACAGCCAAACAACGCCTCTAAATACTTTCGATAAGGTCGTTGAAGTATCATTGATCGATTTGCCTCCAAATTCTTGTTAAATGCTGTTGAAGTCCTTGAAGTGTCTATAGGAGTGGTTCACACACACGTGTAAGATGAGCCCGTACCTCCCAAGATGCATCGCTCTAAGCGCAATGCATCTCGGGGAGAACTTCCACCAACCCCCTATCTCATCCGATGGGTCCCCATTGTCGACGTTCGCGTTTTTCGCGTACGCCTCTATAAGGGGCAAGTCCTCAGCCGACGATCTGCGACTAAAGACGACCTTATAGAGTGGATCCTTTTGTTATAGTTGTCCCCAGTTGAATTAGCTGAGCTAACAGTCTTGTCACCTGTTCTGTTGTTTTGTCGGTGTGGTCATCGTCGTTGTCTTCTTGGATGCCACTTGGGCGTAGATGACTCCTGGCGCCGCTCCTTTTGGGGCTGGTTTCCTCGTCGTCCTGTTATTTGGGGCCTTATAGTTTGCTGGGTGTTCTCCCTGGCAGTTTGCACAGGTGGCTGGCTTGTTCCTTGGTCTACTGCACTCGTTGGAGCGCTGTGGTACTCCGCACTTGACACTTGGTGTTTACTCTGCACGTCGTCTGTCCTTGGTGACATCCTTGGCACTGCGTTGGCCCATATCCTCTCTTCTGTTCTTCTCATCTTATCCTCACTTGTTATATGTGTTGGATTTTTTTATCTTGTCTTTTTCTTCCACGTCTAATTCCACCATATACATGGGTAGTGGTGTATTGTATGTCGGTAATGCGGAGTTCCACAGGGACTAGTGGACGCTCGGGTCCTGATGGAATACTCTACTTACGGAAACTACAGTATTCACTGTGATAAGCTTTATTGTATACTTAACTATTTACATTAGTTTTACATGTGTTACTTAAGATGATCATGTTACTGGTATAACATAGTTTTAGATCTGATATCGATGAACTACATTTCAACATAACTAAATGTATCTGAATGTATGTGAATAGATCGGAATGTCTCTGACTGTTTCTGAAGGTTTCTTATGAATTATGAATTATTCTGAATTCGTTCGCTTATCTACTTCATCAGCATATATACGTACTGCCCTAGGTTAACTATCCAGTTACGTGATAGTTCTCTGGCCTTTCACTGTCACGTTCGTGACCTCGCGTAATATAACAAATAACTAAATAGATTTTTTTTATAAACATAAATCCCTGAAATGTATTAATTAATAATAGATAATTTCAATGAATTTAATTCTTTATGTAATGCCCAAAATACATCACAGTTGTCTTCTTTCACCGAATCCGGAGCAGATTTGGCTTACTCTCCCGAATAGGACTCCTTCCTTTTTTATTTCCTCTTTTAGCTCTTCTACGTCTTCGCAGTTTGTCAGTCCTTTGATGACAATTCTTTCTTTTTTTTTCTTCGCGTGGTGTGTAGGTGTACCTTTCTCTCTTCGTTCAGGTACCTTGTTGGGTTCCTGTAAGCTTCGGGTCCTTCGCAGGGGATTTTTACTCCGAGTATTTCTCAGATGGTAATAAACCTCGTTTTCATCCCTAGCCGGTATAGGCTTTTGGTAGCTGGTGCAAAGCATACTCGATGGGATTGAGGTCGGGCGATCGAGGGGGCAGTGCCATGGAAGTCAAAAGCGACTACATTTTCACGATGCGGTCGAGCATTCTCGCATAAAAAGAGGAAAGTTGATCCAATAGCAGCATGTAACAAACTTATAGCAATGTTAATAACTTGTACGTGAATCATGTTTCCATCAAGCACTAACAATTCTGTACGCCTATTAAAGCAAATGCCACCTCTTCGCTCGCCTCGCACACTCTTCGCTCACACCGTCGTCTTCTCCCTACCTATCACTTCTACCTCTCATGCCTTATCGAGTCCTTCTCTTCCCATATTCATGCTCTCCACTACGCCATTCACTTCCATCCATTTCCACCATGTTCCCCCAATACACCGCCTTCCCTAATTTCCTCTCCAACTTCTTCAGCACTTCCTCGTTCTTCCAGCATCTAAACACATGCCCCACATCATCCTCCACTTCATACACTCCAGTCTTTCTTTTCCCAATCTTGTGGTTAAAAATGCTTGAATCCCATAGGCAATTTTTCAAAAGAATCAGTCAAAAACGCGTAGCAGTACGGATAGTTCTCCAAACCCCAATTATGTATCGGTTGGGTAATAAAAGAGTGATTAAACTATAATTTCTCGTTATCAGAATATAACACGCACACAATTTTATGCGTTTGGATCTGAGTTAATGCCTTCCACCCATTTTCCATAAATTTCGTCAACGCACGGATGGGCACTTCAATACACCCATTAACTGGACCGTTAAATCCCATCATTTCGGTTGGGATCTCTCGGAATTACAAACGAAATAATTCTATTACTCTTATTCTCATTTGAATGAGTCGAGAATGCTCTTGGAAAAATTTTTAGATGGAAACTTTTTGTTTTTCTAAATTGAAATACCAGATAAAAGTCTGATGGATTCATTATTTTGTATTGTGCCTAAGCAAACGTAAATGAAATACAAAAAAAAAATAATAATTGGTCTTAGTCCGTTTTTGACTTTCGAGGATTAATACGAGTATAAATATGTTTTAATTCGAAAAAAAAAAGCAAATTATAAAGGATTTGTAGCTTTGAAGCTAACCTTCATTAGAAAAAAGATCAACCATATTTACCTTCCAGGATACTCTGAAAAAAAAAAAGAATTTAACATTTTTATGTACGTGGTGGCTAGAAGGGTAATTTCGAGTGAATAACTAAATTAGTTCAGAGCAAGATATTAAATCCTAACTTTATGACCACCATTAGAATCACAGGTAGGAGCCTGGCACTAAATAATAATGCCACCCGTAGCGAGAGAGTAAACTTTCCATATGGTCACCGGCGAAAATGAACTGCATCGTCTCTCTGATAAATTAAACACATTAACACTGAAAATTAATTAATAACTCAGTAATTTGTGAACTGTTTAATGGGAAGCTTTCAGGTATTTGTCATTATAATGGAGAGATATTCTTAAGCTGATGAAAATTTTGCTTATTTATTGTTTTAGTCCAATGGCCAATGATAAATTATTGTTTGCCAGTAGAGAGAATTTAAATAAATAAGCTGGTGATCGAAAAATTTCACTTCAGTGATATTTTAACCAATTAATCATTTGTACCTGTCAAAACATGTCAAAAAAAGACTGAGTAGGGAATTTTGGAACCGTTGGAGATACTTGACACTGAACACTACAACACTAACATCTTACACTATCTTACGCGCGATAACCAAGTTAACTTCTTCAGAGACTGGAGGTAAAAAAGAGTAAGATAGTGTAGAGTATTAATGTTGGTGTAGTGGTAGTGTAAACAGTGTTCAAGAACAAAATACTGATTAAGGATAGTTTTATGTCCTGATTCCAAAAATTCCATCAGATTTTGTCTTCCCAATAAAACACTCGACTCTTCCAGACTTTGAAAACGTTACGACCATGTTTAGGTGGATTTTGAAAGAGCAGCAATTAATGCTATTCAAGAAGCGTTTCCGGAAATCAGGATCCGTGGTTGCTTCTTTCATTTCACGCAATGTATTTGGAGAAACATGCAAGGAACAGGATTGCAACAAATGTATACCGAAGACGCAAATTTTGCTCTTCATCTACGACAATTGGCTGCTCTGGCCTTCTTACCCGAAGAAAATGTTGTTGCAACATTCGAAGAGTTATTGAACAGCGAATTTTACTCTCAAAATGAAAATTTACTATTGCTATTAATATACTATTTTGAAGATGTTTGGATAGATCGTATTGATCGAAGACAGCCGATTTTTTCCATAAATCTTTGGAATTGCTTTCAGTTTATAGACGAAGACAAATAATTCTGTCGAAGGATGGCACAATAGCTTCTATTCTGTATTGAATGCAGCACATCAAAATTTATGGAAATTTATCAATGGGTTGAAGAAAGAAGAATGCTTGAAATATATATATATATATATATATATATAGGTGGACACATAAAATTTTTTATAAATATACGAATCAAAACGATTTGCCAAAAATATGGCAATCGGCCAAATTTAGAATATATAAGAGGAATTGCCCATAATTTCCAACTACAACTATGGACATGGATACAATAAATTTTCTTTTAGAACATTCCAAACAATTTTGTGACACATTTACTTGTTGAACATTTTTTTTGGTATTCCTTTCTGGATGTTCGTCAAAAATTTGAAGAGATTTGGATATCTCACAGTCTAGGTAGTCCAATAATATTCCTTGTATTTATGCTGTTCGTTATGACATCTTATTAACAACTATCACAAAAATTACTGACACTGTGTTGCTTCGTTGTTTAGACGGAACACATGGGCGTAATAATGAAGATTTAATTTTAATTTGTATAAACTCAGGTGGAATTATCTAAGAATTTCACCATACTAGGCCCGCCAGCAACAGGAAGTATGCCTTGGTCGATTCCCAGAGGGACTTTGCATTATTACTTATTCTCATACAGCTGGTGTTATTGCATAATCGAAAGGAAAGGGTAACTTAATATTTAAATAAACTGTAATTAGTAAAGTGTTTTATTATAGTAATTTGAGCAAAGGTAACCTATATGTCAAAGAGCTAACAACCTAATAGCATCTTCGGCGAGAATACTTAGTAAAACACTAAATTGTTTGTAGAGCAGACACATCAGAGTCATTGCACTTAGTAAAGGGAAAAGGGACGATTTTTACTATGGGTCTGGTGTAAGTACCAGACGAAGTGCGAACTTGGACAGTACGAACTTTGCCATCCTTTCCAGGGATGATGTCCACAATTCGGGCTAAAGGCCATTTTAATGATGGGGAATCGTCATCTAAGGTTCTAAGGTTTTTGCAGGGTTAAGTCCATTTGGGACGATTCTGGAGTTGATTTAAATAATCAACTGCCCATCTTTTCCAAAAGTTTTGTTGGATAAACGTACAATGTTGCCAAAATTTCAATCGACCTTCAGGCCTAGAAGAAATGTCTAGTTCAGGGAAGGATGTGAGAGGGGCTCCGATTAAGAAGTGACCAGGTGTTAAGGGCTGTAGGACATTTGGATCACTGGAAGAGGGAAACAAGGGACGAGAATTGAGAATAGCTTCTATTTGCGTTAAAATGGTAGCAAATTGTTCAAAAGTGTAATTAAAGTTTTGAAGCATTCGGACAATATGGTGTTTGGCACTTTTAATGGCTGATTCCCAGATTCCACCCCAATGTGGAGATCTGGGAGGAATGAAGTTCCAGTCAATGGATAAAGAAAGAAGATAATCATTAATGGGTTAGGATTTGTTCTTTAAGTACGTATGAAGTCCTTAATATGATTACGGGCTCCAACAAAGGATGTGACTCCAAGATTCCCGAGGAGTTAATTGTAATATTTGGGAGACACGGTTACAAACGAAAACTGACCAACGGTTGGGAATCCCTCAGACCCATGTCAGGGCTATCTGCAAGTCTGACCATAGAACTGATAAAGTGATGGTAAGTTGATCCTTTAGAATGCCCAGTACTCTAGAATGAAGATTAGCCAGAAGGGTCATGGCACAAAGTTCCAATTTTGGAATGGTTAATGGCTTACTAATTGGAGCAATACGGGATTTGGAAATTGGTCATTGAGATGAAGCAGTGTCATCGTCATAAATGGCTCTAAGATATATGCACCCTCCGTAAGCCATTGAACTGACGTCGGAGAAACCATGCAGTTCAATATTAATGACTTTTTTATCTTATAAGGTAAATCTGGGAATATGAAGTTGAGAAAGTTGCGATATATTTTCTGTGTAAAGTTGCCATTTTTTAATAACAGAAGGGTTGTAACTTAACCAGATATAGATAGTGATAACAGAATAATTCTAGTGTTACTTACGGTATGCCTTCGACTAAGCTCTAGGTAAAACAATGGGTCGTGAATTTTCGCCTAAATGTTGTATAACACTTAGATAATAAAAATTTGTCTGGCATATAACTTATTTAAGCGCCACGTCATTTGTAAAATGAAATAATATAATTTACCCTGATAAAATGACGAAAAACAGAGTATATGGTTTTTTATAGGTACTTAGATGATCATTAAATAAAAATCGGAAAAGTAACTTAACAATCTAATGAAGAATATCCTACTTAAAGTTGACTTGGTCCCTACTATTTTACAAATATGGCCCTTGGAAATTAGTTCAATGCTAAAGGTTCTACAACGGTATGATGAATCAAAGAAATATGGCCCTTGGCCGTCGTACATTAAATACACAACTTCATAAGACTTCGAGGGAAATTAGTTCAATGCTAAAGGTTCTCCAACGGTATGATTAATCAAATATTAGAAAGATATATCGGCTTATGCATCTATAAATGGTTTTCGTATTCTCAAATGGAGAAGAGAAACGAATTTTATGCCAACAAAGTACTGGACATAATATGACCCATACTTGTTACAGCAAATATAACGTAGTGTCGGAAGTAGAGAATCGAATTGAATTGATTTTTGAATCTAGTTGATTTTCAAATCAAGTTGCTAGTAGAATCAAGTTGATTGTAGAATGTAAAGTTGTTGCAATCTAAAAAGACACAGGAATTTTTAGAAGCTTCTACAAGCAACAAGTGCTGTCGGCGAAAACAATTAATTTTGAATGACGGAGTCATCCGACAACATTTCAAAGATATATACACGACAATCATTATTAATTTATAAGAAGGTATTGACTTACTTAGAATTTCCTTCGACACAACTCACATTATAATTGTCTTTTTTAGACAATCAAGAGAACGCTTGTCAGACTTGTCTCCAAAATGGTTTCTTATTCACCCAACTTATCTGCGCACATCATTTCTGACAATTTTCGGATGTTTTAAATCTTTAACAATGCCCTCTCAGAAAAGATATGAGAACATAAGTAAGGAATCTAACGTGCGTCGACATTATAGTTAAATGCGTTCCTACGCCTCACCGTTAGATGGCTCGAGAGGTACTAAAATAGGTACTTTATAAGCAAAAGGAATTATTTTGGGCAGAGAAACAGGATCTCCTGTTACAGGGTCAGTTATGGGCTCATCCCTTGAAACTTTCAGTGACCATAGCTGCTGCATAATTGCCTTCCCAAGAACAATTAGAGGATTAATTATTCCCATGGGATCAAAACATTGTGAAACGTCACTCAATATTTTTCTTTTTGATAAGTTATGATCAATTAATGTGGATGGTGAACAAATTTGTAGTGAGTCCTTTTTAGGGTTCCAAGATACTCCTAAGACACTACATGGGTTTTCTTCTAGATTAAGATATTTACCTAAAGGTGAATCAATAAAATGTTTATTTGCCATTTCTAATAAATTCAATTTCAGGTTCAAATATAAGTTTTCAAGTTCCTGAAGAGAGTTTGTTCCAGTTAGTACATCGTCGACATACGTCTGAGTTAATAAATCATTTTGTGCGTCAGGGTATTGATGATTTCTAATTGCGATTTCTTTAAGGACCCTTCACGCTAAGAATGGGGTACTTTTGTGTCCGAATGAAACAGTAGACAACTGTATGCAAGTAAACTTTTCAAGTGGAGAGTCTCTCCATATCACATTCTGCAAGATATGAAATTTTGGATTTGGCTATTTGGTGGTACATTTTTTCAATGTTTGCTATCTATGCAAACTTGGAGTTTCTGAATCTTAGTAAAAAGTCTAATAAGTCGGGTTGGACTCTTGGTCCTGTTAAAGATTCAATCAATCATTCAATGAATGCTGTGATGATGATTTTGACGAATAATAAAAAACTATACGGAGTTTTGTAGACGTGCTATATTCTTTAATCACACACAAATGTGGAACAAAATAATTATGATCTAGTTCAGGGTTGTGAAGTGTTAATGGGACTATTTTCCCAAGTCCTAATTCAATATGTTCAAATAAAATTTTTTATACTCTTTTTTCAAGTTAATGTCTTTCTCGATTAATAAATCTATGTCTCGCTGCAACAAACGAATCACCTTAGTTTTTATAAGCCTTTTCACTTACAAGAGGGAGGTCAACATGAAATCTTCCATTGGGAAGTATTTCTAGGGTTAAATTGAAAATTTTTTCCGCCTGAATGTCTTCCTCAGATTGGGATTCTGTATGAGTTGGCTCTTCTTGAATCCAAAACTTTTCTAGTAGTGCATCCACACGTAGCTCTTCGTGGAAAGAAAGGGCATTTACGGAAGAAGGTGACTTTCTTAAGCAGTGGGGTGGTACTACCCCCGAAATCACAAAACCAAGATATCAGCACCTCTTAAGAGTTGTATTTCAGATGGTAAGAAAAACTTTTTATCCACAAGATACTCACTAAATTGAGGGCGGATTTTAAGAGCCTCGAAATCAATGAATACTTGTGGAAAGGTCTGAGTTATTTTCTCTACAAGTGAATAAAAAGTAATGTCAGACATTAAATTGATATCCTTACCATCACCAAATATGCCTGATACTTGTAAAGATTGATTAAAGGTAAAGTAAATCTTGAAAATGATAGTTCTTCTAGATATATTCTAAATGCAAAGTCTAATAACTCAAGTTCAATATACTACTGTTGTCATCGCTCTGGAAGTTATATCCCAAAGGGTAAAGGAGTAAGGCAATTAAAAATAAAAGGAACAAATAAAATAAATGCTTACTGCCCTGCTGGTATAAGATTAATTAAAAATAATGATGGTACATGTAAGGCATTATTAATAGATACTCTCACATAGGACATGAATCTGATATAAAACATTTACAGCTTACATCATCAGAAAGAAAATATCCGGCTCGAAGGACCATGAAAATAATTGGGTAATGCTTTTAACCCCTTTCTTCGAAGTTATAAGGTATCCAGAGGCAAAAGAACACAAATTAACTACAAATATATTTTCTTTTCCTTTAACATTGTACATGAAAATTGCATTTATGCTGTTCGTTATGACATCTTATTAACAACTGTCACAAAAATTACTGACACTGTGTTGCTTCGTTGTTGATTTAATTTTAATTTGTATAAACTCAGGTGGAATTATCTAAGAATTTCACCACACAATAATTATCAAAATTCCACTCTCATTAGTTTTGGAAACCAAGAAAAAATTATGGTCAAAATAAATTACACTTATAGAGCTGGGTTAATATAAAAAGTTAACACTCTCTATCTCATTAACGACAATACTTATCTCACACGTTTCTAGGAACTTAAAATTGAATGACGAATCGCCCACAACAATATTTTAGATTACTTTTATATCCGCTTCAGTTTTTGAGATTCAGACTAATTACATTTAATTATGATAAAAGATTTAGAAATATATTGAAAGAAGTTAATTTTGTCCAGGTCTGTATATTTAATTAATTTTGAACGAAAAACTTATTTCCTGCAATTAACAAAAACCATGCAAGTCCTAAGGTCGACTAGAAATTAATCCCGACAAACTTAGAGGATTGTTTAGCAATTTCGACGTAACCACAAGTTAGAGCGTGAAGTCGTGGATGGACAGACCGCAGACTGGTGGACTTGAGTGTATCCTTCAGTGGCTGCATTATTAGCTATCTACAATAGGGATTGTTCTCTGACAACAGAATTGGAGACATGTTTGTCTAAATTATTGGTCGAGAACTATGTGATGAATTTGTTGATTTAGAAACAGAAATTGTCTACAATGTTACAGGAAATTGTTATCATTGTTGTAAATGTTTATGAATTCGTGCTACATCGATAATATGTAACATATAAGCCCAGGTATGTATTCAGAATATTTCTCTTTATATACGTAATATTTTTATTTCAGTTCTGTATTTATTTTTTCTAATCTTTGTAAGGATTAAGCATAATCATATGTTTTTGATATCCCCCTTCTAAAGGAGCAATGATAACATCCTTAATCAACGATTCATACTATTGCTTAAGGGCAATCTCCAAAATCCTTAAGTTATTATTAATGATAACCCCGTTCCCCCAAGTTAATTGTTCAAAGGAAAGTCGCCAAGTTAACAGGAAGCTAGCCAAAGGACAGCTGGCGTTCCGGTTCTTCCACATCCGGTCGTCCTTAGAGTCCTTCCAAATTTGCGTTTGCTAAACTTCTGATATAGTTTTGATGTTAATTTGAAAGGGTCAAGATTAAAGTGGTCAACAAATTAGGTGATGAAAATTGCGTTAAATTCAATGAATTGGTTAATCCTGGAAAGTTTTCGTAGTGGAAGCAGCCAGTCTTCTGAAGGACATCAGGAAATTGTTTCAAAAATGTTTTATTCTTTCATATAATATACTGCTCCAAAAAAGTCAAGGGGGCTCACATATATTGGATTTATGTTAAAAATTATTAAATTATTGAATGTTTAAACGCTCAGATAATTCGAAATTTTGCACACATGACAAAACAATATAGTAGTAAAATAAAGGGTGTTCCATTGGAAAAACATAACTTTAGTGAAGCAGTTTATTATAGGATGATGAATCTAAATGTATCGGACCGAAAAAAAATAACGAAATAAATTAGGATCCACTCAAACCAACCAAAACAACCTCTCACGAAAATATCAAAAGAGAAAAAACCTCGGAAACATAATTTAATAAGTCCTTCTAAATTGGATACGTAGAGAAGGCATTCGTGAGTAGCGCGGTGATACAAAATTAATTATTTTTTATTATTTAAGAGCATATTGTTAAGTGCGCCCTAAACTTATTAGGGCCGTGTTTGCTTTTAGAGCAGATTAAAAATGATTTGCATTATGATTTACTTTGTTCTGTTTCACGCTTCTCGAAAAATTTCAACAAAAGAACGACTCGAAAATTTCAAAAGAGACTTAGTAGAATTAGAATTAAAATTAATTCCGGAGGCTTAAGACAGTGGCGAATTGTTTATAGGGACACATAAATGGGTTTTTAACGATAAATACTCTAGCTGTCAATTCAGTTCACTACCAATTTTTTTTCTAAAATTATTTTTTGAAATAGAAATTTCAGTCACATTAACTTAACCCTTAGATACTTTCTATTTGCTTCCAGAAAAATAGTCTTTGTGTTACACCACTGCTTTGAATGAACTTTTTTATTAAAGTAAAGGTGCATTGTAGATATTTAATTAAAAATTTCACAAAAAAAAATTGGATGTAAAGAAAATATTCCCATCTGAAAAATGAGTATAATTTTTATAAAATTTTATATCTGTTTATAAGAAAATCGATATAGATTGAAACCCTGCTAGTTAATTATAAAAATGACATTTGCATTGAAATCTCATGTTTAAAGCTTTAGTTTAGCCAAAATCAGTCATGTGAGAAATTTTTGTTTTTTCAATATTTTTGGCGGAAATAACCGATGAAAACGTGTTTCTGTGATACATTTTAAATATTTTTTTGTTATTCTGAATAAAAATATGGAAAACATAAGTTTGCGGAAACATAATTTCTGTTTATTGAAGAGCTTTTTGAGATTTTGCAGTAGCCGAAACCACTCAAGTACGCAGCATGTGGGAAACTTTCTTATTAATAATTTTACGAAAAAAAGTTATTCTTCATAAAAAGTTCTGCATGGCGTAAAACCTAGAACGTAACCGTCAGGTATCGAATCATATACGAGGTATATAGAAAAAAATGAATGATTCCCAATAGTAAGATACTTTTATTTTGGATCAAATCGAAAATTTATAAGGAACGTTTGGTGTGGCATTCACAAGGATAGAACAATCGGATCCTTTTTTTCCGAGAATCCATGCGAGCAGCAGAACGATATATAATTTCTTTACAAACTCATTTGTTTGATTTTCTTGATCACCTTTCCCCATGGATTCTTTTCCAATCCCCCCAGTAACTCTTCCCACTTCCCTCTTTCTTCCCTCTCCACCCTATGCTCCAGTTCCTTCTTCTTCTATTTGTATCCCCCTTTTCCCTTTATCCTTCCTCTTACCCTCAGCATCCGTCTTCGTTCTTTCTCACACTCCCTCCACAGCTCCTCTATTTCCTCATTACACCAGTAATTGGCCCTCCTCTCACGCCTATTGTCCCTCTTTCCCTCTCTTTCACAGCCCTGTCTCACATTGAGGACGGTTGGAAAAGTCTTAAGCACAAATATAATATTATAGGAAGAAAATCTTTACTTATAACCCCCGTATTCGAAATTTTTAAGCACATAACTGAATTTCGTGTAGAAAAGAATAAAAAAAAGTTTAAAACTACTCACTTGCTTCGTATTTAATCATATTAGTCTATGGTGTAGCTTTTAACAGCAACAAGAGTAAAACCTACAGGTGAAAAAAGTTAAAAGCATATTCGAATACGCTGGACGTCTCGACGAGATATTCAATTTTAACTATGGAACTATACAATATTCTGTAAAGAGGTCTGTCAGATACCGTTAAAAAATGAATGAGTAAAAGATAATTTTCCAAAGATCGATTCTTTCTAGTGAAAGTAGGTACTTAATTGAAGTATCTATGCTGATATGAAAAATAATAACTACACATTGTACATAACCGACACGAGTTACTTCTAACATAAAAGCTTCGATAATTATAGAATTTTAAAGGAAAACTATTTAAATGATTCAAATTAAAATGAATCAAACTCAAAGAAGCAATTCAAAATTTATAATGTACCTCGTACATACATACAATGGATAAAGTCTAAAATTCAATTATATAAAGAAAACTCAAAGAAATCACCTGTTATCAAATATAGGATCCACCTTTAAACGGGAATGTTTATGGTTTTTATGTATTATCTTGAATTTCTTTATGTAAAATTAAATCTGTCCAAAAGCATTACGAAACTTTATTCGTATTATGATAGAATCTAAAATAGAAAAACTTTTAATACAGTTATTAGATCTATGACACTTGTGAAAGTATTTATCATCTGATGTATGACAGGTTTGAACATAGAATTGTCAGCTAGAACAGGAAAATTACCAACCTAAATTGAATATGTCAAATAATTTAAAAATTGAATTAATAAAAGATTTAAACTTAAATAATTCATTTAGAAATTTAAAATATGATGCTTTCTCTTAAAAAAGGTTAAATCTATCAAAGAATATAATAAAATCTGTTTAATGAACAACTATAAGTTAATTTGAATGGTCAATGACAATCAAACAAATAATTTACTTTTAGAGATAGTAGGCAGTTTGTTGCTAAGGAAGAAAAAGGAAATGAGTTGTTAGGTACTTGTTGATAGAGAAATCGTCGTCCTTTTTCGAAAATGAATTTTCTACCAGAAGCACGTTATTTCGTTCAGTGAAAAAAGTTTGTAAATTTGATCAAATATCTATGTAATTAATAGTGAAAATAGTTTAACTAACCTTATAACACGGTTCCTGAAGAAAATAAACACCGAGGGATCTTCGTAAGTAAATAATTTTAAATAAACCATATATTAAATTTCATCAAGAGGCATTCTGCATTGGAGTTGTTTTGCTTTTTTTTCGTTTTGGAGGTTACTTCACAAAGGCCCAGAGCGGTCTAAAACAGGAAAGAAGCGATTATTCATTTTTCAACGTTAATAGAAGATAAAAGGTATTTAATAAACTTCAATTTAAAATAAAAAACTTACTTGTGAGTGTGAGGAACTTGGATATTTTGTAAATTCGGATACAACTGTATCGTCCATTTTGCTTTTCCTTTTGGCCTATTTAAAACGGTATCTCTGTAAATACACTAATGTATAAAAAGTTGCATGATTGCAAATTAATTTTCAATGTATGAATGTGATTGATGAGTGAAAGACCATATTAGTTAAGTTTTGCTTTCCTTTTTGATGTAAGAAATAACGTTTATCTTGCTAATTTATGTTCACAAAATTAATTTTCATAAAATAAATTTAAGAATGTTAGATGTAGATGTCGCCGATATCGCACTCTTAACATTTCCTTCACTAATGCTAATGTATTGGTGTGGTATCAACGTAGTCTCTAGTCCAGGATTATGCTCTCAGAGCTTCTAGACGAATAGCATCTACCTTGTGCTGATGAGGCGCAAAAACGCCGAAACCGGTCCACAAGTGATGTTATTCCTTCTAATCGCAAACCAGAATGGTTGGTTCTATCTTAACAGATATACCAACCCCGTTTACTTTAGAAGTGTAATTCAATGTCTGTCGGGGCATATAGCCCGAGAAGTAGTTGTTGCTTCTTAGTGGACGGTCTGCTCTTTGGAAATTAATTTTTCTAATTTTGTAAAGCGTTTAATAGTATTGAACTATTATTTTTTGACGTCTATAGATCACGCTTTACTTATATGACAATTATTTACAGGTAACTGTAATTAAGTAAAATTGCTAAACTTGAAATTATTCCGGGCACAATAAAAATATAAAAAAAATCTAATAGAATATCAGAACATATAACCAGAATAGATCTGGTAAAGGCAGTCTCTGACAATGAAAATATGTCTAAACTTCTTTTTACCTTCAAAAAATAAAATAGTTACCTTATCAAAATTCTTTTATTGTGGTTCAACATAATTGTTATGGTCAAGTGGTTAATGACATTGTAGTAGAAGAAATCAAAAAAAAAATTATCAATATGAATCTGACTGAAACGGAAAGAATTGAAATTCTAATATTAAATGGTTGTGGAGATAAAACTCGTATACAAAAAGAAGTATGTACCAGATTATATAATAATAAATATTCCAACCGAGAACCAATTACACAGTCCAAAGTAAGCAAAGTTGAGAGAAAATTTAGAGAAACGGGTCATGTAAAAAACCTTCCTAAGGGTAGTAGAAAAGCAATATCTGATATCAAGAAACTTGATGTTCTGCTATCCTTTGAAGATAATCCCCATACCAGTTCACGGCAAAAAGTGAGGTTGTCATCAAACAGTTCTTAGAACGCTAAAAAAGGAGATTTGGCATCCTTATAAAGTAAATTTAGTGCAAGAACTGATGGAAGAAGATTTTGATACACGAGTAGAATTTTTCGAAATTCTAATGGACAAAAATAACAAGACCCGACGTTCTTTTTTTTATGAAGCTAGATTTCTCCTCAACGGTCATACTTTCTGGTATTGGGCTACAGAAAATCTACTCTGGATGCAGCAAAAATAGGATTATGGGACCATACTTTTTCAAAGAGTGAAAATCCTAGATATTTAGAATTCCTGCAGAACTTTTTGCCTCCTGAATTAATCCGGTTGTTCCCAAACAGAAATGACTTGTGGCTGCAGCAAGCCGGTGCGCTACCGCACTATGCTGTCTTGATGAGAAATTACTTGGACAACGTCTTCCCAAATCGGTCGAAGAGGAACAATTGAGTGGCCACCGAGGTCCCCGATTTTACTCTTTCTCTCTCTCTCGGTTTCTTTTTATGGGGATACTAAAAATCGATAGGTTTAAGGATTTTCCTCTGAAAACACATGTTTATAATAATGAATATATTTCCGTATTTATGCTCTGTATAAATTAAAAGTTTTCAGAGCTACTGTGTAGATTAAAACAAATTAAGTTCATATCTCCAATAATTTGAACAATATGTGTTAATATAATTTACCTATACTAAGTTCATATCATCCACGATACTTCCCAGACATTACATCAATGCCCTGAAGTAATGATAAGATTTCTAAAATTGTCGCCTCGGGATTGCTTCAAATATTGAAAACCTCCAACCTGTAGCCTATAAAGACGATAATTAAAACGCCCTCTACGAGATACTTTATAGACTTCCATAAAGGCTCTAATGTAAACGGGATCCCATCCATGTAATCTATGGAAAACGGCCTGTGGTCAGCAATAACTGTAAACCGAAATATTTGCGTAGGGATAGTAGCCAGAGGCACCCTTTAGGCGTATATTAATACGTGCACTGTTGCCAAACGTATATTTGTATAGTAAAACACCATAAGGACATTGAAAATGGCTTTATCAATATACAACCTGTTTCTCGACTAGCTTACACTATAAAAATTGGCATAGATGGAGAACAAATTATGGCGAATTTATGGAAAATCTTTTGACATACATGTCACTTCCGATTATACCGAAAGTGAACGACAAGTTTGTTATTTTAAATGAAACACCCTGTATATCTTGTAGCAAATAAAACACATGTTCTAGTAACAACTATGTCACATTCACCATGTATTGATAGTAAATTTAGATAACTTTATTTTTGGCCTTAGAATTAAATATGGTTGTTTCATTCAAAAAAATGGAGATATTTAACATTTTTGAACTTGAACTTTTCATCATTTTTTACGAACCCTGTATACAAAAAAGGTACTGGCACTTTTGAAATTAGTATCTCCAATTTCTGTTTTTAATTTGAAGTCTGTCAACATTGTGTCCATCTCTCCACACTTTTCATTCATAAAGTATGAAACTTTTAAGGGCCAAATGTGGTTGCCAAATTTACAGCTTCCAATATGCGACAACTGTTAAAAAAAATACTATAAATATCAAAGTAAAATTAACATTCCAGAATGTGACAAGACGTGTAAAAAACGACCTTTGTGTAAATACGAAATGGCTCTTGTAATTTTTCAACGAATCACTCTTGAAAACGAAATTAATTTGATGAGAGGGAATGCTAATGTGTAGGGAACACAGAGAAGTGTTTACCTATTACCAGAACGTGAACTTTGGAAAAGCAGTAAAAAAAGTCAAATTACAGAGAACTCTTTCAAATAAAATGGGTTTAAACATTTCTTCGTTTCTACTTTAAAAATGATTTTTTACTGAAGAGTTTGAAAAAATGTAATTTTAACTGTAGTTGATTGATGTATTTTTTGTTGTTTGATATTTACCGAAATAAAAAAACGTGAAAAGAAATGGACTCGACAAAAACTTTCAGCAATAAAAAATACTTTTGTTATTTTTGAATGCTTATGAAAAAGTGAAAAATCTAAATTATTCCAACGGGGATCTTTCCTAAATCCTTTCGAAAATAGTTCTAAGATTACATTTTCAGTTTACAAATGAACAGGGTTTATATGTTAACTTCAACAGGTTAATTTAATTAAGTATTTATGTATGTAAATTAGGGTGGCATTCACTGAGACCTAAAAGATCTATTGTGCTCCCTTGTATGTAAATTGGGGTGACATTCACTGAGACCTAAAAGATCTTTACTTCTACTTAGTTCCTGAGGAAAGTCTCAGAGACTAGTAGCTCCTTTAGTCCTATTTCCCGGAGGAATTTCAGGATATCTGCAGGCTTTAACTTAGGTAATTGTCCCTCTTCTATCCAGTACTTTCCAAGGTGTTGTGCCCTAGGATTTTGAATTGCTGTGCAATTCGCAAGTATATGGTTGGAGGTTTCTTCTTCCATGCCACAGAATCTACATTCTTCTTCCTCCACTATTTTGAGCTTTTTCAGGTGTTAAAACTCTTAGTGCAGTTTTACTGTGACTTATGCTTTCATTTGATCTCAACAGGTTGAAGTTACCAAGAAAAATCTTTGATTGTCTAAGTCCTACTAGATCTTTCCTATGGTCAGATCTTCTCTTTTTTCGGTTTTGCCTATTTATTCCAATATTACATTGGAGCTGATACCGCAAAAGGGTTCCGGCCCCCAAAAGGCTCTTTGCTAGTTTATCTTCTGTTTCATTTCTTTCTATTCCAGTGTGTCCTGGAATCCACAGTAAGGTGTTCTCGCTTAGTTCATTTAGTTTGCCTAGGCATTCCCACACCATTTTTAAACTGATAACACAAGAGCTCAGTGCTTTAAAGGCTGCTTGACTATCCGACATTCCTTTGCCTTTTGCATTTCTATATCCTTTATCAATATTGAACTGGGCACACTTTCTTATGGCGTGAATTTCCGCTTGAAAGATACTCGGGGTTTTTCCCAAGCTTTCAGACTGTTTGGTTCCTGATCCATACATACATGGTCTGGTAATGGTATTTAGATCCCATTCCTTCTTGTTGCTAAATTCCGTAACGAATTTCTTTGAAAAGTTATACTTTTTCATCATACCATCTTGTGGCATGAAGCAGGTTTTCTGATTTGTAAGAAGTAAGGAGGTGGTTTTTTTTAATGATTCCCTCTCTACTTAGTCTGTATCTTGTTTTTTCTGCAACACTTTCCACCACCATATGTAGTGGTGTGAGGTTGAGAATCACTTCCATGGCTGCCGTTGGGCATGTTTCATTGCTCCTGTAATGCACATGCAGGCTAGTCTTTGAATTTTGGAGAGGTTTTCTCTCGTCGTCAATAGGCTAGTTCTACTACTCCACACAATGGCTCCATAAGTGATAATTGGTCTCACTATGGCAGTTTACATCCAGCTCAGGATTTTTGGGTTACAACCCCCATTTCTCCCTGCTAGATTCCTGCATCATTAGAGCCATTTTTGCTTTGTATATAATCACCTTTTCGTGTTTGCTCCACAGGAGTTTACTGTTTAGAATCACACCTATATTTCTTGTCTCTATTCAACCTCGCTCCTATCAAGTTTAATGGTTTTGAGGTTTAGTTTTCTTTTCTTATTGAATTTAAATAGGTAAGTAACGAAGGCATAGTTAATATCTATAAAAATAGGTGTAAACTTTTTTTTGCTGCAGAATTATTATTTATTCCTGTGCCTAGATAGTACCAAAATCTACATATTCTTCAATATTCATATTTAATTGAATAAAGCAAACTTTTTTGATTGAGAAGTCGAATCGTCTTGAGCTTTCGTAGTCACCCACTTATTTAGGCCAATTTTCACCTCTACATTAAAATTATAAATATTGTCGGTACAGTTCCTGGAGGTGCGAAAAACGGAACCATATTTTTGTTAGCTTAATTGTTTATAGTACTTGCAGCTTTTGCCGTCTCCAATTTTCCAGTTAAACATTTTTTAAAGATGTCATTTCAAATCGAATGCACCCTAAATAAGAATTTTCGGTGGTCCAGGTCAGATTTGGAATGAGATGGCACTTGTAAACCAGTCTATAGCTTATGTAACGAGTGAATTTGTCACTAGGTCTATTGTATATATTAAGTATTTGTATAAAGTAATTACCTGACCGATTTTGTTTCTATGTTTCTAACATCATTTGTTCACTACGAAAGTACTTCAGTAGTTAATTAATTTTTGTCAGCCTAGAGTTTTGGGGACTACTCTGCCATCATCCTTCCGGCGAAGTGGTGCAGGCTGTAACCAAACCTGTCTTCACATCATGACAACAATTTTATATTTTGTTGCCAGCTAGTGTAAATAATGTAAGTTTTGTGATCGTACGATACAAAACGAGCGTCAATCTGGTAAATGTCCGTAGGTAGATTCATGTTAGTTGTTTTTTTTTGTTTGTTATAATTCATAATTGAGGGTAGTAAGGGGTTTTCTCTCTTGTGGATTTTACTATAGTTTTTAGTTACCGTGGGGCTACTGATTTTTTTCTGGCTTTGATTTTATCACTTTTGGGGTGTAGCCACAGTAGTCTAAATACTTTGTCCGCTTCAGCTTGATAAACGCTAAAGTTTATTAGGGTTCAGTTATAAGTTACTGACTCCTTGACTTGAAGTCTAAAACATTTAAAGTAGTAATTAGGTTTGATAAAACTTACTGATCTATGGAGACATACTGTACTTTTGAGTTAGAGGTATATTTTCTTCATTCATCTACCATATTTTGGCTTGAGCAAAGAAATACTAGTTAGAAATCTTTTGTGTAGGATGGCATTCGAATATATTCTGAACATCTACTCATAATATATTAGCTGTTTGTCACCATGAGTTTTGTGTGTTAAATCCGTATGTTTGATCTTGCTTTGATTACGTTAGCAGGGGGGTATTGTGGTACTATTATTGCTCAAATTTATTTGAATAATCCTCAATACTCACTTTATTATTTCTGTTCATTGTTTACAAAGTGGAATTATTTGTTGGATGACATTGACAATTTGCCGTGACAGTCGTGTCTTAGATGAAAGCGTTCGTTTGTCATGCCGTGACTTACATAGAGGGAAGTGTATCACTTTATGACTTGATCTGTGCGGAACACGCTCGGTGTAGTGAGCAGTGTTGTTCGGATGTATGTTTCGGGTAGGTTTCTCTATGGTAGTATTCTGTACTGAAGTTGAGGAAGTGTCAGTCACTTTTTTAGCTACTAGATGGCTTAGTTTCCAAAAGTGCATCGAACGAGAATCTGAATTTTGTTAATGACTGGGAAGTCATCCCCTGCTGGGCTTTATAGGTTCTCGTTCTGAATTAGTTGTGGAATATACGGTTTAGTATTTTGTTCTACAGGAGTTCGTATTGTTGGAGAATTCCGTCCTGTTTTGGAAGCCGTTTTCACAAACCCTTATAGGGGATATATTGCACTCAAACGATTGAAAGTACTTTCTCTACTTTTGGATATCGCATCACTATGTATTTATCACTATTTAAAGGAAACCGCCAACGTTGAAGTTTTGGCATTGGAGGTGTGCCACATGTTGTTGATGTTGGTTCATTATTTGCAGGTTGTCATCCAGTAAGAAGAAAATTTTGAGTACTGGACCCTTTTTGGAAAAGGTATATCTCATCGATTTGTAGTATTTTGTAGGTAGAACAGTTGGTGATAAATACTACCTGTTGATTTCAAATTTTTGATTAACAACACTGTAAGACAATCTATTCCGTTACCCTGTGTATGTTTTGTTTTTCTTTGCCCGCTTTAGTCTAACGAATACTGTAATTCGCGGATGGTTCTTCAAACCTACCCTGGCTATGACCAAAAACAATTTATTTTAGATGCTTATCATATTCTTATTATTCGATTTAAATTCGGTGTAGTATACTGTTGCTGACACTGTTGATTGTGAGAAGGCCTTATGACTACTCTGGGGGTAGGATTCAGTGAATTTGGGGTTGATTTTGATCTGTACATTACTTGTAAATTCTTATAAATTAGCTTCGGGCATAGGCCGAGACAAGCTTAAATTGTTGAAGTGCTGGGAATGTGTAGTCCGACAAGTAGGATTTGTTCCTGTATAGGCTCAGTTTTTAGCTGTTTTAATTTTTAAGGGTTCACCTGTGGGGCCAGGGGATAGTTACCATCCTCCGAATACACACTTGCCTTCGGGATGTTTGGAGTCTACCAGGTAGATAGATAGTGATGTCTTCTGCAGTTTGCTGCTACTTTTCCACAACTTCTTGAAGAAGACCATATTGAGGGTAACCCGGTATCGGGGTGTTCCTAATTTATTTACTTATTTTATTAATTTTTTTCCTAACCATGGAATGGTTTGAGGTTGAATAGGCTTTACGCCATCATGTATATAATCCACTTGCGCATGCGTCTTTGCCTTGGTACCAACGTCTTGACTACGGTGTCGCCTTGTATGGAATTTCATTTATAAACTGTACATTACTTTTCAGGTTCGTTTATAGAACATATGATTAATACGTTCGTATTTAATCGCTACTAGTTCACTTGAACAGTCGTATTAATTTCACACTACGTAGGTCGATTAACTGGTATAGTTTGGAATTTTATTGTTAATTATTTGACTTTTGATGTTTTTTTCAAGAGGGTGGCCTTTACTAGGGTTTTTAGGTAGTTATTAATTGTAAAACACCCCCTTAAGGGTATTAACAGTTTTCATTGAAAATTATAAGGAACATAAGCTGAGGTTTATTTTCATCTCTTGTTTTACTGAGTTATCGGGGGAAATTAGTCGTACTATGCCAAAGTTGGCCCCCTTACAAGTTGTCTACTTTTTCTTGTCCGGAAGATCAAGAAGAGGGATCCACCCCTAACTTCGTTCTGAGCGACATCGAAGGCCTAAGGTTGTCACCGGAGCAACCGAAACTTATACGAGGAACTTCAGTAAATCTGCTTCCGCTAAAGCATTCTGCTCAGCCTTGGTCCTGTTTCATCTACGAGCCCCGTCTGGCTTCAGTTGGCCTACTCTAATAAATATCAGTTATTGGCGTGTCATTTGAGTTAATAGTGGTAAAATTATTTAATTTTGATTTGAAAGTAGCAATTTGAAAACCTATTACATAAAAAAAATAAACTACTTACAATAATTAAGAGTAAAACTAGAAAACTGGAAAGAAATTTAGAAATATACCAGGGATTCGTTGATTTAGAAAAGGCGTTTGTCAAAGTGCCAAGAAATATGATTAACGCAGCATTAAATAAAAGAAACGTAAATAAACAATTAGTGAATGCAATAATGAGCCTACATGAAGACAATACAATATATGTAAGAACAGAGAACATGGTGTCAAAGAAATTTAAAGTTAATAGGTCTAAGACAAGGAGGAGTATTAAGCCCATTGTTATTCAACTTAATATTGGATGATGTGATGAAAGACACAAGAGAACATTCTAAAAAATATATATATTGGACACAGACATCTATGTTTATCTACGTGAATGCGCTTTTGCAGATGACCTTACAATATTCGCAAAAAACGAACAGGATCTACAAAGGAACTTGGACATTTGGAATGCGAAGCTGGAAAATAAAAACCTAAAAATAACGGAGGGAAGACAAAAGTAATGGTGATAGGAAATGAAAATACCCAAATAAATGGAAAACATCTAGAACAAGTAGAAAATTTTAAATACCTAGGAGTAAACATCAATAATAAAGGGAACCATGACATAGAAATAAATACAAGAATAGAGAATGCATCAAAGGTGTACCATAGTCTTAAAAACCTATTCATTGGAGAGAAAGAAATCTTACAGTATATAGAACTATATTTCTCCCTATATTAACTTTTGGATGCGAAAGCTGGGTACTGACGAAGAGGATGGAAAGCAAATGACAGAGTATGGAGATGAAATACTTACGGAATGTCGCAGCAATTACAAGGAGAGACAGAATACGAAATTCAACAATAAAAGATAACCTTAATGCACTACCAGTAATCCAGATAATAGAAGATCGACAATTAAAATGGTTTGGACACTCAACTAGATTAAGCAATAACATGCCAGTAAAACAGATATGGGAGGAAAAAAGACATGAAAGCAGAACCAGGGGAAGACCAAGGAAAACGTGGGACGATAACATAGAAAAAGTTTTGAAAACCAAAGGTATAACTTTAGCGGAAGCACGAACCAAAGCAAGAATCAAAAACACATGGAGAGCTTCAATGATTTCTCACTTTACACCTTCGGGAAACTCTAAGGTATCTCATTCTACCACTGAGTCACATCACATTCATCTTCAATAACTGCTTCAGTTCTCCTCGGCATAGTATTCACTAGAATCTGACACTCCTTTAGAGTGAAAGTATCCCAAATGTTCTGGAGCATGTACTTAAGTTCTGGCACAGTTTTTTTTATTCGATTATTTAACGTCGGTCTATTTCTGCAACATAGGCTAATCACCGACGCCGGGAGCACTCTACCCCTAACCGGAAATTTTGCCACATCCACTAGTGTTCCAACCAGTGGTAGGGATATTTATCGAGCCCAATTGCTCATTGGTATAATGCCTGCGAGCTGTGATATGCTACTGACCCTAGTAATCTAAGGTGTTTCGCTGCAGGCTGTACACTGGCACAGTTATGGCAGGATTGGCTCTTAGCCGCTTTTTCATTTCATGGCACAAAGTCTCGATTGGGGAAAGGTTTGGACTAGGGGAAACCAATTTTAAAAGTGTATTTCATGATCTGATATCCATTTCCAGGATTTTTTGGAAATGTGACATGCCGTATCGTCTTACTGAAAGATTAATTCGAGAAATCCTACTCTTTTCCAAAGTAGGCAATAAAGAGTCCTCCAGGATGTCTAAATATTTATCCTTGTTTACCATACCGATGCCAAATCCCTCTAGCCGACATCGAACACCAGACCATTAACAAAAATGGAAATTTAACTTTGCACTTAGACAATCAGGATAGTAAGTTTCATGTTTCTGGTGGATAACTCTGCTCCGGTTATCACCGACACAAACTTCAAATTCCACCTCTCCATATCCCAATTTCGATGGTCTCTAGTTTCAACCTGCGTCGATAATTATCTTTTGGTACTTTAGTTTGACATAAAAAAACTTACCTTGTAGGTACCAAATCCTAGTTTTCTGGCTTCTGTATGACATGTAGACCTGCAAACAGGTCTTGCAAGAGCCTCACTCCATAGTAATTCTGGCTAACGCTCGTCTATCATTGGTTGTTAATTTAGATTTTTTCACATATCGGGGCTTTTGGGCACCTGAACCGTTTGATTTGAACAATTGGACAATATTTCGAGCACAATATCTGGATAAGCTGAGTAATATTCCAATTTCGCCGTTCAATTTGCCTGATTCGTATAAATTAATGATAATTTGTCAAATTTTTTCATCAATTACCTTTTCCCTGCTCATTAATAACAACAATTAGCACTGTTAAAGTGTTTTACAATCTGAACAACTGTCACTGACATTTTTTTTCAAAAAGCGTTGTTGTTACATCCCAAATGTAAATGTAACTACCGCATTGTTGAATCTTAATGGTTAAAAATAATACATTCTCCATGTAAAATAAGGGTAAAACATGCTAAAAACTTATCCCTGACTTTCGAATCAATTTCCTCTAAGGGGTGACAGTGAATAACGATATTTACACCCGAATTCGTTCTCTTTTTCGGACTTTGATCCAACATAATCAGGTAAGCGTTGCTAGTGTGTGGACGACTCTTACTTTTCCCTTCCAATTGAATTTGTCACTCTCTTTTCCAGCTTAGTTTTTTACGTCCATTTTCCTTTTTTTCCCAGTTTTATCATTGCTCTATAAAGGAATTTTAAAGTTAATTTTTTTCGTAAGAAATCTGATTCTCGAAAAATTCAAGTAGAATTAGATGTTTATATTTCAGAATAGAATATGTCAAAGCTCTATTGCCTACCTAAGATACATAAAGCTGGGAAGGCAATAAGACCTATTGTTTCACCTTCTTATAATATTTTCAAGTGGTTATCAAAGGAGTTTGAAGATTGTGATTAAAATTCATTAGAATTTATGAATAAAGTTGAAGGGTAGGATGATTCATTTATGTTTGTCAAAAAAAATCATTCTACAGCTCTCTTTTGTAATTTGAAGATAGATTCGAAGAGGTGCACTTCTGGAAAGGGAGGCTCGATGGACAACATAAAGAATTGCGCATATTTCCAAATGCACAAAACAGGCTTATACAGAATAAAGCAGAATGCTAGTGGACACTGAAAGTCACAGTATTCTAGGAATGACCTCTGACCAGGATTGGTTCATTCAAAGGCTTTTATACATCCTTCGAAGAATGTCTCCAAACACTATAGCAGGCATGACCTACGTTGACTAATAGGCCTTTTAACAGGTTACTGTCATCTGAATCATCATATGCTAAGACTTGGACTGTCGGAAGATCCGACCTAACCTAAACAATTTTTTTTTTGTTAAAGTTTATAAATCTGATAGCTTTTCTAGAAAATGTTGACTATATCACGACTAGAGACAACTGGTAACTGCACTCCTAATTTAATTTATGTATTGCGAAAACTATAAATTTAACTGATAGGTTGTAAAATTCCAAATTATCTAAATCCCATTCTGTGAAATCGTCTATAAATGACGTGACCGCATCGAGCCCTAAATCCTACTAGATTTAAATTAGGTGCAATGAATTTATCGACATTGTATGCAGATTTGTCGAAAGGACACTCACCACGAAATCAAGTGTCTGGTCCGAAATCCGCAGGGCAAGAGAAACGCCTTTAGACCGCAATGAATCATTCAAAATAGTGGAAAGATGCCAAAATTGTATAATAGAATAGACCCAAAGGACATACGCGCTATTAAGTAATAGCCTTCGATGCTTCATTTACAGAGTGGATGGTTTTAGAAAGTCAATTTTTAAGGTAGAATAGCAAATTTATGCAACAAGTACATAAAGTGGTACTTTTTTCAGTTTTTGTTTGGAACCGCCGAAAATATTTAATTTATGATATTTCTGGAAAGTATTATTTTTTTGAATATTTATTTATTTTGTCCCTGTGTATATTGAATCTATCTTGTAATATACAGACCGACATAATCAGTGTTTTCTTTATAACCCGTATCATAGCCGTCTGAGGGTTTATAGAAGTGTTGAATTCAACGAGACCCCTGGAATTTTCCGTAACCTCCATCTGAGGCTATCTGGAACTCTTGACGCTAAGGGTCAAGTGGCCGAGGAGCAAACCACGTAAAAAATCTGGAGCCCGAGCTTTGATTTTACATCAAGGGTGTCCAAAGTGAAGTGCCCAGTTGGTAAGAACCTAAGGGTGGGCGAACACTTTTTTAACGCTTTTTCACTTTTTTCAACTCCCACCATAAACAGTCGTTTTAAGCGCTACAAACTAGTGAAATACTTTAAAGAAAAAAGTTTTTAATTCACCTGATAATCCCTTCACCGCACCGTTGTTAATCGTTCTCCACTCACCATCCACTTTCCATTTTTAATAATGATGACAAAAAGTCTGTTAGGAAATCTTTAAAAACTTCCCAAACACTAATCAGTCATCCATTATTATACTCGAAGTATATTCGTACAAAAAAAATCGTTATAAAAATCCCCTTTGTGCAAATATATCTGCTCTCGACAAACTTTTAAATGAGTCACTTTTAGGAACAAACTTCTCTGGTAATGAAAAGAGAATTTAAAATTCGCGACAAAAGCTTTTTGGCCTGAATCTCCAAAGATTATATTTATAAAATATGTAGAATGAGTGATGGGGAATGAAATTCGCTAATGAAAACGATAAGAGGGCTTTCGAAACTAATCTGCTCAAGCTTCGTGATTTCATAAAAAAAAACCAAAATAAATAAATAAACAATATTATTGTTTCAACCTTCACCACGTTGAATTTTCCCATAATTATCAAATAAAATCAATAAATATTAAATTCAACAACAATATTACTCGACCGTAAACTCGTTGTTTGCTATGACTAGTTATTATCTGATCGTTGCTTACAGATTCTGGTTGTTGTTGGAACAGACCTTAAATTACCTCATTATGATATGAAACCTAAGATATGTAATATTACTTATTATTTGATCTAACCATCATAAAATATATAACATGGCGCAGTCAGTAGTTCGGAACCTGTAGTTAAAAAAAATGGAATATTTAAGGCAGCCGTCACAGATGATAATGGAAGGAGACCTAGGAGTGAACTGGATCAAGGCAAATTTTCAAACATACATAATAGCCACAGGATGCACTGAGAAACATAAAAAAGTAAGAGCAGCTGTTCTGCTACATCGCATTGGTGAAGAAGCCAATGAAGATGTTGAGAACCTTGAAATAACATCTCAGGAAAAAGAGGATCCAGATACAATAATCAGAAAACTGGATGAATACTTTATACCAAAAACCAACAAAAGCGTAGGGATGTTAAAAAATAGTCGATTTTCTTATAATCGATTTTTAGTTATCGATTTTTATAGTAATATTAATCGATTTTCAGTAAATCGATTTTTATAGTAATATTAATCGATTTTCAGTAAATCGATTTTATAAATTACGTGTTTAAATCGATTTTCGGAAACGGCTCGTATTATTTATTCACTATTTTTCAAAATTTTGACAACTTTTGACGATTATTGACCATTTCTCAAAATTTTGACAATTATTGACCATTTTTCAAATTTTTAATAATTTTTGTCCATTTTTCAAAATGATGACAATTTTTAACCATTTTTGACAGTTTTTGACAATAATTGTCCATTTTTAACAGTTTTTAACAATAATTGACAATTTTTGATAGTTTTTGACCATTTTTGACAATTTTTCAAAATTTTAGACCATTTTCCAAAATTATTGACCATTTTTGATAATTATTGACAATTATGGAACATTTTTCAAAATTTTTGACCATTTTTGACAATTATTGACCATATTTCAAAATTTTTGACAATTTTTCAAAAACTTTCACAATTTTTGACAATTATTATATTATTTTAACAATAATTGTCCATTTTTGACAGTTTTTGAAAGTTTTTGACAGTTTTTGACAATTTTTGACCATTTTTGATAGTTTTTGATAATTATTGGCAATTTTTGACAGTTTTTCAAAATTATTGGCCATTTGTGATAGTTTTTGAGAATTATCGACTATTTTCAAGATTTTAACAATTTTTGACAATTATTGACCCATTTTGACAATTATTGGCCAATTTTGACAATAATTGTCCATTTTTGACAGTTTTTGATCATTTTTGACCATTTTTGATAGTTTTTGACAATAATTGACAATTTTTGGCCATTTTTCAAATTTTTTAAAAAAATTTTGACAATTGACCATTTTTCAAATTTTTTTAGAAGTTTTTGACAATTATCGACCATTTTAGACAATTATTGACCATTTTTGACAATTTTTCAAAAAATTTTCGCTATTTATTGACCATTTTTGACAGTTTTTGACAGTTTTTGACAGTTTTTGACAGTTTTTGACCATTTTTGACAATTTTTCAAAATTTTAGACCATTTTCCAAAATCATTGACCTTTTTTTGATAATTATTGACAATTGTTGACAATTATGGACCATTTCTCCAAATTTTTGACCATTTTTGACAATTATTGACCATTTTTGACCATATTTTAAAAGTTTCAGTTGAGAACGGTGTTAAATTCAATAAAAACAAATGTAAGTTTAGAATCAATGAGGTAAAGTATGTAGGTCACATTCTATCTGAAAAGGGGGTACAGCCAGACCAGGATAAAATAGAGGCAATTAGGCAAATAAAAGTGCCAATTAATAGCAAAGAACTCTCCAGATTTTTAGGAATCGTCACTTACGTGTCTAAATTTATACCTAATTTTTAAGGATTAACAACTAATTCAAGAAATTTAATGATAAAAAATATAATCTGGGATTGGACAGAGGTTCATGAAGCAGAGTTGAAAAACTTGAAAGAGATATTAATAAAAAGGCCAGTATTACAATACTACAGGGAAAACAAACCTGTAGTTCTTTCTGTGGATAGTTCAAAGGATGGGTTGGGGGGCGGTGATCCTCCAAGAAGGCTATGCATCAAAAAGTTTGACTGACAGCCAAAAGAATTATGCACAGTTTGAAAAAGAAATGCTAGGGGATAGTATTTTAGTGTCAGAGATTTCATCAATATCTTTATGGGAAAGAATTTTTAGTAGAATTTGACCATGAGCCTTTGGAAGCCATTTTTAAAAAACCCTTAGACAAATGTCTGCAAAGGCTAAGAATAACATTGCAAAATTATCATTTTACTGTTAAATATAAACCAGGCTCTCAACTTTATTTTGCAGATGCTTTAAGTAGATCCAGTTTTAATGACCCTAATATTTAAATGCCCATGTTGACCTAATTGGATTTAATGAAGATATCAGTAAAGAAAAGTAGTAAAGGATGAAACTAAAAAAGATAAAATTTTACAACTACTTTTAAAAAACAGTTGGTCATCAAAAAAAAGTAAAGTTTACGATTTAATAGCACCATATTAGTTTTGCAGAGATGAACTAGTGGAATTAAACGGATTAATCTTCAAAGTAGATCAAATAGTTATACTTACCCTGTTCTTTAAGAGCTGATATGTTAGATCGATTACATTTTAATCATATGGGGATTGTAAAAACTAAACTTAGGGCTCGTGATTCAATCTTTTGGCCATTAATGGAATAAGAAATTATAGCAAAAATTAAAAATTGTCCAGCTTGTTTGACTTATCAAAACAGAGAGTGCAATGAACCATTAACTAATATAGTATTTCCTAAACTACCGTGGAGCAGTGTAGCTGCTGACTTATTTCATTTTCAAGGATATGACTATTTGCTAATTGTACATTTTTATTCAAAATATCCAGAAGTCTGTTTCCTAAATAAAGATACTACGCACAAAAATTTAATAAAAAATGTCAAGTCCGTATTTGCTAGACATGGTAAACCTCGAATATTTTACACCGATAATGGACCCCTATTTGTTAATAAAGATTTTCACGAATTTCTATCGAAATGGGAAATTAAACAAATCACAAGCACCCCCACATTTCCACAATCAAACGGTTTTAAAGAGCGTCATGTACAAACCATCAAGAACATTTTAAAAACGGCTTTATTTGATAATAAAGATAACTCTATTAGAATATAGGAACACTCCTGTAGCTAGTAACATTCCAAGTCCTGCTCAATTACTTTTTGGTAGAAGACTTAGGGGACAGTTGCCAATGTCTGAAAATCAAATAAAACCTCAAATAAATGGTGATTTAACAAAAATAATTGAAATCAAGCTGACTAAACAAAAACATTATTTTGATAAGCATGTTAAAAATCTCAGAGATTTAATTGTTGGAGAGAAAGTAATGGTAAAATTTGGTAAAAGATGGGAATCAGGTGTTATACTTGACATTGATCAACACAGACCAAGAAGTTATCTGGTAAGGTTGAATGAAAGTCATAAAATTTTTGTAAGAAACAGAAAATTTTTAAAAGCCTTCGAGGTAGACAATTTTAAATACACTAGAGAGGTTTAATAACTTACTAGATAACTACTTGAATACGTCTAAAGAAAACGCTACTTCACAAAATGTAGATGAAGGTCTCAAACATCCAGAAATTTTGGAGGGTTCTCATAATCATGAAAAAGTAACTGTTCGTGAGGAAAATGAATCAAGATATGGTCCTAACATAAAGATGCCCTCTTATTTGTAAGATTTTGTAAAGTAACAAATTCTTAGCAGGAACATTTTTTTATCCCTTTTTGTTATGTAATTTAATCATTTTAATAATCGATTTTAAAAATTTTTTTTGTAAGGAAGGGAAGGGGGAGGTGTTGTGAGTGGCTTATGCCATTCAGTAAAAGGCCATCTTCTTCCCTTTTCGTAGAGTTGACGTTTAATGTTGACATGCGACAAAGTTACTGTTAATGAAAGTACTAATAAAGTGCTACACAATAATCTTTTAATTATTATTTCCGTCGACCGTGTATTAACATATGCTATTAACGTTCTCAAAATTAGACAAAATCATACATTAATGACCCCCATCAATGCATGATTTACCTACATTAATCAAAGATTTTCTGCAGGCAACCCAACGCACATCTTATACATTATATTTATATTGACAGTTACATGTGGTGTAGGCAACCAAACATACAATAACGTCTTCAAAAAATGAATCATAGTATAGAATACTTCTAGTTTTTGACTTACCTATCGTTTTATTTTATTATTCTACAAAATTATAATAATTATTAGTGTTAAGACATCCAAAAAAGAATTTAAGAAAAACGAAAACAGTGACATTTGAACCAGCGACCATCTCTGTGACATTTCAATGTCATTATTTATTTTTGACAGTACTTACCTATGAAACAAATAAATATTTTTAGTTTTTAAATATTGAGAAAAACGAATACAACTGATACAGTCGACGGAAAAGCTTTGTAACTAACACGAGTATTAAAAGGGCAATTAACAATCTCGAACATTAACGCACGAGCAGAGCGAGTGCGTTAAATTATCTCGATTGTTAATGGCCTTCATTAATACACTTGGTTAAATAACTATTTGATAACCATCCCAAAGTATATAACACATTAATTGTCATTTATAACAAAAAATATCATCTTAATAAACATATAAAATGACATAACATATTTTGGTTTGAAGTTATTTTAGAAATGTCTATCTTGAAAATGAATTAACACCAGTAGGAACTATTAAATTAAATTGAAAATACATTCAAAGGCGTCCAAATCATGTAAACTAGCCATGCATTGTACAGATTGCCAGCAAGATTACTGTAAGACGTCCAACGATGTTGCTGAGCATTGTATTGACGAATTTATCAAAAATAAAATAAGGCAAACAGTTGTGAAGATACTTGGACAAAATACATCGGAAAATATTTAACAATCCATCATCGATGAATGCGAGCTGGAGAAAGAATCACACGAGCTTCACATTTCGCTTCTGTTACATCGTTAAGCCAGAATTTCATTTTGTAAACTTGTTGGCTGTTGTGTATTATAGAGAAAATACGATCAGAGATACGACTACAACCTTTCTGTAATTCTTTATTTTGGTAGTACAAAAGTATTGGATCATACATGTGTTCGACATACTAACAAGTGAAGTGTGTATGGAAGGGTGACAGGGCCAATGTCGTCGCTGTCATTAGCAGGAATGCCAACTAAAAATATACGGCATTTCCCCCCCTTCTTTATTATTTTTTACATATTAAAATATTAATTATTACAAGTTTAGTTTGACAGGTTTTTTAATAAGTCTGCCAGAACGCGAATGAACATTAGGAGTATTAGTATCTGCCTGAAATATTGATTTCCTACTTGGTACAGACTGTAGGGCTGGACTAAGTGGGCTATTATTTACTACTAATGTTTCTTCGGTAGTTGTAGGGCAGTCATTAATATTTTCACCACTAACGCTAATATTTACAACAGGAGTAGTTAGGTCGACACCAACTGGCGGAGAACTACTTGGTACAGTATCACTTACATATTCATTATTTGAGTCTAACATATTATTATCATTACATGCTGTGTTAGAACGCATATCGTTAAAATGTGTAAACTTAATGCTATCATCATTAGTGCGAACAAGGTATGTGGAATGACTTAATACTTTAACTATAATTCCTTTTTGCCATAGTTTTGTCTGAAAGTTCTTGATATATACTTGTTGATTTAGCGAATAGAGTTTAGTATTTTTTAGTAATTCAAAGTTAATTGATGGCTTGGTAATGATAGAATCAGAAGTAGGTTTAATAAAATCGAACCGAGTACGAGGACGTACTTTGAAGAGAGCTTGAGCAGGGGATAACCCTGTAGATATGGAAGGTGTGTTGCGATATGTCATAAGAAAATTTAATAAGCGAGATTGAATAGTGTTTTTGGTAATTATCTCTCCCTTTTCAGAAAATAGCGCTTTTTCCAAACTTTTCTTTACTGTTTGGACTGACTTTTCTATATTCAATTTTATAATTATATGCTGATAAAGTGATTGCCCAACGCGTGATGCGGGAGGCAGCAGTGACCGGAATACTTTTGTTTCTGTTAAAGATAAATTCTAACGGTCTATGATCTGTTATAAGAGTAAAGGGGCGCCCATAGATGTATTTGTGGAACTTTTTTAACCCAAAAATTAAAGCCAGAGCTTCTCTTTCTAGGTTTGAGTATTTTTTCTCATGTTGGGATAGGGTGCTGGACACAAACATTACTGGACGATCTTGCCCATCAATGTGATGGCTTAGTACTGCACCCACCCCATAACCACTACTATCACAGGTGACATAAATAGGGTGTTTTGGATTATACATAGTTAAGACATTAGATGACGTTAATAGGGTTTTACTATATTGAAATACATTCTCACACTCTTCTGACCAATTAAATTCTTTATTAGGGCTGCACAAATCATATAAGGGTTTTAAGGTTGAAGATAACATGGGGATAAACTTTCCATAATAATTAAGGAGACCTAAATATGATTTCAATTGAGTTATGTTTTGGGGAGATGGGGCTTTCTCTATGCAGTAAATTTTTTCTTTTGTGGGGTAAATTCCCTTGGAGTCTAGGACATGGCCTAAGAATTCAACAGAACTTACATAAAATTTACATTTCTTCTCATTGACTTTGACATTGAATTTACTTAGTCTGCCCAACACTTGGCAGACATTTTTGTGACACTCTGATATATCTGTACCTGATATAAGGATATCATCAAGATAGCACTTTGTGCTTGGTAACCCGGACAATATAGAATCCATGACCGACTGAAAAATTCCAGGAGCTGAACTAACTCCAAATGTAAGACGGTTGTAACGGAACAATCCTAGATGAGTATTTATTGTCAGCAGCTCCTTTGATTGTTCGCCGGCTTCTAGTTGTTGAAATGCCCCTTTTAAATCTATCAACGCAAAGACATTACTACCACCAAGTGTGGCGAAAATATCTTCAGGTAAGGGTAGCACACAATGATCTGTATCTATTAGTTTATTAATAGTTCTCTTAAAATCAACACATAATCTTATATCATTTGAATTTCTTTTAGCAACTACTACAATAGGACTGGCCCACTGACTATGAGTTACTTTGGTTAAAATTCCACTTTCTACTAATTTAACAATTTCTTGTTCTACTTTAGGTTTTAGGGCATATGGCATTTCATAAGCACGATGGAACACTGGTATTGCCCCCTCTTTTAGGTTAAGCTCAGCTTTAAATTTTTTTATACAAGAATGACTTCCTTCTTCAAAAACAGAAGCAAAATTAGTTTTCAATTCATCTACTAGTTGAGGAATTTCATCAAGCAGTTGCTTTACTACTATAATTTTACTTTGACTTTCAACTTTCTTACTATCAACATGACATTTCTGAGTTTTATTTGACTGTGATATATCTACCTTCCCAGTATGATTACTAAAAAAATTTTTCCAATGAGGATACAAAGTGTTTAGCCAGTTTCGGCCTAACAGTGGTGTAAAATTATTAACGCAATCAACAACAACAATTGGCAAAACATAACTTTCATGACAAAACTTTACATTTACCATAACTTCCCCTACAATTTGTACATTCTGCCCTGTCACTACTTTTAACTTGTAAGCAACTTTATTTAAAGGCAAAAAAGACAGTTTATTTTTATACTCAGACATATGACATACAGTTTTACAAGCACCTGAATCGATTTCAAATACAAAATTCTTACCTTCCACTTCTAGTGTTACCTTTAATGACCTTTCTTCCTGATTTTTTATTTGGCCTATAAAACCTAAATCTAAAGAGTTTTCTTCTTCTGACTCTTCCAACTGATTTTCTTCTTCTATTTGATGCACTGACCTTGGGACACCTTTAGACTTCCTACAGACCTTACTTGTGTGGCCCTTTTTGTGGCACTTAAAACATTCCCAGTTTTTTGCTGGACAGAATTCCGGATCATGTTTTCGCAGACATCTAAAGCAATCTCTATAATCCTTTTGACTGCTGCCAGGTGGTGACTTACTGGCATAAGTTAAACTACTGGACTTACTTTTAAATAATTTTGACACCGTAGATACCTCTGGACCCATTACTTTCAAATTTCCTTCGGTAACCTCAAAGCTGACTGCTAGCCGATAAGCATTTTCATAGGTTAATCTTTCCTCTGTTAACAGTTTTCTTTTTGCTGCCTCAGACTTCATTCCACACACGAATCTGTCTCTTAGAGCTTCATTAAGAAAATTACCGAACTCACAATACTGTGACAAATTTTTTAACCTAGCCGCATAGTCTTTAACACTTTCATTTATTTCTTGCTGGCAGGTATAAAATACATACCTTTCCACTATCACAAGGCGTTTCGGGTTAAAATGTTGTGTGAGCACATCTTTTAGCTGGACATACGTTTTTGACGATGGTAATGCAGGTGCTACTAAGTCTTTTAAAACCTTGTATGCTTCTTGACCTATTAGGGTGATGAGCATTGGCACCTTTTTTCCATCTTCAACTTCATTACACGAGAAAAGCTGTTCTAACCTCTCAAAGTATGAGAGCACATCTGACGACTTGGGATTAAAATTTTCTATAGATCCTATTAATGACATGATAATTCGACAAAATACTTCTTAAAACCTTTAGATAGAAACACTAAACTGACCGTTTTCGGCTTTTCATGTACTTCGGCCACGTGGGCTTGACGAGACTTCGACTTATTAACTGTAGACTGTGGCTATGGGTTCATTACTCGTCGCCAAGTTTATGTTGTGTATTATAGAGAAAATACGATCAGAGATACGACTACAACCTTTCTGTAATTCTTTATTTTGGTAGTACAAAAGTATTGGATCATACATGTGTTCGACATACTAACAAGTGAAGTGTGTATGGAAGGGTGACAGGGCCAATGTCGTCGCTGTCATTAGCAGGAATGCCAACTAAAAATATACGGCATTGGCCAGTCTAATAAAGCAGTGTTATAATCGGACTACCACCTACAAATGCTGCTTTAGAACAACATTCGTATCTCGCTTTCCAACAAATTCATTCCTGGCGTGGACAATTTTTAAAGCCTAATGAATGGGGTTGGAAAACAATCAGGCAAATTTTGGTGCCAATTCCTACACCTGAGATACCTGAGAAAATTGCTCAAATGATAACCGTTCAGTTGTAATTGGGTGAGTCCAAAATCTTTCCTTCGTAAACTTCGTATCGAGAAGCGTTAGAAGAAGTTCTTTCTTGTCTAAGAACATTATGACACTAGAGAATTTCAATTACCTTCCAGCGCGCTACTCTGCAGCTAAGACGTCAACACGAACCTCAAGTAATGGCCACGTTTATGCGAATTCGCAGTCGTTCGTCTGGACAGGCCTTAAGTGTTCGACAATGTGCTCCAATTATCATGATATTTTAATTCATTGGTAGAGGAAGAATTACCTGAAAATAATCCAATTATTGAAGGAATATTAGTAAGTTTTCAGTGAATTGGGCCGCATGGGAAACCCACTTAAAAAATGCGCCGGAGGCTCTAACTCAACGGTGGGCTCGAATATAAAAGACAACACTGTAGTAATAACAAAAATCCCATAGTCGTTTTTTGTTTTTATAGTCAGGTTTTTGAAAATACCATCTGATTTGGATGTAACATTTTTCGGTGGTCAAGGTATTTCAGGGTATTTATTGCTTTACTTGGTTTTTCGTAACTTTAGAAGTCCATCCATATTTGTGAGATTAAAGCACAAAGTTTTCGAAAAAAATAAAACATCTAGCAGGAGGTCACATTAAAGGGTGGTTTCCGAAGCAAAAGGGAATGAAACTCCCTCCTGAGAGGTGGAAACGTTTTTATCTATATTTGGATCAAGAGTCTGTACCCAAATTTTAAAAACTTTATAAATTATTTATCTTGAAAACCCTAATTTACTTCTACTATAAGTGCCTTTGTTAATTTCTCATCTCCAATCTGTCGTAATTAGCCGAGAAAACCTTGTCACGCAACACAGACAAAATATATATTATTTCGAAAGTAAACATTTTATTTTACATCTTAAAATCCCTTTCATCGCCCGAGGATAGTTGTCCCTGTCTAAAATATTCTCTAACATGACATGTTATGACTAGCATCGAACAAATAAAGGCAACAGTCGACCTTTGGATGCGCTATTGTTAACCCTTGTCGGTGTATATACGATTCTATAGCTTCGTACCCTCGCCTCGGGACGAATTGTTAGTTTATTTTCTATCTAGTATTCTAAGTGCCACAAATCTATTTCACAAAATGAGTTTGGCTTTGTTTACTCGAGTCTGGATTTGAATTTTTGAGCTTCTATTATCTACTTATTAATTTATACAGTTTGCCCTACAACTATAAATTTTTAACTTTACCAGAATTTTTCTGGTTATGTTACACTACTTTGTATCACATTAAACAACGTATTCGTTTCCATACACACTTTATTAGTTAACACAGACAAATGTAACCCACAACTCCACAATAACAACCAACTATATCTCAATATCATCTATTTTCGTCCCTCGATCAGGGTGGAAGGTATCTGAAGGGTGAACCATCCCACAGAGGCGTACTCTCCTTACACTCGGCCATCCTAATCCAGACTGTCCGCAGTCTCCTTCTCTGGTTCATCTGTAATAAATAAATAAATATGTAAACAATATTTCACACTATAGTTTTGCGTAGCAAACTTTTAACATTTCTTAAGTGTTTGGATCTACCAAGAACACCATGTACTACCCGATTTTTCCAACAGACACTTATCTTTTGAAGTATTTGGATCTACCAAGCATATCATGTATTACTGCTTCAATATCTTTATATAACTTTTTGAATTATTCAATGCGGACTATACTCTTATTAGTTATAAGAACTAAAACTGATATGTTTGGATTAAAAAAATTAAGGGTGGTATTCTTCTCGTTATATATTCACGTGAAGACCTTAAAATCCACATAAAGACCAACTGTCATCAATTTTGATTGCTGATTCTTACATTACAGGCACTATAAGTACCTAAGTGTTCCTAAGAGAATCAATTAATTGAAAAGTTATAATAAAATGATAAAAATTCACTAGTTTCTGATTTATTCCTTTGTATTCACCCTACTAGGTACCTATCTGGATGCCAAATTTGAACTTTCTAGGTTATCTGGAACTGGGTTAGAGTTTTGGTCTATAGGTTAGTCAGTGAAAAAATGACGATTTTTGGACGTTAATATCTAAATAACTGTTTGAGGTGTGTTTATGAAATTTGGAGCACATATGTATCTCGCAAGTCTCAAGAAATGAGCCAAATTTGGCATGTTTATGATTATGAGAAATAGTTTTTGAGTTATGAGAGGGTCAAAAGTGGCTCCAAATGGTTCGTGTAATATTTCACACGGTACTGCTCGCCATTCTGATCTTGGCTTGACACGCTTGTCTAGATTATTTAAAAGTGAAATACAATTTGTGTTTACTTGGCTAAAAAACAAACTTTATTCGAAGGTCAGTTATACATAGTTCCGAAATATAAAAGCGTTTTGCTCGCTTTACCAAAACAATTGAATCAATACACGTAATACTTTCCCTGTCGTTTTACTATTGGCCGTGAGTAAACAGGCTGATATACGCTTGAAATCAACCCTTTGCATTGTATGCATCAACATGCAATCACATTATTTTCCGAGACGTGGATCAATTGCACAAATTCTTTATCAGATTTATTTAAATAAAAGTGCTCGAGCTCAACAGAATGACCATCAAAGTACTATTTTATTATTCCTACTTTTTCTTGAGTAGTATAAACGGTAGGCATTTTATTTTGTTTTCAAAAATTAATTATTATTTTATTTACGCACTCCACAACATACTAAAGTCAAGTGCCTCTCCACCCAGTGTTGCCATGTATCAAAATCTAAATTTCCCTCTAAATCCTCTGAATATTCCCTTTTTAACAGTAAATTTCCCTGCATTTTAAGGATTTAAAAAAAATTATTTTCAACAAAATAAAAATATTTCTTTTTAACAAGATAAAAATATTTCTTTTCAACAAAATAAAAATATAAGCGTATTAACTTGAGTGTTAACACTTCACACTAACATAATATAGGTAATATTCATGCATACATATCATTATTATGTAATTTTATCATTATTACTGCAGTGATTTACAAAAAATGAATCTACCACTTAGTGAATCATTTTATATATTTCAATATTTTGAATGCTAAAATTCCCTGTTCCGAGGTAATTTAGAACTTTTTCCCCTTTTTCCCTTTTTCCCTTTTACTACTAAATTTCCCTGCGCCGAGGGAAATTTCCCTGCACCTGGCAACACTGTCTCCACCTCCAGTTCAATTTCGAATTCGTGTCAGTTCGTCGAATGTAGCTTAAAGCGCAACGCTGCTTGCTTAGATATATTGATTGGCAAAATGTAATCAAACACTGATTGATTGGTTCGGCACCACCAGTCGGAGGCTTCGAGACCTTGACACCTCAACCTTCTTATGCTCTTGGTGGTACCGTTTATGTGAAGAGACGAGTAGCACTTATAAATTTCAACAATCTTTTCACTAGGTACTTCTTGGAGAAATCCTCCTTTGGGTACTCTAGTCCTAGGAGTGAAGATGTTTCCTCCTCTTCCATGCACAACCGACAGATAGGTTCCTCCCTATATATATTATATACCAATTGTATGCATGTGCTTCCTTAGCCGTCCTTTCCTTATCTGGTCCCTGGTGAAGTGTAATATTTCGTTAGTCAGCGAGTCTGAGGGTTTTTTGACCAGGACCAGGACCAGGCTGTGTTCTTGCTTTGGCACGTGGCCCCAGTGCGTCTGATGTTTAGTTTGAGATGTATAACCACGAGCAGCAGTTTTTGATATTCCAAATACTGTTTCAGACCCTAGCTTTCTAGGGTGTCTGCCGTTTCGTTGACTACCATACCGTTGTGCCCGGGACCCACTTAAGAGTTACTCTATTATGGTTTGCCAGGGTTAAGAGTTTTTGTAGGCAGTCCCAGACCAGTCTAGATTTGATCTGGGGACATGCTAAAGATTTCAATGCTGTCTGACTATCTGAGAGTATAAGGATCTTTTGGCATCCATACCTCCTTTCGATGTTCATTTGCAAACACGTGTCAATAGAGTAGATGCATGCTTCCAACCCATCCCAGTTTAGCTGGATATGGTATGGTTGGTTGTCGTTAATTGTGGCCAACATGTTATCACTTTTCATTTCAAGAAGCGAGTTTGTGATTCTGGAATTCCCATGGCATACCATTGTTTTGCAGCCATAGTCGCTTCCGCCTTAACACTGGATTTCTCTTTATTTAACTAGTAGACCCAACCTACTTTGACTGAACCGTCTTGGCTCAAAGTTTCCCTTTGTCTGACATATTATAGTATTATCTCTCATGTACGGCGAATATACTTTGCTTGTATCTTTTCACTGCTCGGGCGCCATTTATAACCCTCCGTAAGGGTAGTTACGTATTGCCGGGTAGGGTCGTACAGTCAGAGACAGGATTCCAATATAAAATGAAGGTTTATTCTTAAAAATACTACATACAGTTGCTATTTACAATAGGTATGTAGATTTAACAGCTAGCCTAAAATAAATAATTCTGTTGCTGGGACTTCGTCGTAGCACCGTACACTAACTAACGACAAGTAAATTCACTTCGTCGATTCAGCGAATACCGAAAATTTCCTTACCCCGCCTATCGTCTGCTGATTTTTGGTGAGTTTAAATCGAGAAAGTGTTGAGTACAGGGGTAGCGTGGCGGTAACGGGGAGTAGGGCGCCAGAGAAACGATGTACCACAAATTTCAAACGTTCCGACGCAAGTGAATTTACTTGTGGTTAGTTAGTGTACGGTGGTCATAGGTAACGTGTTCTGACTGTGGAGTTTCGACAGGAAGAATACCCAAAGATTCGTACTGTAAAAGCAACGGAGTATCCCTAAGTAAATACCTTAATGAAAGGAAATTGAGGAGAGTGCGAAAGTCAATACCTTCCACACTCTATCGGGTTTCTGGATACACGCTGAAGTCAATACCTTCAGCGTGACGAAGTATCCCTAAGTCAGTACCTTAGAGACGGGAGATTCAGGAGAGTGCGAAAGTCAATGGATCAGTTCCAACCTGATCCAGTGCAGAGTGATAACTAGTCCAAAGATCAGTTCCAGTTACTAGTCCAGCCGGCCTTTTTGCGAGGGGTAGGTACGCTTTTACAGCGGTAGGTAAACAACCGTAAACGAGTACATACTAGACGGGTGCGAGGTACGAATTTGAGTATTTACATTTGTAGATTAGTCCAGTTCAGTTGATTTGAGAAATTGAACCGCGACTGATTTATAGGGGCCTGTGAGTGACTGTGTGTAGTGCATATTGTAAATTTTTTGTTAGGAGGATGTCAAATAAAAGAAGCCCGATATGATTGGAATAATACTCGTGCCTGAATAAATTATCGGTTCGGATCAGTTCCATTAGTCCAACCCGCCGGATCTGATCCAATGGATCAGTTCCAGTACAGGTTAGCCATCCCTAGTCAGTACCTTGCCAACCGGAGAAGGAAGCCCACCGAGTTAATACCTCGCTAGACTGACTGCTGCGATTCTCGGTCGTGCTTTTATATCTACACTGGCTTGACAAAAACTGCTTTGGGGAACATCGTTACAAGGTATTCACTGGAAAATAAATGTTAATCCCTAAAAATTACAAGTTTAAACGCGATTGTTAGCGATTGGGAAAGAGTCGGTAAACATGTTCACTTAGATGTTCAAAGCAATTCTATTATAGAAACGGTTTCCGTAACGTTCAGCATAATTTTTACCTTTTCTTAATTTTCCATGAATAATCAACTAATGAATTAACTTAAGAGTGAATAGCGATCGTAATAATATTTGTAGAAAGTTTCCTCTTTAGGTACCTAAAAATGTTACCAGTAGTGTGGCTAAATAAGTTTTCACTCGAAAAATGTTTAAGGATTAAAACCAAACTCATTAGTACTGTTGGTCTACACCCTTTTATAGCATCGATCTGAAATTTCAGCAGAAACGGACTGCATAACGAAATCAAATTATGTTGCGTTTTTCTGTTAATTTGTTTGATTCACTTCTTTTTACTTCACATCTCGAAAAAAATGTATTGTTTATCAATTGGTGTTTGTTTTTTGAAAATTAACAATTTAGAACCTTTTACTATAATTTTTTAACACGTGGGATGCCCAAACTTATACCAATAATAACTTTTTGTTGAAAACCCCTTAATAAATAAGTTTCCCATATGGTGAATACTTTGGAGATGACACTGTATGTGAAACTCACTAAAAATCATAAGAGTTCTATACTGTGATCAAATTCTCTGCATTTATATACCAACATGCGGATCGAATGAGCGCAATTGCAATAGGAATTAAGCTTCCTCTCATATCGTTCATGTCCTCTCTCTTATGTAGAGTTTGATAATATTTAGTTACAATAGTAACCACTCAATATATATTGACTACTATTAACATCACTATAAACAAAATGAATGTACTGCAAGGTGAGTATCTGATGAAAATATATATCTACTACATTCGTAAAAAAAAATAAACGAAATGTTGTGTGTACGTTTCTTTATATAAGGGTTTACAACGTTTTTTTTTAAATTTTAATTCCAAATCTTCGTCGCTGGATTCATAACCCAAATAATCACTGGCATCCGAATCATTCATTGTATTTTTTAAACTTTAAGGAATACAAAAATATTAAAATAATATCCTAGAAAACTTAACCTCAACTTCTGAAAAAACAAATCGACATTAAATTAAACATCACTGCGCATGCCTCTGACAAATCGATTCAACAATTCTTGCTTCGGACCGCGAACCGTTTTCAACATCCTTGAACTAGTTCCAGAACAGTTCACGTTACAATGGAACAATGAACCAATTTAGTTCCGAACCGATTCCGTTATGTTCGATCGAACATTTTCATTTGCGCGTGCCCCGCCAAGTTCTGAACTGATTCTAGACCTTGTTGGAACGAACCTATAGTATCGTTCTTGGGACGGTACAAAAACTGTACCAACTGGAAGGGGTGGATAATGAAAATGTTGATTTGTGTATTTGAGTGAAAGATGATGGAAAATGGTGCAGTTGCACGATAATTTTCGATTTTAAGTATATTTGAGTGGTTTGTGTGTTCTTTTTAGTAGAATTTAGGGTTTTTGAGTGATTCCTAGTTCCGTTGACTGTTTTGGACTGTTACCCATTATGTTAAATTGTGCGGTATTGGATTCGTTCAGAAACCATTCCTAATTCGAGTTTGCGCACTACACAGTACTCGATACGATTCCATAATGTTTCATAAATGCCATCTGGAACAAACCTATTGACTACTTCTACTATACAGGGTGTAACAAAAAGGTAGGTCATAAATTAAACCACATATTCTGCCACATATTCTTGCCCCACAAATGTGTATATAAAAAGGTTACCAATTGAAAATTGATTTTTAACTTCCCGCTAAGAAAATCAATGATTCTTCCTAATGATTTTCGAAAAACGTTATTGTTTTTACCGTTTCAAAAAAATCGGGGTTTCAACAAATCTCGACGTTTTGAAGCCCTAAGAAGCTTTCCTGACTATTTTTACGATGATGTCCGTACGTCTGTATGTATGTATGTGTGTGTGTGTGTGTGTGTAAATCTCTTATAACTTCTGAACGGCTTGACCGATTTGATCGCAGTTGATGTCATTCGAAAGGGCTTCGCCAAACTTATACTTCCTGTAAATTGGAACCAATTCGGACTGGTAGATTTCGAGAAATTGCAAAAAAAGTTGTTTTTTTTTCATTTTTTCAAAATATCTCCGAATTGGCTGAACCGATCGACCTCAAAAACTAATCAGCTCTTAACCTTGAAAACCCACATCTATCGCTTCCAAGTGCGTCAGAATCGGTTGATGCGTTCGTGAGATATCGTTGTCGAAAAAAATCGAAAAAAAGTGTTTTTTTGTAATAACTCCGAAATGTTCCATCAGATTAATTTTTTTGTTCGACATTTTTTATAGAGAACAAAAAACTGCATCGATCGCCTCCAATCGCGTGAAATTCGGTTAATTCATTTAAAAGTTATAGCAGTTTGAAAATTAAAAAAATCGTGTTTCATCGAACTTTGATAAGACTTTTGAGCTCGAAGAGCTCAAAAGTATCGAATAGCTTTATCTTTGAGCTCGGAGAGCTCAAAATAACACAAAAATTAAATTTTTGAGCTTCAAGAGATCAAAAACATCGCAACTAGCGACAAAATCGCATGCGATTGAAAATTGAATTTAGCGGGAAGTTGCAGGGATGGCCTTTAGGGTCAACCGATTTCCAAATTTTTTTCAATATTTCGAGACATGTTTGGAAATTATGTTGATGCCAATGTCGGATTGTATCCGTGGCAACGACAACTGTTTATTAAATGGATATTTAATAGCTAACTACTACAAAGTTTTGGTAGCATAATAAAAACTCCTAAAAAACACTAAGGGGCAAAATAGTTTCAAAAGTAATATGTTTAATTATTGGTACCACAATATTTGTTAAATTGTAACGTACACAAAAATTTGAGGGGGTTTAGCAGATCTCAATTCCCATAAAATGTTAACGGGATGAAATGGTTATGTCATTTTTGTTTGGAAAGATGCTCTATTCATAAGAAATCCACTTGTCAATTTTCATTGTAATATGTCAAACGTTTATCGAAATATTTGAAAAAATTAATTTTGGTAACTTCGAAGGGATGTAACTTTTTTTGTATGCACATTTGTACTAAGGCAAGTTTTACGTTTAGTCGAGTTATTTTTAATTCCAGAAAATGTGGTGTGGCTACCTTTTTGTTACACCCTGTATATAATCCGTTTTTCTCCAAATAACTAACGATTTCCAATATAGAATTTTATGTTGAGAAAAAGTTTCGGTTATAGACTCAAATCAACACGATATAAACTCTTATGAAATTAGTTTAACGATCAATGAAAAATTTTGATAGCTAAATGAAGCGACCATATAATTTTCAGTAATCGTTTAATTTAGTTAATCGCTTTGCTTTGGATATAATATGGAATTATAGTGGTTTTTGTTATTCTCATTAAATTTATTTGCCGATAATTTTAATTATATTTAATGTATATTTGTTCCAATGCGGAGATTATTTAGGGTTTTTTGGCGAAAATAGATTATTGCTCGGTAATATCATTGTTTAATAATATAGAGATAGTTAGTGAAGCTTACGGGAAATAAATTTGAAGAAAATGGGATACAGCGATAGATGGCGACTGTGTTTGCAGCTCCACCATGTGTGATCGTCGCCATATTTTATCCAATTTTATTTTCTATACGAAATGAACTTTATAAATTTCAAATGTTGTTTTATTTAAGACAGTAGCAAGGAGCAATTTTCGTATATCATTGAACTTGCCTTATTAATTTTTGAATTGTTTAATTATTATTGTATTTAATGTATTTGCTACACAGAATTCTTCTAGTTAGATTGAGTTGAAAAAAAAATGCACAGGGTTGTATTTTGGGCTGACTATCTTTGATTTTGATCTACTTTAATTACCCCACCCCCGCTCTTAGGGGATAGAGGTAACTTTGTGAAATAATTATAAAAATCAATTTTCAAATTTGGTATCATATTCGACGTAGTTTTTTTACGTATATACCTAAAATTTAATCTAGATGACTTTTTTGTAGAAAGTTATACAGAAGAAATGTTATCAAAAAATTAATTATTTAATGAATATAACAATCTCCATTATACTGTAATGTTTCTGTTATTTATTTAAATAGTTTTCACTTGTGGGAAAAAATTATACACACTGTGGCTAATTACTATCTATTGATTTATTTATTAAACTTAATTTACACTCGGTATAATAGTTCTAATTTATTTTTACCACTTGAATATTACACTATTTTTCTTCACTATTTCATTCACTGTCCGAATACTAAGAACTTATGTAAACTGTCTGTGAACTAACTCTTTGTCTTCGTTTCACTAATTGTCAACTCACTCAAAAACCTGCGTATATATAGTCTTTATCAACTCTCGAAAATTCTACAGTTTTCTACGCTCGTCGTATGCGTAAACAAAACCTTATTCCAGAATGTTCTCGAAAGGAGCGCAGCCACCAAAATTTAGTCGAGAGTCAGAGCCCGGCTTTGAGTTTTTGACTTCGCAACGGATAATCGAAACTTCACCAAAAGGACTCACGTTGTATGTTTCAGTATACTTACAATACTTAATAATAATTATAACTGACAGGGTAGACATTGAATTGACGTAAGCGTACTAACTAGATGTACCTAGTCTGGTTAAGAGAAACAGGCGTTTTCATCGGTGATGCTGTAAAAATGACAAAACTGTCATCATTAAATGACACATTTGATATAGGAGTAAATTTATCAAACGTAATAGCAAAAGTGCTTCAAATTTTATCGATAAATTTTTTGTCTTCCACGAAAACTTTTATTTTGAAAAAATACGAACACAAAACGATCGATAAAATTACGAGTCCGTAAAAGTTGCAGTGACGTATATGCGATTTTATATACATAAATTAAATTGTCAAGAATTTTTTTTTGTCAATTATTTATCACTGTACATCTATTATATCCTTCGCCATTTTGCATATTACATAAAGATTGATATCTTCAAGTAATACATTTCTCATTTTTAATCACTCTGTAAAATATTCATTTTCCATTTTTCCGATAATAATATGAAATTATGAACCAAACGGCATAATTTCAACCACACAGTCTGATATTCACTCTAAACTATGCAGAGTTCGCTATCGCTATCACCATTATATGTCCATGCAAATACTATTATATGGGTGTTGTTATGATGTCATTATTTTTGAAGTAAATTGGTCAGAGATTATTACATAAAATTTATTTATAATACACAAAGGGGTAAGGAATTTAATATAACAATATTATAGAAAATTGCATTTGACTGGGAACTTCGTTATGACATATTACAAAGAGCTGTGGAAACGTTCTAGAACGGAGGCCTAAAACATTGAACTGTCTGGCATAAGAGAAGTTTATCGCGTTTACCAAAAGGATAAGATAAATTTAAAAGTTGTTTTTTTAAAAATATCCGCAGTCTACCCAATATTTTAACCTTTCGATGAATATTTAAGGAATTTTAAAAGCGCGAAACGTCCCTCTTGATTACGAACTTCGAAATTAAACACATTTCCTTGGAATTCTTAAAAAAGTTAACGAAGTAGTTCGTTTCTCGAGAGTCCCTTTAATAAAATAAAACGGCCCGGACAAATTAGATTTATGAAAAAACAAAAAATATACAAATGGAATTTGTTCAAGCGGCGTCAAGACGGTATAGACCAGGACTATTTTCAAAAGGATAACAACAGTTTCTGAGGGATTTTTATTCACCCTTTCATTATCAGTGGAAATTAAAAACATTCAAGTTGTGAGATCTATTATAAAACCAAGACGGTAAATTTATTCATTATCTATCTATGGGAGCATCTATCCAACAACTTAGTGAAAAGTTGTTACCTAGTTCGTTAACTAACAACCGTCTCTTCAATAACTCTCCAATAAATAGAATAACTTGATCAACGTTAGAGAGCTTGGAAACACTCATTTTTTTAAAAGAGGTATTTGCAAAATATGCAGGAGAAGAATATTTTCAACAGCTTCATGTTTGTTTGAAAATATCCTGGACTATTCTGGACTGTCGAGATCGTTTTGTCTTTTGCTAATTTGACACAGGTGGCCGTGCTGGGATGCGCTATAACTTTCATACTTTTATACTATACTCAAGTTTTTCTCCAGAAAGTGAATGATAATAAATTTCTAACAAAAAGAAGCTCAACTTTTTATTTGTTATGAAAGTTAAGAATTCAATTTGCATAATGCCACTGTGTATACTTTCCTCAGATGTCACTTAATTAATTTAATTTCGGAATCCAGCTTCTAGATACGAATATTATTTCTATCTACTAATAATACACCTTCATTCAAAAAGATGGAAAAAGAACAAGAACACAATAACAAACCCAAAATCCTTCAGACTTCTGACAAATTAGTTTATCATATAGTTTGTGCTTAAAACGATGAAAAAAGCTATTGAAAATTATATTATAATGTAAATCCTAGAGAGACTACCTCTCCACCCACATCAGTATGCTTAGAGGACAAGCAGAACTACGGACACTGCACTGGTACAGCTGATGGAGGTGCCTTTTATAACCAAGAAACTGTAGTATGTGCGTTTTTGGACAAAGAAGGTGTCTTTGACAATACTCCACATGAGGCTGTCAAAAAATCATTAAATACAGAAGGTGTATGTATGTACCCCCTTACTTTCTACTTAGTTCCTGAGTAAAGTCTCAGAGACTAGTAGCTCCTTTATTCCTATTTCCCGGAGGAATTTTAGGATATCTGCAGGCTTCAACTAATGTAAATGTCCATCTTCTATCCAGTAATCTCCTAGGTATTGTGCCCTAGGATTCTGAATTGCTGTGCAATTCGCAAGAATGTGGATGGAGGTTTCCTCTTCCATGCCACATAATCTACATTCTTCTTCCTCCACTACTTTGAGCTTTTTCAGATGCCCATTCAGGCGGCAATGTCCCGTTAGGATCCCTGTTAAAACTCTTAGTGCAGTTTTACTGTGACTTATGCATTCATTTGATCTCAACAGGTTGTAGTCACCCAGAAGAATCTTTGATTGCCTAAGCCCTAGTAGATCTTTCCAATGGTCAGATCTTCTCTTTTTTCGGCTTTGTCTATTTATTCCAATATTACCTACACCCAAAAGGGTGTTTCAGTCCCCCTCTTTGCTAGTTCATCTGCTATTTCATTTCCTTCTATTCCAGTGTGTCCTGGAATCCTCAGTAAGGTGACTGTTCTCGCCTAGTTCATTGAGTTTGCCTGGGCAGTCTCACACCATTTTGAAACTGATTACACAAGACATTATGATAATTCTTCGCCTTCAATATACTTTATCAATATTGAACTGGGCACACTTTCTAATGGCGTTAATATCCGCTTGGAAGACGCTTGGGGATTTTCACAAGCTTTCAGAGTATTTGGTTCCTGGCCCGTACACTCCTAGTTCCTTCTATTGTTTTAAGCCGTCTGTGTTTTAGAATTTTCTCCTGGCTGTTATGACAATATCATCGGCATATCTTTGGCAGGATATTCTGAGGTCAGTCAAACCATACAGGAGTTCGACAACCGCCAGGCACCACATTAATGAGGATGCTACTCCTCCCTGTGGACATCCTCTGCTACTCTAGTGCTGAGCAGTTCTGACATCCATTTGGATGTTGTGCTGTCTACACCTCTTCTATTTAATGCTATTTTGACAGCATCATGAGGAGTATTGTCAAGGGAGGTGTATCCATCACAACAACTAAATGGATGTCGGAACTGCTCACCACTAGCACCGTACATAAACAATGAATAGTAGACTCACTCTAAGCTCATTCCAGCGCAATGTTTATCTCACTCGGTCTGCGATACTACTCTTTTTCGGGATTTTAAAGTTTGAAGTTTATAGTTTGGAGGTACGACAGGCTGGAGGACTGTCTTTGCTGAGAACTATTTAATGATTATTACGGGATATTTTTTAAAAATAAAAAGCCGCAAAACCAGAGGATGCCCATAAGGAAGAGCAGCATCCCCGTTAATGAGCAGTACTTCAAACAATCGACCAATTACTGTTCCTTCAATATTTTGTAACGTTAATTTCGTTCACTTTACTTTCCTCCAGTTAATTAATAATAAATTATAGTATGGGCGGCGAATAGCCAGTCCTTTCTAATGCCAACACCGAGAAATGTTTCGAGGCTGAATATATTTACTGTCGACGAGAGTCGAAATCAACGTTTCCATACGGGCCGAACGAGTTCCGTCTGTCGTGAAAATATCCACTGCTATTTGTTATTCCCACTTCGACCTCGTTCTTAACTCTTCTACCAATTATTAATTAAATGTGAATTAAGAATTCACTATTGAAAGGTAAATTCCTTTCCTGGTCAAAGCGTCTGAGCTTGACATGAACATGAGACGTAAGTCTGTTATCTTTCATATGATTTCCTGTATTTAAACAGTGGCAAAGAGGTTTCATTCTTTTCTTTCCTGTGAACATGTGCTATTGAAGCAATCGTATCTTATCTTAAAAAAGTGCATTCATGTGAATGGTAAGTTATTTTGCTTAAATGTATGTTAACTAAGTTATTTCGCTTAAATGTAAGTTAACTATTCTTTCTTAGCAGTTTTCCGCTTTCATATTTGTATTATGTAGCAATGTCGTTCCAGTGCCAGGAATATATATCGATATGATTTTGTTTTTTTTTGGTTCTTTCATATTTCTTTTCAGATTTTCTTTGAAGATATTTCAAACCTTTTTAAAATATATACATATTTAATATATGTCTATATTTACCGGTATAGAATCAATTATTCGATTTTATTGTTTTTTTATTTGATTATTTTTTTTTATTAAAATACAGTATGTATGAACCACGTTTTTAAATGATTTTCTTTAACATTGTTATCAAATTCATACTTCAGACATCCTGGATTTTGTAAAGTTGGGTAAATTTGTTCTTGATACTATTATTGTTCCTTAGCACTTTACTTGGGACACTTTACTGGAACTTTATCTGAGACTTTACCTGGAACTTTATCCAGAACCTCATCTGTACCTTGATTAGGAACTTTAGCAAGGACTCCATCTGAACCAGGACCGTATCCAGGATATCACTACCTATATCTGGAATATTACCAGGACTTTATTTGGAACCATGGGAAGTAACATATATATATTTCACCAATCGCTTCTTCAACATAGAACAACTCAATAAATAAAAACTAGTCATTTATTTTTTTTGTTTAATTGTTTTTCTAAAAGTCAATATACAACATGTAAATTTAATAACGTTGTTCATAGAGTTTATTTTCCCTTCCAATATTCCAGGATTTGTCGCTATAATGCTGATGTGAGTAACAAATAGACTAGTATTATTCAGGGTGGCGCCCACTTACCTTTCTTAACTTTCATAATTTTTCTTTTATTAATTTCAGTAACTTGATTAATTATTAACTTCCTTCAGTACCTTAATTAAAATAAATTTCAAGTAGGATTACCCGAGAACCGGTAAGTCTACTCTCTGAATTTGTACTAGTTTGGTCTCAGAATCTACACCTGAGATGCTCTCTAAACTGAGTAGCCGTTGCAATTTTCAAAAATATTTGAGTATAGCTACCTGAAGAGACTTAATACCTACTTACAGTGTCATAATATTATTGTAAGCAGCCAGACTGAGTTGATCATAACAATTTATTGAAAAAGCTAAAAAATATTGGTATCTTTGAAGTGGATTGAGTCTTATTTATATAACAGCATACAATATGTTAGTTTACCTAATTTAACGGATAATTGTATTGGTAAGAGTGAGTCAGGTTATGTGTGCAATAGTATTGGTGTTCCGCAGGGGTCTGTTTTGGGACCAATCTTGTTTTTGGTTTATATAAATGATATTGTAAATATAAGTTCGACCACTCACTTTACATTGTATGCAGATGATACGTCGGTTCTTATTTCGGATAAATTCAATGTCCTTTTAGAAAGTAAATGTAATGATCTTTTTTCCAGTTTATACAGTTGGTTTTCTAAAAATTCACTTCATTTCGAAATATTTTGCCAATGATATACCGATGGAATTGTCATAACAGCCCTTCCAAAATAAAATGTCTGCTACTTCTGATAAGTATTTTCCGAATTAAATATGTGCTAGGTTTTATTTATTATTTTATATGAAACTTTCATCTCAATTTAACCAAAATTTATCTTCCTCTAAAGTAATATCTAGCTCTAAATATTTCAGAATAAGTTATAGTCCAAACGAGGTTTTTTAATAAAACCTCGTCATAATGGGAATAGCACTACGAGCCAGCCAAAGGCGACTAGATACTGGACATGTTTAATATTTGCACTGAGCAACCCTATGATTCCTGAAATGGCACATTACAATTCCTATTTTCTAGGAAAATGTCATACGAATCCGCTTGTTTTGAATAACGGTTATGTTATTATTGTTGTTCTTTTTTACGCAGCTTCTTGCTATTATAAAAACCGATTAGCAGTTAAGCTTTATTGGGCCTTAACCCTTCACACACTTCAGAGATGATTGAATTGATATTGTAAAGTCATAATTATCTGAATCCTTTTAATTTCTAAACATATTATATTAATAATCCGATTGATTACCGAATTAGATATGTCTTTTTCATTTCCCTATTATATAGAAATAAAATTTGCCCTTTTATCGTATTACCTTGGAAAACCCTCCACTTTGTATTGAAAAAGTTTCTTGTGCTCCAGGGGAAGTATATCGGAAATAATCTTACTTGATGAAAGATTTTCAAATAGGGATCAGCACAGAGGAGTGTTCGTAACTTTTTTAAAGGATATAACAATATTAAAAAGTAGAAATTTCAATGAACATTATCATAATACTATAGTTTATATGATATATACACCATAACAACTATTTTTTTTAAGTTGAAACAAAACTAAAAGATTTCCAAAAGTTTGAGGATAAAATTTTCCCTACTTTTACTCCATTTTATTATTCTTTGCATCTACTAAATTTAGTGCACTTTCCCCCTCCCCCAAGTACGCCTTTGATATCCTACACACATGGCCTTACACACGAGCGTCTTGTAATCTTTATGGAATAAGAATGTAGTTTCAGACAGATCGAGTTTTGGGAAGTTTGAAATTGAGAAATATTTTTAGAGTTTTCCGTACGCATCACAGGATAAGGACGTGTGTGATGTAATGCGCAAGAATATTCTTTCCAAACTTCTGTTTAACATAATGTCATATTTTTTATTTCAACTCACTTTGAAAAGCTTTAAAGAAATATAGGGAAGTTTATGCTTATTCCTGAAAAATAAAGGTATTGGAAACATAAACATTAGGGATAAGAAATGGGATGATTCAGTTTCACTGATAGTTGTATTTATTTAGAACCTTTATAAATTTGATAGAATAGAAATTGTGTACTGGGTGGCCAGAGGAGAATGGAGAATGTTATGACTAAAGTGGCCAAAAAAACACCTGGAAATTATTTTCAGTTTCCGAATATGACCGCGAGGGGGTGTAACCACCATCTAAATGATTAAAATGATTTTTTACTGAAATACACCAAGGCTTCTAAAAATTAAGCTTTCTTCGAGTAATTGCCACCTTAGGTATGTATGTATAGTGCGACAAACCTATCTGAAGCTAGGTACGCGGCATCGGTAAGAGGCGAGGAAACATGGCCGATTTCTGTCATAAACATACCAGTGGCTTACTTACCTATAAATATTAGCAATCACCTCTCTAGTTTGGAGCCCTACTAGATCTTTCCAATGGTCAGATCTCTTTTCTTCGACTTTGCCTATTTCTTCCAATATTACATTGGAGCTGATACCGAAAAAGGTTTCCGGCCTCCAAAAGGGTGTTTCAGTCCCCTCTTTGCTAGTTAATCTGCTATTTCATTTCCTTCTATTCCAGTGTGTCCTGGAATCCACAGCAGGATCACGATGTTATTCCCGCCTAGTTCATTGAGTTTGACTAGGCATTCCCATAACATTTTGTGTGTGGAAGATACTTGGGGTTTTTTCCCAAGCTTTCAGAGTGTTTGGTTCCTGGCCCGTATCCTAGTTCCTTCTATTGCTTTTGAGCCGTCTGTATACCATTTAATGGCATTCTATCCAAGTCTGGTAATGGTATTAGGATCCCACTCCTTCTACCTAGATATTTGACTTCTTGTCTCAATTCAACCTCGCTTCCATCAAGTTTAATTATAATGGGGATTGCCTCCTTAAATCTTGTATCCAGGATATTCTTTTGGTCGCTTTATTCATAATATTTTGTACCGAAAATCTCTATGACGAATAGTTTCTGAGATACAGCATTTTGCATTCTTATCTGACCACCCGGTAAATATCTGTAATGTTTTCTGCAGCTGATTCTAACGATTTTCTTCTATAACTCGTTTAAATCATCTCCAGAAGCTAGTAGAAAATAAATGAGTATACTTTTTGTTCTAAATTTGTGGTCAATAACTATAAATTTTAAATATTGCAATCTGAAGTTGACATTACAATAAATTTGTCTACAAACAATCATAATAGACACAAATAGTCACGAATGGATTATTTGTCACCTCGACGATTGTTAGAAAATATATGTGAAAACTGTTCTTCTTCGGACCTTTTTTATGAGCGTCATTTCCATATTTTACTACAACATAAAAAATTCTATATTTGTATCTAGACTGTTTTTAAATCCGGGGACAGGAATATTCTTCAGGGACGTCTTCAATCGAATTTACAACTAATTCCTTAATAAAAAAGTTTGTCAATATTAATAAATTGTACGCCAAATATTGGGAATTGAAAGAGAGGGAGAAAGAGATAGAAAGAGAGAAAAGACAGAGAAACAGAGAGAGAAAAAGAGAGAGAAAAAGAGAGAAAGCATATGGTTGATTATCATCGAAACCCGCACCAAACCTAAGGGAAATTGAGTCCCAGTCGAATTGAATTTAAAAAAAATAATTCCTTAATAAAAAATGTTAGATGTCAATATTAATAAATTGTACGCCAAATATTGGGAATTGGAAGAGAGGGAGAAAGAGAGAGAAAGAGAGAGAAAGAGAGAGAAAGAGAGAGAAAAAGAGAGAGAGAAAGAGAGAGAAAAAGAGAGAAAGCATATGGTTTATTATCATCGAAACCCGCACCAAACCTAAGGGAAATTGAGTCCCAGTCGAATTGAATTTAAAAAAACTAATTCCTTAATAAAAAAAGTTAGATGCCAATATTAATAAATTGTACGCCAAATATTGGGAATTGAAAGAGAGGGAGAAAGAGAGAGAAAGAGAGAAAAAGAGAGAAAAAGAGAGAAAAAGAGAGAAAAAGAGAGAAAAAGAGAGAAAAAGAGAGAAAAAGAGAGAAAAAGAGAGAGCAAAAGAGAGAAAGAAACATATGGTTTATTATCATCGAAACCCGCACCAAACCTAAGGGAAATTGAGTCCCAGTCGAATTGAATTTAAAAAAACTAATTCCTTAATAAAAAAAGTTAGATGTCAATATTAATAAATTGTACGCCAAATATTGGGAACTGAAAGAGAGGGAGAAAGAGAGAGAGAAAGAAAGAGAAAAAGAGAGAGAAAAAGAGAGAGAAAAAGAGAGAAAGCATATGGTTTATTATTATCGAAACCCGCACCAAACCTAAGGGAAATTGGGTCCCAGTCGAATTGAATTAAAAAAACTAATTCCTTAATAAAAAAAGTTAGATGTCAATATTGATAGATTGTACGCCAAATATTGGGAATTGAAAGAGAGGGAGAAAGAGAGAGAAAGAGAGAGAAAAAGAAAGAGAAAAAGAGAGGAAGTATATGGTTTATTATCAACGAAACCCGCACCAAACCTAAGGGAAATTGGGTCCCAGTCGAATTGAATTTAAAAAAACTAATTCCTTAATAAAAAAAGTTAGATGTCAATATTAATAAATTGTACGCCAAATATTGGGAATTGATAGAAAGGGAGAAAGAGAGAGAAAAAAAGAGAGAGAAAGAGAGAGAAAGAGAGAGAAAAAGAGAGAGAAAAAGAGAGAAAGCATATGGTTTATTATCATCGAAACCCGCACCAAACCTAAGGGAAATTGAGTCCCAGTCGAATTGAATTTAAAAAAACTAATTCCTTAATAAAAAAAGTTAGATGTCAATATTAATAAATTGTACGCCAAATATTGGGAATTGAAAGAGAGGGAGAAAGAGAGAGAAAAATAGAGAAAGCATATGGTTTATTATCATCGAAACCCGCACCAAACCTAAGGGAAATTGGGTCCCAGTCGAATTGAATTTAAAAAAACTAATTCCTTAATAAAAAAATAAATTGTACGCCAAATATTGGGAATTGAAAGAGAGGGAGAAAGAGAGAGAAAAAGAGAGAGAAAAAGAGAGAAAGTATATGGTTTATTATCATCGAAACCCGCACCAAACCTAAGGGAAATTGAGTCCCAGTCGAATTGAATTTAAAAAAACTAATTCCTTAATAAAAAAAGTTAGATGTCAATATTAATAAATTGTACGCCAAATATTGGGAATTGAAAGAGAGGGAGAAAGAGAGAGAAAGAGAGAGAAAAATAGAGAAAGCATATGGTTTATTATCATCGAAACCCGCACCAAACCTAAGGGAAATTGGGTCCCAGTCGAATTGAATTTAAAAAAACTAATTCCTTAATAAAAAAATAAATTGTACGCCAAATATTGGGAATTGAAAGAGAGGGAGAAAGAGAGAGAAAAAGAGAGAGAAAAAGAGAGAGAAAAAGAGAGAAAGTATATGGTTTATTATCATCGAAACCCGCACCAAACCTAAGGGAAATTGAGTCCCAGTCGAATTGAATTTAAAAAAACTAATTCCTTAATAAAAAAAGTTAGATGCCAATATTAATAAATTGTACGCCAAATATTGGGAATTGAAAGAGAGGGAGAAAGAAAGAGAAAGAGAGAAAAAGAGAGAAAAAGAGAGAAAAAGAGAGAGCAAAAGAGAGAAAGCATATGGTTTATTATCATCGAAACCCGCACCAAACCTAAGGGAAATTGAGTCCCAGTCGAATTGAATTTAAAAAAACTAATTCCTTAATAAAAAAAGTTAGATGCCAATATTAATAAATTGTACGCCAAATATTGGGAATTGAAAGAGAGGGAGAAAGAGAGAGAAAGAGAGAGAAAGAGAGAAAAAGAGAGAAAAAGAGAGAAAAAGAGAGAAAAAGAGAGAAAAAGAGAGAGCAAAAGAGAGAAAGCATATGGTTTATTATCATCGAAACCCGCACCAAACCTAAGGGAAATTGGGTCCCAGTCGAATTGAATTTAAAAAAACGAATTACTTAATAAAAAAAGTTAGATGTCAATATTAATAAATTGTACGCCAAATATTGGGAATTGAAAGAGAGGGAGAAAGAGAGAGAAAGAGAGAGAAAAAGAGAGAGAAAAAGAGAGAAAGAGAGAGAAAGAGAGAGAAAGAGAGAGAAAGAGAGAGAAAGAGAGAGAAAGAGAGAAAAAGAGAGAAAAATAGAGAAAAAAAGAGAAAAAGAGAGAAAAAGAGAGAGCAAAAGAAAGAAAGAAACATATGGTTTATTATCATCGAAACCCGCACCAAACCTAAGGGAAATTGAGTCCCAGTCGAATTAACTGAAACTTGGGTCACGTACGTTAAAGAACTCCCTATAAAACAATTACCACTTGTACTTTTCAAGGCGGAGCGGTAACACATACATGGTTTGTTTTGCAGGCGGCCATGGCTACAGGATGAAGTGGCGCATTTATAGAAATACGGATTGAAATGCTGGTTGAATATGGAAATCGTCGAGGGCAAATTTAAAATAAGTAAAGGATAACAACTTGGCATCGCTGCTGGTGGTACCTACTCCTTCTATGCTTGGTTTGGGATTAGATAAGCAATCGATGGTTTTACATACCTCCATACTGCGGTGGATCGATTGTGGTACGATCTAGCGGCACGTGTCGAAAGTAGGTAATCAGAAACTGTTAATTAGTGTGCAGCTACTTACATTTCACTAATTTAATAATGTCAATGTTGGCATGCTTCAATTATAAACTAGATATTTCATTGTTCCTGTGAGAAACCAAGACACATCCCTTAATATATTTGTTATATTGATAAAAGTGAAAAAATTGTGTTAGCATAATTTTTTTATGTGCTTTAACCTCTTTTATATTTTACCGGAGAATTTTGGAATTCTGTGCTTTTTTCTGACGAGACAAAATTTTTTTTGGTTTGCCTTTCGAGGAGGAAGTGTTTTGGGCTAGGATTATGTCCATCGGCCGCACAGAATTAATCAATGTTCAGGGAGCAATGACTAGTGATAGATACCTCAGGGAGATTCTACATCCTCACGTGAGACTATGGCGAGCAGCTGTTGGTGACTTTTTAGTTTTTATGGACGATAACGCCCGTCCTCATCGCACCAGAGCTGTAAGTGAGTACTAAGAAACCGAAGGCATCAATCGTTTGGACCGGCCCGCCTTATCGCCAGACATGAATCCAATAGAATATGTTTGGTACATGCTTTCCAGTGCAGTGGCAGCCCGCAGAAATCCGCTCAGAAGGAATGGCGGAATATCCCACAACAGGATATCAGAACTGAGTTCGTGTCCCGATGGTTTCGCTTTTTCAATGTTCAGAATATTCTGTTTATAGGATTGTTCAGCTAGTCTGTTAAACGATGGAAAGTGAAATTTTTTTCGTGATTTACAGCAGTCCATCCCTGTGATCATCAGTCTTTCGGGCAAGACCCGTTGCCTACTCAATGATTTCCTATATCGCATGAAAACATAAAACTTTGTCGGTATTTGGCATCATCCGAATTTTCAATTTTGTGTAAATAAAGACATATTGGTGGTGTTTTTATTTTTATTGCGATGACCGTTTCGCAGTCCAGTTCGTTTATTTCAGAATTTATGGGAAAAATGTCGATTAGAATCGTTATGATACCGGTGAGATATGCCGTTTTATTTTTTATTAGAAAAGAGGTGGTTTATTACATATAAAATTAATTTCAACCGAAATACGACGGCAGATGCTGAATCTCTGGAGAAGCGTAAACTTTTATTGCAGTCTGAAATAGAAACGAAAGTTTAAGTTTATATACACGTCATAGAATAAATATGTATGTTGTCATTTTTCGCTTATGTATCTTTAAATAATTTTAGTTTTTACTACCAAGAAAGTATTCTCTGCTTCATAATTGTGGGATTTCTAAAAAAACGCCGACAAGTGCGAATTGGAAGATTGAGAAGAATCACAGGTTTTAAAGATGGAGTCACCCGTAAATTAATTTTGCCATAGGGGGGCCACTGCTGGTACTATAGAACGCCTATAAACGCCTCGGATCAGAATACAACTTGAATTTCATTTGTATATTATTATTTTCTTTATTTTATTGTTTTAACTTACCTTTTTTAAGCTAGCTCACCTATAACTCGGGAAAATGAAACTCTGACTCTCTTTGGGTTCCGGCGCTGATGAATTATTTTGTTTTATATAAATGTTAAGCATTTCAATCAACTATATTTGTTATGGGTCCAACAATTTTATTAGTTTTAATAAATTAGTTTTTTTTATTTTCTTTTATATTAAATGTTATCAGAAAAGAATTTCTGTTACGCTCATGGAAAGCATTCCTTACTACACTATCTTTGACATGACCACGTGTTTTAAAATTTTAATATCTATGATCCGTGTTGTGAGTTGCAAACAGTTTAGTTTGAAGTGATTTAATGGTCTGTAAAAACAAAATGAAAGTTTCACCATTTAGACAAAACAATAAAACAATTAAACAATAATATTATGATTGCATTTATATGAAAAATTACATGAGTATCAATTCCACTTCAACTAATAACGTAGGTAACAAAGAAAAACAATGAGAACACAGACACAAACTCAACCTAAAATAAAATGGTTCTTTCGATTTCGAGGTAAGTTATAATTTAGAATTCTATTAAAATAAAGCGTGTTAATGATTTAAAATTTTTTAAAGATGTACATATGATTAAATTCTGATTCTATTAGTTTTATTGGTACCAATAAATATCACTAACCTTCCACTACATTCGGAGTACTGACTCGATGAAGGTTTTTTCATTTACCTACGGGATTGCAATTTAGACTGGAATATTGAGAATTCAAATTCTCCTGGAACACAGGATCAACTCCACGTCGTCTTACAGGTATGTGTCTTTTTCACTTTTTTAAATGTTGACTTTCACTTTCTTTCTTGACTTTTTAATGCACTAACCTCAGTTTTTTCACTTTCTACCTCTTTTTATTTAATTTTTATACTTTTTTCAATTCTCAAATACTTTTACTGACACTTCTTAAAATTCGGCCTCCCTCACTACCTTTTTAAACTCAATAATCCCCGTTGCTAAGTGAATTTTTTTCTTATCACTTGATTTGTTTCTACCTACTTGTGAAAATTTTTAAATTTCTTATTCAGTGTCTCTTATAGTCCTTAATAAATTCACAAATTCAAACCTTTAAATTGTCCTTTTCAAGAAAAATCCCTGATAATATGAGTTAATCTTTAGCATGTGATACAAAATTTTCTATAATCAATAATTTAATTTGCATTCATGTAATCTTTTAAAAAATACCCAATGAATCTATACTATTACTTGTCTTGTCTTGTCTTGTTATATAAATGTTAAGAATTTCAATCAACCATATTTGTTATGGGTCCAACACTTTTATTAGTTTTAATAAATTAGTTTTTTTTATTTTCTTTTATATTAATTGTCATCAGAAAAGAATTTCTGTTACGCCCATGGAAAGCATTCCTTACTATCTTTGACCTGACCACGTGTTTTAAAATTTTAATATCTATGATCTGTGTTGTGAGTTGCAAACAGTTTAGTTTGAAGTGATTTAATGGCCTGTCTGAACAAAATGAAAGTTTCACTATTTAGACAAAATAGAGTGCAATGGATCTCAATTAAACAATAATATTATGAGTGCATTTATATGAAAAATTACATGAATATCAATTCCACTTTAACTAATAACGTAGATAACAAAGAAAAACAATGAGAACACAGAAACAAACTCAACCTAAAATAAAATGGTTCTTTCGATTTCGAGGTAAGTTATAATTTAGAATTCTATTAAGATAAAGCTTGTTAATGATTTAAAATTTATTATAGATGTGCATATGATTAAATTCTGATTCTACTAGTTTTATTGGTACCAATAAATATCACTAACCTTCCACTACATTCGGAGTACTGACTCGATGAAGGTTTTTTCATTTACCTACGGGATTGCAATTTATACTGGAATATTGAGAATTCAAATTCTCCTGGAACACAGGATCAACTCCACGTCGTCTTACAGGTATGTGCCTTTTCACTTTTTTAAATGTTGACTTTCACTTTCTTTCTTGACTTTTTAATGCACTAACCTCAGTTTTTTCACTTTCTACCTCTTTTTATTTAATTTTTGTACTTTTTTTTTCAATTCTCAAATACTTTTACTGCCACTTCTTAAAATTCGGCCTCCCTCACTACCTTTTTAAACTCAATAATCCCCGTTGCTAAGTGAATTTTTTTCTTATCACTTGATTTGTTTCTACCTACTTAAAATTTTTAAATTTCTTATTTGGTGTCTCTTATAGTCCTCAATATCTGTCTTTTTACTAATATATTTCTTCTTACCCTTTATACCATTAATAAATTCACAAATTTAAACCTTTAAATTGTCCTTTTCAAGAAAAATCCCTGATAATCTGAGTTAATCTTTAACATGTGATACAAAATTTTCTATAATCAATAATTTAATTTGCATTCATGTAATCTTTAAAAAAATGCCCAATGAATCTATACTATTACTTTTCTTAAATTAACTCTTTTTTGTAAATATGTTTCTATAGTATTTAGATTAACATTTTTCAATGATAGTGTTTTTATATAAATCTAGTCTCATTTCAAATATATTTCTATTGCCTGGTGTGGAAATTAGCTGTAGGATTAAGGCATTAAATTTTGAGAGTGGGCAATTTACTCGTCAGATTAAGAAAGCAGGTGTGTAATTTACTAACGCCAAAAATACAAACAGGCAAGCAAATCATAAATGGAAATAATTATACTTTTTACTTTTTTTATTCAAAATTTATCCTATGGGGAAGAAAACATCAAAAAGACGACCAGTTTCGAAATTAAACAAACTAGTTGGTATTTTAGTTACAAACTTTTCTTTAATTAGTCTTTTATTGACTGAAAAGTAGAAAAAAAAATCAATAGGTACATATCAGCATCAATTTCGGTTTGTCTGCGTAAACTTTTCAACCGCTTCTAAATATTCATATCCCGCTAATTGACTCTGTAGGTAATGCAGTTAGCTTGATTACCGATCCTACTCCGAAAAATTTTCAAGATGTACTAAAACTTTTAATGAAATCAAGTCGGCATTTGAGAATGAGAGGAGCAGAATGCAAGTTCTTGTATTCAACATGCAGCGGTTTCGGTGGAATATACTAAAAAGGTTCTGAAATTAAGAAAAGGGCCTCGCTAACCGCATTAAGTTACTTTGTGGAGTAAACAAGTAAAAAATCTTGTTGAATTAGACATGAGAAGGTTTTTTATTTTCCGGACGTCGTAGCACGACGTGGAATGGAACATTAATAAAAGATTGGAGCTAAGTAGAGAGACATTTTATTTTGTGGAAAAAATTTAATTTTTTTAAATTTAATCCTAATTCAAGATAAGAGGTATTTACTCTTATTATTTTTATAGAAATCGTGTGAATAGTCTCCAATATATAGATAGTGTAAACTCGTGTTATTGTGTTTTTGATTTTTTTTAATACTAATTTTGTCTTCCAGCTAGTATTAATTTCAATAACGCTAACTGTACCTTTTACAGCATGTTCTGGTGCTCAGTGGGTTCGCAGGATGTTACTGTCTTTGAGAAGGATCAAACACGATTCAAAATGTAGACAACCAATATTACTTCGATGTCTTTTAGTGTTTTATCTTTTTGTTTTGAGATTTATATTAACAATATATAATTTAATAACAACTAACACTAACACTAACTTTATTTCTTTTATTATTTATTTTTTGTTTAACTGCATACCCTTACTAGTATCCTAAGTCCAGCATGGTTTGGCTGTAAGTATATTTACCTATTTATTTATTTATTAATCAGTTGTATTTTTTTTCTTTTCTTTTTTGTTATATTATATCATACCGTCTCCTTGTTCATGTACCTACTATGTATGAATGGACAATAAATATCTATCTATCTATATATAATTTAATAAAAAGAAATATGTAATTTGACAATGTAATGAGAATGCTTTGTAACCAGTTCACGGTTTTATAGGCGGCCATTTTGCAAGAAAGCATATCGTGGCGCGATCTAGCGGTGAGTGTCTAAACTTATTGTAGAAAACTCTAAATTTTTTTACTCGTTTTAATGATCAAAAACACCAAAAAACGTTGGCCAAGTTCCGAATTATGACGCAACTTCACATATTTTGGAAATAGACACTAGTTACTTTCTCACGATCCTACCTTTCTCTACTTTAGACCTACTCTCGACACGTACCGCTAGATAGCGCCACGATCCCCTCTCTCGCAAAATGGCCTCCTTTAAAACAATTGCAATAGAAATAGATTAATTGAAGCGGTAAAACTAGAAATATCGTGACTTTCAAATATTCAAACTGTGAATTGGCGAAAGAGCGATTTGGAGTAGGAAAGATTGGATGGACCGGAAATTCGGGGAGGTGAACTACTTCTTGACACAGCTGCTAACTGGACATGGGTCTAAAGTAGGGTACCTCCACAAGATTGGGAAAAGAGAGACTGGAGTGTTCGAGAGGTGTGAAGTGGAGGATGCTAGATGCTGGAAGAACGAGGAAGTGCTGAAGAAGTTGGAGAGGAAACTAGGGAAGGCGGTGTATTCGGTGAACATGGTGGAGATATAATGTTGAGGGGGGAGAAGGAATGGATGGAGGTGAGTGGAGTAGTAGAGAAAGCATGGTTAGGGGAAGAGAAGGACTCGATATGGCATGAGAGGTGTAGGAGTGATAGAAGACGACGTTGTGAGCGGAGAGTGTGCGAGAGACAGCCGCCCGTCTCGAAGTATGCTAGGGTAAGTGATTCAGAGGCGGGGGTAACGGCGAGTTTAAGGTGGGTTTGGTTGGTGTACTCTTATCTAATCAGAGAATTTTAAAACGCACATAAGGTCTTTTAATAACTTTTAAAAATTGAATGACCTTGAAATTAAATTCAACCCTCACTGAAACTGCTACGGCAACATGATATACTTTATATCTATTGGAAATCGAACACTGTGTGCAAATGTACTTCCATGATTTCTTCACATAAATTAACTATCAGCTGGTCTCTCCAATCTCAGGTGAGTTTAATAAGATTGTAATTTTTAAAATCCCCTAGCAAACGGCTGATCGACGCACAATTTATTGGGAAAAGGCTTTTTACTTCTGGCCTCCCCCAACGATCTCAGCGTCTCACGTCAATAACTTTCTAGAAACCTCTTGGTTACCAGTAAGTCTTTTGATTGGAATTGAAATTTCCATAAATAATATGTACAAAATCTTTATTTACTGATAACAAAGTGATAATTATTATTACCTGTCAATACATCCAACAGGCACATTCGGCGATTGGTTAGTTTGGTTAACTGTATTTCTAAATTTCTATAAAAATACTTGTTGTTGATTTATATTGCCTCCCATAATTATTGTACCAGTTCATGATTGAACCATTTCATTATAATATTATATAAATGTATAAAAACTTTCTCTTGAAACTATTTAGTTTGGATAGTTTTCATTGTAAATGTTTAAAAAGAATTCCAGCCTCTGACTTTTCTAACAATAAATCTTTAACAAACTGTATCCAAACCTTGGCAAACTTCTTTCATTTTCCAAACAATCCCACCCCCGGTTTTCAATATATTCCTTTACAAGCTCAACTCCGAAAAAGTCTTAATAAAAAGTCTGAACTGGTGAAACGAAAAAGGTGAACCCTTCTGTCTAAAAAAAATCCATTTTAAAGGTTTCGGTCATTTGTTTTGTTTTATCACGTCCAATAGTCGAAGTGGAAACAAACTCCCCACCCGATCTGTTGTTTTCTTTGAATTTTTTTTTGGGGTCTTCGTTAGATACGTTTGCCAAGAATTCAAATTATGGCGGAGGCGAGTAGAAATTCAACCATAACATTTATTTATTTTTAAATATACTCCTAGTTGCTCTTAATGTATGTTTTTTTTGGTCTAAATATTTTCATATAGATACACCAACCATAGACGTAACATTATATTTTTGTTGCAAGATCAATCTACAAGTATATATTAGAAACTAATTAGACGATTATTATGAAAATTATTATATAGACCAGATGGGTTTTGAGACCCCACGTTTTCTTAAAAAGTCTGTGGCACGTCCAGAGAGCCCTTGTTGCTTTTGAGATAATATATGCAAGGTGTGCATTCCACGTGAGTCTCCTGTTAGGGATGAAACATAAGTACTTAACCTCTTCTTTCATCTTCCTTCTTTCATGTTCCTCCACATCAAGTGGATACATTTTCAGATTTTTATTTTGAACGGTTCTCTCATAATGTCTAATGTATCGTAAAAAAATCATCCTGTATAATTGGTGTAAGTATTTTACCTATTTGTGAAAAAAAACTCATTTCCAGTTATGGCAGCACATCACTATTTTTTATTAATTATCCATGTCTTCAGAAACGTGCATATTAAAAAATATGCTTTATAGAAGAATTATGGAAAATATTTGATTTTTTTCTCCCAAATTCACTACTTCGAACTAAAAAAAAAATATTGTTAGACACCAATGGATAGATAATGTAAACTGGCTCTGTTTTAAATTTCAAGCCGCAACTTTTCGAATATGTCATGTCCCAATTTACTTACGCTTGAAGGACACAAAAGGGCAGAGGAAGGACTCGGAATCGGAAATGTAGCTTCTACAGAATATCAATGATTTGAGAAACTATTGTAGATGTCACCGCTAGTGTTCAACTTTTGACATTTGTATTCGAAATTTCTGTGATTTTGGATTATTATAAGTTTGTTCATAATATCAATAAACAACATTAATCGAAATTTGTTTATTGACGCAATGAATATATTCCTTAGGAGAATTATCAGGGATTATTGATTGATGAACAAGGTTATTATCTCAACGCATCGCTTTTAATCATTTTTGTCCTACTAAGTCAATCACTTTTTTATTGACCCAACGAATCCTTTTTATTGGGCGAATAAACACAGTACATCAAGTACAGTACAGGTCGATAAACAAATGGAACGTATACATTGGTCTAACGAAATAATTTTGATTAATATTACGAACAATTGTACGTCAGAACAATGTAAGGATTTCTTTGAGCCAATAAAAATACTGCAATGTTTTTGTTATTTATTTAAATAGTTTTTACTTGTGGGATAAAAATTATACACACTACTATTTATTTATTTAAAGAAACACACACTGTATTCAACTTAATTTATATACACACTTTACCTAATGTCTACTAATTTATTTACACTCGGTATATAAGTTCTAATTTATTTTCACCACTTGAATATTACACTATTTATCTTCACTATTTCATTCACTGTTCGATTACTGAGAACTTCTGTAAACTTTCTGTGAACTAACTCTTTACTCTCCGATTCACTAATTGTCTTTACGCAGTCAAAAACCCGCGTATATATATAGTCCTTCTCAACTCTCGAAAATTCCAGTACCTTCCGCGCTCGTCCTATGCACAAACAAAGCGTTTTACTCGAAAGTTCTCGTGTTCTCGAAAGAAATTTACAGACGAGGGACAGGGCCGGCTTTGAGTTGGTGACCTCGCAACAATACGTTTATTGGGCTGATCAACTCTACATAAAATATAAAAGATTTTATTGGTTGAAACCAAATATCCGCGAAATAGGCGAATTTAACGGAAACATCGAGATTTTATACAGTCTTGTCTCTAATCAAACATTTTTTCTGACGCGGCTTATCAAGAAAATCTGGTAGTCATTCTTCTGACCGCGGAAGTCCTTCCGAATATATACACAGTAATTTTCACGTTTTGCTTTTTGCAGATGGTTCGCAACTATATCCGGAAAACAAATAGGCAAAATTGGTCCGAGGAGTTTATGGATCAAGCCATTTCAGCCATGGTTGATAATGAACAAAGCTTACACAGAGCTTCAACCAAGTTTATCGTCATCACCCTACATGGCTGAATTGAAAAGGGCCAAGATCCAAGGAAGTTAACAGTACCGGTCACTGGTTCACACCGTTATATGCTACGGTCTGAAAATATGCCAGGCCTTGAAAAAAGTAAAGCAAATCCGCGAAAAAACAGCGCCTAGGATCGGTTTCTTTTGAGAAACACACGCCGGTGCCAAACAGTGGAAAAGTGCCCAGTGAACCCAAATCCTTCCCAACCATGCCTAAATCCAAGTCCAACACAAAGAAATTAAACACGACGACACTTTTGAGGAATTTGCTCAACTCCCTTCCTTTTCAAAAACCTCCAAAACTTCAACTTCCCAATCTTGTGCCAAAAAAGCCTCCGAGACACCCTCCAGCAGCTCCAAACCCCGCCCTCTTATGGAATCTCCGATTCCACGACCCAACTCACTAATTCACGAGATGTGTCTTTCTCCAGAGCAAATATCCCTTTTTCTACAGTCGCGCCTAAAATGACTAATTACTATATTCAAATGAAATCGTAAAGTCGACAAATGCCGAGGATTGTTACTTTACGCTCTAGCGCAGAAAAAGGAATCAAACCACGCCCCACGAATTAATTCAATTGGTGAATAATTAACAATTTATCAGATTAAAAATAAAATAAAATAAAATGAAAATTGTCAAAAATTTTGAAATATGGTCAAAAATGGTCAATTATTATTGTCAAAAATTTTGAAAAATTGTCAAACATTTTCAAAAATGGTCAAATGTCGAAAATTTTAAAAATGTTTTTGAAAAATGGTCAAAAATTGTCAAAAATGGTCAATAATTGTCAAAAACTATCAAAAATGGACAATTATTATCAAAATTGGTCAATAATTGTCAAAAATTTTGAAAATTTAAAAAAATGGTCGATAATTTTCAAAAACTATCAAAAATTGTCAAAAATGGACAATTATTGTCTAAATTGGTCAATAATTGTCAAAAACTATCAAAAATTGTCAAAAATGGACAATGATTGTTCAAAATTGTCAAAATTTTGAAAAATAGTTGATGATTGTCAAAAATTGTAAAAGTTTTTGAAATATGGTCAAAAATGGTCAACAATTGTCAAAAATGGTCGAAAATTTGGAAAAATGGTCCATAATTGTCAACAATTGTCAATAATTATCAAAAATGGTCAATAATTTTGAAAAATTGTTCAAAATTTTGAAAAATTGTCAAAAACCATCAAAACTGATTAAAAATTGTCAATTATTGTTAAAAACTGTAAAAAATGGACAATTATTGTCAAAAAATGTCAAAAATGGTTAAAAATTGTCATCATTTTGAAAAATGGTCACTAATTTTGAAAAACAGTCAAAATGGATAATAATTGTCAAAATTTTGAGAAATGGTCAATAATCGTCAAAAGTTGTAAGAAATTTGAAAAATAGTTAGTTAGTTAATCATGATGAATAGCGGAAATGACGATTATTCTAGCACTCCTTTTATAACCTGAGATAATATAAAAAACTGTTTTAATTATTAAAAGGGCGACTGTAGAAAAAATAATGAGTGTTTTTCGAGCGTAAAGTAAAATTGCCGCTTTCGAAAGGTCGCCAACATTCTTTCTCAAACAGCAATCTGTTACTTTACGCTCTAAATACACAAATAACTCGCTCGAAAGCCAAACGAAATCTTCGAATTCAATACAACTCACTCCTAAGCAGACATCTCTGCTTTAAACAATTCAAGACAAACTAGACTACATGGAAAAAAACCTCCCCAAACTAGAATCTACATCCTATGTACAAGCTGCCTTCTTCCACCCATTCTTCTCGTTCCTCCCAGGCCCCCTCAGTCCACGAAGCACAAAATCCCAGCCAATTCGACGAGTTCGGAGCTCAGTTCGGACTTCTTCGTCCCAATCTTCTTCCAACACCTCCTCACCATCAACTTCAATGCTTCAAACCCCCCAATCTACGAAATCTCCCACCCAAATTCTGCTCTCAGAAGGAACTTTTCATCCTTCTGAACAGAAACGAAATTTTAAGAGGTAAAATCTCTTACCTGAAGGCCAACCCAAATTGCACCGCCCTCCTAAAGATTCCAAAGAACATCTGCCCTAAAAATACAGAATGAAATTGGAGACAACAAAGTGGTATGTTTACCCCTCCACTCACAAACTCCAGCCTCCAGAAATGAAACTTCAGCCAACACCCACACTCCAAACTTCTCCTTCGTCATCTTGAGAGTTGACAAAAAGATCTCCAATGAAGAAATCTTTGATCTTCTCAAAGATCTTTAAATCAACTTCCAAAAAATGCTGGAGGATCGTCTCCAAAACCACCAATTCTCCAACCTCCCTAATCATTAATAATTCAACTTCACCTGGCACTTTCCAAAGGAATCTTCCTTTACGGCCTCAATCACAGATGGGAAATCTCAAATTCCAATCAACTACCTCCCGGCCCGAAATATTGTACTCCGTCACTGAATGTAAAGCCCTGCCCGAGCTGTGGAAGTCACGAACACAGATCCGCCAAATGTGACAAGGCAAAAAATCCTTGTTGCAGTAACTGTGGTGGCGACCACGCAACCTATGACCCCAAATGCCCTAAAAAGCAAACTTCCACCTCAAAACCCAAGGAAACAGCTCCCATTACACTCCCAAAAGGATGAAGGATAATTCAAAATTTTTCAATAGTAAAATCATTTGCGAACTAAAAAAACACGATCAAAGTTTCCCAAGAATCCTTTCTTCATCTGACCAGCAACCAACAAGAACTTAAGAAGCAACAAGTTGATTCAATCAACGAACTTCTTGATTGAATCAATAAATGCGTTCATTGTTTTAACGAGCTTAGATGATTGAGCTAATAAATATGTTCATTGGATCAATAAACCCGTTTATTGGATCACTGTATACGTTAGTTGGCTCTACGAATAAAAATGATTGAGCTAATTACTGTGATCATTGGATTAATGAATGAATATTTGTATTTAATCAATAAACGTGTTGATTGAATTAACGAATATCTTTATGGTATCAATAAGTACGTTCTTTGGTTCTACGATCATATCCATCAATTCGATAATAATATTTCATTGGACCAAGCTTTTTCATCAACCCAATCCTTTGATGTGATGGAATTAGGGGAACACGGGGATAGTAATTTTCAAGTTTTGGCTTCTGCAGATGGTTCGCAACTACATCCGGAAAACAAATAGGCAAATTTTTTCCGTGGAGTCTATGGATCAAGCCATTTCAGCCGTGGTTGATAATGAACAAAGCTTACATAGAGCCTCAACCGAGTTTTACGTCATCACCCTACATGGCTGCATTAAAAAGGGCCAAGGAAGAAGCAAGATCCAAGGAAGTTAAAAAAATAGAGCGTGCGAAAAGAAAAATGGATTCCGACAAAGAGAACAGTGCAGCTATAACCGCAACTGCATGGAAAAAAAAATAAGGTGGTAAAGAAAAGAAGATGAAAATTCCTGCCATGAATCGGACTCTAGTAATAGTGAAGATGATGCAGAGTGTTTATACGGCCAAGAGTTTTACTCAACTTTCAATGAAGGATGGATGTAGTGTTCATCATGCTATAAAGGGACACACAATTCATGCGCTGATATTGATAGCGAGTACGATACAGTATTCGCCAGCTAACTTGATGTCCTAAATGCTTTCTAGGGAGCTATTGACGCCGCCCATCCGATAACTGTAAACAGTGCCGTGCATGCAAGTTCTGAGGATACGCTTTCTGTTACAAATTAACACAACTTGTACAATTAATAAAGTAAAGTCCGTCCGGAAATATATGATCCTAACTTAATAAATAATATTTAATTCTTTGTTATAATTATTGGTATATTGATTTTAATAGAAACGGATCTGCTTTATACCTGAATTCTGAGTACATAAATAATATTTTAACAATAAGGTACCCATTACAATAATATGTTATTTTTCTAATTGAAGATTATAAAGTTAGGATCTTATATTTCCGGACGGACTATAATTAAAATTTGTTAGAAACTAAATAATTTCTTCCAGGTAGTAATGAGAATAAAAGAAACACAAGATAATGGGAAATTATTTAAGCTAGGTATATTTCTAAGAATAGGTATAAACAGTTTTTATCTTTACCAAGAATCTGACTCACTGCCGCTACTGGAATCACTTTCACCTAGAGTAATCACAAGAGGGTTGTCGTGATAAAACATATCTGTTTGAAGTTCTCTATCAAAATATGAGTCTTCATTAACGGCTGACATTTTTACAAACACTTTATTGTACAAAGCAGAAACAATAACTGTGTGACGCTACGCTACTGAAAATCTTAACACCTGATAAGGTTCGATGCAATTGGCGTTTGTCAAAATTTTACCACCAATAGCAGCCGAGTAGGCAGGGCACTATTACTCTGCCTCTCTTAGTTAGTAATTTCTGGGACATCAAGTTAGCTGGCGAATACTGTAAAATAATTTTAAAATGCGAGTTAGATGCGTTGATTAGACTCATTAAAGACATTTGACAAAAAATTATGTATAATTTATCATTTTTCCCTAGATATCGATGATAACCAGTTAAGGCAAGTTCATATAGGAACGAATTACGAAACACGAGTAACGAATCGTTGTCTTTATAAAGTAGTAAAAAGTTACCATTTTATACAAAAACGAAATTTGTAGACGTTTTGGGGATTTTTAAATTTTTTAGGTTAGATTAATGGTTAAGACTGTGGAGTTTATTTTTTCTGTTTATGTTTTCTGTTTGTGTTAACCAAAATTATAAATATTAAATTATTCTAATATAAACCAAAGATTATGTACACGGATTACTACTAAATTAATTAAAATGAGTGTATCATAACCCAAAAACTAGAATGCAAACTGTGAAAAGTGTCAAATTTGCCTAAATTTCACGCGAATATCTTGAAATGGAGTCAAGTTTCCAGCCACCCAGATTTTAAATTTCACGAATTATGTACCTGTCAACTTTCCCACCAATTAATCTGACCAATGGTGTTAGAATGAACTTACTTTTAGAAAAAGTACTCGATGTTCACAAAACATCGATGTTTTCATCCGATACACCGAAAGATATCGATGTACAGTTTCGATTTATCGAATCGAAAAAAACATCGATGGTTTTTCAAAGTGGACACCCCTAGTATCAACGAACCGGTAATTGCGCTTTGGACCAGCATGCGGAGTTACCTATTTTCGGCGGTATACTGCGTGGTTATGTATTCTACGCATATATGAGAACGTTCCAATTTAAAACAATGTGTTGTCATCTTGCCGAAAATACGCAGCCTAAATACGCATAGTGTAGACCCGCTCTTAAAGTTAGGTGTCTCATTTCGCCTCAGGTTCCCCCATAGTTATTGACTAACGTACAAATATTCGTTGGCCCAATGGACTCGTTCAACGGATGAAAAACGATAAACATAGTTCGATGAGCCAATGTTTTTTTTAATTAAAATTACGTACCTTTTTGGTTCAGTGTATAAGGAGAACGAACTCCATATATGCAAATTTTTTCTAAAAATAAGGGAGCGCTAGTATTTTACAGATAACAAATATCTGGCGCCAGAACAATACCAGCCAATCATAAGCCTTGATTCCATTTTGAGTTCATGACTGAAGTGAGCACCTTAAAAAACTCAAAATAGTGTAGCAGCAAGAATGAAGATTCTGTGGAATGGAAGAAGAAACCTCCATCCACAAACTTGTGGATTGCATAGCAATGCAGAATCCTAGGCATAACACTATTGGATAAAAGAGTTACTTAAACTAAAGCATGCAGATATCCTGAAATTTTTCCGGGAAATAGGCGTAAAGGAGCTGCTAGCCTCTGAGACTAAGTAGAAGAAAGTGGGCACAATTGATCTTTTAGGTCTCAGTGAATATCTCGAATAAACATCTTGAACATGAAATTTTATTTTTATTTGTTGAACTTGAATATGTCAGTTTATATTCTCATCTAAAAATAATTCCAAAAACTATCCACTCTATTTATAATTTCATTTCCTATTTTATCTGCATAGTTACAGTTGAAGGAAATAAAGCAGGATCTTCTCAACCAGACCATTAAAAGATTATAGAAATGACCAACACAAAACAAGTTTTAAAATTTTCAATACGATATTAAAAGAAATAAAAAAACATCGTCCTTTTGTATTTAGCTGCAATATAGATCATAAAAACAGCCAGATCATACTTTTTACGACTCGCATAGAATAACAGAAATTTTATTTTGAATAAATTAAACGAACCAAATCGTAAAATTTCGCAATAATTTTTTAACGACTCAAATCGTAAACCAAAAATCTAACACCAGTTATTGTCGAAAGGACTTCCCTCAATGAAAGGATCTAAAACGCATAATCATATCTCCCTTTATTAGGCCGAGAGCTAGCTCATCATAGTAATAGATCTATCTGTTAAAAATTAAAAAGTATTTTTAGTACTTTTCTCTCCTTTGCCTTTATTTACAAATGGTCTTTTAAATATATTAAGAGTTATGTTTAAAATTCATTATTTGTTTTTATTATAAAAATACAGAGTGAGTTTTAAGTATGGAAAGCCTCAATTATGGTGTGCAAGGATCTTGTGATATGGCCGATATCATGGTGGCATTTACATTGTTGACAGATATTTCCTTTTTTTGGTACAATAATGAACTTTGTTATTTCAAATGGATCACCCTGTATATTTTTTAGCCTTTTGAAATCCTTGAGAAATACTGAATATTTTTCATATATTCCCTATACCTAAATGCCATAATTTCGGCGTTATAGCTACATTTACATTATTTCCTCCGAAGTTAAAATAATACATTTAGATGGGGCTATGACAGCTACAATAATTGATAATAATGAGATAATTGAGGCGGTCCATAGTTAAAACTCACTCTGTATAATCCTTCTCTTAGACAAGCTTCGAAACTAATAAAGCTCCTTAGACATATTTTGGTAGTAGAAACACATTTGGATGTAGTAAAATATTAACTGAACCCATCGGACATTTATAGGACAATAAGTTATCATCTTTCGCTTTGTGCTTTAGGGTATCTTAGTCACTCTTTTAATGATGCTATAAAATTTCTACGGGGTCATTCATAGGAACCCTTATTATTTTATCTCTTGTTAAACTACCACTCTCACTTTTGTGAATTAAAAAACTGGTTAAGTTCAGAATTTCGAAACCGTCACTCCATTTTTGACTGGCAGCTAGAAATCCTCATTATAAATGCAAATCTGCGAAAGGGTGTATAACGTTGGCTCAAATAAATTTCACTTTAGATAGGACTTCACGTGTTTTCGAGTTTACTTCTCTAGTCCACTCTATTTTGTCTCTAATAATAATAGAACGATAAAAGTATTACAAAGCATCGATGGTAAAAGTACCGATCAGTCACGTGCGTTCTGCAAACCATGTTTTAATATTTATTTATTTATAAAATTGTCCAAGAAATAATACCTGTTTATAGCGATATTAAATTTAGAAAAATAATTATTGTATGTGGTGGTTCTGGATTTTAATGCTGGCTTCAGGTAATTTGTGTGTTTACTCTTCCTGTAGGTTAATCGTTCGGAGTGTTCATTGCTTCTTAATATTTCCACAAATGAAATTCTTTAAACTGAAATTCATAGGAATAATTAGCCATTTTGATAAAAAGATTAGAATTATTCTACTTTTTCTAGGCAACAACAATTCTACGTCAAATACTATGGACGCGAAAATAAACAGTGGGGAACACGGGGCAGAATGGCATACCTAACGTTTAGAAGAACTTCTGTGCCAGAGACATTTAAATTTTGAGTCCCAATTAAACACAAAACATTGTTCAATGTTTAATTATTAAATTACAGATGTTTGAAAAATATATAAAAAAAGTTTAGAATTTTTAGCACATGTCAGAAAAAAATGTCAAAATGACCGTTCTGTCCCAACGTTGGGGCTATCCGAAAATAAATTTAATCCATATATTCGTATTGCGTTTAAATAAAACTAAAGGTTAAATATACAACTTTAATATCAAAACTAAAAAGATAAAAACATAATAAGCCATATTTTTACTAACACATGTCCACAGGAAAGAAGAATGAAACCTCTTTGCCACTGTTTAAATACACGAAATCATGTGAAAGATAACAGACTTACGTCTCATGTTCATGTCAAGCTCAGACGCCTTGACCTGGAAAGGAATTTACATTTCAATAGTGAATTCTTAATTCATATTTAATTAATAAGTGGTAGAAGAAGAGATAAGAACGAGGTCGAAGTGGGAATAGCAAATAGCAGAGGATATTTTCACGACAATTCTGTAAAGCGTTTAATAGTATTGCACCATTATTTTTTGACGTCCATATACCTATGCCCATCTGTACTTTTGCCGTGTTTTGTGGTCTATGTTTTTTACTGTTACTCTGTTGATGATAAATGTTCCTGAGAATTTCTCAGTCTACTTTTGTTCCTTAGAATGTCCATTTTGTCAGTGAAGCTTTCCATTTCAATTAAACAGACCTTTTCCCCTAGTTTTTGGGCATTTCTTATTTTGACATCCATTTGCAGTCCTTTTGTTATGAAGTTTTCCATAGTTGTCTTTAGTACCTACCTTATCATCTTTTGTATTCAATTCTAATCCAGTGATGACCAAATTCTTCTTTTTAGTGATTTTTTCTAAATATTCCACTTTGTTATTTAGTGTTTTTATTTCGTTCTTAAGTTCCTGGTTTTCTTGTTTTATTTCCAGTAGCTGTTTGTTGTTCTCGCCGTTTTCCTTTCTTAATTGTTTTATTTCTTCCATCATTTCATCGTTTTTGTTCATCAATTCTTGCATCATTTTTATCATGGTTGCTTCAGAGTTCTCTTTTTCTTCAGCACCTTTCTTGGGTGTTCTCTTAGTTATTTTACTTCTGCCAAAACTTTCATTTAGTTAATTTTATATGTATTTGAGAATAATATTTTTCTACGTGAGCGATTTTGATCATGATGTTAGATGTTGGATCAGAAAATACGAAATTCGCCTAATGAGTATAAAGTGAAATGGTATAATTATTGTTTAATTATGTAAATATTTTAATACTCATCCTGTACAATAACGAAGTACATCATTAGGTGAGCTTTATCCTATTTAATTACGTGATTATTTCGACTAGGATTGAAATCCTTTGGGCTCACAGTAATAAAATATACACAGCTAGCTTTTCAGGCAAGAGAATTATGAACCGGCTTACTGTCGTAACTTCGGTATTATGCGAATTTTAGGATGGATAATAATAGAGTAGCTAGAGCAGTTTATCGCCGAAGAACATTTAGTATAGTTTTGTCGTTATAAGTGAGATATATGATTAACTTTATACTGCAAAGTTTATTAACATATACGTGAAAAGAAAATTGAGCTACTTGAAGCGTTTTGAGACCTTTCGAGCAAAAACTGTATAGAACCACTAAAGACACAGAAGAGTGTATCGAAAACTCGGAAAAGTATATCAAAAGCGAAGACAAGTGTATCGAAATCGTTGAGACCTGAAAAAACGTACGAAAAGCGTCGAAAAGAGTTTCAAAAGTGTTGAAAAAATGTACCAAACAGAATAGAAAGTGATGAAAACTATACCGAAACCTCTGTAAAGTGTATCTAAATCGTTGAAATCTGAAAAAATGTACGAAAAGCGTTTCAAAAGTGCTGAGAAATGTACCAAAAACACCCAAAAGTGTATAGAAATTGACGAAAACTGTACTGAAACTTGTGAAAAGTGTCAAAAAGTGTATCGAAAAAGCTGAAAAGTGTACCGAAAGCTCTGAAAAGTGTAAAAAAAGATACCGAAATATCGAATGTGTTGGAAATGGTACCGAACGCATCAAAAGTGTACCTACCAATAGTGCCGACTACTTTGAAAAGTGTAATGAAAGTACCGAAATCAGTACTCCGGTGGAAACTCTTTCTTAAATTCTACCATCTTTGAAATAACCTTCAACAACTAACCCACCTTTTGCAATAGAACACATAATTGTCATTGAGTCTTACAACAATTAATTAAGACCTCAACTTCTTCACTTATTCAGATAACTGCCCAGGACAACCCCATTTCTACGCAATTTTTCATAAATGCACCGCTTCACCCTACAGCTAAGGCCATCACAAAAAAATGTATGTGTGTTTTATCTGCTACCCTGTCGAATAGGCGCCAACCGGTGCTTTCCGTTAGCACCAACATAACATCCCACGATGAGTGGGAATCAAAGTACCCAATCACCAACCTTTTTCTCACATTCTCTTTCACCCCATTCACCGGATACATAAATAGCGGCACTTCGGCTTTCTCTTCCCAAGACCAAGGGACAAGCCAGAGAGGACATCCAGAAAACTATAAGGGATACCCACAGACCCCGAACAAAAGGACGTCAAGGAAATCAACCCCAAAAGAAACGAAACCAGAAGTCAGCTACGCTCAAGCGACATCCAAGAAGACGATGACAACCACTCCGACTAAACAACAGATGACAAGCTAATGGCATAAAGTGACTTGGAAGAGAATTTCAAGAAGACCCTCCGAGGAGAAAGCCCGACACAACCTTAGAAAGATGAGTCGGGATTTCAACTGGACACAGTTTTAACAAAACTCTATAAGGTCGTCCTTAGTCGGAGATCGTCAGCTAAGGATTTGTCCCTTATAGAGGCAGCGCAAAACACACACACAACAAAAGACAATGAACAAGAAGCGAAAAAGAAGACCGCTCGGCCTCAGCCAACAGCCATTTCGGCTTGAGACGAGCTCGACACGAAAAACTCGAACGATGAGGCCCCATCGGATGAGATAGAGGGAGGTGGAAGGTTCTTTCTGGGATGCATCGCTCCTAGAGTGGTGCATCTTGACAGGGACGGGCTCAGTACTACCTGTGTGTGTTTCTCTTCCCAGTCCAGACCAACACTACAAGCAGTATGTACTGTGCCTAACTTCCTCAACGATGAGCAAAGTGTCTTTATAGGATGTGGATAATGTTCATGTGTAAATAAAAAGTAAAAGGTTAGGTTAGGTTAGGTTCTATGTGAGTGGGGCCTTCTCGCCACCTCCACTGCGACCCCCGTTGGGTCTATTGTGGCTCACCCCTAGGGATTACAATTCACCCCACAACCCTGTGCTTCTGACGAAGTCCATGGTTGTATTCGGTGATACTTTTTTGAAGTCGCTCGGCTCTAAGGTACTAAAACCGAATATGTTATACCTTACCCTGCCCAAAGCTGCGCATGAGCATAGTATGTGCTCAGTAGTTTCGTCCTCCAAATTACAGAACCGACAATCCGAGGTCTGAACCAGACCAATCTTCTTTAGGTTTGTTCTACTCCATTCCAGGATTTGCTTATTTTTTGTACTCGGAGGGCTGTATATGAACGCCTTCGAGTGAGAGAGCCCCGGTATGTCTGCCCACTACGTGAAGGTTTTCCTCTCCGCCCAGGTAGCTATGGCTGATCTAGCAGTGCTTTCCGCAATGCCAAAAAATGGTTCAGGTCCGATAAATAGAGACTCTGATCCCTTTTTTTGCCAGAGTGTCGGCGTTCTCGTTGGCCTCCACTCCTCGATGCCCCGGCACCCAGGTCAAAGTGTCTCTGTAAATCAAGGGATTGTAGACAGTTGTGTATTAGCTTAGATTTTATCCTGTTCGAGCACAGTGCTTTAAGAGCAGCCTGGCTATCTGACAGGATGTGTATGTTCTTTTTGATTCATCAGCTCTTTTGCAGCCAGTTTAATGGCGTATACTTCAGCCTGAAATATGGTAGCGTACCTACCCAGGTTGGCTGTGATTTCAACTCTGGGTTTCCTGCTGAAGACCGACGCTCCAGCCCCGTTTCCGGTTTTGGATCCGTTAGTGTAAATCACGTAGTCCGTTTCTAGGAAGGAGATTTCTTCGCTATCGTGGGAATGAGGACCTTGAAGGGCTCGTCCACGGGGGCATCCCAAGAATGTGGTGATTTTGTATTTTCCTCAGCATTCCCAAGTGATCCCTCAGAGTCTCTCCATTTATTTGCCTCTCCTCTGATAGCATTCAATGAGCTGCTCTCCTGGCTTCCTTCTCCAAATGAATGTGGTGAGGAGTTAGCTGAAGGAGGGCTTCCATAGCTGCCCCAGATTTTCCACATACTCTTCTGAGATTCCAGAGGGATAGTCTGGCTTTGCTTATCATTCTTTTCAAGTGGGCGTTCCAGGTGAGTTGTTTATCAAAGATTACCCCTAGATATTTCACTTCCGTCGCAAATGGAGTGCTCAGGTCTCCTAAAATTGGCTGGTAAAAGGTAACTTCTTCACCATCATTGAACCTGAGCTGGGCTATTCTGCAGAGGGTATAATTCTATAAGCAGAACAGAAATCCTATTTTCTACTTTATTGTAACATTGACAAATTATTGGTAAATATATAAATATCGCTTAGTTATTTATTTTCACATAACCTTAAAAATCAGTTTCATACTGCGTCATATCGAATGCCAAAATCGCAACCAACTGTGATAACAACAAAATAAGATTATACTAAAGCTTTATATATTTTCCTAAAAACAGCAGCCTGCCTTCGTTGCGTCCACAAATTCGTAGTCATATAAATTTTAATATCCTCTTTCGCAAAAGGGTCATAAAAAATCATATTTTAGATTATATTGATTTATGAACTAGCCGTAATATATGTTTACACCGTTTCCGTTTTTTTTTTATTATGTATGGGGACTCGCAAATTTTAGTTCGAAAGGAAGGAGTTTACTTCTAAAAATTAATTGCATAGTGAAAAAAGCAACGAACAGTCTCAAACATGAGTTGTGATAATAAAAAGTGTTAGTAATTGGTCGTAAAGACTTCGTATTTCAGTAACAAAAAATGTAGCTAGAATAGCTGATAGCTGGCGATTATCGAAGATACACCACTTAAACGATTTTATGGGAAGGAGCTAGCAAGGCTAAATTTAAGCGAACACAATAAAAACAAAAGATACATGTATAGTTGTAGCATTGAGTTTTTTCTATTTTCCAAGCTGGAGTTCCCCAAAGAAGCGTTCGGAGACCCGTTTTTCACATATTCGACATACTGGAACTACTGATTACCTTTGCAGATGATGCAGTGACTATTTAAAAAAGATATAACTAGAGGTTTGTTCCAGTACGCGATGAAACTAAATCGGAATTGTACTGCGTATGCGCAGTGGCAATTTACTGTTCCAGCGCCTATTTTTGAAAACTAGTAGTTACGCTGAACTACTAACATACAATAGAACCGTTCGAGAACAGTTCGATCAATTCTTGCTCTTGAGCAGGTATTTCAAATTCTCTCTTATTTCACGCAAGCGCAGCGCATGTTTCAGTTTTTTTTGAGGTTAATTTATAAAATCAGTACAATGACAACAAACTTTCATACGTAAATATCAGGTAAATTAAGTTAAAAATAGAATAGTAGAAGAAATAGAAGAAGGATTGACTGAACTGTAGGTGAGGAGAAAGTGAATAGAAATCCACCGAATGCGATTCAATTTATGAAGGAAGCCCTTCTAGTTTACCAAGGTACAGAGAGTACTGCTTGTGGTCATTGTAGATGAATGAAGAAGGAGATGGTTCAGATTTGAGGTAAATCGTGAACGAGATTCCTCTGGCTTAAGGTGTCTTGGACATTTAGGATAGAAAGCTACCAGAGGCGGTTCAACATATTGTTACAAGTCACCAACTCAAAGCCGACCCTGTCACTAAACTATAAATTTTGGCGATTGCGAAGCGTCTGTTCTCTAACTGATGTCCTCTAGAGTCTTCTGGTACAGTGTTTGCGCATACGTGGAGCGTGGTAAATTCACAAACCTTCGAGAATTGAGAAAGACTAATAAGCGAGTTTTTGAGTCAGTTAAAAAGTTAGTTCAAGTTCAAGTTCAAGTTAGCCACAGTAGTGTGTATAATTTTATCTCACCCGATACCCCTTGAAGAAACGGATGACTTCGAGCATCTGAAGAAGAGGTTGGACATGCGATATGGTCACGAACATCTAGAACACTTGTACAAATCCCAGCTGAAGAACCGAAGGCAGAAACGTGACGAAACTCTTCAAGTGTATGAAGTGGATATCGCCGGACTAGTTCGCTTTGCTTATCCATCAGCACCAGAAAACATGATGGAATGTCAGGGCATCCAGGCCTTTATTGATGGCTTACGTGACCCTGATCGTTTACCCCATCCCAAAACATTGGTCGATGCATTGACTGCTGGTCTTGAATATGAAGCAGCCACGAAGGCTTCGAGGTATAACCAAGTCAGGTCCATTCAAGAAGAAGGTGATGAAGATAGACTTTACCAGATCGTAAACTGGATAAAAAGCATGGTAGACAAAAAGCCGAAGAAGATTAGATGCTGGAATTGTGGCGACCAAGGGCATGAACGCAATTTGTGTAAGCGCCCTAGGATTCCACCAAAAAAAGAACCACCGACCCAGGATCGTTCCAAAGACCCTCTCATCGAAAATCGGGCTGGCGTGAGTAACCGAAATACTGACTCCCTGTCTAGACGGCCGTACCCAGCAGACTATTCCCACTGCAACAAGGAGGAATCTAACGAAGCTGAAGTTTCCAGAACAATAGAAGTCAACGAAGAATGGTCACCCACCAGGATCAGAGAAGATCGGGAGAATGATCCTCACCTGAAGATGATCCGGCAAAGGAAGGAAGAAAATCGGCGACCGACCTGGCAAGAAGTGTTAAGATTTTCACCGACACTCAACTCAACACCGACTCCCTTGTCCTGGAAGAAGGCCTGTTGAAACAAATCCTTGAAAACGATGATGGTTCCGAAAATGGATGACAGTTAGTTATCCCTAGAACGAGCGTAGCTGAGGTATTGAGGAAGTTACACGACAATCCATCAGGAGGTCAACTGGGAGTGAAGAAAACCCTTCAGCGAGTCCGTGAAAGGATTTATTTCGTTCTCGCTAAAATTCTCTATTGTCACACACTGACGAAAATATCACAAGACTCAGAGCTTTGTGATCAGATTGTGATGAGTTTTTTAGAGTTGAGTGTGTATGCAAGAAGGATCGCACGAAAATTACTCTAATTGCCACAAAATATAAATTTTAGCTTATTTTTAAACAATGTATGATATCTCTACCTACTTACTACAATCTTAGTTTTTCATAAGCTATTCTATGACATCAATTTTAGATTTAACCTCCTACGCCTATGGAATACGACGAAGACCACGAGGTTTTACAGTCCAATAATGATTTATTGCCCCCTTTTATTATAAAACAAAGGATAATGTAGGTTAATTTAAAGAAATATCGGATAAAAAATATTAATATATCTTTAAGATTTCAATGGTTTGGTTCTTTATTTGTACAGATTTTTGAATCTTACAAGAAAATATATTTTACCAACTAGAAAGCAATGGATAGCGCCGCAAAATATTCTCACTAGAATAATATGTAAATCGCCGAAACTGAAAAAGTGATTTATAGTCATTTTATGATAGGTGGGATTAGCACATTAAACATTCATAGCTTCTGATAATGGAGTCAGATATTGGATTTTTGAATAATTTTCTGGCACATTGTTGTGAAGGAAACACATACAAACCTCTTTTCCGACCGATCAAAAGAAATTTAAATTTAAAGAGAAAATAAGCATACTTTGTGACGTTTCCAATTTCTCTTTACTTGTTTGCTATTGTACATACATCCCCCTGAACGAATACAATAAAGAAGGGAAGATTTCAATCCAAAGCTGACAGTTACATTAGTTATAAACTGATTGAATTTTCAAATTAGAATGCGTACATATTTTTTTTTTCAAGTTATCATTGTATTTAACGTATTTATTCCACGCGTATATTATTTTGATAATCCTGATGATAAAAAACAACACGACAAGATAAAATAAAAGAAGTATGATTTTACGGTTTTGATTTTAAGCATGTAACGTCAATTTCGTTCATTTCTTCTAATTAATCATAAATTATCGTGTGGGCGGCGAATAGCCAGTCCTTTCTAATTCCCAACACCGAGAAATGTTTCGAGGCTGAATATATTTACTATCGACGAGAGTCGAAATCCACGTTTTCATACGGGCCGAACGAGTTCCGTCTGTCGTGAAAATATCCACTGCTATTTGCTATTCCCACTTCGACCTCGTTCTTATCTCTTCTTTCACCACTTATTAATTAAATGTAAATTAAGAATTCACTATTGAAATGTAAATTCCTTTGCTGGTCAAGGCGTCTGAGCTTGACATGAACATGAGACGTAAGTCTGTTATCTTTCACATGATTTCGTGTATTTAAACAGTGGCAAAGAGGTTTCATTCTTCTTTCCTGTGGACATGTGTTAGTAAAAATTTTATTTTTCTTATCTTTAAAAAGTGCATTCATGTGAATGGTAAGTTATTTAGCTTAAATATTGTTAACTATTCTTTCTTAGCAGTTTTCCACTTTCCTATCTTTATTATGTAGCAATGTCGTTCCAGTGCCAGGAATATATATCAATATGATTTTGATTTTTTTTTCTTTCATATTTCTTTAATATTATCTTTGAATATATTTCAAACCTTTTTAAAATATATACATATTTAAAATATGTATGTATTTACCGGTATAGAATCGGTTATACGATTTTATTGTGTTTTTTATTTGCTTTCTTTGATTATTTTTTTTTATTAATATACAGGATGTATGAACCACGTTTTTAAATAATTTTCTTTAACAATGTAATAGCAAATTCCTTAAGCAAATTCATACTTCAGACATCCTGGATTTTGTAAAATGGGGTTAATTTGTTCCTGATACAATTATTGTTCCTTAGCACTTTACCTGGACCAGAATCTACACCTGAGGTGGTCTCTAAACTGAGTAGCCGTTGCAAGCATTATAGAACCATATCAGCATTGCGGTATTGTGTGTTGTCTATATAGAAGGAACAGTAAAAGGATGTACATGATCAATACTACAACATTGCCAAGTTATGCGTTTTCCTTTACCTCAAGGAAATAAGTGAAAACATTTTAATGTTTAAAAGTTTATTTTTCAAAACAAGGTGATGATTCTAGCAATTTAAATATGTAATAAGTGAGACCAAGCTACTTCGAAAATGTTTAAAAATATATTTTGGAGAAAAATATGAAAAGCAAACCATTTGGTTTGTCTCGTAAAATAAATTTAACTAATTTGGCAATATTGTCGCATCAGAGACCATTAAATTAGAGATTTTTTTACTTTTGCATCCGCAAAAACCGAACATCAAAAGACTAGTGGCCAAAATGATGAAAGGAAATAGGATATTTTAAAGATCTTATCATCTCATATAACTGATAAGCAAAAGGGCTCTTTATTCCCAAAGATAATTTTGTATTTTTCATATTTGCGAGGATAAAAAGTAACTTTTGTAATTTTAGAAGTATAGGGTGTGTATTCAAGTAAAAAATAACGTTTCTGCTTTTTTAAATAAAATGTAAACTTTGGATTTTTTTATAGAAAGTACTAGTATAAAAGAAAAACACCACAGAAAAAGAAACTGTGATTACTACAAGGGGTTTATTTAATTGGAAACACGAAAATATTAAAAGCGTGAGAAAGATGTTATTAATTAAAAGAAATCTGGACGGAAAAGTTTGAGGAATGAGATTGCAGAGAATATTTTGAATATTTAACAGTCAAGAAGGCCGATAAACAAATAAGTATTTCTCAATTCTTCGTAGATAAAAAATGACAACACGTGGGAACCAATGTCACAAAATTTAACGAATTTAAAATTATTCAAATGAAAATATGTAAAAATAACCTTAATTAAACAATACGATTCATTTCCAAATAAATCATTCATGAGATAAATATTTATAAGATGTGGGAATTAATTACACTACAATCAAATGTATTTTATATAACATATAAAAGTGTTCCTTACCAAAACATTTTACTTCCTCATTTTTAACCAATCTTTTGGCTGACATTGAACTACTTTCGAGAAATTGCCGTAGGTCTATCACTAAACTACAATATAGTCTGCAGAATAAAAAATAATACGTTCTATGTGAAGAAATATTGAGCATTGTTCGATAAAGTTATTAGGCTTTGTTATAAATTACTTCATTTCTTATTAGAAATATTTATAGACCGTTAGCCTATGACACATGTAGGCTTCATTATTTAGGTTTTCACCATCGAGTTTCATGTGAAAAAACAAGTAGGATAAGACTCAAGGATAAACGACGCCATAGTGAAAATTAAAAATCTCAGAATTTTCACGAAACTAGAACAATTAACTTATGAATTCCGTCGAATATATTGTCAAAAAGAAGGAAAAACGTTAGTGGAAGATGAAGAGACAATGAAGAGGAGGATGCAATACTTCCAAGACATGCTAAATGTAGATTGGACGAATGAACACGTGGAACATGTCATCACCGAAAATAAAATAGAACAGAATGAGCACAAAAATGTTAAAATAGAAAAAGTGGCAGATGCAATCAGATTATTAAAAAGAGGTAAGGCAGCAGATCATGACGGAATAACGGCAAAAATGCTCAAGAAACAATGGAACTGAAGTCTTGACATGTTTACTTAATAAAGCGATAAAGGAATCGCGGATACCAAAAGACTGGGAGATATGAATAAACCTACCAATTATCAAAAATGGCAACAATCGTGACTGCAAAATTACAGAGGCATAGTTGCCAAGGTATATGAGAGAATTCTAGACAATTGACTGAATAGATGTACAACTCGAAGATTCACAAAGCGGATTTAGGAAAGGAAGAGGAGAAGAACATATCTTCACTATCAAACAGAGATGATTAAAAAAATACAATAGTAATGTTATGTTGCGTTCATCGATCTAGAGAAATCATTTGATAGCGTACTGAGGGCAGCAATTTGGAGCATCTTAAGAAGAAGAGAAGTCAACAAAAAACTGAGGGAAAATATCGAAAGTATAAATGCATGTACAAGAAATTATGTGAGAACTAATAATCCAGAATCGGAAGAATTTATTACGAAGAAAGGGCTAAGACAAGGAGGTGTATTAAGCACTACATTATTCAATATAATATTGAACGACATGACACTTAAGCAGAGAACAAATAAGATAATGGTGATAGGAGAAGATGACATAAAAGAACCGATAGATAATTTCGAATATCTGGGAGATACAGTTCAAAAGGAAGGAAAAACAATGCAGAAATAAATAATAGAATAGCACAACCAAACTGTTTTACGCCCTGAATAAGAAACTTTTAGATAAAAGAGAAATCAATAAGAAAACAAAACTATCAGTTCACAATAGTATATTACGTAACAAGTCCGGAAAATACTGTTTTTTTGGACGAGTAAACAAGATTCCAGGACGAGCCGTAGGCGAATCCTGGAACTCTGCGAGCTCGAAAAAACAGTTTCCGGGCGTGTTGCGTACATTTTTTTTTCGGCAACCGTGTGGTAGGTATAACAAATCAATAAAACACGTTTCTTTGTAATATCTAAATGGACTAAAAATGGCGTCGATTTTAATGTTTGTGTTTGTCATGATGACAAATCGCTAAAAATGCTAATTTTTAGAACAAAATTAGGAACATTCTAATTTAATTTACTGTTTGGACCCTTACTTTGTGGAATCTACTCATATTACTAACATTCTAATTCTTGTTTTTATTAATATTTATATTGAAATTCGAACAATTGCTAATATTAAAGGGATTCAGTTTGTTTGAATGACAGCAACGATGTAATTCTTCCCGGCCCAGTCCGGGAAATACGTACTTTCCGGACTAGGCCGGAAAAGTGCTACTTTCTCACAGTAAAGCGTCCGGGAAGTGGGTACTTTCCGGACGGTTGCCGAAAAAACAATTTACAGACCAGTCCTAATGTACGGAAGTGGGAGGGACAGAAATGAAATTTTCAAGGAACATTCAGGGACTACCAGAAATGGGCAAAATACGAAACGAAGATATAGGTACGGAAAGAGCTAGTAGTAGAACCTATATTGAATACTATAGAACGACAACAACTTTGATGGTTCGGACATCTAATAAGGTTAAAGAATGACAGAAAAACCAAGCAAATATGGAAGAGAACGAGAGCTATCCTAATAATAACTGCAAGATTGTCTCCCAATTCCTGATATTACTTGTACTGGGGAAATACCCTACTGTTATATCGGAGTTGATGCAACAAGCTCTGGTAACGGATGAGATATGGTGTAGGAGGGAATGTCTATGGGTGATCCCTGCAAAAACTGCGTTCATTCCCTTCACTAGAAAAAAGCTTGAGAGACTAAAACTGCTAAGCCTCTTCAACGTGCAGCTGTGTCTTAGCTAGGAGGCCAAGTATCTGGGCATAATTCTGGATGCAAAACTAACCTGGAATTCACACCTACATGACAACCAAGCAAATATGGAACAGAACGAGAGCTATCCTAATGCTAACTGCAAGATTGTCTCCCAATTCCTAATGTTGGGTGGAAAAGAGCCCGAATCGTCTTTATTCCCAAACCAGGTAAGGATTATTCCCAGGCAAAGTCATTCAAGCCAATAACACTGACTTCTTTCATGCTGAAGATAATGGAGAAACTTATTTATAGGCATGTGAGGGAAAACTTTCTCATTGAAAGGCCACTACATTATAACCAATATACCTATCAATTCTGTGAAACAGCCTTACACCAACTGGAGTCGAATATTGAGGCTGCCCTAGGAAATCAAGAAATAGCTCTCGGAGCATTTCTTGATAAAGAAGGAATATTCGACCACACATCCTTTGACTACATGATAGCTGCTGTTGCAAGGTGTGGAGCGGACGACACCACATGTCGGTGGATGAAAAACATGCTTTCCAACAGAACAGCAACGACATCCTTATTTGGAGATTCCATGGAGGTATCGATAATGAAGGGATGCCCACAGGGACGAGTCCTATCACCTTTGCTGCGGGACCTTGACATAGACGAGCTCCTAGAGGAATTGAACAGGAAGGGGATATATACCCAGGGGTATGCAGATGATCTGATAATACTTGTACTGGGGAAATACCCTAATGTTATATCCCAAGCCCTGGAAACGGATGACATTTGGTGTAGGAGGTAATGCCTAAGGGTGAACCCTGCAAAAACTGCGCTCATTCCATTCACTAGAAAAAGGAAGCTTGGGAGACTAAAACTGCCAAGCCTCTTCAACGTGCAGCTGTGTCTTAGCCAGGAGGTCAAGTATCTGGGCAAAACTAACACCTACATGACAAAACCAATAAAGGGAAAATGGCCCTAATGGCTGCCAAACGGGCGATAGGAAACACATTGGTTCTAAATCGACGGATTGTTCACTGTCTGTACATAACTCTGGTGAGATCCATGGTTGCCTATGGAGCCTTAGTTTTGAGGCCAAAAACAGATCAGAGGAAAGCCGAACTGGAGCTATCAAAATTTCAGAGGCTTGCCTGTCTGTGCATAACGGGTGCGATGAGAAGCAGCCCGACTGCGGCAATGGAAGCCATTCTCAATCTTCCGCCTCTTGCTCTGCATGTTAAGGCGGAACCGAGAATGGCTGCATACAGGCTGGAATGCAATGGGAATTGGCACGAAGGAACCAATAGTCATTCCAGAATCACAGATGATATCACAAACTCGCTTCTTGAAATGAGAAGTGATAATATGTTGGTCACAATTAACAATAACCAACCATACCATTTCCAGCTAAACTGGGATGGGTTGGAAGCATGCAGTTAGGAAGGAACGTTGGTGTGGTACACAGACGGATCTAAAACTGACATAGGAACAGAGGAGCTGGAGTTCATGGTGCCAGACCCAGGTGCAATGTCCACGCATCGCCGGGGAAGTTTGCATCTGTATTCCAGGCCGAAATCTACGCTATCGACACGTATTTGCAAATGAACATCGAAAGGGGGTAAATAAGAGGCCAAAAGATCCTCATACTTTCAGATAGTCAGGCAGCACTGAAATCTTTAGTATATCCCCAGATCAGATCTAGACTGGCCTCCAAAACTTTTAAACCTGGCAAACCATAATAGAGTAACTCTTAAGTTGGTCCCGGGGCACAAGGGTATTGTAGACAATGAAAAGGCAGACACCCTAGCAAAGCTAAGGTCTGAAACTGCATGCACTGGTCCTGAACCAGTATTTGGAATACCAAAATCTACTGCACGTGGTTGTACATCTCGGTGGATTCAAACTAAGCATCGGACGTACTGGAGACACGTGCCAAAACAGAAACACAGCAAACTCCTGGTCAAAAAACCTTCGGAGTCGCTGACTAACGAAATATTAAACCTTAGCTGAGGCCAGATAAGGAAAGTGACGGGATTACTCACCGGTCACTGTACCCTAAAGAAGCACATGCATACAATTGGCGTAGGTATATAGGGAGGCACCTACCTGTCGATTGTGCATGGAAGAGGAGGAAACGGCCTCTCACATTATCTTCGAATGTGAAGCACTGATAAGGGCTACTGTTCTCTTTGCATAAAAGGTATAACCAAGAGCACAAAAAAGCCTAAAGGCTGAGGTGCCGAGGTTTCTAAGCCTCTGACTGGTGGTGCCGAACCAATCAATCAATCAATCAATGGCATCGAGTATTTCATAATCCTTATTTTTCACGATTAATTCAAAAATTTGAAGCAAAAACAACAATGAAACGCTATATCCAGATTTGGTGTGGTAAAATCCAGACGTTAAATTTTATTTGTTGAGTTTGCTTACTCTTCGTATGAATAATAACTACCTGAAATTAATCACGTAGCTAATAGAAAATATTATAAATAATTTCAACACATTTAAAACGTGCTTGCATATACCATAATTGCATCAATTAAAATAGCATTTTAATAGTTGTCTTTGAAACAATGTGTAAGATCTGATTAGTAATATGACAAGCCCAAGTTCCGATTACCTTGTAAAAAAAATATAATTTTCTTAAGAAATTCGCATAAGGTAAAAACTAATTGAGGACGCGATAAGGAAATTTTCAATAAACCCATAATACGAACTTCTTTTTTATTGGGAAAACTGCCTTCTAAATTTAAGGTTATTATCTATACGACATTGGATTAATCTGCCCTCGATATATCATGATTATAGAATAATATTTTATAGAAAAACGCTCGTTAATAAAAATTAATGGAAACATAATTAATATCAATGCAATAGTTCTGTTCTCTTGGGAAGTGCGAATAGGTACGATAATGGGAAATTAACCAGAAATGTATCAGCTTTAAAAATATTAAAGTTTTTCCTTTTAAGAATTTTCTAACTAAGAAAAAAATCCATAATGAGACAGATAGACAAATGATTAATATCTAGCATAAATATTTTTAAATGACACGAGACTAAGCATAGAAAAATCTATAAGTGCCTTGTTAGTGTCTAAATTCAGATATAATAATGTCTGAGTAATGACAAACATTCATAGAATAATTTATAGTTGATAATTATGTCAAGTACAGTATCAAGATTTATTTACACAAACAACAATTAACATTAATTTATTGAAAACGCAAATACGTAATAAAAAGGCTGAGGAATACGCTTCATACAGGGTATTTTAAATATTTACCTAAGTCTAAATTCTGAACAACACACACTAAAAACTCACCTTGTAGATTGATGAATAATTTGATTTGTTCAGTACAGCCAGTCGAGGTTTCAAGCACAGATCACCTAGTTTCAAGTCCTCTGCACCTTTTGGATGTTGGCTGTTTATGTGAAGAGACTAATTGTCCTTATTAAGCTTAACAGTCTTGCCTCAATATACTTCTTTGAGAAATCCAGCAGCTCGTGGCTACTCTAAACGAGGTTGCAGAAGGTGAAGCAATTTAAAACCCCTCCACCTTACTTTGCAGGCGAAATTTTCCAGGATATTGAGAACTCCTGGCAAAATTTTCGACGTTTGCTTAATGTGTCATAACTTCGAGCGTTACCGAAGAGAATAGGAAGCTGGCCTTATATGGTTTAGTAAACGCTCGTAATGAAATGCTATAATGGTACATTTAGCCATCACTGTATTCACCATATATTCGAGGGCCAGTATCGTCCATACATGGAAGGACAGATGAGCTGTGAGCCTCCTGTGCGTATATATGGTGGCCTGCAAATAGTTATTCACTCATTAGGTATGTATAAACGAATTTTTGTATACCTACCGTCAAAGATTAAATAAATTGCTTTTATACGGTGGTTGACATGTTTGCTTTATTTTTGTACCAAATATTTTATTTAGTCTCAATATATGATAATTTTGTGAAGCAATTTCAAAAGATTCAACTTAGGAAATTGCGATTATTCGCTTAAATGGGGAAGACCACTAAGAGATGAAATCCTTTCAAATATATTTCAATCAACGAATAATGATGTTGGTTCAGTGTGCAGACAATATAATGTGTCAAAATAGTATTAAATAGATTTCCTGGCTTTATTTCATTTTGGTGTTCACTGATAAAACCCCTCAACGTACTTCTTGTGTGTGATACTGAAGGTTTCGTAAGGGCACAGAATAACCAACTCACACAGAAGCGATTATTTCGTTCTTATTCGAAACGGCGTCCATTAGTAGGTGCTACTACTGTCATTTAATTGTTTATGGTTGGTATTACCACCCCACACTTGGTAGTACATTATTCATTGTCTAACCAACCAAGAAAAGGAAATAGTGCTATTTGCGTACGTGCTATTCCCGTACAAGGATAATTTAGTGCTATCTGCGTACAAGGGTCGGCGGTTTGACACCAGGTAGTAAGAGAAATTTCGGCAGAGTGTCATTTGCGTACACCTATCTAAATAGACCTCTATTTCTGAGCTATAGCATGTTGTGTTGATGACGCGATTATTTATCTATAAGTATTTGGTAGAGATGCGTCAAACTAGTTTGATTTTACTCAACAAACTTGACTTGACTTGAAAATCAAACTTCTTATGTAAAAAAGTTTGACTTGACTTGATTTCTGTATCTTTAGGTTTGACTTGAAACCAAACTTCTTCAAACAGTTTGAAGTTTGAATATCATATTACGCAACGTGTTTATTTCCAATTCTAATAATTGAGAGCGTACCGCCTCCTACCGCCATTTGTTTTCGTGTCTGAACCTGTACTCTGCTACTCTGCAAATTAGTTGTAGGGATGTGAGATTAATGGAAAAGAATCGATTAAATAAAAATCGATTTTTCTTTATTCAAAATTAATCGATTTTAATAAAAAATAAATCGATTTCTGCGAAAAAATCTTTTCATATTTCGATAATAAATCTATTAAATTCATTCATTAACAATTTATCAGATTAAAAATCAAATAAAATTATATGAATATTGTCAAAAATTTTGAAATATGGTCAAAAATGGTAAATAAATGTAAAAAATTGTCAATTATTGTCAAAAATGGTCAATAATTGTCAAAAATGGTCGATAATTGTCAAAAACTATCAAAAATGGTCAACAATTGTCAAAAACTAACAAAAATGGACAATTATCGTCAAAATTGGTCAATAATTCTCAAAAATTGTTAAAATTTTGAAAAATGTTCGATAATTGTCCAAAACTATCAAAAATGGTCAAAAACTGTCAAAAATGGACAATTATTGTTAAAAATTGTCAAAATTTTGAAATATGGTTAATAACTGTCAAAAATGGTCAAAAATTTGGAAAAATGGTCCATAATTGTCAACAATTGTCAGAATTATAAAAAATGGTCAATAATTTGAAAAATGGTCGAAAGTTTTGAAAAATTGTTAAAATTTTGGAAAAATAGCCAAAAAGTTTTTAAAAATCGTCAGAAATGGCCAATAATTGTCAAAAACTATCAAAAATACTCAAAAACTGTCAAAAATGGACAATTATTGTTAAAAATTGTCAAAATTTTGAAAAATAATTGATTATTGTCAAAATTTTGAAATATGGTCAATAATTGTCAAAAATGGTCCAAAATTGTCAACAATTGTCAGAATTGTCAAAAATGGTCAATAATTTTGAAAAACAGTCAAAATGGTCAATAATTGTTAAAATTTTGAAAAATTTTGAAAAATGGTCAATAATTGTCAAAATTTGGAAAAATGGTCCATAATTGTCAACAATTGTCAGAATTATAAAAACTGGTCAATAATTTGAAAAATGGTCAAAAGTTTTGAAAAATAGTCAAAAAAATTTAAAAATCGTCAAAAATGGTCAATAATTGTCAAAAACTATCAAAAATGGTCAAAAACTGTGAAAAATTGTCAAAATTTTTAAAAATAGTTGATAATTGTCAAAATTTTGATATATGGTCAATAATTGTCAAAAATGGTCAAAAATTTGGAAAAATGGTCCATAATTGTCAACAATTGTCAAAAATGGTCAATAATTTTGAAAAACAGTCAAAATGGTCAATAATTGTTAAAATTTTGAAAAATGGTCAATAATTGTCAAAATTTTGAAAAATAGTCAATAAATAATACGAGCCGTTTCCGAAAATCGATTTAAACACGTAATTTATAAAATCGATTTACTAAAAATTGATTAATATTGTTATAAAAATCGATTATGAGAAAATAATAATCGATTTATATAAAAATAGATGATTTTTTAACATCCCTAATTAGTTATAGTTCATATTTAGAAGGGTACGATTGGCTTGTTACGTTTGTTTTGAAGTGTGTGCGTTCTGCGATAATGTTTGAACCTGAACCTTTTTCATGTAGCGGCTCGGAATACGTACCAGAACAAAGTGAGTTTGATTTTGAAGATCCCCGATCCCCCCTGCAAAAATTATGAGAAAAAAATCTGTAGACGAGGCAAAATTAATCAAAAAGAAAAAGAAATATACAGATTTTTTTTATGTTTGCGGCAGGCGATTCCAAAACAATGAAAATTGCAAAGTTCAAATTATGTAAAAATAAAGAACAACGGTATAAAATGCCAAATAGTGGAACTAGTTCTTTAAAAGAACATTTGATGAAGAGCCACAAAAAATTGTATGAAGAAGAATTTCCGCAGGATGCAACAACTTCTGGAACAAGTAGTATTTGTGGTAGTAACAACATAAAGCGTTGGATCCAAAATTGTAAAAATGACCTGGTAAGTTTTCATACAATTAAAAACGAAACCGATTAAATGACCAGTCTATTAGAACATTAATGTTTTTAAATTCGTGCTTTAAAAAGAATCCTTAACAAATATCACACAAGGATCGTAAGAAGACGTTACTATCTAATATATTGCTGCTTTCACTTCATTTGTAAGAACTTTACTTTTCACGAAGAATTTTGAGGTGACAAGTTGGAGTTGATTAAAAAAATTGTTTAAAATAATGTTTTTTCCTTTTGTTTTAAATAAACGTATTTGTTGTACCTACTTACTAGTATATCTACTAAATGAATTATTTTTCAAACTCTTTCAAACTAGTTTGACAATGAAGTTTGAATTTTAAAACCTGTAACCTTTGCCCAGTTTGATTTTACTTGAATTATTTGTCAGAAAGATTAACTTGAGCTTGACTTAATTTCAAGTCAAACTCAAGTCAATCTCGAACATTCAAGTCAAACTTGTGCAACTCTAGTATTTGGTAAAGTGTGAAAATATTATTATTCTGTTAGTACCTACTGTACTTCAAGAAGACTCTCATAGGTTGACCCAGTTTTGTTTTGCAATAAAGCAAAAGCAACAAGAAGCACATTATTTCCTCTTTATTGCCGCCTATATCGGCATGTATAAATTTGTGTAAATTGATTTATTCAGGTAGATGTACGCAAATATCACTGGGCCGAAATTCCTTTTGCTTCCTGGTACCAAACCGCCGACCCTTGTACGCAGATAGCACTAAATAATCCTTGTACGCAAATAGCACGACACCAAGAAAAGAGGGTACCATTATATATTATATACTTAAGGGCGCCTGATGTTCAGGGAAGATCGACTACTGTCTTACCGAATACTGTCAACTAATGAGTGACTCTAGACAGAAATTTCAACCTCTCTAGGATACTATGTAACCGTATTTCAGGCGGAAATGTACGCCATTGCTTCATGTGTGGAGAGATTGGAGCAAACCATTCTCACACATAAATCAATAAAAATTTTCTCGGACAGCCAAGCAGCTTTGAAAGCACTTAGCTCTTACCGTGTAATGTCGAAATTGGTATTAGACTCTCCTCAATAGGAAAGCTCAATAGAGTATCGCTGGTCTGGATCCCTGGCCATTCTGGCATGGACGGCAATAGAAGGCGGACTCTCTTGCAAGAGAGGGGACTTTATCGGACCAGAAGCTGAACCTACAATTGGCATCGCAATAGGTTTTGCCAAACAAACAGTAAATACCTGGACAGCAAGAAGATCTTTAGACTTCTGGCATAATATAGCAGGATTGGTTTATTCAAAGGCTTTTACACATCCATCGAAGAATGTTTCCAATGTTAGACTATAGCAGGCATGACCTACGTTATCTAATAGGCCTTTTAGCAGGCCACTGTCATCTGAATCATCATATGCTAAGATTTGGACTGTTGGAAGATCCGACTTGTCGTCTCTGTCTGGAAGATGATGAAACAGCAGAGCGGCTCGAATCAGGTATCTGATGTTGGACAGAGTCTCTCTTTCGTACTCGGACCTGAAACATCATTCACCAAACAAAATAATCGGCTCTGTTAAGAAGCTGAATTTGTTTGGTGAAATCTGAATAGGTATGAGCCACAATAGACTCTTCAGAGTGGCAGTGGAGACCCACTCACCACAAACCTACCTAGACAGAAGACACAATTTAAAGCCAAATATAAAAGACTTATCAAGTTCCTGAACGGATTATTAAATAAAATCAATAAATAACAAATTCCACAACATAGATTCCACGTACTAAGAGTTAAAACAATTAATTTCCTGAAGGACGCCAACTTTGTATTGTACCAATGACCAAAGTTGTCGAGGTCTATGCTTCCATCTTATGGAAAATAAAAGACCACTCAAATGCGGATATTTTGATACCAACTTATTCGTCTTGAAAAATAGAACATTTGATAACATTGCGCCAATGTTGTGACTTTTGTAATTAACTCTCAATTAATGATATTATTTTTAAAATCGCTTACGGAGATTGTATGAGTAAGACAGAGAGAAAATACGTAAATAGACATGTATTACAGATTCCACGAAGTAAGGATATCAGGGGTGATAAGAAATGAATAAATAAAACCAGACAGGGTTGAACTGACCTAATTTTATCAGTTAATTTTTATATTTTGTTTTTTCTCTGTAGTATTTTGTAGTGTATTTGTTGGCATCGGTAACTCTTTAAAAAAAAAATAGGATAGGGATGCGGAAAAGATTTTTTTATATGCAAGATGTTAAATGTCTATTAACTGTTAATACAAAAATGCTTGTGAAATGTGTGTAGGTAATGAACCCGACGTAAAGGGTGATACTAAAAGATAATGTATAATTCTTAGAGTATCCCCTTTTACGCGCTCCACCTTCCCCCCACAGGCAGTGCCTGAGGACCTCATTACCTTCTATCCGCGAAGTGTAGCTGAAAAAAAATTTTTATTGGCCTAAGCCGGTTTTTATATTTTTTTGGTAGCTAAAGTCGCCTTTTTGCTTTATTAAATTTTTTTGATGGCCGAAGCCGGGTTTTGTTTAATTTTTGTATTTTTTTGATAGCCGAAGCCGGTTATTGTGTTATATATATTTTGATGGCGATGAGTGTTTTCCCTTGCGTGACATAAAAAGCACTGTTAACTGAAATCTAATTTGCATCATTATATTTCTTCATGATTAGGTATAGTTCGATCAGCAGCGTCAACTACAGTCAACCAGTCTACCTGTTCCATGATTAGGATACGTTAAGCCGTCACTCGAGTTCCCGTCAGGGTGAAAACTGACCTGTCTAAAAGGTGTTTATGGTAATTACGGTAAATTCTCTGAATCATCTGATATTTAGCTATGTATTTATTGCAAATTGTAATAAGTGAACAGTAAAAGTTTTAAGGGAGGTCCGATTTCAGATGTATGAAATAAGAAATAGTTATAAATGTCTTATGTTTGGCACTATTACACGATATTATTTTATATGATATCATTATTGGAATAAAATACGGAATTTTAATTCTACAATTTTATTCCGTACTACTACTGAACTGAGTCATAAATATATACATGTAAAGAAGCTAACCTAACCTAACCTAACATATAACCTAACCAGAAAGGGTTTACCCTTTTCACTTAGTATTACTTCAAGCATTTTGTGTATCACTATAGCGTACGACAACAAACGTTCGGAAATATGTATATTAATAAACTGCCGTTTCGAAAATGACAACTTAATATAATAGAAAATATAATAGAAAAATATATTCAAAGCAATTAGTACTGACAGACCCCCTAGCCACCCCAATAGGTTATTCAACTTTTTCATTAGAATTCAGGATTACGAATAGGTATTACGATTTACTGGAATATTCAAAACTATTTAGTTTACCTGTAAGCGGGATAAATAAACTGGACGGCAATTCGAGTGCGGGATTAAGATACCTGCAAGTGTCGGACGGGAACTCATGTGTATTTTATAGTCATTAAGAATCCTGACGGGAATTCGTTTGTACCGGAATTGTTTACGAAATACGTGTCGGTCAGCTATTAAATGTACCTATTATAATTTTACTATTATAATATAGAGAACGTTATAATAAACTGCTATTACAAAATGACAAACTTGTGTAAAGATGTTAGATTGTCAATCGAGAGATGTACCTTTTTTACATAATTTGATTGCAATCTATCGTATCTTTATACAACTGAAAAATATAATCCTATTATTTTGTTTCAACGAAACTGGTATTCATCGTATGTACAACTATATTCACAAGTCCGACTCTGTTTCACCGCAGCAGGTGGAGTCCTATTGAATGGTTAGATTTTGTAATCGAATCGAAAATTTCTGACAAATGAACTGATTTTGTGGGTTTATTAATTAAATTACAACATTGGCGCAATGTTATCAAATGTTCTATTTTTCAAGACGAATAAGTTGGTATCAAAATATCCGCATTTGAGTGGTCTTTTATTTTCCATAAGATGGAAGCATAGTCCTTTATCTGGGAAAAAATAGAATGTAGCTGTGTAAAAGTACAAACAAATTTAATAGATATTTTTTATATTTCCTTGTATATATTAATGTCGTGAGACAATTCAGTCCATATTTCTAATATAATAGATCAAATTATTATTCCGCAATAGTTGGACAGATATAAACAAACTATTTATTATAAATATTCAACTGATTTTGATCTAATGATACTGGAAACGTTCGTAAATACGTCCAAAAGCGAACGTAATCTCTTCATCGACAGTTTATCCACCTACAGTTAATATATAATTTAGGTATCTATAACTATATTTTGATATCATAAACGAAAAATTGTGAAATGTTGTTAATACAGTTTTTGCCGTTACCACATCTGGATTTATTGCTATAAAAAATTTAAAGAAAGTTGAAATTTAATATCAAAAAACAAGATGTTTATAGATTTTTATTTTTTTTGCATGTGTAAATGTTTAAAATTTCGGTTAATCGTAATCTGGTATTATAGTTCAGATAATAATTCTAATTGGATGATGATAACACGTACTCCTATATTAATCAAATTATTTCTATCGACTATTAATATGCTACTCGTATCTTAACCCCATAATAAAACCTTATACGTGAAGGCATTTATACGGTTATACCGATTGCTCTATCCTAAGCGAATTTCTAACATTCTGCGTGATTCTAATGACACCGAAGATGGCCGCAGTGGTGTTAGAAAAGTTAAAATACACCGATCTAATAGCAGGAGTGCAGAAATGTCTGGTGCCGTTTAGACCGTACATCGTTTCTGTTACTGCTTCAAAGTTACTTTTCGTGGGATACGTTAAACCTAACCAAACCTGTGATGTATTAGGAAAACAGAAATTGTAGTTTATATAAGAAATGCAGATAATCAATAGCCAATTTTAAGGATATATGAACGTGTTTCGAATTAGAAACAACCATTCCGCAGGTTATTCGTCTCGACAATTTTGGATTAACTTTATTAGTGTAAATAATTGACAAAAATTGTTCTTTAAAAATATATTTATCGATACTCTTATGAAAGGCGACGGAAGAAATTCTTAAGCACACGTGTCTGACTGTTTATCTTGTAAAGAGATAAAAGGAGATTAGAAGAAAAAGAAGAAGACCTAATTTGCAAAAAGTAAGGTTAGAAGTAGAAGTATTGAGTAGGGATGGCGATTCTTTCTAAAAAGATCGATTTTTAAATCGATTCGAATCGTAACCTGATGAATCGATACATAAAAAAATCGAGGTCTAAAAGATCGATTTTTTTCAAGTTTGTATTTTTACAATGTAAATATAAATCGATCTTTTTTACTGAAAAACAACAAGAAAGGTACCCCTAAATAAACAATCTCTCTCCGGGATCTCTTATCAGTAAAATTGGGGATTTTTATTAAGTTCAGGGAATTCGAAAATAATAACAATTATTTTTTTATTACCATATTATTACCACAAAGTATCGGATTAGGAATGTGTGAGATTAATGGAAAAGAATCATCGATAAAATAAAAATCGATTTTTCTTTATTCAAAATTAATGGACTTGTCGAAAAAACCGATTTTAATAAAAAATAAATAGATTTCTGCGAAAAGATCGTTGATTTTTTTTGATTGTTTTAAAAATGGACATGCTTTTCGTATATATTCCTTTAATAAACCTAAGAGATTTATTCGCGGATTGAAAAAAAATTCAAATAAAATTATATGAAAATAATTGTCAAAAATTTTGAAATATGGTCAATAACTGTTGAAAATTGTCAATAATTGTTAAAATTTTGAAAAATGGTCAAAAGTTTTCAAAAATGATCAAAAAATTTGGAAAAATGCTCAATAATTAAAAAAAATCAATAATTGTTGAAAAATTTGGAAAAATGGTCAGTAATTGTTGCAAAACTCACAAAATTGGTCAATAATTATTAAAAAATCAGTAATTGTTGAAAAACTGTCAAAATTGGTCAATAATTGTTGAAAAACTGTCAAAATTGGTCAATAATTGTTGAAAAATGCTCAATAATTTAAAAAAAAGAATCGATAATTGTTGAAACATTTGGAAAAATGGTCAGTAATGGTTGCAAAACTGACAAAATTGGTCAATAATTTTTAAAAAATGATCAGTAATTGTTGAAAAACTGTCAAAATTGGTCAATAATTGTCAAAAACTGTCGAAAATGGACAATTTTTGTCAAAAACTGTCAATAATTGTTAAAAAATGGTTATTAATTGTCAATTATTGTCAAAAACTGCTGAAAATTGTCAATAATTGTCAAAAATTTTAAAAATTGGGCAAAACTTTCAAAATTGGTCAATAATTTAAAAAAAAATGGTCAATAATTGTTGAAAAACTGTCAAAATTGGTCAATAATTGTTGAAAAACTGTCAAAATTGGTCAATAATTGTTGAAAAACTGTCAAAATTGGTCAATAATTGTTGAAAAACTGTCAAAATTGGTCAATAATTGTAAAAAATGGTCAATAGCTTCAAAAAAATGGTCAAAAATTGTCAAAAAGTTTGGAAAAATGGTCAATAATTGTTGAAACAATGTCAAAGTTGGTCAATAATTGTTGAAAAATGCCCAATAATTAAAAAAAAAGATCAGTAATTGTTGCAAAACTGTCAAAATTGGTCTATAATTTTTAAAAAATGATCAATAATTGTTGAAAAACTGTCAAAATTGGTCAATAATTGTTGAAAAAATGTCAAAATTGGTCAATAATTGTTGAAAAATGCCCAATAATTTTTAAAAAATGATCAGTAATTGTTGCAAAACTGTCAAAATTGGTCTATAATTTTTAAAAAATGATCAGTAATTGTTGAAAAACTGTCAAAATTGGTCAATAATTGTTAAAAAAGGACGATTTTCTTCAAAAACTGTCAATAATTGTTAAAAACTGTCAATAATTGTTAAAAAATGGTTATTAATTGTCAATTATTGTCAAAAACTGCTGAAAATTGTCAATAATTGTCAACAATTTTGAAAATTGGGCAAAACTGTCAAAATTGGTAAATAATTTTAAAAAAAATGGTCAATAATTGTTGAAAAACTGTCAAAATTGGTCAATAATTGTTGAAAAATGCTCAATAATTTTAAAAAAAGAATCGATAATTGTTGAAAAATTTGGAAAAATGGTCAGTAATTGTTGCAAAACTGACAAAATTAGTCAATAATTTTTTAAAAATGATCAGTAATTGTTGAAAAACTGTCAAAATTGGTCAATAATTGTCAAAAACTGCTGAAAATTGTCAATAATTGTCAAAAATTTTAAAAATTGGGCAAAACTTTCAAAATTGGTCAATAATTTAAAAAAAAAAGGTCAATAATTGTTGAAAAACTGTCAAAATTGGTCAATAATTGTTGAAAAACTGTCAAAATTGGTCAATAATTGTTGAAAAACTGTCAAAATTGGTCAATAATTGTAAAAAATGGTCAATAGCTTCAAAAAAATGGTCAAAAATTGTCAAAAAGTTTGGAAAAATGGTCAATAATTGTTGAAACAATGTCAAAGTTGGTCAATAATTGTTGAAAAATGCCCAATAATTAAAAAAAAGATCAGTGATTGTTGCAAAACTGTCAAAATTGGTCTATAATTTTTAAAAAATGATCAATAATTGTTGAAAAACTGTCAAAATTGGTCAATAATTGTTGAAAAATGTCAAAATTGGTCAATAGTTTCAAAAAAAAAATGGTCAAAAATTGTCAAAAAGTTTGGAAAAATGGTGAATAATTGTTGAAAAACTGTCAAAATTGGTCAATAATTGTTGAAAAATGCCCAATAATTTTTAAAAAATGATCAGTAATTGTTGCAAAACTGTCAAAATTGGTCTATAATTTTTAAAAAATGATTAGTAATTCTTGAAAAACTGTCAAAATTGGTCAATAATTGTTAAAAAAGGACGATTTTCTTCAAAAACTGTCAATAATTGTTAAAAACTGTCAATAATTGTTAAAAACTGTCAATAATTGTTAAAAAATGGTTATTAATTGTCAATTATTGTCAAAAACTGCTGAAAATTGTCAATAATTGTCAACAATTTTGAAAATTGGGCAAAACTGTCAAAATTGGTAAATAATTTTTAAAAAAAATGGTCAATAATTGTTGAAAAACTGTCAAAATTGGTCAATAATTGTTGAAAAATGCTCAATAATTTTAAAAAAAGAATCGATAATTGTTGAAAAATTTGGAAAAATGGTCAGTAATTGTTGCAAAACTGACAAAATTGGTCAATAATTTTTTAAAAATGATCAGTAATTGTTGAAAAACTGTCAAAATTGGTCAATAATTGTCAAAAACTGTCGAAAATGGACAATTTTTGTCAAAAACTGTCAATAATTGTTAAAAAATGGTTATTAATTGTCAATTATTATCAAAAACTGCTGAAAATTGTCAATAATTGTCAAAAATTTTAAAAATTGGGCAAAACTTTCAAAATTGTTCAATAATTTTTAAAAAAATGGTCAATAATTGTTGAAAAACTGTCAAAATTGGTCAATAATTGTAAAAAATGGTCAATAGTTTCGAAAAAATGGTCAAAAATTGTCAAAAAGTTTGGAAAAATGGTGAATAATTGTTGAAAAACTGTCAAAGTTGGTCAATAATTGTTGAAAAATGCCCAATAATTTTTAAAAAATGATCAGTAATTGTTGCAAAACTGTCAAAATTGGTCTATAATTTTTAAAAAATGATCAGTAATTGTTGAAAAACTGTCAAAATTGGTCAATAATTGTTAAAAAAGGACGATTTTCTTCAAAAACTGTCAATAATTGTTAAAAAATGGTCAATAATCGTCAAAAGGTGTCAAAGGAGCCCTTTTCGAAAATCCACTCCTTAAACCCACGTAATTTATACAAAATCGATTAATATTACTCGAAAAAACGATAATTAAAAATCGATTATAACAAAATATTAATCGATTTATATAAAAATCGTTTAATTTTTCAAACATCCCTACTTATAGAGTTCCCTATAAGCTTTTTGGAAAAAAAGCAACAGTGTCTGTCGACTCTACTGGGATCCGAGCGGTTACGCTCTCATCACTACTTACGATGTTGCCGGGGCAATTGAAAAAAAGCCGTTCTACCGAAAACACAAAAAAAAATCGAAAGTCGATTTTCAAGGTTGAAATATCGATTAACTGAATCGATTCAATACAACAATTCATATTTATGCTCGATTGGCATGGGCTATGAAAATGTGAATTGGGATGCTGAATGGGGGGTCCACATTGTTCACAGATGAAATCCAGGTATGGACGGTTTGCTGATAGGCTCAGAAATCGAAGAGCAGGAATTGGAATTGAGACCATCGCAGACAATGTAATTTCATAGGGGACATAAAAAAGGAGTTTATCAAAACATGGATTGAGTGACTTCGAACTGGATTAGACAGATATGGATAAAAGCATTCCTGGATACTAAAATCAAAAAATCTAAATCGATCAGCATAAAAACAAAAATACAAATCTATAAGACTTTGATCAGACCAGTCATTACTTACGCACTCGAAACAACAACTATAAACAAAAGAGAAGAAGAAGATCTAAAAATAAAAGAAAGGAAAATATTGAGAACAATACTTGGACCAGACATAACAAGAGATGGAGAAAGAAGATTAAAAAGAAACATAGAAATAGAAAAGGAAGCAAGTGGAGAAAATATAGGAGACTGGAATGGACGGGGCACATTATGAGAAGAGCACCAGCAGAAATATTAAAAAGAATAACAACATGGGTTCTATTGAAGACGAGAACAAGAGGAAGACCACGGAGCAGATGGTGGGATCAGGTAGAGGAAGATATAAAAGCATTGAAAATCAGAGACTGGAAAACAAAATGGAGAACTATAACAAATGAGGCCAGGACAGATAAAAGATTATAGTCGCACTGATATAAGAGGAGTAATCCACCTCGTCAATAGGATTAACCACATCTCTATTGAGCTAGCCATAATCCCTCGGGATTGATGATGATGATGAAAATTCCTGGATACTGCCTACATGATATCTGAATATCTTCTACTGACTGTTGAGTTATATTTTTTTATAATTTATATTTTCCAAGTAAATAAATTGTAATTAATGTTGTTAAAAATGTAATAAACATTGTTTTCAAGAATAAATATTAATTTATTATTTAATCACGATATAAAATAACTCTCGAAAAAGAAGAAAGACGGCTCTAATTCTTTCTATCTCAAGAAGAAATTATAATTAACAGCATAGTTGATAAAAATTCCCTTATTTAATACTTTCAAAGGAATATTAACTACTTGAAAATTTTTACAGCAAAAATTTTTAGCAATTCCCTTGACCCACTAACGCTACTGTTCTCCTAATAGAATTTTGGTGAATTTTAACGTTACCGATTGTGACCACGTTAGCGAATTTGCAATATTTGCGAATCCTTGAATTCTTATTCCTAGTGTGACGAATACATACGTTTATGATATCAAAAATAATATAAAAATATTATTTTAACTCAATACACTCAGCATAAATATCTTTACAATTTGCAAAAATTTATCATATCATTTTTTATTCATCGTCATCGTATGCGATAAGTTAAATTTAGTTGCCAATATATATGCGAATTGACACTAGACTACTTCAGACTACGTGTATGTTTCAATTCAAGTCTCTGAATACACATGTATAAATACCTGCTTTGCAAAAATATTTTGCACACTTCTCTCGGCGCCAAATAAGAGTTACACTCTGTATATCTTCTGTTTCCCTGTTACACATTAGATCTAATTCAACTTGTTTGCAAACTCTACATAGACAAGGACAATACTAATAAATATCAGGCACGTGGTTACTTACTTACTTACAATAACAGTACCACGTGGCTATATTAAATCTCTGTTAAACTGTTTACTTAAGATTTTTCTTCTTTATTCATATATAATTTTTTTTGATCGGTGATTATTTTGAGTTATATAATATTTTAATTACAACAGCAGTCTTAAAAGCATATGAATTGTTTATAGTTTTTATATAGATAAAGGTTGTTTTTTAAATATTTTGCAATTTTGTTTTCGGGACAACTTTTAATCATAACCTCTCTTCAGATTTACCATAGTAAGAAAAGTAAGATGTCAATCAAATTCTTACAAAAAAATTCTAATTTTATTTATGAAGCTCGCGTGTAAAAGTATCGATTGCCGACAATAAACATCCTTTTCTGTTCATGTTTTCCTAATACATAGTAGGTGGTTTTCGACATTTTCGACCTATCTTTTTTGCCCATAACGACGTAGAAATATTTTGAGAAAACCCCTACACCTCTCAAACTTTCGAGATTCCTGTTAACTAGGATGTGATTTTCTATTTTACCTAACTGAAGTTCGCGGATATATAATAATCCTGAACCAGAGATTTCACCAATCAAACAAAGAGAAAAAGTATACGTTAAGTTTGCCTATACAAAGGCAGATTTCAATCTTTCCTACATCCTGATCTCCTAATACAAGCTAGGTGGTTTTCAACTTTTCTAACGGACAATTCGAGGTCGGATGTAAAAAAAACTTATATAAATGTATTCTGGATCTGGATGTCTCATAGCATGGATATAGGGATGCGCGATACTATCCGATATTCCAGTGTATCGATACTTTTACTTCCGATACTCGATATTTTGTATCGATACTATGCTTTTCGATGCATTCCAAGTATCGATAAATTTGTAGTGTATCGATACACTGCGATTCGGGATTTTTAGTGGTAGCGGCAAGTGGCGTTATCTGTAGTGATGAGCGATATGGTGATTTTTTAATCACGTTGTGTGCTTTTTTTAACGAAACCAAAAATAAAAAAACGAAAAATGCAGTTTTTTTGCGTTTTTCGAGCTAATTTTGAGGTTATGTGAAGAAATCACTAATGAAAAAGTTGAAGATTTTCACAAGATCTACAACTTTTATGATCAACTTTTTATTCTAGGAACTCAACTTTGGCCGGAAATCGCAATAATGTCTTTTTCCACCCCCCCCCCCCCAAAAAAGTGTTTTTTACCGAAAAAATGTCATAACTCGAAAAATTTCCAATATTATGATTTGAAATTTTTTTTCATGGTTTGTGACTATCAAAGCTACCTTCTACTAAATTTTCATCAAAATCGAACATTTTTTAACGAAACAAAAATAAAAACGAAAAATGCAGTTTTTTGCGTTTTTCGAGCTAATTTTGAAGTTATGTGAAAAAGTCACTGATGAAAAAGTTGTAGATTTTCTCAAGATCTACAACTTTTATGATCAATTTTTGATTCTAGGAACTGAACTTTGGCCGGAAATCGCAATAATGTCTTTTTCCACCCCCCCAAAAAAGTGTGTTTTACCGAAAAAACGTCATAAATCGAAAAATTTCCAATATTTTAATTTGAAATTTTTTTTCATGGTTTGTGACTATCAAAGCTACCTTCTACTAAATTTTCATCAAAATCGAACATTTTTTAACGAAACCAAAAATAAAAAACGAAAAATGCATTTTTTTGCGCTTTTCCAGCTAATTTTGAAGTTATGTGAAAAAGTCACTGATTAAAAAGTTGTAGATTTTCTCAAGATCTACAACTTTTATAATCAACTTTTGATTCTAGGAACTGAACTTTGGCCGGAAATCGCAATAATGTCTTTTTCCACCCCCCCAAAAAAGTGTTTTACCGAAAAAACGTCATAACTCGAAAAATTTCCAATATTTTAATTTGAAATTTTTTTCATGGTTTGTGACTATCAAAGCTACCTTCTACTAAATTTTCATCAAAATCGAACATTTTTTAACGAAACCAAAAATAAAAAACGAAAAATGCATTTTTTTTGCGCTTTTCCAGCTAATTTTGAAGTTATGTGAAAAAGTCACTGATTAAAAAGTTGTAGATTTTCTCAAGATCTACAACTTTTATAATCAACTTTTGATTCTAGGAACTGAACTTTGGCCGGAAATCGCAATAATGTCTTTTTCCACCCCCCCCCCCACCCCCCAAAAAGTGTGTTTTACCGAAAAAACGCCATAAATCGAAAAATTTCCGATATTTTAATTTGAAATTTTTTTTCATGGTTTGTGACTATCAAAGCTACCTTCTACTAAATTTTCATCAAAATCGAACATTTTTTAACGAAACCAAAAATAAAAAACGAAAAATGCATTTTTTTGCGCTTTTCCAGCTAATTTTGAAGTTATGTGAAAAAGTCATTGATTAAAAAGTTGTAGATTTTCTCAAGATCTACAACTTTTATAATCAACTTTTGATTCTAGAAACTGAACTTTGGCCGGAAATCGCAATAATGTCTTTTTCCACCCCCCCAAAAAAGTGTGTTTTACCGAAAAAACGTCATAAATCGAAAAATTTCCAATATTTTAATTTGAAATTTTTTTTCATGGTTTGTGACTATCAAAGCTACCTTCTACTAAATTTTCATCAAAATCGAACATTTTTTAACGAAACCAAAAATAAAAAACGAAAAATGCATTTTTTTGCGCTTTTCCATCTAATTTTGAAGTTATGTGAAAAAGTCACTGATTAAAAAGTTGTAGATTTTCTCAAGATCTACAACTTTTATAATCAACTTTTGATTCTAGGAACTGAACTTTGGCCGGAAATCGCAATAATGTCTTTTTCCACCCCCCCAAAAAAGTGTTTTACCGAAAAAACGTCATAACTCGAAAAATTTCCAATATTTTAATTTGAAATTTTTTTCATCGTTTGTGACTATCAAAGCTACCTTCTACTAAATTTTCATCAAAATCGAACATTTTTTAAGGAAACCAAAAATAAAAAACGAAAAATGCAATTTTTTGCGTTTTTCGAGCTAATTTTGAGGTTATGTGAAAAAGTCACTGATTTAAAAGTAGTAGTTTTTCTCAAGATCTACAACTTTTATAATCAACTTTTTATTCTAGGAACTCAACTTTGGCCGGAAATCGCAATAATGTCGCCCCCAAAAAGGTGATTTTTACCGAAAAAACGTCAAAATTAGGAAAATCTCGGATCGTTAACGTATCGATACTTCGAATCATAAATTAATATTCGATATTCTACTGTATCGATACTTTACGTTCCGATCCGTATCGATACCCAATATCGATACTTTCTAGTGTATCGCGCAACCCTACATGGATAGTCGATAATATTTATGTTTATGAAGTTAGTTTTATTGGGTTAAAAAAAATGTCCGCAATTTTCTCATGGATAGAAAAATTAAATTCATTCGGTGCTATTTCCTCTTTCTTATATTTATTTGTAAAATTCTATGTATATATTTTATTATAAACAAACATTGGACATGGGTGAGTATTGAACGACTAAGCATCTACCACCGTTTCTGAGACCCTTATACTCGTTAGGTGAATTTCGTCTTTTCTGATCCAACACCTAACATCATGATCAAACTCGCTTTCGTAGAAAAAAGTTATTCTCAAATACATATAAAATTAACTAATTGTACGATTCCAGTGATTTTTTCTTAAAGAAATCCTTATTTTTATCAAAGGAGGATTATTTGGACAGAAGTATGCCGATAGGACCAAATATGCCTCAATAAAATATTGTTCATCAATTGTTACCAACATCGACTAAGAGGCATAATTTTAGACAAGGAATATTATTTTACATGTTGTTAAAGGGGGCGCTGCTTGAATGATTTCTGATGATGAAATCAAATGGTAACTTTTTTGCGAAACTTTTTAATAATTTGGTCGTTAACATCTTTTCCCACATCAATATTTTATGAAGGCATATTTAGTCCATATTTTGACCCAACTCTTTGCCAACGTGTTGATTTTGTGTCTGTGTTTAAAATATTCTACGAAATTTGATGCAGAGTACTCAAATAACACTTTACACGTATTATTTTATATATATTTTTGTATATGATGTAACGGAATGATTTGTTGCCCTTTTTGGATCTTGTTTAAATTATAACAGTTTGTAGTTTGAAAAAGGGAACTAGATGTAAGTTTTGGCAGAAGTAAAATAACTAAGAGAACACCCAAGAAAGGTGCTGAAGAAAAAGAGAACTCTGAAGCAACCATGATAAAAATGATGCAAGAATTGATGAACAAAAACGATGAAATTATGGAAGAAATAAAACAATTAAGAAAGGAAAATGGCGAGAACAACAAACAGCTACTGGAAATAAAACAAGAAAACCAGGAACTTAAGAACGAAATAAAAACACCAAATAACAAAGTGGAATATTTAGAAAAAATAACTAAAAAGAAGAATTTGGTCATAACTGGATTAGAATTGAATACAAGAGATGATGGGGCGTCGGCCCAGCTTTGTAGTGGAACGCTTCTGAAGCGATAATGACAACCAAGCAAGGTCGAGCACGGTTAGTACTTGGATGGGTGACCACTGGGGAAACACCGTCGTAGAGCCCGTACAGCCTGCAGCGAAACACCTTAGATTACTAGGGTCAGTAGCATATCACAGCTCGCAGGCATTATACCAATGAGCACGAGGTATAATGGAGATATGCCGTCTTTCGGATGAGACGTAAAACCGAGGTCCCGAGTCCATGGATGTTGGGCTCGATAAAGATCCCTACCACTGGTTGGAACACTAGTGGATTCGGCAAAATTTCCGGTTAGGGGTAGAGTGCTCCCGGCGTCGGTGATTAGCCTAAGTTGCAGAAATAGACCGACGTTAAATAACCGAATAAAAAAAAAAAAAAAAAAAAAAAAGGTACTAAAGACAACTATGGAAGACTTCATAACAAAAGGTCTGCAAATGGATGTCAAAATAAGAAATGCCCAAAAACTAGGGGAAAAGGTCTGTTTAATTGAAATGGAAAGCTTCACTGACAAAATGGACATTCTAAGGAACAAAAGTAGACTGAGAAAGTCTCAGGATCAAACTCGCTTTCGTAGAGAAAAGTTATTCTCAAATACATATAAAATTAACTAAATGTACGATTCCAGTGATTTTTTCTTAAAGAAATCCTTATTTTTATCAAAGGAGGATTATTTGGACAGAAGTATGCCGATAGGACCAAATATGCCTCAATACAATATTGTTCATCAATTGTTACCAAAATCGACTAAGAGGCATAATTTTAGACAAGGAATATTATTTTACATGTTGTTAAAGGGGGCGCTGCTTGAATGATTTCTGATGATGAAATCAAATGGTAACTTTTTTGCGAAACTTTTTAGTGATTTTGTCTTTTTTCACATTTTATGTAGGCATATTTGGTCCATATTTTGACCCAACTCATCCGCCCTCAACCTATGTCCTCATAATTATAAATCACCCCAATTATGAACGGTATTTGTGGTGCATTTGAGTAGTTTTCAAATCCTAAGTCTGCTGGCTACTTGTGACACCAATAAACATTTCTGCCAACCTGTTACTAAGGGAGCCACTTCGTACTTTATATATACTCGACCAAAAACAATATATACTGTTTAATTTCGCGACCATAGCATTTGTAAAATTCGTAAATTATTGTTGCGTAGAAAAAGTAGAATAATCATAATTTCTTACCAAAATGGCTAATTATTCCTATGAAGAATATGCTGGAATTAATTTAATCCATGGTGAAGTACGAATATCAGTTTGGATTCTGAAACGGACTCGGAACGCGTGAAGCACTCTTTTCCCTAAATGTATTGACACAGAGATGTAGAGACATGAATGTGAATGTCTGACTATCGAAAGGCGTTTGACTGTGTGAATATTCAGAAGATGATTGAAATTCTAAGAACAACCGGAATTGACGAACAAGACCTACGTTTCATATCAGAACTTTATTGGAATCAAACAGCGGTAGTAGAGATGGAACAATCAACATCGGAAGATATGCAGATCAGACAGGGTTGCATCTTGTCTCCACTCCTGTTTAATCTGTACTCGAAAACTATATTTAGAGAAGCATTGGATGGAGTCCAGGGCGGAATCAAGATCAATGGAACCCCAATAATCAATATCAGGTACGCCGATGATACGGTTATTATAACCAACGATGTACAAGAACTACAAAGCATCATAGATTCCGTAGTTCACTATAGTGATATGTTTGGATTGCATCTCAATGTCTCCAAGACCAAGCTATTGGTCTTTTCTAAGACTCCAATAAATTCACACAATCGAACAAGTGACCTCAATAAGATATCTGGGAGCTAACATCAATTGCCAGTGCGACCCGAAAAGGGAAATACTTTAAAGGATTGAGCAAGCGAGAAAAATCTTCATGGAGTATGAAATCATTTTTTACAAGACTGGACCTTAGTTTGGAACTCCGAACTCGAATGATCAGATGCTACGTCTTCTCTGTTCTACTCTATGGATGTGAAAGCTGGACACTAAATTCACAGATTGAAAAGAGAATGGAAGCCTTCAAAATGTATGTGTATTGAAGGAAGCTGCGAATTTCATGGGTACAAAGGATCACCAACGATGAAGTACTTCAACGCATGTACAAACAAAAAGAATTACTGAACACATTATTAAGGAAAGAAAAATGCAATACCTGGCTGATACGATGAGAGGTGATAAATACGAAATATTACGCCTCATAATAGAGGGCAAAGTTCAGGGGAAAAGATCAGTAGGAAGACGCCAGAACTTATGGCTAAAAGATTTAAGGAGATGGTTCGACCGCTCGTCTGCAGAAATCGTTCGTGCTGCAGTTTCCAGAGCTACAATTGCCATTTGGATCGACAACCTTCAGCAGCAGAGGGCGTTATAAGAAGAAGAATGGTGCTCGTGCAGCCTAACGAAGATACGCGCAACCAATTGCATCTTGCCCCTTGATTGGATGACATGACATGAATATTGTAATAAAATACATCTATAATAAAATACCTAATAGGATCTCATTCTTACCCAACTACATTGCACTGTCACGGCAAATTTATCACTTCTAAATATATTTGAATGGTAATGGTATTAGGGTTCTATTGTCCTCGCTACCTGCGGTTCACTATACAGGAAGAATCTAGAGAAAGTTGCTAACTAAACACTTATTTACATGAAGAAGCGCTTACAATTCTATTTAATTCTTTGAATCACCCTGAAGTGTTCCAGACACGTTTTTGAATTTATAATGAGCTCTTCAGCTATCAATATGATAATAATACAATATAGAGTGTTGGAATACGATAATCCCCTAACTAACAATTGTTTATCGGATATTACAGAGTTGTACACAACATTGAAGCAATATCTTACAACAATTTAATAGTAACTGTTGGAAAATATATTATTTTGCTAAAATGATTGAGTGATAAATATAATCGCATAAAAATGTAAAAATACAACATAAGAATAATTCCTTTGATAAAAAACGAAAAATACACACCATATAAGAAGAAAGTTACTGGTCGTCATCGTTATTAGTGTCACTAGTACTTGATTCATTATCACCCATTACCATTATCTCCCTCCCTCCCCATTTCGACGTCCTTCCTGTTAGCCCATGCCTCAATAGTTATAAATCACCCACCCCGTATGTGAACGGTATTTGTGGTGCATTTGTGTAGTTGTCAAATAAGTCTGCTGGCTATTTGTGACACCAACAAACATTTCTGCCAGCCTGTTTCTAAGGGAGCCACAACGCACTTTATATATACTCGATCAAAAACTGTATATACTGTTTATTTTCGCGACCATGGTATTTGATGTAGAATTGTAGTTGTCTAGAAAAAGTAAAATAATTCTAATCTTTTTATCAAAATGGCTAATTATTCCTATAAAGAATATTCTATTTAATCTATGGTGAGGTGAAATGTAAAGCTCGTGCAGTCTAACGAAGATACGAGGAACGATTTTCTATCAGACAATAATACATCCTAATCGTTCAACATTTACAGCTAGCTCACCACAAACCGGCTCAGTAATACTTAAAAGTACTGAAACTGGTAGGCAAAATATGATATTCTGAACGAAATAGAACAGAATCCGGAATTTGGTACTATAGTTTGTTCCAACAAGTACATAAAGTATTGGAATACAATAATCCCCTAACTAACAGGTGTTTATCGGATATTGCAGAGTTGTACTCAAAATTGGCGAAATATCTTACAACAATTTAATAGTAATTGCTTGAAAATATATTATTTTCCTAAAATGATTGAGTGATACATACAATCGCCTAAAAATGTAAAAATACAACACAAGAATAATTCCTTTGAGAAAAAACGAAAAATACACACCATATAAGAAGAAAGTTACTGCTCGTCAGCGTTATCAGTGTCACTTGTACTTGTCTTACTATCACCCATTACCATTAACCCCATTACCCCCCTCCCCGTTTCGACGCCCTTTGCTCTTAGCCCATGCCCCAATAATTATAAATCACCCATTCACCCCGTATGTGAACGGTATTTGTAGTGCATTTGTGTAGTTTTCAAATTGTCTGCTGGCTATTTGCGTTGATTGATCTTATCAATCATTGCTATTTGTGACACCAACAAACATTTCTGCCAGCCTGTTACTAAGGAAGCCACTTCGTACTTTGTATATACTCAACAAAAAACTATATATACAGTTTGTTTTCGCGACCATACTTTAATCTATGGTGAGGTGCAATGTAAAGCTCGTGCAGCCTATATATAACGAAGATACGAAGAAAGATTTTCTATCAGACAATAATACATCCTAATCGTTCAACATTTACAGCTAGCTCTCCACCAATGCCTAAGAGGAACCGGCTCAGTAGTACTTAAAAGTACTGAAACTGGTAAGCAAATTATGATATTTTGGACGAAATAGACCAGAATCCCGAATTTAGTAATATAGTTTGTTCCAACAAGTACTTAGAGTAGTGGAATGCAATAATCCCCTAACTAACAGATGTTTATTGGATATTACAGAGTTGTACTCAAAATTGACGAAATATCTTACAACAATTTAATAGTAACTGTTTGAAAATATATTATTTTGCTAAAATAATTGAGTGATAAATATAATCGCATAAAAATGTAAAAAAAAACAACAACGGTACTGTAAGAATAATTCCTTTGATAAAAAAGGAAAAATACACACCATATAAGCAAAAAGTCGCCATCGTTATCAGTGTCACTTGCACTTGATTCACTATCACCCATTACCATTATCCCCATTACCCCCCTCCCAACCCATTTCGACGTCCTTAGCCTATGCCTCAATAGTTTTTCATCACCCCGTATGTGAACGGTATTTGTGGTGCATTTGTGTAGTTTTCAAATTGTCTGCTGGCTAGACACCAACAAACATTTCTGCCAGCCTCTTATTAAGGGAGCCACAACGCACTTTATATATACTCGACCAAAAACTATATATACTGTTGACCATAATATTTGACGTAGAATTATGTTATTGTTGCTGCTTAGAAAAAGTACAATAATTATAATTTTTTATCAAAATGGCTAATTATTCCTATAAAGAATATTCTGGAATTAATTTAATCTATGGTGAGGTGCAATCTATAGCTCGTGCAGCCTAACGAAGATACGAGGAACGATTCTCTATCAGACAATAAATACATCCTAACGATCAACATTTACAGCTAGCTCTCCACCAATGCCTAAGAGGAACCGGCTCAGTAGTACTTAAAAGTACTGAAACTGGTAGGCAAATTATGATATTTTGCACGAAATAGAACAGAATCCGGAGTTTAGTACTCTAGTTTGTTCCAACAAGTACATAGAGTATTGGAATGCAATAATCCCCTAACTAACAAGTGTTTACCGGATATTACAGAGTTATACTCAAAATTGACGAAATATCTTACAACAATTTAATAGTAATTGCTTGAAAATATATTATTTTCCTAAAATGATTGAGTGATAAATACAATCGCCCAAAAATGTAAAAATACAACATAAGAATAATTCCTTTGATAAAAAACGAAAAATACACACCATATAAGAAGAAAGTTACTGGTCGTCAGCGTTATCAGTGTCACTTGTACTTGACTCACTATCATCACTCATTACCATTAACCCCATTACCACCCCTCCCTGTTCCGACGCCCTTGCTCTTAGTCCATGCCCCAATAATTATAAATCACCCCGTATGTGAACGGTATTTGTGGTGCATTTGTGTAGTTTTCAAATTGTCTGCTGGCTATTTGTGACACCAACAAACATTTCTGCCAGCCTGTTATTAAGGGAGCCACAACGCACTTTATATATACTCGATCAAAAACTGTATATACTGTTTATTTTCGCGACCATAGTATTTGATGTAGAATTGTAGTTGTCTAGAAAAAGTAAAATAATTCTAATCTTTTTATCAAAATGGCTAATTATTCCTATAAAGAATATGCTATTTAATCTATGGTGAGGTGAAATGTAAAGCTTGTGCAGTCTAACGAAGATTCGAAGAACAATTTTCTATCAGACAATAATACATCCTAACGATCAACATTTACAGCTAGCTCTCCACCAGGGTGGGGAGGGGTTGCCCTCAGGGAGGCGTGTTATCGCCCCTTTTGTGGCCGATTCTTGTAGATACTCTTCTAGTACGGCTGTCCGATGAAGGTATTCAGTGCCTAGGGTATGCGGACGATCTTGCTGTCGTCATAAGAGGACGGTTTCCAAACACGATATCAGAGCGCACCCAAATGGCGCTTAATATAGTAAGTGGCTGGTGTAGGGAGGAGGAACTGGCAGTGAACCCTCACAAAACTACACTGGTACCGTTAACAAAAAAGAGAAATTTGCAAGGTCTACAAAGGCCACAAATTAACGGAGTGGAAATTCCATTTGCTAAAGAAGTTAAGTACCTAGGGGTAATCTATGACCAGAAGCTTACATGGAATTCTCACATCGAAAAAACCACGCACAAGGCCAGAATCGCTCTCGGAAGGTGTAGGCAGATGTGTGGGAAGAATTGGGGATTGAATCCCAACATGACCAAATGGTTGTATACACAGGTCGTGAGGCCAATGATAACCCATGGATCAGTAGTCTGGTGGCCCAGAACACTGCAGATTGGGGCGCAAAGGCAGTTAAGTGGTATCCAAAGGCAAGCTTGCCTAAGTATCACAGGGGCCATGAGAACGACGCCGACTGCAGCCCTGGAGGAAATACTGAACCTGCCACCACTGCATATCTTCGTTCAGAGAAATGCAAGATCTGTAAGTCACAGATTATTACAGGGGCCTCCTCCGATAAGTCAAGGACAAGGTAAGGTCTACAAAAAGCTATATGAAGAAATAAAGGTAGATCCAATACTGGGAATGCCAATGGATCAGATTGCCCCACAATATAGTTTTAAAAATGAATACACAGTAATCATTCCAGAGAGAAAGGACTGGGATACAGGGCCTCCTATAATAGCGAATCTCAACTGGTACACTGATGGCTCTAAAACAGACTCTGGAGTAGGAGCCGGAATATATGGGGTACAAGAGAAGATCACGATCTCTCTAAGCCTTGGGAAACATGCCACTGTCTTTCAGGCAGAGGTAATGGCGGTGCAATGCTGTGCAGAAGAGTTGATGAGACGGGAGGTAGATAGCCAAAGAATCGTCATCTACTCCGATAGCCAAGCAGCACTAAAAGCGATAAGCTCATATCGGACAACGTCAAATCTGGTGTGGGAGTGTCGCAAGGCCCTCAACAGACTAGGTAGTCACAATAGAGTGACCCTAGCCTGGGTGCCAGGCCATCAAGGAATAAAAGGCAATGAAAAGGCCGATGAATTAGCCAAGCAGGGAGCGACTGAGGTCATGATAGGGCCAGAACCTTCCTGCGGAATTGCTAAATGCCTCACCAAGGAGAGCATCCACCAATGGATAAACAACCAGGCGTTGCGCTGGTGGCATGAAACTCCGGGGCAAAGGCACGCTAAGCTATTCCTCAAAAGCCCTTCGGTCAGACTGTCACGGGACCTATTATGTCAAAGTCGAGAAATGACGAGGATGATGGTGGGAATGCTGACAGGGCATTGTAGGCTAAGGAAGCATATGCACACAATTGGCCTAGCTGATGACAGCCTATGTAGGTTATGCCAGGAAGAAGACGAAACCGCGGAGCACTTACTCTGTGAGTGCGAAGGCCTAGCAAGGGTGCGGTTTCACCTATTCGGAGAAGAAAAACCGAGGGCAGAGAGCTACGCAAAGGAGGCGGTATCCAGGCTAATAGGTCTAATAAAAAAAATAAAGCTAGATATCGAGCTCTAAATATGGGGGAGGACCACAATAGATCTGCAAAGGTCGCAGTGGGATAGGACAAAGAGCCACTCCAATTCTAATATAATCTAATCTAATCTAGCTCTCCACCCATGCCTAAGAGAAACCGGCTCAGTAGTACTCAAAAGTACTGAGACTGGTAGGCAAAATATGATATTTTGCACGAAATAGAACAGAATCCGGAGTTTAGTACTCTAGTTTGTTCCAACAAGTACATAGAGTATTGGAATGCAATAATCCCCTAACTAACAAGTGTTTACCGGATATTACAGAGTTGTACTCAAAATTGACGAAATATCTTACAACAATTTAATAGTAATTGCTTGAAAATATATTATTTTCCTAAAATGATTGAGTGATACATACAATCGCCTAAAAATGTAAAAATACAACACAAGAATAATTCCTTTGAGAAAAAACGAAAAATACACACCATATAAGAAGAAAGTTACTGGTCGTCAGCGTTATCAGTGTCACTTGTACTTGACTCACTATCACCCATTACCATTAACCCCATTACCCCCCCCCCGCTCCGTTTCGACGCCCTTGCTCATAGCCCATGTCCCAATAATTATAAATCACCCATTCACCCCGTATGTGAACAGTATTTGTAGTGCATTTGTGTAGTTTTCAAATTGTGTGCTGGATATTTGCGTTGATTGATCTTATCAATCAACGCTATTTGTGACACCAACAAATATGTCTGCCAGCCTGTTACTAAGGAAGCCACATTGCACTTTATATATACTCAACAAAAAACTATATATACAGTTTGTTTTCGCGACCATACTTTAATCTATGGTGAGGTGCAATGTAAAGCTCGTGCAGCCTATATATAACGAAGATACGAGGAACGATTTTCTATCAGACAATAATACATCCTAATCGTTCAACATTTACAGCTAGCTCTCCACCAATGCCTAAGAGAAACCGGCTCAGTAGTACTCAAAAGTACTGAAACTGGTAGGCAAAATATGATATTTTGGACGAAATAGAACAGAATCCCGAATTTAGTACTATAGTTTGTTCCAACAAGTACATAGAGTATTGGAATGCAATAATCCCATAACTAACAGGTGTTTATTGGATATTACAGAGTTGTACTCAAAATTGACGAAATATCTTACAACAATTTAATAGTAATTGCTTGAAAATATATTATTTTCCTAAAATGATTGAGTGATAAATATAATCGCATAAAAATGTAAAAAAAACAACATCGGTACTGTAAGAATAATTCCTTTGATAAAAAACGAAAAATACACACCATATAAGCATAAAGTTACTGGTCGCCATCGTTATCAGTGTCACTCGTACTGGTACTTGATTCACTATCACCCATTACCATTACCCCCCTCCCACCCCATTTCGACGTCCTTAGCCCATGCCCCAATAGTTATAAATCGCCCCAAATGTGAACGGTATTTGTGGTGCATTTGTGTAGTTTTCAAATTGATGAAATAAAACAAATTAATTTGTTTAAATCTTCATTATTTATTTTGAACTGACGTTCAAATTAAAATTAGTGCACACTAATTTTAATTTGAACGTCAGTTCAAAATAAATAATGAAGATTTAAACAAATTAATTTGTTTTATTTCATCAGTAGTATGGATCTTCATCAAGTAAAAGCCTCATCTATTCAGTTTTCAAATTGTCTGCTGGCTAGACACCAACAAACATTTCTGCCAGCCTGTTTCTAAGGGAGCCACAACGCACTTTATATATACTCGACCAAAAACTATATATACTGTTTATCGCGACCATAATATTTGACGTAGAATTATTGTTATTGTTGCTGCTCAGAAAAAGTACAATAATTATAATTTTTTATCAAAATGGCTAATTATTCCTATAAAGAATATGCTGGAATTAATTTAATCTATGGTGAGGTGCAATCTAAAGCTCGTACAGCCTAACGAAGATACGAGGAACGATTTTCTATCAGACAATAATACATCCTAACGATCAACATATACAGCTAGCTCTCCATCAATGCCTAAGAGAAACCGGCTCAGTAGTACTTAAAAGTACTGAAACTGGTAGGCAAAATATGATACTTTGGAGTCTTTGGACGAAATAGAACAGAATCCCGAATTTAGTACTATAATATGTTCCAACAAGTACATAGAGTATTGGAATGCAATAATCCCCTAACTAACAAGTGTTTATCGGATATTACAGAGTTGTATTCAAAATTGACAAAAATATCTTACAACAATTTAATAGTAATTGCTTGAAAATATATTATTTTCCTAAAATGATTGAATGATAAATATAATCGCCTAAAAATGTAAAAATACAACATAAGAATAATTCCTTTGATGAAAAGGAAAAATACACACCATATAAGTAGAAAGTTACTGGTCGCCATCGTTATCAGTGTCACTTGTACTTGATTCACTATCACCCATTACCATTATCCCCATTACCCCCCTCCCTCCCCATTTCGACGTCCTTAGCCCATGCCAAAATAGTTATAAATCCCCGCGAATGTGAACGGTGTTTGTGGTGCATTTTTGTAGTTTTCAAATTGTCTGCTGGCTAGACTCCAACAAACATTTCTGCCAGCCTGTTACTAAGGAAGCCACATCGCACTTTATATATACTCAACAAAAAACTATATATACAGTTTGTTTTCGCGACCATACTTTAATCTATGGTGAGGTGCAATGTAAAGCTCGTGCAGCCTATATATAACGAAGATACGAGGAACGATTCTCTATCAGACAATAATACATCCTAATCGTTCAACATTCACAGCTAGCTCACCACAAACCGGCTCAGTAGTACTTAAAAGTACTGAAACTGGTAGGCAAAATATGATATTTTGAACGAAATAGAACAGAATCCGGAATTTGGTACTATAGTTTGTTCCAACAAGTACCTAGAGTATTGGAATGCAATAATCCCCTAACTAACAGGTGTTTATTGGATATTACAGAGTTGTACTCAAAATTGACGAAATATCTTACAACAATTTAATAGTAACTGTTTGAAAATATATTATTTTGCTAAAGTAATTGAGTGATAAATATAATCGCATAGAAATGTAAAAAAAAACAACATCGGTACTGTAAGAATAATTCCTTTGATAAAAAACGAAACATACTCACCATATAAGCTGATCGTCATCATTATCAGTGTCACTTGTACTTGATTCACTATCACCCATTACCATTAACCCCATTACCCCCCCTTACCGTTTCGACGCCCTTGCTCTTAGCCCATGCCCCAATAGTTATAAATCACCGGTATTTGTGGTGCATTTGTGTACTTTTCAAATTGTCTGCTGACACTAACAAACATTTCTGCCAGCCTGTTACTAAGGAAGCCACTTCGTACTTTGTATATACTCAACATATATACATATACTGTCTGTTTTCACGACCATACTTTTTATAAAATACGTAGAATTTTGAAAAATTTAATACTAAATAAAATATTCTTTTTTCATTTTATCTTTAAACAATATTTTCTGTTAAATTTTATTTATAAAAAAATGTGCTGATGATTTTTATATAAAAACATTTTACTTTTAGAATTTTTTATTAAATAAAACAATAGAAACTATGGTCAAGGGATTAAGTACACTCTATAGAGATATATGTAGGTACATATAGACATAGTACATAGGACCAGTTTCTCGAGTTTTATGACATTTTCATTCTTAATTAAATTACAAATTTGGACAAAACGTATACACCTACACATAAAACCAAAGCCATATTTTTGCGATCTAGCGTCTTTAAGCGGATTAAAGCGATTCATTTTCGCGAATAAGTAATGACGTCACGCTTAAAAACGCTTGAAGCGGAAACTGGAGTGGTCGGGAGTGCGCCAGAAAACTTTGAAGCGGTTCAGCTGTTGTGCGTCATTAAATTGACAGCATTGACAGAATAAATTGATAGAGAGTGGACCAATCGACTTTCAAAAAATCATAAAATGTTTCTTTAGACATTCGAAATAAAATATAAAAGTCATAATTTAGATTACGGCTTATCCATTCTTCCTCATAAATTGATCTGATATGATGGTCTCTTAGAATTGATGAAATTATTTGCAAACTTTTTATTCTTCTTGAGAGCTTCTTAAGACTCTCTCCTCCTTTTCATTCCAAATTCTAAGATCGCAAATTTTAACAAAAGCAATATATCAGGTATATTAATATTATTTTGCTTACTACAGATTCAGAATTTCAGAAAGAAAAAAATAAACAAAGTAAAGTATGTATGTGTCGTGAGAGTAATGTCGTTGTCATTTGTCAGAATATCGCTAGATATTTCCATTTTTGCGAAGTTAAGCGTGACGTCACCGTTATGAGGTCACGCTTAAGCTACACTGTTAATCCGCTTAAAGACGCTAGATCGCAAAAATATGGCTCAAGTATTATTCTTAAACGTATGTAGAATCTCTTTTAATTTCTATTCTCCTGGTTACTAGTAAGTGATATTCAAGTTTTCTGACCTAACTCAAACGAACTGACGTTTCAAAACGTATTCGGAGTCTCTTGCAGTTTAAACATACCATTGTCTACATCCATAATAAGTTCTGCTAGCCTGTTATAAAGGAGGTACGCTATAACTTCACATATACCCTACAAATAAACAAGACTAGTTGGTTGTAAGATACTTTTGCTGATGAAAGTAGGTTAATGAGAGGAATTTTGAATAATTTATTGTTTGGATACAGTGATATATTCATCCCAGGTACTCTAAGCTGAGTATAAAGTTCCCCATTTTTAATGATTTGGAAAGATTGACACATTAATATGAACTATTACAATTATTAAGCATGATGAGATACTGATGGAATTAGGTATAAAATGACATTTGTAATCTGCAAAATACAGTCCTGTAGGTCACTTAATAATTTGTACATGACCAGATTTGATCAGGACAGCAGTTTCTATTTTGCTATTTTTTTTGGCTACGACAAGTTCTATGAATAGCCATGTTTGGCCGGGTACGAGAAAAACTACTTACAAGAAAAAATATAATGCGAACTCAAAACTAGCTTGAAGGTGATAGGTTACCTCAAAAAACACATTAGGTGATGACGGACTCTTTGTAGAAATCATTAATATTTTATTAGGTGGTAGACGACGCCCTCAAAATGATAGAGAAAGGACTAACCATTTTGAGATTTTGAATGGTAATGATAATGAAGGCACTGCAAGCCAAGCCAGATAGTATAGGAAGTTAGAAGACTCATTGTAGGCATGTGGAACCAATTTATAATAAAGCCATCTTCAGAAGAAGAAATGAAAACTATTTCACAAGGATCTTATAGGGTAAGTCCGGGATAGATGAACCACTGGTATAGATGGAAAAAAAATCGTAGGACATATTAAAACATTACAATCAAGGGGACTTACTCCAACTAGAGATTCTGTACGCTCCCTGGCCTAATATTTAGCAGAAAAGCTGAAATTAAAACATAATTTTAATCATGAAACCAAACAAGCAGACTACGACTGGCTTTCTTCCTTTCTTGTACGCAATCCTGTACTTTCCATCCGGCAATCTGAGGGGGTATCTATTGCAAGAGCGAGGGGCCTAAATACAACAGCTGTCAAAGAGTACTTCGGCCTCTTAAAAAATGGTCTCATTGATAAACCTGGAAACATTTTTAACATGGATGAAACAGGTTTATAACTAAAGAACAAACCTGGAAAAGTAGTTGCCTTGAAAGGTTCTAAGAATGTGACTTCCGTTACTTCGGGAGAAAATGGGGAAACTATTTCAATATTGGCATGTGTAAATGAAGAGGGTACATTCTTGCAGCCTTTTTGCATAATGAAGCGGAAGAATCTAAAACAGGAGTTTTGTGACGGTATGCCAACTGGTGCTGCAGTAAAAATTTCTCCAAAGTCTGATTAACTGATTTATTTTTTGATTGGCTGAAAACCCATTTCTCTCCAAGAAAACCAGCAGGAAAGGTACTCCTACTTCAAGATGGACACACATTGCACAATAGCTGCATTGAAATGCTGGAGTTCGCAGAAAGGAATGAAATAATTTTGATGAGCCATTAGACCGTGCTTTCTTCAAGTCTTTAAAAATTAACTACTATTCTGCTTGCTCCAACTACATGACTAATAGTCCCCCAAGGAAAATTACCCGGCTGCAATTTGGTTCTCTCCTTAGCATATCTTGGGGGAAGTCGTCAAACTTAGATAATGGAATCAGTGGTTTTAGAACCTGTGGAATCATTCCTTTTGAACCCGAAGCGATACCAGACTATGCTTTTCTGTCAGAATCCGCAGACTCCAGGCCTTCAGACACATCTCTTGTTTCCCAAAATGATTTGACCGATGTGGCTAGTTCTGGTAGTTCCAAAAATAATGTCACTGTTGCTGGTCCTAGTAGTTCAAGAAACGACAGTAATCCGGGAACTTCAAGAAGCTATGATGATGTTCCTGTGCTTGGATCTTCTAAACAATACGAGGATATATCTGAAAATGTACCCCCTCAAAGATATTGGACAAAATACATCCTGTGCCTTGTGTCAATAAACTTGAAACTATAAGAAGAAATGCTCAAACTGTATCAACAGTTTTAACCTCTCCGGAAAACATAATTGCTCTTAAAAAGAAAAAAGATGAAAAAGAGTCAAAAATTAAAATAAAAGAGGAAAAGAAAAAAGAAAGGGAGGAAAAAAAGAAAGGAAAGGAAGAAAAAAAGAAAGGAAGGGAAGAAAACAAAAAAGACAGGGAGGAAAAGGAGAAAGACAGAGAGGAAAGGAAAAACGGATGTGAGAAAAAGCAGTTAGGAGTAGAAAGTAATTAGAAGCAAACAACGATGAATGAAAGGAAGAGAACGCAAAAGAAGAAAAAACTTACATCATCCTCAGAATCTGCAACGACGATGACGATAGTGACTGGGATGTAGATTATTGTATATGGTGTAGAGAGAGCTACAATGAATCAAAACGAGAAGAAGATTGGATTAAGGGTGTGTCATGCTCTCGCTGGACACATGAAAGCTGCACAAAATAAATGCGATTATTGTGGGAAGCGAGATTATCACAAGAAGATGACTGCAGAGTGAATTATTGTTCTGAATTTTCTTATCCTTGTTTAAATCGTTTACTTAAAAATAAACAATGTTTATTCTTTTTATAACCGTTATGTCTTGTGTTACTCCTTGATTTGGAAACGTATATCAGAGGTCCATCTATCCCTATCAGGTGGTCCATCTAACCCATCTCTCAAGGATAGACCACCGAGTAAAAAAAAAGAAAAAAATATAACTTCAAGTATGATCAGTGTAATAGCTGACGAAGTGCATACATTTTTTTAGGGTCATATATACATAATATAAAAAAATTTACCAAATCCTAGACATTGCAAAGTTTTGGAAAAATGGCTTTTAAAAAACATGGTCCAACTATCCCGGACTTACCCTAATGTTGCAAGATGTATAAGAAATTAAAATTATTGTCTTTGAGACTTTCCCCAACAGTAGTAAAATGTAAACTAAAAATAGGTTATGTAATGGATGATTTTCTTAAATCACATCTCTGAACGCTCAATAGGGCAAGTCCACGTGTCGTCATGTGACAGTTCGCCCTGATGAATCACGCATGGCTTGCCAAAAGCAACTGAGGTGGTTGCATAGCAGCGGGCTGTTCGATAAATCTTCACCAATTGAGTTCGTTCAGAGTAAGCGGTAATATGATTTTCGCAAGACGTTACCGGGTTGAAGGAAACCCATAACATATTTGAAAAAGTGTCTACCTTTTAATATTCAAATATGAAAAAATACTGTTAATATGCAAAATCCAATGACTAACGTTTAATCATTATTGATATATTGTTGATCAAAAGTCCATTTTTTGATTATTATCACTACATACTTAGCACTTTAGCTTTTTCATATCTAAACGTGGCCGCATTCCTTTCACATCTTCAGATAAGTTTGCCAAACTATAGACAGTTTTGATTGGAAGCATTCACGACTTGGTAAACAACCACTTTTGATCAATTAGTCCTTTTAATATAATTTATATAATGCAAATCGATCACTAAAAAATTAATATAGGCTGCTTATGCAAAGTGGAGATTGTATTGTGCTCAAGCATGCATGTCTCTATGCCTATTAGTTCGGGGTATAAATAAACTATGGTTTTTTTATGGTTATGCTCTAAAAGTGCAGCAATTCGAATAGTGAATTATCATTTAATTGATACTTTTAATGATCTACAGTGTCTATTATGCGTACCTACAATTCAACAGGAATATATTACTAAGCGATTAAGTTTTATGATCTGTCAACATAATTTGGTAACCGATACACCCACAATGAGATTGTATCATTTGAATACAAGAATAAAAGTACAACAACAGCAATAACTTCGAAACTTTTATAAATAAAAACATCCTTTCTACGTAATATTGGTACTCCTGTTTAAACACGATATACATCCGTTTTCGTGAAAAACGCAACAAAACGAACAGTTCAGAGAATCAGAAGAGGATTTCAAATATTATTTCATTTAAAAAGAGTGTGCTTTTGACTGACAGATAATTGTTGCCGGTAAATTACATTTTCTTACTGTGAATACTTTTTGCTGCGAGTTTATAGTCAATTGTTGCATTTTTTCAAAGCTATCATATACTTTTTCAATTGAAATGCGGTGCTCTGCATCCAGAAGGTATGAATTGTTATATCCAGGCAAAAGGCAACCAAGGCCGGTATTCTCAGGTCCTCGGAGCTTGGATCGATGTCGTTGAATGCGATGGATGATCTTCTGTATATTGGACTGCTGCAAGACCTAGAAGAAGCCGAAGAAAATGTTGCAGAGCCCCATAGAGATGTGTTAAGAGACCCTCTGATACAACTCAGTGATGTCTAATTTTAAAAAATATTTCGGCTAACAAAACAAACTTTCAGATATGTCTTGGACATAATAAGAATATATCTGGACGAACCTATAAAAACCACAGACTTGAATCCCGAATCAAATCACAAAACTTTTTCAGGAAGATGAAATTTTGGTTCGATAGATGAAAATCCTACAGTAAGTTCACGTCATTTGTCAGCACCAATAGGAGTAACGTCTATTATTAGAATTCTAAAAAAAAAGAATTATCACTTAACTCCTGTTAAAAATTTTCTTCCAAGAGATCTCCCACGACGATTACAGTTCTGCCAACGTATTCTCAACAAGCATAATGATGACCGAAATTTTATTAAGAATATTATGTTCACCGATGAAGCGACTATTTTTAACTCAACTGTGTTCAAACTATGGAGGGTAGAAGGAAGGAGCACCATCTTGTATGGGGGACAAGTTGAAAAAGTGTCCACCTGTAAACAGCAAATTATAATTCGAAGATTCACCGAAATGGCGCTCGTGTAGCTAATGGCAATAATGTGAATTTAGGGTTATAAACCGAGTGAAGTGTGCTGATGGGTTGAAAAATTTAGTATTTTTCGTGACTTGTGTAGTTGAGAAATATGCAGTATTTAAAATCTCAATTATTTACGTAGTATTTCCTTTTTTAAGTTTGTATCTTACTCTAATAATTCACGGCGCTGTTTTTAAAATCCTTCCACTTGCTACTATGGCGCCATCTTAATTTGCTTCCTTTCGATGGACACTTTTTAATACATTCAGATGGTGCTCCTTCCTTCTACCCTCCATAGTTCAAACCATGACAATTAAATTCTGTAATGGGGTAAATAAAACAAATACCTTTTTATAACAAGATTTAATAAATAAAAATTGCACATGTCGACAAATGCAATAAATACATAAAATAACTATTTATAAAAACTAAACTAATTTTCTATACTTCTTTGCTTTGCCTAAGAAATTAAACAGAAAAAATTCGTTTTAAAGAAAAATGGAATGTACAAAAAACTTGATTAAGAAAAATATTGCATAACGTTATCTACCATTGAAGCTCAGTGTACCTCATATCTGTCAATGTCACTGTTTTAGGCAGAAACGTCGGTAAAAAAGTAAACTTGATTTCAAGAAAAGGTTATTTTTAGGCAAGTTCTAAAATTAAAATGGAGAAATACCTAGTAAACTCCATAAAAATCTTAAGTAAAGAAGCATTTATTTACAAAATTTACACTTAGATAATTACACATAAATTGACAATTTGCACCTTTAAAAGTATTCAGTATGGTTTTTTACTAATTTTTTAATAAATACTTAAAATGATACGCCAAAAAAAAACCCTACTGAATATGGTAAATCGAATCGAGGATATAGCAGAGGTCTCAAAAAATAAGCAAATGGTCCTTTTTAACTTCAGAAAAAGGAAAAAAACGAGTTGTATGGAGACCCTGAAACAAAAATCGTATTAGCACATTTTTTTTTAAAGATGAAGGATTCAATAAAAGCTACTTTTATTTTGAGGCATTTCATAAAAAATATGAAAAAGCGATTATTTAATCAAAGTAGTTTCATAGTTTAATAAAAATCTGCACGCGGTTGTTCCGACCGTAACCTTGCTTTCGTTTTCGACGACCTTACTTTGAAAATCAGATCGGTCTAATAAAAGAATGAACTAAACACGAAGCTGGTACCGTTTTGAGAAAGTGCATTATTCATTAGATAAAACAAAACACACAATTGGTATTACACAATTTTTTAAAGGTATTCATAATTATAATAGTCCAGGAAATATTTTCAAAGTATCGTACTGACAAAAATTCTTAAAAATAGAGACAATAATAGTGACCAACACTATTAGGAGCAAAAATAATCCTTTTTTTACGTAAATATGGTATTTATCTGTCAAAAAGGTGTCACAATAACGTAACGGCCAAAATTATTACGGTTGAAGAAGTTCGACATGTGTCATCGTGAAATTGGAGCATCATTGGACATTTCAAAGACCACAATTCAAAAAATTTTAGATGAAGATGAAAAAAGGACTAGGTAGATAAGAACCTGAAGATAGTTCTTAAGGAAATCGTCAGTGGATACAGATAAAAGAGAAACTGCAGTATAAACGAATGTAAGCACTGTGGTGGTAGTTAGTTCCTTTTATCAAACTAGCAAATAAAAACGAATTGTGTTAATAATAGTTGTGTGAACGAAAATAGGAAATTATAGGTCTTGTTAATGAGCAAAACGGCTATCAGAGGTCACCTACTTCCTAATAAAATCTATGACACATTTACATGTAAGATTACAGATAATTTGTCCGTTTGTCATCAATTAACTTGGTACCTGTATGTGGTAGTTACCTTGTTACCTTCACGGTTAAATATTTTCATAATAATTATGTTGCAGCTTATGTAATTAACGGTAGAAAATATAAAAGGTTGTCGTTAATTATTGTTTCAACATATTCATTATTTAGAACGTTTAAAATCGTTGAAAATTCAGTAAAAAATCATTAAATTCGTAAAGAAACTTAAGCTTGTTCAAAAAGAGGAACGAGATAAGATAAGCAGATATAACGTGTTAAAAAAAAGCGGATATTTCTGCAATCCCATTCCCACATTGCTACATTTATAAATATAGAAACTGTCAATTTCTTCAAAACCATAAACTTATTTTTTTTCGGTTAAAACAGATCATTGGTTAATTTATCGAGAAGGGCAAGAGAAATGATGGAAGATGCCCTTCTCGATAAATTAACCAATGATCTGTTTTAACCGAAAAAAAAAAGTTTATGGTTTTGAAAAAATTGACAGTTTATACTTTTATGAATGTGGCAACGTCGGAATGGGATTGAAGGTATATCCGCTCCTTTAAAACTCCTTCTAGGAAAGCTAAATTGTAATTGTCAAATTATCATCACTCACAACGGTGTGAGGGAAAAATTCCCTTACAAAGAACTAAAGTTTAATAAAAATGAGAGAGAAAGCGTGAGAGAACGGTATCAATTACTTCATTGTGAATAATACTATCCTGTATTGGTGTAAATTTTAAACTCATTTTCTTAAAAAAAAAATAAGTTAGGACTGCTCATTGGAATACTTTGTTACCGATGTTAGAAAGTAATTGTATTGAGATTCACGCTCGCTGACTTCATTTATTTATATCTAATTACTGTTTTTTGCTTGGAGTAAATTTCATTAGCAAAAAAGATTCAAGGTAGATGGAGCATCACCGTTTAATCGTAAACACCAATCAAAGTTGATAAGATCGAATGGAAAGTTTTATAAAAAAAAATATTAACTAATACCGCACGGTATTTAGCAAATCCTGCAACTGGGTGATCGTATGTGTGAATTACTCATAATGAGGAACAAAAATTTTGGTCAGATTTTCCAAAGTCATCTGCAATATTGTTGTGGGTGATTCGTCATTCGATTTTGAGTTGAAATGTTCCTATAAACATGTGTGATAATAAGATGAGATGCAGAGATTTGACTTTGAGCAAAATTTAATTTAGACCAAAATTTTCATTAGTAACGCTACTGGTTTTCAAAACTTTTGAAAAAGAATATCTCTATTACAAGCGACCTTTGGAATTTTGACAATTACTTGCAGTCTATAATGAATTTAGAAAAGACAGCAATTCATCAGAACGCACTACATGGTAAAAGTAGTTCGGTGTTTTGGGGAGAATTTTTAACTGTTCTTATATTTTTAATTTCTGTTCTAGGTACAAACATACTATTATACAAAAACGAGAACAAATTTGAAATGTTCTTTTAGCATCTGGAAAACACTGTTTTTTCTGGTTTAGGTGGGACAAGAACGAGAAAATTTTTGAAATGTTCTTATAGAGTCTGGAAAACAATGATGGGACCACTTACATTACAAACATACTATTATACAAAAACGAGAACATTTTTGAAATGTTCCTATAGCATCTGGAAAAAAAAATTTTTTCTGTTTCAGGTGGGACCACTTTCTGTACAAACATACTATTATGCAAGAAAGAGAACAATTTTGAAATGTTCCTATAGCATCTGGAAAACCATGTATTTTTCCTATTCTAGGTGGGACAAAGCACTGGTACAAACATACTATTATGCAAGAACGAGAACAATTTTGAAATGCTCTTTTAGCATCTGAAAAACAATGTTTTTTTTCTGTTTCAGGTGGGACCACTTACTGTACGAACATACTATTATACAAGAACGAAAACAATTTTGAAATGTTCTTTTAGCATCTGGAAAACAATTTTGAAATGTTCTTTTAGCATCTGGAAAACAATGTTTTTTTTCTGTTCCAGGCGGAACAAAGCACTGGTACAAACATACTATTATGCAAGAACGAGAACAATTGTGAAATGTTCCTATAGCATCCGGAAAACAATGTTTTTTTTCTGTTTCAGGTGGGACCACTTACTGTACGAACATACTATTATACAAGAACGAAAACAATTTTGAACTGTTCTTTTAGCATCTGGAAAACAATTTTGAAATGTTCTTTTAGCATCTGGAAACAATGTTTTTTTTCTGTTCTAGGTGGGACAAAGCACTGGTACAAACATACTATTGTACAAGAACGAAAACAATTTTGAAATGTTCTTTTAGCATCTGAAAAACAATGTTTTTTTTCTGTTTCAGGTGGGACTACTTACTGTACGAACATACTATTATGCAAGAAAGAGAACAATTTTGAAATGTTCCTATAGCATCTGGAAAACCATGTATTTTTCCTATTCTAGGTGGGACAAAGCACTGGTACAAACATACTATTATGCAAGAACGAGAACAATTTTGAAATGCTCTTTTAGCATCTGAAAAACAATGTTTTTTTTCTGTTTCAGGTGGGACCACTTACTGTACGAACATACTATTATACAAGAACGAAAACAATTTTGAAATGTTCTTTTAGCATCTGGAAAACAATTTTGAAATGTTCTTTTAGCATCTGGAAAACAATGTTTTTTTTCTGTTCCAGGCGGAACAAAGCACTGGTACAAACATACTATTATGCAAGAAAGAGAACAATTTTGAAATGTTCCTATAGCATCTGGAAAACCATGTATTTTTTCTATTCTAGGTGGGACAAAGCACTGGTACAAACATACTATTATGCAAGAACGAGAACAATTTTGAAATGTTCTTTTAGCATCTGGAAAACAATGTTTTTTTTCTGTTTCAGGTGGGACCACTTACTGTACGAACATACTATTGTACAAGAACGAAAACAATTTTGAAATGTTCTTTTATCATCTGGAAAACAATTTTGAAATGTTCTTTTAGCATCTGGAAAACAATGTTCTTTTTCTGTTCTAGGTGGGACAAAGCACTGGTACAATCATACTGTTATGCAAGAACGAGAACAATTTTGATATGTTCTTTTAGCTTCTGGAAAACAATGTTTTTTTTTGTTCTAGATGGGACAAAGCACTGGTACAAACATACTATTATGCAAGAACGAAAACAATTTTGAAATGTTCTTTTAGCATCTGGAAAACAATGTTTTTTTTCTGTTTCAGGTGGGACCACTTACTGTACAAACATACTATTATGCAAGAACGAAAACAATTTTGAAATGTTCTTTTAGCATCTGGAAACAATGTTTTTTTTCTGTTCTAGGTGGGACAAAGCACTGGTACAAACATACTATTATGCAAGAACGAGAACAATTTTGAAATGCTCTTTTAGCATCTGAAAAACAATGTTTTTTTTCTGTTTCAGGTGGGACCACTTACTGTACGAACATACTATTATACAAGAACGAAAACAATTTTGAAATGTTCTTTTAGCATCTGGAAAACAATTTTGAAATGTTCTTTTAGCATCTGGAAAACAATGTTTTTTTTCTGTTCCAGGCGGAACAAAGCACTGGTACAAACATACTATTATGCAAGAAAGAGAACAATTTTGAAATGTTCCTATAGCATCTGGAAAACCATGTATTTTTTCTATTCTAGGTGGGACAAAGCACTGGTACAAACATACTATTATGCAAGAACGAGAACAATTTTGAAATGTTCTTTTAGCATCTGGAAAACAATGTTTTTTTCTGTTTCAGGTGGGACCACTTACTGTACGAACATACTATTGTACAAGAACGAAAACAATTTTGAAATGTTCTTTTATCATCTGGAAAACAATTTTGAAATGTTCTTTTAGCATCTGGAAAACAATGTTCTTTTTCTGTTCTAGGTGGGACAAAGCACTGGTACAATCATACTGTTATGCAAGAACGAGAACAATTTTGATATGTTCTTTTAGCTTCTGGAAAACAATGTTTTTTTTTGTTCTAGATGGGACAAAGCACTGGTACAAACATACTATTATGCAAGAACGAAAACAATTTTGAAATGTTCTTTTAGCATCTGGAAAACAATGTTTTTTTTCTGTTTCAGGTGGGACCACTTACTGTACAAACATACTATTATGCAAGAACGAAAACAATTTTGAAATGTTCTTTTAGCATCTGGAAAACAATGTTTTTTTTCTGTTCTAGGTGGGACAAAGTACTGGTACAAACATACTATTATGCAAGAACGAGAACAATTTTGAAATGTTCTTTTAGCATCTGGAAAACAATGTTTTTTTTTCTGTTCTAGGTGGGACAAAGTACTGGTACAAACATACTATTATGCAAGAACGAGAACAATTGTGAAATGTTCCTATAGCATCTGGAAAACAATGTTTTTTTTCTGTTTCAGGTGGGACCACTTACTGTACAAACATACTTATATACAAGAACGAAAACAATTTTGAAATGTTCTTTTAGCATCTGGAAAACAATTTTGAAATGTTCTTTTAGCATCTGGAAACAATGTTTTTTTTCTGTTCTAGGTGGGACAAAGCACTGGTACAAACATACTATTGTACAAGAACGAAAACAATTTTGAAATGTTCTTTTAGCACCTGGAAAACAATTTTGAAATGTTCTTTTAGCATCTGGAAAACAATGTTTTTTTTTCTGTTCTAGGTGCAAACATACAAACGTACAAACATACTATTATGCAAGAACGAGAACAATTTTGAAATGTTCCTGTATCATCTGGAAAACCATGTTTTTTTCTCTGTTTCAGGTGGGACCACTTACTGTACAAACATACTATTATACAAGAACGAAAACAATTTTGAAATGTTCTTTTAGCATCTGGAAAACAATGTTCTTTTTTTGTTCTAGATGGGACAAAGCACTGGTACAAACATACTATTATGCAAGAACGAAAACAATTTTGAAATGTTCTTTTAGCATCTGGAAAACACTGTTTTTTCTGTTTTAGGTGGGACAAGAATGAGAAAATTTTTGAAATGTTCTTATAGAGTCAGGAAAACAATGATGGGACCACTTACAGTACAAACATACTATTATACAAAAACGAGAACAATTTTGAAATGTTCCTATGGCATCTGGAAAAAAAATTTTCTTCTGTTCTAGGTGGGACAAAGCACTGGTACAAACATACTATTATGCAAGAACGAGAACAATTTTGAAATGTTCCTATAGCATCTGGAAAACCATGTTTTTTTTCTGTTTCAGGTGGGACCACTCACTGTACAAACATACTATTATACAAGAACGAAAACAATTTTGAAATGTTCTTTTAGTATCTGGAAAACAATGTTTTTTTTCTGTTTGAGGTGGGACAAAGCACTGGTACAAACATACTATTATGCACGAACGAGAACAATTTTGAAATCTTCTTATAGAGTCTGGAAAACAATGTTTCTGTTCTGTTTTATGTGGGACCACTTACAGTACAAACATACTATTATACAGAAACGAGAACAATTTTGAAATGTTCCTATAGCATCTGGAAAACAATGTTTTTTTTTCTGTTTCAGGTGGGACCACTTACAGTACAAACATATTATTGCTATACAAGAACGAAAATAATTTTGAAATGTTCTTTTTACATCTGGAAAACAATGTTTTTTTTTCTGTTCTAGGTGGGATAAAGCACTGGTACAAACATACTATTTTGCAAGAACGAGAACAATTTTGAAATGTTTCTATAGCATCTGGAAAACAATGTTTTTTTCTGTTTTAGGTGGGACCACGACTATACTTGCATACTATTATACAAGAACGAGAACAATACGGATCAACGGAACAAAAACTGATAAACCAACAGCTTTAGAACAATATATGAAGATAAAATAAAGCAGTAAGGTACGTTTTTGACCCACGAACTTCAAGGTTCAACCCCAATTCAAAGAAACTTTTTCCATTGTTTTAAGGGACAGAAGAAAAGATTCTTGACGTGGTCCCGATATAAATAAAATGGTTTTTCCAAACCAGTGATAACGAAGTTGTAATGCTTCTAAGTGCTTCTCCACTACGATCTTTGCAGATCTATTGTGTGTGCTCCCATGCGATGCTAGAGTTCCTTGTCTAGACCCGTCCGTATTACTAGACTCCGAAGGCCGAACTTACGCAGTAGCACAGTATATGTTCTGAGGTCACCTTATCTTCTTGGCAAAACCTGCATATAGTTGTGACTGCCAATCCGATGTCATGAGCCCAACCAAGGTTCTGGTTGTTCGTGTATTTTGGTTAAGTAAGTACTGCGTGAATTTTGGCTATGGTTCTTTGATGAACTCTTTGGATTGTTTCTTTCCCCCATTCTCAAGACTCATTTTTTGTCCAAGTATTGCTATTTGTCTTTTGCAGAGCTTTCGCTATACCACAGAAGAGTTCCGAACCAAAGGGAGCACATCGTGCTAGTGAGTCGTCTTGTGATCTGAGAGGCCTGGTAACCATGGAAAGGACAATCTGTTTTGACTGCCCAGCCCAAACAATATTTCAAAATACTTTAGAAACAGCCTATATATTTTGTTACTTAGTATAATTTAGATTGTATTTATGATTTTAATTTAGTCGGAACGGTACTTACATTTTTTTAACGCTTATTTACGAACTAAATTTATCTATCCATGTCGAGGACCTGAAAAAGATCTTAAATTTTGAAAACAACGAATTTGTTTTGATAATTTAGTAGCGATAAAGATGGAATTAATAGCAGTTTTTTAGCGATGAAACGAAAAATTGGATCTGAAAATGAAGCGAAGAATGTTGAGTTCGACAGATTTTATAAAATATCTGATCAATTAGAATTACAACATAAATAATAGGATATTAAATATACTGCAAAAAACTAATCAACTCTGTAGTTATTTTATTAATTTTTGATAAACGTCTAGATTGTTACACCGACCTCTTCCTGTTTATAGTCTGGTAAGAAAAAATGTCGGTATTACATAATAGGAATTTAGGTTTCGTGGCTAACCCTGTTTACTCAAATACCATGTCAGTCTTTCAAGGTAAGTTCAATCGACGAAGCGGAAATTTTCTATTCGTTTTAAGAAAAATTGTGGGCGGTCTTTCGAGATTGGTCAATATTATTTATATGTTTAAACAACTAATTAAATTTGACGCACGTAAATGATTCATGTCTTTCGCTGTCTTTTTTTTCATTATTCGTTAGTTATATTTGATAAAATTGACTGATTTGAATCAAGAAAGCGACAGGTTTGCTTATGGCATTATTACAATCAATTTTTATACCCATAACATTATTCAACTCCGATGGTAGTTCTAGCGTATATATTTACCCTCAACCGAGACTTATCCTATATATGTATCATTTAATATCATACAAATTTCGCAATCTAATTTAAGCAAACAACAATTCTACCGATATTTCATCTATTGTCCAAGTTGAAACCCAATTAATCCACTCGACCCTACCAATTATCCTCCGCAAAAAAACACAATACAAAGGAGCAAATGTATATAGACATGTTCTGCAAGACGCCAACGACGCAGAATAAGATGTAAAATACGTCTGAGTATTGTTCGGGGGCGATCAAATAACACGTTAGATAAGAAGAAATCGAGAAGAGATGGGGTGGTTATTTATAACACCAAATACTTGAAACTGTTCTCTAACCGAAAGATCCACTCAATTAAGGCAGCTGATGTTAGGACCAAAGTTAAATTATCGAAAATAACAGGAGATATAAGAAGATCTATTAATATCCAGCAGTAATAAACAATGCTCGGATCAAAATTTACACAGACAGCCAGGCGTCTTTGAAGGGTCCTATGAACCCAAAAGTAACATTAAGAGTGGTACATGCATGCCAAAAGCTCAGTGTCCTCTTGGAACACAACAAAATAACTGACCAGGACATCGAGTGCAATTAAAAAGCTGATGAACTAGCCATAGATGGCTCACCAACTCCATATATTGACCCAGAACCCACACTCGGGGATAGAGAATCTAACTACTACTGGGTCAAAAGAAAACAAAAATAATTGAAATGAAGACCCTCTTATGCACCACGGGAAGCAATCGTTGCAACGCAAAACTAAAGAACTACTCACGATCAGTCAGAACAATAACGAGCCTACCCAAAATGGGACTGTACAACGGAAAACTTTCTTATAGACAATGTGGTGAAGGGACAGAAACTGCCACACATATAAGAGCAGAGTGCGAAGCATCAGATTGCAAAAGAGAGTCAAGGATAACTCCCGAAAAATACAACAGAACCTGTACAGATTGGTAAAGGGGGGAGTAGAGTTACGGAGTGGGTGTTGCGAAATTAAATACCCGGAAAATACAAAAAGAGGCTGAGGTGAAGCTGGCGATAGGATCAGGCATCCGACCAAAAAACACACAATCTTAGCCAACATCTCAACACCGGATCTAATAGAGGAACCATGGAAAATTGTTTAAGTGGCTAAGCGCTAGCGAAGAGATAATTGCATGGGAATGGACTATCCATAGGTAGTTACTATGTATCAGTTCCTTATGATTCAATGTCTTCTAATTTATGGTAAAAACTTATCTTGAGAGGTCACCAACTGAATACTTTCCACAGCCTTTGATTTTGTACTCTAACGTAAATTTTTACAAATAAAAAATCATTATTGTCGCTATTATATCTAGTAGTTCCTTCCCATCTCTTATCGGCTATTCGGGCGCGTCGTGGTGGTTTCCTCAAAATGTGATTTAAGTTTCAAGTTGGCAGTTGGCAGGGCTGATTAACCGCGGAATGGAAACAAATGGTGACAAGGGGACAACTTTGACCGAAATGTCAGGAGGACTTCAATAGAACCAATAATAGGATGAATTTATGCTTGAGCGATCCAAGTGAACACTATATTACAAATTTGAAAGGAAACATTCGGACAGAAGGGCAAGACTCGAGATGGACATCGTGATGGTTTAAGTCAGAAGCTGCGAATGAATTTTTTGATGTAATAATTTTAAAAATGGCTGAAAATGAAAAGCAAATTATGTTTTTGATACTAGATTAAGGTTTTTTAAATCTGAAAAAAATCTTACTTTGTGGTGGTACAAATCCGTACCCCGATGCTCCCACGACCACCCCGCTGGTTTCACCGCTATCTGCGGGTGCTGGAGGGAACACCACGGGTCCTGTGTTTTGTCTGGGATCCCTCATTGCTTGTAGGGATCCTAGACCACCCCCGAGACTCCTGAACGGGTCGCCGAATACTCCAAAATTATATTGCGCCCTCGCTAAAGTTACTAGGTAAGCTAGGAAAGCTGCTACTATGGCCTGTAACAAAAATAAATAGGTCAAAATAAATTTAAGATGAGTAATAATTGTTTTTTGTTTATAAAACATTTCAACCTCGTTAAATAAATAAAGTGCAATGTATAGAATGTTATTGCAAATGAAGGTCAAAGATCAACTAATTGGTGTGTATTACGATTTCTTTATGAATTTCTTACTAGCACGTTTTTCTGACTGTAACAATAGTTTGTTCTTACACGTAGACTGTGATTAATGAAATTAGTTTTAGTCAAAATCGTGCTACTTACATTAATTTATTTATGAAATAGTATAAATAATAAAAAAAAGCGTTTTTAGAACAAAAGATATTTCGAATGGTGTTGCTCAAGTACTAGTTTTTGTTATTAATGAAGTTTGAAATTGGTCAAGAAATTGTACCAAAATCAAAGGCAGATAATACAAAATGTTTCTCAGATAATGTAAAAGTGGTTCGAGAACTAGGGCAATGTTTGTAGGGAAAAACAACATTTTTTAAAATAGTTCTAGGATTAAGAATACGATAAAATACGAAGTGAAAACTACAAAAAGGATAATAAAAGTATCAATAAGACCTTTTTGAATTCAACTTCATTGCTGATAGTTTTTTATACTGTCAGGTTAATGATTGAATTATAAGCTCTGTTGTTCCCGTTCCCTACTGTTCGTTGTTGGTGATGTAGAAATTTATTTGGCCAAAACACAATCATCACCAACAAATTTTAACTTTTTAATTTCATAAGCAGAATTCGGGAATCAAAAAAGTTAATCTGATTGGCCCTTTTGCAAATAATTGGTTCGACAGTTGGTAGCACCAAACAATGTCCATATCTCATGTTTCCCAATCGCTTCAACACTATAGTTTGGCAAGTCTATCTGAAGCTACGGGGCATCGGTAAGGGGCGAGAAAACATGGCCGATATCTGTCATAAACGTACCAATGGCGTAAGGTACCTATTTTATAAAAGTATTAAAAATAATTATTATTATTGTATAATAATTATATATAGAAACTGATTTATGCTTTGCTTTAAAGGTAAGGTATTTTTCAAAACACGGTACCTATTTGTTAAAAACAAATAATGTTAAAAATCGTACACGAATTCAATATGGATACGAAATAATAAGATACCAAGTAAAACTGAAAATACGAAGGTAAATATTGACATTATAAACGCCACTGGATAATCAATGTCAATCAATTGTCGAAGTGAGAGGGAACATATTTGGAAAAGTGTTCATCTTTTAAAATTCAGAAATTGAAAAAATAATGTTAATAAACAAAATCCAATGAAACAAGCACATTAAAGATCTAACATTTAATCATTATTGACATATTGTTAATAATAAAAAGTCCATTTTCTAATTATTATCACTACATACTTAGCACTTTAGCTTTTTCATAGTTAAATGTGGCAATATCGAATGTTTTCGACCGAGTTCCTTTCACAGCTTCAGTTATGTTTGCCATACTATACAGTAGCTTATTCGATTGCAGCGCCTCTCTTGACTGTATAACAGTAATGCGAGCTTAGAACTCAAAGTTTGCTTTATGCTCTAAGTGTGCGAGTTTTGAGTTTGACTTGATTGGCAGATATCAAGTCACGTGGCGCTATCTCCAGTTTAAACTGGTAGAGCTGCGAGTCACGAATAACAAGAAATAAAATTTGGTCAATTGGGAGCAGCGACGAAATTCATAGAAACGACGAACAGCACGATAACAAGGGGAATTGACAATTCTTTCATTTCCCACATCTACAAAAACAATCGACAAACAAGAAGCGACACTTTCATTTCATTTCGCTTTAATGAACGCTTAGAAATAATAGGTAAAATTGTCCATTGTCGACTTTTTTGCTAGTATTCTGTTTGTACTTCCGTGGATTATACTAAGTTTGTTCCTGAAGCACGTTCCTAATTGTTATGAACATATTGAGGTTGCGCAGTGTAAAATAAGTGTTCGAGCGGAGCAGAGTTCTGAGCAAATTATACTTATTTGGTGTTATTAGAAGTATTAAATAAAGCATGGAAAAGCGAAAAAATCCCAGAAGAATTGGGAATAGCCTTAATTACACCTATATATAAGAAGGGAGACCAAAAGCAATGTTACAATTATAGAGGAATAACCCTGATCAATACTATCGTGAAAATATATGAACAAATTATAAATAACAGAATTAGAACAATACTAGGAAGCCAACTATCAGAATCACAAAGCGGATTTAGACCAGGAAGGAGTCCTCAAGATCACATATTCACCATAAAACAGATAATAGAGAAAATACATCTAGACGAGAAAAATACATATCTAGCTTTCATAGATCTTGAGAAGGCATTTGATACAGTACCTAGAAATAAAGTTATCCAAGACATATATAGGACCAACAAGAATTTCATAATACGTAACAACTTAAAGTCAGAAGGATTTAGGGGGTGGGGGAGGACTAAGCCCGACTTTATTCAATGTACTGTAACATTTATTCTAATTTATATTTACAGATTTATATGTAATTCAGTTCTTATTTAATAATTTATGTCATACACTAAACACACTAATTATAATTTTTATGAGAGTCACTTAATAAACACTTATTCGAGGCGCGATTACTTTCCATCGGTATCAACACTGACTGATTGACTAATTGCCTGCAGCGATGCTGGTGGCCTATTTATACTCGCGCGCCGTAATTCTCGAAATTTCTCGGCGTTCTCGCGGGTGCATTGGATATTCTCGATGTTCTGGCGGACGCACCGATGTTTCTCGAAAATTGGGCGGAGGAGCCATAGTCGTCTCATACGGGGATTTCACTGGGGGCACTAAGTGAGAATATTATTGCAGTAGCTCGCGTAACAGTACATATGGACACCATTATAAAGAAAAGCGTACATAAAACCAAGAAAATGTTCATTGGACACAGACATTTAGAGAGAGTAGAAATAGCGGAGAGAATTTTTGCAGATGATGTAGTACTAATAGCAGGAAGCGAGAAAGAATTAAAAGAAAACATAAACATTTGGAAAGAATCTATGGAAGAAGAGGGCATGAGAATAAATACAAATAAAACAAAGATACTAATTATAGGGGATCAGAATATTAATACAGACATCAAAATAGATAACATAAAAGTAGAACAAGTTAAAGAATTTAAATACCTAGGAGTAATGTTTGACGAAAAGGGAAAACAAGAGGCTGAAATAAATGAACGAATTGCAAAAACAATTAAGCTGTACTATGCTTTGAACAAAAATTTTATTAACAAAAAAGAAATATCCAAACAAACAAAGATAAAAGTATACAATACATTATACAGTATATAGAGCTGTACTAACTTATGGATGCGAATCCTGGACTCTCTCAACCAGACAACAAAGTAAAATTCAAGGAGCAGAAATGAGGTATCTTAGAACAGTGGCAGGAGTAAATAGAATGGACTGGCAGAACAACCAGAATTAAAATTCATACAACAACGACAACTCAGTTGGTGGGGTCACATCCACAGAATGAATAACAGGAGGCAGGTAAAACGGGTATATGAGGCAAGAACACAAATAAAGATGATATATCCACCGATGCCGACGTGACAGAAATGGTGACTGTCAAACAAAGTAGTTCGTTTATCACCGCGACGGCTAGAGGCAAGCCTCCTGAAAGTGTTGCCAGTTCAGCTATTTTTTACGGTATTAAGCAGTTGGACTGGTCGAAAAAACGGCAACTGTATTGAGCAACACGTGTTTAGGTATTGAGATGATGAGATGTTTGGAGAATCTAGCCTCAGGGCACTGTTGTGAGATTTAAAAATAACTACTGAAAACGGGGAATTAATTGTAAAATTTAATAATTATTAGATAAACAGGAAATAAAATGAAGAACTTTCAACAAAATATTTCTGGTGCTATTTGCTGGATAAATTGGTGAGGAGGCTGAGCCTCCTTAACCCCCTTCGAGGAGCCGCCACTGTGACTGACTGAAAATTTGTTATACAGCGAAAGTAATTAGAATTTCAACATTTTCTAAATTTATTTCACGCCGTTGGAAAAGAAAATAAACAGTATTTATTCATTCACTTATCGTTCATTATTAGTTAATAATATGCATAATTAAACTTTTACGCTTTTATCAATCGTTATATCATAAAACTTATTATCAAATAATAAGATGCGTAAAATTAATTAAAAAACGTGTTTTATATCAAGTTAATTACGCGTAAAATTGCAATAAATAATTATTAAATGTTAAATTACCGTAATGTAAATAATTTAAAAGAAAATATTCATAGTTATCAAAAGTTTTTTTCATAAATATGGATTATGAGGAGTTTCTTTTTCACCTTACTATTTTTGGCATTACACTTATTCTATTTTTTTGAAAATAGTGAAACATCATTTAAAAAATATGACATGCATTGGAAAATAAAGTTACATAAGAAAGTGTCATTAATCAATTTATATCTTGTTCATTAGACAATAACAAAAACTTAGTTAATTAATTTTTGTCGTTGAGAATAATTATGATTAATCTGATAAAAATTAGAAATGCCTATTATAAGAGAATGTTCCAATACCAGGCAATACAGGTGATCCACCATACAGCTCCGATTTAACCCCTTGTAGACGTATAATATTTTGAAAAACATCTCTTTTGGTCCAATTTTTTTATTTATACTAATAGTATCTTATGTGGCTAGGGATTGGGTTAGATTATAAGGGGGCCGATGGGCTCGATTAACCTTACCACACATTTTTTGTGTATACCCTACATCTATATTTTAGTCCAAAAGATCTAGGTTTCTGAGATAGCCTATAATCCGTTTTGGAGCTAGCTAGGTCTGATCAGGCTCTAAGTAATATGACGCCCCATCTGCATACTCGCAGGATTTGCATGTTCCACTGTACACTTTGCCCATCTTACAGAGATGGTATCTGAGTGGGAAGTGTCCAATGAAAATTCCTGTGATTACTATGAGATCAGATTTCTGAAGCTCCAAGAGCAATTTAGCGTAGTGAGCAGAAGTTCGTAATGACCTTTTTTTCTGTCATTGATCTGAAGTATTTTTCCAGTAATTCCTTTTCCTATTTCAGGACTACTACTACGAAGGGATACCACAAAATGGTTAGGGTCCGATAAAAGGAGTACAAGCTCCTTGAGGGATTGCTTACACTTCCAGACTCATAAGCTGTAGACTTCAGCAGCCTGGTTATCAGACGCAATAAATATTCTAGCTCACAAAAATCTATTGTTGCAGAGTTTTCTAGGGATGTTGATATCCTAGTAGTGGCTGGGGATGAAAGAAGATGATTTCAAACGAGAAAGAAGCTGTTTGGCATCACTCGAAGCCTAAATAAGCACTATATGTTTCATATAATCTGTATTGAAACTGGAGACAATTGGAATAAGATATATATTATCGTAACAAATTAAATACCTCTTTGTTTACTTTTAAAGCAATAATCAAGTACTGTAGCTTTATTAATGGAATATTGTGATGCGTTTGAAATTATTTCATCCATAATATTTGAAACTTCATTCACCAGGCTTTATTTCCACACATAAAACTAAAGTTCCATCTTACAGAGAAACATCCTCCAAAACTAAACAGTAACTCAATAAAATCTACCAATTCGATTAAGTTTACTGATCTCCATATTGACGATGCCTTTAAATGGTCTGTACATTTAGAGAGTTTAGCAAAAAAAATTTCATCTTCCTGTGATCGCTAAACAGCTCAATTCTTCTACTTATTTTGAATCTCACCTTCGCTTTGGTCTGGCTATCTGGGGCTCTTGTAGTTTGTACCTCTTCGATAACATGCTGGTCATAATTAATGACAACCAACCTTACAATATCCAGCTTAACTGGAACGGGTTAGAAACATGCAGTCAAGATGGAACGTTGGTATGGTACACCGGCGAATCTAATAGAAGAGCAGGAGCTAGAGCTGAAAATCTACGTCATCAACACGTGTTTGCAAATAGACATCGAAAGGGGGTACAGACTAGATCTAAACTGGGCAGGGAGTGCCTTTAATAACTCTTCACCCTGACAAACCACAATAGGTTAACACTGAAGTGGGCACAAGAGAATGGTGGGCAATGAAACGGCGGATACCTTAGCGAAGCAAGGGTCTGAAACCAACATTTGGGATATCAAAAACTGCAGCTCAAAACAGCAGACGTATTGGAGCTACGTGCCAAAACAGGAACACAGCAAACACGTAGTCAAAAATTCTTCGGAGTCATTGACTGCCGATATATCAAATCTCAGCAGGGATCATATATGGATAGAGAGATAGAGACGGGATAACTAAAGGCTGAGGTACCGAGGACACGTATAAATCAATCAATTATAATGTGAGAAATTTTTTTTTACCTTTCTATATAAAATCTATAAAATTTTAAAATAAGAAACATTCAGCACTCAGACACATGAAATATTCACATTCCTAAATAGTCACAGTCTATGTTTATGTTAACAACATTGAAGATACGAAGATATCGAATTACCTAAGCCAGCTTTGGTAGAATCTCAAAGAAAGGCATAAGAAAAAGAACATTTTATTAAAAATCTTTGCTGTGTGAAGTTGAAATTAGTTGTCATTTTTAATTTAAACTTAGTGACTAAGTGCAATTTCTGTGTATGTGGCTGTTTGCTGATTAGGGTGAGTTTTCCCACTGAGGAATTAAGTTTTATCCATTGGCATTTGTTTTATTTCACAATCAAAGTATTTCTTTAAATAAATTGAATATTTTATTGTCAATTTGATCAACTCTGATTTAGACAACCTTATTTCTAAAGTTACAGGGTTGTATTGTTTGATTTAAATATGTATTTGAGAATGTACTTATTATATTTTTTCACCTACGAGGTGTAATGAAAAATAAAGTGATTAGTAATATTATATTGTTTGTACGGGCTAGTGACATTGCGGTCAGTGTGCTAGTTTTGTCACTGCTGTGGCACAAGAATGATGGTTTATTATTCCTGTTGCTGTAGTCAGTGTGATTGCCCTGTTTTTATCGATCGATAGTGGGCAGTGTCGGCGGAATGGAGAATTAATATTTGGTGAGTTCTTTTCAATGGAAATGAAACCACTAAGTTCTTGACATGAATCAACTTTATCAATGTTGTTTTCCAGTTGAAGATGACTAGGAAAGATAATAATTCCACTTAGTTACCAATGTCAAATTTTCAGGTGCGACATCTCATATTTGCCTTTGGCCTATCACTTAAGAATTTTATTTAATTTTACATTATTAATATTTTATTTACATTTATATTGTTTTATTTTGTTCTCAATTATGCCGAGTAAATTAAAATTAGTAAATGTTTTATTGCGACCACTTTTAAATACTTCCTGACATTAATTAAACGTAATAATCATAATAATAATAATAGCATTGCCCATGGTTACAACATTTATTTATTTATTTATTATATATATATTTTATCTCTTACAATAATATATTTTATCTCATTATGCTTTTTTCATATATTTAGTTATACCTTTTTCTGTTTTATTTGATGTTGTTTTTAATTTTATTATTTATCTTGTTGATCGTTTTGTTTATAAGTTTTTTTCGATGACAATAAAACAGAGGCAACATTCGCGTTATTCTGAAATTGTCTGATTTCGATTATTTCAACAAGCATTGAAACTCTAATTTTCATATGAAAAAGTAATTGTTTGTCTATGCGGAATGAATAAAAGTGGTTGTATTACACATACATTAAAATCTAATATATATGTAAGGAAGTAGACCATATCACCACGAAAAAACATTTGTAACAAGATATGATACCATTATTACCAACACATTCATTATAATATTCTGTTAAAGTTTTTTTAGTGTCATTGACACATACCATGTAAGTATTAAGTCATCAACATCATATATCGGCAAATGGAAGTTTAATTAAAGATATTTTGTTTTACCATAAAAACCTTTATTGAGTGTTTAACGGTCATAAGATCTTTTGTAACAGATTATTTCAGTTTCAAAATTGAAAAGAATTTATGCGGATTTGGGTCAATACGTTACAAAATTTATTGTGTTTTATTTCGATTATATATGCGTGATTCTATGAAAAAAATTTATATATTATATTATCAAAAATAAAAAAAATATTAACATTTATCTAGTTCTTATTGGAATATGTTTAAAACTGATGCCGAAACGATTTTCATTTTATAAATAATCAAAAACGAGAAAAGAAAGTCATTATAATGATGTTTATTTGCGTATTATAAAAAGTATAGTGTATAGATAAAAAAAAGGAAGCAAACAAACAAAAATCACTGAAACTGTAACATATTGTAATCTGTCACTTAAAAAACTACTGATAAAGTCATATGCAACTCCTCGTATTCCATAAAAATTTCCATAAAAATTTTTAAGCAATAGTTTATGACCCCCTACGTCAAAGGCTTTAGAGAGGTCAACAAAGGCACACAATGGAAGGTCTTCTTTTATCTAATGCATTTTAGATATTTTATATCAAAGTCATGATACTCGAATAATTAAGTATATGGCTACCAATCAGAAGAGACTTTTCCCAAGTGAATATATTTTTTGAATCAAAATTTCCAAAACTTCATATAGAACTGAAAAAAACGAAATTTTGCATACCTTTAGGGTAAACATTTACAGAAGAAAAATTGTTTTTATCTCGAAATTTCTTTCGCCATCAGAAGAGAGTATTAAAACCTAATTATGTATGCAAACTACAGCAGCGGTGGTCCAAAAAAAATCAGTATTTTTGCAAATTTTTACCATAAAGCACTAACAAATTTCTTTTAGTTTAGCGGTGCCGACCAGTATACCTGATATAACAATAGACGACCCTTTTGTAATCGCCGGTTAATAATCCTTGCATAAGCGTGGTTCTGGGTTTAATAAAAGGGGTAAGATAAAACTACATTTCTAAGTAGTTATATGTATATTGACAAATTTCTTTATTTGGCATAATCAAACCAACAGATTTTAATGGCTAAAAAAGTTATTGATAGTGACATAAAATTAACCTGAATATTTCAGAAAGTTTAGAATATTTTTTAACCAAAAAAAAATTATGTTAAGCTTTCACCAAACTTCAAGTAACTTCTTAACCATTCAACGATCTGAGGTTTGTTCCATGACGAAGTAGGAATTTTTTCAATTTGCCGCGAGTGATAACTAGCATTATATCCATTACTATCACTGACCCTTTAGGAATGAACTTTGTCATCAGGCTTTATCCTCACACATTCCTCATAATATACAACAATTTGCGGTCACTGAAACTATTTTGTTTAGTTAATAAATCATTAGATGTTACAAAACCTGCTAATCTGAATGCACACTCCATAATACCCAAGCGATTAGTGAGAATAATTCTGTAAATACATCGCGATGCGTTTTCTTATATTTACAAATATGTTCATGAAACTTTGACTCTAGGATTTAGCAAGACACTGTAGAAATATACGTGTATGTGTGTACGTGACTTTTTGTTATTGTACTCTTTTTTTCATTTTATTTGTTAAGATGAGAAAATTAACAGTGAGAAAATTATACAATCGCAATGCAGAAACAATTTTTTTTAATATCTATGAATCTACTAGGAATAATGTTAAACGTACTACGTTTCAAACAATATACACTCAAATTTTCTTGGGAGAATAAAATTGTCCTTTCCGATGACTGCAGTATCCCATTAAATGACCTTTCTCTAGATATCCTTGTGATAGAAGAAAAGTATATCGAAAACCAGCTGAAATAAAAAGGATTCTAAAGCACTTTTCAGAAAGTCAGCCCTAAGTACCATTTGGACGTTGTGACATAGTTATATAACCTTGGGCTAAGCAACCCAACGTTGAAGTGACCTCGTCAGGACCCAGATTTGCTCCTAAATGGGGAATATAAATTCGAGGCACTACGATGTCGGCACTCACTCAGTAAGAAAAACTCCCTTCATTTCCTACCATGACACGCACCAGGTCAAAGACGAAGAAACATTTCCTGAACTTCCTCCAACCAAATCTTCATTACTAAAAACTCCCGAAACTCCCTCTAGCACTTCAAAAAATTCCGAACAACCCCGTCCGATTATGGAAACTCCGGTTCCACGACCCAACCCAGAACCTAACTCTCAATCTTACTACAAAGGGAGCAAATGCACTCAAATTCCTCAAAGATGGACTAGCCATCCTCGAGGCGAGGGCCGGATATCCGTCCTACGCCCAGGCAGCAAAGTCTCCTGCCTCTACCATTCAATCTTCTCGCTCCTCCCAGGCCTCATCGACGAAGAACACTCTGTTTGGACTTTTTCGTCCAAATCATCCTCCAACAATTCATCTCCATCAATAACTCCCCTTCAAACCCTCAACTTACGAAACCTCCCTCCCAAATTCTGCTCTCAGAAAGAACTTTTTATCCTTCTGAACAGAAATTAAATCCTAAGAGGTCAAATCTCCTAACTAAAAGCCAACCCAAACGGTACTGCCCTCCTCAAAATTCCGAGGAACATTTGCCCTAAAATTTTTCAGCTCAAAATTCAAAATGCCATTGGAGATAACAAAGTGGTATGTTTACCTCTCCTCTCACAAACTCCTGCCTCCAGGAATAAAACTCCAGCCAAAATTCACACCCCAAACTTCTCATTCGTCATCTCAAATGTTGACAAAAATATCTCCAACGAAGATATCTTTGAACTTCAAATAAACTTCCTAAAATGCTAGAGGATCGTCTCCAAAGCCACAAACTCTCCAACCTCCCTAATCAGAGTCATCACTGCTTTAAGAGTAAGTGCTGTAAGGCAACGATTTATAACTGCAAGAAATTTAAGAAGACAACTTCAAGACGCAGGTGGTCCACTCATATGCGTTCAAACTGTACGCCGACGACTGATGGAGGCAAATTTAAGACCTAGGATTGCTGCTCGAGGACCCTCATTAACAGTAGATCATCGAAGAGCCAGAATTTTGCCAACGAGCACATTAATTGGTTGGAAGCAGATTGCGAACGTATTCCTTGGACTGATGATTCTAGGTTAAGTATACAAACTTGTACAGTCAATGCAATTTTTTGCAGACAACTTTATATGGAGGTGGATCCGTCATGGTGTGGGCCGGAATATCTTTGACGGGGCAAACGGACTTGGTAACTGTTATTTTCTGAAAGATACATCACAGACATTCTTGAAGAACATGCTGTGCCTTATGCCCTATATATAGGACCCAATTTTTTACTTATGCACGACAATGCGCGTCCCCACACGCTTCTTATCGTGAGAAATTATCTTGCAGAAGTAGGAATTGATCACATAGACTGGCCAGCTCTTAGCCCCGACCTAAACTCCATTGAACATGTTTGGGATTTTATCGGTCGGCGGTTACGAAGTGAGGGACGACAACCCCAAAATTTACAAGAATTGGAAGAACGTCTAGTCGAATTATGGAATGGCTAGATCAGAACCTTGGTTTTAAGTATGAACCAAAGATGTCGGGAGGTCATTCGCGAAAGAGGTGGAAACACCAGATACTAATTTTCTATTTATTTTTGTTTTGTTTACTGTTATTCGTTGTTTCATTGATTAAAGCAATCCATTTTTCTAGGTAAGTTTTTTGAGTTTTTATGTCCTTTTAAGACCTTTTTCTTTTCTAAAACACCTGGAATCTCTCAATAAATTATAAGATATCAAGTAAAATAGAACGCAAAATGAAGCATTGAACCAGTATAATGAGTAATAAATACTGGAGCACTTGATAAAAAAAAGCTAATAAATTTAATAAAAATCATGTCAACTTAAAAATTGGATATTTTATGAAGTAACAGAGATAAACAAATGAATAAAAAAAAGAAAATGTAGAAGAAACATGAGGCTTTAAATTGGCTATAATTGCAATAACCTACAATAGCTTGTTTTGAAATTTCGGAAAAAAACAAAACATTTTTATAGCACCTGGTATAATATCAAAATCATTCGTTTTACCAAAACAACTAAGACAGTGATATTCCTAAGAGAAAATCCTACAATTTGAAAAAAAAATTTAAAAAAATGTCGAAAATACATAACATCAAATTTTTTTTGGTTGTGCATTAAATAAGTTGCGCAGGGTATTTTTAATATAATATAAATTTCAAATAATCAGGGCAACTGGAAGTTTTTGCAAGAGGGAAGGCGATGATGTCAATCCTCAAGCCGAAATCGGGAGGCATATGGAGTCAGAATAATGTTCAAGAAGGAGACACTGATACAACTGGTAATGCTAGATACATAATGTGGTTCACGGATGGTTCTAAAGCAAACCATGGGACTGGTTGATAAATAAGGATATTCTTTCCTTTTTGATAAATAATGAATGAAACTTTACAAAATATGTAATTTTCTTTTTTTTTTCGAATATTTAAAACACAGTTAGTTATAAACATAATTGATTTTAGTAGCATATCAATTTTTACATGTTGCATATCAACTCGTGCATAACGTATGGTAATGGTACAAATTCGTGCATGGTAATTTGTTAGTTATACCACAGAGTATAATTGATTGTTTGTGCTTTCAACTTTCGTGATACCAGCCAATCATACTGTACTAATTTTTCACCAGAGTACACTCTTACTATTTATCTTTTTTTTATGTAATACTTACATTATTTCATTCAATAACCATCGTATCTTTGTTTAAAGTAATTACAAAATCGCGAAAGAGAAAACGCTGGAAATTATTTCCTGCTCGTCTCATTTTTTTTTTCAAAATATTGCTGACAACCGGATTCTCCGAAGTTCAACATGTTCAATTATATAATTTTCACTCATATCTACCATACCACACCTTCTATTTTTAGAGCCATATATCTATTCATAATATTTTTTATTATGACCTTGACTTTCAACGTTCAGTTTATTTAATACAATTATTAGTATCAAGTTCAGTTTCTGAAATAGGTATATCAGAACGGAAATAATTAATTGATTATGTACGGTATATCATAAATCAAAAATTCATAGCGAACATTGTAGTGCATTTGTCGTTATATGGGATTAAGTAATAACAAGAAAATTCAATGTCAACAGATAAAAAGAAGGAAAAGAGAATTGAATTGTTGAAGATGGGCATGGGCCTATACCAACCTTTTTTACATGAAGCCCCCTCGGATATTAAATAATATTCTCATGCCCCCCTAAAAGTGAAAGAGAATTAAATTGTTGAAGATGGGCATGGGCCTATACCAACCTTTTTTACATGAATCCCCTTCGGATAATAAATAATACTCTCTTGCCCCCCTGTAATATTTTTATTACATTTTTTAACGATACTTAGGCATTTATTTCCATAGAAAATTTAAATGATTTTTAATGAAATATTTTATTATTATTATTCTTGAGCTTTTGTTGGTCGATCCTAAGTTCAGTTTTTGTCAGAGGTCACTTTCGACTGCAAGACGATTTCGCTGCTTAGTTTCAATTAAAACGCCGAAAATCCTGTCTCGCATAAGTAAGTTGAAAAAAAAGGAAGAAGTATTCGCAAAGCAAGAATAAGGAAACGTTTGATCTAAAATTCCTCCAATCTCAAAAAATGGAAGTCATCTCTCGTGATCGAATCATCCTTCAGTTCTAGGAATTCTTCCTGAACTTCTTCTGGTAATTCTAAGTTATCGACAACAAACGGGTTTCTGGTCATGCGCCATATTGGTGACTCTGAATTAATGTCTTAATAATATCGGTGAAATTCGTATGACACTAAGTATGGAAATCGATAGATTGGACAAGGAGGGGCCTGCAAGATCGCCAGAATTCAATCCATTCGATTTTTGTTTTTAGGGCTACCTAAAATTATTAGTCTATGCTGTTCCAATACAAAATCGTATTCAGCTGTAGGAAAAAATAGAGGGCGCGTGTATAATGAAACTCTAAAATTAGATAGTTAGATAATCCTTACAGAAACGATTGGATTCATGTCTTGTTGTTAATAATCTTAATTTTTTCAAAAAAATAAAATAATTTTAATTTTTATTAACAATTGTAATTCCCGATTGTAATTTGTGGCAAACGAAAACCAAATTCTACCCTGATAAAAATAGTTCTGTGATGATTAATGATCAATCCACCAATAGGAACGCAAAACGACTTCCGCTAGAGCTGTTGACAGATGCCAATATTGTTTTGATGGGGTGTAAGTAAAATTTAAATAGATGTATTAGACTGGGCCAACAAAATCGAATATTTTTTTTGAATGGTACTCAGTTATCATCCATGATGACAAAAAAAGTTATGGTTCAAGTAAGAGCCGTTAATATTAATATTAAGATATCTATCATAGCGACTGAAGGTTTTTTTTACAACAGTTACGATTTTTATTTAGAGCTCGTAAATCATCACTCTGAAGAAATTTTCTTATAAATATGAAGGAAGGAAATCAAATTCCCTACAAAAATGCTCTCTTTGCAAACTCTCAGCAAATGAACCGTTTTCATGTAATCGTGCCTTGAACATTGAACTGTTTTTTCAATTTTATTTCTGTAATTACCACAAATATCAATATTTAAATAAATGAAATACACAAACGGTTCATTTGTCGACAATTTACATGGAGAGCTTTTTTGGAGAGAATTTAATTTCCTTTAATAATATGTACAGGAATTTTTTTTCAGATTGATGATTTACGAGTTCTAGATAAAAATCGCAACTATTGTAAAAACTTTCAGTCGCTATGATAGATATTTTAATAGTAATGTTAAGGGCTCTAACTTTCACTATAATTTGGTTTATTCAACAATAAGCGTATCAAATTCTTCTTTTTTTTCGGATTTTCGACCGATTCCACCTTATCCTAACATGAGTGAAAATAAATATGATACTTTACTTGTAAGCATCTGTTTATTGTTAAAAAACCTGTTTACGAATTGTTACAGATTTTGTATTCAATTTAGTGTCAAGGTCTATTGCACGTATTGATTTTACAAAATTTTATGAATATCAGTTTTGAACTCGGATTATTACGTAAAAATAACAACATCGTTTTCATTATCCTTGAGAAAAAAAAGCATTTCAAATATTAAAAAAATTATTTTTGACTTGAGTGTTCACTTTCATTGGCAGTTTAACCAGTGTATAAAAGTTAGTATAGTCTGTTCATACTTATAGTAAAGTGACCCCTTTCAAGAAAGACCCGTACACACGAAGTTAGAAAAATAACAATATTTACAGAGCTTAAAACTAAGTAGTGTGGCTATACACCGTGTTCATTTGAAAAGGACCCACCCTTAATATTTCAGAAACGCCGAAACATGTCAACTTTTAACTTGACTCTTTTTAGCGCTAATGTCATAAACGTCAGAACAAGGCAAACAGGCAAAACAAAATAATTGAATAGAGATTTACCAGACCTTTTAAATGAGGTATGACTTGATACCTAAAGCAATTTGAAAAAATTTAAGGGGTATCTCCAGTAGGGAGGGGGTGAATCTGACGTTTATGATATTAGCGCTAAAAAGTTAAAAGTTGACGTGTTTCGCATTTCTGAAATATTAAGGGTGGGTCCTTTTCAAATGAACACGGTTTATATACAGTCTTTATGACGTTACTTGTACATTATCATTAAGTAAATATTTAAAATCCACCATCTGAATTTGAAGCTGGTAAAACTACCAATTTACAATTTAACAAATTATGTTATCAAGTACGGAACGTAATTTACCTGCTTTTAAACTACGAAACCCCTGGAATAAGACAATTAGACACTTCACTATAATATGAGCCATTAAAATTAGCTTTAAAATAGAGTTCTACGTCTTAAAATATAAAATATCAATTTATTATCTATCTAGTCATTAATAAATCTGAAAAGAAAGGAAGTTTAAGATCAACAGCAACCATATATTTATGATACTTTTACCGGTATCATTGGTGCATTAAACACAGTGTTTCTAATTGATTATTCTCTTTCTTTTCCTACTTCCTTTATTTCATTAATTAATGATGTATATAAAAAAGATTATTCTAAAAATAAACTCTTATTAAATTTTTTTTAGTAAGTTAAACTTCTATTAAAATTTTTTTCAACCCACTCCAACTGCTTCTTCTCTTGTTGGTGATCTACTTAAACGATGTTTTGATTTTTCTTTTATTTTGTCTTCCCCCTTAACGTTCTTTCTCTCGTGGACTCCTTCACTTCTTGTTTATAATTTCAATACAATTCTTCTATCAATTGCTGCTGCTGTTTTTCTATTGCTTTTAACAGATCTAACATCGTTTTAATCATTGATTTAGATGATCTAGCAAATAGAGTGGCTGAAACACCATTTTAGGGGCCGGAAACCTTTTACGTTATCAGCTCCAAATATTTAAAGAAATAGACAACGCCGAAAAGAGGAGAAGATCTAAAGTGAATTTATAGTTCTGGACTTCACCTACTTCCTTAACCTGCATTTAACTCTTTGTTAACGAAAAGTAAAAGTACCAAGAAAGTAAAACTCGATGTGGGTAAGTAAAATTGATTGAAAGTAAAACCCGTGTAAAATCACGTGAAATATCAAAGTTGATCTAAACTAGCTAAATTGTTATTGGACATGCAAAGCTTGTATTGAATAAACGAATCAGTCAAACTGTACCATTGTCGAATTGTTAATAAAAATTAAAATTATATATACAGATGTTTGATTGTTACATAAACAAACATTAGTTTTGCTTGGAAACATTTATAGGCCAATTAAAGCTTGTCGGACACGATTTTAGTTCAAAAAATATATAATCTAAGCCGTTTACCAAGTTTGGGAGTCTAAACCGTTTTTATCAACGAGACAGAAAATTAATAGTTGCTATTAGGTCTGTTCCAACAACAATCAGAAACTGTCAGAAAATAACTGGTCGTAGCAAACAAGGAGTTTACTTTCGTGTAATTCCTATCACTAATTGCAATGGTCGACTATTCTCTGACAGTTTCTGATTGTTGTTACAACGAAGAATAAATGTTTTCTTTTCGAGCAACCCTCGTATTTTGTGTCGATAAATTATTATTAATTTCTAAATTGAAGTCAAGTGTCGAAACTGAAATATCAAAATTGGAGAAACCTCGACAGATGTTAGAAGAAAGTAGCAGTAAAAAGAAATAGCAATGCCAGATATTCACGGTCAATACATAACAGTCTCGACCATTTTGTGTTATAATTGACCAAAAAAAAAAGAAAAGAGAGAAGATTCAATAAAAAATAATTGACCAAGAAATGAAATATTTTATTTATTAAAATTACTTTTATCTAATGTAAGCCAACTGTCCTCAAAATAGAAAAATTGTGTGATAGTGTGTGTTGATTTCTATAAATCTTTATCACGAACTACAGATATACACTGTGTTCATTTGAAAAGGACCCACCCTTAATATTTCAAAAATGGGACATATTAGAAAGAAACGACGAAATCGTTGTTTAAAATTAGCTCTCTTTCAATTTCTCGTATGCCCCCGTATTGTGTTATGACAGAAAGACTCTTTAAACAATCAAAAATTTACAAATAGTAAAAAGACAACTGCTAATAAGAAAAAAACTGCTATTTAATCATGTGTTCAAAGTGACCACCGTTAACATTCAGGCAATAAAAGTTGAAAAAGAGACAATTTTAAACAACGATTAAATAACAATGAAAGGATGGTATCAAAGGCAAAACAAAATGATTGAATAGAGATTTTCCAGAATTTTTAAATGGGGTATGACTTGATACCTAATACCATTTGAAAAAATGTAAGGGGTATTTCCAGTAGGAAGGAGGTGAATCTGACGTTTATGACATCAGCGCCAAAAAGTGTCTCCCTCAAGTTAAAAGTTGACGTGTTTCGGCATTTCTTTCTAATATGTCCCATTTTTGAAATATTAAGGGTGGGTCCTTTCAAATGAACACAGTGTATATTTCCAGACATAACACCCCTAAGTCTAAAAATCGACCCCTATTAATTAACACAAGTTGCTGTGTCCAAATTACCAGAAATGCTTCAAGACGATGTTATTTTATCATGCCACTCACTTGGGCGCATTACACAAGGATTTTACTAAGAGGTTTGAGGATCTCCTAAATTTAAAAATTCCTCAATGGATAATAAATCCGTACAATATCACAGCCACTGAAGAAGCCAATGTAATAATGCAAGAAGATTGGATCACCATCAGCACAGACCAGGAGCTTAAGCAGAAGTGGCTGCAGCGCAACATTGAAAACAGTATCCTGCATTGTGGAACATTGCTTCAAAAAACCTTATCACTTTCCATCATCATACCTAGTCGAAAAAGGTTCCAGTGTGGTTACAAACATTTTGACAAAACAAAGAAACCGTTTGAAAATCAAAAACGCGGAGATTTAAGGCTGCAGCTCACCAATGTTGAACCAGATTTAGCTAGATTGGTAGCACACTGAATTTTTCATTTTTTTGATCTTTATTTTTTCAAAAAATAATTACCTACCTAAGTATTCTTACGTAATTTTCATTAATAATTATTTATTACATCTGATATATATTATTGTTAAATTTTGATGACAAAATGATGTCAAGTTTACTCTCTTAACCAACCACAAAGTTTTTAAATTGGTAAGTAATTTATATCAATTGGAAGAAAGCTAGAGATAGGGTTTTTAAAGTAATTTGGCTATGGGTCTGATGTATCATCAGTTCATTTTGGAAAATGGATGTCTGGCCCAAAATAGTTTGGGAATCCCTGGTCTTAACCGAACATTTTAAAGGAGTTCAATTTTTTATTATTCTTTATGCTTAAAAAAAGATGGGGTGGTCAAAAGAGTGGTGGCGACTATTAGAAGTTGAGCAGGCCTTTTGTAAGTTGTGCTTAACTCAATTTTTCTAGTTGAATTGAAAAATGGTCAATAATTTTCAAAAATGGTCAATAATTTTGAAAAACAGTTGATAAATTTCGAAAATTGTTAAAGTTTTTGGAATATGGTCAAAAATGGTCAATAATTTTGAAAAATGGTCTAAAATTTTGAAAAATTGTGAAAATGGTCAAAAACTATCAAAAATGGTTAAAAATTGTCAATTATTTTTAAAAACTGTCAAAAATGGACTATTATTGTCAAAATTGGTCAATTGTCAAAAATTGTTAAAATTTTGAAAAATGGTCGATAATTGTCAAAAACTATCAAAAATGGTGAATAATTTTGAAAAATTGTCAAAATTTTGAAAATGGTCAAAAATAGCCAGTAATTGTCAAAAATAGCCAATAATTGTCAATAACTATCAAAAATGGCCAAAAACTGTCAAAAATGGACAATTATTTTTAAAAATTGTCAAAATTTTGAAAAATAGTTGAAAATTGTCAAAAATTGTTAGTTTTTGAGAAATTTTGAAATATGGTCAAAAATGGTCAATATTTGTCAAAAATGGTCAAAAATTTGGGAAAATGGTCCATAATTGTCAACAATTGTCAATAATTATCAAAAATGGTCAAAAATGGTCAAAAATGCTCAAAAATGCTCAAAAATGGTCAAAAATGGTTAAAAATTGTCAATTATTGTTAAAAACTGTTAAAAATGGATAATTATTGTCAAAAATGGTTGAAAATTGTCATCATTTTGAAAAATGGTCAAAAATTATCAAAGATTTGGAAAAATGGTGACTAATTTTGAAAAACAGTCAAAATGGTCAATAATTGTTAAAATTTTGAAAAATGGTCAATAATTGTCAAAATTTTGAGAAATGGTCAATAATCATCAAAAGTTGTCAAAATTTTGAAAAATAGTCAATAAATAATACGACCCGTTTCCGAAAATCGATTTAAACACGTAATTTATAAAATCGATTTACTAAAAATCGATTAATATTACCATAAAAATCGATATCTAAAAATCGATTACAAGAAAAGATTAATCGATTTAAATGAAAATCGATTATTTTTTAGCATCCCTGGTCAATAGATCTTTTTAAGGTTAATCATGATGAATAGCGAAAATGAAGATTATTCTAGCACTCCTATTATAACCTAAGATAATGTAAAAAACTAACTATTAAAAGGGCGACTGTAGAAAAAATTATGTGTGTTTTTCGAGCGTAAAGTGAAATTGCCGCTTTCGAAAGATCGCCGCGCTCCGCTCCGCGTCGCGCGGCAGCATTCTTTGGCAATCAGTTACTTTACGCTCTAAATACACAAATAACTATCTTCAGGTTAAATCAGTTAAGTAGCTCTAATGGATACTTAAATAATTTAAACTAATTATTAGTATTTTCAATGCTACTTTATTTTAAGACTTTCTTGATGTAAATTGAGCAAACGGGCATTATTTATTTATGTCTTGTTTATCTTTCCTCTCTTTTCCTCCTTTTTCAAGATGGGGAAGGGGATATTTTGTGCGGAGTTCAAAACGCCTGATACCGTAAAATATACATACTTTTCATACACTTTTGATATATAAATTCCACTTGTTGCAAATATATTACTAATTAAATCACCACAATTGAAAAATTAAAATAGAAAACTTGATTATGATTTTATTAAGCATGTAAATATTCTGACGTGTTAAGGTCGAACCATTTACATGGCGAATAACTTATTTTATAACAACTAATACTGTTTAATGATTTCTGGATCAACATTAGATTATCTATTAGAATAGGAAGTAAATTTCACCTTGAGGTAATATTTTTTTTCGGACCCATACCAATCGGAGGTTAAATAATGAATTGATATTTAATTAGAATAACCGAAAGAAGAAATTTTCCGCTATCAATAATTACTGTGCATCGATGAATTTAGTTCGAAGTTTGGCGATAAAGATACATTAATTCTAGTAAAATCTGTTTAAAATACATAATGTAATAATTTTTGTGTAAAAAAATATTTTTTCAGGTCCACCTTGTTAATGTAGATAATAATATATTAGCCCCAATAACAATCAAAACATATACAAGGTGTTGGGTAATTCGAAAGCTAAGATTCACTGTAGTGTGACGAGAACGATTTTTATTTTTTCAAGATTAAAATTTTAAGCGAACTTTGTGTGTGTCGAGCGTGGCTGTATTTGCTGTGGGCGTAATTACATAACGAAATTTGTAATTATTCGTTAATTGCTCATTTAATTAACTGGAGAACTAATTTGTAAGTGTGCAGGTTGAATTATAGATACAAATTATTATTTTTCTCAATATGAGAAGGTTAATTTTAATTAATTAATAATTAGAGACGATTTCGAGAGCGATTCACACTACATTTTTTCTACGGTTCACAAAAAATATGGGAGAAAAAATATAATACCTCACGAACTTTCAGCCTATTTATAGGAAAACTTTTTACTCACACCTCGTATTCAATTGGACATATTTGGACATGTATAAACAATTTTCGTGCCACCATGTAAGCCAGAAGATTATTTTCTATCTAATAGGTAACACCAGTGCACGAAGCTGATATATTTTTTTTGTTTGGTGTCTGATTGTTTAATGGACCATAATTTTATACAAACAGTCAATGGATTGATTAGATTCGATTAAAGTATTGCTCAAAATACATAGCTTTGATTGGTTAAATGATTTCCGTGAACTCGAAGCAGAGCCGTAACAACAAGAAATTTTACACCGAAGAAATATAAGTAGAAAGAAAAGAGAAGCAAATCATAAAAAAAATAGTACCTAACAGCTAACTAGTTATGTTTATTTATTACCTACAATAGGAAGTACTTCCTACTGTTAACTGCATTTTTTGTATGTAAATATTTTTAAGGTCGAATATACGATGATGATGATTTACTTTTGAAGGAATCCAAAGCTGTGAACGACCTCTCAATAAAAACTCTTCTAATAATAGGAAGTAAACTTCACCTTGAAAAGTTTTTCGGACTTTTACCTGATGAAGGTTAAATACCACTAGGAAACCAGGAAGTTTATGTTAAACAAAATGTTTTAGAGAAATTATATTTCATGTAGGTATGTACAAATTAGACTTGTTTGATGCATTTTAACTTTGAACTGTCTAAATATTACAAATGGTTTTTACTGCTTGGTAAAATTATAAAAAAATGAGAAGTTCTCCGAAATATCCTCTAAGTTGGGAATTCTGGAACCGTTGGCGATACTTGACACTGAACACTGTTTACACTACCACTACACCAACACTAACAATGATCAGTGTCGAAATATCCTCGTTGAAGTCCAAAGAAATAATAAGTGGCTCTACACTACAGTTAATTTTAGCATGTTATCACCTACCCACATCTTCTATTCCAATCACATGTTTCACGATTCGACCTTTTTATGGGTTTTAACATTAAAAATTCACTGGTGGTAAATAAAATGATGAAATGGCTATATACCAAAGGAAATCAGATCCATTATACAATATGGATCGATGATTTGGTAGCCAAAGACTTGGCAGACTGAAGCGGTCCAAAAGCTAAGTTGGATGCTTATCTGGCAGCCACGACAGCTATGAGGAAAACTTCAACAGCCGCATTAGAGGTCTTGCTGCACCTACCGTCACTTCAAGTCTCTCTACATACAAGGCGAAGCTAGATTAGTTACCGATAGATTGACCACAAGGCAAGCGCCCAAAAGCTTACTACACGGCTATATGAATAACGAGCTATACAAAGAGCTGGGAATGCTAAAAAAATTAAATTATCCAGATAGGAGGACTTCCAATTAATGTAGAACTGGGCTGCTACACTGCTGGCTCAAAAACCGAGGAAGGTCTAGGAGCAGGAATATATAGCCAAGCAAAAGACAATGGTATCATTGTGCTTAGAAAAACACGTGACGATATTCCAGGCAGAAGCAGCAGCAGTAAAGCACTGTGCAGGAGAGTTATTAGGGCAAGAGATTATAAGAAAAATGCCATTTCGACAGCTATAAAAGCAATCAGCTCCATGCAGATAAATTATAAACTCAGACTTGGAAACCCTAAAAAAGTTAGACAGTTAAAACAGTCCTAAGCCTGGGAACCCGGCCACACAACAAGGGCAATTAAGAGGTGGATTCACTAGCCTGAGAAGGGGTACGATGTGCTCCTATAGGTCCAGAACATTTCTGTGGTATAGCGAAAGCTCTGCAAAAAAATCATTGTGTGGTTTTATGAAACCACGATGCAAATGAAACTGAGGATTTTTCGGCTTGTGAAGATGACTGGAAGCCTAAATAAAATTAAATATATTGAATGGACCGGATATAAATTAAAATACTTCATCAAATATTCATACGAAATGTGTTAAAATAAATCCAAGCACTCAAAATGAAAATTAATACATAAACAGCAATATGCACCATTTAATTTATTTTTTACTTTTTAGATCACTTTAAAAATAATAACAGTATTTGGAAGAAAAAGTAGTCTCTGGAATAGTGGAAAGCCGGAAATGGGGGCAGGCATAAGATTTCATCAAAGAACCATCGCCAAAATTCACGGAGTACCTACTAAGGTAGAATAGGAGAAAAACCAGTATATAAGTTTAGCCAAGAAGACGAGGAAACCTCAGCTCGCCAAGGTTTTTATCGATCGAGGTTGAAAAGGCAAAACTCTCCCAATATATGACGGACCTGAAATTTGGCCTATGGAGTCGAATAATAAGGAGTTCTGGACAAGGACCTCTAGCATAACAATAGATCTGCAAAGATTGAACCCCATAACCCCTGTAACCCATATTAATCTAAATCTGAAGTATAAAGACTAGGGGAGGCCGGGGTTCAAAGTGCCGAGGGTAGATTGTTCCGATCCGAATAACTCCACGAAGAAAAGAGATAGCAATAGGTGTGATGTGCGTCGCGAAACGTCATACCATCACGCTATTGCATCAGCCATTTTAGTGACGCTCTGTCGACGTGTGAGAGTGGTAACCGATTAGTGACACATAAACATCACGTAAGTAAATTTTTTCATCCTTTAAGTTTTTGGTCTATATCAATCAATTTTCTAGTTATTTGTGAGTTACTTGCTATTATCATATAGTGATTATCTTTTTAATATCATTGTAGGCTTTTTATAACCTATTCTATTATAATTGGAGGTCACTTTGAAAATGGGATTTGGGGTTCATAGTTCCTCTAGTGTGGGGCTAGTTGTTCCGAGGAACAACGTGCCCCATAATGAAACATGTAAATAATAAAATTAATACTTTGTTTTAGGATGAGAAACTATAAATGGGACAAGGTTTTGCAGCGGGCAGCTGATGCTTGTAACGTTAATTTCGTTCACTTTACTTTCCTTCAGTTAATTAATAATAAATTATCGTATGGGCGGCGAATAGCCAGTCCTTTCTCATACCCAACACCGAGAAATGTTTCAAGGCTAAATATATTTGCTGTCGACGAGAGTCGAAATCAACGTTTCTATACGGGCCGAACGAGTTCCATATGTCGTGAAAATAGTCACTTCTATTTTGATATTCCCACTTCGACCTCGTATCTCTTCTTCTACCACTTATTAATTAAATATGAATTTAGAATTCACTATTGAAATGTAAATTCCTTTCCTGGTCAAGGCGTCTGAGCTTGACATGAACATGAGACGTAAGTCTGTTATCTTGCATATGATTTCCTGTATTTAAAGAATGGCGGAGAGGGTTCATGCTTCTTTCCTATGAACATGTGCCATTGAAGCCTTTCTAACTTATCGTATCTTATCTTTAAGAAGTGCATTCATCTGAATGGTAAGTTATTTCGCTTAAATGTATAACTAACTCTCCTCTCTTAATAGTTTTCTACTTTCCTATCTTTATTATGTAGCAATGTCGTTCCAGTGCCAGGAATATATATCGATATGATTTTGTGGTTTTTTTTTGTCTTTCATATTTCTTTAATGTTATCTTGGAATATATTTCAAACCGGTGTAGAATCGGTTATTCGATTTTATGTTTTTTATTTATTTTTGCTTTCTTTGAGTATTTCTTTTATCTAAAAATACAGGATGTATGAACCACGTTGTCAAATAATTTTCTTTAACAATGTAATATTAAATTAATAATTTTCTTTAACATTGTAAGATCATACTTCAGACATCCTGGATTTTGTTAAATTGGGTAAATTTGTTCCTGATACTAGTATTGTTCTTAGCACTTTACCTGGACCAGAACTTTACCTGGACCAGAACTTTACCTGGACTCGAACATTACCTGGACCAGAACTTTACCTGGACCCGAACTTTACCTGGACCAGAGCTTTACCTGGACCAGAACTTTACCTGGACCCGAACTTTACCTGGACCCGAACTTTACCTAGACCAGAACTTTACCTGGACCAGAACTTTACCTGGACCCGAACTTTACCTGGACCAGAACTTTACCTGGACCCGAACTTTACCTGGACCAGAACATTACCTGGACCAGAACTTCACTTGGACCCGAACTTTACCTGGACCCGAACTTTACCTGGACCAGAACTTTACCTGAGACACTACCTGGACCTTTACTGGGGACAAGATATGTAACCTAAAAAGGACACCAAGGACACCATCTCCTCACCATCACTCCAGGAAAGTAATATATATATATTTCATCGCTTCTTCAACGACGTCAATAAAAACTAGTCAAATTTTTATTTATTTTGTAACAAAAGTCAATATACAACTTGTAAATTTAATAACGTTGTTCATAAAGTTTATTTTCCCTTCCAATCTTACAGGATTTGTCGTTATAATGCTGATGTGAATAATAAATAAGCTAGTATCATTCATGGTGGCGCCCACTTACCTTTCTTAACTTTCATAATTTACCTTTATCTAATTTCAGTACCTTAAATAAATTTCAAGTAGGATTACCCGAGAACCTCTGAATTTGTACTAGTTTGGTCTCAGAATCTACACCCGAGGTGCTCTCTAAAGTGAGTAGAGGTTGCAAATTGTCGCCCAACATTGTTGGAGGCGTTGCAAATTGGCATTACCTTATCATTACGTAACATGCTGTTATTAAAGACGGTCGGTAACTTAAGACGGTAGCTCGGGAACTCTAGATATGTCAAATGACATTATTTCGCTACGTCAAAAAGTTGAACGCCGGTTTAACACCAACTGTGGGCTACTATTCTAGACATGTGTTCAACCACGACCAGGAGAAGACATTGGCAGATTATTTGTTAAAATGTGGGTCAATTTACTTTGGTCTCTTGCCAGAAGAAGTGAGGCAGTTAGCATATACTTGTGCTGTTAAATTTGACATGCCTAACATTCCAGTCTAAAGAAATGAAGAAGCTGGAGCTGATTGGTTGACGGGTTATCTGAAAAGAAATCCGTCTTTATCCATAAGATCTCCGGAAGCCACAAGCTCGGAGATGTCATATTGCTACCATCTAGAATATGGAACTTGGATGAAACAGGAGTCACCACAGTATTGAGACCAAAGAAAATAGTAGCTGCAAAGGGCGTTAAGTTAAATAGGTGCCGTAGTATCAGCAGAGCAAGGAACTTTAGTTACCGTCGAATTAGCAGCGAATGCAGTTGGAAAAACTATACCACCTATGTTTGTTTTTCCTCGCCTTAAGCATAAAGACCTATTTATTCGTGATGGGCCCCCAGAAAGTATTGGAGTGGGAAACAGCTCGGGATGGATGACGGTTAAAGAATTCCTCCTTTGTTTTCATTAAAGCCTGTTTGTTGAAACATTTTCTACTTTATTCATATTATAAATGAAACTTTCATAAATATTCAGTAAATGTGCCTTTTATATTTTATACATACATTTCCAACTAATATTACCTTATTAATGATTGGAGTTGACAGCGGAACAACTTATCTCAACTGAGGAACAACCAGCTCCTTTGTGGGGCGAGTTGTTCCTTGTCGACTTGCTACAGAAAAAATTTCCTGAGCCAAAATATATTATTATTTCAATGAATTTGACTATAAAATTTAAAACTAGGATAAAATCTGCATATATTTATACAGGAATCATGGATTATAAATATTTCTATTACATTCATATTGCGCCCTACTCAAAAATCGGAACTTCGAACCTGGCCTCCCCTATAGTGTTTTTAATTTCGTCTTTTTAAGGTCTTTTTAGAATTATTTGACCCAATCCAAGGTTCTTATACATCCTTCGAATAATGCTTGACTAAATTAAACAGATTCATTTTGAAACTTTGTGAACCACAATAGATCCTGACGGGTTGTGGTGGAGCACTTTTAACCGAATCACAAGGGAACACATTTTTTCTTTTTTTTATCGAGCCCCTAACGAATTAAGTACATTGATAAAAATTTGTTACATCTAATACAATTATACCAAATACATGCACTTTAATTTGTTTCCTGCCATTCAATAAATAAATGACGAAATTCCTAAACAAAAATCATGGTCGTCTACTTGTATATAAATCCATACTACTCACAACCACTTTCTCTGCAAATAAATTCTCTTTATAGAATTTTAGCGTAGAAAACTATCATCCTTTTTTAAAATGGTTTAAGTTTTGAGTTGATAAGGAAATCAAAATAATTACTCCGCTTAAACATTTCTGTTGATCTTCGCTTTCTTTTTAACTTTCGCGATTTTATTTATTAGTAAAACACTAGCTATACCACAAGGAAAAAATCAACTAAGATTCTTAAGTCTTAAAAACTTCCCTTAAATATTTTTAATATTTTTTAGACGAAAAGTTGCTTTTTCATATATCTTATAAGAAAAAAAAATAAGCCCATGGTCGCGTTTTTAACGAAATGAGATTTCATTTCAATTAAAAATAATGTGATTAAAAACATAAATCCGCTATTTTGTAAAATATATGTTTCTATTGAGTAAAAAATAATGAAATTGTTTAAATTAATAATATACCTAACAATTATGCGAACCAAATTACACAACGTACTTTTGATATTGTGAAGACTTAATTGGTGTAATTTGATATGAATAATATTTTCTCAAGCTTCAGTAACATCTTTTTTTCGAAAGCAAATCAAAATTTTTTGTGACATAAAAAAAATACTAGAAGAAACATATTATAATGAAAGTGCAGTTTTCTCTTAAGGATTCGTGATGATCGTACTTAACTTCACTTATACTTGAGAAAATGCAATTATTTAAATAAGAAAATTAAAATGCAATCGTGACAAGAGACATCGGAACTTAATGCGATATAGTATGGAGAATTATTCAACTAATCGATAATTTCTTCTTTCTTCTCTAAATAAATTGGTAAATTCGAGTCCCCTCGTATTTTAGTACTTATACGGTAGTTGATATTTGGAAATGTTTTTACTACAAATTTTAATGGCTGTTTCGTAAAACCGTTTTCAACTATTTATTCAAATATGTAGTACTTGAACTTTTATTACCCACTTTCTAATATAAAAGTAATAAGTACTTTGTTTATTTTTTTTTTGTAATCATTGCAAAGGAAGGATTAAACCTTATCAAAATTTTACCTTTATCTTATTTATAACGGTATTGTTTAGTTGGTTAATAATATTATTATCTGAATTTACTGTTTGGACCCTTACTTTGTAGAATCTACTCATACTACTCTTATAAAAAACCTAACTGTTTCTAATTAATTCCACTATTTAATGAATAAATTATGAAAATTATAAGATACTTATTGATGATGATATGTCAATATCGAAATAATTATATCATTTATTACTTAATTATTTTTTAATAAGGTGGACATTACATTTTTTGAATATTTTTCACCTTGCAAAATTCTCAAACACAATGAGTTTTGTTAAAAAAAATTAATTTTTGGATAGATCAAATTTAAGATCAGAATTCCTGAGAAAATTTGTGCTCAACCAATTGACATGTATTTTACGAAAATTACTACAAAATTTTTATCTAATGTTGCTGACGATATAGATGAAGTGTACATTTTACATTCACGAGAAAATTAGGCTTTTTCTGTGAAAAATGGTATTTTTGAATAGAAAATGATTTTTTTCAATTAAACTAGAATAAAAAAAGAAGAAATTAAATGGGGGGCAGTAGATTATAAAATTTGTATAAAAAAATAATTTCTTTTTTCTTAAACAATTTATAACGGTTTTTGCAAAATAAAAAATTTTTAATTGGAAATTTTATACCCAGGAAATGTAAAAAATAAATAATAATTTGTAATTTCAGTAAATATTCTGAAATATCCAGTATTTTATAAAAAAAACCATACTGTAATTTAACAAAAAATAAATCCCAATTTTTAATCAAATCTTCCACAAATTAAAATCCTTTTCCCCTAAAGAATATTTTTTTAAAAAACTAAATTAAAAAAAATTAAACACTTACGAATCTCATTGTTGTATTCTAAAAAAAATATAAATAATCCACTAGGTCAAGGGGTGCACTGAAACCCAAACACTTAGCACCACACAGTCAGTCGGCTTTGGTACTAAAAGAAAGATGAAGAGTAATTGGCCAGTACTTAGTTTTATATAGCTATCAAGCTGTTCAACCTCGAAGTACGAGGCCGATTCGCGGAAGAACGCACTCCTCGCATTGACCGCCGAAGGTTCTCAACGTACAAACTCACTCATAGTACCCTACACCACAACTGATTTACGATTAGAAGAGGATGAGCACGTGGGTTCGTCGATAGTTTTCCGATTAGATACCAAAAATTCCTAGTTCCACGCTAAACAAAGTACATAATTTCGATTTTGTAGTAAGACCTACGAGGATGGGTTGAAATGTGTGAAGAAAATCTTTGGATAATTTTAGTTATATTAAAGATGAATTTAAACAATTTGATGCTATAATTAACAAATATGCCAATGTCAAAAAATCCTTAATGGCTTAGTAAACAAAGAAGTCAATGTTATATAATTAGTTTTAAATATTAATAAATATATTGGACCTGGGTAGCATTGAAGTTTTTCCAGTAGACTGGACTTATTCATTATATTTATTTTAATAGCTAATTAACAGATCATCTTAGTTATTATTCGAAGAATAAATCGATTTTATTCAGTGGTTAAAAATCTATCAAGCTGTGAAGTATATACCTACGATACGACCGCAGACTCTAACCAAAGAAATTCTTGAAAAAACCACTTAACCATCACAAAATTAAACTACCGAAAATTACACGGATATTTGTTTTTGGTCTTTTATTTATTTATTTTGTTGTCTCCAAAACATCAATACATCATTCGCGATATTATCTCAGCACAGTTCATAATAACTTTTGTTTAGTTTCTAAAATTGTGTATGAAATGAGTTGACTTTTGTTTGAATGAATGAATTAAATGGCTGTTGTATCACTGTGATCAGGTTAGGTCATTGGTGTCCCCTTCTTTACTCAAGTAGTCCCCTCAGTGATAGATGATCGCATTCTGTCAGTGAAGGAATGTTTCTCTTTTTTCCTGGCAGAAGCGACATTCATTAGATACCTTAAGCTTTATGTTGCACAGATGATGATTGAGTTTCCGAAGCCCTGTGAGGAATCCTCTCAGAATTCTTACTTGGTTTTTACAGTGCCTTTGTTCCCGAGAGAACACCTTTCCGGGAATATGCTCTGTCTTTTCTTTTTCTTCCTTTCTTTTTAGATCCGCCCTGAAAGCCTTGGGGCAAATCACACAGACCGTTTTAGGTCCTACAAAAGGCAGCTGCCTTCCTTCCTGGCTGCTCATCATCTATTTCATTTCCTTATTATGGTATCCACAGCAAGGAGACTGAGCCGTTTCATACTAGTTCATTATTGTCCGATTTCACCAACCGCTTCTTGCATTTAGGAATTCCTAAATCCGATTTCGGTATTCGGGAATGGTTGGTGAAATCGGGCATAAGTGTGCCTAGTTAGTTTCACACCATAGTTCAGCTGATACAAGGTGAGCTCAGCACCTTGATGGCTTCTCGACTATTTGAGAGAATCATGATATTCTGCCCATGATGGCTCCAATCCAAATTCAATTGTGAACATTTTTCCATTGCGTGAATTTTCATCTGAAAAATGCTAGGTGCGTTTTCCATTGGCGCATATCGAAGTCTGGGGCAACTGTTGTTTCTTCTGCTGTTTTCAATCCAACCTGCTAGTATACTTCTTGAAAGCATAATTTATGGATTCACTTATCCATTCTTTTTTCTTAAGCTGAGTTAATGCACGCGTGAAGCTCTTTACTAACTTGCATAGCGAGGAAACGTCTGAAGATCTCATTCGTTAGTTTCCAGTCCTCTATGGCAGCTTTAGTTTTGGCTACCGACCCGTTGTCATAGCTTGAATCTATATTCAACGAACCTACTACATACAGAGGAGGTGTTTTAGAGTATCTACCACAATATTTGTAAGCTTTCCGCTCGGCAACTGATTAGGACCAAGTTTGTTAGAAATGACCCTTTTGGGGAGATTGTCAGGGATTCCTTGGTCCTCTCGAGATTCCCTCCAGAACCTTTTGGCGTTATACGCTTCCCAGTTACCCTCAGCGTTGTCAGCTCTTTGTTCCACTAGATGGATTGACTAGAAGAGCAATTCTTCCTTATCTGTCAGCTATTATGATAAGATGTCATTATGGACCGTTGCAACCATTCAAATGCTCCTTCTAAATTCATAGCACTTTTTGGTATGTCTAGGTGTGCACGGATTTTGTAAAGTTCATGTCATGTCAGGTCAGGTCAAAAGGCCCATTCATTTTGGGTTGTGCTCAACAGCCCAGGACTTTTAACTGAATCTTTGTACCATTTCCCATGTTACCTACTTCCATTCCAGAAGCTTCGTGTCTTCTATAAAGACCAATAGTTTGACTGGAGGGATTTTAAGTAGTTGTAATAGTTGTATTAATTCCGCTCCAAAGTGCTTCCGTCTAAGTACTTGTAAGTTCTCGCAGAAGCAGTCTGTGAGTAGGTATTTCATCATCAAGTTCACATTTTCTGCACATAGGTTCATTAGCTTTGCCCATTTTGTGTAGATGTTTCCTCAGGATGCAGTGTCCAACCACCAGGTCGGTAACTGTCTTCAAATGTCTCTTACTCAGTTACAATATCCTGGTTGAGAGTTCCTTGTTTACCTTGTTCAGTAAACTCTTTGTATGGAGGTGCCCTTGTGTCAACCTCCATTTGAATTGGTGTTCCCTATCTAGCCAGTACCCAATCTCTCATTCAATCTTTTGTGATTCCACAAAACGGTTCCGGACCTATGAAGTCACTTTTAGAGCCTTCTTTAGCTAACTGGTCTGCCATTTCATTACCTGCGATACCCTCTTGTGCCGGCATCCATATTAGAGACACTTTGTTGTCTCTTACCAGCCTGTTAAGGGATTCTTTGCAGTTTTTTACCAGTCTTGACCTAGTTGTTTTATTACTGATAGCTTTAAGTAAAGCCTGGCTGTCAGTGAATATTTTAATTTTTTGTCTGGTACATCCTCTTCTGATGTTTTCATCAATAGAGGCTGTAGCGGTAATCGTCTCTGCTTGAAACACAGTCGTATATCGACCAAGGCTAAAGAACATTCTCTTTCTAAGTCCTTTGATACCAGCCCCAGTGCCATGGTTTGTTTTGGAGCCATAGGTGAACCAGATGATTTCTCCAGAATTACCTGGGTGCATCACCTGTTCACTTGCTCAGTAAATATATTCTCGGGTGTCATGCTATCAAAATATGGGTTCATCTAGTATTGTCCCAGTTGTATCAGTGTGTCCTTCTTGAACATTGTTCGGAGACCATAAGTCCTAAGAATTGCCATCATTTCCTCCGTCCTTATAAAAAGTTCCAAAGGAGGAAGTCCAATAAGGGCTTCCACTGATACCGACCCCGTGCTGTGCATTGTCCCGGTAATACCAAGAAGGGTTTGTCTTTGGATTGCAGTTAATATACTTATTAACTGCAGAGGACACTTCTGTCCTCCTCCTCCTCCTCCTCCATAGGTGATCGTTGGACTTATCACAGTTGTGTAAAGCCAGTGAACCACCTTAGGTCGTATTCCCCATGTTTTGCCCATAACTCTTCTGCTTTGCCAGAAAAGCCAGAAAAGTTCCAAAGGAGAAAGTCCAATAAGGGCTTCTATTGATGCCGTCCCCGTGCTGTTCTTTGCCCCGGTAATACCATAAGGTCCATTACTTTTTCTCCCTATTCCTTCTCTGACTATACTGATCTACTCCCTCTACCCCTAGTTGAAGATGTGTGCACTTATAGCTCCTGCCATGCATAAGCAAATCATCCTACATATTGTACACAGGGGCAGCTGTATTTTGCCTACTTTTGTTCTATCTGCCCAGTCTATTGCTCCATAAGTAATGATATGTAGTGGTGTCCATCCAGCGCAAAGTACTAAATTTGCAGCCCCAGTTATCTCCAGCCAGCCTTCGGCAAGTTTTTAGTTTGCTCGGTATACTTGAAAGACCTTATTATTCAGAAATATACAATCTACCTTAGACTTTTGAGTTACAATATTTAGTATTCGTATTTTTTTTATGGTCGAGGGACTACGTCCATTTAGCCTCTATTTATTTTTATTTAACTCTAGTATTAGGATGAGGATGGATAGGACGAGGTTTTACATTTCACACCCAGGGGACTTTCAGGGTGGCTAGCTCACAGAAGAACAGAAAAGGTTGACCACGGTGAGTTAGGAAATATTAAGGTAGGGTTAAGTAACAGAGGAATCACATTTAGCTGATACTACATTGATAAATACTATAGTTTATTTCAGAAAGGTATAGAGTAATAAAACCTCATTAGGTATGCAAAGGGAGCACAGAGTGACCCAACGAATATTTAAGCCACTTTCATAGTTTGGCATTGATTTCATTGTAAAATTCTTTCTTTTTATCAAGTGCAGGTAGTACCACCCAGGTTGGGGTCAATATATGGGTTTAGCCTATTGTTATACATTCACAAACACTGAAAATAGCGTGCCAAAGGCGTGCCGGTAGGATACTCGTAAAAAGGAAAGAATTTTATTTTAACAGAATAAAAATTAGGCATTATGTACATAGTATTAGGTACACTTATTTTTTATTGAACATTATACAAAAAATACATTATACAGAAATTAAATTATAAAAAATCATAATATTCTTCGTCATCTTAGGAACTGTCATTTCCTCTTGACGTTATAATTAACGGGTCGACGGTCCGATCGATCTAGTAGTCAAGATCGCACATTTTCTCCTCTTCTTTAATGACATGCTGGATTGCTTTTCGCCAGTTCTCTGGTGTCACCTCCTTAATGGCTTGATCAAACAGTAGCTTAACGTCTTTCATTTTGAATGTCGTGTTGTGTCTTGCTACAAATCCTTTCACTTGCGCCCATATAAGTTCTATAGGATTTAGTTCACAATGATATGGCGGTGTGCGCAGCACAGTTACACTATATCTTCCACGGCGTATTTCATAAAACGATGTTTGTGTAAATTTGCTATAGCTAATAGTTCTTTTTTTATCAAATTATCTTCAAATTCAATACTTTTGGTGGTTAACCAGTCAATAATTTCTTGTTTTCTCCAAGATGAAGTTGGAGTCTTCTCTATGCGACGAGAATGATAACTCGCGTTATCCATAACTACTACTGAATCAGCCGGAAGATATTTTATCATTTCACCAAAATAGTCTTCAAAATCATCCGAATCCATGACCTCGTGGTAATCTCCCGTATGGCACAACTGAAAGGTTAGCAAACCTTCGTTTAAAAACCCCTCTTCGCTTCCAATATGGACGATTATTAGTCTTTTCCCTTTACCTGAAGGCACGTTAATACCCGTTGACAGGCCTTCCATGAAAGCTTGGCGAGCACTGGTTATATTTTTGTCTTGCCACATTTTTGGTACTGTATAATTGATCCACTTCTCATCAAGATAAAAGATTTTCTTCTGCTCTGTTCCTTACTGCTTTATACTTCTCAAGTATTTTCGTCGCCAGCAAACAATTTCATCGCTTTCCAGAAAAAGTGCTTTACGGTTATGCTTTTCACAGGCAAAATCCATATTTCTCAAAGTGGTCCATAAAAGTTTTTTAGTTATCAACGGAATACTGTCATCCTGGCCAAGCTCCATTAAAATCTTATCTAGGGTGGGTATTTCTTTTTTAAAATAAAAAGAGTGAACTTTTCTTCGAATTACACTTTTGGTGTCTTTATAAAGGACTTTTACTGGTATGCCTGGACTTTTCTTGGGAGGCTCCACTTGGCCTGCTATCTTTCTCCCCCGCAATGATTTAAAAACGGTGGACTTTCCAACTCCAGTCATTCGGGAACATCGTATTTTATGCAATCGTGTACATTTAAAATAATAAGTTTTTCATTCACTGATAGTGGAGAATTATTGGAACATCTTTTCGTTGGTGTAAATGTCGCCATTTTATTACTAATCTTATAATACTGTGTCACTATTTACGGCTTAACAGCAAATACTAATGCGTTAAACTAAACAAATATACTTATAAAGGTCTAAAAATTTTGGTTAAGGCACCTTGCGGCGCATGGTTGAGCCGAATCTGAAACAGGGTTGGAATTAGGCAGAGGCACTAATAGAAGGTTAAACGGTATCTGTTAAACGCAAAACGTAACTGTATAATCTACTACCTAAGTAATCCCTACACAATATTTCGATATTGACACTTCAGGCCAGAAAACATACTTTTCCTAATTCTCTTACGCAATTACTTGAAATTTTAATATTACAAACAATACTATTTCAAGACCTACGCCTATGGCCGACACCGAAATTGAGCCGAACTGGACGGAATTTCCCATTTTATTACTCTATACCTTTCTGAAATAGAATATAGTATCAAGTTTTATACAGGCAGCTTGTTTAATGCTAGCAGGTTAATGCTAGAGGAGGGAGAATACTGATTTTTATTAGTATTTGTATATTATATTATATTATGTTTTCTATTATTAGTATTTTTTTTATATTTTGTTGTGAATTTTATACTTTTATATTTTATCTATTTTGAAATTATGTCGCTTTATCCATAAAATTCTCTCTGTTCCAAATACATTTTTTGTCTAGGATCCATTCCTAGAAACTTGACTTCTTTGTTTTGTTATGTCTTTTCTCAGGTTTAATATGTTTCTGTTGAACCCCCCATTTAACTTCAGCTTATATTTTGGATTTCTAGGAAGTTTTGATCCTGTCAAATGCAGATATTTAATGTAATGTTTCATAAAAGGGAATTAATACATTTTAAGTTCTTTTGAATTATATGAACAATAAAGAAGGATTCGGGTGACTTGATATCATAATTACCTTCTATAAATAATGAAACTGAAGTGTTTACTTTCCACTTTCTAAATTAATTGAAATAAACTAATTTTTATATAAGTACATTACACTGCTACGATCTATTTAAATGCATACAATTTAAAAAAAACTTCACCCCCTTCTGCAGTATTTACAGAAAGAAGTGCTTATAAAATGTATAAAATAGCCAATAATAATTCTATGAATGAAAGCTAAATTCAACTTTTTCTAATATTCACTTAAATAAATAAACTTATCAATGTCAGGGAATGAAGAAACACTATGCCTGCCTGTTCGTTTTTCATATGGAGGGTAGAAGGAAGGAGCACCATCTGAATGTATTAAAAAGTGTCCATCGAAAGGAAGCAAATTAAGATGGCGCCATAGTAGCAAGTGGAAGGATTTTAAAAACAGTACCATGAATTATTAGAGTAAGATACAAACTTAAAAAAGGAAATACTACGTAAATAATTGAGATTTTAAATACTGCATGTTTCTCAACTACACAAGTCACGAAAAATACTAAATTTTTCAACCCATCAGCACACTTCACTCGGTTTATAACCCTAAATTCACATCATTTCCATTAGCTACACGAGCGCCATTTAGGTGAATCTTCGAATTATAATTTGCTGTTTACAGGTGGACACTTTTTCAACTTGTCTCCCATACAAGATGGTGCACCTTCCTTCTACCCTCCATAGTTTTTCAGATTCAATACCATCAGACGTTTCTGACGTTGTTAAATGAAATACATATAAAATGACATAAAATATTGTATTATTGTTATAAAAACATTATTTTTTTAAATCGGAAGTTCCTTTTGAGTCAACGTATGTCACAAGCACAGGCGGAGACTGAAATGACTCAATGGCCTTGAAAGAAAATACACGTTCCTACTTCGGATACATGTCCGGCAGTAAATATTTTTTGAATGTTGACGTTATGTAAAACAACACGCCTAAACTATTTTGTGAGAATTTTTTATTTCATGACCATATGTTAGATATTTGATGAAAGTCAAACTAAATTACCGAATATAGATATTTTAATGTTGTTGACGAAATTTAAAAAAAAACTGATTTATTATAATCTTTTGTAAAAATATATTACTACACTACAGAGTATAACAAAAAGTGAATCGTAAATTATTTATTTACATAACTTTTATACGTTACGAGGGATAAAAAGAGAGATAAATAAATTGAATTAGGTACTGTAAGGAGGGAAAAACTTGACTTGAGGAGAATGAGTGATTTGTAAAGATTGATATATTTAATTAGAATTTATTTTTTTATTACTTACTGTGTACTTAGATTCAATTGTTTATAATATAGATAATAAAACCAATCTAAATGTTGAAAATAACTATTTAGAAGACACTGGACGTGATGCCTGGATTTAATTGAACAGTCCATGTGGACATGGTCCAAGTAGGCTGAACAACCGAGATGACGTACCTGGAATTAGATAGAAAAACACTCTGATAATTAATTATTTAACTAACGATTGGTATAGTTGAAATCCCCAAAATTAATGAAAGTATTAATAATATACAAGGTGCATCTTATGTGTTTGAACTGTGATTATGCATATCAGTACTAAAGTGAAGTTAAAACTTCACTTGATCAAAAATAAATGCCTAATAGTAAATATTTAGGGTTATTAGGAAAGGTGCAAGTGGCACAAACTCTCCACAGTACGGCTAAATAAGGTTACACTGCAAGTGGCTCAAGCTCTCCACAATACAGGGGGGTGGAAGGGGATATGGGTGACGTGAGAAGTCACCCTGTATCAGGAATGGACAAACCGCAAGTGGCGCAAACTCTCCACAATAAAGTATAGGTATGTGAGTTAAACTGCAAGTGGCACAAACTCTCCACAGTTCAGCAAAATAATAATACACTGCAAGTGGCACAAGCTCTCCACAATACAGGGGGGTGGAAGGAGATATGGGTGACGTGAGAAGTCACCCAGTATCAGGAATGAACAAACCGCAAGTGGCGCAAACTCTCCACAATACAGTATAGATATGTGAGTTAAACTGCAAGTGGCACAAACTCTCCACAGTACAGTAGGATTGGATGAGTAGGAAATGCAACAACAAATTAATGTTCTTAATAACGTTGAATATTAAAGAACTTTAATAAAAGTTATTATTAAAAATAATTAGCAAATATATATACTCTATGTGATAAAATATCTTTTAAAATCAAATATCAAATAACAGGCAAAACTGAATTACTCTGTGAGGTAGACTCGCCTATTCAACTCCTGATATGCACCACAATACACACTATATTTTAATAGATTTATTTGGCTCAAGTGAACACTTTAGTTATTTTCTAGAAACTAAAACTCAAATCGTTCTTAAAATGTTCTTTCCCCTTTCGTGGCCTCGAAGACTACGTGACATTATGATACTTCACTTATCTGTTTCAGACAATTGGTTGTTTTGCCGAGAAATGCATTTCTGAAATATTAGGGTATACCCATGATTTGATTCATTTTACTTGAAACGAAAACTATTTTAAGAATAACAGGGTGAGAAAAAAAATTGTCTTACAGTACCTACAATTACTTAGATGAACTTATAAGCTAAATATTCTGAACATTGAAAAAGCGAAACCATCGGGACTCGAACCCGTGATCCCTTACGTAACTCTCTGCGCTACGGAAGGTTCCTATCCATCAATGTTATGTTCGGTATTATAAGCTACCATTAACCGTAACATAACAGACAAGATATCGATATCGATTGTTTCATATCGACGGCTATTGATTAAGCATATTAGAGCAAACGCCAACCAGTGTAAAACACTCAGTAGCGTGCAATATGTAGTCGTGTTGGAAAGTTTATAATATGCTCAAAGTAGTAGCAATTACATTTTAGTTCAGTAACAAGGTATAAACAATAGCAAGCCATACAGTGGAATTTTTTGAAATATAGTTTGCTATTTTTCAATGGAACAATTTCACAAAGTACGTATTGAAACTATAAATGTAATTCTAGTTAAACGGTTTCTCGGCAATACTAAAAATGTATATAGTGTAAGGTATATATTTTGCAGATGGATCTTACGTACGTTAGCAAAAGAAATCTTATTCTGTAATTTATTCGTCTGACGAATAGTTGTCAGTCGGGCGGAGTCATAATCTCCCTAGGCTCATTTTAGTATATCTTATAGTAATTGGCGAGTACTGCATCGACTATTTTGGGCACCTAAAGATTTTAATTTATGAAAACCAACCCTCTACCTCTTACAGCTCGGAGTGAAATTTGCCTATGGCTTCACGTTCTCTTCAATTTAACAAACTCTTTGTAGGATTATTGATGTGCAATTCATCTGTGCCCTTCAAAAGTACACAGACTATAATCTAGAAACCGTATCAATTATGTATATAGCAGCCTCCTTTCGTATCACAAATTAATACTAAAACTATACAGGATGTTTCACGACGAGCTTACACTATCTATATATTGGAGACAACTCACACGATTTCTATAAAAATTGGCGGAGAACTAGTTATGGCGAATTTATGGAAAATATTTTGACATACATGTCGCTTCCGGTTATACCGAAAGTGAACGACAACTTTGTTATTTTGTATGTAACACCCTGTATATTATTAACTTTTCGGATTCTATATTAAATCTTAATGTCCCCAATACCAAATAAAAAACATCTTGTCGGGTTGATTAGTAGGACGATCAAGGTAATTGGTTACATGCCGAAAACTTCTTTTTTGTATACAGGGTTGGTAAAAAAAGTTCAAGTTCAAAAATGTTGAATATCTTCAGTAATGAAATAGTGAATTAGTGAAGATAAATGTTGTGATATTTAAGTAAAAATAAATTAGAATTATTATACCGAGTGTAAATAAATTAGTCGTTATAGTATACAGTGTTTACTATTATATAGATACGAATTACTTAAATGAGTTCACAACGATATAAGGTTTAAAAAAAATTAAAAATATAAATTAAAATGGCGAGTTTACATTTGAAGGGTGAATTATATGTAGGCCAATCCGAATAAGTAAAAATATACAGGGTGCTCCATTGAAATTTTTCATTTGTACATAATTTCCCGATAAACTGGAAGTCGGTCATATTGATTTCAGATGTGGAACAATACAAAATTGACCCCAATACAACCAACCAAAATTTTAACAAAATTTAGAAGTTACAGGGGTGGCCCATAACTTATTTACACCCAGTATACTAAACACATTATAAATATTTGATGATTATTTTTCACTAAACTTTTACTTGTTTTATCTGAAACCAAGTTGTAACGTAGATTTTAGAAGAAAGAGGCGCAATTAATGAAAGAAAAAGGAAGATATAAGAACCAAATAATATAATAATATTATTTAGAACAAAACTTAATTGAGATGGTCATAGTGGATTGGTCGAGGCTCTACCATGTGTGCATAGTCGGGCTCACCTACCTATAACAAAGAAAATATGTTTGAGTGTTCGTCTTCATTAACTCTACTGATTAGTTAAATAATTATTCGATCAATCACCGAACACAAAGAGATTTATAGTTTGGCAAGTCTATCTGAAGCTACGGGGCATCCGTAAGGGGGGAGGAAACATGGCCGATATCTGTCATAAACGTACCAATAGCGTACGGTACCTATTTTATAAAAGTATTAAAAATTATTATTATTATTATATAATAATTATATATAGAAGCTGATTTATGCTTTGCTTTAAAGGTAAGGTATTTTTCAAAACACGGTACCTATTTGTTAAAAATCGTACTTGAATTCAATATGGATACGAAAAAATAAGATACCAAGTAAAACTGAAAATACGAAGGAAAATATTGACATTATAAACGCTACTGTATAATCAATGTCAATCAATTGTCGAAGTGAGAGGGAAGAACACACGCACGCGCTTGCCAATAGGAAATCAGGTGGTTACCTAGCAACGGAGGGTTCGATAAATATCCACCAATTGAGTTAGTAGGAGGGCGTGGTAATTATGATTTTCGCACGACGTTGCCGGCTTGAAGGAAACCCATAACATATTTGGAAAAGTGTTCATCTTTTAATATTCAGAAATTGAAAAAATAATGTTCATAGACAAAATCCAATGAAACAAGCACATTAAAGAACTAACGTTTAATCATTATTGACATATTGTTAATAATAAAAAGTCTATCTTCTAATTATTATCACTACATACTTAGCACTTTAGGTTTTTCATAGTTAATCGTGGCAATATCGGATGTTTTCGATCGCATTCCTTTCACATCTTCAGTTATGTTTGCCAAACTATAACTCGTATTGTGTACTATCACTAAATCATCTACCAACGAGGCCTAGTACCTAGTTTGACTTTATAGTACATGGAGGATATTAAACGCGCTACTATGACCCCTTCTAGGAACACCCTCAAGCGTAAAGGGATTAAACTCGCATTACGCTACACATGCTACTAGTACCTACTGAGTGGTGCAATGAACATGAGTTCAGCTACTAGTGCTTGACCTGTGGTTGAATCTGAGTAGTGCAATGGACAAAAGGGATTAAACAAGCATTCGCCCGCTCCAGATACGTTATTTTGTCATGTGAGAACGAATTATTATTAAATCATTATCAAAGTTCAGATATTTTATATTCAATTAATTCAACAGGTACCTATATAACAATCAATAATTACGGAATTAATATAGAGACATAAAACAATGAAGAAAGAACACTCAAAGCTCACCTGAATATTTTGCAGTTTAATTTCTCGGAACACTAAACTGAACCACAATTTTGAAAATTTTGAAACACATTCAATAACAGAATGCATCGTATAATTTTTACTCAACCTGAGACCTTTTATAAATGCCCAAAATTCATAAATAAGAGGGCGTCCATTAATTACGTGAGGTGTTCAAGGGGGGTAGGGGGTCAAGTAAAATCTTTCCAAATCTCACTAGGGGGAGATTTTTTTTCAATTGCGTGAAAGTAAAGTTAAATTAAAGTAAAAAAAAATTCTAGAGTAAAAATATGGCGAAATTCGACACAATAGTGTTTGTCGTATGTCGGTTTTTTGTATATTTTTTAAATCCAACGGGCTTACGGCCAAATTACATTTTAAAAAATCTCACGTAAGATTTGGGGAGGGGGGAGGGTAGTAAAGGAAAATCTTACGAAATCTCACCAGGGGGCGGGGGAGTCGAAAAATCCTAAAAAATGTCTCACGTAATTTATGGACGCCCCCTAATCGTAAATCAACGCGTTTCCTTGGTGGTAAATATTAAGAATTTTTTGTAGTATCGATAAATACATTTTGAAAGAACAATTCTTGTCAATTATTTACAAAGTTTAATAAAAATCAATTTTTATGTCTCAATACATAAAAGGTAAATGTTAAAATGTGTAACAAGCAGATTTTTTCAGGGTCATACTCACCCGGATGTCAACACAAGTCTACAGAATGGTTATTTATGTAATACTCGATCAATACTGACCACTTGAAATTTTTTTATACCATAAGGCTCAAATAGTGTAGATGGTCAATAAAAAGGCCTCACGGGCAATTTTAGAGCAAGTGTTGTTAATAAGACCAGTTATCCACGAATACTTTTCGCTATTTTTTTATTGGTGCACTTTGAAATCATAAATACTGATATTATTACTAGAAATAATGGAAATATAACTAATAATGAAAATGGGTTGAAAATGAAAAAACAGAAATTGATAGACAAATTTTTATTTATTTTATAGAAAATTATCCCAGGTAAAAAAGGGTAGGTACGCTAGTAAATTGTATCAGGATAAATGTACAGAATGGTTCTTAAAATTATCATATTATTTTGTTCAGTAATTTAAAATTTTAATTTATTCAATTTAATTATTTTTTCAATTTATTCATTTCCTTATCATTAAGATTTTGATTATTAATAGAACCAACTATCTATCAATTAGCGAACTGAGAGAAGTAATTATCCTTATTTTTTTATTCAGCTTATAATCTACTTTAATCGTATGACCTAGAACTTGATTTTAGTAAATATAAACATTTTTCATTTTGGCGGAGCTTTTTCATAGTAATATTCTAAAACTTTATCGTGGTTTTTATATGCTGATGAATGCGTTAGACGGTGAATTTATTTAGATCCTTCACCAATATTATCGCAAATTCTCAATCGATATTTCTATTTTAATTAACCTTCGATATGGCACAAGATCAGTATATCTTTGTTGTCAAGATCAATCAAAAATTAAAAAGTAACGACTTTGCTGTTACTATCAATCGAACGAAAAGTAGAATGCATTTTTGCATATATTTTATATTTATTTTAAATAAGGAAATAAAAGTGAACGTAAGGTCTTGCATGTTTTTTTAATAGATATTCGAATAAACTACAGGGTAAATGCTATATTTGACATAAAAGCTTCCATCTCCGTAAAACGAATTAAATATCAAAAGATATGAACTCACATTTTCAAAACTATAAAAATACAATAACAGTTTGCAGGTTAAATGATCAATGGGCGCAGGGCTTTGTGGACGACATAGGGAAATTCCCAGAGGTGGTTATGAATGTCCTACAAGAAGCACTACGAATTGTGGAGGAATGGTGCCTTAAAGAGGACCTTTCAGTTAATCAAAAAAAAACTAGTTGCTTTTAAGAATAGAAGAGTTCTCCCGCAGGGTAAGGTACTGTTGTTCGGAGAAGAACTAGATATATCCAAAGAAGTTAAATATCTGGGAGTGACCCTTGATTCCAAACTGAATTGGAAGGCACACCTGGAAAAAATTACTACCTGGGCGACTAGGCTTTTCTGGAAATGCAGAAGAGTTATGGGCAAAACCTGGGGAATACGAACTAAGGTGGTTCACTGGCTTTACCCAACTGTGATAAGGCCAACGATCACATATGGTACAATAGTCTGGTGGAGGAGGAAAGAAGTGTCCTCTGCAGTTAATATATCAACTGTAATCCAAAGACAATCCCTTTTGGGTATTACCGGGGCAATGAACAGCACGGGGACGGCACACTGATACAACTGGGACCATACTAGATGAATCCATATTTCACATGAGTTTTGATAGCATGACAACCGAGAATATATTCACTGAGCCAGTGAACATCATCATCCCATCTAGGGATCAGGCCGATGGCTCCAACACAAACCAAGGCACTGGGGCTGGTATAAAAGGACCTAGAAAGAGAACGTTCTTTAGCCTTGGTCGATATACGACTGTGTTTCAAGTGAAAACAACAGAAGAGGATGTACCGAACAAAAAATTAGAATATTCACTGACAGCCAGGCTCTGCTTAAAGCTATCAGTAATCCAACAACTAGGTCTAGACTGGTGAAAAACTGCATAGAATCCCTTAATAGGCTGGCAAGAGACAACAAAGTGTCTCTAATATGGGTGCCGGCACATGAGGGGATTGCAGGTAATGAAATGGCGGACCAGTTAGCTAAAGAAGGCTCTAAAGGAGACTTCATAGGTCCGGAACCGTTTTGTGGAATCACAAAAGATTGCATAAGAGGGGAAATTGGGAACTGGCTAGATAGGGAACACCAACTCAAAAGGAGGTTGACACTGGGACACCTCCATACAAAGAGTTTACTGAATAAGGTAGACAAGGAACTCTCAACCAGGCTATTGAAACTGGGTAAGAGACATTTGATGACAGTTACCGACCTGGTGACTGGACACTGCGCACCCTGAGGAAGCATCTGCACAAAATGGGCAAAGTTAGTGAACCTAGGTGCAGAAAATGTGAAGTTGATGATGAAACACCTACTCATATACTCTGCTTCTGCGTGAACTTACAAGTACTTAGACGGAAGCACTTTGAAGAGAAATTAATACAACCATTACAACTACTGAAAATCCCTCTAGTCAAACTAGTGGCCTTTATAGAAGACACGAAGCTTCTGGAATGGAAGTAGATAATATGGGAATTGGTACAAAGATTCAGTTCAAGTTTCTGGGTTATTGAGCACAACCCAAACGAATTAATGAATGAATGACAATAACAGTTTCGAGCGTTAATATTTTTAGCTCTTAACAATGGGTCAAATACTTACATGTTATCATAAACAAAGTACCTATTGAATAACTCATTTAAAAAAGCATAGGTATTTGGTGAATTAAAATAAGACGATTTCGTATGGAGTCTAGCGTAGGAATAAGTTGTTCTTGGTGTACAAATAAACTTTAGACTGTTTCGTCTTTTTGAAACTCGTCGATTCGTTGTTTTATTTTTGTCACATCTCTAATTCCAGATAAGAGTATCTTCGTCAGCTATGAGTTATCTATGATCTTCGTTCAACTTGAGGCTTTCTTCAGTGCACAAACCAATAATACAATGAAAAGACTGTCCACTCTAATAAAAAATTTGGTTTCGCCAAACGTGGTGCCATCTGTAGTTGTCATGACATATTAGGAGAGATAGTTAAACAGAAATCTATTAATTTTAATGGTGGTAAATTTAAAACTCCCATTTATTTCAAAATTCTCAGTTTTGAAACCTCTCAAAACCAAAATAACAATTTTAGGTTTTTGGTCTTTACTCCTGGCTTGAAAGAATTTTTAAAACCCTTTGGTTTATAAATAAAACAATATATTAAGAAAAACACATTTTATTTAATAAATAAAACATAAAGTAATGAAAATTTATAATAATTATTTTGATTTAGTTTATTATTAAAAGAAATACCTATAATGAAACCTTCAACAAACTTAACTAACCTTTGGACTTTTCTATTAGTACACTGGGGAATACAACAACGAACAAATTCCATATTCTAATTATAGCATTGTTTAACAATTTAGTAATTATTGAACAATCATTTTAGTCAAAAACAGTGCAACAAACTGTCTTACTGTGAAGCATTTTGCTTATACATTAATGCACTTACTATTTTTCTTATAATGCAGTAGGCATCAAGTGGCAACTGCTTTTTTTTACTGCAATTGAGACACCAATACATGATTATGTTTCCCTTACCCCAAAAGTTTTTTTTAACAAATAATATTATGTATTCTACCTACCTAGGTATAAATACCTTCCTGCGACAAGAATAACAATATTTATTAAGCTTAGTAAGTCAGTAGTACTGACCTTAGGTAACTAAAATAACAGTACTTAGGGTCGGACCGAGACCTTTGGGGGCCCTTGGCTAAAGGTATCCGGGGGAACCACGAAATAATTGAAATCTTTGCCATTTTCCTAAAAAAAAAGGATTATGCCGGAAAATTAAACAAATATTTTTGATTTGTATTTTTTTTACTGGATTATTATTTTATTATTCGGGGGCCCTGGGCTAGAGCCCATTAAGCCCATACGTAAATCCGGCCCTGACAGTACTGACTCAGTACTCGGCACGAGATACCTCCAAACAAAACAAACTCCAAAATTTGAATAAGTACTTATAGTTGTTTTCATATTTTTAAGGTTAAATACACATTTTAGTAAAGTGATTTCTTTCTTAATTTTGTTTTTTTAAATCTATACATGAATTTTATACGTTTAGTTGTAATACTTTTTTGGAAAATTTAGTACATATCTATTTTTTATTGTTCATTTCAGATACCTATATCTAGCGAAATTTTTATATTACAGCCTATTTTCAAAGTAAAAAATAAAACTACAAATTCCTAAGCATCTTGCATCATTAAACTTGACAATTATAAATAATATAACTGTTTTTACTGCAGCTCAAATCTGAATATAAATTACAAATTTGAATTTGGCGCGTTATATCCGGTATTCTGTCAAGGCTAAAGCATTAATAATTTATATTTCAAGTTTTTTCTTCAACTGCTTGATTTTAATTCTCATCAGCTTTCTGTGTTGTTTCCAAGCGAGTAGATAAGCAAAGGGGATTGTAATTCACCAGTGGCGTTCTACAATCCCCTTTGTTTAGGTGGCTATGGAAATTAATAAATAGTGTGCTGCGAGGTGTATGGGGTGGATAAGTAGTACGCTGGAAAGAGAAACGGCACTGCGGCACTGCGGGTGACAGAAGTTCGTCATTCATTGATATAACAGCATGTGATGAATGACTGGGGGAAAGAGTGAGTAGTTGGAGGGTGCTGGAGAATGAGGAAAGCTTGAGAAAGGAGTTTTTGGAAGAGTGGGGATGGAAGTGGACGAAGGCCGAGGCAGAGAGTATGAGGAAGAAAGTAAGAGAGGAGATAAAAAGGAGACTTGGACATGACGTAGATGTATTGTACAATGTTATACAGGGCTGCAAATGAGAGGGAAAGAGGAGCAATAGGCGTGAGCGGAGGGCTAATTACTGGTGGAATGAGGAAATAGAGGAGCTGTGGAGGGAGTGTAAGAAAGAACGAAGACGGATGCTGAGGGGTTTAGGAAAGATAGAGAGAAAAGGGGGATACAAAGATAAGAAGAAGGAACTGGAGCAAAGGGTGGAGAGGGAAAAAGAGGGAAGTGGGAAGAGTTACTGGGGGAATTGGAAAACAATCATAGTATGAGATAGTGGTGAAGAGGATGGGTGGAAATAGGAACGATGTGCTAGAGGAAGATTGGGAGAAGGAGATTATAGGGAAATTGTTCACAGGGGGAGAAGGAGGAGTGGGAGGCTTAATTCGAGAAATCCAGGATACTAGGGGCTAGGGAAAATGAGGGGGGTAAGGCCTGTAGAGAAGTGGGAAGTAAAGGAGGGGGGAGAAACATTAAAGTAACAAAATCCCCAGGGATAGATGGCCTAAGGGGTGATATGATGTAGAGGCTGTTGGATAATAATGGGGAATACTTCTGGGAACTATTCAACAGGGTGCTGAGGGAGGAAGAGTTTCCGGAAGGATAAAAGGTGGCGAGGATGATACAGGCCCATCAGCCTGCTGTGTGGTATGGGTAAATTGATGGGGGCATAATAAAGGATAGGATTGAGGAGGAAGTTGGTAGGCTTGGGGGTTTAGGGTAAATCAGCACGGGTTTGCGAAGGGGAAATCATGCATCTCGGCGCTGGGCAGGGTAATAGGACTGGTGGAAAGGGCTAGAGAGGACAGCTGGAGGAACCGACGCTATGGAAGTGTGTGGTTTGTGGGATCCCAGGTAACACAGATCTCTCCGCGAGATCTCTGAGAGGTTATAATTAGGATCTTATGCGAACTCCTATTGCGAGGTCCCGGTGATCGCTATGTGATGTAGCTAAACGAAATTCTCACTGGTGTCTCCAGGAGAAATCTCGGAGAGCTCACATTCAATTTTCCAGGTTTCATCTTATTGCGAGTTCCTAAAGTTATCTCGAACGTAACTTGAATAAGAAATTCTTATTGCGAGCTTCTAAAGTTATCCCGAATGTAACCAGAACGAGAAATTCTCAATGCGAGTTTCTAAAGTTATCTCGAATGTAACTGGAATAAGAAATTCTCGCTGCGAGTTCCTAAAGTTATCCCGAATGTAAACAGAACAAGAAATTCTCACTGCAATTCCCTAAAGGTATCCCAAACGTAACCTGAACAAGATATTGTTATTGCGAGTTATAGGAATCGAACGACCCGAACGTATGTATGTGAAGAGGGATTTGAGTGTAGGCGGACGATGTGTGTCTGGTATGTACAGCAAAGGGAGAGGCGAAGATGGAAAGAAAGGCGGAGAGAATGTGTAGGAAGATTGTGGAGAAGATAGAGCGGTGCGGACTGGAAGTGGCGAAAGATAAGACGGTGGGGCTGCTAGTGAATGGACGGAGCAAGATGAGGGAAGGGGGGGGGGGTGATGGTGAAGGGAAAGAGAATTCGTATGGAGAAGTCTGTGAAATACCTTGGGGCGTGGTTGAATAGTCAATTATCCTCCAGAACACACATGTTAAAGGCGGCAGAGAAGGGAAAAGTGAGGGCAGCATGGCTCCCCAGATGTGGGGATGTCGCTGTTATCGCACTCTTAGCATTTCCCTTACTGAGGTTAATGTATTGGTGTGGTTTCAACGTACTCTTCAGTCCAGGATTATACTCTCAGGGCTTCTGGACGAATAGCATCTACCTTGTACTGATCAGGCGCGAATACGCCGAAACCGGTCTACAAGTGATGTTGTTCCTTCTAATCACAAACCAGAATGGTTGGTTCTATCTTGAAGATATACCAACCCCGTTTAACTAAGAAGTGTAATTCAATGTCTGTCGGAGCATATAGCCCGAGAAGTAGTTGTTGCTTCTTAGTGAACGGTCTGTTCTTTGAAAAATATTTTTCAAATTTTGTAAAGCGTTATAATAGTATTAAACTATGATCTTTGACGTCAACTAGTTAGATGACAAATGACAACGATTGGAATCACGACATTCGCAAAATCTTAAAAGTATTTCAACATTTTGCAGTGCCGCAATTTTCTTAAAACATTCGTACGAATATTTCCAGCCATTAAAATTCAAATACCCCAGCCAATAGGAAAGTTTCCGCATATCGGAATTTCGCAATTCTCCGGATGCGTGGAGACTAACCTTAACCATTGATTGCAATCAGATAGAGACCAAAGACAGATAAACAGAAGAATGGCCACAGATAACCTACTATTTTGACAACAGACTGTATAGTCTATCTTGTCTTGACATTTCAAAAATGTCATAACAAATGTCAACAAGAATTGTTCGATCCAATTATGCAAGTTTATTATTATTTATAACTCCAATTGAAACTTAATAAAATGAAATTAAATTTCATAAAGAAGACCCGTTTATACAATTTACATTCAGGAGGAAGCCATTGAAATACGCCAAGTGGACAATAGCAATACTTATCTCATTAATCCTGTGCATATGGCAGTTCAGATATTACTGTTTACATTCAAATACTAATAGTCTGCATTTTATTTCTGCAAAACTAAACAAACATGCCTTTTCCACCAATCTCGGCCGTCTTGGAAACCGAAGCAGGTATGGAAATATGAGTCATTAAAATAACAAAATATTATGTCATACAATCTGGATGTTAACATAAACATTTTTTATAGAATGTCGTAGTACAACAGACAGTGTTGGGTCGCATTCTGACTTATCAGGTACTACAGTTCATACAGGTGGTACAATGACCAAGAGTCAAATGGATGTTGTTTGCGTTATAGACATTTGCCAAACAGAGAATCTTATGCAGAGAAAGAAGGCACTTGAGGAGATTAAACAAGCTTGCCTTCAAGTAGCAGCCAACCTTAGTCATGTACAGGTAATTCTAATATCAAACTCTGTAAAACATTTATAACTTGGAATAAACTATAATATTTTTATTTCGTAACTTTTGTAGTTTGAGAAACTGGACTTTGGAGAAGCCAATGTAGTTAGCAGCTTTTATAATGCAGATGTTATAATAATAGATCTGTCTTTCCCGGCACAACAAAGTACATTATTTTATCATCTTGGTGTTAGAGAGAGTTTTAATATGAAACAAAATATTTTAGTTTATAATGATACAGATCCAGAAGTTACCTTGAAATTGAAGGTAGATATTTCACATATATACGTTTAGTTCATATGTACCTATTTTGTACTGTACTTAGTTTAATTTGAATTATATCTAATTGAGAATCGAGAAAAAAGTTTATCGTTGCTTTATATATTTTAAATGTCCTTACAAAGTAACATTTGTTATTTTTGGTTTCTATAGATTTTTATTTTTATGTTTTAGTTATCATGTAGTAGTTATGCTTTTATATCTTACAAATTATCTGAAAGTTCATGCCTTACTACTTGCCCTAGTGGTCGAGTTGAAGAACCTACAGAGTTTCTGCATCAGAAATTGAAAAAATTATTACAAGATGTAGAAGTACAAACAAAGTAAGTACGCTTGTTTATACCATAGCAAACATAATTTCCTGATTCTGTTTTAGGGCACACATGAAAGAGAAATTTCTCAGTGACCTCAAAAAACTAAAGGAACATAAAAATGGTGAAGAGCTCAATGAAGCTCTTCTTTTAATGCGCAAACGTCTTGATGACCCTAATGTTCTTTCAGGGGAGGTAATTCTAAACATGTTGTTTTGTTTCCGAGATATTCAAGAATATGATGCTATGATCCATTTAGTTGAAGATCTAAAAAAAGTTCCTACAGCCAGAAAGTACCTGAATTCGTATATAATGTTCCTCTATGCTTTTGCCTTAAACAGAAGGAAAATAGATGGTGATAGAAAAAATGCCTTAGCAGTATGTGAAGAATCTCTTAAAAGTGTAAGTACAAACTTGATACGAGTGAGAAGCTAGCTCCTCTTATTATTACTGTAATACCATATACTGATAAACTTAATTTAGTATATTGTTAACTTTTAATACTTTCTAGAGTTTAAAAATATGTATGTATATTTCAGAAAGAAAACCATTTTCCTGATATGTTATGCCTTTGTGGAAGAATATATAAAGACATGTTCACTGAATCCGATCATAAAGACACCAAAAGCTTAGATGCTGCTATCTATTGGTATCGGAAAGGTTTTGAAGTTCAACCAAATGAATATGCAGGTATTAATTTGGCGACTTTGTTAGTAATCAAAGGTGCCGAAATAGGAAAATCTGATGAATTACAACACATCGGCATGGTATTGAATAATTTAATAGGAAAAAAAGGAAGCTTGGCTTCGCTTATAGATTATTGGGATGTTGCAACATTTTTTGAAATATCCGTACTCTTCCAACATTACAGTAATGCTACCCAGGCTGCTGCTTGTATGTTCAAATTAAAACCACCCAATTGGTACCTGAAGTCTACTGTAGGCAACATACAGGTAAGTGAATTAATGTAACACAAAAAGGACTAGTATTTATTAAAGTATTTCAGCTTATTGATAAGTTTCGTAAAAAAACCGAAGAAATTGTTAGCCCCGAAGAACAAATATTCCATTTCTGGATGGAATTTTTCTTGGAAGCTACAAAAGAAGAACAAGAGGAAGTTTTTAGGTTTCCAGCTTTGATACTGGAACCCAGTAAAGAGTTAATGCCGAGCTATGTTTGTATCAATCTCGGAGCAGATCCTCAAAATCTACAGGTAAATAAAGAAATGTTTATTTTTTTTTGTAGTTTGTTTCAAGTTTTAACCGTTTCAGGTTACCAATTTGTGCGATAAAAGTTTGAGGGGAGAATGTAAACAAATTCACGATTGGGAATTTACGGCTAATCACATAAGAAGCGTTAGTTTTTACAAAAGAGACGAAAGATGTTTGTTCCTGTACGTTCACCATAATTCAGATGATTTTCAAATATTTTTTCCATCAGAAACTTGCAGGTAAATCTTCAAAAAACTATTGAAATAATTTGCTTGTTCAGGGGTGAATCTATAAGATTATTTTTATATTATTTTCCAACACATGTTATAACTATTCGAATATACAGCAATCACTGGGTAAATGGTTTGACACTCACTGGAGAAGCAAAAACTTTCTTTTTATATTTCAATGCAAAGAAAAATTTGAATTTACTTCTGATAAAAAATGTATTTGAGATAACAAGTGTTAACTAACTTAGGTATATATAATTTGTAATTATTGTATAAATTATAAAAAAAAATTTGTGAATATTGTAATTGTAATATTAAATATTGAGTTGAATTGAATGAATACAAAAAAAGACGAGTGGGATTTTCCTCTTGGTGTACAAATTACTGTTTATTTATTCCAGAGAGTGTTTCTATAAACTTATCCTCGAATTAACCAACCACCAAGAGGGATTAGTGGAATCTGAACCACCTCGCGATATCAAATATGAATATGAACGTGATGAATTGGGCAAAAAAGTTATTCTAGGCAAGGGAACATACGGAATCGTATACGCAGCAAGAGATCTCAACACGCAAGTACGCATTTTCATTTAAAAAAGCCATTTATGTAAATAAAATTTGTTTTTTCAAAAAAAAAAAAAAGGTTCGTATAGCAGTTAAAGAAGTACCTGAAAAGAATTTGGGCGCCGTCCAACCACTCCACGAGGAAATCCGCCTCCATTCTCAGTTAAGGCACAGAAATATCGTACAGTACTTGGGTTCGTTATCAGAGGACAACTATTTTAAAATTTTCATGGAACAAGTACCGGGAGGTTCTTTGAGCGCTTTACTGAGATCCAAATGGGGACCACTTAAATCCAACGAACACACAATGGCGTACTATACCAAGCAGATTTTGGAGGGGTTGAAGTATTTACATGATCAAAAAATCGTGCACAGAGACATCAAAGGTATGTCATTATCTTTTACGATAATTTATATAATCGGATCTTAATACAGTAGTAGTATAGTATATGGAAAATTACAGGCGTTCCCCAGGGAACATTCCCCAACTTTAAGCTATCCTACCCGCGCTGACTAAGTACCCAAGGGGTGGAGGCCAAATAACTAAAAGAAAAAAAAGATTAATATAATAGTAGCTGCTTCTTTATTTTTGTTCTATGTCGTATGTCAAAACCTTAAACAAATTATACCGGGGGTTCTATTAAAACTTGATGGTGTCTTATTCTTTACAAAAAGGATCAGCTCCCTCCCTGGATTTTTAAGAGAACTACGTTCTCTCGTTTTGAAGCAGTAGAACCATGGAGAGTTAAGAGAACAGTCAGCTGTTTTCTGTCTTCTCTGCAAATTTTATTTGTTTTGGTCATTTCGTTTGTTTGGAAGATTTTTTTTTAAGTTTTGAAGTTACTTGGTTATAAATTCAATAAGAGATTGAATTAAAAGCTTATAAAATGGACGATATAGACGAATATTTACTTGTTCAACATTAATTGGGACAAGCTTTTGTTTCTCCATGCTAAAGGAGTAAAGAAGGTAAATTTTTTAAAACAAATAATTTAGGATAAAGGACGAGTATTCAAAAATGCACGGGGTATTTTGAATTTAAAAATAGTGAATGATAAATATTTTAAAAAAGCTTAATTATTCGCAAATAATAACACTATATAATTTATATCTATACTTTCCTGAGTTTTATATTGCAAATTGAAATATCGACAACAAATTATTATAAATCCAAAACAAAGACGTACTAAGCAACTATTATTAGTGGTTGTAAACATCTTCTATTCTTGTTTTGGACCCATTTTTATGCGGCCATTTCTCCAAGTAATACTGGCAACATCGTCAAAATTTATTCTACGAAGCCTGAGAATCGGCATCCTGAATTGCATCTGAGTGTTGAAGCAAACCCAATAACACAGAAATACTCTATTAAAAGACTTTTATGTTTAAAGAAAAGTTATAATAATGACAACTATTAAAATTATATATGACAAGTATCAATTTGTATATTATAAACAAGTACATAACAACTAGTAAACTAGAAGGAAAAACCTAGAAAATGATAATATTTCAACACTTTCCCTCATTAAGTGGTTTTTCTCTTCACTAAGTTAGTTTAATCCTATATTTGTACAAAGCTGTACTAATCTAGGTTTTGGAAGAGCTTTGGTCATCATATCAGCCAACTGATGCTCAGTATGTGCTTTCTTAACGACAATTTCTCCTTCTGATACCAATTCCCGTACAAAAAAGTGCCTTGTTCGAATATGTTTGGTACGTCTATGGAATTCGGGATTTTGAGCTAACCTCAATGCTGGTTCATTGTCAATATGAAGTTCTGGTACAGCTGATAAGTTAGTTATTTCTGTCAAGAGACGTTTAATCCAAACTATTTCGCGAGCAGCCTCACTTGCAGCAACTATGTCTGATTCGGTTGTGGAAATTGCTACTGAAGTTTGTTTTTGGCTTAACCATGATACCTCACCTGCAGCATAAATACAAACAATTCCTGATGTTGATCTACCAGTGAGTGTATCACCACCATGATCAGCATCACTGTATATTCTTATGATTCCTTGCAGATGGTGTGGTTTATAAGTGATTCCATAATCCAATGTTCCTTGAAGGTATCTAAATATACGTTTCACCTTAATAACATCTTCTTTACTGGGATGTTCCAACGATCTAGAAACAACTCCTAGTGCATAAGATATATCTGGTCTCGTAGATACCATAAGATACATTAATGAACCAACAGCTTCTCTATAAGGAAAATTTAGAGATTCATCTTGATCTTTCCCTGATTGAGAATAGTCCTTAATAATAGGTGTTGAAACTGGTCTGCAATTTTCCATGCCAAACTTTTCTAAAATTTTCTTAGTATAGGACTTTTGGTGTATTTTTATTGAACCATTGTCTTTGGTAGATATTTCTATACCTAGAAAATATAAAGCAGGCTTGAGGGTAATTTTGAATTCAGATTTCAGTTTTTCAACAAAATCTGCAGTATGCTCAGGATGATTAGAAGCTAACAGGCCATCATCTACATAAAGAGCAAGTAAAAGTTTGATTTTTCCATGTAGCTTTATAAAAAGACAAGGATCAGCTTCGCTCATTATAAATCCATATTCCTTTAGAAATTTAACAAAACGTTGATTCCAGCACCTAGGCGCCTGTTTTAACCCATATAGGCTCTTGTGTAATCTGTAAACCTTTTGAGAGTTATCATTGAATCCTTCAGGTTGACGCATGTATATTGTTTCATCTAGCTCTCCATAAAGAAAAGCAGTTGATACATCGAACTGAGTGAGTTTCAACTTTTCATTTGCTGCAACACTAAGTAAAAGTCTTATAGTGCTAGATCTCGCAACTGGACTAAATGTTTGATCATAATCTACGCCTTCTTTTTGAGCAAAACCTTTTATGACTAGTCGAGCTTTATACTTATCAATGGAGCCGTCGGGATTCGTCTTTACTTTATAAACCCATTTACATGGAAGTGGTTTAATTCCTTCCGGGAGTTCTTCCAAAGTCCACGTTTGGTTTTCTTGTAAAGATTCCATCTCTATCTGCATTGCCTTTTGCCATTCTTCCTTCTCAGAGCTGTTTATAGCTTCTCTGTATGAAGATGGTTCTGAAGGTTCAGTTATGTTTGCTAAAGAAGTCATTACAAAGTCTTCAAAACTTTGTGGAGGTTTTATTAATGCTCTATTTCGTAGATTTCTTGTTTCATCTATTTGCGGTTCTGAATTTTCTATTTCACCATCATCATTATCTTCGTCTTGACTTATAAATTCTGTTTTCTTCAAGATTTCTTCTGTTTGAATATCATTATCCTTAACATCTCGATTTTCTTCATTTTTCTGTCGAACAAATTCTAATTTGAAATTACTTTTAATTTGGAGAGTGTTCTCTTGGAAAGTTACATCACGTGACCTGATTAATTTATTATTTTCTCTACACCATATGCGATACCCATCTACACCATCATAGCCAATTAAAATACCTTTCATGGCCTTTTTATCCATTTTCTTTCTTTGTTGTTTAGGTATATGAGCATAGCATGTAGTTCCAATAATTCTAAGATGCTTAATGCTTGGTTTCTTCCCAGTCCATAATTGTATTGGTGATTTTCCTTCTATTCTAGAAGAACCACTGAGATTGAGAATATATTTAGCTGTATTTATCATCTCAGCCCACAATCCTTGAGGAATTTCTTCATGGGAGTGCATAAGAGCTCTAGCTGTTTCTACCAGCGTTCTATTTTCTCTTTCTGAAGAACCATTTTGTTGCGGTGTATACGGCATAGTAAAGCGTTGTTTTACTCCATACTTAGCTAAAATCTCTTTAACTTCTTTATTATCAAACTCTCCTCCATTGTCACAAAGCAGTTCTTGCACTGTATGACCTGCAGCTCTTATCTGAAGCAACATTTCTTGCAGCTTAGAAGAAACTTCTGACTTATGTTTGATAAAAAATACTTCACGAAAACAAGTAAAATCGTCTTTAAATAAAACGTAGTATCTAAACCCTGACATAGAATTTAAAAATGGACCACATACATCCGTATGAATACGTTCTCCAGGTAGAGTTGCATGTTCTCTTGTACCAAATTTTCTTCGATTGGCTTTTCCAAACACACATCCTTCACATATTTCGCTATCGAGATATACTTTGATTCCAAATTCTCTTTCTATTAAGTTTTTCACATGTCTTTTGTTTTGATGACCTAGTCTTTCGTGAAATAACTGTAGTTGTGATTGATTTGATATGTTATTCAATTCAGGTAATTTCGTAATAGTGTTTAAATTTAGTTTAAATAATCCGGAATTTTGGCTTCTGTAACCTTCAAGAACAACTATATTATCAATTTTTAGAAAACATTTTGTGGCTCTGGAGATAAATTGACTATTTGGTTTTTTATCTTGAGCAGCGAGAACGGAAAACAAATTTTTCTTGATTTTTGGTACAAGCCAAACATCACTAAGAATTAGTGTGTTTTTTTTATTATTGACCAATGTTTCAAAAATTATTGTTCCTCTTCCTAGGGCTTCAATTGATTCACCACTTGCAGTTATCACTTGATGAGCTGTTGTGAAAGGTTCATAAGTATCAAATAATTCTGGACAAAATGTAATGTGATTTGTAGCACCATTATCTACATACCAGTTACGAACCACTTCTTCTGAATTAATACATTCATTTGAACAGACTAGAATGACGTTAGCTTTTGAATTTGTAGTACTTGGCTTAGGGGGTTTGCCATCAGCACGCCATTTTGGACACATTTTAACTTTATGACCTTTTTCTTTACAATATTTGCAATACCAATTCTTGAACTTATTTTTATTTGGATATGAAGACGTACCAGTAAAAAGAACTTCTTGATTCGCCTTATTTTTATCTTTTTCATTCAAGGCTTTCTCATAAACACACAATTGATTCGTAAGGTTGTCTATTGTTCTATTATTTTTGGATATTAACATCCAACTAGATCTAAATGAGAAATAATTGTCTGGTAATGTTCCTAAAATTTTACAAATTAGCAACACTTCTGGTAGTTCAATTGCATTTTCTTTTTGAACTGCTAATTTCATTTCATTCCAAAGATTTTTAAGCTTAGACATATGTGTAGCTACATCGTCATTTGGTTCTTTTTCAAAGCTAAAGAATTCTAAACAGAGATCATAAACTTTTTCTTCTGTTGCACCATCAAATAGTCTATTTAATTCTTGCCATATTTCTTTTGCTGTTGAAAATCTCATAATTTTCTTTAAAGTATCTTCGGTCATATTGGTTGTTAGGATAATCATTGCACTGCTTTCTACTTTTCTGTACTCTTTCAACTCTTTTTTGTACTTGATACCTTCTGCCTCCGTAGCATTTTCTGCTAAAGTTGTAGGTTCTTTTAGTGTACCTTCTACAATTTCTAGAGCTCCAATAATACCTCTTAGTAATATGCAAATTTTAAATTTCCACGTAGACCAATTTGATTTACCTTCTAAAAGTCCAATTTGTACTTTTGTATAATCCATTTTGTCAACTAAATCTGTGACGACAAAAATTGGGGTATATTTATTTATTGCGTTCCTGGGCCCATAACCTGTTGAAGCAAACCCAATAACACAGAAATACTCTATTAAAAGACTTTTATGTTTAAAGAAAAGTTATAATAATGACAACTATTAAAATTATATATGACAAGTATCAATAGTTCCCAGGTATATAATAGCTATTTATTAAATCATGTAACAATTTTTTTTCAGGTGATAACGTTTTAGTTAACACGTACAGTGGCGTAGTGAAAATTTCCGATTTTGGTACGTCGAAAAGACTGGCTGGATTGTGTCCGAGTACCGAGACGTTTACCGGCACCCTTCAGTATATGGCGCCTGAAGTTATCGACAAAGGTCAAAGAGGTACGAAATTTTTCATTCAAAATCCATAATTGTTGCACATGGTACTTTTTTATGAGAACTTTTCCTAACATGAAGTCGGATTGTTTTGCGGGTTTACTGTTTAGATACCACAGACTACAGTTAAGCAGAAAGACAATTTCCTGTAGGTATTTATTTTGGGTATGCCTAATGTCACTTTGGCTATGCTTTATGTCACTTTGGCTATGCTTTATGCCACTTTTCCCACAACTTTTGTTGCTATGAGAAATTGTTAATTTTACGTATTATAACCAATGTGCGAAATAGTGTTTTGGATAGTGGTCGTAAGAAAAGGTTATTTTTAGTCGATACTCTTTTTTCGAAGACACCTTGTGTACGAGGAGGTGGCTAAGAATAATTAATAATTTTTCACGCTTAGGTTATGGTGCTCCGGCTGATATATGGTCTCTCGGTTGCACCGTAGTAGAAATGGCGACCGGAAAACCTCCCTTCATAGAACTAGGCTCCCCACAAGCGGCCGTATTCAAAGTTGGCTACTACAAAGCTCATCCGGAAGTTCCCGAAGAACTATCGGAACGGGCGAGGTCGTTTATCAAAAGATGCTTTGAACCTGATCCCGACAAACGAGCCACATCTGCGCAATTATTAGAAGATCCGTTCCTGGGTAAGTACTTTTAAGTTACGTAATAAAACTTCTTCTTGTATCTTTTTATATAGTATGAAGTTATCATTTATAATAAATGTTGCAGGTTCTGAAAGGAGGCAAAAGACTGTTCGTTTAAATACCGAATTTAATCGAAGTGTATCTGTACCTGCGGAAAAATTGAACACAAGGCAAGCTGGGCACAACAGCGCGCCGAATCAGACACCGACAACACCGGAAACTGAGTAAGTTGTGTTCTATGGATGCATGTTTTACCGTTTGGGTTTTTATTTATTGTTTTATTACAGTTTCATTTTAAAATGTTTTTCTTAACACTGTATTTCTTTGTCTCCAAATTTACTCAGACCAGCGTTCGTGGACGAAGATATTTGGCATTCCGTTGGGTAAGGGAATTGTAATTTTTTTCAAATAATATTGAAGCTCGTATATAAAATCAATTTTTAATTGAAGATTTGAATAGATGAGGCTTTTACTTGATGAAGATCCATACTAGTGATAAAAATAAAACAATTTAAATTGTTAAAATCTTCATTTTTATTTTAAACTAACGTTCAAATTAAAATTAGTGACACGTTTCGGTACACAGTAGCTTTTTCAAACTCTACTGTTGTGTAGCGAAACGCGTCACTAATTTTAATTTGAAGGTTAGTTAGTTAGTTAAATTTAAACAAATTAAATTGTTTTATTTCATCATTTTAATTGAAGAATTTTATCCAAACAAAAATTTTGTTGCTAATTTTTATGCTAAAATTGAAGGGAATGTTTCTTTTTTGACAAAAATTTATTATTAATTTTACGAAAAAAAAGTTATTTTGGGTTTTGACCAGAATTTTTCACAGGAATAATTTTTTTTCCGCAAAATCAATAATTATTTTTTACCACTAAGGGTTATTAGCAGTGGGACAATACAATTAACATGGTCTTAGATTACAATAAAATACATATAGTTATGTGGTAGGTAGCTTAAATTTTAGAACAGAGATTAGTTTGGTTGAGGAACCCTAATACATTTTCTATGTTGCAATTTTCATTCAGTATGTTCTCTAGTGTTGTTCTCGTTGCGATTTAAATTTAGGGCACTGCACTAATATGTATGTGTTCTAAGGCGTGTGAGTATCTTCTCTGTTCTTCTAGTTCTCGGCAGGTTAGTCCATGGTAAAGTGGATTTCTTGATTTTTCTCAGTTTGGTTGAAGAATGTGTCCAAAAATCTTTCCAGAGGTCGCCGATTTTTCTTCTGATAATTGCCTTCAAATCTAGGCTGAGAATTGAGGATTCTGCTAGTGGTAAGGTGTTGTTAGTGGATGTCTGCTTGGCGAATGCATCAGCACGTTCAATTCCATCGATTCCGATATGTGAGGGGATCCAAAGTATTTCTATCATTTAATTTGAACTAAAAATATGATGTATTTGCTCTTTAATTCGCATCAATAATTAATTGCTTGATTCTTTCGATAGTGCTTAGTGAGTCAGTGATTATGAGGAAGGATTTTGAAATATGATCGATGCAGTACTGTGTTGCCTTATAAAGAGCATATAGTTCTGCTGAGTATACACTATAACCATCAGGTAGTTTGTATCCAGAGGTGCTACTGTTTGTTACTACTGCTGAAGATGTCCCGTGTTCAAGTTTTGATCCATCTGTGTATACAATTTCATAGTTTTGGTACTTTGCAAGGATGTTTTTAAAGCTATGAAACTAAAATTTTAAGAAAATTGTGTATAATTATAGCAGAGCTTTATCAACTAAGTTATTACAAGTATTTGCTTGAAATAAAAATTTATTCTAGTTACATATCATAATATTTTCATTTGTTTTGGATTTCTAGAAAACTTATTCAAAACTCTCATCAATCTGTCCTCTCCCATTGTACTTCTCAGCCAGGTCTTGACCCTTCGAAGTGTACTATCGTTCAACAGTAGCCGTAGTGGATGGGAAAGCACTTAAAATGAGGAGTGCATGCCTTGTTGAAGGGAAAAAAATATTAGCCTCCACCAAAAGTGCAGCCACTTCAATATCCTTTAATTTGTCTCCTGCTGAATCTCTTTTTCCATAGATTATTCCACAAATCTAATTCTGCAGAGATATCACCCAACTCATAAAACTCCATGAAAGATTTTGCATTTTTTTTCCAAATATTTTGAAGTAATTTTTAGATAAGGCAAAAAAGGTGTATTTTCGTGTGAGAATCTAACATTCAATGATAAAGTTAGAGTCAAGATAAGGGATAATCAACGATCGTCTCCAGTATTCAATCGCAGTCTCAGATGGAGGATTACTTCTGTGTATTTGCTTTTGAATAATTCGTTGAACTGTCAACTCAATGCAGACTTTCTCCGCGATATCATGTGATTTTTTAAGTAATTCATCAGAAACATGTTCAATTTCTTGTCGATCCTTCTTTATGACATTTCACATGATTTCCTCACCATAATCAAATCCATATTTTTACCTTGTAGAACGTTCACAATGGGTTCCAAAATCACAGAGTACTTTGAAATCATGACTAAACCTACGATGAAAATTGGTTTAGTAACTGCATAGTATACAATTGATAGGCAAATTTTCTTGTAGCATAGTTTCCTTCAATCGAGAGATGCACTAGCGCATTAACGATTTCATGGAAGCTGTCTGAAAACTTTCTAATACTCTTGTATTTCTCAGACCATCTGGTCTCACAGAGCCTTGATAAATTAGGAGCCGAAGTCCTGCGGGCTGGCGACTCACGAAAGAAGGATATTGTATCCTTAACTGTTGCAATTAAGTTTCTTATTTCCGGTAGTTTGCTAGCATAATTGACCACAAGATATAGTTTGTGGCTCGAGCAACGGAAAAATAGAGATTTATTCCAAATGTCCTGTACACCACCTTCTTTTCCAGTCATCGTAGAACTTCCGTCAAATCCAAATACAACACAGATCTCTGCTGAAAGATTCTGATCAACTAAAAAACTCTGAATTGTGCTAGCGATTGTATGGGCATCTTGAGATTTCAGCTCAACTTAGCCTACAAATTCCTCTCTGATTTTTTCTGGAGTCTCATCATAAAACCGCAATCCGATAGAAAGTTGTCTTTTCCAGGGATATCTGCTGTTTCATCGGCCATTACAGCGTAAGCTTTTGCTTGTTTACAATCTTCAATAATTCTTTCTTTGACAACTTCACCACATAATCTTATAATCTCATTCTGAATTTTTGGTGAAGTGTAGACTGCATTTTTTCGACATCTATCCAAGTGTTTCTTTAGTGGTTCTCAAATTTAAAAGGTCAAAAAAATTTAATAACGATTAATTTTTTTGCTTCCAGGGGGGGGGCAACTGCCCCTCCTGTCCCTCGCTGGGTACGCCCTTGTATTAACACACTGTGCGACGCAACTTTCTCGAAATTTACATTTAATAACTTGGTCGGTCGGTTCGTCGGCCGTGTAGTCACTACCAGCTTTTTTGTTTCAAAATGTCAAAACAAAAAACCGGTGAAGTAAGTGTTTTTCCATTCTCACGTTTTGGGGTTTCGTAAATGAATTTAAAAGTGTAGTATTCGTTTTAATCTGTTAATGAGGTTTTGATGTTAAAATAATGATAACAAAAGTTTAAATTGTGTCAACTGAAATTCTCAGAACTTAATCAATACTAACTAAACTTTTACATTGAGAATATTTTTAGTGGTATAAAATAACTATTGATAGTCTTATTTATTATTTTATAATGTTTTGTATAATTCGGTATTGATTAAAATTTCATTTTTCACTTTCATTAATGTTTACAAGTATGTACTAAAAATTACACAAAATGATTATCCCAAATATTCTTAACATTGAAGACTGGTGCTGCAAGTACTCAAACAAGTGGTAAATGTTTATATTTTTGGTGTATTGTCCACATGTTCGTTTAAACGTTTCGTTCACATAGTGGTGTTATCGTTTTTTTGTTGTGGAAGTGAAGGTATAATCGCTTATATAAATTTTGGATTTTCTATACTAAAAATTGAGACTTACCTCTTAGAAATATGAATGGGTCTTCAAATCCAAATATATATAAGTAATTTTATTAACTTTGTGGTTAATATAAGTTTGGTATTTGCTAAAATGTCTTTTTCAACTTTTTAAGGTATACATAAAGATTTGTTAAATGTTTCAAATATCTGAATTTACGTTATTTAAAAAAAACATAGTTTATCATGACAGCTCCTGTTTTTATTTTATTTTTTCTTAAATATAAGCATAATATAGGTGAAATTAGTAAACTTTTCTATACCTTTTCTTTCTACCAAATCACCTTTTCTTAGCTTCAGTCAACTTTTATTATAACCCGACAACATTTATACATAATTATTAACATATTTTGAACCAAAACTGTATTATACCATAATAATTTGTCGTGTGTATTGTTCATGGTGGTAAAACATTCATTAACTTACAGCTCCCATCAGGGTCGAGCCTCTTTACTACCACCCATACAAATGCCCACTGCCCTTACTTTCAACAGGTAAATTAACTTTTTTTTTAAAACTCATTTTACGTTTTCTTTTATTTTAATATTTACCTACTGTAGATTAGAATTATACTTTTTTTCTTCAGGGTATTTCAAAACATATTATTACTAATCGGTTAATTTATTTTCACACTGTTAAATAAATTTTAAATAATGTTGGTATTATTGATATTTTACAAAGCATTGAGATGTTCTAATATAAAAAAAAATTGTTGGTTCTTTTGCTTTTGGAATATCCTGCATAATTTAAATATATCTTATTGGCATACACAAATTTTATACTTGTTGAAAGTTGTTTTGTTTGTTTTGTCTTTTGTTGTATGTTTAGAATTACATGTATTATAACATAATCTAAAGGATCAGCAATGAGGTGTTAAAGTTAACAAAAATATGATGTTTCCTCAATGTTAATAGACAAAATCATAATGGAGAATCAATTATTTTTAATATTGTTATTCTCACAAGGTTTTTATGTCGATTTGAAAATTCAACTTTTGAAAGATTTAGATAGTTCGCCATTTATGCTGTGACGTACATAACTTAAAGGAGAAGTTAGCTACATAAGGGTTGACATAGGATCACAATTCTGACGTCTCCTTTTTTAAAATAGTGATGAAGTATAGGTTATATTTATGTTATATTAGTTTTATATCAAATGACTTAGGAGTTACAAACTTTTTATGAGGCATTGTAACTGTTGTCTTCTTGCAGTATGATACAAAACAAGATTTATATGATATTGACATTATTCTAACTTGAAAAATTGTGGAGTGTAACAAAAATTATAAATATATAGTAAATATTAAAATTACCAGTTTCACAAGGTCCGTTTCTAATTCCATAGAGTACGGGTTAAAACTAACTGAACTTAACTAAAAAAAAGTATCAATAGAGAGTTATTGCAACGTTCTTTTGTTAGTTCCCTTAATAAACTCTCTTTTATTTTGACATATACACATGCTCAGTGAGTCCAAAAAATGTCTGAAGAAAAAGGCGTTTACGATTTACATTTGAAGATGATGTAATTTTGTTACGCGAAGTGGTTTCTAGGAACCCTTATGTAGATTAACCATATTCAAATAATGCCTACTATCTACTTTATTCCTTGTTGGTGTTACTATTTGTGCTGGTATTCTAAGAACATTTTTCAGCCTTCGAAGGTCATTTTTGGAAAGCCTGAAATTTGTTAAACACTGCTCATCTGTCATAGTCCAGATCAAATAAAGCATGGTCATCTTGTGGAATATTTTCTACCCCAACAATATTATGGAGAATTAATTCTTCAATGTCTTCGTCATTGTGCCCAGCTATCTTTTGGTATCGCCTTAAAGGATACTTTATTAGCGGATCTTTTATTGAAGTCGGAGTTTTTTTCCCCATTTGCAAAAACTCTCTATTAACACACTACTTTTATTTTAATATTAAATCGTCAAGCTCGTATAAAATGTATACAAAAACAATCAGATAATATCATTGTAGACTTTGATAGACAGTTGAAAGAATTCTTCAAATTTCAAATTCGAATGGCCTCTTCGTATCTGGCTATTAGTTCATAAAACATCTAATCAGAAAGTTGCTAACTTCATCTTTAGTTATATGACGTATTTGTAGTGAAAGTTGCAAACATTTAGGAATTCTTATTTTACAATTTTTCCTGAAATATTCGGTACCAATATACTTTAATAAAATACCAAAAACCGGATATCGGTTTAACACCTCATTGTGTATACTAATTTCTATTTTCTCAATCACTTCAAACATTATCTATTGTTGCAAGTTCACTAACATTTGAATACAAGCCAAATATTTTTTTTCAAAAATTATATTGAACATGGGGACCTAAATGTTTTTCTAAATAACTCATATAAGGCAGTTGTTCTAAGTTAATTTTTGCGTTTTTGATAGCTTGGCATCAACACCTTCTCTGGATTGTGAAAATGAAAGTTCCAATACTGAACGTAGAAACTCATCAGGTACTCTTTTGTCTCCCGAAGTAGATACTGGTATTGAAACAGATGGATTTTATTTACTAAAAAAGGATTCCCAACGCCGCACAACTCTTGCCAAGGTATTTAATATTATTTTACTAATGAATAAACTGATTTTTGCTAAAAAATTTCAAGATTTTGTTCTTTCCTTTCAAGTTACTCTGCTATTAATCTTTGATTTAATTTTTTTAGGTACTTGCCAACGATGGTATGAAAATATGTGAAGTGTGGATGCAAAAAGTGCGTGAAAAATACCTAGGAGAAACAGTTCTTACACAAAAACATCTTTTGCGATTAATGGATGGTCTAAAAGCTTATCTTACTGAACAATCGATGACTGTAGTCGAAAGTACTGTTAGACAGCTCAAAGAAGAATTAGATTTCGACTCGGCTGCTATAAATCAATTACAGTTTGCCATTTACTTATACCAAGTAAGTATCATTTTGTTTCTACTCCATCACTTGAATTTCTTTATTTTAATATTAATTAAACCGCAACCTTTTTTAAATATTTTTATTTTTCTGCCTTTCAGTAGCGTTGTTTCATATACTGTGGATATATTATTGATAAGAATATCTAATAATTATAAAGAATTATTCATTTTAATTTCAAACTTTGTAGATTTTTCTGTATTATTTATGTTTGCGATTTAATTCCAATAGGGAACTTGACTCAAATTTTAATTAGCAAAAATTGTGATATAAATCATAAGAATAAATTGCATAGAAAACGCTATTTTTTTCATAAACAACCACTATAACGAATTTAACATGCCGAAAAACTCAAATTATTTGAAGCTTTTGTAAACGCATTGCTATTGGTTGTGACGTCGAAGAGTATCATTTCGGTACGGCGAGTGCGTCCATGCGACAACTAACTAAGGTATACCATTAAAACAGCCAATATTCCCTATTCCCTTGTTTACTCGAGTGCTTCCACATGTTTCTTTGTATTTTATCTATTCTCGTGTATTCTCAAAGTTTCTTAAACATGTAAATAAGTTCGTTCATTTTTAATGTTCTATTTTCTTTTCTTTGATAAAGATCAGACTGTATTTTTTCTTTCAAAATATAATTTTGATAATTCGATAAAATGAAAATATTGGTGAATCATTACAGAAATGTTATACAGGTTGATGTTTTAGTACTATTCAAAACTGTGTACCTTTTGAAAGCCGATTCGGAAATGAATAAAACATTTATATTATTAAAAATATAGCACGAGCGATGGTACTACTAATTATTGAAAATGTAATTTTTGTAAGAAAAATTATATTTTTTGAAATTAATTGTTCATGTTGCTAAACTTTTAATGTATAGTTAAATTTGATTTTTTTGTTAAAAATTGATCAATCGTGTGGGGAAAAAATAAATACGCCATTTCTGTTGTCTATTTGTGTACTTTGTAAAATACTTATTAGAGATTGGAAAAACCATATACAGGGTGAAATTTTTTATATGAACAAAACGAACTAATGTCTCAAGACCGGCCCTGATTTGTTTCTAGTTTGAATAAATTAGGTAATTAGGAGATAGTAGTTTAAAGTTTTACCAGAATATGAGACAAATCGAAATTACTGTTCAAAAGTTATGATCAAAAGAAATATCAGTAAAAATTCACAACCCCCCCCCCTGTATATTATTAAAATATGCGAGCAGACACCTTTAAGAGCTGTATGTACAGTTTCTCATGACTCACCCTGTATTTATATTACGCCTAATTAAAAAAAAGAATTGAATATTTAAAGAAACTTTTCACTAGTTATATCACAAGAGGTGAAAATATTTTTAAAGAATTTTTGTCTCGCGCAATTTTTACAGAAATTTTACACAAAAATGTCAAAAAATATATACCTCGAGTGGTATATGGTCAGATTATATACCGAAAAAGACGAAAACATACAACGAAATGGAAGATTTTCAAAATAATTTATGTAGCTACATAATAATTTATATTTTTATTAGGAAAAACGGGCAAAACGAAACGAAACCTAAACAATTGACAATGCAATAACACCAACATAAAATTAATTGATAAGTATTGTTAAATACACAGCTATTATAATGAACAGTAGTGGCTTGGGGGTGTTGCTGGAAACTCTTCGAACTGCAAGAGACCGAAGCTTCATGTCGGTCGAACCCATTTGTTGGAGGGTGACCTCTTAAACCTTGAATAGTGTTTTCGTGATGAGTTTTGTCCATTTGCAAGTACGCCTTTATGGATTCAGCCACGTCCAGTAATTTTGATAAGTTTGTTCGCTTACACCTGCTTTGCTCAATGTAGAGACAGCCTTGGCTCGATTGGAATGGTTTGTGATTTTTCCTTTTCAGTATCTAGTCCAATTTTTTGTGCAGCTTGTTTTGTCCATTTAGAGAGAATATTTTTTCCAATTGGACAGTTTTTATATATAATTTGGATTTACTGTCAGAAATAGTGTATTTGTAGTTATATTTTGCCCCCTTTTTGAAATTAGTTTTTTGTATAGGCGAACTGGACATAAATCGGCATCTTTTGTGTTTGGCACTAACCATTTTGAGTTTGAAAGTTTCTTGTCCCCGCCTTGGGATGTTTTTGAAAAAATTGGGTTATATTCCAATCTACTACATCGCTATATTCTTCTCTGAAATACGTAACTAAGCATGTCTTGCCCTCTCCAAGCTAATTCCACAGCCGCTATCTGATAGAACTTTTTCTGTAAATCCTCGGGGTTATTCTCGTCAAAAATTTTTAACATCTTTTTGTATTCTTCGTAGGTCAGTGCTCTCGCACTTTTCCGGTGATTTTTTGGATCAGCCTGAAGTAGTTTTCTTTTAGAATTTCTAGCCATACGTGATTTTTGGAATTCAGGGTCTTTAAAAGGATGAAAGGATCAGCTTTGGCGCGCTATAGAGGTCGTTTGAAATGATTTTAAATAACACTGTAATTTAAACTATGTTTTCCAACTTAATATTGATTTTAAAAAAGCCTTGGGGATAAGGTTTTTTAGACACCATTTAATGATATTATTGAATAAAAAAAATTGGAAAGTTCCCTATTAAAATCAAAACCAATCCTTGATTATACACCTATTTGAACTTTTTTTTTATATCGACAGGAATCCGTTAACGAAGTCCTTCGTTTACATCCGATTAAACCTCATTGGATGTTTGCTCTGGATAATTTGGTACGTTCTTGCATACAAGCCGCCATAACTGTTCTAACTCCCGAACTGAGCGAGCATATTGCTAACCATAGTTCACCTAGTACTGTAAATTCCAGTAAAAGTAGTAAAACGAGCGAAGGTTTTGACGTTAGAGATTCGAATTTACAGTTGAGGAACGAAAATGCTCGATTGTGGCAGGACTTACTCGAATGTCAGAGACAATATCAAGGACTTGTGAGTGATTTTATAATTTTTTTTTTAAATAAATTGTAAATTTATAATTTTTTTTATAGTTGAAACAATTAATAGAAACCCATCGTCAAGAATTGACACTTCGACAGCTGTGTTGTCATCGATGTTGCTGCAATACTCGCGATCCTACGAATAACGATCTCAAAGAAATCGTGGAGGAAGATCAACGACTTGCTAATTGGTTGGAAGGTTTGGGTATCCACGAATCTGCGAAGAAAATTTTCGTATCCGAAGGATACACTCTCGAAGAGGTAATTTTTGATTACACCTCGTATTATTAATTTTTCATTTTAATTTTTTATCCGTTTTAGGTGCTTTATCATATAAATCGAGAAGATCTGGAAAAAGTAGGTCTGAAAGGTTCGACAGTTCTTCGAATTTGGAGGGCTGTTGAACAACACCGATTGGGAAATGAAGTTGTCATTTGCAACGGCGTTACGACAGACGAAACCGGAACTGTGTAACGGTCTTTTGTTATTGTCCCTTCGAAATGTCCAACTGGAAATTAATTAAATTGAATTATAAATTATAGAATTGAAAGGTATATTTTAAGGTTCGACATTTACGTGGGACATTTTAACTACTAAACCCCTGTATAATTATTTTGTTGTGATGTTATTAATTGCGTTTTGAATTAACGTTTCAGTTTAAATGAACTAACAAAAGTTTTTTTTTCTTAATATTACGACGAAAAAAAAAATACGGGGTGTTGTCGAAAAATTTGACTAAATCAATGGGCTTCCGTACTTAAGGTCTTCTATTTTTAATAATTGGTTAATGGCTTTCTACGCCAAAGATAAAATCTGAACTCTCGATATAACGGTTATTATTTGAATATTACGGGGGAAAATGAACTATTTGTCTTTGTAAATTTTTTGAAGTCTCCCCGTATTTCATTTATTGAGAAAACGATGAAATTATTTTGATTTGTAATATGTTTTAGTCAAATTTTTTTGCGTTCTATAGAAAGACCGTTTCGTCTCTAAACTGTGATTTTTTTGTTTTAATCCGATTTTTTTAATTTGGAATTTTTTTCGTGCAATGACTGGATATATACAGGGTGATTTTTTTCGATTACACAATTGGCTGTATGACAAAACCGATCGCAATAAAAAGCTGAAAATGTGAAATCCGGCATTGGTCTATAGCAGGGGCTCCCAAACTTTTTCACTTACAGGTTTAGTATTTTGCTCGGCACTCGTAACTAGTCGAAATAGGGTACAATGATAATAGGTAGATAGGGATAAAGCTGAGCTTTTATATTTATTTTGACACACAATACTAGATTTATTACATAAGAATAATAAAATGGCAAATTAGTCAATGTGACGTGTGAGCTTGGCGATCTCCATACATTTTTTCAAAGCGTGGGATAAGGCTTGACACTGCTACTCTCATTTCTTGCTTCACATTGATCTTCTAGAGATATTTGCTCTATTATAGCTACAGCTGAAAATCCGGCATCGCATAAATAAGATGTTGCAAAAGGAATAAGAATTCTTAAAGCTGGATATTAATTTTGGACCGATATCCAAAACTCCACCAGATCTGAACACGTGAATCTTCTTTTAAGGATGCTGTCGCAGGAGAGTTCAATGAGACTCTCTTCTTCTTGTGAAGCGAATTCGGGTGGATCTTGTACATGGAAAGGATCTTTAGGATCCGAAGTAAGGTCGACCTTCACCGAGCTGATAATAGAATGAAACTTGTTTTATAATAAATTTAGTATATTAGAAAATAGAATTTACTGTTTGGACCCTTACTTTGTGGAATCTACTCATATTAATGTTATAAATGAAACTAACTGTTAGTTAGTTTCATTTATAACATTAATATTAGAAAATATATTAAAAATGTGTTGCCTTAAAAAATCCTGGGCAGACTATTTTTAATGTATGTAGTTGTACAACTACATACATTATTTCAGCTATTATTTTGAATTTCGGTCACGAAATAAATATTTTTTTACAAGTAAGGGTGCATAATTAAATAATTACCTTGGCCGTGCGATTACATTTTTTGAAAAAATAACAACGCAGCTCGATTATACCGTACCTAATCTACCGTCGAAAAAAATCATTCTGTTTAAAAATGTATTATGTATATTTATTTTTTAAGAAATAATTTATTTGGTTGATTTTTAAAGATACCAAATTGTTTGGTAGCAAAACCGAATTTTATTTAGTTTTTAATTTTGTGTTATCCAAACATCGATGATCTTCCGACGTGTTATTTTTTTTTCTGCTGACGAGATTAACTTTTTAACGGAACTAAAAATGATGTTTTAAAGAATAGTTTTTTTTCTTTTTTAATTTGAAAATAACCGGTTAATCAAACATAAAGTGCCTATAGTACATCACATTATTCAACGTAATTGTGTACAATACTGTTGGTTAAATTTTTTTTAATAATCAATAATTTAGACGCTAATTAATATTGTTTTGTTTTTTTCTGATACCATTAATAAAATTAATTTTATGTAAAATAATCGTGTGTTTTATTTACTTGACTAGAAGTTCCCTAACCTAGAAAGGATCTGGAAAATAACATACGTTGCGTGGGTTTTCGTCGCCCGGGGCAGACCAGAAATTTGCAGCACCCCTTATTTTAATTATTAGTTTAAATATTTTGTTCAACGTACATCGTACAAGTTATTAAAAGTCAAGATAAACGACCACTGCTTTGGAAGGAACATACATCTATGGGAAAAAATGGCGTAAGGAAACCACAGGAAGTTAAGAAAATGAAAATTGTTTTGTTTGATTGAATAACTGAGTACTCGCTATCGCTTGTTAGTTTGTTCGCGTTCAGGTGCTCGGTGCCGCTGAAAAAAATAGTGGTGCTTGCCGCCGCCCGGGGCCATAGCCCCTGTTGCCACCTCCACGCTACGCCACTGGGAAGATGGTGACGGCATCACTTTTTCACTTGTTCTTACTATACCTAACGTAATAATATTGTGATATATCCTATGAAAAGAAATGAACAATTTTTACGACTAGTATCAATTTATATACAAAAATGTATTTCAAGATTCTTTATTTAGAAGAATCTGACAGGTACAATAACAATTACATAAAAATAGAATCTTATTTTCCCAAAATAATTTTTCTTGAAGCCCCAAAGTTTTGTCCGGCTTGTGTAGCACCCCTGTTTTGTCCAGCCTGTAATCCAATGATGGCTTCTCCGGCTCTAAGTTGTTGTTCGCTAAATTCTCTTTTGTTTTCTTCTGATGGTCTGGGACCCAAGAAAGGACCTCTCCACTCGGGGTGTTTGTAGCAGGTACGACCAATAGCAAAGATCGTGGTGGTAACTAAGGCGATGTTCTTTTGGTCCCACAGGTCGGTCGTTTGGAAAAGGTCTACGTCAGATAGGCCGTATTTAACACATGCCTTCTGAAACCTAAAAAAAATATTTTGAATTAGTACATTTTGTAACGAGTGACATTTTTTGCAAGCAGATCTCCGCCAACTTCATTTTGCGGCACAAAATCGTTTACGAGATTGCGTCTCTTCTTATATTTTTCACTCAATGTATTCATTGTAATGTGTGTTGCCTAACATAGATATTAAACTTGTTAATTAGGAAATTTTATGATCTCATTCACCTCCTCGTACTTATGTATCCCTAGTCTCCAAGTTGCCATTTGCACTAGTTGATGATACTCAATCTCGGTCGGTTTAATTAACAGTACGATCATTATAATTTTAATTAAAAACCCATCCAAATTAACTGAAATAAACATCAACGTTTGATAAGTAACAGGACCGGCCTACGAATATACTTTTTTTTATACAGTAAACAATGTAAAATATGATGGTATTGTTACGTCGGACCTGTACTGAGGATCTGTAGAGGTCCATGGAGAAAAAGAAGAAGACATACATCTAGAACTGTCATCGAAAAGTCGAGAACTGTCTGGAACATGTGAAAAGTATAAAAAAAGGGACAATTGACATTAGTTAGTCAATTTTAATGTTTCCTGAATTTGTGTTAGGCCATTCATAATTTCTACATCTGCTTGTCTACGCCTCTTCTCCTTCTCCTCTTCTTCCTCCTTTCTACGTATCTCCTTCACAGCTTCTTCCTCCTTTCTACGTCTTTCCTACTCTTCTTCCATCATTAAAAACCATGCTGGGGGTCCAGAAGTATCCAAGTTTCTGTCGTATACGGTGGTTCTAGTATTTACCATAAGCAGATACAAATATTTCTTATATCCCACTGCTGTCACCAATGTTACTACTTACGACTTCTTAAACTTTCTTTATTTATTCGACTTTAACTTTCACTATTCAATACAAATAACGTCTTACTATCAGAACACAGAACTCAAAACTAACCAACTAATGTCAATAGAAGAGTTCTATATAAGGTCAATGTAACCAACACAATAAATTAAAATTATCTAAATGACATAAGAAATGGGGGTCACTGAAAGGGGTCACCATTTAACTTACTTCTTGTTTCTTTCAGATATACTCAATGTTTTATATAATATATATTGTAGCCATAAGATAAAAAGCTTGTTTTAAGTTAGGGAATTTTGATTCTTAAGGCTTATGGCCTGTCTGTTAACTGTCAAAGTCAACGTCATAACATTGGTTGTCATAGCGTGGTTTTATTTTTATAAACTTTATTCGTTTGTATATATGTCTTTCCAGTGTATTATAATTCAATTTTGAAAATTTGAAACATACAAAACAAATACCAAGCTAAAACTACGCCTATGTTGCTTGCACTGACAATGTTGACAGTTACCTGTGACATTTGTGGTAAACATTAGAAAGCAAAACACCCTAAATTAAAACGAGCATTTTATCATTCGGGTACAAGATATATTGCATAAAACATGGTTTATATCTGAAAAACTGAAAAACTGGAAAATTAAGTCAATAGGTGAACCCTTTCAGTGACCCCCATTTCATATGTCATTTTGATCATTTTATTTTATTGTGTTGGCTACATTGACCTTATATAGAACTCTTCCAATGGAAGAGTCCCTTTTTTTATACTTTTCACCTGATCCAGACAGTTCTCGAGTTTTCGATGACAGTTCTAGTTGATTCTAGATGTATGTCTTCTTCTTTTTCTTCATGGACTTCTACATATCCTCAGTACAGGTCCGACGTAACAGTATACTATTTTATAGATAAATACATATTATTTGTTTTTGATTGCATTAGGTAAAATAAATAATACTAAATTCCTGAGCACAATGAGTAACATAATGTAGTGAACTTTATCTTGAATGCTTTAAGAAGGGAGTAAACGAAAATTAAAAAAATTTTTGATGGTATTAGGCACATTTTTGAGACTTTTTCCACAACAGATCTCCTCTTCATATACTTTAGTAACTCCATCTGTATCTAAGTTAAATTCATTTACCAATTCTAACAACCGCTTGTTACTAACAAGTGCTGTACTGTAAAATTTCCTAACTTCATCACCAACAGTTATAAAATATGTAAGACTGACTCTGTGCTACCAATTACCGATAGCTTTAATCGAACCTTGTAGCAACCTCTTTGCGTTTCTGCATCCCTGCTACTACAATTTCATACTGGATGATTTATGTAGAGCAAGCAAAATTAATGAATATGATCCAGCTTTCGATCTATATGCTATCGAAAAATAATCAACATAATAAATGGTTCATCATTATATTATGCAGATGCAGATACATAAGTCTAAGCATAACATACAAGAATTGTGAATGACGAGCTGTATTTGGTGTTGCCTATCCTACCAGGATTTTAAATAAATAGTAAATAAAATAAATTGATTTACTGAGTCAGCGGTTGAGAAAATGTGCAAAAACGCTTTCGTAATATATTGTACTTTCAATAATTGTGACAGGAGTGTATTGACATTTTCTTCATGTAATTCGCTATAACTTAGGATTTTGATATATTAATGGTGAAATTATTGTGACACGATAAGAAGAAAAATTTTACTCCTTTTGTCAAATAGCGTAGAAAGTATGTTAGAATTTTACTCATGTCCTTCCAATCTACATTTATACCTACAAAATATTTAAAAAATAGTTGTCAGAGTTCGTTTTCTTTAAGTTTTGTATACTTCCAGTATACGATCTACATTTTGAGATTCACTGTATTTATTTAACTAACGAAAGTAGATAATGCTGTTTATTTCTTTTAAGACAAACTGTATAATCTTCTACTTGTCCATTGAATGAATTTGTCCTACTATCTCTATCTAGGAGACGCAGTACTAAGAAAAATGTACTTTTTGTTGGGGCAGATAGATCCCTCTCCATTACTGTTTCGAATGTTTGGCCAACGTATGGCCCAAATTCATTACGGATCTTGTTAGATTCAGCAAGGACAATACTAACTTTTCCTCGTTGGAACAGGTTAACAGAAACTAAAGTTGGTATTAGTAGCAGTTTACTGAGGAGAATGTATAGTCGATATGCCGCGATGTAGCCGGCAGTTAATTATTAAGCGATATTCGGATTGACTGTAGTTTCTATTGCTTTTGGGATACTTTTTATGTATGAATTAAATTTTTTCTCAAAGCCCGATGCCTCTTCTTTTTGTCTCATTCGTTATGTTTTTACCAGAAGTAGAAGTAGGATAAGGATTCCAAGACCGCTTCCATCGACTTTGTCCATGACTTTCTTTTCCTATTAAGTTTTCCCATTGTTTCTTCCTATTTCTCCTAATTGGGCAATTCGTTTCTTTTTTCTTGATTTTTCATAATTCATTACCTTTCCGGGTAACATCCCTTATCGCTTCTTTATGCTTTTTAATCATAAAATACGAAATTATTTGATGATAGTTTTGTGGATAATTATTTTGTGGTTTTTAGTTTGCCTAGTAAGTAAGTCCAGTACTGGCGTTAGTTGAACATCAAAGCTAGCCAAATAGTTCATTAGCTAACAATGAACCTAACGTTGGATCAAAGCGAAAACATTCATTCGATATATCAGGAAACCAGAAAGGCAGTAGAATTATATTACTAGAGCAGCTCGAGTGGTTTAAACATTACACGAATCGACTCTACCAATACATCGACAAACAGGGAAAGATATATTGAAGCATATTTAACAGTGGTGTAGAAAAGGATACAAAATCTTCTTACTGATTTAAATTATCCATCATTTTGTAATCCCCTCCGGTGGTGTTAATTTTCTGGATGATTCCAGGTGCCAATCGATTCATTAAATGACAAAGGATTATGCCGTCTCTAAGAGCATCTTCGTAGGAAACTCCTGGGGGAAACTTCATTCCTGTAACTGCTTCGATCCATGCTTGCGCTTCACGTTCTTGATCAGGATCGCGTTTACCGGCAACCTGAAACCAAATACAACAATTAAAGAAAGGAATAAGCAATCATGAGCACTGTCGACGTGTAATAACGTCTTAAGCCTCACTCACAATCTTGCCCGAGAAGTATTTTAGTCTGGAAGGTTGCTAATATAACCAGTCAAATTTTAGTTCAAGTGATCCCAATTGGAGATCTTCGATTGTCTAGCTAGAGCAAGAATAGAATATTTCCCCTGTATCTGTGTAGGAATTTAATAAAGTTTACCCAGAAAAATGTATTAAATTATTTTTCATTTGACTTTATACAAAAAACTATCAAATCTGTCAATTCAACTATTTCATAACATAACAACTTAAAATACTGTTGCGAGGTCACCTACTCAAAGCCGGCCCTGTCTCTCGACTATAAATTTTGGCTGTGGATGCAACGCCGTTGTCCTGGTCTTCTTCATTCCCATCTTGTCACAAATTTCCTGGAATTCATGGCTTTCGAAATTTCTTCCCTGATCGTTGTGAACTTCCAAGGACAATCCATATCGGCAGATGAATTCCTTCATCAATAAATCCGCGACAGTTGTGGCCTCTTAATTCGGGATCGCGTAAACTTCTACCCACTTTGTGAAATAATCCATCACAACCAGGATGTATTTACCACCATTTTCTGTCGTCGGGAATGGTGCAGCGATCCTTTCAACATTATACTGTTTCGAGGGTGCCTTTCTCTTGCGATGTGGTCCATTACTCTTAGCACAAGTCGTACACTTCTTACACCAGTCCTTCACATCGTCGGAGCTGTTCGTCCAATAAAACCTTTCACGGACTCGCTGAAGGGTTTTATTCACTCCCAGATGACCTCCTGATGGGCTGTCGTATAACTTCCTCAATACCTCAGCTACTCTCGTTCTCGGAATCTTCTATTTTCGGAACCATCATCGTATTCAAGGATTCGTTTCAACAGGCCTTCTTCCAGGACAAGGGAGTCCCACTGGGCCCAATATGCCTTGAGTGTCGGTGAAAATCTTGACAATTCTTGCCAGGTGGGTCGCCGATTTGCTTCCTTCCTTTGCCGGATCATCTTCAGGTGAGGATCATTCTCCTGATCTTCTCTGATCCTGGTGGGTGACCAATCTTCGTTGACAACTGTAGCTTCCTTAGATTCTGCCTTGTTGCAGTGGGAACAGTCTGTCTGTCCGATATGCTGTTTTCGAAAGATTTAATGTTATCACAGGTAATGTGCAAAAAAGTATAATTAAGTAAAGGAAATCATTAAATAACATTAAATTTGTGTTTTTTAGTTTTTAAATGTTTCGCTTTGCTCAGCTGGTTTCGCAGTCTATTTATATTTTGTGTAATAAAATCAGTAATTAATGCTTCCTTAATTGTTAAATTGAAAATAAAACAGTATAATGTTAAAACAACAAATGGTCGATGTGTATTTTTAAACGGCAGTATTTCATTTTAATTGTAACCACTTCAAAAGCAATTTGGTAAATAATGAAGACAACATTTTTTCCAAAGTGTATGAACAGAGTGTCCCAGAAATACATGCTTTAAATTGGAGATCAGGTACTCGAGGCAAAAATAATGTAAGTCCTTCATTTAAAAATTTTCCCTACAGGTCATCACTCAAAGATCCTGCTTCGGGATTTTTGTTTTTTAGCTGATTGAATTTATGGTCGCACTGTATATCACAGTTTATCTCACAAAACAGGCTGTCTAGCACACAACCAAAATTAACTGTCGTTGAATGATGATCAGTTAAACATTGATGAATTTTTAATTTCTGATTACAAAATTTGGCACTTAAGTTTTCAATAGTTGCCAACAACCAGTCACAACTAGTCACGTATAATTTAAAAAAATTACTAATAAGCAAAACATGTAACTTCAGCATCCTACAAAATGGACTCTTTGTTAAATGTCACGACAAATGCCAATATTATGATAATAAACGACATTTGAATACCAAAATAGGCCAGGAACTATAGAGTAATAGGTTACTTATAGCCGTATGCACCGTTTGCGACGATGCGGCTATCTGAGCAGTAAGAAAAAATCACAATGGAGCAGCAAATAAACTGCAACCCACTTTTGACCTTTTGACCAGATCTATACATATATAGATATATATAGAAAATGTTGGAAAAAGCTTTTTTTTTCAAGTCGAGATCGGAAACACATGTTCGAAACAGTGTTGGAATCATCCCCAAGGGGATACCCACCAACCAAACCTGCCTCAAACTCGCCGTTACCCCCGCCTCGGAATCACTACCCTAGCAAACTTCGAGACGGGCGGCGGTCCCTTGCACACTCTCCGCTCAGACCGTCGTCTTCTCCCTACCTATCACTCCTACCTCTCATGCCATATCGAGTCCTTCACTCCCCTAACCATGCTCTCCACTACGTCACTTACCTCCATCCATTCCTCCTCCCCCCTCAACATTATCTCCACCATGTTCTCCCAATACACCGCCTCCCCTAGTTTCCTCTCCAACTTCTTCAGCACTTCCTCGTTCCTCCAGCATCTAGCTTAACGAAAAAAAATCTGCACATATATACATCACAAGCAAAAGGAACCTGTTAGTTCAATCTAAATAATGCTCAGATACCTCACGCCAGTACAGCATATCTGGGTGTTACCCTTGATCCAAGACTAAGCCGGAACGTTTCCTCAAAAGAAAAGAGAAAAACTGGGAATCAACTTTAAAAATATGTATTTGTTATTGGGAAGAAATGCCACTTTGTTTATATATGTTGTAAATTCTAAAACAAGTATCACAACTATCTGAAAGAAAACCCAGCACATATCCCGAAGGGCTAGACACCATCACCATCTTGACCTGGAATATTAGCATGTGTCAAAATTAAGATCTCAAGCTTAGGATCTCTGTGATCAAAACTCACCGAGAACTGGCAGAAATACACTAAATGGCGAAACACCTACTACAAGGAAATTTAAAAAGATTAAAGAAAAAGCTTGAGGAAAATCTACACCTGCTAGGGTAAATACAGAGATGGCGTTGCAAAAGCCAGACGAGAAATACACCGAAAATAAGGAGGAAATAGTGCGACCATTACTAGAAACTAATTTTCACGGAAGTAACCCAAAAAGGGGAGTAACTTCTTTCGATAGTCACGATAGACCTTCAAGAGCGACGAAATACTAAAATGAACACCTTTCTACATTTCAATGTACCAGAATATCTGATAATACTCCTCGTGATCTTTAAATAGAAGAGCTGTAGACAGCACAACATTCAAATGGGAATCGGAACTGCTCACCGCTAGAGTAGCAGAGACAAGGACGAGTAAAGACATCGTCTTCATCTGCACAAAAAAGGAGGAGTAGCATCCCCGATAATGAGGGATCTGACAGTAGACGAACTCCTTTGTGAATTGGAGCTATACGAATATCTAGCTGAGGTAGACAGGGGGGCTAAGCTTCCATCCCACCAAAACCATCTTAATAGCTTTTACTAAGAAAAGAAAACTCAACCTCAAAACCTTTAAAATTAATGGAAGAGAGGTTGAATGGAGACAAGAAGTCAAGTTAAGGTCTGAACATAGATAGTAAACTCATAAGGAACGAATAGGGAAAAGGGAAAACACACCAAACAAAAATTGCTCTAATATTGTGCAGAAACCTGGTAGGAAAAATTTTGGTTGTAAGGCATTCAGTTGAAGATACCAACTAGTAAATTAAGTTAGATTGGAATTACTTTTGATCACAATTGATCATCATATGGCAATATCAAAAATAAATAAATAGCATGTCTTCAGCATGAATAAGCAAATCTTTAGGTCAATACTATTATAACGCTTTACAAAATTTGAAAAATAATTTTCAAAGAACTAAGAAGCAACAACTACTTCTCGGGCTATATGCCCCGACAGACATTGAATCACACTTCTAAAGTAAACGTGGTTGGTATATCTGCAAGATAGAACCAATCATTCTGGTTGACGTCTATTGATCACGCTTTACTAAAACATGACCATCTTTTACAGGTAACTGTAATTAAGTAAAAAAACAATCTTTAGGTCCGTATTCTAATTAATGCTTCTTTTAAAATATTAATTGGTCCTGTATATAAAAAGTAATAATTTTCGATTAATTTCTCGTCGACAAATATCTTTTGGCAACCACAATTCCCCACGCAAAATATAACAATTTTATTTTCGATCATATAGCTTCGATTACTTAATTTTGAAGAAATAGAACTGATATTATATATTAAAAAACAAGTCTGCATCGCCGCCTCCGCTCTATTTCGACATAAAGACTAACAGTTGAGAAACGACGCTCTCAGTAGCATCCCGACGCCGACTTATAAACGATCACAGCAGTCATGGCTGTAAGTACGACTTTTTAATTTTTGTTAAACCAAATTAATATTATACGAAAATAAAGCTTTTATTGATGTAAATTGTAAATAATTCTCTGTATGGAGTATTAAATTTCAAATGAATCGTTATCAGCTGTAGCTTTTTTTTAAAGTATTTTTGAAGAATTTTGACCTTATAAATTTTTTTTATTTGTTAAATCCATTTCTTGCAAAACTTTTTATGTAGTTAGATGAGCTTCTTCATGATTCAAAGTGCTCCATAATTTACATTAGTTCACTTGACAAATTGTCTAATTTTGAGGGTCCCCTAGAAAATTTACACATTTTACCTTCAAATAGGCATTTTTTTAAAATAAACTACTTTTAGATACTTTTTAGATTGAAATATATGTAGTAATTATATTAAAAGTATGGTTTAAACGTATAAATATATTATGTATTAAAAATAGCAATTTCCATCCAAATTATATGTAACCTTGGGAAGGTTGCCAAATATAAATACATAATGGGTAAAAAATTATACATGTTAATATTCTATAAAAATTTATGTTTCATAGTTATTGGTGAACTTAAAAATAAACGTGATTAGATCTTAAGTTTTCGATCATTACTATTTAAGAAATCATTTATTCATTCCAAAATTTGTTTAAAAAACTCATGGGGCTAAATACGTATCAAACGGTGGACAATACTCATATTGCAATAAAAGTTAGCGGTCTTCTACACTTCGCAACATTCACTCAATCTTGAAGGAATGAAGATTGAACATTTCACCAATATTTTTTCGACTCAAAAGTTTAATTTAGTGTCAACAGTCTCGCTCTGTTTGTATTTAGATAGCGTGAAATTTTATTCCACATATTTTTCCTCTAGTAAAAAGCTGTTTCTATCTATATTAAATTCTGAATTAATTTGTATACATAATACAGAAAATGTTCATAACACGATGACTTTAAAATAGATCAGCTTTTAAAAGATATTTTGGGAAATGACGATAGTTGTATTTTTGTTCTAAACGACTTGTCTCAAAGTTTTTTTTTTCGTGTTTTTCCAACACTTCATGAATGAGAAAAGTCCACGAAGTGGGAGGATATAAATAACTTTTGATACACTGTTATTGTTCGTTGGTTATAAACAAAACATTAAAAGACAATTGATGTGTTTTTTTATGAATAAACTTGCAATGGTAAAGTGGGTTTAAAAAAAAATTATCAATGAAGTAAAATTCTATTTTTGGGTTTTGCAGAACACTAGCTTCGCTCGCATTTAAATACGTGTTAAAGACCATCAAAATTTCAATAATTTGATAACTTTGTCCTCAAGCCCTGACCAAGATCATCAAGATAAAACTAAAGTTTCTAATTTTCAAGATTAAACATACATTTTGCGTAGCTTAACAATAAATACTGTGAAAAAAAAACCACATCGAAATCACTAAGATGCTATACTGTAAAATAGTATCTGCAGAGAAGGGAGGGTGAGTTTAGGCCCCCCACAGCACTTAGGACTTAGGTGTGACCCATTGTACGTCCTCCTAGGTCATCGTCCATTTTGTCCGTTTCCAGGAAGGTAGACAGGTCACTAGGAGACATCTCCTTTTTATTGGCAGGTGTAGGCCAAGACTCGACGAACACATACTCTCTCATTGATGATAACTCCGGGCACTGCATAAGACATTCCTGGCAGTTTCGTCTTCCTATTCACACATCCTGTATAGAGGTGTGTCCACTAGCCCCATTGTATGGAAGTGTTTCCTTAGCTGACAGTGGCCATTTAGAAATCCTACTGTTAAACGTAGGTTTTTCCTGGTCATCGCCAGGTTCCCAGGGTCGCCCAGGGTGATCCTGGAAAGTCTGCATCCCTTGATTTCTTCCCATCTCTTTAGGGATTGAGCATGGGTGTAACGTTTAGCTAGTTCCGCAATTACCGAAGGTGTCGCTTGGTCCTAAAAGTCTTAGTCCAGCCGCTTCCCAGGCTAAAGAATCGGCAATGCGGTTACCTTTACTCCTGTCGTGCCCTTTAACCCACCTCAGGATAATATTGTTATCTACCGAGGCGTTAGCTAAATCTTGATGGCACTCTAATACTAGCCTTGATGTAACACGTTGTCTGCTCAAGGCTAATAGGGCTTGTCTTCTATCAGTGCAGATTATTATGTTTATAGCAGAAATTCTTTTTCTGGTTAGTTCTTTTGTGGCAATTGAGATACCAGCCAGTTCTGTTTAAACCACGCTGGTATTTTTTCCCATCCTCCACTTAATTCTTAGGCTTAGTGATCTGGAGTAGACTCCGAATCCTGAGCCTGCTTTGGTTTTTGTGCCATCTGTGTTTATGCCTATACCATTTGCTGCATCTGACTTATAGTTATTGCAAAGCAAACTTTTAAAGAAAATTGTATTTTAGAGTATCGGGCGGAATTCGCGATACGAACACAGTTTCCCTCTGAGCAAACCCAGTAGCTTCGACAATATTACAATGTATAGCGTTTACTTGCAACCTGGTCCAGTTACACTTCTAAGTAACATGACAGGCATCTAAACGCAATTCAAGTTTGTGATATGGAAGACCGGCTGGATTAATAGTGTTCAAAAACTTCACAAGATGTTCAACGGCTTCGACATAGCCATTCTAAAGATTTGTTCTTTATGTTTACTACATCTGTATATACAGATTGCGAAAAATCTTAGCTCGACATACTATTTACACAAGTACGACAAGGATAATATGAACAACACTACTTGAAAGAGAGAGAAGAATTGTTCGCACGCCATGTTGGATTTAAAATGACGGATTTTCATACAAACTTCCCTGTTACACAATCTCAAGAGTTGAATTTCTAAAAATCCTTTCTTAATACATTCAAAATTTCACGTTCCTAGCTCCAACAGTTTCGACTGTGTGTTGATATGTCAGTCAGACAGTTATACTTTCATATAGATATGTTAAGGGCACAGTGAGAAAACGGTCTTTGTCAGCAGAGTCTGGGCAATGTTAACAATGTCCAATAGAGATGATACTCTTCACTTATTAACACTGCCCGGACATTTATGACAATGTGCAAGGTGAATAAAATACGCAGTGGTACAATGGTGTTCAAAAAAGGGAACTAGCATTAGAACGTTATCCTATTTGTGTAAAACCGGTAGGAATTATTAGAGTTTGAGGTCATAGGTTATCAAAATGTAACTCATAGACGTAGGCTCCATTTTGACAACCTTCAATAACCTCAAACTCCAGTCGGTTCTACGTAAATAGAATGACGTAACGTACGAACAGAGATCTAGGAAGGTCACAAATCACCCAGCACTTGAGTTATCACCAGGCGGTCGAATCTACGCAGAGTTGTACCTGCCCTACGGTATTTTTGTTAAAGAAGCACTTTCTTGCGCAGCTTGATCCTTGGACATTCCACGGTCCAGAAGGGAAGTATAAACATTTAATTTAATTTGTTTCCCATGAGGGTGTAAAATTTGTCGACTAGTGGTCGACCACCTGTTGAAATACTAGCTTCAGGATGAGTCCTTGGACGCCATATTTGTCACGACACAAAAATCGAATAGACGCTTTAAAATTGACACAAGGTAGGTAATGACTAAATGTTGTTTAACTTTCCCCCTTTTATTTCTGAAATTGTAAAGCGGTCAGTACTTAAAGCAGTCTTGTTTTCCAAAAAAAATTGAATATACAACTGTCAACAGAAGCCAAAAATAATGGAGAGCCTACTATTATTAACTGGGAATCTTTTAAGGGACTCAAACTTTTATTGCTTTTCTATATTTCGGACAATAGGTAATAATGAGGGTCGTCGGCTTATATTGATTTACGACCTTCTTAGATCTTTGGTCGTACTTTACAGTACAGTTAAGTATTTGTAATTTACAGACAATGATATGAATAATATAGCTAGGGTACATATGCATTTTAAATGTCTTTATATATTAAAGCAAGAATAGCTGTTGTGACATTTTGCTACATAATTTCCCATCATTGCGAAGCATCTATCACATCGTTGATCCCCAACAGCCGAAAATTCTTTGCACAGTCGAGTAACGAATCTTCAACATTTTCTGGAATGTCATTTATTGCAACCATTAACTCCTTCCAGACTGTAAAAGTGTAAACTAGTTATTGAATACATTTGCTTCAATTTCCCTTCTTTTATTTTGAATTAAATACACTTATACACTGTTCACAAACTTGTTGTCCGGTGTTACTTTCAATTTGCCATTACACTTTTTTGCAGGCTACATTTTAGGGCAAAGCACACAGCGTGCTTGCACAAAAGGAATGCATTCAAAGTGAGGTTAGATCAGACGTGGTAAACAAAATGTTATCATCTCTGTCAAATTTAATGTTGGCATTGTTCGCATTGACTGGACAATGCAAGAAATGCAGTGAATTATTGTAATATTTCCTACATAGTCCAATATGAGTGGCTCTGCTAACTTTAGGGCAAATATACCTACAAATATACCCGTAACATATGTATTAAGTTTTGAGCTTATAAAACTGAGTTTAAAGGAAAAGAAATTGGAAAATTGTGAATTTGTCAAACAGATTCGGACTTATTTTCCAGAATGTATCGACGATTTTTTATTCACTATTTAAATATAAGATTCGTCTCTAAATTATTAAAAATTATCCCAAATACTACAATATATTCTTAATCAGTTTCCCAGAAACATCCTGCCTCACTTATCATTCTGAAAATTAACAACTGTCACCGAAAATATCTCGGAGCATAAAATAATGTCTTCTACTAAAAGGAATTCCAGACAACCAACAGATGTGTCTGGTCACTTATGGGTTTTTTTTAAAACTCTCACTCTCAAAGACTTATAATTAACTACTAATGTTTACAGTATTAACTAAAACTTCTATATATTATCTTCTGTATGGTATGTTTTTTATTTGATTGTTTTTGATAGGAAATTAAACCACTATTATTTTTTTATAGAAACGTAATAAGGACGTAGAAACTGAGGTGATCAACTGGATCTTCGGATGTTTGGGAGAACCTGTACCAAAAGGTGAATTCGAAGACATTCTTAAAGATGGAGTCGTATTATGCAACCTCATGAACAAACTAACACCTGGATGCATAAAAAAAATCCAAACTAAAGGGACCAATTTCCAATTGATGGAAAATATTCAGAGATTTCAAGCTGCAGCCAGAAAATACGGATTACCTGAAGAAGAAATCTTCCAGACTGCCGATTTATTTGAAAGGAGGAATATTGCACAAGTAAGAAATTGAATTCTGCAGTTATACTTGATATCTGAGTTTCTTTATTTATCTTTTTCTCCAGTTCCTTCTCTAATTCCTTTTATTTTTTTCCAATTTTTTACCGTTATCTGAACCAAATGATGACAAATTAAAACTTTATTTTTGTTGTTACAGGTAGCAATATCGTTATTCTCGTTAGGTCGTATCACTCAAAAACATCCCGAATGGAACGGACCCACGTTAGGACCCAAAATGTCCGACGAAAACAAAAGGACCTTCACCGAAGCTCAACTTAGAGCGCACGAAGGTGAACTTAACCTCCAAATGGGTTTCAACAAAGGCGCTTCTCAATCTGGGCAGGGAGGCTTCGGAAATACACGACATATGTAAAATATTTTTTGTTTTAATAAAAAAAAATATCACCTAAAGAATGGTATTTAAAAAATTACGTTTTAAATGTAATTATTCAACATGTGTTAATTTTTTTTGCATAATTTTGATTTCTTTTGAATGTATGATTTTATTTTTCGATTATTTTAGCAATAACTTTTTGTTCTTCAGTGCAGATGTTTTTAAATTTTACAATATACTTTTAGAATTACTTTTGTATATTATTTCCTTTTAACATTCTAGATGTATATTTTCGAAAAATTGTTCCAAAATAAATAATAAATAATGTTAGAATATTATCCATAAATAAAACTGATCTAGACAATAAAACTGGAAAATTTGTTTGATCAATTGCCTGAATTATGGAACTTTTAATACACCAGTGGGTGGTAGACAACATTAAAAACTATTTTTGACTCCAGCTGGTTTTCCAAAAATAAATCTGATGTGTTTAATGTTATTGTAAAACCGCTAATAAATATCTATTAAGTTTTCTTCTAAAAAGAGTTGCCAAAGTAGTTAGCACATAATAAATATAGCATTTATTGAAAAACATTCTCATAACAAACATTAACAAATTCAACAATGTTATACAACAATTATCACTCTAACAAAAAAAATTACTTCTTCCATTGAATAATTTTGACCAAACTAGATCAACAATAGTTTGACCTTGACCAAATTGATCTATTTACTGTTCCAAGTTACGTCATAGTTATCTATTAAGATAAAACGCAGACTTGTAAAAGTATTAACGACAAAGTCAACTTTCACTTGGAAGTGCAAATGTGTTTAATTGGCTGATATTAGCTAATAACAGAAATTACAGTTACTACCAATATTGACCAATGAAATATTCAAAATATTTTAACTTATTCTTATCTGTAGAAATAATCTTTTTGCGGAAAGAACAATTTCAAATAGATTTTATTTAAAGATTATAAGCAGTGGAGTTACTAATTGAGGTTGTATTATCAGTTCCAAAATGGTGTGGGAATCCCTAGGCAAACTCAATATAGTCACCTTACTGTGGATTCCAGGACACACTGGAAGAGAATGAAATGAAATATCAGATGAACTAGAAAAGAGGGTGAATGCCACACCCTTTTGGGGAAGGGAACTCTTTTGCGGTATCAGCTCCAATGTGGTATTGGAAGAAATAGAGAACGCCGAAAAGAGGAGAAGATCTGACCATTGGATAGGGCTTACGCAATCAAAGATTCTTCTGAGTGACTACCACCTGTTGAGATCAAATGAATGTATAAGTCAAAGTACAACTGCACTAAGAGTTTTAACAGGGATCCTAACGGGACATTGTCGACTGAATGGGCACCTGAAAAAGCTCAAAATAGTGGAGGAAGAAGAATGTAGATTCTGTGGCATGGAAAAAGAAACCTTTATCCACATACTTGCGAATTGCACAGAAATTCAGAATCCTAGGGCACAACACCTGGATAGAAGAGGGACATTTACCTAAGCCTGCAGATATATTAAAATTCCTCCGGGAAATAGAAGTAAAGGAGCTACTGGTTTCTGAGACTTTCCTCAGGAACTAAGTTGATGTAAGAGAGCACAATTGATCTTTTAGGTCTCAGTGAATGTCACCCTAATATACATACATACATACATACATACTAATTGAGGTTTTTACGAATTAGTAAATTAACTTTTCTTCAATAATCTCATTTAACAAATTTTTGAAGTGAAAACTTCTTTAGGCGCATTGAGCACTTGTTTTGGGTGAAGAAAAAATATGGATTTTTCGTCATCGTCAGGCTTTTATGCAACACACAATACTTAGGTCATTCGTTACGCTTTTATGCAACAGTCAATACTTTTGGTTATGCAACACAATTAACAATGAAGCGTATATAGTGTTGCATAAATCATAGTCACGTTTGCGATTAGCTATATGTATACTTTGTTATATGTGTACTTACGATGAAAGTTTTAAAAGGGATGGTTATGCAAAATTTCATCCCTAAAATCGCACTGTTAGGACGTCACCGGCTCTCTCTATCGTATTAATTTTAGGTCCCTTCGTTTTTGACATAAAAATCAAGAAAAAACGAATCTATAAGGTAAGATTTTTAACTATCCGGCGTTACATCGTGCGGCACTGCGACGTCGCTGAAATGTCACAAATGACGGACTGTAAGTTTAATTAACAGCTGATAGAATATGTTCGTACTTTTCCTGTTCTTTAGGAAGTTTTCAGTGTCTTGGAAGTTATCAGTAATTTTGAAACCGACAATACTACCAACATAACAATATTTAATGTATTGTACCTACTATTGGTAGAAACGCCAAAAAAACATTAGTACAACTAGAGGAGACAGAAAAGTAGTTACGCCACTGATATAAATGTCGACATCTTGATTATAGGTATACATGTATTATTGCAACTGAATTTATTTAGAATTGTGCGAAATTTTATTTATTACAAAAGGAAATTTATAATAATAGTTATTAAATTTATTAGATTTCAAAAACACAAACTTACAATCGTTTCATAACTTAATTTTTTATTACAATTATCTATTTTGGGGGGGAAGGACCACCGCCATTGGTACTAGAAATATTACAGAGGAATAAAATTTAAATGGGAAGATAAAAGGACATGTCACTATTTTCGAATCCAAACTTTTGGACCGCTAAATGGTGTATTCATGGAAAAAATTGTTTTTTTGAAAAATTCACTTTGGACCAAAAATGGCGGTAATTTAAATTTAAATTCTCTGTATATCGTTGCTTGGAGATCGTAATATCTACAACAGAGCAAATTTTAAAGTTAAAAGATATGACATTGTAGAAGGGGTCCTGCAAGGAGATGCACTTAGTCCTCATTATATATATATATATATATCCGATTTAGAATGTTACTTACGTCTTCATGCTGTTGTTATATGCCGATGATTTAGCACTTATTGCTAAATTGATTTAGCCACAAAGCTGCGCTAACTAGAGATATATACCTACTAATGAGAATAAAATCAAAGTCAATACGACAAAAACAAAAATCATGTGCTTCTCCAGAGGTGGTCGCGTATTCCCACAGGGTTGTAAATTCACTTTAAATCAAAAACAAATCGATGAAGTCAATAACTTTACATTCCTTGGTGTTAAATTCACGTCCTCGTCCTTATTTCGTGGGATGGCGGAAGCGACCCTCAGGAAAACCAAACAGGCTATTATCTAAGATGAATTCTTGGGAGTCAAGAATTGAGCTTTATAATTCAATATTTCATTCATTCATTCATGCACTGTTGTCCTGTCTGGGCTATTCGATATGTCGATGTATTGGAAAGATCCCAAGTACAATTTTTTAAAAGGTTGAACTCCTACAACAAAACACACCAGATATTTTGATCAAAACTTGAAGTGGGTATTGTCAAAGTGGCTCATATCGTCTTCAAACTGACTCTCTCCTGGTTGCAACAGTTACTTTCAATGGATGATGATAGGTTTCCAAAAATATGTTTCATTAAAGCATCTTCAAGCGAATTTACAATACTATAACTGGGTATCTCAGGTTGAAAATTTTTTTATCGAAATTAATATTCTGGAAACCTGGAACAACCTAAATCTCTCTTCACTCTAAAGAGGATCAGATAACACTGCTCATGTATAGAGAGAGACTGCATAACGATGATATAATAAAATTATCACTATCCAGGTATTAACGATATATAATTGTTTAACTATTACTTTAATTTAGGGGTTCAAGCTTGATAAAGACAAATCTTGATCTGATAACACCAAATCTTGTGTCTGAGAAGTGAGGTTATAAGCATTAATTAAGTCCGTTCATTGAGAAGTGACAATTAAAAAGAAAAAATTGTTGCTAGTTGATTTTTTTGTCAAATTGTTTTTTACTTCCTCTGGCTACGCATTTCCAATAATATTTTGCTCATTCCATCTCCTATGCCATAATCCCATTAATTTTTATTATATATATCACAAGAGAAAAAAATGTGCACCTCCTTGAAAATATGGGATTGTAATCGATACATCCCGTAAATTCTCCTAATTCTTGTTGGAAATAATGTACTTTCCACTTCACTACTTCGTTGCCTCGCCAGGCAAGTTCAAAAGAGAATGAGTGAAATATTTTTGAAGTGGAAACTTGTTTAGGCGCGTTCAGCACTTTTTTGGGTGAAGAAAAAACAAGGATTTTTCGTCATCGTTACGGTTTTATGCAACACACAATACTTTGGTCATTCGTCACGCTTTTATGCAACACACAATACTTTTGGTTATGCAACACAATTAACAATGAAGCTTATATAGTATTGCATAAATCATCGTAACGCTTTCCATGAGCTATATGTATACTGAGTATATATGTGTAAAAAATTCCATTTACGATAAAATTTTTGGCAGTCCCATGACTGGACTCTAAGTTTTGTTTTGGAGGCCGTCTGGGGTGTGTTCGTTATGATTTTTTATCATTTCCAATAACTCTTGTGTTTTAAGTGCTTTCGAACTTTCTTTTCTTTTCTCTTGGTTACCTTGAAGTTGTTTTTGTTTTGAGTTCTTTGCCAAAAGGGCCGATTTAAAAACAGTGGTTAATGGGTCCATTTTTATATTATATTCTTGATGGTACTTTTTTTGTAGAATCTGCTCCGAGGTATTCCATATGCTATTGATACTTGACTCTTTGTAGTCCTCTCCATTTTTTTCATATTGTAAGCATAATCTTCCATAATTTTTGCTAATTCTTCGGCTTTTCATGCAGTAGAAAAAGACTAGTGAAATAGTTTGGATTATTTATTTGCAGCACCCTGTATCTATACCAAATTTTAAAAAAAACGCAATTCTCTTGATGTAATGTAAATAACCGCATATTTCTTTGTTTGTTAGATGAGATAATCAAGAATAAATGTTACCATTTTTTCCTACCGTCTTCAAACAGTATAATATTACGCAAGACAAAGTGGCAATAACAGAAAAATCGTATTACTAATAGTGAAAGCGAAAACTAGGTACACTACGAGTATGCATCGGTAGGAAACGCAAGAACCTAACTAGTGATCAGTACGGCCCTCTAACGAAAACATGAACATCTATCAGTTGGTAATTATTTTTTTAGTCGGTTGTGTTCACTCGGTATATGGATTTTTAAATGAACAACGTGAGTATTATTTTTTTTTAAATAAAATTTAAAAGTTTCAAATTTTAATGTACCCTACAGTGCCAGTACCAAGAGAAATTAATTAAAATGGAAGCTTATTCTTGAAAAAAAAATTTATATTAAATATAGTTACAATAAAATTTATAGCTATAGACGTTTCTGACTAGAGCTACAAAATTTTTTCATAATTTGACTGGATGTTTATTTCTAAGGCATCTATATAAGATGTTCCTTATATCTTATTTAAAGATTTCTTTGTGTTTCACCAATATAAACTGCATTACAATGAGAACATTTTGATCCTATATACACCTGATTTTTGGAAAAAAGTTTATTTCTCTTTAGCACTTGAGAAATAAGACCCAATATTTTTTTGAGTACGAAATGTAATATTTTTCTCTGAATTGTGTGTTATAATCTTTGAAATTTTCTCAATGTAAATTATCGACTGTTTTTCTTCAATTTGTTTTGGAAAAGTTGAAATGAATATTGTGCGTATTAAATTAAGGTATTGGGCTGACATTCACTGAGACCTAAAAGATCTATTGTGCCCCCTTACTTCTACTTAGTTCCTGAGGAAGCTCCTTTAGACCTATTTCACGGAGGAATTTTAGGATGTCGCAGGCTTTAGTTTAGGTAAGTGTCACTAGATGCTGTGCCCTAGAATTCTGAGTTGCTGTGCAATCCGCAAGAATGTGGATGGAGGTTTATTTTTTCATACCACAGAATCTACATTCTTCTTCCTCCACAATTTGAGCTTTTTCAGGTTTCCCATTCAGTCGACAATGTCCCGTTATGATCCCTGTTAAAACTCTTAGCGCAGTTTTACTCTGACCTAGGCATTCATTTGATTTCAACAGGCTGTAATCACCCAGAAGTATCTTTGATCTCTTTTTTTCGGCTTCGCCTATTTCTTCCAATATTACATTGCAGCTGATATCCGGCCAAAAGGGTGTTTCAGACCCCTCTTTGCTAGTTCATCTGCTATTTCATTTCCTTCCATTCCAATGTGTCCTGGATTCCACAGTAATGTGACTATATTGTTCTCTCCTAGTTCATTGAGTTTGCCTAGGCATTCCCATACCATTTTGGATCTGATTACACAAGAACTAAGTGCTTTAATGGCTGCTTGACTATCCGACATGATGATAATCCTTTGCCTTCTATATATTTTATCAATATTGAACTGGGCACACTTTCTTTCCTATCGAGTGAATTTCCGCTTGAAATATACTTGGGGTTTTTCCTTCTTGCTGCTTAATTTCATATCGAATTTTCTTTTCATCATACCATTTTGAGGCATGAACCAGATTTTCTGAAAGGTATCCTAGTTACTTGTTTATTTAAATTGATTTTATATTTCTGTTGTGGTATTTGTTTTCTTTGATAAAATTGATATTGTAAAATATACAGTTCCTAAACAGTTTTCTTCTCAACTCAAACATGTTAAATTTGTAATTTCAATACATCTTATAGGTATTTTATGAATAAACGAGAGTAACTGAACTAGTTGTAGGAAATAGAATTAATTTTGCAGTAAGTCTACTTTTAGTAATTTTCAAAATTCCAAGGGCCACTGAGAATAAACATCTTCTTTCTTATTAATTTTGGAAATCGGTAGCTTCAGTTTAAGGAAAAATTATTGTTGAAATAAATTTCCCTTATAGTCAGATCTCGTTTAATACCAAAAAAGTCAACACCCTGTATCTCATTAACGACAGAACTTATCACACATGTTTATGATAACTTTTCGTCTTAAAATGACGAATGGCCCACAACAATATTGTAACATGCTGTTACGCTTGTTACGTTTTTCGTTTTCAAACTATTTTATGTGGCTCATTAGTCACTTCCTCCCAAATTTCTATTACAGTTCTAAACATGCCGTTTCCTTGTCGCATTAGCCACTCCAAAATAAAACATTCATTTTTATCAAATTCCCCTTCCATTTTTGTCTTTCGATATTCGAAATTTCAAATTGTCGATTGGAACGCTTTCTTGCTCTGCAGCCCTCTGATGCACTCAAGTTTAGCACTCAAGTTCATACTCAAGTTCAGCAATCAAGTCTAGTACTCAAGTCTCGTTCCTTTTCCTGTGCCGTTCCTGTTTTATCTGGAGTCATCGCCGCCACCGCTAAGAGCTGCAAACATCCTAGCCATTTAAGATAAGTTCCTTCGTCTTATCTTTAGCGTATATAAGTTAATTGTTACAATTTGGTATTCTCCACGTTTGGTTTTTTAGTATCCAATTTATGTTGAATTTTTAAATTTCAATAAATAATTATTGTTTTCATTCTTTGTATTGATTATTCAATAATTATTAAATTGGATAAACGGGTTCAGGAATAGATAATTTGATTTTTTTTTAGTTTTTAACGTTAATTTTTGCACCTTTTGCTTTTGTTTCGATTTAAAGCTGGTGGTGTCCAATTTAATATTAATTGTACCCCCCATCCCAGTGATAGCATATAAAATAATTTAATTGGTGCCGAATTCCACTCCCTGCGGTGGAGTGCTCTAGCCAGGGGCATTTAACATTACAATATTTCTGATTACTTTGGAAACACCCAGTATATAGTTTGAAAGTTATTGAAGAAAATGGAAGAAAATTGAGGCAAAAATTTTGAAAAAAATAGTTCATAGATTACAGGAATACATTAAAAATTAGAATTTAGAATTACCAAAATATTACAAAACATAATTTATATTTTAGCGCCATATGTGAAAACTTGTTCGATAAAAGATCCAAGAGACATTTTCATAAATTGCTCAACCCACGCTGTACAAGTTCTATTCAACGAAATTCCCAAAGGAGTTCCAGAAATAGGCTTGCAAGTTTTAGACCCACTGAAAGTACCAGTATTAAATGTAAGTATACTCCATTCCAAGATATTTCGTTTTAATTGTACACCTACATGATTGACTCAAGAGAAAAACCAACAGGAGGTAGCCGTTAATCCGATAACAATAGCACAGTATCGTATCGTATTCGTTTCTTCGAAAAGATAATGCCTTAATAGTATGATTATTTTACGACTGAAATGTTTGGCTGGTAAAATTCCTTTTTTTTTTTGTTAATATTTAAATTTTACTGACTACGGATCTGTTACTGTTTACAGTACATTGAAGGATATATAAAGTTTTATTATTAAATCCTTAAGATCAGATACCCAGTCAACGAAAGATTGTGAAATGTACTTTACTACCAGTTACAGTCTATTATACATAGTGTTACACTTCGGATTTTCAAAAATTGATGACATAAATTGTTTGTTAAGCAATGGAACATGGCAATCTACATAAAAAATATTGTGTTCTAATTTTTTTTTTCTGAACAATTTTGCAAGATCTAAGAATTTCAATTGTAGATTCCATTGAAAAAAACAAATAAAATAAATCATGTCAAGTCTAATAGGTTTTGTAATATATAAAGTAAACACAACCATGCGTAAAGAATTCGAATGTGGTCATTAACATAATCATCTTGTTTAAGAACATTATCACGACTACTCGACCTTAAATAAATAATTTTTATAAAATCGACAAAGACAAAGAAAAAAACTAAACATTGTATGGCAGAGACTCTACATGACAGTTCAAATAATACTCTCCTTTTTACAACTTTGTTTTTATAATTTCCCATATTTGGTACTTCAGCACTGAGTTAATCTTGACATGTTTTTCCCGTCTGACCTTTGCTACAAATCCATGTCTCATCTAAAACTTCATAATTTTTAAATCCAAATATACCTACCAAGAGTACCTTTTTGGTGTAAAATTGAATGATGTTTAAGTTCATTTGAAATTTTGATTAATAAACAAATTAATGGGATGTATCAGCTTCCAAAACACATTCGTATAAAATTTCATTACAATGTTGCCAGTAGTTTCGGCAAAATCGTAAATATTGTGTATACGTTTTTTTCCTCAACGACCTTTATCTTGAATACGGATGGCGTTACGAAAATTTGTTTACTAAGAAAACCCCATTTATTTTTCAGAGACCTTTTTTTTGAAACACCCTGTATGACTTGGTACCTTTTTTTACATAAACTATATCCTCTTGTATCGTACCGCAGGAAAAGCTCCATTACAAATTATTAGTTTGCTTAAACTTAAAACAATTTTATGTATCCAGTCAATAAAGGTTCTTTTGCTACGTTGTACGTCATCATTTTTTCTCGGAACCGCTCAGGAATTCTTTTTCTCTTTTTCTCTTTTTCTCTTTTTCTCTTTTTCTCTTTTTCTCTTTTTCTCTTTTTCTCTTTTTCTCTTTTTCACTTTTTCTTTTTTTCTCTTTTTCCCTTTTTCTCTTTTTCTCTTTTTCTCTTTTTCTCTTTTCTTTCTCTCTTCCTCTCTTTCTCTTTTCTCCTTTTCTCATTAAACAATTATGAGTAAAAAATATTTTTCAATTTTAGATTCTCCAAGGTGGAGGTGGACCAGTAACTGTAAACGCCTCATTAGAAAATGTAACTGTGCTAGGATTTGGAGCCACTAAAATTGTTTACAACAGTGTCGATCCGAAAACTTACGATTTTTACACGAAATTGTCTTTACCAAGGTTACGAATCGATGGAAATTACGAACTACTGGGAAAAATACTAGTGATACCTTTAAGAGGAAAAGGTAGCTGTTGGTTTGACGCCAGTAAGTATATTAAGCGAGAGGATAAAGTCTTAGGTATACTCAAGGTCAAGAAGAAGACGTATGGCCATTATTCTTCTAACAATCCCAGCGTGCCAGACTTGTTCTAAAGCCTTTTGGACATCTTCAGCAATCACCGAGCTTTAAAGCTTTGGTGACGATAGTGTGAAGTGCAGTGTATTCAGGACGAAACCCGAGCTACTGTTCTCCTAAATCGTTCTTCCAGTAGGAATTTTCAAGGGACACTTAGAAGGGAGAAAGGCCTACAATTTCCGGGATTTGCCCGGAATGACAACTGTTTGTGAAGTTTTCCATACATTAGGGAAGTATGCTGGAGAGACAGCTGAGTTAGACAGGGAGGAAGGTTTTTGAGAGCTTTTCTAGAAATTTTATCTGGACCAGAAGCTGTATTTTTGACTCTGGAGCAAACTGTTTGAATATATTTATTTTTCATATACTTTATGACCAAAGTTAATTACCCTTAATATATATACAGATTGCGAAAATCCCTTTCTTACGCTGCGACTTATACAAGTACGACAAGGAAAATATGAGCAAAACTACGTGAAAGAGAGAGAAGACTTGTTAGCCCAGCCTCTACCAAAACAGTTGGGCGTGTATTCAGTCCCCTCCTATTTATTTTAACTGTTGTGTTGCCAAATGTACTTATCTGTAAAAATTATTCCTAATTTTTGTCTATCGTTGTTTTAAAATTTTCAACGGCATTTCAAGCGGCAACAATGTTAAATACCGATAATTGTTAAATCGAAAGCAGTGTATGGATTTTATTTATTGCAGATTGTAATTTGTCCAAATTTTTTCTTGAACTCCATTATTTTATTCTTAATTGTGTTGATCTCACTTATTTTTCAAAAGTCAATATTACCAATCTCGATTTTCTCACACTAAATACACCGTTATCCGGTGTTAAAAGTCAAATGCAAAATAAGTTATTTATTACTTAGAAAGTACCAAACATTCTAAACTGGCAACGCTGCAGCAGAGACTGAGTAGGTTCACTGTGTTCAGTAGTTTCCCAACATGGAAGGAGTGAGGTTGTTAAATAAATAAAAAAATACACTCGTTATTACGTAACCTGTACATCTTAAAATTCATTTTTGTCAACTTGATCGTTTCTGACCAAGCTGACAATTAATTTCTAACTACAATAGGATATTATTTTAGCCATTGTATCTTGAAATTCCATTAATAAATTGAATTGAAAAAATAAAATAAGTAGGTACTTATTCTAAACATAAAATATGAACTTCTTGAAAGAATTAAACTAAAAATCCGTTCTAAAGGTAAGCATAATTTTAATGAATTAAGTGCTCAAATAAACCACCTTGCTGTGCCAGGCAATAACCAAATCTGTCATAAAGATTTGATCTCATATAAGATTATTTGGCGTAATGCTGGCACAAACGTGCTGTATTTTCACCCTCAATTCATTTAAATTATTAGCTCTTTCAAATTCATGTTGATGAATGCTACTTTTCAACAATCCCCAAAGAGAAAAATCATTTGGAGCTAGTTCAGGTGATCTTGGAGGCCATATAATTGTACCATCAGTACCAATAATTCTGTCGGGGAATGTAAACCTTAAAAATTCCATTACTATCCTTGAATTATGGACTGGACAACCATCTTGTTGAAACCAAATTCTGTCTTCTCTCTCTTTCACGTAGTTTTGCTCATATTTTCCTTGTCGTACTCGTATAAGTCGCAGCGTAAGAAAGGTATTTTCGCAATCTGTATATTATATATATATACTGTATAGATATGACAGATGATGAAGTTTTTTGACAATTATTTAAAAAAAGAAGATAAAGTCTAATTCATAATGTTAACGCATGTCAAATTTAGAATAAAACAACTGAAAAATTTAAATTTGAAAAGAAGGGTTATTGACGACCAAACGTGGGGCATTAAATACTACATTACAGACCTAGCTCGGCGGCCCGAGAGTTGATGCTTTCCGGCCGGAGGACAGAAAAATAGCATTAATAACAATAGTTTGTGGGGATTTTAATAGTGTAAAGAAAAATATTTTTTGAAAATTTTTATTATCTTGTAATCTATCTGGAGGTTATCCATAAAATCATTAAGTAAATAATATTCTAATATACTAGTTAAATAGAAAAGAAAGGAAAAAGCAATATAGACAAAACAGAAAATGATAATCAACCAATAAAATAAAATAGAAATGATAAGAAAAGAAGGAAAAATAGAAAAACATATTCAAGAGAAGACATCGGAAGAGATGGTTGACAAAAAAAACATAGAGAAGACAAGTTAATGAAAATCATGATTATGATGATGATGATGATGATGACAAATTGGAACAAATGGAAAACATTGTAACCTTACGGGGCGCCAATTTGTAACCGTACCCGTCGGTTGTTCGTGACTTGGGTACTAGAGTCAGATGCCGGCATGAGACTCTTCTCAAGGGTGGTTCTACTCCATGTTAGTGCTGCACTAGGTATGTCAGAGGTTGTCAGACTATAAGAAGCTTTAGGGCGCCACTACCTTTTAGACGTCGATGAAAGAGCAAAATGAATTTAAACAAAAAGCAAACTAAGGTGAAAAAGGTAGAAACACCTTGTAGAAATTAAAATATTAATTAAAAAGAAATTAAAAAATTACAATATCCCGGACACGATCCCTACGGCTCTTATAGCCGGGTGAATAAGAAATTAAAAAAAGAAATTAAAACATTAATTTTATTCTGCCAATGAATGGGACAAAATGATCGGTATGTAGCCTGTACTTTTTCTGGTACTTATCTTAAGTAAATATCTTCTCCGGGAAGAATGTGTAGAGAAGTGGACCTGGAGATATCTTGAAGGTGTCTTTGAGGGTGTCTTAAAAATCTAGCAGTTAATGGTATCCTAGCAGCTAATGGTATCCTAGTTCTCTACGGTATCTTAGTTATCAGCCGTATACTAGCTTTTAACGGTATCCTAACTCTCAGCCGTATACTAGCTTCTGTGCTTACCATAATTTAGATGCGAAAGGTATAAAAGCGATAAAAAATGGAGGTCTTTCCTCGAAGAGGAAAGGGTTTTCGCTCGTGGCGTTGAAAAAATGGAAGCGACGGTTGGCAGACGTCAATTGTCTTATGGTCAGGGTTGAAGATTGGGGTGGCTAATGAGACGACGAGCGGTAATTAGAGAAAGATTTGCGATATAAATTTGAAAGTCGAAACAGGTCGATAGACATGTTACAACATAATGAAACAAGGACAAGGTGAATTAAAAAATGATATGAAACAAGGACAAAGTAAATTGGAACAAGGATTAACCAAAACAGAAAAGAAATTACAGGAAATGGAGACAAGATTAGAAAATAAATTTGAAGAGGGTCAGAATAAGTTGGAGAGGAATGTAAAAATATGTTTTGAACCACAACCTGAGAAGAGTTAGTAGCTGGGGCACATGAAAAACTAAAAACTAAAACTAATTAATATTGATTAAATTAAATTCAATATAATACATACATAATACTTAATCCGTACCTGTGTTCACAAGTGTAGTGTAGACTTGTTTATGACGCAAAAAGTGTTAAATTATGGTGTTTAAAATTTTACTAATTTCCATTAAGGCATTTAATAATTATAAATAAAAAACCATTTTTAAATTCTAAATTTAGCGCCCTGTATTTCGTTAACGAAGGGTGTGAGGAATTTTTTTTTATTTAAAGTACTATAATTATTCTTAGTCTCTCTATCATCTTCCAAGTTTTTGGTACGAAGTCCTTGGTATAGTTCAGATCATGATTTTTTTTGTTGGTTCTTAATTTTTTCTGGTCTAAAACGTGACTAGATTATCCTCTCACGGTCAAACAGTTAATATGTTTTTTTTGACATTTTTCCGTTTAATTTTATTTTTATCAATAAATAACTATTCGATTTTAAATGCTTGTTTTATTATTATTTGTTTTTTTAGAGAACCTGGAAATCAACGTAAAAAGTGACGTTATTATGGAAAAACACGATGGTTTCGATTTTTTCAGAGTGAAGAAAGCCCACGTCAAATTTAGCATTGGTGGTTTAAAATTACACATGGGCAATCTATTCGACGGTATAAAAGCATTAGGTAAACATTTACTTGAATTAACTTTAAAAAAACAGACCAAAGTTAAATTTAGAAAATTTGTAAGAACTCGTACAAGGTACAAGGTCATTACTAATACAGGTCCAGAATATGCAGAATGAATTAGCAGCACTGAATATACACTAGTGGATAGTGCCCAAAAATCGGGGCTTGAGAATTGCGTTAATATCAGTTGTTCTTATTATGCATTATGCCGAAAATTTTTGGCTCCTTCACTTGTATAATATGAGCAATAATTTAGTTTAAACTGCGGGATATTCTTTAATTGATCAACTAATATTGATGGGATAGCATTTGGCGCAATTTTTTCAATTTCAGCTTCTCAGGTTCTCAAAACTTAGAAATCTTAAGGAAGGATAATTAAGGTGAAACTAATAACTCATTCATTTTAGGCGGAATTGTTTACGGTACCCCTGGAATGAGGAGCGAAAAAAAAACTGATACTCCTGAGGAAAATATCTCTTCTTTATTAATCCGTTGTATGACTATATTGTTTTTTTTCTATTGCAGAGGAGTCGACAAATGCATACTTGAACGCCAACTGGAGGCCTGTAGCTGAATCATTGAATCCAATTCTATCGAAAACTATAGAAGATATCATGTTGGATATTTTACAAAAAGTTTTCGATAACATACCAGCGAATTTTTTTATAGGAGACTTGGAACTTTAAAAATTAATTTTCTAAAAGAGAAATTTAAAATATTTATGATGGTTTTTAACTTATATACGATAGATCTCATTTTTGTATTCAAAATTTACCAAAATAAGTTGAAAACTATAATAATTATTTTAATTTTTCTTTGGTCTTCTTTATAGTTCTTTATTTTACACACCTTGTATGTACATATTATGGGCAGCCACTACGTACTTTTTTAGTAATAAACTTTTTTGTATTTATATCTTTTCAATTATTTAGTCTGTTAATTTTTCAATGTCATTTCTTAAAACAAATATTGTTTCCATGCTTCGTTTTTTCTTGTAGTTTTCATCACTCGGTGAATCATTTACAAAAGCGTTGCCAAATTTACAAAAGATTTCAGTAAAATGTAATCCGTTCTACTTAAATTTAGCGAATTATGACACAAATTTCAGCAGAAACTGAAATAGAAGTCGAAGTAAACAGATTGAAAACTTAAAAATAGCCTCACATGAATCACTCTAATTATTTTTTCGCATACCTATAATGTTTCATGATTCTTAAACTTCCAAATAAAAGAAGAAAATTGGAAATTTCAGCATGGAAAATCAAATAAATTTCAATTAGGTACAAAAAAAAATTCATATTTAAAAGTATAAATCGAAATATTTTAAAAACATGTAGTTTGTCAAAAATTAATGTTGGCAAAATATCAGAAAAGAGCATCGAACTTATTGAAGAAATAATAACTCACTTGCCACAGAGGTCTGGAAGGTCCTGGCATTTTGTTTTGGAAAATGTTTTAATCACTGTCACCTGGCACTACCGTCTAATAATCGGGAATACAATCCCAAAGTGAACTACGAAAATTTTAGGCCACACTCAGTTTTATATGTTCCATTTTTTCAGTAGCGTCGCGACGATTTTTAGAGTATCGCCCACTTCGTTTTGAACACAAGGAATTCCTTAGTCATCGTTTACGTTTTTGTTTTTATTTTATTTTCAGGTATTTTTTTGAGTGGGACGCGAATGTTCGAAATATATGGAAAAAATGGAGAATTTCGTTATTATTTTTTTTTCCAAAAATAACATGGCCTTATTTTCTAGTTTTAGGAAAAATTAAATAAACCGTGAATCTACGTCTTAATTGATGTTATATCAGCAAAAAAATAATATTTTTATTACAGACTTATACATGGTGTTTCATTATTAATTGGAAATATTACAACAACTGTCCGAGTTACAGAATATTTTATTTAAAAATATTAAAATTATTTGTCCGAGTACTTTAAAACTATTTGACATATTATTGTCATACCTACTTGGCGGGAAATGTAGGTACTAGGTTAGGTAAGGTTTGTAGTGAATGGGTCTATAAGGCCCTCCACTGCTACTCGTAAGAGTCTATTGTGGCTCATACCTATTCAGATTTCACCTAACAAATTCAGCTTCTTAACAAAACCAATTAGTTTGTTTGGTGAATGATATTTCAGGTCCGATGACGAGAGAGAGACCCTGCCAAACATCAGATACCTGATTCGAGCCGCGGCGTGGCAAGCACAAATTATATGCTCTGCTGTTAAATCATCTTCCAGACAGAGACAACAAGTCGGATCTTCTGACAGTCCAAGTCTTAGCATATGATGATTCAGATGACAATGGCCTATTAGACAACGTAGGTTATGCCTGCTATAGTCTAACATTAGTTTGGAGACATTCTTCGAAGGATGTATAAAAGCCTTTGAATGAACCAATCCTGGTATATTATGCCAGCAGTCTAAAGCTCTTTTTGCTGTCCAGGTATTTGGTGTTTGTTTGGCAAAGCTTATTGCGATGCCAATTGTAGGTTCTGGTCCGATAAAAACGCGTGCGGCTCCCTCCCTTGCAAGAGAGTCCGCCTTCTCATTGCCATCCATGCCAGAATGGCCAGGGATCCAGACCAGCGATACTCTATTTAGTTCTCCTATTGAGGAGAGTCTTTTTTGGCAGTCTAAAACCAGTTTCGACGTTACACGGTAAGAGCTAAGTGCTTTCAAAGCCGAAAATGTTTATTGATTTATGTGTGAGATTGGTTTGATCCAATCTCTCCATACATGAAGCAATGGCGTAAATTTTCTCCTGAAATATGACTGCGTAGGATCCTAGAGAGGTTAAAATTTCTGCCCTGGGTCTGCACCCGTATACACCTGCACCAGAGCCTGAGGGTGTTTTTGATCCATCTGTGTACCAACAGCTGTCTGATCTTAATAAATCATCCTTACGGAGGACTCATTTGTCTCTATTTGGAATTACGACGGTATAAGGAAGGTCGTAGTTTACTGATGGAGGCATTATGTCAGAGGTCATTCCAAGAATACTGTGTCCACTAGCATTCTGCTTTGCTCTGTATAAGCTTGTTTTGTGCATTTAGAAATATGCGCAATTCTATATGTTGTCCATCTAGTCTCCCTTTCCAGAAATATATGGAGGAGGTAGGTCTAGAAGGAATTTCATGGCTGCTGACGGTGTGGTGTGGTGTGGCACCAGTAATTGCCAGACAAGCCTGTCTCTGTATGCCAGAGAGCTTTGCTTGGGCCGATCGCTGTAAAGCTTTTGACCACCAAGCAATAGCTCCATATATGATCATTGGTATAACAATCGTCACATATATCCAATGGATTTGTTTGTGTCCCAAGGCCCAAGATTTTCCACAGATCCTGCGACATGTCCACAAGGTTAGTCTGGCCTTATGGATAACTTTTTCCAAGTGAGCGTTCCATGTAAGTTTTGTATCTAGGATAATCCCCAAATATTTTACTTCCGCTGCAAATGGAATAACCTCACCATTGTAGGAAAGTGGTGGAAGATCCTCCAATTTCCTTTTTCTAGTGAAGGGGACTATTACAGATTTACCAGGGTTAACAGACATCTGTTCCCTCTGGCACCAAGTGTGGACATCGTCCAACGTCTTTTGGAGGATATTATATGCTACCCTTCCTGACTTGGTTCTTGCCAGGATGACAAGGTCGTCTGCATACGCTTGCAGTTCTACCCCTCTTCTTCCGAGAGCGCTAAGCAAGTCATCCATCAAGAGTGACCAAAGTAGGGGAGATAATACTCCGCCTTGTGGGCAGCCCCTGGAAACCTTATATCTAATGGACTCATCCTGAAGAGAAGTAGTGGCTGTTCTATTAGTGAGCATGGCATATATCCAGCCGGTAATGGTTGGTTTAATGCCCTTTTCAGCCAAAGCTGAACCAATGGAGGTCGGTAGGGCATTTTTAAAAGCTCCTTCGATGTCAAGAAATATGGCCACCGCAATCTCCTTGTTGTTAAGGGATTGTGTGATTTTCTCAAATAGGTTGTGTAACGTTAAATCTGGCGATTAGCCAGTTTGATAAGCGTATTGGTGGGTACTCAGGGGGAAGTTATATAAAGCTACCCGCCTGATGTAGTAATCCAGTACTCTTTGAAGTCCTTTAAGCAGGAAACTGATTTAGGGTGTGGGTCTGTGCGGCCCACTTTTGGTATGTAAACCACCCTAGCCGCCAACCAACTGGGTGGTATGTAATTCTACGCCAGACTAGCTCTATGCAGTTTAATGAGGACGGGTAAAAGTAATTCCAGTCCGTTTTGCAGCAGAGCTGGAAACATACCATCCTCACCGGGAGATTTGAAGGGTTGAAATGATTTTATTGCCCATTCAATTGCCGGTACTGTGATAACTTCCTTGGCGACCTCCCAATCGATCTTTTTCGATTGGGAGTGGTCGATAGTTTTCCAGAGTCAAACTTCCAGGAAAGTGATTTTTAATTAAAAGCTTCCGTTTCTTTTCTAGAGGTCGTGAAAGTGCCATTAGGTCGCTTTAACGACCCTATCTCAGCAATCGATTCTTTAAAGAGGATCTTGTGAATTCTAGTACTGCGAGGTATATCAGAAATACTCTCACAGAACTTCTTCCAAGACTCCCGCTTCGCCTCTCTAATTTCTTTGTTGTAATTTGTTGGAGCAGTTCTATAAGGCTCCCAATTGCCTGACTCTTTAGCTCGGTTAAATAGTCGTCGAACTTCTTTTCTTCGCTTTTCTAGGCATTTGTTCCACCAAGTATAGTTGCGATTATCTCTTTTTGTCTTGAGTGGACAGTTTTCATGATACGAGGAGATCACTGCTTCACGAAGTTTTTCCACTGCAGCATCTATACCATCACAACTGTTAATTGTAGTTAAACCGTCCTCAATGTACAGCTGGAGTGACCACTAGCACTGCCGAGCGATCTTTCTCCACCTTACGCCGATTAGAGTAATATCTTCGCAACAGGATGACAGAATAGCGTTTGAATTGATTGGCTTTGGGAGACTAGGGAGGGTTGATACATTTTTTACAAAAATGTTGATGAAAAATTTGTAATTTACATTTACCAATCCATTTATGTCAGAGCTCAATTTAAGGACCTTGCTTATGAATTTGGCAATAATAAATTACTGAAAATTGAAATTTTAACCTTGATTGTGAATTTTTGAAATTGTCAATGCAAAGTGTCTCAAACCTCCCTATACATGGGAGGCTTGATACAATAAAGGGGAGGTTTGATTTAATCAGAAATTAGGTATAAGCAATAATAGAAACGCAAACACTACCTAATCGATACATAATTCGCAAGTAAACATTTTTATGTTTCAGTTAACACCTGTACATGCCGAATGGCACCATTTTAGACATTGTTGGCAACGAATCCATTCTACTTGAGAACCAGAGGTTGAAAATAACGAATTGCAGTAGATGCAAGCGGCATCCTCATCGTCATCTGAAACAGAATATGGATTTTTCTCGTTTTCGACCTCAGGGTCCGAGTCTTCGCACACACCTCTTTTCGTTTTTATATTTCTATCCAATACTTTTCTTTTTAGGTGGGATCCACTACAGCCTGCATTGTGTTGTTCAAAATGATCAGTTTTTTGAGTTTCACCATTTATTTTCCATTTGACCTATTGAATTTTCGTTTACATCAATTTTTTTTCTTCCCTCATATTATATTCGGCCTCAATGGCGTCTTTTTCCGGGGTATCGGTTAAGATTCGGGTCCGACCAGGCTTTCGGCCTCTCTTTTTCCTTCGTGGCAGTGCCTTGGGATAAGGACGAACTTCTTCAGGACTCTTAAATAAAGCAGATGTGGTGTTTGATATAGTGGTGATATTTTCAGGGTTTTGGCCCACTTCCTGTACGGTCTGTTTGTAACTTCAGCTCCTGCGAAATCGAGATCTTCAAATAAATGTAGGTTGAAAGGATAAATTCCAATGGTGGAAAATCCTTTGGTTATATTTGAGTACGCTCTGACATAAGCCAATCCAACTAATTCTGGTATAATTTTTAATGAAATTGTTTGTCCTGGATGACTGACCATCCATACGTCTGATTGTTCATTATAATATCTCTTAAATGGCCAAAAAACCGATACGTCTAGTGGTTGTAATCGGAGGCTCGTGTGAGGTGGTAAGGTTAACAAATGGATGCCGTTTAACATACACACGTTTAAGGCTTTGAGTGAAATGTGGCTATCGTGATTATCAAGGACCAATATGCATTTGTTTTCTTGCGAACATTTTGCGTGTCATCCAACCGCTTTCATGTGTCACAGCCATGGAACCTGGAGAAGCACCTTGGATCATGTAATCCTGCATTCTCACCCGTGGAAATATAAAAACTGAATTTCCCAATGCATTTATAGTACAACAAACTGTTACCAGTGTCTCACGTTCTGCAGAAGTTGTTTTCGAAATTTGCTTTTGCCCTATACGAGCAATGATCTTTTGAGGTTTGTGGGCAGTAGTCACTCCAGTTTCATCCAAGTTATATATGGATTCTGGACCAAAAGGTTCCCGTTCCATTAGATTGCGCAAATTTTTGTAAAATTCTTGCACATTATGTCGATAGAACGCTGTCGCTCTGCCCAAGCTCCTGGCTTCAGGACTTCTCAATGACAGTTGGGGATGACGTGTCATAAAACCTTTTAGCCAGTCGTAGGAAGGAAGCACACAGTTTTCTGGTAGTTTTTTATTGTTTTCTTGTCCAAACGCAAAATTCCTTGTTTGCTTAGGCGTAAGACCATAGTGAAGGTATGCAGAAGTGAGCAAGTATTCTATCAAAAGCGATTTTTCGTGAGTCGAAAAAATTTGTGAAGTGACAAAGTTTGGTTGAAAGGTGATACCTCTATCCTCCTGGTATTTTGAAACATACCTCCTCAATGTCATTTTGTCAACATTGTACTCTCTGGCTGCAGCCCTTAGTGCTTTATTTTCATTCACTACTTCAAGCACTGCTCTTAAATCATCTGGGGAATACTTCGTCCGACCTTTGGATTTCCACTTAAACGGCATCTATAACAATGTACCCAATTAACCTTAATAATTGCCGTGAAAATTTCATAAATTATTATGAATGATAAAATAAAAAAATAGAACATATTTACATTCATTTCATATAGGGAGGTTTGATATGCGTATCAACCCTCCCGACGTAAACTGTACAGTTGATCCGGTGAATCTTTTCCCATGCGTCATCATTCATATACAAACGCAATAAATCAATACATTAAGTAACACGTAGGTCGTAGATTGATGGTTTAATTAGGATGTGGCTAAAATGACGGTGAACGTTATTTATTATTGTATTGAAGCTGGTGTAATAGATATTTGAAAATATTTTACAGCCATTTAGCAATATGCTACCTAATCATTTAGTTTGAAAAAACTGTTAGTATACCAGAGTTTTATGGGGCTATTCTGCAAACTTGCTTTTAAGCAAATTTACTTGCATAAGAGTTAGTATTAATAACAACTTCCTCAGTAAAAACTTTGCAAATCAGTATTGCCCTGTTAGGGTTATGGCTGGCAACCATTACTATTGGGCCGTCCCACCCATACAGTTCAACAATGAAAAATAAAAATCTTTTGGGTTGTAAAATTAAATAATTAATATTTTAAATATGTATATTTAAGACTCATATATATATACAATAGATTTTATTTAATTTTCCTCATAGTCAGAATCACAGCTATCACCAGTATTTATATCTATTGTAATTGGTTGAATGCTAATATCAACTATATTCTGCTCTCGGGCATACCACTTTTGAATAATTTCATGGGTATGCCTAACACATTTTTCCCAAATTTTTTGATTACATTGTCCCACTGCCTCTTTCCACATATTTATAACAGAACTATCTGAATACCCATCTTTACCAATATATTTATTATAATATGACTTGCATTTTGCCCAAATTAATTCAATAGCGTTGAATTCATAATGATATGGTGGTAGTCTCAGCACTTCATGACCATGTTCTCGTAGTAACTCATCAATTATATACACGTTTTCTTTTCTATTCATTTTTGCAATTTGTAGCAATTCAGGTTTCGTAAGTTTTGTATCAACCTTAATGTTGTTTGTTATCAACCATGTAACAATCTCATTTTTTTTCGAATTAGTAGAAGGTTGCTTTTCTAAAAGAACACTATGATATGGAGCATTATCCATAACAATAAGAGATGGCTCTTCTAAGTGGGGAATTAATTGAGTACTTATCCATTTCATAAATATTTCATTGTTCATTTCTCCATGGTAATCAGCTACTTTAGATTTTGAACAGAATAATAAACTTGCTTCAGAGACAAATCCTTTGGTAGAACCAGCATGGACAATTATAAAACGTTTACCATCATAACCATCTGGTTTACGTACACTTTTAGTGCTGTTGTCCTGCCAAGATTTTGTTTTATTTCCCTTCGAATAGATCCATGTTTCATCCAAAAATACAAGTTCTCTTGGGTGAGTACTTGAAAGGTTTTCCATATATTTACGCAGAAAATTGGCTCTCAAGGCTGCAATACTGGTCCGCTCCATTAAAGCTCTCCGATTGTCATCTTTGTTATATTTGAATCCCAATGTTTTTAACAAAGTGCTCAGAAATGTTTTGCCAATAGATACAATTTCGCTTTCCCTCAATTTACAATTTAAGGTAGTCAAGTAACATGCTTCTCTAAAACAAAAACAAAAATTATAGTACAGATTCAATTTGAACAAATACTATATTTTTAATGATATTATGTTTGTTCATTTCATTAATGTTTTAACCTTGACTATTCAAAAATAAGGTAAATTCAATAGTTGAATTAAATTGTAATGTAGTTACAAAACTACTAAAATCTATATAAATACCTTCCTAAATTTTTCTTGAATATACCATGATTTGAATACTCATTACAAAATACCTACACCTACATTTTACCAAAAAATTCTAATTAAATAGTTTGATATTTACTCTGATGGTACATATCATATAATGTGTTCCGTACTGCCATCTTAGCTCCCTCAGGTAGATCAGTTGTTTTAGTTTTAGAACGAGTTCTGCTTTTGCCTGGGCTTGAAAGAATTGGATTCTTTTCTTTTCTTTTATTTTAGAGCATATACTGTTCGTCGAGATATTTTCAAAGCAGCAGCTACCCTCTAACATAAAAAAATTGATTAATAATAAGTATATTGCTAAACAAGCATGCACTTAAATTTACTTAATTACAGTTAACTGTAAATAATTGTCATATTGAATTTACTGTTTGGACCCTTACTTTGTGGAATCTACTCATATTAGTGTTATAAATGAAACTAACTGTTAACAGTTAGTTTCATTTATAACACTAATTGTCATATTAGTAAAGAATGATATATAGACGTCAAAAAATAATAGTTCAATACCAACCCTGTTTACTTTAGAAGTGTAATTCAATGTCTGTCGGGGCATATAGCTCGAGAAGTAGTTGTTGCTTCTTAGTAGACGGTCTGCTCTTTGGAAATTAATTTTTCTAATTTTGTAAAGCGTTTAATAGTATTGAACTATTATTTTTTGACGTCTATGCACTTAAATATTTATGTTACCTCTTGAAGACATGAAAGTGGTTCCAAAGGTCCTCCATTTCTTTTTTCTAACTCAAAATACTCCAAAACATTCAGGACCAGCTCCTGTGCTTGCGAATTCAACGTTTTTCCAGGCATATTCTAAAAATAAAAACCATTCAAAAATAGTTCTGGTCTTTCGGAAAATGAGGTCAATATTTTCTACATTGGTGGCAGCAAAATATGTTTCATATATTTCAGTTTGATGGAGTTCTATCCAGAATCATAATGAAATGTCAATTTAAGGTTAGTTTTCATTACGAAGTAAATAAATAAAAAGTAGATAAATAATATTTACTTACCACAATAATTCGAACACTCAGGTATAAGTTAGTCGTTATAACAACTGTTTTTGAAATAAATGTATATGCAGGGGGCAAAAAAATGGATAAAAATGTAAAATAAAAATGTAAACAAAGTCTTTGGTCTGTCAATATACAAATTCGCGGTTAAACCACAGAACTTCTGTTGTGTGGGTTACACCTAATCACCCACATTCATCATATGGCTATCTCTGTCTGTTATATTATGTTGTAATGGAACAAACGGTTTCATTTCGGGGGTTTAGATTCTGTGAGTAGAAAAGAGACGTACTACAAAAAGTAGTATGTGAATAATTTCATACATGGGAAAAGATTCACCTGACCAACTGTATCAAACCTCCCAGGACGACAAATATATGAAATATTTGAGATTAAAGTATCACGACATTCGATTAAAGATCTATAGAAAATGGGCTTGAAGCATAATGTAATCAATTTTGTTAGTTGTTGATATTAAATAGATAAAGGCTTACGTTTGTTAAACGAAAACTTGAATCGAATTGGTACAAAACACAGTTTAACCTCGAAAACTTTCAAACAACACGCGATCGTTGCTGGACTTTATCAGACACTGTTGTTAAGGTTTCAATACTACCGGTCGGCACTGCACTTCCTTAAAGAACCGAGGCGGGAAATTTGAACGTGTATCAAGCCTCCCCTCGTATCAAACCTCCCCAGTCTCCCCTAATGCATATCCATCAAGAAGTTGCGGCAAAAATGAACGCTAATGAAGTGCTGGACATGTTTAGCAGGAAAAATAAAAGAAAACTGACTTTGAACTTTTCCTTGAAGTTTGATACTTCAAGTTTATTTCTAACAGTTATATTTTTTTGCCCGTCCGTCCCTTGTGTCCCTCCCAGAAAAAAATCCTGGATCCTCCCTTGGTAGCAGACAAGAGGCACGTACCACGAATCTGACCCGACGGCTCCAAACAACTTTAATTCGACTATCTAAATAACTTAATAATTTTCCAAATAAAAATGTATTTAGGTATAAAAATACTCTACACTAACAATAATACGATTTTTAATTCCAACTCTGTACAGGTAGCGTGGCCGAGCGGTCTAAGGCGCTGGTTTAAGGCACCAGTCTCTTCGGAGGCGTGGGTTCGAATCCCACCGCTGCCAAAAATTTTTGTTTTATCCTTTCAAACAACTATTATGAAATAATTTTTATCATAATAATTGATCGTACAGTTCAAACCAAAGCTCTTTCAATACTTAAAAATAATTCCATATTAAAAATATTTAGTTGTATTATAAATTCTATATTTTTGGTCGCCCTCTGTAAAGAATTCTGATACTACTTTGAAATATGGTAAGAATGCGGGAAAAGGAATGTATAGACTTCGTTCGGCCCGCCCAACATCAGGCGAGCATAAAGTCGAGGAGGTGATTGGAATGTTCAATGCAGTTCCAGCGACGACTATTAATAGACATTTTAAAATATTTATACAGAGTACTTCGAAAGCTTCCCCTTTTTAAAATAAATAGGGTTGGGTAAATCCAATTAGTATCGATTGAAAAGGACTAAAAAGCAATAAATTACGACAGTAGCAGTGACTATATGGTTTATAAAAATAAATTTTTTTCAGATCCATCACAAGCGAATCAGTCGGGGGGACCAACAGGTATTTTTATTTAAAAAAAAGATACAAAAAAATGTGAATAAATAAATATAAATATAGACAGAGTGTCCAGAAACTCTCCTGCCAAATGGAAACTACAGTTACTAGAGGTGATGTTAAGTCGATTTAGCCCAAATTACCTTAATCCGAAAATGCTTCCTAAGGGAGGTACAGCCCTTTGAAGAAGACGTCCTCATATGAGTTTTCTTCAAATTATTCAAAAATACCGTTACTTAAAATATTCAAACTTGGTATAATCAATCAACAGTTACAATCCAGTCCTTCGCTGTAAATAAATTTTTTTAAGATCCATCACAAGCGTGTCAGTCGGAGGGACCAACAGGTATTTTTATTAAAAAAAATTTATTTTCAAGTTTTTTATGTATCCGACACCGAATTTGGAAAATTCAAGATAATTTTCATAAAAAATGTTCTCTTCTTTCAAATCGATATCATGAACCGTTTTCGAGAAAAATAAATTTAAACTTTTTGTGTTTCTTACATAAAATCATGTTGGATTATAAAATTGTATTTGTAATATCAAGTTGGCTTTGAAAAATCAACAAATTGTACAGATACTGGTAACAAAAGTCGTAAGTATTAAGTTGCTTACATTGTTTTGGAAATTTTATATTAATTTTATTTCGTGAGGGAATAAAACAACAATCAACATTAAAAAAAAACAAAGTTAGAGATAATTACCAACAGAAATAAGAGAATTAATTTTACAACAGATGCTCTACATGACGATCGATTGTCTCAATACACAAATTTGCTCTTTTCTCTAATGATCGTCTAATTTTTGCAAAAATTCCTGCATTATTTCTAATTTCATTACAAGCGTTTTGAATTCTTTGCCACAGCTGATTACGGGTTTCTATTGGAACAGCATAGACTAATAATTTTAAATAACCCCAAATACAAAAATCACAGGGGTTTAAATCTGGAGATCTTGGGGGCCAATTAACTGGACCACCTCTTCCAATCCATTTATCGTGATAGTTATTGTCGAGATATTGACGAACCTCTCTACCGAAATGAGCTGGGCAGCCGTCGTGCATGAACCATAAATTATTTCGAATCATCAGGGGAACCTCATCTATTAAATCAGGTAAAACATTTTGTAGGAAATTAAGATATTCTTGTCCTGTTAAACGGCTAGGAAGCTCTACGGGTCCCAGAAGCTGATTACCGATTACACCTATCCAAACATTTATACTAAATCTTTGCTGGTGCTTTTTATCTACTGTTGCATGAGGATTATCACCAATGTAGCCATAACGATGTGCATTATGTAAATTAAAAATTCCGTCTCTGGTAAACGTAGATTCAACGCAAAATAAAATATTGGAAAAGAAATTAGGATCCTGATTTTTTTTGTTCCGCAACCAGTTTGGAAAATCTATGCTGGCAGGGAAATCAACATCTACCATGGCATGAACTTTTTGAAAATGGAAAGGATGAAGGTTTTCTTTATGAATTATGTTCCATATGGAAGACTTGGAAATGCCAGGATACATAGCAGCGAGTCTTCTGGTGCTAACCTCAGGATTATTTTCGATTTCAATCAAAATATCGTCTTCGTATTCCATTGTCACATCAGGTCGTCTACCAGTTTCAGTATTTTTAGGTATAATACTGAGCCACTTTCTCTTAATCTTTGGTGTACGGCTACAAATGTTGCGCGAGCAGGATGCCTTCTCTGTTTGGAAATTTTTCCGCATATCTTCGCTCTGCTGCACGAGCGTTACTTTGTACTTCCCCATAAACTAAATGCATATCAGCATATTCTTCATTCGAAAAATAAACCATTTTGATCAAATTAACTATTATTTTTTACCTTTCACGCACAATAACAATAATAACTGTTTAGAATCAAAATAATTTGACACATTGTCAGATTTTGTTGATTTTTCAAAGCCAACTTGATATTACAGATACAATTTTATAATCCAACATGATTTTATGTAAGAAACACAAAAAGTTTAAATTTATTTTTCTCGAAAACGGTTCATGATATCGATTTGAAAGAAGAGAACATTTTTTATGAAAATCATCTTGAATTTTCCAAATTCGGTGTCGAATACATAAAAAACTTGAAAATAAATTTTTTTTAATGAAAATACCTGTTGGTCCCCCCGACTGACACGCTTGTGTTCGATCTGAAAAAAATTTATTCACAGCGAACGACTGGTTTGTAACTGTTTATTGATTATACCAAGTTTGAATATTTTAAGTAACGGTATTTTTGAATAATTTGAAGAAAACTCATATGAGGACGTCTTCTTCAAAGGGCTGTAGCTCCCTTAGGAAGCATTTTCGGATTAAGGTAATTTGAGCTAAATCGACTTAACATCTCCTCTAGTAACTGTAGTTTCCGTTTGGCAGGAGAGTTTCTGGACACTCTGTCTATATTTATATTTATATATTCACATTTTTTTGTATCTTTTTTTTTATATTCCGTTTATATATTATATCTTATATTTTCCTTTTCTTATATTTCCGATTGATTACATTCAATTACGACCAAAATTGAGTTACAGCGAAAAAACGCAAAATTACCTTCTCCCGCCCCTCCCTATTTTAGGTTAAGGTCTATGTATACGACAACTTAGAAATAAGCTCTCCTTGACACCCCCAACAAAAGCTTTAAAAAAATCTCGCGTCTTCGTTCACTTTCCCAAAATCGCTTTTTTTGTATAAGATGACTGGCCTATATATGGTTATAGCATTTTAATCTTGATATATTTCATTTAAATTCGATCTAAGATAGAGTACAGAATAGAGTCACTGACGCGAAAACGAAATTCCAATCGGAAACGATAGATATTTTTTTCGGCGTATGTATTGATTTTACGAGGTATTCGCTATGAAATATCGCAAGTTATTGGAAATATTGAGAGCGTAACGGTTATCTCCTCGCGTTTCTGTCGCCCTACTCATCCAAATCAAAATCTATTTCTCCAGTGATTGGATATAGGCCATTGATCTTCGATTGGTTTCGGTTCAAGAAGGATAGGAAGGAGTTGATAATAATTTCATTGGAACGTATTGGATGTAATTCATAAACATACCACGGCAAATACCAGAGGCGTATTGGGACAATTTGTACTAAAAAAAAATTCTTCGAGGTGCTCAAATAAAATATTATTACCTAATAATAGGGTTTCACCCGTTTCATCTCGTCTTGCAACCAGTTGTAGATATTTCGTATTCATAAAACTGAAGGATATCCTTATAAGTATAAGGTAGAAGTATAAGGTCTTGAGTTGAAGAAAAAGGTAGGAGTATAAGCATTTCCTTTTTTTTTGGTATTGATAATGATTACCTTTTATACTTGCAAGAATATCCCAAACACCAAAAATAAAAGCTAGAAAGGATGAGGCTATTAGAAATGTTACCAGGAAGTACGAGGAGACATTTGGTAAAGCACTGGATGCGAAAGGCTTTTTAAATAAATAAACAACATGAAAGGAAGGTTGAAGAAAAAAACTGTTGGAATGGGAGAAAAAGTTATTGAAGGCTATGGAAGGCGACAGTAATCCTACAATTGGAAGAAACGTAGAAGCACTGCAAATTGGTATTGAAGATGGATCTACTCAGCTTAGAGTGAGTGAAGCTTCTACTACGCGAGAAGAGACTGAATCAGCCATCAAACCATAATCTAGTAGTGTCAAAGCTGTCGAATCTCTTCAGCCAACAAGAAATAATAAACAGCAACTGAAAAGTACGAAACAAATGAAACAAAAGGACTCACAACCAAAGAGTTTCAGCGGCTAGTTCTTTTAGAGCAGAATTCCGTGACCCGAAAAGGAAGGATGTATCTCTCTACAATCGCCTCTTAAAAGGTGCTCTGCGGGAAACAGAGCAGGGTAATAATGAGGAAATGGAAAGGTACACAGTATCTATTCAAAACAAAATAGACATTGCCTATAAGGAATCCTGTCCGATGAGGATGGTCCAGACAGATGGCAAAACCAATACTTGGTGGTGCCCTGATCTAGACAGCGAGAACGACCTTTAACAAGGCAGAACGAACAAAACTCAAAGAGGACTGGGGAGTATATACCAAGCCAACCTCAAAGAGTTCACAAAAGTCTGCAGACAAAAACAAAGAGCAGCCTGGAGAGCCTACTGTGAGGCAGTCGAAGACTTCCCACAAGTTTCTACGCTACAGAAGGCACTCTCAAACGACCACCATAAGAGGATCAGCATCCTGAGGAGGGAAAATGGCGACAAAGCTGCCAACCTCCAAGAGAGCGATGAGATTCTTATGCAAACTCATCTCCCAGGATCTGTCTTTCCTGGAACGACGAACTGGGTGGAAGTACCAACAACACCCTCACAATACGACCGGCAGTTTGCTAGTGCAGTAATTGATGAGGACAAGATAAGGTGGGCCATTTCGGGCTTCTCTCCTTTTAAGTCACCAGGACCTGACGGTACAAGACCAGCCCTACTTCAGTGGGGAATGGATATCCTTATGCCGCACCTGGTTGGAATATTCAGAGCCTCTTTAGCTCCGAGGTATATTCCCAAAAAGTGGAGTGAAGTACGAGTGGTATTTATACCCAAACTAGGAAGGATGGACTACACCTTACCAAAAGCATTCTGACCTATTAGCCTCACATCGTTCTTTTTAAAAACAATGGAGAGGCTATGTGACAGGTATATAAGAGGTGAAATGCTAGTTCACAACCCACTTCATCCAAATCAGCATGCATATACTCCGGGAAGGTCCACTGATTCGGCCCTTCACCAAGTGGTTGGCAGAATCGAAAGATCATTGGACAATAATCCACCCTGGGTGTATTCATAGATATTGAGGGAGCGTTTGATAAAACAACCTTCCCAACAATTACCCAGAAACTTAACTCCAGGAATGTACCCCTGGTAGTGGGAGAATGGATACTCAAAACGTTCTCTAGTAGAGCAATAAGTATCAATGTAGAAGACATCATAGTGAGAGGGCTGGTCATGAGGGGATGCCCCCAGGGAGGGGTCTTATCACCCCTTCTTTGGAACCTCAACAATAATGGATTCTACACAATCGCATGCGCAGATGACATAGTTATCTTGCAGACCGGAAAATTTGTGAACACACTGTGCGATAGAGCGCAGGATGGGCTCAAATTAATAGAAACATGTTGTAAGGAACACTCACTGTCGATCAATCCCAAAAAGACTGAGAATGTCCTTTTCACCAGGAAAAGAGGATTATTGGGCTTAAAACTCCCCGAAATCTTCAATAGCAAATTAAACTTCTCTGAAGAGGTGAAATACCTTGGTATTACCCTCGACAAGAAGCTAACATGAAACTCCCACCTACAGAGCAGAGCAAAAAGAGCATATGTGGCTTATGAGCAATGTCGGAGGACAGTAGGACGCACATGGGGTCTTTCATCCCGTGTGGTCACCTGGATCTACACTGCTATCATATGCTAACGTACGGAGCCATTGCATGGGGACCGAAGGTTCTACAAGCAACGGCCATCCAAAAATTATATCAAATACAGCGAATGGCTTGTTTAAACATCACAGGAGCCATGAGAACAACACCAACCGTGGCAATGGAATTAATTACTGGTCTGACACCTCTGGTCTTGTACGTCAAAGAGGTTGCGTTAATGGCCATGTTACTTTTGCGCACGGCTGGTGTAAACCCCGAAGTAGGAGTGGGTCAATTGAGGCTAAGACTATGGCGCTCACTGCGCTACCTCTGCTGCAGGCGGCCAATGATGCAATTGAGCCCAAGTTTGTGTTTAATAAACCCTACAAAATACAAATAAAACAGAACACAGAGTCAGATGCTGCAAATGCAATACGCATATATACAGACGGCTCAAACCCCAAAGAAGGCTCAGGATGTGGAGTTTACTCCAGATCACTTAGACTAAGAATTAAGTGGGGAATGGGAAAAAATACCAGCGTGGTTCAAACAGAACTGGCTGGTATCTCAATTTCCACAAAAGAACTAACCAGAAAAGGAATTTCTGGCAAAAACATAACAATCTGCACTGACAGCAGACAATCCCTATTAGCCTTAAGCAGACGACGTGTTACATCATGCCTAGTATTAAAGTGCCACCAAGATTTAGCTAACGCCTCGGTAGATAACAATATTATCCTGAGTTGGGTTAAAGGGCACGACAGGAGTAAAGGTAATCGCAATGCCGATTCTTTAGCCAGGGAAGCGGCTGGTCTAATAATTTTAGGACCCAGTGACACCTACGGCCTGACGACTTCGACAGTTGCGGAACTAGCCAAGCGTTACACCCATGCTCAATCCCTAATGAGATGGGATGGAATCAGAGGATGCAGTCTTGCCAGGATCACCTTGGGCGACCCTGGGAAGCTGGCGCCAAAGAAATATTTGGCGATGACCAGGAAAAACCTACGCTTAACAGTAGAAACACCTCCATACTTCATGGAAAAAATACCTTCAAACAAAAACACAAGAAGATAAGGAAATATATATAAAAAGAAACATAGTCAAGGAAGCGGTTAAGAAAGCGAAAAGGGACTCCTGGAAAGAATTTGGAAGGGAGATGTCAGAGACACATGCATCAGATAATAGAAAATTTTGGACATTAATAAAAAGACTACGAGGAAGTAGAGGAAAGATATAAGAGCAATAAAAAATAAAAATAACGAACTGGAGACCGAAATAAATCAAATTCCAAAGACTTGGAAAGAACACTTTGAAGGAAAATTTAGTAATAGGTCGAAGAAGAAAACATCAAATATAGTTGAAGAGGAATGGAATGAACATGAATACCATGCATTCCGAAGAGAAGAAATGGAAGTGGCTATAAAGAAACTTAAAATAGGAAAAGCCAGTGGGGAGGATGCAGTAGCGCCAGAGATGATAAAATGGTTAGGAAAAGAATGGCTGTGTCTCATATGCAGGATCAGACACTGTGCAAAAATTATAGACCAATATGTTTAGCCCAAACCAGCTTTAAAATATATACGAGAATAATAGAGATCCGATTAAGACGTTATATAGAAGAAAAATTAGAAGAGGAACAAGCAGCTTTTAGACCAAGACGACAAGCGAATGACAATATATACATTTTAAGAAGGCTAATTGATAATACAATAGAAGCGGGAGAAGAAATGTATTTAACATTTATAGACTTGAAGGCAGCTTTTGACACAGTGGAAATAGAAAAAATTTGGGAGGTATTTGAACACTTAGAAGTACCGAAAGCTCTAATTAATATAATTAAAAGCATATACGAGACTGTCAAAGTAAGAGTGCAGATAGGAGGTCAAAGAACGGAAGAGTTTTTAATGAAAAAAGGTGATAGCTTAAGCCCACTATTGTTTGTCCTTATTATGGACAAAATAGTGAAGGAAATAAAAAGACAAGGAGGAAATCTGGACATGATAATAGGGTACAGAAACATGGTGCCGTTCAGATTAAGTAATCTACTGTATGCAGACGATATTGTACTCATAGCAAAATCAAAAAATAAAATACAGAAACTAATCAACTTATTTGCAAGAGATATAGAAAATATGAAAATGACAATAAATTCAGAAAAAAACAAAGGAACTGAAATGTAATCACAAAACATTAGAAGAGTAACAACTTATAATTACCAAGGAAGTATCATAACAGAAGAAGGGAAAATAGATGCAGAAGACACAAAGCTGGAAATCTACAACAAAATTACAGTACCAACTATAACTTATGCTAGTGAGAACTGGGTTCTGCAGAAAAAGCAGGAAACAAAATAAACGCAATGGAAATGAAACATTTAAGGAAAATAGCAGGTAAAACAAAATGGGACAAAGTAAGGAACGAAGAAATCAGAAGCATGACAAATCAAGAACCAATAATATCAAAGATTAGAAAGAAACAATTAAACTGGTCCATACCAGTGAGAATGAAGAGAGATAGAATTGCGAGAAAAGTTATGGAAATGGGAATATTAAGAAAAAGTCAAAGAGGAAGACCCAGGAGGAAATGGATAGGCCAGATTGAGGAAATTGGAAAGAACAAAGGAAAAACATATTAGAAGAGATGAAGGTATGGGCTAGGGAAAGAAAAGAATGGAAAAAATGGGTAAAGGGAGAACTCCAATCCGACGCCTGAGAAGGCATACGGATAAGAGAAAGAAAGATCTCAGTGAATATAAATATAATACAAAGTTCAGCAAAAAGAAGTCTTTAATAATAATAATAATAATACATACATACTTAAAAAATATATAAACATTTTTTTCACTTCCATAAAAACAAATAAAAGGTAATACAGATTACGATGGTTTCCAGTTTGGATTAGCGTGAATTAGAACCTTGATAGGATCTCCTTCTTGTGTTTTGGCGGTATTGAAGGCTTTTAATGATTCTTCTAGCGTGTAGTGATGAGTCACCAAAGGTTTTACATTTACTTTCCCCGTCTGTACCATTTCTATAGACGTTGGATAACTGTAAAAAAATTATAATTCAGAAAAACTGGACACATAGTTTATAAAGTATACTTACTCGTTAGCGTATCTGAAGATACCTTTAATGTCAACCTCTTTCGCCAAGGCTTTGCTTAAAGGAACGGTAATTTCAACTTTTCCTAAACCTACTAGTACAGCGCATCCTTTTGGAGCAGTCGCCTAAAATAATAAGTTGGTTTTTTGGACTATACTTCGATTTAAACAAAAACGATCTACTTACAGCGACACAAACTCTAATGCACGATTCTATTCCAGTGCAGTCGAAAGATTTGTTCGGTTCTTCACCTAAAAGCTCTACTACTTTGTTGATGATGTCGGTTTCAGTCATACTTTTGTCAATTTTAATGGTGTAATCAGCTCCCAACTGTTTAGCCGTTACCAATTTATTATCTAGCACATCTACAAATACATTTTTTTTACAAAAACCTCAAAATATTAACATTTAATTTTAAGGTTTACCTGTGATAACAACTTTTGATGCCCCCATAGCCTTAGCAGACAACAAAGTGACAAGTCCAATAGGCCCAGCTCCGGTAATAAGGCAAACGTCTCCGAATTCGAGACCGGCTCTTTTACAAGCGTGAACACCGACAGATAGAGGTTCCATCAAAGCACCTTCTTCAAAACTCATATTATCGGGAAGTCTAAGAAATTGATAATACAGAAGAGAACAAAATGAAATGGTTTTTTACATACTTAAAGCAAAAGTCAGCATCGTGGACGTAGTATCTTGAAAGGTTACCATCATCTGGAGGAGTAGCGCAGAAGAAGATGTCCGGGCAGAGATTGTAGGACCCGGTTTTACAATATTTACAATTGCGGCATGGTACGCCAGGTTCAATGGCTACTCTATCACCTGTCAAAAAAAAAAAGATAATTATATAGTTTTTTCATAAAAATGATCAGATTGAAGTAAGATTAATTTACCTGGTTTGAGATGCTTGACATTTTTTCCAATTTGGACTACGGTACCTGAAGCTTCATGACCTTCAAAAGGAATTTGAATTAAAAGTAATTGTTACCATTTTTTGAAAGTTTGTTTTAACTTACCAATAACCATGGGTTTCTTTACTACGAATGGACCGCATGCTCCTCCAACAAAATAATGTACGTCCGAACCACATATTCCTACTACTTCCATCTGTAATAGAACCTCTGAAACAAACAACAAAACGATAATGAAACACAGAAAATCAGGTGGAGAAAAGTTTCTGTGGAGAGCGGAAAAGGTAGCTAGAAACAAGAAAAAACTTTTCACCATATCATACTGGGCGAGAAGTAATTATTGAATAGATAAACTGGGCAAAGAAAGCTGAGGCTTTAAGTATTCTATATTTTTGAAGATGGGGATTATTTACCATCCATGATTATTTTCCCTTCCCCTTTTTGAAAAACTTAATGTGCATTAGGAAGTATAATATATTTTCCAAGAAGAAAATAGCTAACATCATTATGGTATAATGCGAATGGGTAAAATCTACCTAATATAGGAACTCCATTTCTCTGGTAATCCTACGTAAGTTTGTTAGGCAGCCACCGCATGGCGCCACCGTCGATAACTAATAAACTCAAAATCCGACTTGAGGGCTTGTTCGGTCGCCAATCCCACGTGCTCCGCTACGCGCTTTCTCTTTTCACTCCCCCGACTACAAAACGTCTTTCTTGTCCATCTGCCTCAGTCTATGTTGATATAATTTAATAGCCGTGATTAATTAAAAAATTACATTAATTTTGTAGAAGTAGAAGTATTGTAGACATATATTGCGTAGTAAAGACAGGTTCTGTAAGCTTCATTTTATTATTAATAATTTATGTTATGCAAAAACTCCTTTTTTATTAAGTATGCAATAGAATAGTCAACAAAATAATCATACCTCTTATATAATTTATTAATAGAATTAAGGAATGTTGACTGTACAAATAGTATTATAGATAGTAGGTAATTTACACTTGATTGAGGTATTTGCCAAGGCTACTAGAAATATACATATTTGCCATAAATTGAATTGAATACAGTAAATGTACAACATAGTAACAGATTAATTTTTCTACGCGGTTGATTTGTATCCGACCGAATAAAAACGAAGGTTAAACGTTAAGAGTTCAGTTTAGATGTTTTCAAAAGACCATAAAATTGTTCCTATCAAATAATCTGTATTACTTCAAAAATTATACACTCCTGGACAAAACACAACAAAACATTAAATCCTTCAAACTGCTATAATTAATTCATTTTATGAACATTGGTTACATTAGAAGTTGGAGAAAACGTCATTGGATACTTTAAAAAGGAACTAGCTTCTATATTTCTCTAGAAGATCAGGGTGACCAGACTTACAGCATTTCCTTTTGTCCAGCACTCAAGCCACGACTTTTCAAGAGACATAGGTAAGCTATGTCGTTCCTCATATTTTCTAAATACTATCCAGACTTTTTTTACAAAGCTGCATCCATTTAGTTTGAAATTGAGAAGAAATATTTATAGTACCTGTTAAGTACGTTACATTTACCTACTTGTTTGATTACTATTGACTTTTTCCTTCACGAAAGCAAGTTACCACAATGTAGGAAAGTACTCATAGACTTAGGGTGTAAAACTCACTTTCAAAACGAGCTGTCATCTATTGGATCGACTGCAAAAATATTCGCCGTTTGTTAAATGGGTAAACATGTAGGGGCTGTTGTTGGCAGACGTGGCTGTGAAAATTTCGTAGATCAGCATTTTAATAATCCATTCAGAATTTCATTTTGTCCAGCATCAAAGCCATGTTCTTAAGGTGCTCGCTAGGATTCAGATCCGGGCTTTTTGGTGACCACTGCATAACTGGTATACCAGCTTGATTAAGATAATCGAGGTCCTCACCAGCTACGTGACGTCCAGCAAAACAATAAACAGGAAATTGGGTTTTTAAAAAAGGACCGATAGACATCACATGTTCTATTACAATATTATCAAGGTAGTAATTAACATTCATGGATCTCGTAAGGACAGGAACTAATCCTGTGCGAGCATTGAAGCATGTACCACTCCAGAACATAACAGAGCCACCACAGAATGGACTTCTCGTAGGGAGCAAGCCTCTCTCCTGGTCTTCGACAGACAAGGTCACGACTATCAGCATGTTTTTTAGGCTAACTCCAGTTTCATCCGTCAGAAAAACCTTTTTCCAAATATCCACAGACCAATTTTGATGATTTTGAGCAAAATGCCACCTGGCGACTCTGTTCTCTCTAGTAAACAAGAGTACAGTATGTGATGTGTGTGTCTCAGTATTCTGGGAATAATCTCTGACATAATGCCTTGAACAGTAAACTACGACCTGCCTTATAACGTCCTCATTCCGAATAGAGATGACTGTATCTACTACGAGCAGATAGTTGTTGGTACACCGATAGCTCAAAAGCACCCTTAGGCTCTGGTGCAGGTTTATCCTCCTTGGAACTCTATTTCAGGCGTAATTTTACGCCTTCAATTTATGCGTGGAGAGATTGGAGAAAACCAATTTCACACACAGAACAATACAAATTTTCTCGGATTGCCAAGCGGCTTTGAAGCACTCAACTTTCATATTGTTGCGTTGATTTTGTCCAGTAGTGTATTTTTGGATTAATTAAATTGTTAAAAACAAATTTAATGTTAACTCACGGTTATCAGTTGGAACCGGGATGGGCCTTTGTTCCTGAAAAAAAAACAAATTTATCAAAATATTTTTTCATTAAAATAATCATTTTCTTTAAAAACCAATAGGGTGCGTTCAAGTATTATATATGCCGGCTTAGGAGGCGGGGGTACAAAGTACGGGAGAGAGGGGGATAAATAAAATTACAATATTTGATTTTGTCCAATATTCGCTTCCAGATTTCTTAAACTTTTCTTTTTTTATTAATGTGTCGCCTTCAAATTTTGACAACCTACCAGCCTGCATTCATTAACCGGTGATTGTTCTTTGTTTGGTAGAAATAGCGATGATGCAGTCCAGCTAAAGGACCCTTGCTTACTGCAGCTCACAGAAGACGCAGACTTGATTTTGCTCGCGAACACATGAATTGGACAATGGACGACTGGAAAAAGGTATTGTTTACGGATGAGTGTAGAATGTGCCTTTATGGCAAATATGGCAGAAATAAAAGGTGTACAGAAGAGCTGAAGAACGGTATACTGCCTGTACCCGGTTATCACGGGTTGCTTATGGGGGTGGCTCAGTAATGTTTTGGGCAGGTATTTCTTTTGAGGCACACACGGATCTCGTCGTGATTGACAGACGACGCACTAACAGCACGACGATGTGTTGCAGAGATCCTAGAAGATTATGTGCTACCATATGCTGGATTTGTTGCTAATGCAAGATAATGCTCGACCGCACACGGCAAGAATGGTAACGGAGTACCTTGAAGAGGCTGGTATTGCAAAAATGGACTGGTCCGCTCAAAGCCCAGATCTAAATCCTATTGACCATATTTGGGACCAGCTCAAAAGACGTGTAAGGCGTCGCATACCTACTCCATCAATACGAGAAGAGCTCCGATTGGCCCTGATTGGGGAATGAACCAATTTTCCTCAAGCAAACGTTCAGAATGTACTGCGTACTATGCCCACTCGCATGAGAAGTGTCATCCAGTATCGAGGTGGCAATACGCCTTATTGAAAAATAAATAATAATTTTTGTGTGTCCTTTGTTCAATTATTGTAGTGTCAACTGAAAGTGTTGTTTCTTAATAAATTTATAAATTCTCGAATTGTTGCTTACTTTCTGATTGTAACCCGTATAAACATCATATAACATGCTAAAAGCATTATTGAATTTTTGGGGTGGCCCGTTTTCCTTGATGCGCAGTGTATATCCTCAAAAAAAAGATAGATTTTCCGGAAACCGGACCTGTATTGAACTGATAAAGGTTAACGTTCAGTTTCCCGGCACATAAAAAGCTGAACACCCTGTATAGGGGGGCTCAAAATAAAGTCTGTTTATGTAATAATTGAAGTATTAGATAATATCTACTTATTTCTCATTATTTATTGTAAACAGGTGATATTTATCTTAAAATATATATTTATTAGTTTTATTTAAAAAATGATAAAAGTTTCAAGTATGGAGTTAAATTTTTAAAATAAAAACAATTTTTCGATTCCATGCAAATGAAAATTTGTAAATTATTGATTGATTATCTAATTAAAGTGAAATTTGAAATAAAAAAAACAAATTTAGATGTTAATTGAGGTATACAGAAAAACAACACATACTAAATTAATCTACCTACTGCATTTAAATTAAAAGGGCATAGGTATAATCCAGTGGTGGCTCCTCCATTAGGTCATTGGGTCAATGTCCTACCATTAAAAAATAATTTAAAAAAATAATTAAATAAGCATTTAAAAAAATAAAATTACCTACTATACATATATTATAGTATTCCTCTTAAATAAAATTTACCTAAAACGTTTCAAGACCCCCGTGTAAACGTTATTCCGCATCAAGTACTCGGCGAAAACCAAAATGGGAAAGCGGGCTGGTGTCCACCGTTGACCTCAAGGTGTTATATGGGAACGTAATTTGCCGAGCGCTAAAGATCTTCGCGGCGTGAGAGAAACACGCCCGAAGTTTACATGTGATGGGTCAAAAGCTCGACGATGAATCGACTTACGTCGTCTGATTATTACACGCTTAGAAAAGAGATGAGTGGAGGGGTTGGCAGGCCGCGCTATATGATTTAAAGGAGAGCATTTTAAGCGAAATAATGAGAATAATGAGCTGTGTTTTGACGTGATAAGTTGTTGCAAATACAAAAGATCGAAGGCTTCACTTAAATTTTAAAAAGATTTAGACTAATTATCATTTAATTTAAGTTCGTCATATTTAATATGTATAGAAATTAATAAAATATGGTTGTTTTTTAAGTGAGCATTATTTTTATATAAAACAAGCGTGGACCAAAAAAAATTTTTGCCTCTGGGAAGCTCCACAAATTTTGCTTTTTTAGCGATTTTAACGACTTCTTGGCAGAAATTGGGAGTGGGTTTTCGAAAAATTTCCGCCTACGGTAGATAGGCCTCCTGGGGGCTGGTCAGTGGCGTTCCGTATTTTAAGATTTTGGGCACATCACCTATGACCCCTATCAAATTAACCACGAGCCGCCACTGGTATAATCAATTATTTACATTATTATTATTTGCTTTTAAACACCTCCGAATATTATACTTAATAGACTTTGATCGTACAATAAAAACAACAAATTATAGTATCGCCTTCTGATCGAGTTGCCGTTAACTGGTAACCTTGAAATTTGATTAGCTGAAAGTTGACACTCCTCCGTTGACCCGTTTAAGTTTATCTTACAGCAGTTAATGGCGATAAGTAGTTATATTTATTGCTAAGTCGTTCAATCCAGAGTTATTTTTAGTTTGGTTTATCAACATTTATTACCGACAATTTGCAAATTTCAAAGTAATAGGCAACTAACTGGATATTATTGTATTATAGTTATATATACCTACTATAAGAAAAATATTTCTATTTTTTTTTCATGTAGGTACCTATACAGCATGGACTTATAATAAAACATGCTTGAATTACTCACCGGTCACTGTACCCTAAGGAAGCACAATTGGCATACCTATATAGGGAGGAACCTATCTGTCGGTTGTGCATTGGAGAGGAGGAAACAGCCTCTCACATTATCTTCGAATGTGAAGCACTGTCTCCTAGGATTAGAGTATCCAAAGGAGGATTTCTCCAAGAAGGACCTAGTGAAAAGTCTGTTGAGCCAGATAAGGGCTACTGGTCTCTTCACATAAACGGTACCTATAACCAAGAGCACAAAAAGCCTAAAGGCTGAGGTGCCGAGGTCTCTAAGCCTCTGACTGGTGGTGCTGAACTAATCAATCAATCAATCAACATGCTTGCATTTGTTTGTAGCTAATCTAAAAGTAAACATCGTTGTTATCATACTTCATTTAAAGGTTTTGTTTATATCGAGCCATATTTTATTTTAAACAACTGAGTTTTATCAAAATTCAGAAATACTTGTGAATTAAATACCTTCTAAATACCTGGTTTAAATGGAAAATCTAAAGCATTTAAAAACCCTCTAAAAATTTTATAGTTATAAGTACCTAGTTGATGTCTTTATTTCTAACACCAATTTTTCTCTGTTGATGTGTGAGAATATGGATAGATACCTTTGTTTATTAATTTTTCTGTGCCTAACTATTTTGTTATATTTAACTCAGTAAATTTATTATAAGTGATTAGATACTTTGAAAGTGACAACTGATACTATAGTAATAATGCGGCAGTGTTGCGTTTGTAAAAAACTTGATTAGTTAAATTCTAACCTCTCATTTCATAGGTGCTAGAAAACAATAACAGCGCCTAGTTCATTTAGCTGCATTAGTCAGTGTTTTGTAATGCTAGTCCAAAAGCTGGTGACGCTTTTTTCATCAAGTGTTTGATGCATCATGAAACTTCATCAGAATGTATATATAAGTAGGTGTATGTATGTTGGCCTGGGCATTTCGGGTACACTGCGCAGCAGAGAAACAATAGGAGAAAGAATAAATCCGGTAGAAGATGGCCCAGAAATATATGTAGAGGAAATAGAAGAAGCGGCAGCCAAGTTAAAAGAGGATAAAGCCCCGGGACTAGATGGCTTGATGCCTGTAACTCTGGAACATGCTAAGAATCCTAAACAACCTAATGGCAGAAAAAACGTTTCCAATAGCCAAGGTAATCTTTATTCCAAAGGGAGTTGAAGATTCCCCTGAAGAGCAAAAATATAGATCCATATGCCTCATAAGTGTAATGGAAAAAATGTATGAGCAAATTACCCAAAAGAGACTAGAGAAATAACTGGAAGCCAAAAATGTAATATCAGAAAGACAGTTTGGATTTAGAAAAGGCAGGTCCACCCCAATGGCAGAGGGGGAAGTTATGGATAGAGTAAGGGAAGATAATAGGAATACCTGGGCAGCACTTATTACATTAGACATTAAAAACGCCTTTAACACTGCATCATGAAAAATTATTATAGAAATATTGAGATCTCTGCAGATATCACAATACCTGATCGCCCTGGTCCATAACTATTTATCAGCCAGAAAGATTGTCATTGGGGGAAACACTATGGACATAACGCAATGAGTGCCGCAAGGATCTTTATTGGGGCGTACACTGTGGAATGTGCTGTTTAATCCCGTACTGGAGATTGAAATACCAAATGGCGGCTTCACTATTGCATATGCGGATGACCTAGCTCTGGTGGTCACAGCGAAAGACAATAAAAACCTAATACAGAATGGAAACGGGGCTCTTGAAGAGATAAGATTCTGGGTAAGCGAGAATAAATTGGAACTTGCAGTGAATAAAACAGAAGCGGTTGTGATTAAGGGAAAGAAAGACAAATCGGGTGTGGCTTTTAACATTGGAGGATTCAGGATAGAGGGCAAAAACAGCTTAAAATACCTAGGTATTTGGATTGATAGGGTCGGAACATTCAGGAACCACATAAGTAAAACAGCGTAGAAAACAGCAAAACTGGTCAGCGCTCTGATAAGGATACTTCCGATGGGCCAGCAAACTGCAGAAAGAAGCTCTACAGTAATGTAGCTCAATCCATACTGTTATAGGGAGCGGAAGAGTGGGCAGAAGTTTTGAGTGTTCAAAAGTACAGGAATATGTTTTTTAGAACGCATCGAAAAATGCTGCTGAGAGAGATCATGGGATATAGGACCATCACAAAAGAAGCCAGGAACTATCCCTATAGACCTACTTGCGGAAGAGAGAAAAACTTTAACCAAAAACGATAACAGCGAGGAAGAAAAAAATAATGCAAGAACTAGAACAATAAATGGATGGCAAGAGAGATGGGATGGAAATAACACAAAGGGACAATGGACGAAGCGGCTAATCCCAAACTTAGAGGTTTGGTTAAACTGTAAACACAAGAACACAAACTATTACCTAACCCAATTTTTGAGTGGACATGGTTGTTTCGGAGTGTACACAAACAAGATTGAAAAAAAGCAAATAACTTATGTTACTACTGCGGAGACATAGACACCGTGGAACACACCGTTTTCTCTTGTGTACAGCTCGATTACTAGTGCGCATGTCCGGTTGTTTTATTAATTTCTGACAACAAAGTAAATACCATCATAATATCACAAAATCCTTCCACACCAAAATCTATAAAAATCGTGGGATCGGCGAGCGAACAAGCCCTCAACTCGGATTTTGAGTTTTGTTAGTCAGCAACGGTGGCGCCATCCGATGGCTGGCTAACAGAACTAAAGAATCTCGTAGCCAGCCCTTCAATTGACCTCCCATAAGACCTGCTCTTCTATAAGCGTCTATATTAGTTGTTGGCCTTTTTTTTCTGAGTTCAAAATTGATTGAACTTTCGATTTATTTTTATTTCTGTCTGATTCAAACATTTTATGCGCTAGGAATTTTATTGGGACTTACTACCTGGCAGCGCATTACCTGGTGTACCCGAAATGCCCAGGCCAACATACATACACTTATATGATACATTCAATGAAGTTTCAAGAAGCATCAGACACTTCATGAAAAAAAACGTCACCAGTCACCAGCTCTCCGACTATTAGTCCATCTTTTATTATTCGTCCATGGTATATAGTGTTACGCGAGCTACTGCATTAATATGCTCACTTAGTGCCCCCAGTGAAATCCCCGTATGAGACGACTATGGCTCCTCCGCCCAATTTTCGAGAAGCATCCAAAATACGAAACATCGAGAATATCCAGTGAACCCGCCAGAACGACGAGAGATTTCTAGAATTACGGCGCGCGAGTATAAATAGGCCACGAGCATCGCTGCAGGCAAATTAGTCAAACAGTCAGTGTTGATACCGAAGGAAAGTAATCGCGCCTCGATAAAGTGTTTATTAAGTGACTCTCATATAAATTATAATTAGTGTGTTTAGTGTATTACATAAATTATTAAATAAGGACTGAATTACATATAAATCTGTAAATATAAATTAATTGTAAATATAAATTAGAATAAACGTTACAATAGGTAATTGGTATTTGTACTATTTCCACTTTGGATTTTTGGCAAAAGTTTTTCGAAAATCGGTCAAATTATTATCAGTTCATTGCCGCTCTCTTGTCAATTAGGTACATCTACTAAACGTAGTAACTGATTTTGATTTATTTATAATGTTGTAAAAACAAATATTTAACTTTGTTGATATTCGTTACACGTGTACAAGCAGCGTAATAGTGGACTTTGACAATCTATGAAATGATAGGTACATATTTATTACATAATATGAATTAAGTTTCATCTGTTTAGATTCATCCAAATCAAAGGAGTTCAGAAAAATATAGGACATATTTTTGCTCGCCCAATAAAAACATATAGGGTGTCCAGTAAATAAATACCGCAAATCAAAGGATTGGTAGATTGTTAAGAAAAAATTTAAAAACCTTGTTAGTTTGTGAAATACAGACTGATAAAATTTTGAAAATGGAGTGTTAAAGCAAAGAGTACTTTTTATGTAAAAACTTGAATTGCAGACAAAAGTCTTTTGCTCGAAATACAAGGTGTTTCAAGAATATGATTCGAACCCCTGGTACTACATCACTTGCTTATTAGAAGTTGTTGATATGTTTTGAAGAGAAAAAATTTTGAATTTGTATTTCTATTCCCCGAGGAGATATGTAATAAAATGTGTATTTCATCTGCACCCTTTATCAACCTGTACCTCACAATTTAACAAGGCTGAAGAAAAGTTGCATTCAAGTATTTTAAATTGTTCTTAACGATCTACCATTCCCTTTAATTTAAAGAACACAATGTTTATTGAGAGTCCGTCAGAAAAGACGGACAAAAACTCAAAAAAAAAAGGTTTGTCAAAATGAAATTTTACCGGTAATAGCTACATAATAAATTATGACAATATCAAAAATAATTAAATTTCAAATTAATTTTTTCACATTTTAATAAAATACCTATATTATATAATATAAATGTTTTTATCATTTCCGTTGACCTCGAAAAATAATATTTGTATACTATCGCAGTAATTTTTGAAATTTCGTAATAAATTTCAACCTATTTTATTATAAAAAAAAAATTAAATTGAAACTTACCAATCTTAAGTCATTTGCACCATATAAAACTACACTCAAATTATCTTTAGTTGGCGCCATTTTCCAATCTCGATTTCAAAACGTTCAGTATTATTCACACACAAAAAGTGTTGATCTTGACACTCGTTCAAACTTATATATACGAACTACGAAGTACGTTGACGTAGTACCGCTTGAAAATAAAAAATAATTTGCGATAAGAATTTTTTATAAAGTGGATTTGTTGCCATGTAGTGAGAAATAATGTGGTAAATCATATCACAACCACAATGAACAAGTCAGCCTTTCTTTCTGTACCATCGTCGGGAGAAGAGAGGGTACGCTATAGGTGGGTAGGTACCACAGGTACCTACTTATTTTGTCAAGGTTGAAATACGAAAATGTAAAAAATAAGGGCGTTAAGTGGATCAGGTAAAATTCGCAATAACAAGAAACTGTATTTCTTAAATAAATTCACTGGAAATTTTCCTTTTGCTTTTTTTAAACGACTTCTGAAAAAGGAGGTTTTCAATTCGAAGTTCATAATACATTTTGTTTTAGGTATGGGCATAAGTTCTTTGTTTATGAACCAATTTCAGAGATTCTTTTTGCATTAGGTTAAGTATAGCTCTAAGATGGTACCATTTTAATTTTATGTGTATTATACCTTGGACTTCGAAGATACACCAATAAAACAATAAAAATAAATTAGGAAATGTATAGTGATTGAGATATCGATAGGTTTATAACAATTCCAAAACAAAATCGGTACCTAACTGTAACCAGGTACAGGACAAAGTCCCCGATAACACTGCAGCCTAGTCAGTGCCGTAGCAACTTCCTAACGGGCTCAAAGCTATAGCCGCGGATTATATTTGAGAGAAAGGCTTGAAGCCAACATTTTCAGAAATACCTTCGAGAATAGGCTTTACTAAGCAATAACATTATACAGTGAACATTGACATTACAAAGTAATGAAAGGTGTAACGATCTAACACATATAAATATGTAGTACATAGACATATAGTATAATACATTCTCCCCAGCTTTATTTTTCGACAAAATCTTCAAGGTAGGCAGGAGTTTTTCTTTTTCTAGTACTACATCTCGTACTTTCTATAGTCGCTTCCTTCAAGGTCTTGAGTCGACTGTAAATGTTTTCCAATTTATTAGAATTAAGTTGAGAACTATCTGTTTCAGTTGCCGTTTCGGAAGATTCCGTTTCCAAGTTGCTATTTTGGATTGATTGGTCCAATGTAGTCTTATCTCCACAAGGTCCAAGATCTCTTAGAGGAACAGTTGCTTCACGACCATCGTCATGTCTTACAACAGCATACTTAGGATTTGCTTTGCTTGGTGACCTCGCAACAATACTCTATATAGTTCAGCCTCTTCTTGCAGTTGGACAAATAGTAACTTACTTTTACGATCATGTGTCTTGATTTAAACAGTATATGTTTCACTGTTTCCGTTTCCTCATCGTATAATTTGCATGTAAGGTCTCCATTATATAGTTTTAATTTATACTGGTCTTCCTTTACTGGTGCATGACCAGACTCTGATCCAGCTCTTCTCACAACCTCGTACTATGGTTTTTGGTATACTAAGAATCTGTTCTCTTTTTGCAAGTTCGTCAGGTTTTCCATTGCACTCGATACCCTGATGACATGACACCCATGTCAGTTTGATGTCATTCCGTTCGGCTAGAGTCTTCAGTTCTTGATGCATTCCCGTACTACCCTAGACGTCACTTTCTGGTTCTAGATTGTCTTAAGGTAGGTACCTTACTATGATTAGGGTCGTACTAAGTCTACGCATTACTCAAAATGGTTAAAACAGTTAAATTTGAAAATCAACTTCAACAAACACAATTCACAATTCGTGGACACTCGGCAATTTTAAATTTAAACTCGTTGTTTCAAGTTTGCTATTATACTTGTAGTAGCAAGGTAATTTTTATAATTTACTTAGCACTGTCTTCAATATTATAAAGCAATTAATAATTACATAATAAATTAAACAAAACAACAAATAAGACTTAAAATGTTACAAGAAACCTTTAAATTTGCCTTTTTTGAAGTCGGTTTTTATTTATACATTAACGACTGTTAATTTCTATTAAATCTGGATTTATTTTTAGTCAATGTTTATTTGTGTCTAGTTTTTTTCTATAATTAAACGATAACTTATAGTGATATTCCTTAAAAAATTTTACTCATACTTTATTACAAAATGAGGTAATTTATTATCTTGAAATCCAACAAAAAAATATACAAATTAAGGTCATTGTTTTAATATCACTATATACACTAATGACTTTATAATGACTTTATAATGACTTGATTTGTACAAGATTTCAGTAATAAAGGTAAACATAAAAGTTTTAACACTTTTGGATGATTAACGTATTTACTTGGATTTTATTTTACAGATGCCTAACTTAATCTCAACAATTATAACTTTGTATTTCACCAACAATGTCAAATCCCATGTATGAAACTTGTAGAGAAAATTTGATCTTGTTTTGTTCATTACAGACATTCTCCAATCTTTTTTATTCATTAATAGCTAAAATCCGGCCACGAGCGGCTGTGGCTCAATTACCTAGATTTCCTTCTCTGCATAATTTTTGACGAAGAAATTAACACTGCAAAATTTTCATTTTACAGAGTGTTTTATTAAGAATTGTCCTTATAATAACTATAGGAAAACCTTACCAAAAAATATGAAGCACAGCCACCATTTTAAATGTCCAATAGGGTGTTCAACTAAAAATAGATACTTTTTAATGATTAGCAGATCGTTAATTCTAAGGAAACAAATTACGTCGCACTTTATTTTATCAAATTTAATGGTGCTGTTTTGTTTTTATCCCCATTTAAAAAATTATATTTTGAAAATTTCTTAAAACCTGCCTTTTAGATTTCGACGTCATTAGTTTAAATTGAAGTTAGTCACATATTTTGACATGGAACAAAATAATCAGAAGAGAGTGTAGTCACCAAAATTGAAGAAGAAGTCAGGTTAGAGTGACAGTGAGTTCTTTCGTTGTGGCATGTGGTTTCATCTTCACAACAAAAATAATTTGTTGAAGTTTGTACTCAAAAGACCTCCTAATAGCTGCAAATCAACTCATTCTTCTCTCATCTGTTTCCGGCACAGTAATGAATTTTTTACCCGATGTTCTTGATTTATTAGTACAATATGGTACAAAACACGATTCAAATAATTAATCCTTGATAATTTTAAAAAATCAAGCACACAATAACACAAATAATAAAAACTGTAAATAATGTTTCAAATTAAAATTGAACAAGATAAACAGAGAGATAGATGTCAGGTCAGATGTCAAAATTTTTATCCTGCACAAACTCACATCCCAAATGAATGAGAAAGAAGAAGCTGAAACATGGAACAGCAAAGGAAGACTAACGACAACTTCACATTTAAACTAGTGACGTATCTGCATTATAAGTTGCATAATTTCAGTAAATTTTTGTTTTCATTTTTTTCTTTTAATCTAAAGACTAAATTTAGAATAAATATATTTTTGAATCTCCCATTTGCCACTTATTAATATTACCTAATAAAACATGTGGTTAAAATTTGAAGTTGAACACCCTTTTAAGCGTTTGAAGCTGGAAATATGATGGGGTACTTATATTTTGGAATTCAGAAAAATATGGGTTTTACGAAGCTTCTGCGCTAGTGCTGGCAATAAGTGGGCAAAGTTTCATCGTAATCAGATGAACGGCACGGCAGCGCATAAAATACGAAGAAACAAATACACAAACAAACAAAAATTCATTTTTATATAACATATAAGATATGTGCTCTCGAATAATGGATATTCTATTTCTAACAGTTTTCAAATTACTTACTTTCTCTAATCAGAATTTAAAAATAAAATAAATAAAAATTATATAAATATATTCTTATATTTAAATTCTTAAATGCACACACAATCCCATATTAGATACACACTCAAATATTACCTAAGCAAAGCATTCAACTCTTAGTAAACCTTTCAAGGACATTTTCTACTAATAGGCTCATTTTATTTTAAGTGATAAAAATCACATAATTTTGTACATAAACCTTTGAAAATTTTTACTGCGATTATATTCACTAGGAATTATATGGTTCATTGTACCTACTGACGTCCTACAAAACAACACACAGTTGCTTCGATTAAACAATCAAGTTTCCACATTTTTTCTTCTACTTTTAAAACATGTTGTACACATTTATGCCAATTATCTGGAGTTATTTTTTTAACTGATTCTTGAAAAAGCACCTCCACATCCTTTAATTTATAGGTAGTATTCCTTGCTACATACCCTTTCATTTGAGCCCATATCAATTCTATTGGATTAAGTTCACAATGGTAAGGTAATACTGTTATGTTTCGTTTTACAGATATATCATCGACAACTTTCTTATTGAATTTTTCTTTGTGGCTATTTACCAATGATAGTAGTTCTTTTTTTACCATATCTGCCTCAAAATTTATGTTTTTTTCTGTAAGCCACTTACAAATATCAGCTTTACTCCATGCTGTGGTTGGTACTTTTTCATGGTTTCTGGAATGGTAACTGGCGTTGTCCATTACTATTACTGAACGAGGAGGTATTAGGTCTAACATTTGGTGAAAGTATTCTTCAAATGTATCGCCATTCATGTCCTCGTGATAATCGCCAGTATGGTTTGACGGAAAGTCCAAAAGACCTCCTTTTACAAACCCTTTTTCATTGCCAATATGGACAATTATCAAACGTTTTACCTTTCCTGTCGACGAACCTTCCATGAATGCCAGTCGGGCAGTTTTCACATTTTTGTCTTGCCAGTGTTTGCCAACAGTGTGACCTTCATTTACCCAAGTTTCATCAAGAAAATATATATTTTTGCCCTCACTTCGAAATTGCCTAATTTGCCTTAAATATTTTCTTCTCCAGCAAACTATCTCGTCGCTTTCTATTAAAACCGCCCTTCTGTTATGTTTTTCCCAAGAAAAATTAATTTCTCTTAAAGTTTTCCACAATTTCGTTCTCCCAATATTTGGAAACCCACCATCTTGTGTTATTGAAGCATAAACTTTATCAACAGTGGGAATTTCCTTTCTAAAATCAAAGGAATGAACTAACCGCCTTAATGCATTTTTTTCATCTCCATCAATTTTTATTGGTTTTCTCCCAGACTTTGATAGCGAGGATTTTAATGATTCTAATTTTCTTTCATGTAGTATTCTATAAATAGTTGATTTTCCAAATTGGGTAAAATTAGAACACTTCGTTACCAACTTATCCAATGTCAATGTTTTATAGTCTTTTTGCAAATTATCGAACACACTAAGAACTGTTTGTTTTTCTCTAAGCGTTAAATGTGCACGACTTTTATTTGTACTCGGAGTAGAAGACATATTTTTTTACTTTCTAGATACACAAACTGCACACACTTTAAAAGTTAAAACTATAATAACAAGCAAAGCAGATTTGTAGTCAACTTTAATATTTCGGAACCAACTCATAAGAACCTATAATACCAGGAAGAAACAAAATATGCTAATAATCTAAAATTCTTAAAATCCTGAAATTATATTATTACATTGCTACTTAACCCTCACTTAAACTTAATCCTCTAATTATGCACCGGAAACTATAATAATGGCATTATCTGCTTACCTACGTATTATAGTGCAAAAACAGAACACGCATAATAAACAATTTCTCTATCAGGTTAAAATATAACATATATTTTTAACTACTGTCTTTTTTCTATTTTTTTTTTATTTAAATGTTGGTAAAACACCTACGCCAATGGTACGGTCGAAAAAATGGGTTTTTCATCGTTTTATTACTCTCTCTTCTTTATGAATACACTATAGGCAAACTCAATGGGTATGCAAATAAAAGAATAAAGATGTGAATTATAATGTTTTAGTTGCCCACCCGGTGAGGGTTTTGCATGTTAAATTAGTTTTTATTACTCTCTGTCTATTTCAAACAGACTATAGATAGAATTTTTTTATAATTTGGCGTTTTGTGTAAAAACTCATAAATACATAGTAACATTTTAATCGTATTAATGTCGTTAAAAAGGAACTTGCAATGAGCTTTAAAATGAGGTATTACTTGCCATCTGATCCATTTTAAAATTATTTTGCAAAATGGCGGTTATCAGCACGAGTGACCAAGTCTGAACCATGGATCATACCTGGTCATCCAGACTCAGTACACGTCGTGTCGCGGCGCGTGAATGCGGATTTTAGCTCATACGAAGAATAGCCTGTCGTCACAATTTTCAAAAATAAAAGAATAACCCTAAGCGCCGACCACAGCAAATTTATCCATATTTTAAACATTTTCCTCTTCTTTTAAATAATATCCTCTTAAAAAATTTGATCATTTTTCGATTTTTTTTGCGGTCTGACATGAACCTGAAGTGTTCCTTTCATAATATCCTTTTTTGTATAGGTTTTATTTTTTTTGTCGCAATTCTCATCTATTCTATTATCACAACATATTTTATTAATTAGGTTGTCAAAATAAATTTATAAAAAGTTATTGAAATGAAATTATCCAATTGATAAGGCAGAAGGCTGAGTATTCACGAGAAACCAATTAATCTTGTTTTCAATAACTTATTTTTATTGAAGATTACTGTGGAATCTTCTAAAGAAAATGTATAAACGTAGTACTCTACTTTGGCGTAACATTTGCGTAGGTACTTTTACTGATACTCCGTTATTCTGGCATGTTTCACAATCGTTTAAAGTTTCTTTTTTTAGATCTTCAAATACTATCCTAATTTTACAACCAATGCAAAATACTAAATTTAAACAAATACCATTGAATAAATTTATATTTAATTTGCAAATTGAATAAAAAGCAAGAATTTCTGTATAATCCTGCAGGTAATGTCGAAATTCAATAGTTATTCATCGAAAATCAAAAAGGTGTTTGGAGGGTCACGTAAATAATTTGAATGTAGTTTAATGAGGAACCCAGTGAGAAGCAATATTTATGTATGCTGATCATTTTGTAGGCATAGAAAATTCAATGATTAAATTTCCCTCAAAGATAGAATACTTTTAGATTAAGTACGATTTACCTTTTCAATCCACCACTAGTAGATTTTGCTACTAACAGTTCTATTTTTAATATTATTATATATGCACTTATATTCTTGTTACTTTTATTTACTTGTAGATATTCTAATATTTTGAGATTGTGTTGCTACCTTGACCTGTGACTGTTATTGTTCCGATGTGTTGATTAAAATGCGATTTATTAATTTATTTGCAAATCATTTTTTTAATTAGTTTGGCAAATTCAAAAATTATGGAACATTATTATCATCAGCATTATGTTACTCTACCAATCATATGCGGTTATTCATTCTTGGTAAGTATTGTTACGTCGGACCTCTACTGAGGATATGTAGAGGTCCATGAAGAAAAATAAGGAGACATACATCTAGACATTTCCCTTATAATTTCAACATTTTCAATCCAATCATCACTTTTCATAGTTTGTTTATTGTATTATGGAATTGTAATATTAAGGGCTCAAGAAAGTACGACAGAAAACCATGATTGCTTAAAATATGACATTCTCGTAATTCTTGAATTAATACCAAGAGAAAAAGTAAAGTTCATATAATAGCCTTCTTGGTGTGCGTTATTGATTGTTAATGTCTTTCTAACAAATGGAAAAAAGGCAGGTCTGTGATTAATCCTTATCAAAATATCACAATAATGAACCGTTTAAACGTATTAAAAAGGTTAACCCTAGTCTTTGACAGTTTTTTTATTTTGCATTGTTTTGATATCCCAAGAATTATTAATTTCATAGCCTTTTCGAATTTGGCTGAATACGATCCTGATGATTTTATTTACCAAATTAAAGGTTAGCTATATGTCAAAATAACAAATAAAATATCGACATACCCAAAACACGGATATACGTCACAAATGATAACGCACACCAAGAAGGCTATTATATGAACTATAACTGAAATCGCTGAAAAACATTTAGAAAATGATGATGGGCTTGAAGCAGCCATAAACCATATGAAAAGTGATGGTTGGATTGAAAATGTTGAAATTTCAAGAGGAAAATCGGAATGGGTACGTTTCAAGTCATTTTTTACGTCAATGGGTTTCCTTGTTGACACTTTAATATCTTACATGGAATCATTTTTGAAAAACGTAACATTGCTCCCTCTTTTCTTCCTCCTTTCTACGTCTCTCCTTCTCCCCTTCTTCCTCCTTTCTACGTCTTTCCTCCTCTTCCTCACGTATTTCCTTCTCTGCTTCCTCCTCCTTTCTTTTCTTCCATCATTAAAAACCATGCTGGGGGTGCGGAAGTATCCATGTCTCTGTCGTATACGGAGGTTCTACCATAAGCAGATTCAAATATTTCTTATATCCCACCGCTGTCACCAATGTGTTAAACTTTCTTTATTTATTCGACTTTAAACTTTCACAATTCAATACAAATAACTTCTTACTATCAGAACACAGAACTCAAATTTTCAGAACTTCAAAACTAACTAATGTCAATCGTCCCGCCTTTTATACTTTTCACCTGCTCCAAACATTTTAAAACTTTTCGATGACAGTTCTAGATGATTCCAGATGTATATCTGCTTCTTTTTCTTCATGGACCTCTTCATATCCTCAGTACAGGTCCGACGTAACGGGATTTTAGTTATTTTAGGCCTTAGTCTTGACAATATTTATCGCTCATGTTTTCCATAAAATTAACGTTTATTTGTTAACTCTGTTACATTTTTCATTGAAACTGGAGGAAAAGTTCATATCAATTAAGAAAATATAATATATATATATATATATGCATAGTAATTAAAATTGAAACAGTTCACATCATCTGTATAGAGAATTCACTTCCTTCATCATATGCAACATTATATACATTATTCCCATTTTCACGCAATCCAAAATACTTGTCTGACACATCAGTTTTGACTAGAGCTTTAGGATTAATGGAACTTTTGGAAAGCAAAAGATACCTAATGGTTTAAAAACAGGAAAAGTATGTACATATTGGGTGCAAAATGCAAAAATTTATGGTCAAACCTGAGATTGAGCGTTCTAAAACGACCAAAGTCCCAAGTTTAATCCAATATCGCACTTTCATCATTTTCAAATAGCCAAATTTGTGCATTTATTTACCCTTATGTGGACCATGCCAGTTAAAAAAAACGTAAAGGAAAGGGGCTAGTTGTAAGGCCAATTCTAAGTAATTACATGAACTCAAGGGGACAGGTAGATCTTATCGATAAGCAAACAGAACCCCTTCCGGCTCTATAAATTTATTTTAAATTACCAGGATCATCTCACCAAATTTGTTTTTTTGAAACCACTTAAGTCGAAAAGAGCTGTGAAGTAGCCTACAATCTGCTAGACATCTTTTGGATAATTGGTGCCCGTTACTTCCTTCAAAGTGATAATGGGAGAGAATTTACAGGAACTTGCTGATATGTTTGACGCTAAAATAGTTCACGGCACACCACGACATTCGCAAAGCCAGGGAAGTGTGGAAAGGGCTAATCAGGATGCAAGAGACATTTTGGTTTCTTGGATGGCAGATGAAAAAAGTTCGAACTGGTCTAATGGATTGCGATTTGTCCAACTGAAAAAAAACTTTTCATACAGGTATAAACAGAAGTCCATATGACGCAATGTTTGGGGTTCCTCTACGAAATGGAATAATGGATTCCGACAAACAATATCCAGAGAGGAGGAGTTGAAAAATATATTTAATAATGATAATTCAAATGTGAATGCCTCTAGCGGCTCCGGCTCGGATTTGGAAGGAGACAATCATGTAACACATGAAAACCAAAGCAATAGAGCTGAATACAACGAAGCCCTCGAAATAAGTAATATTTTAGCTACTTTTATATTTTTATGTAAATAAGAAATTTAAAATTTGGTAAATTAGTTTACAATTTTAAATTTTCAATTGAGTTGAACTAATGAAAATTTAATAGTAGTTTTATTTTCAAAATAAAAGCTTCAACTTATTTATTTCGATACATAAGGTAAAACAAACTGGCTCTGATATGTGTTTTTTTTACAGTGACCTGTACATCTGGAAGCCGATAAAATATTTGCATATGCCAAGAAAAAAACTTACAGCCACGTGAAGCATCGTGCATATCCCAGAAAAGATAAGCCAGTGAAATGCTGCAGAGATCCAACAAAAAGTTTTCTCCAGTTAGCGTTGGACAAAATGTTTTGATAAGAATTCCAGATGTTGACAGAGGGTGAGCTGCACCAAGAATCGTAATGGCTGTTGTTATGGAAAGGAAAGAAGAAAGCGATCTCTATCGCTTGGGAACATCCTCCGGAGTCCTTGAAAAATTGTACGTAAGAAACGAATTTCAAGTACCAGACCAGAACTTCATGGAAATAAAAGATGTTCCAGAAAAAGAGCTCGCGTTAAGATCCGCGACTGCTGTAGATTCTCAGTCAAAGCAAGGTTTTGTGAAGTGCGGGTGTAGAAATAACTGCGGAAATAAGAGATGCAATTGTTTTAAAAAAGGTGTAAAATTGAACTCAAAACGTCATTCATCGACAAGTTGCAGAAAAAAATAATCATCATTCTTTTAAATTAACCTTAGATATGCTTTTTATTTTGCTGTTTTTTTTTGCTGTTTTTTTATACTCTTTTATTTATAATAGTTAAAATTTGGAGGCTATTTAGATGGTAACCAGTGAATTATTTGTAATCCCTATACATGTGTTAAAAATGCATCTGCATCTGAAAATATACATTAGGTAACGATTTAACTGTTTTTAAAACGATTCTAAAATTTTAAATTATAGCTTATTCCAAATTACTTTTTATACAGAATGTGCAAGTAATAAGTACACTAATCTTAGCCACGTGTTAAGAAAATTTCTTTTTTAAGAATCTGCATCAATATTTACAAATTGACTATCTCTTATTTACCTTTCAGTACGAAAAAGTTAGCTTCATATCAAATCAAATATTTAGTTATATTCTTAAAAAATCGTAAACTTTTTTTTGTACAAAAACTGGAAGTCGAGAGAAAAATACTAAAACCCTAAACTAATTAAAAGTATCTAAAAAATTTGTTTGAGTAAATAAAGAAATTGAGGTATTTTTACAAAATTAAATAATTAATGCTAATAATGGTCTTCTGTTTAATGAATGATATTTTGTAAAGTCTTCTTAAACAAACTGAACTAAATGAAGTCACTCAAAGTAATTTCCTTGCCATATCGATAAATACTGAATAATTGAAGAAGCTCAAGAAAATGTACTGTGTGGGTGTCAAATAACACAAAGCTGTACCACATATATAAAATATACAAAATATAAACACTATCATCCTCCCCTAAGCAGAACTGGGATAGTTTCTAAAAAAAAAGTAACGCGTCACATATTCGTTACCGTTACTTTTTTTTTAAAAACTACGAATTATGCGTTACTTTCCGAAAGAAACGCGTTATTGTAAATTCGTTACTTTTGAAGTAACGCGTTACTATTAACTCTTCATTTGCAGTTTGAATTTTCAAATCGACATTAAAAAATGTGAGAATAAAAATATTAAAAATTATTTTAGCAATAAACTAATAAGAAGTTAGAGTATACCTTACTCCTTTAGATTTAATAAAACAAGAAAGGGAAAATTACAAGATTACAATGTTGCTGTTGCTATACGGTAGCTAGTGTCAAAATCCAATCTATGTGTCAAAATCCAATCTATGCATATTAATTTGGTACCAATGCAAAATAAGTATAAATATAGGTACAGCGTATAACAAAAAGGTGTTGAATTAAGCTTACTTGCTTATATGAAAAATTGATGGTAAAAAGGTACAGCATGTCAAAGTTAAAATTTTAGAAGTAGTTTCTTACCTTTACTCTAAAACGAGTCAAAACATTTTCTTATGAAAATGTATTAAAATATGGGATTTTAGTATACATTTATTTATACATTGACCAAAAATGGTAACCCGTTACTTTTGAAGTGGCGTGTTTCTTTTGAAGTTACTTTGTAAAAGTTACTTTTCACCAATTTCAAAAAGTAGCGAACGCGTTACTTTTTTCAAGGTATTTCCAAAAATGCCTCGTCTCGTTTTTTCAAGGAAGCAGGGCCTATTTTCAACTGAGTTGAGGCACCATCAAATTTTCGGGTCCTGTCTTGCTCCGTATATTGAAATGTAACCAATAGGCTTAAAGATTCTGTTTTAATTTTGGTTATGAGGACGATTTTTTTGCTAAGCTGTTCCGATAAAAAGGCGAACTTTGACTTCAATTGGGGGTCAGGTGTCGGGCCTATTTGATATGTTTTTATAGCATCTTGTACTGCTGGTGCCGCTATACGCTTTGCAAATTAAGATTGTGAAATAAAAAAAAAGCTCCATAGAATATTATGAAATCGCATGTTTTATAGTATTATTATTGTTTTTGCATTTTTTTATGATTTTATGCTCGCCGTTTCGGGCCCTCTGATCATTGGGCCCTAGGCACGGGCCTAGTGGTAAAATAGGCCCTGGAGGCAAGACAAGAAGAGACGAGAAAAATATCGCTCTCGTATGAAGCACTGATAATTAATTAATTTAAAAAAACAAGTAGTCGTCTGAAAATTGGAGGAAAGAACTTTATTCTTTCTAATAACAATATGAATTTTTGTTTCTCCCTAATGAATCGACTTTCCTCTGGAACTGAATAGAAGAAGGGGCACAATTGATCTTTTATCTCAGTGAATGTTAACCCCAAAAAAAACATACCTACATTCGGTGGTACAGGTCGTTAACTCGATCTTTATAACTTTTAATGTACAATATTTTTTATACGAATAAAATACCAAATTCTGCAAAAAGTATTCTTTAATAATACATACATTCTTAAAAAATATATCAACATTTTTTTCATATTAATGTTATAAATGAAACTAACTGTTTCTAATTAGTTTCATTTATAACATTAATATGAATAGATTCCACAAAGTAAGGGTCCAAACAGTAAATTCAACATTTTTTTCACTTCCATAAAATGAAGTAAAACATCAATCGTACGTAATACAGATTACGATGGTTTCCAGTTTGGGTTAGCGTGAATTAGAATCTTGATAGGATCTCCTTCTTGTGTTTTGGCGGTATTGAAGGCTTTTATTGAATCCTCTAGCATGTAGTGATGAGTCACCAAAGGTTTTAAATCTACTTTTCCTGACTGTACCATTTCTATAGACGTTGGATAACTGTAAAAAATTATCATTCAGAAAAACTGGTCTCCTAGTTTATAAAGTATACTTACTCGTTAGCGTATCTGAAGATACCTTTAATGTCAACTTCTTTCGCCAAGGCTTTGCTTAAAGGAACGGTAATTTCAACTTTTCCTAAACCTACTAGTACTGCGCATCCTTTTGCAGCAGTCGCCTAAAATAATATGTTGGTTTTCTGTGCTATACTTCGATTTAAACAAAAACGATCTACTTACAGCGACACAAACTCTAATGCACGATTCTATTCCAGTGCAGTCGAAAGATTTGTTCGGTTCTTCGCCTAAAAGTTCTACTACTTTGTTGATTATGTCGGTTTCAGTCATGTTTTTGTCAATTTTAATGGTGTAATCAGCTCCCAACTGTTTAGCCTTTGCCAATTTAATATCTAGCACATCTACAAATACATTTTTTTGTACAAAAACCGCAAAATATTAACATTCAATTTCTAGGTTTACCTGTGATAACAACTTTTGATGCCCCCATAGCCTTAGCAGACAACAAAGTGACAAGTCCAATAGGTCCAGCTCCAGGCAAACGTCTCCGAATTCGAGACCGGCTCTTTTACAAGCGTGAACACCGACAGATAGAGGTTCTACCAAAGCACCTTCTTCAAGGCTCATATTATCAGGAAGTCTAAAAAAATAAATAATACAAAAGAGAACAAAAATAAATGAAATTTTACATACTTAAAGCAAAAGTCAGCATCGTGGACGTAGTATCTTGAGAGGTTACCATCATCTGGAGGACAAGCGCAGAAGTAGACATCCGGGCAGAGATTGTACGACCCGGTTTTACAATATTTACAATTGCGGCATGGTACGCCAGGTTCAATGGCAACTCTATCGCCTATCAAAAAAAAAGATATATACTTTTCATAAAAATTATCACATTCAAGTAAGATTAATTTACCTGGTTTGAGATGCTTGACATTCTTTCCAATTTGGACTACGGTACCTGAACCTTCATGACCTTCAAAAGAAATTTGAATAAAAAGTAATTGAAAGTTTGTTTTAACTTACCAATAACCATGGGTTTCTTTATTACGAAGTGACCACATGATCCTCCAACAAAAAAATGTACGTCCGAACCACATATTCCTACTACTTCCATCTGTAATAGAACCTCTGAAACAAACAACAAAACGATAATGAAACACTTAAAATGGTAGATTACTACTCAAGTTTCCATGGAGAGCGGAAAAGATGGCTAGACACAGAAAAAAAAGTTTTCCCAATTTCCGCCTTCAATTTATAAGTGGAGAGATTGGAGAAGACCAATTTCACACACAGAACAATACAAATTTTCTCGGATCGCCAAGCGGCTTTACAGCACTCAACTTTCATATTGTTGCGTTGATTTTGTCCAGTAGTGTATTTTTGGATTAATTCAATTGTTAAAAAGAAATTTAATGTTAACTCACGGTTATCAGTTGGAACCGGGATGGGCCTTTGATCCTGAAAAAATAAAACAAATTTATCAAAATATTTTTTTCACTAAAATACTAATATTACGTTTTTCTCTTCTTAAACTTTTCCTTTTTTATCAAATGGCTATGTACAAATTAAATAATGAGCTTTGACTGGAAAATGTACCTATTAATGTTAAAAATGTGTTACCGAATTAATGAATGAATATGATGATATGGTGAATTTAATGAAGTAGATTAAAATTATGTTTTCAAGCTATAGAATTTCTTATGATTTCCAGGTTTTAGGTAAAACAAAGTTAAAGCATCTATAACTTGTAAATCAAGCGAACCAGTGGCTTACAATCATCATCGGATATCCAAGTGCGAAAAGGAAATTTTGGACTTGCGAAAATAAGTGTCTGTTGGAATAATCAGGTATAGTTCATGATACGCTTGGTAGATCCAAAAACCTTGAGAAAATAAGTGTCTGTTGGAATAATCAGGTAGTACATGATATTATGCTTGATAGATCCAAACACTTGAAGTAAAGAAGTGTCTGTTGGAATAATCAGGTAGTACATGATATGCTTGGTAAGTTGACCAAAACCACCAAAACCCCAATATCCACAATAAAAGACATTATCAATAAGCGAATACATAAACGAAAAATACGAAGTGACGCAAATGTGTTAATAAAATGCAAAAGGATATAATCCGAAAAACGATATATATGTCCTATACCGAGAACGAATTAATGATACCAACCCTAGATTGTAGAAAAAAGTGGTTAATTAAAGACGAAACGGGAAATTTTTTTCTCTATTTATTGCCAGATTTTTTGTTTCATTTACAGTCAAAGTTCATGTACCACTTTGCACCGTTTGAATTTCATATCAGTTATTATTTAAAAAATGTAACTTTGATTGTTTTGCAGATGATTTTTTTCACAAAATAAATTTAATTTATGTTTCAGTATCTAAATTTTACCGACTACGGATCTGTTACTGTTTACTGTACAATGAGGGATTTATAAACTTTTATTATTAAATCCTGAAGACCAGATACCGAGTCAACGAAATATTGTGAAACGATCTTTACTGTTGATGTGTTTTGCAGAGAATAAATCTACAAAAAATGTCTAATTTGTGATTCTATTCACCGACGAAATATGCAATTTCATCTGCACCCTTTATCTTTATCTGTATCTCTCACTTTAACAGGGTAAGAGAAAAATTGTATTCAAGTATTTCAGATTTTTCTTAACGATCTACCATTCCCTCTAATGTGCGGGACACCCTGTATATTAAGAGCCCGACAGAGAAGACGGACAACATAAAAGGTTAGTTAGGATGAAATTTTACCGGTTAAAAGGAAAATACTGTAACGTTAAATTTCAAATTATTTTTTTCACATTTTATATTATATTATACCTATTTTTTTTTTGGAATCTTGGCCTATATTATATAATATAAATCTTTTTATCATTACCGTTGACCTCGAAAAATAATGTATAATATAATTTTTGAAATTTCGTAATGAATTTGAACCTATTTTATTATAAAAAAAACTCAAATTGAAACTTACCAATCTTAAGTCATTTGCACCATATAAAACTACACTTAAATTTTCTTTAGTTGGCGCCATTTTCCTATCCCGATTTCAAAATTTTTTTACACAAAAAAAAGTGTTGATCTTGACACTGGTTGAAACTTATATACGAACTGAGAAAGTACGTTGACGTAGTACCGCTTGCAAATAAAAATAATTTGTGATAAGAATTTTTTATAAAGTGGATTAGTTGCCATGTAGAAAGTATCATGTCACAACCACCAGTGAAAGTCAGCCTTTCTTTCTGTACTATCGTCGGGAGAATAGAGGATAAACTATGGGTGGGTAGGTACCACAGGTAAAGTACGACCAAAGGTCTAAGAAGGTCGTAAATCAATATAAGCCGACGACCCTCATTATTACCTATATTGTTCGAAATATAGATAAACAATAAAAGTGTGTATGTAGGTATCCCTTAAAAGATTCCCAATGTAACGTTTAAAATTGACAAGGTTGCAGAATTTTGTGATGAATTCTTCCAAAACTTTTCTGTAGAGGATTGGAGGTCCAGATGCAAGCATGTTTTGTCGTTTGAAAATGAGTATATGCAGAAAGAGCCTATGATTGATCAGATCATCGAAAAATGTATAATAAATTTAGCAGATGATTCCAGCGAAAGAAACGATCAATCGGATTCGGAGGAGGAATATGACAATCAGCATTACGAAATCACCAAAAAAATTTTAAATTTTGAAGAAATTGAGGGTGTTTCAGACAACCTGAAAAAAATTGAAGAAATAAGTGCCGGTCCTTCATCAGAAATAAACTACACAGATTTGTAAATATATAAAATAAAACTTGATTATTTAAAAGCGTTACTTATCATTTGATTTTATAATAAATATTTCACATTTAAATAAATGATTGATTATATTTAGATTAGTTGCATTATCAGTATTATCCGATTTTAGGAAACATTTCTTTCTATTTAAATAACATTAGCAAATATTTATCTCATCATAGGTACTTATAGCACATTAAACATGTTTAGCGTATTGTATGATTTTTTACCCCATTAGGTACTTTCTAGAATTAATTAATGATCATTCTAGGAAGGAGATTAACTATTAGGCCGTCGAAAAGATTAACATTTGCATTTATAAATATTTTTCAGAATTATTAACAACAGTAAATAAAATTATTAAAATAGTTTGTATTAGTTCATATAACAACAAACTTTATACTCAACACTTTTTCAATCTGTGGGTCGCGACCCTTAGGGGGTTCTACACTACAGTAAAAACACAATTTCAGTGAGAAGGTTGGGCTTGTTTATTTTTCAAAATTTTATCAAATCGTGGTGTTATTTTTGAAATGTTAATAAAATTGAATCACTTTCTAATTGGAGTCTACTTCTCCTTTTATTTTTAATGCCAACCATTGAAGATAACGTCAGTTCACATATGTATGAAATGGCGAATGGCACTAATAATTTTAGAGCTTCCCTTGCCAGCTCTGGGTATTCATGTTTTCTTTTCATCCAAAACAAGTCAACACTTTGCGAATAAAATTCCATTTTAAGCATGCCGTCAGCAGCTAAATCTATAAGATTGTCTCTCATATTTGTGGTGACATAGACTTATCCATCTACGCCCATTGTTAGCTTCAGAGAAGTCTCGAAAGTATGTTAATAGTCTCTCCTGCAAATTATGCAAGCTCTGTATCATGCAAGGAATGTGGACCCTTACCACAAGCGATTGGTCTGTTGTATTATCTTCAACAGTCTTCTGACCACATGGAAAAAACTCAGAGAGAGGTTGACCACAAATGAAGTTTTGCATGGAATGCCAGAAATGCTATAATTTCAAGAATCAGACAGGGTCAGAAAAATGATTGACATATTGAGATTTGGCATCTTGTATAAGAACATTAACAATTCAGCTTTCAGCTCTAGACCTCTCATCATTACCTTTCCTTTGGATAGCCACCTGACCTCTGTGTGATAAAGGAGATTGTGATGAAGTGAACCCATATCTTCACAAACGATTCTGAACAGCCGGGTTTGCAAGGCTTTACCTTTGGTAGAATTCACAATTTTTATTACCTCCTTAAGAACGTCATTTAAATCAGAATGTAAAACCTTCGTTGCTAGAGCTTGTCGATGAAGAAAACAGTGTGTCCATGTTACGAGTCCGCTATTTTTGCCAGTCATAGCTTTAGCGCCATTCAATGTCGTAGTCCAAATCAAAGCCGCACGAAGCCTTATCAACTTTCCTCGTACTTACTTTCAAAGCTTTCGCGGATTCTTGCAGAATGTAGGTCTTAATAATGAATATAGGTACCAAAATAGAGAAAATCATCAAATAAGTCTTTTAAATTACTAACTTTTTGTCTCTCCTATGGCCCAAAAGGGGGTCTCCAGAATTTTTCAACCATTAAAGGGGTCGCGTGTTCAAAAAGATTGAAAAACACTGGCTAAAGTATACAGCTGATGTATACGCTGTTGGCTCACAATACCAACCTATCGTTAAATTCGTTGCTACCATCTGACGGCGAAATTTACCACCGCTCGCGCGCATTTGTCAAATCAAATTGCGCGCGCTTCACTGGCTTCCTGTTACACACTTCCGTCCCATTTCACGAAATCACTGCCACAAATTGCAGGGAACCGAGCGAAAAGATGTTACACATAAAAAAATAATCTAAATAGAGTTAGTGTTTACTTGTAGATATTCTAATATTTTGGGATTGTGTTGCCACCTTGACATGTGACTGTTATTGTTCCAATGTGTTGATTAAAATGCGATTTATTAATTTATTTGCAAATTATCTTTTCAATTAGTTTGGCAAATTCAAAGAGTTATGAAACATTATTAACCTCAGCTTTATATTACTCTACCAATCATAAGCAGCTGTTAATTATTGGATTGACAATGAAAATTTGCATGCAGTAGTTACGCTACTGGTCTCTATTCTTGGCAATATTAATTATTATTTATTTATTGACGGGCTAGAACCCATTAAAATATACAATAGGTTTAATTGATACAAAGAAAAATAGAATATTAAAAAAAAGAAAAAAAATATATATATATAAATATAAAAGACCATAAACTTATACATTAAATAACACATAAGATAAAGCATGTATCACTTACAAGTCCAATTTACAAATTCACTGCTCTGTGGTTTTACGATTTAAAAGATCCGATGCATTTTGAATTTTAGGCAACACAATATACACCTAACCCTAGAGAAATAATATTTCTCTATGCACCTAACCTAACATAATACTGACATTGATGTAAGATGTAATGAGGTTATGATGTGAGTTTGTTTTTCAATAACCAAATAATTAACAATAATAATGTTGAAAGCCGACTCCTTACAACTATGGAATGCCTTGAAAGGAATAATTTGTATTTATAAACCTGCAGAAGTATCAGTAAGAAATTTAAGAAAAAAACTTATTCATAAGTTATGTACAGATTTAAGTGAACTAGATGTCAAACTTAGAATGCCTTCAATTACTAAAGAAATAAACTCTAGTATAATGTCTATTTCCGAGCCTACGAATGCAGTGCCAGAGCCTAGCATTACAAGAAGTTTAATAGCAACCCAGGCTGTTACACCCCTAGATCTAGAAAATTCAGCAATAGATTTACGGTATCATCCATTAGTTGTTGGACCAAGATATTTAGACGAAGATTTATCTGTGAGCTGGTCAAATTATTTAGGATGGAATACAAGTGGTGTTCTCATTTTTGGATTACGAGCAGGTACACAGTTTGCAAAATATATTAGAGAAAATCGATCTACTAGAGCTTATAGGATTAATGGAACTTTTGGAAAAGCAACAGATAATGGCTTTAAAACAGGAAAAGTATGTACCTATATATACAATTGATTTTGAATAACAATTAAACACATTTTTATTTCTAGGTTGTGGAAAGATCAACGTGGAAATTCATAAAAGAGCATCATCTACAACATCTTGTTTCCACTATGCAAGCCTCTCACCAGCAAAAAATGTTCGAGATGTGTGGTGTGGATATGCAGTCACAATTAGCTTATGATTTAGCCATACAAGGACCTATCCGGCCAGCAAACTCTAAAATCCCCATTATTTATGGATTAAAATGTGTAGATTATGAAGGACCCAATTTTACTTTAGAAATTCAGTGTGTTAATGAAAATGAACAATATCTAATTAACTTGGTGCATGAAATAGGTATCAAATTGCACAGTACTGCACACACAACAGGTATAAAATGTATAAGACATAGTTGTTTCAATCTAGAACATGCTTTGTTGTCTAAGCATTGGACACTAGAACATATTGTAAGTAATATGGATATGTGTAATGGATTGTTACAAAGGAATGAGCAGGTGATTAGGCAAACAAATGTAGCATTAAATTGAATAATTAATGTATGTACTTACTTGCAATTTTTTAAAAAGATTTGCTATTTGGTTTTTGTAGATTTTCTATGTTAATATCCATTTCAAAGAACAGTATAGTATAAAGGCACAAAATAATATGCTCACTATCTCTACCACATCAAGCGTATTCCATATTTTATCTTAAAAACTCATCATCATAGAGATGAATTTTGAAAAAGTCCCCAGTAACACCAAAGTCCAAATTAGAAACTGAAGAAATGGCAAGTTTTTCGATATCAGACTAGCCAAGTTTTTATTTTGCTCCAATCTAAAAACCTGCCTACAAAAATAAATGGATAACTTTCTTATAGCTACTAACGAAGCTCCAGCATAAACGCACCCTTAATTAAAAAAAATTCTGTTACACGTTAACGACCGGCGTCAAAACGATGCATGGAGCCCCCGGGACCGGCATTTTTTTTTAAATATATCTGTTGATTTCGGTCCAGTTTTTGATTTTCCCATGTTCATTTGGAAAAAATATTTTTATTTCGTGATATTTTGACATTTTTATGTGAGACACCACGGTAGCCCAAGAGACCAACTCAATTAATTGGACCGCGTGCGATCACCGCGAAGTCTCAGACAGGATAATTCTTGTCTTAAACTTCGTCGCCCTGGGTATACATTCTCAGTTTTAGTATGTGTTTGACTGTTATCGCGTAAGCAAGTAGAATGGGAACTCACGAACAGGAACAAAAGCGGCTAGAAAAACGTATGCAAGAAATTTTGTCAGATGAAGAAGATCCATTTGGTGATGACGAATCATCAGACGATTATCAACCAAGTGAAGATTGTATTTCATCGTCTTCGGATGATGTATCTCATAATTATCCCAAGAGATCTTCACAAAATAAAGGTGGTTTATCCAGGGTACGACATGAAGAAAATAAAACCGAATTATTGGCGAGAACAGGTACCTCTAAAGGACAAATTATAAATAGAAATATAAGTAGGACTATGAAAAAAACTCCTGTTGTGCAAGAAAATATGGAAATTGATAATTCCAGTGATGAGGATGATGCTTCGCCAGCTCAGACATTTATAGGAGAAGCAGAATCAGGAAACGTGAGTATTCATCCATCCAAATGTCGATACATATATTTTGATTTTTGTCCAAACTTATGAATACATAATCCTTTATTGACTGAAGAAATTGTTGCAGATCGATCAATTGATTGCAGATGTGGTCACCAGATACACTGTGGAATCGAGTAGTGTCGAAGGTAATGCCGATGATTCAAATGAAAATATAAAATGGGGCCCTGTTGATGGAAAGTCTCTCAATAAATTCGATATTGTTGAAAAAAATACCGGTATAAAGCCACAATTTTATGACATGTTCGAAACTAATCCCTACGATTTTTTCAAATTGTTCATTACTAATGATTTGGTGACATATATGGTGGATCAGACTAATATATATGCTGCACAGACTCTCGCAAATGTATCTGCTTCGAAAAAAACAAAAGCATGTAAGCCCACTGATTCTCAGGAAATGGAAAAATTCCTTGGTATTTTACTGCGGATGGGTCTATTTCCTCTACCAGTACTGAGATTATACTGGAGTGGGAGTTTTTTGTATGAGAATAACATGAAAAAAGTTTTGCCAAGAAATCGATTTGAGCAGCTTTACAACATGTGGCACTTCAATGATAACCTAGATCAAGCGTATAACAATGATCGGCTAAGAAAACTCACCGCACTGATAGAAAAACTTCTAGTAAGGTTTCAGGCAGTTATGGTACCTGAGAATGATGTATGTATAGATGAAACTCTTGTGCCGTTTCGTGGACGCTTGAAGTTCCGGCAGTACATCAAGAACAAGCTCCACAAATTCGGGATCAAATTGTACAAGTTATGTACTCGTGGAGGGTATACGTACAACATGCGTGTTTATTGTGGCACTGACAAGTCAGAAAATGGATCTGCATCGGCAAATGTTGTAATGTCCCTCATAAGTAATCTTTTAGATTCTGGAAGAACACTTTATATCGACAACTTTTATACAAGCATTACTCTTGCGTCGGAAATACTTCAACGCAAGACTCACCTTGTTGGAACTTTGCGATCAAATCGTAAATTCAACCCAAAACAAGCCAATCCCAGAAAACTGAAGAAGAATGAGGTTTTTGGTCAAGAAAGTGGGACTGGCATAGTCGTTTTGAAATGGAAAGATAAGCGGGACGTACTAATGCTAACCACAGTCCATAATGATGATACTGCTAAATCAAATAAGAATGGCAAGGAATCAGAAAAGCCCAAAGCTGTAGTTGACTACAATAATTCTAAAGCCTACATTGATTTATCCGATCAGTTGAAGGCTTATTCGCATTGTTTGCGCCGAGGTACCAAATGGTATCAAAAGCTAGCTCTTGAATTAATTTTTTGATCGGCATTGGTAAATGCATTCATAATTTATAAGGAGATAACTAATAATAGAATATCCATTACGAAATTCAAAGAATTACTCGCTTTACGATTGATCGGCCGAAACCAAGAACCATATGAACCATATTCAGATTCCTCTGACTCTGAAAATAAACAACACGTTCTAACAGATCACAAGAAAGGTAGATGTGTTGGATGTTATGCTCATTTGAAAATGAAAGAAGAAAGACTAGAAGCTCAGAGAAAATGTACGAGATCAAAGTATGTTCGGTGTGCCTGAAAATATTTTGTTTACCTTGTTTTTTTGCTTGGCATAAAGCCCAGAAAATATAATTATTATACAAGGACTTGTCATTTGGTTCATTTCATATAATGCTACTCTGTTGTTTCGTTGGTTTTTTATTTCACTGTTTTTTAATAAATATTACAAGCACAAAAAAGAATATTTTTCAAATCGCATTATTTCAAGAGTTACGAAGAAAATTCCCAACCCGCTAATCTTACCTAGTCCCCCGGACCGCTTCTCAACACATCCTATATTTTTAACACTGTATCGTGTATTCTACGGACGGTCACATATTTCGAAACATAAAATTTGTTGTGACACCATATTGATCTCACGTGGTCCTGGCGGCACATATACCCGTGACATCGCTTAGATGTCACCCAGTCGTTAACGTGTTAACTGTATGAAGTAAAAGACTAAAAAGTAGTCATTTCCACTTTTTTACAGGACAATCAAACGTGCAAGCACGGGAAAAGCATTTATGGATGTGTAATGAACGATACTTTTCATTATACCTTTCTTAATACAAAAACTAGTAAGTAGACTATACTAGACTATAATTCAAAACACTGACATCTGCTGTCATAATACAATTGTGGTTTAGTGTTGCTAAGTGAACTGTGTTCAATTCCCTTAGCAACGCATGTTAGCGCACAGGAAAACATTTTCCCGTGCGCCCGCACGGGAAAAGGTCATTTTCGGTACTCTTAATAGGCATGTTAAGATAGGGTTTTCAGTAAGGTATAATGAAAATGATATTTCGTTATGCCACGGGTCAGATGGCTATTTATAGATGATCTGTACCGGGACACTTTAAGTTTATATGTACATCTTTTCCTTGCAAAGTTCATTCATTCGTTTGGGTTGTGCTCCACAGCCCAGGCACTTTAACTGAATCTTTGTACCATTTCCCATGTTATCTACTTCCATTTCAGAAGCTTCGTGTCTTCTATAAAGGGACACTTTAAGTTTATATGTATTTCTACATATTTTCCTTGCAAAGTTCATTCATTCGTTTGGGTTGTGCTCCACAGCCCAGGCACTTTAACTGAATCTTTATACCATTTCCCATGTTATCTACTTCCATTCCAGAAGCTTCGTGCCTTCTATAAAGGGACACTTTAAGTTTATATGTATTGCTACATCTTTTCCTTGTAAAGTTCATTCATTCGTTTGGGTTGTGCTCCATAGCCCAGGAACTTTAACTGAATCTTTGTACCATTTCCCATGTTATCTACTTCCATTCCAGAAGCTTCGTGCATTCTATAAAGGCCACTAGTTTGACTGGATGGATTTTCAGTAGTTGTAATGGTTGTGTCACTGAAGTGTAAAAAAGACAGAATCGGCGGCACCTTTGATTTTCGGTGGGCTAATATATTTGACCTTGGGCCTTTTCCATACTACTTGTTACACTTTGAAAAAGTATAGTAGACTCCATTTCACATAAGAAGAAGCCACGTGAAGTTTGCCAACTGACTTGCGCAGAAACCAAAATCGGTCTTGTTTATCTATAGTAAATTTTATACCCATTTAGAATAAGACCATCCTTATTTATTATTAATAAATCGGTTGAAACAAAAAATTACCAACAAAAATGAACGTCGTAACTAATTTATTAGATGTCACGTTTTTGAAGTTACGTCAAATTTTGATTTCATGTTAATGTCAGATGGTTCAAGAAGCCGCATACGTTAAGTTACTAAAACGGCTGGTACCTCTAAATAGGTATTAATTTTACTATATGTCTATGTATAATTTCATTTAGACAATTCGTTTTACGTTTATAAGCAGGTAGATATGCAACCAGACATTTCTAAATAATATTTGGTTGCATACTTAATAAGGAGTAACATTTCGATAGATGGCAGCATCTAACAATATTTTAATATGTATGGAGTGTTCTCTCTATTTCACTGTACTATTCTATGCTTGTACGCACCAGGTAGATGTGCAACCAGCAGACAGAAGTTGTAAAGAATATTTGGTTGCATACCTAATAGGGAGTAACATTTCGATAGATAGCAGCATCTAACAATATTCTAGTATGTATGGAGTGTCCTCTCTATTTTATTGTACTGTTCTATGATTGGCAATTGACATTTCTGAAAATTTAGTGTAATTTTATTACATATTTGAAAATAAAAACGCTTATTTCTTATAATTTTTGCGCATACGTACGTATAACTATAAGAATTTTAACGTGGATTTAACACATAACTTAAATTATCGTCTGGAAATTACACCTGGTCCAAAAAACGATATAAGTAACCCTTTGTATGGTTTCGAAAATGGGGCGCACTGCAGTCAAAAAAAAAGAGGTAGATGTTGATATATATTAATTTGAAAGCTCATTATTTATTTATAAAAACTACAATATAAAACATATCGGTTAACAATCATTCACTATGTTTCATCTTTATAGCAATAGAGGATGAAGTAGGGTTTGCAAAACTATATTCATCTACTATAGAAATTACAACTTGCTTGGCCATTTGTTGTACCAAAAGTATTTCCTTGTTATTGTAAATATTTTTTTTTCATTCTAGATATATGATTTTCTGCAAGGTGTCGTGGATACAGTTACTTAATAACTAGTAGAGTAGATGGAGCTTATATGCAGGTGTACAATAAGCAATAGGAGTTCCTCCACGTTTAGCTATTATCTGATTCAGTCCTTGTACTTGGTAAGTCTTATTTTTAAATTCAAGTAGTTCGAATAAACATACCGCTGCTAGTTGAAATCATTTTAATATTTATTTGTTTTTTCAGGAAAAGAAAACAACATACATTTTTCAACGTTTATTATTGGGATATGAAAATTTCAAAACATCAATGGAGCAACTGCATGTTTTAATAATAAAGTTCAACTGTAAGTATATACAATTTTTATGCATCCTCTAATATTACCCCATCCTGACTTGAGCAAATAGAGATTGTTTATTGAAAAATACGTCTCTTATTCAAATATAGCTTTGTACTTTAACTTTTTCACTTACATTTTTCCCAAATTTGTTTCAGTTAAATCTAAATTAGGTCATTGTCTCATTTCTCCTTATACGGTATAGGATGTGTATGTATATTGGGGCGACATTCACTGAGACCTTAAAGATCTATTGTGCCCCCTTACTTCTACTTACCTCCCGAGGAAAGTCTCTGAGACTAGCAGCTCCCTTAGTCCTATTTCCCGAAGGAATTTTAGGATATCTACTGGCTTTAACTTAGATAAATGTCCCTCTTCTATCCAGTACTCTCCTAGGTGTTGTGCCCTAGGATTCTGAATTGCTGTACAATTCGCAAGTATGTGGATGGAAGTTTCTGTTAAAACTCTTAGTGCAGTTTTACTTTGACTTATGCATTCATTTGATCTCAACAGGTTGTAGTCACCCAGAAGAATCTTTGATTGTCGTAAGTCCTACTAGATCTTTCCAATGGTCAGATCTTCTCTTTTTTTCGACTTTGCCTATTTCTTCCAATATTACATTGGGGCTGATACCGCAAAAGGGTTCCGGCCCCCAAAAGGGTGTTTCATTCCCCCTCTTTGCTAGTTCATCTGCTATTTCATTTCCTTCTATTCCAGTGTGTCCTGGAATCCTGGTTGTTTGACTATCAGACATTATTATAATCCTTTGCCTTCTATATCCTTTATCAATATTGAACTGGGCACACTTTCTTATGGCGAATTTCCGCTTGAAAGATACTTGGGGTATTTCCCAAGCTTTCAGAGTGTTTGGTTCCTGGCCTGTACACTCCTATCTCAGTTCCTTCTATTGCTTTTGACGTGTCTGTATACCATTGAATGGTATTCTTTCCAAGTCTGGTATTTGGATCCCATTCCTTCTTGTTGCTTAATTCCGTAACAAATTTCTTTGAAAAGTTATACTTTTTCATCATACCATCTTGTGGCATGTCCCAGTTTTTCTGATTTCTAAGAAGTTAGGAGGTGGTTTTTTTTTTAATGATTCCCTCTCTACTAAGTCTGTATCTTGTTCTTTCTGCAACACTTTCCACCACCATATGTAGTGGTGTGAGGTTGAGAATCACTTTCATGACTGCCGTTGGGCATGTTCTCATTGTTCCTGTAATGCACATACAGGTTAGTCTTTGAATTTTGGAGAGGTTTTCTCTCGTCGACATTAGGCTAGTTCTACTACTCCATGCAATGGCTCCATAAGTGATAATTGGTATCACAAGGACAGTATACATCCAGCTCAAGATTTTTGGGTTACAACCCCAATTTCTCCCTGCCAGATTCCTGCACACCATTAAAGCCATTTTTGCTTTGTTTATAATCTCCTTTTCGAGTTTGTTCCACAGGAGTTTACTGACTAGAGTCAAACCTAGATACTTGACTTTTTGTCTCTATTCAACCTCGCTCCCATCAAGTTTAATGGTTTTGAGGTTGAGTTTTCTTTTCTTAGTGAAGGCTATTAAGATGGTTTTGGTGGGGTTGATGTTAAGTCCCACTTGCCTACACTAGCTATTTGTATAGCTCAGATCCTTTTGTATGATGTCGCAGAGGGTGTTTTCGAATTTTCCCCTGGCTGGTATGACAATATCAGGTCAGTCAAACCACTCAGGAGTTCGTCAACCGTCAGACTCCACATTAATGGGGATGCTACTCCTCCCTGTGGACATCCTCTGGTTGTACAGATGGAGACAATGTATTTGCTCGTCCTCGTCTCTGCCACTCTAGAGGCGAGCAGTTCCGACATCCATTTGGATGTTGTGCTGTCTACACCTCTTCTATTTAATGCTCTTTTGACAGCCTCATGAGGAGTATTGTCAAAAGCTCCTTCTATATCTCGGATATCCTTCGTCAGTTGTACCAGTGCAGTCTTCGTAGATCTGCCTGTCCGATAAGTATGCTGATGCGGGTGGAGAGGTAGTCTCTCTAAGATTTCCGTTCTAATATAATTGTCAATAGCTTTTTCCATCGTTTTATTTATTTATTCATTTTCAACGGGCAGAGCCCAATTTACAAAATAATGGCAATATTATAATTTATAATTTTTTTTTAAATTAACTAAATCACAAACGATGTTAGACTAATTGGTCTGAAGGATTTGGGGTTTGTTGTGTCCCTTTTTCCAGCTTTTGGTATGAAGGTTACTATTGCCCTTCTCCATGCTTTTGGTATATAACCCAGTTCTAAGCTGCCTCGACTGATTCTTACCAAATGTGGTAGAATTTCGTCTTGTCCTTGCTGGAGCAATGCAGGAAAATGAGTTTCTAGTAAGAGTCGCACTCTTTCCTCCTCATTTTCGGTATATTTACCGTCTGGCTTCCTCAAAGCCACATCTGTGTTGAGCCTACTTTTCGCCATGACTTTGTAGAGTCTTGTCGCAGCAGGTGTTGTGTTTATATCTTCACAGAATTTCCTGAAGCTATTTCTTTTAGCTTTTCTAATTTCCTTGTAGTAGGTGTTTTGCTTTTGCGGTATGCTTTCTCTCCAAGTCAGTGATGGTCTTTTTGATCTCTTGTTTTTTTTTAGAAGTTTCACTCTTATCTGCATTAATATAGCAATAATATCTACTTGACGACATGTCTCTAAATTACACAAAAATGGAAAATAACATAATTAGTTACGACCATTAGAAATTGGAAGCAATATATCGTAATGTTTTTGTTATTTATTTAAATAGTTTTTACCGGTGGCATAAAATTATACACACTTCTATGGCTAATTACTATTGATTTATTTAAAGAAACACACGCTGTATTAAACTTAATTTATATACACACTCTACTTAATGTCTACTAATTTATTTACACTCGGTATAATAGTTCTAATTTATTTTCACCCCTTGAATATTACACTATTTATCTTCACTATTTCAATCACTGTCCGATTACTAAGAACTTCTGTGAACTAACTCTTTACTGCCCGTTTCACTAATTCTTTCAAACTGTCTGTTTCAATAATTATTCACGCACTGAAAAACCCGCGTATATAAAGACCTTCTTAACTCTAGAAAATTCCAGTACCTTCCGCGCTCGCCCTATGCACAAACAAAGCGAATGTTCTAGAAAGGAGCGCAGCCACCAAAATTTACAGTTGAGGGACAGGAGCGGCTTTGAGTTGGTGACCTCGCAACAATATTATGTTAATTTGTATTATTTTTGTGTATATTTGTTTGTACAAAAAGGTACATAGGGTTTGGAAAATGGCATAATTGACGGTTACCATTAGAAATTGGGCTTATTATGTTCATTTTTTAATCCTGTGTATACCGTACAAACATCGACATCGTCAATGCTTGTTTTGCTCATCAATTGTCAGTACTGGATTCTTAACTCGTCATGCTATTTTTTTTCAGAAACCCAGAGGATGTCGTTGGAAATAGTCCATTTAATTAAAGAAAAGGAGGAGGAGAAGAAGGAAGCCTTTTAATATATACAGTGTGTACATAAAGTAATGTAACTTGCTAATATATTATTCCGATTTTCGTTAGGCTTACAAAAAAAAAAGTCGAATAAAAGTTTTTTCAAATAATCCAGACAATCTGCATAAGTCGATTAGAAGTATACAGGGTGCACCGATGCTCCAAAATAACCTATTAAAATATTTTTTTAAATAGTACACCATGTATATATTTTCAGTTTTTCATAATCTATTAAATTACAAATACAACCGTCATGACCGCATAATTCTACCTTTAATAATTCCAAAGTTACATTTTACATTGGTTTGAATCTAAAATTATAAAAAAATAATATGTCAAAAAAGTAGTAGGTTTTTCTGTCATTAATTTTTTTTAAATGTCATGAATTATTTCTCGTTGTCATGAAAAGGTGTTTATTGTAATTAGTTGCTTTTAAAATTTAAGTATGTTTACCGAACAGGAAAGAATAATGATTCTTATGATGAGAGGTTACGGTGATCGTAAAAGAACTTATGATGAGTTAGCTCACTTATTTAATGATACGTATCCAAATCGCAACCAAATTATCAAACCTGCAGTTTGGAGGATTGTGAAACTTTTTGAAGAAGTGGGTTCAACTAAAAATAGCCCTAAAACTGGCCGACCAAAGACTTTAACTAATGATGAAAAATCCTTGGATGTTATGCAAAGTTTTGTAGAAAATCCTTTTACATCCATTTGGAAAACTGCATTAGAACATGATGTTAGTGTGGGATCCGTCTGTAACATTATTAAGAAGAATAAGTTTCATCCTTATAAAGTAACTCTATTACAAGAATTATCTGAAGATGATTATGACCTCAGAATAGAATTTTGTGAAACTATAATGAAAAAGGTAGATGCAGTCCCTCATTTTACATGTAAGATAGTATTTTCCGATGAAGCCACGTTTATGTTAAATGGTACAGTTAATTGCCACAATTGTAGATATTGTAGTGATACTAATCCTAGGTGGATGCGGGAACATAGAACACAAAGTCCTTCAAAAGTTAATGTTTGGGCAGATATTATCGGCACCACTGTTATCGGACCATTCTTTGTAGAAGGCAATTTGAAGGGACCAAAGTATTTAGATTTATTAAGAAATCAAATAGTTCCTGCAATAAGAAATGCAGTTGGTAACAATTTTAATGACACTTGATTTCAGCAGGATGGTGCATCACCACACTTAAGTGTTGCTGTTTGAAATTACTTGAATGACGTTTTCCAAGACAGGTGGATTGGAAGAAGGGGCACAATTGAGTGGCCAACCAGATCTCCCGATTTACCGCCTTTAGACTATTTCTTCTGGGGATATCTGAAAAACATTGTGTACAAGACAAAACCTGATAATCTGGATGAACTGATAAATAGAATACTGTTAACAGCTTCTTGTCAGAACATTTCCAGAATATTCTTTGAATATTCCGTGCTATCTGGGTATCAAATAACAAATCAGCAATTGCGTAATTCCATATCAGCTTTTTATAATCGACTTAGATACTGTCAAATAGAAGAAGGAAGACAATTTGAACATCTCATTAAATAAGATTAGTTATTTGTTCCTGTTAATTATTTTGGTAATAAAGACGTTCCCGTAAATTATTTTTCTCAATAACTGTAGAACAAATGAGATTAGAATTATGCGGTCTTGACGGTTGTATTTGTAATTTAATAGATTATGAAAAACTGAAAATATATACATGGTGTACTATTTAAAAAAATATGTTAATAAGTTATTTTGGAGCAACGGTGCACCCTGCATACTTCTAATCGACTTATGCAGATGGTCTGGATTATTTGAAAAAACTGTTATTAAACTTTTTTTTTGTAAACCTAACTGAAATCGAAATATTAGCAAGTCACGTTACTTAATGTACACACTGTATAAGTAATTTTATATTAGTCGCGTTCATTACAACGTCAACTGATCAGATGCGAGTGCTGGTGGTAGCAGTCAATTTGTTTTGGTGCTAATAAGAGTTCTTCATTTTATTTTAAAATATAATGAAAATAAATATAAAGATTAACTTGAATATTTGTATTAATTAGCCACTACTCCTAAGTGTATACTCAAAAAAAGTTATCGGCACCCACCACTGATTTCCCACGCTTCCGTTAACTTACATAGCTTAGACCAATAAAGTTGTGCGGTTGGCGTAGCTACCGCCATCTATCAATGGGTAGCCGAACTACATTTTTCCACTTTACAAACTCAACAAAACTGTCTTTTTACACCAAAAGAGTTGGGTTTTCCTCAATAAATAATGCACATTAAAAGATACTTGGTTAGATATGCTTTGTTCTCTATCCTGCCCATCCCTTCCCACTCTTTCGATGACTTACTTACATAGCTTAGACCTATAAAGTTATGCGGTTGGCGTAGCTACCGCCATCTATCAATGGGTAGCCGAACTACATTTTTCCACTTTACAAACTCAACTTAACTATCTTTTTATCATAAACAAAACTGTCTTTTTACACCAAAAGAGTTGGGTTTTCCTCAATAAATAATGCACATTAAAAGAGACTTGGTTAGATGTGTTTTGTTGTCTATCCCGCCCACCCCAATACTTTCGCACTCTTTCGATGTCTTACTTACATAGCTTAGACCTATAAAGTTGTGCGGTTGGCGTAGCTACCGCCATCTATCAATGGGTAGCCGAACTACATTTTTCCACTTTACATATTCAACTTAACTATCTTTTTACACCAAAAGAGTTGGGTTTTCCTCCATAAATAAAAGAGACTTGGATAATGGAGATGTGTTTTGTTGTGTGAAATTAAAGTATTAGAAATGTATCTTAACACACACGTGGTGAGTTCCTTAAGCCAGATAGTAAATTAAAACAATAAATATGAATTTAAAAAGTTTATTAGAGAAATACAAATACAATATTTTTGTAAAAAAATACTTTGCAATGAGGTCAAGTACATACAAATCACGTTTTAATAATCCTATTGCATACAGTATGCGCCAGTTATGCAGACGACACCACATGTCGGTGGATGAAAAACATGCTTTCCAACAGGACAGCAACTACAACCTTATCTATTCTATGGAGGTATCGATAATGAAGGGATGCCCACAGGGAGGAGTCCTATCACCTTTGTTGTGGGACCTTGTCATAGGCGAACTCCTGAAGGAATTGAACAGGAAGGGGGATATACACCCTTCCTGTAGATGACCATGCAGATGATCTGACAATACTTGTACTGGGGAAATACCCTAACGTTATATCGGAGCTGATGCAAGCTCTGGAAATGGTGATTTGGTGTAGGAGGGAATGCCTAAGGGTGAACCGCAAAAGCTGCGCTCATTCCCTTCACTGGAAAAAGGAAGCTTGAGAGACTAAAACTGTCAAGCATCTTCAACTTGCGGATGTGTCTTAGCCAGGAGGTCAAGTATCTGGGCATAATTCTGGGCGCAAAGCTAACCTGAAACTCACCCCTACATGACAAAACCAATAAAGGGAAGATGGTCCTAATGGCTGCCAAACGGGCGATAGGAAACACGTGGGGACTAAATCCCATAGAGATACTACAATATCTTACATATTTTTTTTAAAACTCGGCTAGCTCAAATAATCTTTTAATATTTAATATAAATTGAATTTACGTTTTTCTTAGCATGAATTGACTCTGCATAGGGGCAAGTACTATATTAAAATTTAGAAAATAGTCCTACCTACTGTAGATTTGTAATTTACCTAATTTAGTCTATTCAATTTTAGGAATAACAAAAAAAAATTGGGCACCAGTCACACTTTAACAATACTAGATTCTATAAATTTTTTAAATGTAGCAATTAAAAAAATCTAGAGTTTATTCTGAACTTATTATAATAGTAAATAATTGGCCAATTTTCATGAAAAAGTTTTTGTTGAATTTGTTTATTTTTTCTTCATATTATCCAAAATGATTCATGTTAATAATTTCCCGGAAATTTAAGTTTATGGAAGAACCCCTGTGACTTCTGTCATTCTTCAAAATTTTACCTAATTTGTAAGTTCTTCAAAAGATAATTATATATATATATATAATTAATTTACCTCAGAATCTGGTAGTATCAAAGTAATTCAAGTTATTTTAACTATTAAAGGCAACTTTTTGAAGCTAGAGAAAATATTTCTTGTCTCTTCTCCAGTTTTATATCTGTCAGTCCCTCTCATCTTGACATTTTTTTTATTTTTTTTTATAAATGTCTCGTCAATTTATTGGTTGCATTACTAAGAATTTTCTTTGAAATATCACACATTACAGTGTTAAAACATACCTGGCAAGTTCTTAAATCTGATTAGGTGTACAGTATAATCAATCGTTATTTAGTTAAAATGTATTTAAGTTAGATTTTGAATAATATTATTTTAATTTAAAAGACCCCATACTTGTTTGATATAACAATCCACTTTTGTAGCTTGTACATTTTAATTTCCCTATTACTTGAGACTTTAAATTTATTCCTCTTCAATAACATTTTTAAAATAAGCAGTTCCTCCAGTCCCTCCTGGTCCAATGGTGATACTCTAGTTATTGAAGCAGCTGTATCGACGACAACTTGCAGACAATCATGTATCTGAAATAGAAAAAAATATTTACAATTACTAGAAAGAAATCGTGTTGGAAGGGCAAAATTGCCAATTTGCAGACCTTATTTCTTTCTTTGATGCTATCTATCTATTATAACATCAAGATGAACAATTTTCACATACTGATTAAACGATGTGAATGATTGTTAATTGGTAGGTATAGTAATATCATAAATTGTAGTTTTTAGAGATGAATAAAAAGGTAACAAATTAATATGTTAAATAATGTCTATTTCAACATTCCTATCTGTTTTTCTACCGCCTTTGGACCAAGTGTAATTCCCCAACGAAAATATTAAAATTGTTACCAAAAATTTCATTCCCGGAGAAATTCTTCAATATAAATACGTATGCAGAAAAATACTAAAACAATAAGCAGTTTTTTCTCTGGGAAGACGCTTCACGCCATTTCAAATACGGAGTGTCCCAAAATTCTGGAAACGGACAATTATCTCGTAAGTTGTTAGTCCTAATTGTACAAAATTTGGGGTACTTACACCTATTTTGGGATACGGAGATTCCAGATTTGATATTTGCAATGATGCCATATTTGCTGTTTCTCTTATATTTGGTTTTTCAAATTCATCACCCTGTATATTCAGTCATTATTGGAATCTCCTATTCCTAATACGAGTTCAACGATATGTAACACTTATGATTTTATGTAGTCTGGAAGGTCTTAAATACATAAAACAGTGCAAAATCTGTAGATTTTAAGAAATTTAAATGTTTAAATATAGAATGCTGTGATTTTGACATTTGTTCACCATTTACATTATTAACTAAAACTGACAGTGGTTTGATGTGTTTTGAAAAGTTCTGCAAGGTAAATTGCTTCTCTAAAATGGCTCTTAACGAAAAAGAACGAATTACTATTCTAATGATACGGCGACAGAAAAATATCTTATTATGAAGTAGCCGAATTGTTCAACGATACTTTCCCTAACCGTTCTCCTATTCATAAGGCGATGGTACAAATAACTGTGAAGCGCTTTGAGGAATCTGGAGGAGTAAAAGATAGATACCGATCAGGTAGACCGAAAAGAGTTATGAATGACAAGAAAACTTTAGATATAATGCAGAGTTTGGTAGAAGATCCATCCTCACGCAGGGTTGCACAAGAACATGATGTAGGTCGTTCTTCAGTCTTACATGTATTACCTAAGAATAAATTTAAACCATTCAAAATTCACGTATCGCAAGAATTAAGTGAAGATGACTTCGATCTTAGATTAGTAATGATGGATAAAATTGAAAATGATGAAAATTTCGTTAACAGAATATTTTTTTCCGATGAAGCAACCTTTACACTGAGTGGGAGTGTGAATCGACACAATCTAAGGTACTGGAGTGACGTAAATCCACACTGGATGCGTGAAAACCGTACTCAAAGACCACAAAAATTAAATGTATGGTCAGGTATAGTAGGTAGCTACTCAGTTAATTGGACCATTCTTTATCGAAGGAAATTTAATGTCAGATAGTACCTACACTGAGAAACTTGTATGGAGCCAATTTTAATCAGATATGGTTTCAACAAGATGGAGCTCCAGCTCATTTTAGTGTAAATGTTCGGCATGATTTATATGAGATATTTCCCGGACGATGGATTGGTAGACGAGGTAGAATTGAATGGCCTCCACGTTCACCTGATTTCAATACTCAAGATTATTTTTATTGAGGATACTTGAAAAATTCAGTTTACAAAACTAAAGTAGCAAGTCTTGCAGAGCTGAGGCATAGAATTATCGATGAATATCGATTAGGGTACTGTCAACTTACAAATAGAGCACATTTTGAACACTTGATAAAGTAACCATTATGTTAAAAATGTTGTGGTTTATCAAGATATTTGTCACACTTTGTAGAAGTCCTCCAAGCTGTACATTTCTTTCTTTTCTCATGTTCCCTTTGCCAAATTACGTTTCCTTAGAGCCCTAACTTCTAATTTCAGACTGCTTTTCCGTGGTGTTCCTGCACTTAAGAAAGTAGGAGTTTGGGTGTAAGTTGATGGAGAAACTTCAGGAATAAGCGGTTTCCAAGGTTACAACAGAGGTTTCTTCACTCCTGTGAATGCTGCTTGGACCTAAAATAAAAATATCTTTGTTATTGGAAATGTACAAGATTCTGAAGCCTAACAACTATACATATGTTTTACTTTTGTTTGAAATGAAATATGACTGTATATTTCTTTTTACTTATTGTAGACATACTAAATATAAAAAGTTACTGTAAGCAAATAATTATTATAAATAAAAGTTACTGAATATATCTGGCAGAATACTTATCAAAAACTTTTTTGTTAGTAATATTTATACATAATAATAGATTTTTTCATTACTTCATGTAGATAGCTTCACTATGAAAGAAAAAATATAATAGCAAAAGACAGAATTCAATTTTACTTCATAAGAATATATCTACCCAATAATGTGTATGACATACACATCTATACAAAATGATAACAAGATTACCTGCTACGGGTGATAAGTACCGAGAAGTAGAAGGAATGGCTTTAAGGCTTTCTTCCAGGGGACAAGCAACAGTGATACCAGAAACTCTTTCTTCTTCAACAGAAAGAACAATCTTGACATCTGAAATTTATTAAACATTAAATATTGTTTAAATGAAACAAGTGTGTGACAATATACAATAGATGTTTGAGTAATATCAATCGTAAAACCCAATGCATTGATGTCCATACTCTGTGTACAACTCCTTCTAAACCCACATAAATATGAACACTGAAAATAATATTTGATTTCAGCGAATAGAATGATTAAGCAGCGCTTAACAGAGTATTATTGACCTAAGGATAAAGCATTCGGAACATATCGGGTCCAAATCCTCTGAATTCCTGATGAGAAAAATGATAAAAAAATCTTAAAATATGATTTTTTTGTAGATATGGCCTCTGTTTTTAGAATGGCAGCATACATATCACTCTCTCAAGTTTCGTATAGAAATTGTTAAAATTTACCTGAAAGAACCATCACTTTCTTAGGCGATTCTGTAAAAGAATATCTTTCTAGATTATAAGGAAAAATTGTTGGAATAGCTTGGGCAAATAAGGTTTTTTGTACACCACCTTTAGAAATATATTTCTCCTCGAAATGGTTTTCACATATACGATAATTTGTATGCAAGTCATTCGCATTTTACTTAACAAGATCCTCTCTATTGGCTGCTTTTAACCACATTTTAGCTCTAAAAAGTAACAGTACATTGAATATGGGTTTGACAAGTATACACATACATAGTTTGTTTTACCTATATTATAAAAATATACATACCTAACATCGTCCTTGGGAATAGAAAAAAAACTTATCCCTTTTACAGTTTTGGAGGAACATCCACGACTTTTAAGCAAACAAATCCTCCTTTAGAAGTAATCACAACAAAATGAAGCAAGAAATATTATACAAGTCTATTTTATATCACAATATTAATTGGACAAATCACCACAAATACAACATAAACTGTTCAATCAGATAAAAAAACACAAAAGATGATAATAATTAAAAAACACCAGCACAACTTCAAAGACTATGCCGAAAAGTGAGGTTGATTCATAGATAACACATATACGGATAGATAGGACACTCAAATGTTAAGGTCTGAACCTGAATTTCAGCGCCATCTCTTCGTTTAGAAGAAACTAATTTGAAAAAGTGGCGGCAAATTTGAATATACATTCCATTATCTGCTATGTATTTGATACAGCATCCGCCCTTATAAAAAGTTCCAAAGGAGGAAGTCCAATAAGGACTTCCATTAATGCCGTCCCCGTGCTGTTCATTACCCCGGTAATACCAAGAAGGGCTTGTCTTTGGATTGCAGTTAATATATTAACTGCAGGGGACACTTCTGTCATCCTCACCAGACTATTGTGTTCCATAGGTGATCGTTGGCCTTATCACAGTTGTGTAGAGTCAGTGAACCACCTCAGGTCGTATTACCCAGGTTTTGCCCATAACTCTTATGCATTGCCAGAAAAGCCTAGTCGCCCTGGTAGTAATTTTTTCCAGGTCTGCCTTCCAATTCAGTTTGGAATCAAGGGTCACTTCCAGATATTTAACTTCTTTGGATATTTCTAGTGCTTCTCCGAACATCAGTACTCTACCCTGCGGGAGAACTCATCTTTTCGTAAAAGCAACTAGTTTGGGTTTTTTTTGGATTAACTGAAAGGTCCTCTTTAAGACACCATTCCACCACAATTCGTAGTGCTTCTTGTAGGACATTCATAACTACCTCTGGGAATTTCCCATTGGTGACCTTGATGTCTTTATTGATCATTAAACCTGCAGATCATGTCATCCACAATTAGGTTCCATAAAAGTGGTGAAAGTACTCCCCCTTGAAGACATCCTTTAGTTGTTTGTTTTATCATGCATATGTGCTGTTATTCTCCCATGCTCCAGCTTAGATCCTATCCATATTTGCAGCATCCTTGTAAAGTTATTGCTTATAGCCCCGCTCTCTCATACTTTAAACTCTTCAATTTTAGTTGCATGTGTCGCTATGAGGTGGTTGTGATTGTCGATATATAATTTGATTATGGAAAAGAAAAATTAAAATACAATAATACGGTTTAAATAATTTATTTATACATTTAATGAACATACTATAACATTAATTCTTAAGGACACCGACAACTCGAAAATTACATTCTAAAATGTGCTGAAAAATGTCTAAAATTCACTATAAAGTGAAAATAAAAACAGAATGATAGTTTCGTTGTGTTGGTAAAAATTCAACAAGGAAAAAAGGTGTCGTACATTTACCACTTAGTATATTTTTATGTATATATTTTACATTTTTTATTTTCAATTATTTCCCGAGACTTTAGGTCAATGTACCGGGGATTTTATATACATTTTAGATCATTTTTGACATTTATGTTGGTTCAAGTATAGTTGTGAGGTTACGACGAAGAATTCCATTCCATTACAACTATATTTATTATAGATATTTGAAATATACAAATAGTTTTATTGACAGTTGTAATTAAAATGATCCAATATTGTTGAATCAGGAAGAAACTGACAAAACTAAAAACAATTTTTAATCGTTGTTATTATACATACAGGGTGTCCCAGTCGCAGAACTTCGTACCAAAAACTTGAGAGATGATAGAGAGACTGAAAATAATTATACTACTTGATATAAAAAAAATTTCCTTACGCCCTTCGTTAACGAACTATAGTTGGGAATTAAAAATGGTTTTTTATTTATAATTAGTAAAATTAGTAAAATTGTATCCGTTTATAAACACCACAATTGCACACTTTTTGGCGTCATAAACGAGTCTTCACTTCACTTGCGAACTCAGGTACGGACTAAGTTCAATTGTGATGCGGCAATTTTTTGTTAAATATAACTTTTTTCAGTTATAATTTTAAACATTTTTAAAGAAAAAAAGTTTCTCTGTGACATTTTGATAAAATTAACGGTTTAAGAGATAAGGGCAATTTTACGTCGCAGTCGCACTGCACACCTATTGGACCATATTGAACATTTGTTGTAATTTTTATAAAACAGTTTGACTTTTTTATTATCATTATTTGGCTACTCGTTTTTTTAATCTGTTAATAGAATGTAGTTATTCATTTCTCAGGGTTTTGTTGTTATTTTTACTTTGGATAAATTAATGTTCGTTTTCATTATTTTTTATACATAAACAATTTAAAATGTTATTTTTATAAATGTAGACTGCACCAATTTATTTGATTGTTTGTTTGTTTTGAATAGTCTCCGAAACTACTGGACCGATTTAAAAAATTCTTCCACCGTAATTTACTAATAATACAGGATGCTTTCTGTAATCCTAAATTCGAAAAAAATGTGAATGCGCCAGTAGAGGGTAAAATAAAAAGTTTTTTGTTGAAATTTTTTTTTAATTCTTAAAATTAAAAAAAAAAATTTGAAATCCAATGAAGGATAATTGAAATTCAAATAGTATAATCATGCTCGAACAACAACAAAAAAAAACGTTAATTTTATCTAGATGCCACAATAGTATATTGCATATATAGGCCTAGGCATATCTATCTTACTTTACTGGCCTAGGATATGCAATATACTATTTTTTCTTCAAAAATGTTTGAAAAAGTTAATTGTTGCATTTCTAACCGAAAAAAGTTATAATTAACAAAAATTGTTAAAATTTCCAATGAGCCATTTAATAAATATAAATAAAAAACCATTTTCAATTCCCAGCTTTAGAGCCTTTTACAGCTCGTTAACGAAGGATGTAAAGACAAAATTTTATATTAAGTATATTATAGTTATTTTTAGTCTCCTATCATCTCCCAAGTTTTTGGTACGAAGTCCTGGGATACCCTGTATATTTCTTTCCCTGGTATTGACCCAATATTCTGTCTTGGAACTGGAATTTACTTTCTTACAGTCTCACCCGATAAAACTTCGACGTTTCTTTTTTAAGAATCTGCATCAATATTTACAAATTGACTATCTCTTATTTTTTTACCTTTCAGTACGAAAAAATATCACAGCTTCATATCAAATCAAATGTAAGTTACAAAAATTTAGTTAATTTCTTAAAAAATCGTTAAATTTGTTTTGTACAAAAATTGGAAGTCGAGAGAAAAATTCTAAAACCCTAAACTAATTAAAGTAAGAGTATCTAAAAATGTTGTTTAAGTAATTAAAGAAATTGAGTTATTTTTACAAAATTAAATAATAATTAATGCTAATATTGGTCTTCTGTTTAATGAATGATATCATGATATTTTGTAATAGTTTTGTAAACTAAATAACTAAATGAAGCCACTCAAAGCACTTACCTTGCCAATATGGATAAATGCTCAATTAAAAAATAAATACATAATTAGCATATTTGAGGATTTCAATTTCAAAGTTCAAGTGTATTATTCTATGAAATAGAACATTTCCGATTGTTTCTTAGATAAATGTAACTAAATAGATCTACAATTGGTTCGTGAACTTGTTTATATTGCCAGAGATGAAAACATTTTCAAAATAATGAGTTCTCTGGAAAAATGAAAGGATTTGTTGTATTTCTTAGAATTTTATTCCATCCAAACTGGTACATATTTTTTTATTCAAGGCCGCTTGACATGGTGCAATACCACATGCAATGCAATGCAAGACGCAACATTTCTTGATCGAAAGCATGCGCAGTTGAGACCCAGCTGATCAAATTTTGTAATGTGATTCAATTGCAATTTTATCGGTTTGATGCCATTTCTATTGCCTGCAAAGCGCAATTATAGGGAAAAATTTAGTTTCTTTTGTATTACCAACCAACTAAATGTTTCCAATCAAATGATACCTATCAGCTGATTGTGGTGACTGACGTTTTGTCATTTGTGATTTGATAATCGACTGTGGAGCACTTAGTTTTTTTCTCGGAGATTTTCTCACTTTCGCTATCTTCATTTTAAATAACAATAAAATAACTTTATTTATAAATTATTTTTTCTTTCTACTTGATTGGGTTGGCAACAATGTTGCAATAAAAAGAGAATTGCATGATGACAAACAGCATGCAAGATGCATCATTTGCAATATACTGACCTTGCAAGAACTTTTGCAAATTGAAATGCTTCATGTCAAGAGGCCTTTTGTAATTGTGTATTTTACTCCTTTTCCATACCAAGATAACAAAATTCTATCCTTAGGCTTCGATCAGAGTGGCACCGAATTCGGCCGAAATTGGTCGGTCTGACTTAATAGTCTCTATATGGTTGATACCGCAATTGTAACTTGATTCTACCATTTTAAAATAGTAGTGGCATCAAGAAACATCCGAAAAAAACAAAGAAATTTGAATTGGTTCGTTGTCTGAAAAATTCGGCCGAATTTGCTGATTCTAATCGGTTATACTGTGACCATGTCAATGTGTTTGTTCATAAATAAAATGATCGGAGGAATCGGCCGTAAACGGGCGAATACGGTTCCACTCTGACTGAGGCCTTATTCTTATTTTTCCGTCTTGACAAAAAATGACATTAATTTTCAAAACCATATTTGTTACATTTGGATATTTTGTGATCTCGCTTTAAAAAATAGATGAAAATTTTCGCATTTTTCCCCTTTTTTCTGTAAAAGACCGCAAATGAAAAAAAGCTGGATCTTAAAGTCCTAGTTATAAGTAGTTTTTTCTGATTTTCTTTCTATACAACACCAAGCTATACAGCCACCACACTCCCAAAAATTCAAATTTCATTTGATATTCAGAAGTACATTCAGTCATAGAAAAGTTAATTTTTCATTGGATTCTTGTGTTTTTTAATTAAAGTGGGTAAAACTGACATTCTTCTTGCTCACTGTTACATTGTTATAAGCTTTTATCATTGAACAGGCCAGATCATAACTACACACTCTGTTTTGAAGCCAACATCTCGGAGTTCAGAGCTTGTTTACCTAAGAAACAATGTATTATAAACACCCCTTTTGTACACTTCACAGCGAATCACCAATTTCTAAATTCAATTTAAATGAATAATTTAAATTGAATCGTTTGAAATCGCTTCACAAAATTAACAAATTTCGTGACTCTAAACAAAATATTTGGCACAAAAATAAACCAAACATCTGTCAATCAACATAAACATTCCATGTTGTCATATCGTATTATTTAAAAGTAATTATGATCCAATGACTTTTTATATGATTTAGATAAATGTATAAAAAGCAGTTTATTTTTTCAGTAAATGTACCAGCACCGCTTACATCGAATGTTTACATTGTTCGACCGATGTTTGTTTTGTTTTTGATCCAAATATGTTAAGGCTCCAATGTTACTTTTGTAAATCAATTTGAATGTAAATCACCTAAGGACTTTGTTTATGTTTAAAAAGTTGTATTTAAAAATTGGTGTGAAGTATGCAAAAGTGGTGATTATAATACAAGTGGGTTATCACTTTTGTGGCTTATTTATTTAGTCTGTTTAATGATCTGAACAAAAGTGTCCATGGTACATTTCAGTCCTATGAATAGTTTATAAGATACAGGACGTTGGAGTTGGAGAGTAGCGGTTTTTCAAAAGTAATATTTCGTTTAGTTAAATATTTTCATTATAAATATTTTGCACAAATGTTATTCCTTTTTCTTAAGGCATTAGTTTAATACTGATTTTCGACTCAAAATATTGAGTCAAGAAATATTTAAAATAAAATTCTTACTAGATCTTATATTTTACTGTATTTTAAAATATTATGGAAAACAGCCTACTAGTCTAGTCTACAAGAGCCATTTTGGGGACAACCCCATCAAGAGCACAGAAAATTATGATCTAGAGCTCATTCGATTCGGAATGACCTCTAGAAACTTTTTGAAAAATTTAAAGTGGGGCCAATAAAAATTACAAAAGTTAGGTATCAACAATTTAGTAAAAAATGAAGGGTTTAGTTTTTTTGCAAATATCTCAAAAACTATTGCAAATATCGACAATCTGAAAGTTTTATAGATAATTCACTAAAACCCGTCGCTCAGATACAGTATGACACAAAAAATAGATTGTAAATAATGCGAAAATGAAAGTTTTTTATAGATCACCTTATATTTAAAAATTGAGTAAATATACTTAACAGATAAGTACTCAAAAACTGATCATAGCAAAGTCTTAACAATTTCATCGAGTTCTAAAACTAGCCTAGTTACGTGTCACGATATTTTGGAAAACAATAAAAAATAAAATCTAGTAAGACTTTTATTTTAAATATTTGACTCATCCTGTAACCATCAATGTTTTGGATCAAAAATAATTCTTAAACTAATGCCTTATGGGTAGAAATGACATACGGATACATCAGACGTTGGTTTTCGATTACTTTACAACTTTAACGTCCTGTATCTCAGAAACTAGTGATCGGACTGGAATATGCAATTTTGATCTGCAATATCTCATATCCAATATTTCAAAAAATTAACAGAGATCCATTTTGCATAAGGAAATTGCGGGGCCTTTATGCTTTAACTATTTGAAAAATGAAAAAAAACCTTCTGCTGTGTGAATGGTACATTAAATGACAAGTGAGAATAGAAATGATATAAGGATACATCAGACGTTGGTTTTTAAATAATTCCAACGTTGTCAAATATTTAATTAGTACATATTTTGAGCTTTTATACCCAAAATCAGTGAATTTGCGTCAATTAAAAAATAAACATGTCAAGGTTCAATTTTTTTGTAAAAATGCGAAATTTTCAGTTCCAGCTGTCACTAATTTGTATCGTCGTTAAATATGATCTTTGTGCTTAAAAAACCGACATAAACTAAAACCAAAATTAAAAGAACCAACCAAAAGGAAAAAAAAATAAAACGAAACAAAAAAAATAAATGAATAGTACTTTTTATTAATAAAGAGTGTAACAAAAACCTTATTTTTTCCTTCATAAATACAATTTTTTATAATCACAAGCCAAACAGCTTTTTGAAATGATATCGTACCATACAATAACATGTTAACAATTCAATGAAAAAAAATTCAACCCTAGGTAGTAATTTAAAGCTTGATTTGAAACTTAAAATTAACAATTATTGTTACGTTAACGTTAACATAACGCAATTTGCAACAAATTATATACAACGAAATATCGGAATTTTTACAAAATATGCGTATACAACTTTTCATATGTCAACGTATACATAAAAAAATGAGCAAAATCAAATATTTTTTCCTTTCTTTCTACCACTAATAGACCAAAAATATCCGTAGTCAACCTATGTATTATTTTAAATCCTTTCAAGTGAGTAAGAAAAGAATCATTAAATAAGAAAATGAATTGAAGAAAAAGAAGATTTTAAATAATAATAAAAAAAAATAAAAAATTGGCAATAGTATATTTTAATTTTAAGGTCTAATTTAGACAACGAAATCCGCTCCGATTTACTGGAAAACGTGAAGGTTTTAGAGCCTTGCGGTTGCCGGTAACTTGTGCTTAAGCTTTTTTATTTTCACCAGTTATCATGTTTCAAAAAATTTGAAGAAATTTAAATGATATTTTAAATGATTTAAAGAAGTTTGTTGTATATCTTACTAAAGAGCAGAATTTAAAAAAAATTGTTACTGATATATTTGGTCTATAAAATCAACGAACGGTATCGAGGAATTTTTTTAAAAAACAGCTCGATACAGATCTTATTTTAATACTCTATATTTGCACCAAAATCCTTAAAAATATAAATATTCCAATTTTAAACAAAATAATTCTGAGCTGCTCCCAAAAAAAAATATATATATATATATATAAATATATATGAATGGCGGAAATTAAATCCAAAATTACAATAAAAAAATTAAAGACGTCAGTTTTCCAACCGAAAGAAATTAAATAAAAAGTACTTTTTATAAATAGAATATATATTGAGCTATGTTTTTTATTATTTTTTTTTAATTTTGCGGACGAAAATTCAAACCAAAATGCATAAAATTACTTTGTAAAAATTAAATAAAAATATTTCTATAAAAAAATGTCGAATTCTGGTCCACAAAAAATAATTAACTACAATTTTTTCTTCATCTGTACAACCTTATTTCACATCGTCTTAATATTTTTGCCTATATTCACAAAATAGGACTATTTAGAGAAAACTCATCCTCCAAAATAGTACCAAAAAAAACAAAATAACCTTGTACTCTTTCACAGATTTTACAAATATTACAGGGTGTGCCAAAAGACACGAAACGTTTAAAATATAAACTACAAATTGTAAAATTCTAAAATCGTTCTTTAGTCTTTTTGATACACCCTTTATAACAAATACAGATTTCCAAGAAAGCAGTTCCTCCTGAAATACCAAAAAATGTGCTGAAATTACCGTTTGCTAGCCTTTTCTACTTGTGAGATCAAATATATTTGGCAACATATTTGGTTGAAAATAATTGCCAAAAATTGCATCCAAGCTGTATTAATGAATATGGTACAAAATTTTCTATATAATGAAACTTTAGCTGCAGTGTATGCCCTTAGCAAAGTTTTATTAATGAAAATAGTACCAAAGGAAGAATAAGAACATGATCAAAAGCGGGATCCTCATTGTATTGAATTTTCCTGCTTTGAAGAGGAAAGGAAAAGTCAAAATATAATTGGGATAAGGAACATGTTCACATTTTGAAGTGGCATTGAGCAGAATTGGAGGATAAAAGAAGTAGAAGGTTTTTGATTGTTAAATGGAGGAATTAGAAGAAAATTTGAGGGATCAAAAGAAAGGGATGGGTTTGAAACAAAACTTAGATGTAAAAACCTCACTCTATGAAAATAAAATCAGTGGTGGGGGTTTAAATGAGTCACTTCTATGAAGATGAATATGTAGAAAAGCATAAACAGGGTACCTATGTAGATGGATATTGGTTATGTAAACTGCTTGCGTTGGAATTTCCGTATCTGGAATTTATTTTCAATTTACAAGGTTTGTATATCCCAAAAACCAAATATCAACATCCTAAAGCTCGTCGCTAGCTTAAATATTAAAAATTAGTACGAGATCACGAGCCAGCACTGATCACAACGTCCGTGAAAACCTCTCTTCAGCCAATCCGTGAACGATGTAAAGAACAAACAATAATTCAATTTTTTTTTGTTTCCAAAATTTAATTTTTCTTGAAAAAACTTCATTCGCAGATTGGCCGTTTTTGCAAAATCCCATTCACCTCAAACGTCAACCAAGAAAATCTATTTCTCTTTGCCTAATCCAAGTATGGAATGTTCCATAAGTGAAGGATTCGGCTGGTGAGCATAATTTCTGATCTGGTGTAAGCTGATCAGTTGATTGGGGAACCCGTTCGAAGGTTGGCTCTTCGGCATGTCCAGGTTATTTTGTTTTTGGAAGTTTAGAGCGTCGTATATGTAAGGCCTATTTGGAGCCAGTTGATGATGGTTGAGATTCAAATGACCTGACATCGAATTGATCGGAGTAAATGCTGAATTGGTATTTGATTTGGATATGGACGTGTCGTACGAATTGCCTGTAAAAAAAATATTATCAGTTATATTGCAGAAGTTTGTATTTTATCGGGAAAAGACAACCCCCCTATCACTTTAATTATGAAACACATTTTTATTTGAGCGTCACGCTGTTATTGAAATTCATGCGAGAAACACTAATGTCACTACGGATAACACAGCTAATTGTTTCTGTAGTCTATGTTGAAGTTTGTTCTTTTTCCAAACAAATCGATTGAATAATGCTCGAATGATACATACTCCTTGTCAACTTGTAAGTATGGTTTTATTGATGATGTATTGGTGATGTGTCGTGTTATTTTTATTACAGTTTGTTCTTCAATTCCGCTCGATTTGAGTGATTTTTAATTTTTAAACGTTTGACGTCTATACCGATGCATTTTGTTCATTTGCAAATGTCATTAATTCCAATTGGCACATTCTTGTACCAGCCTTACGAAGGGTTTTTGTGTAAGAAATAGTTTGTCCAATGTTATAGATGTTCAGTGCATTAAACGTTTCACAAAAAAGGAGCGCGATAACCATCTATCTTTATTAATAGCCGAGAAACCGTGCAATCTTACCCAAAATGGAACACATTGTACCTAGGATTTTGTTGTTACCGCATTTCTCTCTCGTTTTCGAAATAGAGGATTACACTCGATACACCTGAATTATTTAAAATTTCAGATACGAAATAAGTGGTTTTGTGGTAAGTTACTTCTCCTCTGCGCCAAGCAAATTCAAAATCCAAAATGTGATATAAGTAATTGATGGTTTTAAAGACCATTTTGCGAGAAAGCAGATCGTGACGCCAACTAGCGGTACGTGCTGAAAGAAAAATAAGTAGGCATCGTGAAAAAGTTTAGACGATCAGAGTTCTCTACAATCAGTTCGGTTTTAGACCTAGTTTTGGCAGTTACCTCTAGATCGCGCCACGATATGCTCCCCCAAAGATGGGTTAAATACAATAATGAATTCTTTATAATATTTGCTTTGTTCCAAATTTATGCCAAAATCTGACATTATTCATAAAGTAACAACTATGATCATCTCAACTAGTCTTGTAGTAAACGATTAGCTAAGTTGATAATACTAAATATATAACATCTCCCCCCTTAAGGTTGAACTCAATCTTTGAGCCTTTCTGGGACTCTACGTGTACGAGTACTCAGGTTTCGATACTGTAGCTTCAACTGGTGGTATAATGGACGTTTCATTTTCAAAACTTGGTAGTTCCAAATCTCTCCAGCTTGTTTGTTCACTTACTGATGCACGAAGATCAATTCGATTTCTTCGAAAAGTCTTTCCATTGATTGTCACCATATACGAACGATGTGGAAGACATTTAACAACCAATCCCTTCTCCCAAATACCTTTCCTATGATTAAAAACACTGATTGACTGACACAATTGTAATTCTGGCAGTGGATGGCTTGAACGATCATACAGTTTCTTTTGATGCTGGCTGGTTTGTTGAGTTTTCTCCGTGATATTTGTTCGAATTTCAGGTTCCAACAGCCAGGTTATAATTGGTATTTTTTTATGCAATCGACGGGAAAATACTAACTGAGCCGGTGAAACTTCAAGGTCCGTTAGTGGCGTGTTACGGTTACATTTTTGACCAAAAGTCTGCCCTTTCATCTGTCGCTTTTTTCAATATGGTTTTCACCATGTGTACTGCTTTTTCAGCTAATCCATTACTTTTGGGGTAGTATGGGCTGCTAAAAATGGCTTTGAAACCATATTCACTGTTAAACGGGATATTCTCACGCATTTTCTTTGGAATGACCACTCGATTTTAAAAAAACAGTATCTCATCAGCAACATACAGCTTATCATATTAGAGGTAACTGTATCCACTTTCGTTTCATATCTTAATGGCTTTATTCGTTTTTGAGACATAAGCAAGTAACGGGTTTCAATTGAATGTACCACTGGTACTTCTTCTGGCTCTTCTCCAGGTGAGTTGAGATATGCACGACTTAATGTGTCAAAAATATACATTTCTTTTCCAGGTTTATACTGAACTTCATATAATTATATCGAAACAGCTGGATAATCATCCATTGCAATCTAGGACTCACTTGACAGCAAGTTTTATATTTATAATAAAATTATATTAGTTTCCGAAGTATTTTATTTCAAAATCTGATATTATTCATAAAGTAACAACTATGATCATCTCAACTGGTCTTGTAGTGAACGATTAGCTAAGATGATAATACTAAATATATAACACGTACACTGCTAGTGCATTTGCAGCTATCTAAGAGACAATTACACTGTGTCATACGCGATTTTTCATACATAAATTAATTTGTCAATAATATAGAACCAGATTGGTTCGGTTTCAAAAAAATACTCACTTAAATTGGTGTTTGGCGTCCCCGGAGGTGCTGGTGGATTCTGTCCTAACTGTTGTCGTATAATCACCAAATCTTCATTCTGTTCCATTATCTGCCGAGAAATGTCATTTGGGTATTCGTGCATGTTTTCCGCACTATCCGGACTCACTTTCGGCCAATACGGATGATCCAAACCTCGGTGATTGAGTCCAGGGAAGAAATCTAATTTTTGGAATTAAAAAAATTCTCATTAATATCCAATTTCGATAAATAGTGCAAGTATTCTATTAGAGAAGTCAACATTACTTATACAGAATAGCTTTTCAATATGACTGTATGTTTGGTTGCCTATACCAAAATCGTTTATTAATAGAAAATCGTTCACTAATAAATGATTTTGTGAGCATTAATATAGCGCAAAACGTGCTAATTTCACACGAGTGCATGTTTGCGCATTTGCACACTGTATTTTTCCTACGACCACCATCCAGATATCAAACAAACGACTGTGTTGCACACGGTACTTTTTCATGAGCACTTTTTCTAACATGACATAGCATAAGCCTTCTATATACACCATCAGTACATTTTCAGAGAAAGACTTCGTTTTTTGTTGACTTCTCCATTTCATGAAATTTCTGTAAGCAGCTTCATATTTTTCTCTTGAAATAGCAGGCAATAAATTTTGGCTAAATAAGTCTGCTTGTTCTTTAATTTTCGAGGGTGTATTTTCAAAATCGGAAACATCAGAATCCATTATAAAAATCACCGGCATGAAAAATAAGGGAAAACTATTAAAACTATATAATAAGTATAACGAGGCTAAGATGGCGCCTTCAGCTCGGCAGTTTGACAATAAATAAATAAGCAGCAGTTGCCTAGCAACGAATTAGAAGTCGGGCAGTTTTTCGGGTTTTTATTGTTTGGCTATGCTTTATGGCCTTATGCCACTTTTCCCACAACTTTTGTTGCTATGAGAAATTGTTAATTTTGCATATGTGCAAAATAGTGTTTTGGATGGTGGTGGTAGGAAAATACAATTTTTATCCGATACAAAACTTACCCAAACTAGGTCCGATCGGCGGCCTCTTATCAGTCCTTTCAGCGTGCTTTTGCATGTGTTTGCTCAAATACGTTTCCTGCGTATAGCTTTTACCACAATACTGACAGATGTGAGTCTTGAGGTGTTTGCTCTCTTTATGTTTAGGAATGTGTTCCAATAACGATGGTTCGTCGCTAAAACACTTGTAACACGAGTTGCATTTGTATGGTTTGTCCGTTTGGTGGCAACGAGAATGCGATTGCAGGTTACTGAGCTGCGAAAATGCTTTCTGACAGCCTGGATGTCGGCATCTGGAAAAATTCGGATAAGATTCACTCAACATCAAGAAAATTAATATAGTATCAAGATAGTTTCGTTATTAAATAGATTTGAATGTTTTATCGCAGTTAGTTTGCCCTTGTATTGTAAGTTGGTAGTTACGGCTATGATATAATTCCTTTGTTAGCTGTTGTAAAAAAGAAGTAGTTTACATTTTTAAGATCAAGGTCAGTAACTAGCAATTGTATCTGTGTATCAATTTAAAAACTTTCGCTCTTGTTGGCTTAATATAGTTTTCTCGAGTTTTTATCACAGTCCGTTCATCGAACTTTACTGAAAGAAATTTAAAAAAAAAATCATTGTGTGGTTTTATGAAACCACGACGCAAGTGAAACTTTTTTTCGGATTGTAGACAACTAACTGAAAATTTTCGGAAAATTATTTTTTCTGTTTAGGGTATTACAACCGCGTTTTTAATCTTAAATTAATAATTGGAAAATGGGAAATCAATAGTAGACAAGATATCCAACTATAAATTTTAATTTCAATCAGCGTATTAGAATTCGGATTACATAATAAATACAATCATTCAGATGATAGACGCATGTTAAAAACCGACAATATTTATTTAAAACATTGAATCATTTTGAACTTCAATTATTCTATCAATAACTTCATCTTCGCCTTGAGTCTCACAGTCTATAAATGTAACTAAAATAAGTAAACAATGACCTACATCCTATTTTTTCAATGTATCTAGAAAAAACCGCATCGATGGTAATATATTTCTATCATTTCCAGATTAAATACTTCTCTCATGTATTCAGTAAGTGGAGCAGATTCCTCTCTTGTCTCCTCTATGGATTTCCCATTATCATTTCCATTTTCCAATTATTAAGCTAATATTAAAAACGCGATTTTAACACTCCAAGTAGAAAAATTTCCAGTTAAATACCTACAAACCTAGAAAAGTTTCACTTGCATCGTGGTTTCATAAAACCACATAATGATTTTTTCTATCATTTTTCGTTTCAAGATTAAATACTTCTCTCAAGTATTCAGTAAGTGGAGCAGATTCCTCTTTTGTCTATTCTATGGATTTCCCATTTAACAATTATTAACTTAAAATTAAAAACGCGATTTTATTACCCTGAATATAATAATTTTCAGTTAATTGCCTACAATTCGAAAAAAAAATCATTATTTATTTCATTTATTCTTTATTTTTTAGTTCGATTTACTATAAGGTGTGTTCGGATTAATAGGAACTACTGAAAGTTATTCATATACAAATGTCACAATAAAACAAATAAAAAAATTATCACCATGTCCAGCATTCGAACCCTATGCCTAAATTTCATAATTTTCGGCATCCAAACCTGTATACAGCTCGGCTACGATGTCATAATATTTTTATGTTGTTTATAGACCGTAAAATATATGTAAAGCGATATGCGATAGATGGACGAAAAATTTTGAGGCGATGTAAAAAAATAAAACATCAAAGGTAACAACGCTGGCTGAATGTCCTATAGGATAGGAGGCCATAGTAATCCAGAAGAAGAACTCATCAAAGGGTAACAAAGATATCTGATTATTGTGATCCATTTTTTGGATATTAAAACTTACTTGTAAGGTTTATCTCCCGTATGTGTACGGATGTGTTGTTGCAGGTGGCTGAGTTGGGTGAACTTCCTTTGGCATATTTCACACCTGTATGGTTTAATACCTAAATGTATCCTAGTATGTTGCGACAAATAGGAACTATTGGCGAACGCTTTGCAACATTGTGAGCACTTGTACGGTTTGGCTTCGCGCATATGCGCCTGCGTGTGTAGTTGGAGTTCTGCTTTGGATCCAAAAACCTGGAATAAATAATTATACTTGTATTAATAAGGTAATAAATATTGAAAATGGGGCACACAAAGAAAAAGTGCTTTCAAACTTGGTGTGTCAACCACCGAGGTCGCTTTCCAGAAAACATAGGTGCGTGCTGTGAAGAGCAGTAGATATCGAGTATCTGGAAACGTGAGAGAAAGTCCTAGAAATGGACGACCAAGGGTTACCATTCCCGCACAAGATCGTTATTATTTTGTATTAATCTACATTGTTAAAAAAGATAACGAAACATTAAATTTCATAAAATATGTTGTGGATTCTATACGCATCATAGAAATTTGATTAAACCTTTTTTTGATTACTCTAATGATCAAAATAAACATTCCGTATCAACTACCAAGAACTTAGACAGCTTTTACCCCAAATTTGGAGGAAAATCAATCAAGGCTACCTCAACGACCTTATTGAAAGTATGAAGAGGCGCTGTTTGGCTGTAATTTTTGATAAAATTAAAAAGGTACACAAACTCAAATGTTGTTTTTTTGTTCAAAAATGCAAACGTATTGCGCAAAGGGGCAAACGTATTGTTCAAAAATGCAAACGTATTGCGCAAAAGGGCAAACGCATTGCGCAAAAGGACGAACGTATTGCGCAAAAAGGCAAAAGAACGCTTCCATAAAAGTAAAAAAAATTCCAATTTATAACATAAATAAAAATCCTAATTTTTTGAAACACAAACTCAGATTTTATGAAATTTCTTATAGCTTTTGTGGGGCAGTTAATTTATTTTTTATGTTAGATTTTATTGTGGTTCTAAGTTAGACCCAGGGTTATGTTTGCGTGTCAATTATGGCATAATTAAACACGATAAATTTTTAATTATCTCTACAATAAATGATACATATATTTTAATCGGGTGAGAATCTACTGTGCACACGTATACCCGCGATGCATGCAGGTCTAACTATCAAGGCTATTTTACTATATTTTATTTTTTTGTCACGTAATGTCGCATTCGGTCTAAACCACAATGAAACAAGAGTTAAGCACTCACTTTAAATACGTATATAAATGAGGTTCATATCGACATTTTGTATATAGTTATGTAAGATATTTAATAAAACGACACTGAATATGTGAAAATATGTAAACAACTCCACAAAAAAGGTTCCCCTTCTTATCTTCGCTAGGGTTGAAGTGCTCAACCCAATACAGGTAGCAGTGTAGAGATTCGTGGCGTATTTTCTACATTAGGCCATCCTGTTGATACAGCCTGTCCTCAGGTGTCATAGATCTGCAACAAATAGAAAGAGATCTGTCGATCTCAGGAGACCCGTTGGTCTAAATATTACAGATCCGTCGACCACTGGAGATCCGTAGATCTCAGAAGACCCATTGGTCTATGCATAACAAAGATCCCGTTGATCTCAGGAGACCCGTGGGTCTATTCGTAACAAAGATCCCGTTGATCTCAGAAGACCACGTTGATCCTTTGAAGATGCATCTATCCTTGAAGATCCGTCTATCCTTGAAGATATGTTGATGGAATTGTTCTGTAATGCCCTGCTTCACTGTCTGGCTTTTCTAAACAATTTCTTTGCTATCATCAATGTTTCGAATTATTCACAAATTATCATCGGAAAATAATAATGAGTTCATAGAAGAAACTGTTTCAGAAACAACGTAGAATGAATTTTAACAATTTTTGTTTATTTTCTTTTGTGAATTCAACCTTATTTATGAACAATCTGAATTTCTTTTAAGTAGTATGGTTTTTAACGTTGTTGGAACGCTCGGAAGCTGATTTTAAACGTGTGAAACCAAGTGTAAAGTAATCAGTGTGACCTTACCCAATAATTACGTCGTTTTTCTGTACTTTTTATTTTAGTTTTGTTTTCTTGTGGTTCTTCGAAATTGTGTCATAACCGTACGTGCGCAACAAAATCATGACAACAAAAATTTTTCATTTGTAACGCTTCGCGTTCGAATTCTATTTAATTTTAATTCAGAGATTTCTTAAAAAAATCGAATTTCTTGGTTGGATCGAGTATCTTACTAAAGAAAACATTATTAAAATCAATAATAATTCTTAATAGCTATTTGTGTATCAAGAGCAGAAAGTAGTACTTTGGCAGTCGAGACAGAAAGTTGCCGCGCGACTACAAAAGGACTTTCTGCTCGAAATACACTCAAGATTTTTTCTACGATCACACCAAAATAAAATTAATTTTTCATTAAAAACGTGTTACTTTCATTACAATATTGGAAGTTTATTTTAAGCCTACTATTTGAAGACAAAAGATTAATTGTGTATGTTGTGTTGCCTACTTATGACAATAGACTTTATCATTTACAGATTTATGATTTTATGGTTATCCATTTTTTTTTGTTTTTTTGAGTACTTACTGACTTATAGTAAAATATTAATACAATTACACAGCACAGAACTATCTCAAAAAATATTTCAGTGACAATGCACTAGGTTCTTTCTTTGACATAGACATACTTGATTCTTATAATCCGTAAGTTATTTGCAAGTATGTTGTGTTGCCTATCTATTGCCATTGTTTGTACTTAGCAGTTTCCAGATTGCAGTTTCGTGTACCTATGTACGTAGGCAACACTTATTACATTAATGTCAGATATATTTTAGATTTCCATATTTCTCATTAAATTATTACGGAAAATACTGTTGGATGCTCGTATGAATAGAAATAGACGATTCCGAATGAACAGTTTTAAATTCGAACAGGTGTTAAATTAATTTATATTATTTAAATATCTTTAATAATAATCTAACAATTAACGGATTATTTTTATTTTCGAAAAAGGTTAAAAGGTTTATTAATATTACGTTAATGTCAATTTTCCATTTAGAAACTTGCCTATTTATAAAAATATTATCTCTCTTTGGTGTAGGTCAGTCAGTGATACGCTTTCCAGTTGAAAAAAATCTCTATTTTTAAAATGTTTAAGTAATAAAAAGTTGATTAAATTATAATACTGCATCAAATTTCAATTCTAACGGGAAAATTCGCCATTCACTCCATTTCCGTATCAAGGTCAATATCCAAATAGACGTTGTATACGAGGAGATGTCGGGAATTTCACCAAAATAACAGATTAAAGGTGGTGTGTATATTTCTGTGCTGGAGTTCTAATTCTGTAATAACCTCCCACGAACAGTAGATTTCTCTGGTAATGAGTTCAACTAGAAGATGATAAATTTCATTCATATTTTTGGAATATGTACATTTCTTTTAAAACCCTATGTCCAATGTGTCGTTAAAATGATTTACGACATTAGTTGTTCCTGCAAGTGGCGCCGTGGCATTTTATAGAGACCATTTGAAACGTCAGTTCCAATGGGCAGTAGGGAGGCGTTCGCTATGAATGGGATTAAAAATATCTCTCTTCACGTTGACTTTGGGAAGAGTATACCTACTATTGATGTTTTTTATTAATAAACAGACTATGGAAATGTCTGGAATGGACTTTTATCGAGGAAGAATCTCTACACAAACCATATTTTATAAACAAAAATAACTGAAGGATAGGATGAAATCTAGTTGTGGCTTTTGAAGAACAAAATGTACGGATTTTATTGTAATAATGGTGTAGCACCCGTATAACTTGCATATTAATAAAAACTGCATCAATAATGTGTAAAGTAGCGCTGAAACTGGTTCTAAGATTAATTAAAGACATGTTTTTTTCCACGATCTAACGGTACGTCTGAAATAAAATTTTGATAAAACGCCCCAGAGGCATTAAAACTAGAATTGATAAATAATTTAATCAACTGTCGTTAAAAGTGGCTGGCTTTCAAAAAATTGCAATTATTTTCATTACTCATAGACTATAGAACAGTCGTGGTTAACCTTTTTGCAAGCAGTGCCATTTTTGACTCCTTAAACTGCTCGTGCCATTATCAATTTTTGTTAGAGAAGTATTTTCTGTTTTCCAATTATAAAATATTTACTTATTAATTATCGATAAAAATATAAAATAAAATCTCTACTCTAGGTGACATACCAAAAAAAACTCCAAGAAATAAAATATTTTAAAAAAATAGAAAAGAACGGGTTTGTAAGTGTACCTGAATATTTTTTAGAATGTTATCTATATCGGGAGACTTTTTGCAGACATCCAAAATATGCTCTAGTGAAGATCGGACATAATTTTTTGTGAGGTTAAAAAAATTTAATTTAGTTGATTACATGGGTGATTAATTTTACACCAAAATGCATAATACAATAAATTGTTAATAGTGCGATGATTTTACGCAAGTTAAACTCAATTATAAACGGTTCATGGGTTTAATATAAAAAAAAACGCGTGAATAGATTTAAAAAACATTTTATTTATACATCCTTATTTACAAATAAGGATGAATGCCAATAAGTTTTTTCAGGGTTATACGATTTATTAAAAAATCAGTGTGTAAAATTATTTCGAGTTTTTGGAGCAATTTTGTTAAAGTTAAAAGATTTTGTTATAATCACATTAGGCTGGTAATACGTTGAAAATTAGTTTTAATAATTTCTTGAGCGAAGTAGGGCTTCACACGAGAGAGAGATTTTTCTCGTCTCGTCTCGTTCTCGTTTCGAAAAAGCAAGACGAGACCAGACATTTTTGAAAATATTATGGGCGATACCGAGACCACATATCTACTCCGCAACCCCAGAGTCTCGTTAAATTTTTTTTATGAAGTTTTTATTAAAACAATTAGAAAAGGTCTACATACATTTCACTATATATAAAATCTGGTGACCATCTGTAAAATATTTTATTGTAAATTTAAAGTGGTGGAATAAAATGATAAAACAGGTCGGTTTTGCCAAAATTAAATCTACAGGTCCTGTATCGCCTCAAATACAATAGGGTCGTAAAATTCGACAGAATCGTTAAGGTTTCATTAATATGATAAGCCTTTAAATTAAATCTTTTAGAAGCTCTTGAGATAAATTTAAAAAAAAAACTGGTAATTTTGTTATCGACCAAATATATATCTACCATTCTCCCTTATTAAACTTATTTACCTAGAAGATAGATCAGGAGTAATTGTTGTGAATGAATTTCCAGGTAAACTTGTTCAATAATTTTGTTGATATTCGGGTAATTTAAGAGTGTAAAATTAAAAAAATTATCTCCTTTATTTAAAAATAATTATAGTTTTAAAAAATTATTTATGGAAATTATTATTAATATTTAGAATTAAGCGAGACGAGACCGAGACTCAATTTCTTCGGAATTTACGAGATCGAGACGAGATTTTTGGTACTCTCGCCCACTCTCGTCTCGTGCGAAGCCCTAGAGCGAAGAATCTTTTACTTTCTGTCCAAACGTAACCTTTGTGACCCATTGATTCTCCATAACAATCCAAATAATACTCTCCTTTTTTTATAATTTCCCGTATTCGTACTTTATAAGTTTCTATTGAATATAGATGTTTCAAACCAACCAGAACATGGAATTGGTTCCACCAATCGTGAATGGTAACTGGCCTTATCCGTGTTAAACTAGGTTCTTCTAGGTTGGTTATAAATTTGGTTTTGAACCATTTTTCAAAGTTGTCGCAGTTCATATTATTATTTTAATAGATAAGTCTTGCCATGTTTTTCTTGTCCGACCTTTGCTACAAATTTATGTCTCATACAAACTTTTGGTATATTTAAGTTGGTACCCTTTTCTTTGGAATATTTTCTGAGAAACTGTAACCTCTTGGATCAAACCGCCGGAAGCTACATCAGGCATTTCTTAATGGAACCGTTCACGAATTGTTTCTGCCGATACATTTTTTCTTTAGCCGTACATTTTATGCACCACATGTCCCCAAATACTTAGAATAAGGGATATAATAAAAATGTAGTTGCTTTTTTGTAGTATTGTATGAAAAATCAATATTAACTTGAATGTTTAATTTTGAAAATTCATCCAATTACATGTATACGTTAATATGAAACAAATTAAATCCACGTGTCGTTTACCGTGTGTATTTTAATTTCAACACCAATTGGGTAATTTTCGTGGGCAACAACCCGTTTTTTTTAAATCATACGGAAATTGTTTGGTTTAATTTGACAAAGTGGAACATTAAAATGAAACTTTAAATAGAGTAGAGGCGGCTTTTCAAAAATGTAGCAAGTTCAACTTTTTTTCTTGAATGTTGACAAATACACGAAAACTTGGAGGGACTCCAATAAAAACAAATACTTAATTTACGCGCAGGAGTATGTTTAAAAAAATCTTTTAAATGGGAAAAATGTTTCTGGAGTTTTCTTGAAAATTCGTCTGTCAGTTTAAATTCCAAGAACTAAGATAAATCCATTTTTAGAAAATATGAATCAGATCAAGGTTGCCAAAAACAGAGACAAATACAGTGATTGGAGATGTATGTATGTGTACTCACTGAGACCTAAAAGATCTATTGTGCCCCCTTAGGAAAGTCTCAGAGACTAGTAGTCCCTTTAGACCTATTTCCCGGAGGAATTTTAGGATATCTGCAGGCTTTAGTTTAGGTAAGTGTCCCTCTTCTATCCAGTAGCCTCTCCTAGGATTCTGATTTGCTGAGCAATCCACAAGGATGGAGGTTTTTCTTCCATTCCACAGAATCTCCACTATTTTGAGCTTTTTAAGGTGTCCACTCAGGAGAGAGCGTCTCGTCAGGACACCTGTTAAAACTCTTAGTGCAGTCTTTTTCTGACTGAAGTATCTTTGATTTTCTAAGCCCTACTAGATCTTTCCAATGGTCAGATATCTTTTTTTCTTTCAATATTACATTGAAGCTGATACCTCAAAAGGGTTCCGGCCCCCAAAAGGATGATTCAGTCCCTCTCTTTGCTAGTTCATCATCATCATCAGTATGTCCTGGATTCCACAGTAATTGCCTAGACATTTCCATACCAATTTTGGAACTCAGTGCTTTAATGGCAGCTTGACTATGCTATATGATACTTAAAAGGAGTCAGACTGGAGAATTTAATCTAGATTCAGAGGACTTCAAGAGATCAGAAAAGGTCGCAGAGGCCAATTAGCGACCTCATCAAATCTAATCTAATCCGACATGATGATAATCCTTTATCTATCTATATTGAACTGGAAACAATTTTCTATGGCGTGAATTTCCGCTTGAAAGGTACTTGGGATAGATATATTATACATTCTATGCACCTCGATTGGTCCGTGTTTTTTTGGACAACCTTCCCGGAGTTTTCCGCGTAAAATTTACAACAATTGTAATTCTGGATATTAAACACAAAAATACGTTCTCTCCCTTCCTTTATATCGAATAGTACCACACCTAAGACCTCAGCTTATTATATTAAACTAATTAACATCCATCTAACTACATTAAAAATTTATACATTGACATGTTGCGTACCTATATAAATAATTTGTTTTTAATGTATAGTACAACGCTAGCCAGTGACTTGTAATAATTTTTAAAATTGTTATTGTATGAATTACTGATTTTAAATAGTCGGTAGTACAAAATATTTCACCGCCAACAATAAATCTAATCTATCTAATTATATCAGGTCCAAGAACACAGTCGTCAAGAGCGAGAAACTACAAATTAACTCAACCGACGTTGACACGAGCGTACTAAAATAATATTTATAAAAGGATCGAATCAATAAAGTGTAATATAAGATGTGGATTTTGAGTGATGACAACTTTTGCATTTTCGCCCACCCTGTACCAATTTGAATTAATTTATGATACTTTTCTGGAATCAGATCCGTAAGGGAAATTGTCAAGTTGAAAAAAACGGGGGCGCTGCATTAAAAAAAATAATATCATCACCAGATTATTTTTTGTATGGTAAATTAAAATAAAAAATCGACCTGTTTCGGGATTTTTGGACCCACTGTATAAACGACTTTATTGTAGTTCAATATTTTAATGTTCTACACCGACCTAATGGTACATTTGACATATTATGTTTTTAGATGATCGGAAGCTATAAGAAATTATTGTACCAGTTAGGTGAATTTTTCAACACCCTGTAAACGACATAACAAGACAACGTGGAGGTCTAAATATTTTCAATATATTTGCGTTAAAAATGTGTTTTTTGTGTGAGGTGGACATTCACTAAAATGTTAAGGATCTATTTTGCCTTCTCCTTAGTTCTTAGAGAGTAGTATTAAGTCATATTCCTTGAAGGACTTTTAGGATATCCGCAGGATTCAAGTCTTCCTCTTATATCCATTAGGCATCCATTAAAAGCAATCTACATTTTTCTTTCTCACCTGGTTGTAGTTTCCCAAGAGCCTTCAACTGTCAGTCTTCCTTGATCTTTCCTATGGTAAGATCTTTTAGTTTTTTTGGCTTTAACAATTTTTTCCAGCATTATATTGATATTGAACTAATGCCCGATTTCTCCAACCATAATCTGAATAAACCATAAATTTTGTACCATTTCCCATACTTTCTACTTCCATTCCAGAAGCTTGGTGTCTTCTAAATAAGCCACTAGTTTGGCTGAGGGGATTTTGAGTACAGAACGCATCTGGACCTTAGTTAACTGGTTCGCCAATTCATCCCTAGAGACTCTGTGTTGATTCTCTCGGAGATTCTTCTCAGTCTAGACTATACTCGGTCCATCCAAGCAACGGAGTGTTCCAAAACAGTATCATGCATAGTGCACGTGATCTCTCCAACTCTGTATGGACATTGAATTTCGCCGGCCGATTGCAGTTAAATCCGATTGGCCAGCGCATGGAGGCATATTTATTTAAGCCAATAGATTCAAAGGCGCATGGTGATCACGCATCTATCGTTGTTTGGGTCACTCTGTTTGTTCGATGGATATAGTATAGTGATTGGATCCCTGATAGCTTTAAGCAGAGCCTGGCTCTCCTGATGTTTTCATCAATACAGGCTATAGCGACAAGCGTCTCTGCTATTTCTGCTATGTCCTGGAACCAATCAACAATGGAGTGACGAGGTTGTTCTAGCGTAGTACTCAAAAAATTTTCAACTATATCCTCAATATTTAAACTCATTTAAAAATGAATAACAATGTAGGAGTGTATACAGAATTGGATGATAATTTTTCAGTCGATATCTATTACATACAATTACGAACATGATAAATCTAATTTTCTGTTAACCATAACAAAGTTTGTCTTATAAGTGGGCGTTGTTGAACAATGTACGAGTGTATACGCGAAGGTAGGCATTGAACATGACCCTGTGCTATTGAAATTTTCGAAGGTCAGCGTCGGATGTGACGTAGGATAAAAAGTCTTTGTTTGAATCTAGTTGCTGTTGGAAGGATGGATTGCTGTCGATGAGGTTGGAGGTTGATGTGAGGTGCTGGTTGGTAATGTGACGCATTAAATGGGTATTACGTGTTAACAGTGGCTTGCGCAAAAGGAAAGGTAAAAATTTATTTAATAAATAGAAAAATAATTTGGTACTGGAAATGGACCGAAATGATGGTTCAATTGAAAAATCAGGTATCAGAAACGTATAGACAAAATTTTAACAAAGCATATTTCTTAAAACGGAATAAAAAATGTAGATGGTTAGTGAAATATTTTGGCGGACGCGGCGGTAACTTTCGCCAAAATTTTATGTTTTATAATAAAATTTCGAGTGGATATTTCCAAATATTTTTATTGAAATGGTTACCAGATTTATTTTAGAATAAAAGCTGGAAAATAATTTATCTACAGGGTGTTTCAAAAAAAGGATAGGTAGAAAACTGAAAAATAATTGGGGTTTGCTTAGTAAAAAATTTTCGTAACGCCATCCGTATTCAAGATAAAGGGCGTTGAAGAAAAAAATGTATACACATTTTTTACGATTTTACCGAAACTACTGGCAATATTGTAATGAATATGTTTCGAAAGCTGATACATTCCATGAATTTGTTTTTATATCTGACTCTCATAGAGGGCGGTAGTTACACGGTTCGTACCAAGTAGTAGTGAACGGATTTTTGTGAAACGTTACAAGAAAGGAAAACCCTCAATCCCAATTTTTTAACATGTATCCGTTTTATCGATGAGATTCATTTACTCGAGAAAAAATGTTCAATTAAAAATAATAATAATAATTAATAACTTTATCATTAGTTTATACCAGTGTCAGTTATAACTTCATAATTTTCAAATCAAAATATTCCGAAAACGGTACACAGTTTCGAGTTTTACCAAAAGTAGCTTTTTGGTGTAAAATTGAATGATGTTTAAGTTCTACTACTGATTTTTTTCTGGCTTTGATTATATCACCTTTGGGGTGTAGCCACAGTAGTCCAAATACTTTGTCCGCTTCAGCTTGTTTCAGTTTATTAGGGCTCAGTTATAAATTACTGACTCATTGAGTTTGTAACATGTCTATCGACCTGTTTCGATTTTACAGAATAAATCCTTTTAATTAGCGCTCGTCGTCACTAGCCACATCCAATTATAGTTCTGTGATCCCAAACTCTTCAACCCTGGCCGTTAGACAATTGACGTCTGCCAACGGACGCTTCCATTTTTTGCACAACGCCACGTGAAACACCCCTTTCGGTTATCGACCGCCTAAGGGGACAGATCATCTTTCGCTATCTTAAGTACCTATCTTATGAATTTTGCTGTGGTAAGCACAGCCCCTAGGCTAGGATATAACCCAAGAATTTAACCCGAGAATATAACCCTAGGCTAGAATATAACGCCGAGGATATAAACCCAAGAATATAACCCTAGGCTAGAATATAACCCCAAGAATATAGCCTAGGATACAACCCGAGGATATAAAGCCAAGGATAGAACCCCAAAATACCGCCCTAGAACAGAACACATCAGTTCAGATCAAGACCTGACTTCTTCTCCAGGAAACCACTTCATCTAAGCTAAGTACCTATAAAAGTACAAATTCCTCTATTAAATTCCGTTGTTCATTCCCTGTGGCAGAATAAATTTGTTTTAACTCGTTTTTTGCACAACGCCACGTGAAACACCCCTTTCGGTTATCGACCGCCTAAGGGGACAGATCATCTTTCGCTATCTTAAGTACCTATCTTATGAATTTTGCTGTGGTAAGCACAGCCCCTAGGCTAGGATATAACCCAAGAATTTAACCCGAGAATATAACCCTAGGCTAGAATATAACGCCGAGGATATAAACCCAAGAATATAACCCTAGGCTAGAATATAACCCCAAGAATATAGCCTAGGATACAACCCGAGGATATAAAGCCAAGGATAGAACCCCAAAATACCGCCCTAGAACAGAACACATCAGTTCAGATCAAGACCTGACTTCTTCTCCAGGAAACCACTTCATCTAAGCTAAGTACCTATAAAAGTACAAATTCCTCTATTAAATTCCGTTGTTCATTCCCTGTGGCAGAATAAATTTGTTTTAACTCGTATCTTTCATTTTTTTAAATCCTCAACTATAAAAGTTGAGGGAGATATCGCCCGGGGTGATTTTTAGTAACTTTTTTATTATTAACTTATTTAAATTTTACAAGGCGTTTCTACCTTTTCCGCCTTAGTTTTTTGTAGTTTTTATCGTTAAAAAGGTAGTGGCGCCCTCAACTTTTACAACCCTTCTGTTATCCTTGTGTGACATAAACTTGGGGTCGAATCACCCTTGAGAGGAGTCTCTAGCCGGAGCCCTTCGAGCTGGTGCCCTTTGTGGGGTACAGACATTTACCGTTACAACTTGAAGTCTAAAACATTTGAAGTAGTAATTAGCTGTAATAAAACTTACTGATACTTTACTTTTGAGTTAGAGGTATATTTTATTCATTTATCTACCATATTTTGGCTTGTGCAAAGACATACTAGTTAGAAATCTTCTGTGTAGGAATGCATTCGAATATTTTCTGAACATCTACTCATAATATATTAGCTGTTTGTCGCCATGTGTTTTGTCTGTTAAATCCGAGTGTTTGATCTTGCTTTGTGGGGGGTATTGTGGTACTATTATTGCTCAAATTTATTTGAGTAATCCTTAATACACACTTTATTATTTCTGTCCATGGAATCATTTGTTGGATGACATTGACAATTGGCCGTAACAGTCGTGTCTTGGATGAAAGCGTTCAGGGAAGTGTAGCACTTTATGACTTGATCTGTACGGAACACGCTCGGTGTAGTGTAGTTTCGGGTAGGTTTCTCTATGGTAGTATTCTGTACTGAAGTTGAGGAAGAGGCAGTCACTTTTTTCCATCTGTGTGCTTTTCTACTAGATCGCTTAGTTTCCAAAAGTGCATCGAACGAGAATCTGAATTTTGTTAATGACTGGGAAGTCATCCCTTGCTGGGTTTTATAGGTTCTCGTTCTGAATTAGTTGTGGAATATACGGTTTAGTATTTTGTTCTACGAAAGTTCGTTTTGTTGGAGAATTCCGTCCTGTTTTCACAAACTCTTATAGGGGATATATTGCACTCAAACGATTGTAAGTGCTTTCTCTACTTTCTGATTTCGCATCACTATGTATTTATCACTATTTAAAGGAAACGTTGAAGTTTTGGCATTGGAGGTGTGCCACATGTTGTTGTTGGTTCATTATTTGTTGGTTGCCATCCAGTAAGAATAAAATTCTGAGTATTGAAACCTTTTTGGAAAAGGTATGTCTCATAGATTTGTATTATTCTGTAGGTAGAACAGTTGATCATAATTTTCAGATCAAAATATTCCGAAAACGGTACACAGTATCGAGTTTTACCAAGAGTACCTTTTTGGTGTAAAATTGAATGATGTTTAAGTTCCCTTAAAATTTTGATCAATAAATCTAACCTTAAAAAAGTTATGTTCAATACTACTTGGTACGAACAGTGTAACTAGCGCCCTCTATGAAAGTCAGATATAAAAACAAATTCATGGGATGTATCAGCTTACATATTCGTATAAAATTTCACTACAATGTTGCCAATAGTTCGTAAAAAATGCGTATACATTGCGTATACATCTTGAATACTTACGGATGGCGTTAAAAAAATTTTCAATGCAAGCCCCAATTATTTTTCAGCTTTTTTTGAAACACCCTGTATTTGAAAAAAAAAATAATTTTTCCAAATACCTAAAGGCCCAAGTTTTGTTTAATGGAAATCACTTGAAAATATATTCTACAGACTGTTTTTTTTTGAAAAATTCTTATTTATTATTAGGAAATCACTTATGAAAACAAATATCTTAGAAAACGATTGTCCACAAAAACACTCTTTCATCATTTTTTTGGCTCGCAAATGTTTTGTTTTATGGAAAAATTGATTTTTAAAAATTATTTTTACTGTTATAGTTTAGTTTAGCTTGAATAATTTATCGTTCTGGATTACTAGTTGTCGAAGTTTTTTGTAAGTGTCAGATAATGACAAGAATTAAAAAAAAACTTAAATATTCTTGATAACGGTAGCTGGAACGCTACCGAAACGTTGAAATAAAAGTACAAAAAAAAAGATTGTGGTTCAATTACCCATAAACAACAAATGGAATAGCGGAAATCAGTTACGAAAAAATTTATTTCGCAAAACGATTCTACCTAAAAATGAATTTTTTTTGGTCGAAAAAGTTTTGTTTTCCAGAAAATTTGTTTTTTTATTTTTTTAATATCTTGGTCTAAGGGAAATACAGGTGTCTAGTTTAATTGTTTGTATTTTTTTGCTTGGTTTCTTTGAATACACAGGAGCCGCTGAATATATAATAAAATTAATTTAAACTTTTCAGAATTAATTTGCATTTTAAAATGTTTCTTCTTTAGATAATATCGAAGCGATAGCACTCACACAAAAGTGACACCTATTGACATTTCCATAAGAAATTCATTGTTGTTAGGGTACCTAGCGATTTTGAAATTACTTGGTTAATAGTATCGGCACCTACCACGCATTGAGAAAACTGTCGAAATAACTTACACTGCGAACAAGAGTTGAGCGGTTTAAATATTAAACTTAAAAACTATGTTCTATATCAAATAAACAAAAATTGTCAAAGTTTTCGAAAAATTGTCAAAAATGGTCAAAAATTGTCAAAATTTTGAAAAAATGGTCAATAATTATAAAAAACTGTCAAAAATGGTCAATAATTGTAACAAATTGTCAAACTTTTTAAAAAATGGTCAAAGTTTTGAAAAATGATCAAAGTTTTTGAAAAATGGTCAAAGTTTTTGAAACATTGTCAATAATTGTCAGAACCTGTCAAAAATGGTCAAAAATGGTCAATAATTGTTAAAATTTGGAAAAATGGTCTAAAATGATCAAAATTTTTGAAAAATTGTCAAAAATGATCAATAATTGTCAAAACTGTCAAAATTGGTCTAAATTTGTCAAAAATGGTCAATAATTGTTAAAATTTAGGAAAATAGTCAAAAATTGTCAAAAAAATTTTGAAAAAATGGTCAATAATTGTCAAAAATTGTCAAAATATTTGAAAAATGGTGAAAAATTCACGAAAAATGGTCAAAAATGGTCATTCTATTGTGCACAAGAAGCAAGCTTTTATCGGCGGTCAGACGACCGCTCACCTTTTCTTTTTGTTTTACTATCCATAAAAATAAATATTATGTATTCTTTAAATTTGTGCAGTTGTAGAAAAAGTATAGTATGCAACATGTGGGGAAAGTACTTTTCTCACTAGTTGCACAATATACTATTTTTCTACAACTGCTATGAAATGTGACTTATTTCTCATACCTTACTTAATTTCAAAACCAAATATTGCTCATACTGTGAGAAATAATATTTCTCACGGCACTTTGCCCACGCCACATACATTTATATGGAGAATCAAATATAATCGACAAAAACTTAGTAGGCTACTGTCATCTTTAAATACCTACTTAGTTGTCACAAAACTGTCAGATCAGTTAATATAATGGAGAATTTAGTGAAAAGAAATGACGTTCCGAGTTTGACCATACAAAATTGTACAAATTTCACGGTGTTTCGGAATTCGGTCCCGCTACCTGCGGAAGGGACTACCTGCTCACAGGGATTTTGTCCAAATCCGAAAGGGTGATTTCGTAATTCGGTCCGCTGTCGAATCTAACTGGGGTTGGGGTTAGGTTTTGTTAGGTTGGTCAAATTAAACAAATAGTAGGTACATGGGACCCAATTCCGAAATCGCACTTCGAATTTAATCCGTTACAGGTAGTCCCTTCCGCAGGTAGCGGGACCGAATTCCGGTGCGTCCAAATTTCACCATCCACTATAATTTTAAATAAAATTATTTAACAGTTTAGAGATAGGATACTTTAGTGTTAATTTTGTTTTACAAACCATAAAAATAAATATTAAGTTACTTTACCTGTATTCTTTAAATTTGTGCAGTTGTAGAAAAAGTATAGTGTGCAACATGTGGGGAAAGTACTTTTCTCACTTGCTGCACAATATACTATTATTTTGTTTATAATACCAATTAAAATATTTTTTTAACATATTATTTGGTCATTTGCATTTGTACTAGTAGCTGACATGAGAAAATTGTAATTTCACCAATAGCTGACAGCTAAAAAAATGAAAATAGTATTACTAAAGGCTGTATAATAAAATATTAACATGGTATTTTATTGAAAAAAACTAGTATTACTTAAAAATTAACTTAAATAACTCTAAGTTTTGAGATATTTTCTCACTTATCTCAGGGTGTTTTTTTAGAAAAAGAGTAAACCAATGTCGACCAGGCGGCCTATTATGGGTAAATGGGGTTTCCTTTCTTAAGTGCTGCACTATAAGCTGTACACTATCCAATAAATAGCCCTTTTTAATTGGGAAACCATTTTTTGCCAACGGACAAGGCCATTCTCTTCTTGAGTTGTAAGGTACGTTGGGGGACCCATTTTTCTTTTTTCAGGATTTTTTTTATGTGTTTGTAATACAAGATGGTACGGGGAACTTTATATAGCTTTCTGTCCTCCAATATATTCATGCCGTTTTTTACTGTCCGAAGAGCATTTCTCATATTCTTCGGAATATTTAAGTATTTTTTTGTGCATTTTTCTAAAATGATCTCTTCTTGAGTTGTAAGGTACGTTGGGGGGCCCATTTTTCTTTTTTCAGGATTTTTTTTATGTGTTTGTAATACAAGGTGGTACGGGGATCTTTATATAGCTTGCTGGCCTCCAATATATTTATGTCGTTTTTTACTGTCCGAAGAGCAATTTTCATATTCTTCGGAATATTTAAGTATTTTTTGTCCATTTTTCTAAAATGAACTAATAAATGAATTCCAAAGTTTTAAAACCAATATATTGTCAGCTACTGGAACATCGTCATAGTAAATTATTATACCAGTGCCTGACAATTTGTCAGCTTTTAGAAATATCAATTTTAAGGGACCCAGTACTTGACAATTATTAAATATATCTTTAAAATATCAAAAATATCAGAAAAAATACAATAATTATATCAAAAATATTCTAATGTTTAGGTTATAAAGAAATATTTATCTTTTAGATAAGTTTAGGCGGAAATTTTCGCCTTTAATGAACACTTTTTTAACACCTAAGAATGGACAAGCGGTTGATACTAAACCCAAATGGCGCGGTTTTAATCAACTGTCAAAAGTACAGTTTTCTGTTTTATAAAACAATATGTAAGGTATATAAAATACCCCAAAATATTCAAAGATGGCTCTACAGTAGACCTCAACGTAACCGTATTCTTATTTTTTGGAAATTATTTGTAAGATCCCAGGAACTGTCAGTTTTTGGGACAGTGTTAGGCATTGGTACATTTTTCTTGCGAAGAGGCGATATGTAAAATTAATACGTGTAGCAAGTGTCTATGTTTTTAATAAGAACGATGGTGTCGCTTCTGTGTGCGTTAGGTATTCTGTGGTGATAGTGATATTAATCTGATCTTAACTTGTTAAATAATTATTTTTGTAATTAAGTTTCCCTAAAAGAAATTATAATATATATTATACCTACCTAATTCAATTAAAAAAATTAAGTTTTTTTTCAAAAACAAAATTTTCTGGACAACACAAAATTCATGATGTGCTAGTAGATATTATTATTTAGAATGGTTCTGTAAAACGTTTTTTTTTTGGTAACTTATTTCCACTATTTTGCGGTTGGAGGTGAAGATGTCGCTGTTATCACAACTTTAACATTTCCTTTACATGAGGATATGTATTGATTGTGATTTCACTACAATTGATTTCACACCAGAATGGTTGGTTAAATCTTGTAGATCATACCGACTTAGTGTAATTCAATGTCTGTCGGGACGTAGTTGTTTCTTCTAAGTGAACGGTCATTGTTTTTGAAAATATTTTCAAAACTGTATAAATTTATTATTTGATATTTATAAATATTTTTAGCTTACCCTCGTATATCAAAATTTATTTTAAATTTTTATTCGTTAAATTAATTTACCAGCAGTATATCGTTGTTAGTAAAAAAACTAATTGTTTAACAAAATTTCAAAGGCCACTTTTTTTAGATAAATATCCTGAAAATTTGTAAAAGCCATTAGAATAGAATTTAATTAACTGATAACTAACGAAGTAAGTATTGAAGAAACCTAAAATATGTATATACCTATATATATAAATCCAATTCGTATTGGTAGTTTAACCGCTCTTCTGTAGATGTCGCAACTGATATCATTCTCTTCATTTTTTTAAAAGCTTAAATAGTAGGTAATGATAGTAACATGGAATATTTTTTTTTATAATAAAACTATAAATTTTATAAGAAAAAATTTTGAAAATAAATCTTTTACTTTTTAAAATGCCTTCAATATGAGAAAATTCTTGCGACAAACGACATTCTTTTTAGACATTTTAGGATCCTACTGGAGGAATATTTATTATAAATTTAAAGTAAATAATAAATAAAGATAAAGAATAATTGAGGATATGTCAGAAATGGAAAAAAAATTATTGATGATGAAATAAAACAAATTAATTTGTTTAAATCTTCATTATTTATTTTGAACTGACGTTCAAATTAAAATTAGTGACCCGTTTCGCTACACAGTAGCTTTTTCAAACTAGTGTTCAAAGTAGTTAATTTGAACGTCAGTTCAAAATAAATAATGAAGATTTAAACAAATTAATTTGTTTTATTTCATCAGTAGTATGGATCTTCATCAAGTAAAAGCCTCATCTATTCAAAATTATTGATGTTTAAATAAACTTTAGGAAATTCAATAAAAATAAAAAAGACTTTTTTGGTTGAAGTTTATAAAGCACCAGCGACGCCCACTTCTCATTAAGTTTTAAATAATAAAAAATATAAATACATTATTTCTAGTTTAGACTAAGCGAAGGGCCATTCACTCACACCGCATGGTTCTCACTTTTAGCATGTTTATGCCCGTCGTCACTTCTAAACGAAAGCTCCGATTTGAATAATTTCAATTTTAAAATTCATATGACCCATATCATTTTTGGAAAATATGTGATAGTTACCAAGAAATTAGTTTTTTTGTAATTAGATAATTGACTATTGCGATTATATAGGGTGTCCCAGTTCTTCGGTATCGACATCAACTATGGAATTTTAAATGGGAATTTCAAATAACATGATTATTTGTATTAGCAATATTTTCAATTTAAAAATATACAAATAAGATGCCCCGACGGATACAACTTGTCATATTCACTATACGCTGATGAAATTTTGACAGCCATAATTTGAAATATATTATTTACAAGTTAAAATATTAAATAATACTCTGCATTTAACCTACTCGCATGAGAAACCGATTCTTTCACCTTTTATGCATAGCGATACATTTTACATACTAGTCTTCACCCCTGTAATTATAATAAAGACCGGACTGTATACAAAGAGGGGGATTAAAAAGTAGTCAAAATCTAATTTAATCTACAGTGCCCTATAGGGACAAAAATAATAGCGAGAGATTGGCGAAAACAAAAGAAAACGTTAGAAAAAAAATTGTAGCACAAATGAATTTTTTTTCTCTCGCCTATCTTTACAATAATTTCAGCAGTTGTAAATCGGGTGTTGGGAGATCAGAGGCGTACGAAAAAATATCCATATTAACATAATTTGAACTTACATATATGTATTTTGTAACATCCTGTATGTAGTTTGCAGAGAGGTCATTTCGCTAAGATATACGTACCTAACGATCTTCTATTTATTATTTTTTTAATTATTACAAAATAATGGTTGATCTTTATTCAAGGACGCCCTCTAAGAAAGGATCATTATGTAAATCCTCTTCCTCGTCCACAAACAAAAATATGATTAATAATGTTTTCGTTTGTTGTAACACATTTGGTACTCGTTTTGTGGTCTGCTGATGATGGTAATGATCACACGGCTGATGACTATGAATTATTTTTAAAATATTATCACCACCTTTGAGGTACTCTGATCATTTGATAATTGTTATTTTTTGGATGAAATTTTAATAAACATAGTAATTTCATAGTTTTTAATTTTTTTATTATAAATAAAGTAAATTAGATTAGGAATTATAAATATACTCCATTTGCATTTCAGTAGCCTGTGAATTAGTTTTATCAAGTTTAACATGCTGAGCTGTACTTAAATAAAGTGTCAAATTTACTTGTCAATATTTTTTGACAACTATTTAAAAAAATTATTGTGCCAAAGGAATAAACGATAGAACAATATAATAATAAATTTAGAAAGGACAATTCAGCAGAAGGCACATTTACAAATATAAATAAAAATTGTCAATTTGGCAACAGGAGAAAAATCTTAGCTTATAATAATACGGTGCCGATTGCGGATATTAAGTATTACCCCCCCCCCCCTAAAAAAGATGAAAAAGTTTCGAACCCGTCAATTTTTATTTTAATCGAAGTGTTTTATAGCGTACAAAAAATTGTCACCCCTTTTACCCCCTACACTTGACAGCTATCCCCTCAGATGTTTTAAATAGCAAGGGGGGGTCATGCGATACTTCGGTGGAAAGGGTTTGAAAAGCAGAACTCAAAAATGTATAATTGTTAAATTTTGGATGAAACAATTAATTAATAAAAATGATCAAAAAGGGGGTAGCTGTCAAGTGTAGGGGGTAAGAGGGATGATAATTTTTTGTATGAGGATTTTTCATATTTGTCTTAAATAACGGAGTTTCCTAGGGGGGGTAAGACTTAATATCCGCACCGTATGAAGATTTAATCTAAAACACTTTAATAAAATATTCTTCTTTACCGAGATACAGGGTGTTTTGTTACCTTTCAATATTTTTCATTCTTACTTAGCTAACAGTTTACATATATATTAGGATACTTTAAATTAAATGGTGGTAGAATATAATTTTTTGCTATTATCAGAGGCGTGCGGTAGGGTTATAATAAAAATCATAGTTTTGAATTTTGTTTTGACTCGTACATAATAACTCTATTTCATAGAACCAAGAGGGATGATATATACGTAGAAAGTAACGAAGGATCATAAATAGATGTTGAAATGATTATTACGACAGTGGCGTGGACTGTAGGGGGAAAAATAAAGTAGTTATCCCTACCGGGAAGCTATATTTTGCCACTATTTAAAGTTTTCCAAATATAAAATGAGGGGTTTCAAAGAAACACAAAGTCAAATCTTAAACCATAGTTTTATTAGAAGTTTAGCAACTAGTTTCGCTTGATTACCATCATCAGGCTGGTATGAAGTACTCAACTGAAAGTATAGCATAAGTGATTTGATAATAATGATTAAAATTAAATTAACTCTTGTGTTCGTGGGCGACTAACCTCAAATTTTTTCATGAGACGACAAGTATATACAAGGCGAAATTTAACTCCGCCTATTGAGATCCAAAAATAAGTAGAATAAAGTATAACTCGCCCAGTGTAAGTTGGCACTTTGGAGTTCTGAGATGCGCGGTAGATCATCCGATCACTCGAGACTCACTGAAATGGAGGACCCCATTCTCTGTTTTGACCGCAAACGGTTAATATCGCAGTAATTCCAGTGGCGTAGTAGTATTATAGTAGTTTTTAGTTACGGTAATTATTATCAGCCGTTAGTTTATAGAAGGTGTGGTTTTAGCTTATAGTTTAGTTATAATTATTAGAATGGAGTTTAAAAGTAAATTAAAAAATAAACCTTTAAGTGGTCAATGCCGTGAACTAGTGTCCAATCTATTAAATTTTATAGACATGTTTCCCTCGAATATCCTATAATGTCTCTATCGAATTCGTCACTTTCGAAAATATTATCTGTTAATTTTAGGACTAACACGGCTGCAATCTGTTGACCAGATTTTCTCAATTTAGAAAAGTTTAAAATGTTTATTTTTGTAAAATGTTGATTTTCGTGAATTTTTAATGAGCTGATAAAACTATTTAAAAAAAGTGTGGGAAAAAATTATTGAAATGGAACCGTATTGATTTTTGGAACGTCAGCAAGATATCAAAACAAATATATTTCAGCGCATCATATACTGGGTGTTTAATTGAGAATTATCCATAACTGAAGAGAAACTCGAAGCACAAAACAATTGGCTAAAATCATTTTATAATATTTATAATAAAACACCCTATATGTCGATAAGGAGGAATATTTTAAGTTGATTCTTCTTATTTTCTGCTATTTCTTCATTTACTATATGAACAATTCTTAATGAAATACCATGTACAGTAAAAATTTGGTAAACAATCCTGAAATTTCACACTGGAATAAAAGGGAATGAAATAGCAGAACTAGCAAAGTGGGGCTGAACCTTCCTACGGTGTTAGTACCATAGTATAGAAATAGAACTAGTACGATAACTCGGGGCGTTTCCTTAGAATTTTTGTGAGGCGGATCAGTTGACCTTGACTGCGTATAACGTGCCGCCAGTAGACTGACATTGGAATTAGCATACCCTACACAAATGAATATTCATCGTTTTATCAGACTTTTATTGAAGTGATGTTTGCAATTAATAAAAGTCCGGACCTGCCAGTTCTTATGCACGGTCTGACAGATTACCCGGGAGTTATCCTACTAGTTCTATTTCTATACTATGTTAAGTACCATTATGGAAGAAATAGATCAAACCGGAAAAACGAGAAGATCGGACCATTGGAAATACCTAGTACGTCAAAGAGAATCAAATTTACTCCAGAGAAACTACGACCTAGTGAGAGCATCAAAATAATGCATAAGCCAGACTACTAAGAGTTTTTACAAATGATCTAATAGGAATGCACAACTAAAATAGCTAGTGGAGCAGGAATAATGTAGATATAGTGGAATGGAAGAAGAAACCAACTTTCACATACTTGTGGAAAACTACAAAATTCCAGGGGAAAACACCTGGGAGACTGCTGGATAGAAGAGGAAGACTTGCCTGAACTGAAGCATTCATTCATTCGTTTGGGTTGTGCTCAACAGCCCAGGCACTTGAACTGAATCTTTGTACCATTTCCCATGTTATCTACTTCCATTCCAGAAGCTTCGTGTCTTATATATAGGTCACTAGTTCGACTGGAGGGATTTTCAGTAGTTGTAATGGTTTTATTAATTCCTCTCCAAAGTGGTACCGTCTGAGTCCTTGTAAGTTCTCGCAGAAGCAGAGTATGTTTCCAGAGACGTTTCCTCAGGGTGCAGTGTCCCATCTGGTCTGCCATTTCATAACCTGCAATCCCTTCATGTGCCGGCACCTATATTGGAGACCCTTTGTAGTCTCTTGCCAGCCTGTTAAGGTATTCTTTGCAGTCTCGACCTAGCTGTAACGGCAATCGTCTCTGCTTGAAACTAAGGCTAAAGAACATTCTCTATCTAGGTCCTTTTATACCAGCCCCAGTGCTACGGTTTGTTTTGAAACCATCAGTGAACCAGATTATTTCTCCAGTGTTACCTGGGTGCATAGATGGGATGGGATGATGTGTCTCCTGTGTCATGCTATCAAAACTCATGTGACATATGGGTTCATCTAGTATTGTCCCAGTTGTATCAGTGTGTCCTTCTCGAACATTGTTCGGGGACCATAAGTCTCCCGATTTCAGCCTAAGAATTGTCATCATTGCCTTCGCCCTTACAAAAAGTTCCAAAGGAGGAAGTCCAATAAATTGATGCCGTCCCCGTGCTTGTCTTTGGATTGTAGTTAATATATTAACTGCAGAGGACACTTTTGTCCTCTTCCACCAGACTGTTGTTCCATAGGTGATCGTTGGCCTTATCACAGTTGTGTAAAACCAGTGAACCACTTCAGGTCGTCCCAGGTTTTGCCCTTAAGTCTTCTGCATTGCCAGAAAAGCCTAGTCGTCCTGGTAGTAATTTTTTCCAGCTTTGCCTTCCAACCTTGGGATGTCTTACAATTCGTCAAAGGAATAGGACTAAAGTAACTACTTAGTCTCTGAGATCTTTTAGATCTCAGTGTATGGTCACTCCAATATATACATACATCGACTCTACAGATAAAAAAGTTAAATTTGCCATATGCAGGTTTGAAAAAAGCATGTCTTTGAAGGTATACCGACAAAAAATGACTATAATTTAAATTGATATGAATAAAATGGAAGAAATTGTTCTTCAACTGAAGAATTGTGGAAATAAAATATTGCGTATTAGTATTTAAACTCCTCTGCAGTCCAATAATCCCTGTCAGGCTGCTAACCACTGACCAAATATATAAAATATGCAAATTCCAACACAACATTAGTTGTTATTCGAACAGCCTCTCGTTCACCGAGATTTTGATAGACAGCTAAATTTTTTTTTAAATAGCCCCTCGGGCTACCGGTCGACCCACGGTTCGAGTATGAGGTTCCTAAATTACTGGGCAATTTTTAAGCGATCAGACAAGTCATGTATTAATTTAAAAAAAAAGATTTCAAGATTAGATTGTTTCAAGAGTTAGAAGACCTTGAAAAGTATCGAGAAATAAGATAATTATTCTTTCTGGTTTGTAAATGTTTATTAAAATGATACAGCGGCAGTCGGTGTTGATCTGGTTTCGATGTTTAGATTTACCTTAACCTTAACATACAGAAAATTCTTTAGCATTTTTTTTCCTTTTTATAGACATTAATTAATATGAATTCTTTTGAGCTTATACAAATATATTATTTCATAGAAGACTCGTCAGGATATGATATAGTAAAATTTTTTTCAAAACGGTAGGCGTTAAAGAAGACATGTTCATAGCAAAAAAGTGCGTTTTTATTTCTCAGATTACAAAAATTATAGTGGGGCTAGTGGGATCCCGGACGGGGCTAGTGGGATCCCGGACAAGGCTAGACCCAACCAAAATACAATAACAAAATGTAAATTAGCATTAAGTATTAGTAGTATTATTTACGGTTTCACAAATTACTATACTTAGATCATGTAATATCTTAATGTGACATACAGGGTGTTTCTAAATTCATGCGATAAAATTCAGGAGGTGATTGCTCCTATGAAATTAAGATGGGACTTTCCCATAACAAAATTTCCTCAGCCAACCCCTTTCCGAGATATCACCCTTAAAAGGTGGTGACTATAATTGAGTTTTTATTTTTTTTCTCTAAAATTTCAGTACTTAAAGCTAGAAACTTGAAATTTTGTGATTTCTAGCATTTATTATAAATCGTATTACATTTTATTTCTTTACTGTTTTCCACTAATTTATTAAAAAAATTATAAATTATGGTTTTTATTTTTTTTTCTCTGTTGCTATTGGTTTTGGGAAAAAAATGTAGGAATAAAAATTTTTTTTAAATAAAACGAGGATTTTAAGTTTCTAAGTAGCTTTACTGAAATTTTAGAAAAAAAATAAAAACTCAATTTTAGTCACCACCTTTTAAGGGTGATATCTCGGAAAGGGATGGGCTGAGGAAATTGTGGTATAGGAATGACCCATCTTAATTTCATACGTCCAATCATCTCCTGAATTTTGTCGCATGAATTTAGAAACACCCTGTATTCTAGGTTATGTATCAAAATGAGTTATTTTAGTTACTTGTATAATTATATCAATTTTTATAATTTATACTCCCGATTATGCTAAAATTAATTTAATATTGGATTAAAAATATTTATTACTAAATTTAAACTAAACCCATTACACTATGTATTCGTTAAATACTTATTTCAATTATTCTTGTAATTCAATTGCAAGTTTTGTATTTTTCTTTAGTTCGAAAAAAAAATTAAAAAATATAGTAATTTTTGAAACCAGTAATATTTTTATTATAAAATTTGTTAATAACTTTATTTGATAATTATGTAAATATTCCATGTAGTAGGGGTTGAAACTATTAATTTGCTTCTATTTTATCGGTTAATTTTATTTTAAATATTTAAATTACTAATTCTTAGAAATTTCCTCGCCGGCACTGATTTCCAATTTTAACAAGCGATTTTTGGGTAGCTCCTTGAAATTTCTACCATCAATTATTTCCAAATATAATATAATAGGGATAGAAGTTCTCTCTATTCGATTTAATTTATTTTTTATTTTGAATAATTATTAAATAATAAAACTATTTTTGAAAAATTATTCAAATTATTATTTTTTACTTTTTTGTAATACATCAAATTTGACAAGGTAAGTAATTACAAAAATTGTAAACTTGCTTCCCACGTTTTTTATTAAAAAAAATTAATGTTTATTCTTATTTTAGGATTATTAATAACAATTAATTTGTCATATCTTATTTGGGGACGTGCTATCACGGTTCTTTACTTTTTAATTACGATATTTAATTTTTTTTCAACAAAAATTGCATTTTTTGTGTTTAAATATGATTATAAGTAAAAAATGAATAAATCGGTCCAATAAAATCCCCACCTTAAATGTTTAATTTTATCTCTATTGTCAGGATATTAATTCTCAATTTTTTTTATTCAATCTATTACAAATATTGAATAATAATTATATTAATAAACATATAAAATTTAATTGTGCATATTGTTAAAAAATTGGTATTTAATAGAATTTATATATTTTAATTACAATTTAGACATTTAGGGAATTGTACCAAAGATTCCAAACAAAACCATATTAACTATACCTAGAAGGTTTTTTTTCAAAATAAAAAATCACTTTACACGAATTCGTTCAAAATCCACTAATCTACTAACATCTGACAATGTATAACTTCAATTTTACATAGGAATGTTGAAATATTTATAATTTAAATTATAAAATAGATTTTATGTTCTCTGTAAGTATCGCTGGTAATAGTGCTGTACATATGTTATGGTAAAAGATAAGACGGCAATTAAAATATAATAAATAATTTAAATTATAAATTATTCAAATTTATTTCAAAAAAAGAAGTATAGGCTCACCGTACCGTTTATTGGCAATAAAATTATATAATAAACATATTTAAGCAGAAATATTATTTTATTATTCTTATTTTTTTAATAAAATTCGATATCAATTTTTTTTCAATAATGTGAAATATTCTTTTGAATAAAGAATCGTGAAAACTCACCTTTTCTTCTTGAAAGTTTTCGCCGACGGATATGGGGGTAGGGGGCGTAGAGGGTGTTGTCCCCCGATCCTCATCGTTCCCTCTTTCCAACGACCTTGAACTTTCCGACCTTAAATTCTCCAAATGTGTCTTATATTCCCTATATTTCAAATCGTTTACGTCCCTATTTACGTCTCTATTAAAATCTCTACTAATATCACTATGTCTCATATCACTGCCGTCAAGCCTCAGTCTATCCGTCAATCTATCGTTAGTGTACCCCATTCTTTCGTTGTTCAAATTTCTATCTAAAGAATTTAAATTTCTGTCCATCAAAGCGCGGTCGTTCATCAAACTCGGTCTGTCATTATAATTTCTATCGGTGTTTTGAGAAACGTTGAGATTTCTATCCAAGTTTTGAGTTAGGCTTCGTTCCAAGTTTAAACGCTCTATACTAAGACTGTGGTCAAGGTTCATGCGTTGTTCTTGCATGGTTCTTTCATTCAACAGGCGTTCGAGACTTCTCTCCTGTTGCATTCTCTCCTGTAACAGCCGGTCGGAATTTAAACTCAAGTTTAACTCCAAGCCGTTCGTCATTTGAGTCGTTCTATCATAGTTGCGATCCTGATGGAGGTTGAGCCTTAGGTCGACGTTTCTGTCTCCCAAACGGTCTCCGAGAGATCGGAGCGTGTCGATGGAACGTTGGAGATGGCTGTAATTAGTGTTGTTTTCGAGGAGCATCGGGGGATTGTGGAAATCCAGTCCCCCTGTACGGTAATCTAGTCTGGACTCCAGTTTGAGTATTTTTTTTTAACTAACGAAAGTACATATATACACACTTTTGACAAACACTGTTGTTTTAAAATAAAATAAAAAAAGCACTTTTGAAATTGTTTTGGGCGGCGATTTTATTATAAGTTTGCTACCGTGTAGATCGCGGCGGCAAAAAACGAAAACAAAAAGGTATGAAAAAAGCAGCGCTCTGATGGCTAGTAAAAAGTACACTAACAACATGGCATATAAAAACGTCGGCATCGTTCTCACAAGCAGCATCATCCACGGCGGCACAGCAGACGGTCGGCGGGTGGGGGTAATTTCCAAAAGAGGGGGTAACTATTACGTAATACAATATAACAAGTGAACGTCGTCTGCCTATTCAACTTAGATGGGTGCGTGGTGGGGGGTGAGAACCCAAAAGCGCGCTGGACTCGGGACGGGATCGTCCTCATCGAGTTAGAAACTCGGTTACGGCGGAGCATTTTTTTAGTCCGCGTGAACTTGTTTTTTTTTACTTCTCTGTCGTTTATCGGCACGCTTAGATAGCAAAAAATATTTTTTGTGGACTTCTGTATTTGGGTTTTGCACTTTTTTCTTTCGTGGTAGATAATATGTCTCGATTAGTAGGCACTTATCATTTTTTCACATTCTTTTTTTAGTGCTACCGAATTTTCAAACTAGTAATTTACATGTTTTGCTTTTTTTGCGGGATTTTTTCGTTTATTTTTTTCACTTGAAAGCATAAAAATTTAATTTAATTATAAACCGTAATTTCCTTCCTTTTTTTGTTTCCCAAAATTAATTTCATCCAAAAAATTTAAACAACAAATTTTGTTTTTAATAAATTGCAATAATCCGATAAAATCACCAATTGGTATTACGACAATTTGTGAATATTATTTATAAATAGCATAAAAGTAATAAAAATTACAGCGATTCTGCATAAAATTTAAATAACATTAATTTGCTAATCTTTAGGGACATTTCAATCAGATTTCTAATAATAACAACAATGTTTATTCATCAAAATATTTGATAGGTAGAAACAATAACAAATCTTTCAGTATAAACATTAATACCTCGCTGAGGCATAATAATAATGTTTTTCTACAACTGCTATGAAAAGTGACGTATTTCTCATAGCTTACTTAATTTCAAAACCAAATATTGCTCATACTGTGAGAAATAATATTTCTCACGGCACTTTGCCCACGCCACATACATTTATATTATGGAGAATCAAATAAAATCGACAAAAACTTAGTAGGCTACTGTCATCTTCAGATACCTACTTAGTTGTCACATAACTGTCAGATTATATTCGAGAATATGTTAAAAATTTTAAAAAATTGTCAAAAATTTAGTAAGATGGTCAAAGATTTGGAAAAATTGTCAAAAATGGTCAATAATTGTCAAAAACTGTCAAAGTTTTGAGAAAATGGTTAATAATTGCCAAATATTTTCAAAAATTGTCAAAAATTTGGAAAAATGGTTAATAATTGTCAAAAAATATCAAAAACGGTCAAAATTTTGAAAAAATGGTCAATAATTATAAAAGACTGTCAAAAATGGTCGATAATTGTTAAAAATTGTCAAAGATTTGGAAAAATTGTCAAAAATGGTCAATAATTGTCAGAATCTGTCAAAAATTGTCAAATATTTTTAAAAATGGTCAAAAATAGTCAATAATTGTTAAAATTTTGAATGATGATCAAAAACTGTCAAAATTTTTGAAAAATATCAAAAATTGTCAATAATTGTCAGAAACTGTCAAAATTGGTCAATGATTGTTAAAATTTTGAAAAAATTGCCAATAATTATAAAAAAATGTCAAAAATGGTCAATAATTGTTGAATATTGTCAAAATTTTTGAAAAGTTGTCAAAAATGGTCAATAATTGTCAGAACCTGTCAAAAATGCTCAAAAATTGTCAAAAATGGTCAATAATTGTTAAAATTTGGAAAAATGGTCTAAAATGGTCCAAATTTTTGAAAAATTGTCAAAAATTATCAATAATTGTCAAAATTGGTCAATAATTGTTAAAATTTGAAAAAATTGTCCAAATTTTGAAAAAATGGTCAATATAATTATAAAAAACTGTCAAAAATGGTCAATAATTGTAAAAAATTGTCAAAATTTTTGAAAAATGGTCAAAGTTTTTAAAAATTGTCAAAAATGGTCAATAATTGTCAGAACCTGTCAAAAATGGTCAATAATTGTTAAAATTTGGAAAAATGGTCTATAATCGTCAAAAATGGTTATTAATTGTTAAAATTTAAAAAAATAGTCAAAAATTGTCAAAAATTTTGAAAAAATGGTCAATGATTGTCAAAAATTGTCAAAAATTTTGAAAAATGGTCAAAAATGGTCATTCTATTGTGCATAAGAAGCAAGTTTCTATCGGCGGTCCGACGACCGCTCACCTTTTCTTTTTGTTTTACTAACCATAAAAATAAACATTTAGTTACTTTACTTGTATTCTTTAAATTTGTGCAGTTGTAGAAAAAGTATAGTGTGCAACATGTGGGGAAAGTACTTTTCTCACTCATGTGTTTGCACACTCGTGAGAAAAGTTGAACTTTCCCCACTTGTTGCACAATATACTATTTTAACATGTAGATCCCATTTCGGAAGCCTATTTATTTTGAGTGTTTTCATCAATATACAGGGTGTCCCAAGAATGAGAGGCCAAAACTTGGAAATGAGTAGGCGATGTTAAAATAATGTGAGTACTTCATATAATTTTTTTTCTACAGACCTCCTTTGTTGAGTTATAGGGCTTTAAAGTTAGAAATGAAAAATACATTTTTATTCATAACTCCAAAACTATAATTTCGAACTTGTTGAAAATTTGGTGGATTGTCAAGTACATCAATTCATTTATTTTGTCCATACCAGTAAATATACTAATGTTGCAGAAAGTCAGGATCGGACTTGGCTCACCGGATAAAAGGTCAGAACTTTTAGAGTGGTAAGGCAACAAACTTTAAAATACTGTCAGTTTATTCTCCAACTATTTTTCTGAAAAAAGGTACCCCTTGTCCAAATCGATAACATCAGTGGTTTCCGAGAAATATGGAATTTCGTAAGACACCGCAGAGCACATTCATTATTTAGGAAATGGGTTATAACCAGGCACGGTCGCAGCCCATGATTTTGGGGGGGTCAACTTGGCTCAGATACAGTTCTAGAAGAAACTTTACCAGTGAAACAATTTTTTGATAAAATAAAAAAAGAACACAAACTTCAATTACAAATTTAAAAGTAGTCTTCTATTCGTTTTAGAAAATCGGGTGATTATTTTCGAGACATCAGGGGTTATCTCGGGATGTATATTTAAAAGGGCTAAGCCCGTCAGCCTATCTTCTGACATATTTGCTCTTAACCAAGTTTTTAGGCGCCTTAAAGTGGAAAATGACCTTTCTAAAGTCGCGGCGCTTATGGGGAGGGTTGCCAAAATATTAAGTAAAATTTTGATATTTGGATAGAGGTAATTATCACAAACTTCGATTGTAGAAGTCACAGAACTGGGCACTTTCAAACTATTTTCTCCACTTCGAAACCCATAGCTGATACTCTGTAACGACTGAGGAAGCAGAAACCCCCAGATAATGAGTATATAATTCTACTACCTTCTTCACATTAAGAAAGTCTTCTTCCGTATATTCGCATTTTGGCATAAAAATTCCCAAACCAAAAAGGTTCAAGGTATCTGGAGATAGGCGCTTTTTAAGGTCAGTCGACAAAGGAGGTCCGTAGAAAAAAAATTATTTTAACACCACCTACTCATTCCCAAGTTTTGGCCTCTCATTCCTGGGACACCCCGTATATTGGACAGTGGCGGATTAACGTAGGGGCTAGCCGGGGCTTAATCCCCGGGCCCCGTGATACAGAAAAAATGTTATGGTAAAAAAAACGAGAAAAAATAAAGAACTTTATTCCACTGAAGTGAAGTAATTTTTCGAAAACTTTTGCGATATTTTTTATTTTCAATTATGATCAAAAGCTCATTCATTAGATTCTCATCAATTCGTATTTCTTATGCAAAATATTTATCAAAAAATGGAATCTGAAAAAATGATACCCTTGTATAATTTCAAATTGTATTTAAATGGATTTTTTTCCAATCGTTTGGAAGAAATAAATGATCAATACTTATGTCCATTGAAAGTGTTGAATTGGATAGCAGAACAAACCATGGATCAAGTGTTTCCTAATGCCTACATAGAGCTAAGTCGATATTTAATTTATTTAAATGTTGCATTAAGTGTTCATTAAAATAACATATTTTCTATTGTTAATAAAGCTCGTTGGTAAAGTTTTTGTATTACTTTTTCTTATTTGAGGTTTTTCTCCGCCCTTAAGTGGGCCCCCGCTCGATTTAGTCCCGGGCCCCGCAGGATTTAAATCCGCCACTGGTATTGGACCATGACTCGGCAAATTATTTATGTAAGATGTAAATGACAGATATTTAGTTTTTTCTATATTTAACGTTAGTTTATTTACTATTTTAAATGGAACTAACTATTTCTAATTAATTCCACTAATTAATGAAAAAAATATGAAAATTATGATATTTGCTAGACTTTTTCTAACTCACAATTTAAGCACATTGTATTCAGTAATTTCCCTCATTTAATAAAGTAATGTTTTTGTTATTTATTTGAATAGTTTTTACTTGTGGGATAAAATTATAAACACTACTATGGCTAATTACTATTTTTTTATTTAAAGAAACACTCCCTATGGGGGGTGTCCATTAATTACGTGATTGACGTGATTTTATGACCCTCTCCCCTCTTGGTGAGATTTTTCTCGACCCCCTCCCCCCTCCCATAATCTTACGTGAGATTTTTCAAAATTTGTGTTTTGGGTGTAAAAGCGTTGGATTTATTTAAAAAAAACAATTTGATTGATTACTTTCATTTAAGACTAGCAAAGATTAGTATTTGGGAATATTACCGTAATCTAAAATTACAGTGATAAAATTAGATCATAAATACACGTTTTTTATTTTAATGTAACTTAGCTTTGACGCAATTTTACATAGTTTTCTCCTAGAAAAAAATTACGTGATTTTTGCCAAGTGAGATTTGGTAAGATTCGGCTCGATCCCCTCCCCCCTTTGAACACCTCATGTAATTAATGGACGCCCCCTGTATTAAACTTGATTTATATACACACTTTACTTAATGTCAACTAATTTATTTACACTCGGTATAATAGTTCTAATTTATTTTTACCACTTGAATATTACACTATTTATCTCCACTATTTCATTCACTGTCCGATTACTAAGAACTTCTGGAACAGAAGAAGAACAGACACTGGCATGGTCACATTTTAAAACAAATATCCTCTTACTATTAATTAATGTTGAAAATTTAAGTGTTTGTTAAGAGGCTGTGATCAATTGTGATTTTTTTAAATTTTTTTATTAATTTTTGTGTGTTGGTCCCTTCAATTAATTACAAAATTCTACATCAATTTTCAATAAACAAATATCGAGAAAGTATAAATACACGACAAGTTCTAATTGACAAAATTATTGTTTCTTTTAACATTATTAAAAAGGATCCGACAAAGAAGTTGTATAGATCAAGGTGGAGTTCATTTCGAAAATTTGTTATAAATCTCAATTTTCCCTTTGGTTTTTCGCTATGTCGTTTTGGTTTTATTGTACATTAAGTTAATTTAAAAAATATCAAACTGTTTTTCCTTTCGGAACAGTATTCTGGGAATTCGATAAAATAACAATAATGATGAATCACGAAAATAAAATTGTACAGAGCGATGTTTTATATTATTCAAAGCTGCTCGTACAGTTGTATTAAAAAAAAGATACACGAATTAGAAAGAGACGTTAATCCCATTCTTTTTGCGTTAAACTGGTTGGAGTTTGAGGTAGTCAAAATAGAGACATTTGTTACCTCAAACTCCAGCCGATTTTATGCAAATAGAATTACGTTAACGCCTATTTATAATATTTGTACCCTTTTTTTAATTCTTAAAAACCATTCCAGAAACTTCGTGTCTTCTATAAAGGCAATTAGTTTGACTGGAGGGATCTTCAGTAGTTGTAATGGTTGTATTAATTCTTATCCAAAGTGCTTCCGTCTAAGTACTTATAAGTTCTCGTAGAAGCAGAGTATGTGAGTAGGTGTTCACATTTTCTGCATATAGGTTTACTAACTCTGCCCATTTTGTGCAGATGTTTCCTCAGGGTGCAGTGTCCAGTCACCAAGTCCGTAACTGTCTTCAAATGTCTCTTACCCAGTTTCAATAGCCTGGTTGAGAGTTCCTCCTCTGTTCAGTAAACTCCTTATATGGAGGTGCTCTTGTGTCAACCTCCATTTGAATTGGTGTTGCCATCATTGCCTCCGCCCTTATAAAAAGTTCTAGAGGAGGAAGTCCAATAAGGGCTTCCATTGATGCCGTCCTCATGCTGTTCATTGCCCCGGTAATACCAAGAAGGGCTTGTCTTTGGATTGCAGTTAATATATTAACTGCAGAGGACACTTCTGTCCTCCTCCACCAGACTATTGTTCCATAGGTGATCGTTGGCCTTATCACAGTTATTTAGAGCCAGTGAACCACCTCAGGTCGTATTCCCCAGGTTTTGCTCATAACTCTTATGCAGAAAAGCCAGAAAAGCCTAGTCGCCCTGGTAGTAATTTTTTCCAGGTGTGTCTTCCAATTTAGTTTGGAATCAAGGGTCACTCCAAGATATTGAACTTCTTTGGATATTTCTAGTTCTTCTCCGAACAACAGTACTCTTCTATTCGTAAAAGCAACTAGTTTGGTTTTTTTTATTAACTGGAAGGTCCTCTGTAAGGCACCAACCTTCCAAAATTCGTAGTTTTTCTCATAGGTGGTACTAGTTATTAAAAATTAAATTTTTGTTTAATTTTGCTTAACTTTTAATTTATAGTCAAATTTGAGTGATTAAGCCGTTTTTGTTATATAATTGTATACTTTATTAAATCTTGATTATAGTTTTCAAAACCAATGTACAGTGTGAAATATTTTATTTGAACTTTTTTAAAGACCGGCCCTGATTATATTATACATTTTACCAAATTATGAGACAAATTTAACTTACCGTTCAATAGTTGTAACCAAAAGTAATTTCAGTCAAATGTACATTTCGCCATGTATATTTATAAATAATGGGAGCAGAGAGCTGACACTTTTTAATGGTCATTTGATATTTCCCATAGGAACATGTGTATATTACCTCATGACTCACCCTGTATAAAAATGTATAGGTACCAAGTAAAAATTCTATTTTTTTGTGTGATATCAAAATATTCAGCTGTACAATCAAGAGAATATTTTTTTCTTAAATAAATATTATTTATTACGTAAAATGGCGGAAATTTTTATTGCCTCCTACCATTTTGGATCAGGCCGAACCCATTTACCTAAACGTTTAGGAATAACTATTATTATTCCATTCTAGGAATAATAAATTAGTTCCATTTCAAAATAGGTTCGCAGCGCATTGTAAAAATATTTACGCCTTTTTGAATAGAATTGAATTTTTGAATTTCCATTCTCTCTGCAACGAAAGTAGCATTGGAAGTAGGTAATTCTAAATTTTTCACAAGTAAATTTGTTAAATAAAAAAAAACAGGTACCTATTTGCTCTCTTTATTTATATATACAGAGAGTCTGTAATTTGGAATAAATTCAATACTTTTTTTTTAAATGCTCGGACCCGTTGATTATTATTTCCAATCGCGATTTTTTACATACAATAATAATGTAGGGTGTGTCATGCTGGACATAACTGACAAATATCAAACTTTTATTCCTTGCCAGTTACAAGATAACAAAAAGTAACAAAAATTATGAAAAACAAGTAATCAATATCATGATGTTGTCCATTGACTATTTGACAATATCCTAAACGCGATCGAAATTCGTTTTGAACATTTCTAAGGGGACCTATTGAACGGCCACTTAGATCCCCAGATCTCAATCCTTTGGACTTCTTTTTATGGGGGCTAAAAGCACGCTTACGAAATGAGTGTAAATTAATTTCGCCCCAAGTCATTAGAAATGTTCAAAACGTCAAATAGTCAATGGACAACATTATCAGCATTGAAATAGTTAAATTCATGTATTGATTATTTGTTTTTCATAACTTTGGTACGGTTAAATTTAAATTTAATTTAATTTAATTCAAATTTATTTATTTTTAAACTGATTATTAACAACAAGAATACTATTAAATTTTATAATATATGTTCTACATAATGACCATTTATAGCAAGTCATAACTCCAATCATTTTTCTGGAATAACTGTCTAACTCTTGAAAAATTCTGGGATCAGCTGAATTCGATTTTATATTGGAACAGCATAAGCTACTGATTTAAGTAGCCCCAAAAACAAAAATCGCATGGACTGAAATGGGGCGATCTTGCAGGCCAATTGACTGGCCCTCCTGTTTCCATACGTAGTGTGTCGTGTCATTGTAAATTATTTTGCAAAAAATTAAGGTAATCCTGTCCTGGTAACTCTACTCCCAAAAGTAGTTGATTGCCGCTTACACCTATCCAGACATTTATGCCAAACCTTTGCTGGTGCTTCGTCTCTTTTATGGCGTGCGACTTTTAATTTAAAAAACGTAACTAAGAATTCTGGAGTTGAAATTTTCATTTAAAAACCTAACGTTGAAGTTCATGTTTTAATTTTTACCAGAATACCACAATATAATCTTGAAATTACAACATACTTAAAATAAGGAGTAGGAAAAGTAAGAGTTTCTTCCTTGATGTAAGGGAGGAAATTTAAGCTTAAATAATAAATTTAATTCTTTAGCAGTAATAATTGGAGAAAGCAGGAAGGCTACCGAAAGTATAGATATATATCTCCATAGGAGGAAGGCGAAGAAGAGGTAGACCCAGATGGGCATGATGAAAAACGGAGGTTGAAGAGGATCTACGAAGACTTATATATAGTCAAATAACTCTTCAACCACATTGTGGTGTAGAGTGATATTTTTATTCTTTCATAAATTTTTTCCACTTCTTTCTGTCAGCGGCCATCTTTTTAGCCTCTATCCAAGCTATTCCTCTCCGCTGTAATATTTCCCCTATTGTATTATCCCAAGTCTTCCTGGGTCTACCTCTCTTTTTATTCTTTTGAATTTTCGCACGAATTTTCTACGAAGACTTAATATTAGAACTTGGAAAGGTAAGACAAAGGACAAGGTGAAATGGAGGAAAGTCGTCAACGAAGCCATAGAAAGGTTAAGTTATTAACATGCAAATTGGAAATAGTGCAAGAAATTTTGGAACAAACCCAAGTAGTAGGCACTCGGATAGTCCATGCGAAAGTGGCAGTTGAACTTAGTAGATTGTCGCAGAAGAGTTTCGTATGGAACTCCAAGAGCCTGCTGCTAGAGGTGAAACATCAGCCATGGACCTACTCGGTCTGTAGTACTAGTAGGTAATTGGGGCAAAGTTTGTCCAAAATCATTTGCAAAAGTTTAAACACGTCTACGACATTCTTGCCGGCTTTTTTCTTTGTGGATCGAGGGAAAAAGTCGGCAAAGGCGGCTAACAGATGTTTTAGCTTTTTTAATTGATTTTGTACAAACTGTACAATAGAAATATTCAGAAACAGTCCAGAAACAGAAACTCTTGATCTGTTTTTGGTAAAAATTCTTTTTCAATGGCGCAATATTTTTCCACACATTAGGATGAAAAATAAAAAGACAGCAACTAATTAAGTAGTAACGGAATTGGTTACAGTAAAGGCCAAATAAAGTTGCGTATACGTCCCTCAATGTCAAATTTTGTGTTAAAATTTTCATAAAGAAGCCACCCATTAACGACGGTAAAATAGTCACTGCCATGTTGCCGCGTCGACCAGAAATTAGTCCGATAGTTATAAATTTTAATAGTGAAGAGAGTGAAATGTTGAATTTGCATCTGCCTAAATGTTCAAAGTTGTCACCGTTAACAACATTCGAATGCTGCAGTCTAAGTTCAAATTATTGACTATTTGTCAGCTTATTAACGTTAATAGATCGAAATGCGGCTCTGATTCTCACTCTCATGTCCTTTCCTGTTTTATGACCCTCATTTTTTATAAAACACCAAAAAAAGAACTCAACTTTTGTTAAATTGGGAGACCGAGTTGCCCAATCAGTTGGGCCCCCTCTTTCGATCCATCTGTTTCCGAATTCGGTATTGAGATGATCTCGTATAGGCGCAGTATTATGGACATGTGCACCATCATGCAAATACCAGATTTGTCGCCGAATCTTAAGTGAAACTTCTAATGAAAAAATAAAAATTATAAAAGTAACCTAACCGAAGATTATATTTGTGCTATAAAATACAGGGTGTTCCATTTCAAACAAGAAAGAAAATGGAAGGTACGATTTTCCGTCCACCCTGTATACAAAAGAGAAAATAATTAAAATTTTATCGAATAAAGAGATATTGCAACGTATTACGAAACTCTGTTGGACAAAATAAAATTTTTATATTCAACGTACAGTAATCTACAGAGCGTTATTTTACCTACAATTTTAGTGTCCATACCTTTTAAAGGACTCTGTCTAAAGAAGCAAAACCTCATATCAAAAGCTTCAAAAAGATGTGATCAATCCGAATTCAGTAAAATATACATTAAAAAAAATAAAAAATCATATATTTGGTTTGTAACGGAGTGATTCAACACTATCTATAGTTCGAGATAATTTCAAAATATGCACCTTAAAGACATCTACTAATTTTCTTAATAACATTTTTTCATATATCTTAAAATAACCTATATACTTACCTAACTTTGTTCGTAAAATTGGTACACCCTGTATAATAAGCAAAAATTATGTTTCTAGACGACAGTGCTTTGGGTTAAGATAATGTTTCCTACTACGTACGAGTACACAGTATACTATTATTTTTTTTAAGGACCATTATGTCGAGTTGTGAGTTGATGTCTTAAAACTAATCAAGGTATTCATTGCAAAACAGATCTCTGCAAAAAAAGTTTATTACTTCAAAGCTCTTAATTAGTGTTTTTACAGCATTGCTGTTATCTTTAATTAGTTGTTATTAAAGTCGTTGCTGATGGTAAGTATTTTTAATATATTTTTTGCTAATTTAGAAACCAATGAATAAATTAAAGGATCTGCTGCGACTGAGATCCTAAAAAAATAAATAGGTTTTTTTAATATTTGGAATTTTATCCATCGCATCTCGTTTTATGTGCGTATTGTGTTTATATTATCGTAAACTACGCCATCTATTGGGTAGGAAACAAAGATATTTTATAGAATTAGCATTTACATTGTGTGTTAGAGACTATTCCTGTTCCTTGGAGGAATCTTAGGATATCCGTAGGCTCCTGTGTTCTTTCCTGCATTCCATAAGTATGGAATTGGGAGTTTCTTCTTCCATTCCACTGAATCTACAAAGGTACCTCCTTCTCCAACAGTTTGAGCATTTTGAGCTCCTTCTCCACCAGTTTGAGCATTTTGAGTTGCCCATTGATTGAATGATTTGTCCAGTACAGCCAGTTAAGGTTTCAAGTCCTCTGCACATCAGTTTTTTTGCTCTTTGTGCTCTTGCTTTCTCGATTTATGTGAAGAGACTACAGTGGAATTCACATTAAAATGGCGGTACAAGGAATAACAGCGTTACAAATCTTACAGTAATTGTAAGTTTTGTTACTTTTGTGAAAAAAGCAGGACCGACTTTACGAAGAACACCGAAATATCTTTGGGTTTGCTGTTTGTCTGTTCTGAATGTTTTCGCAAAATTCTGTTCTGCGATCAGGATCATCTTCAGTTAATTCGTGACAGAAGTGAAATTTATATGGATTCAATTTCTCGGATTTCATTATGTTCATGACGGAAGTCTGGCTTATGTCAAAGTAAAGAGCTAACTGGGTAGTTTATGTTTGTGGATTTTCTTCAAGTGATAGTAACACATCCAACTTTACATTTGGCTCATTTGGGTTCATTTACTACGTGATGTGTTCCTAAATAACGCCTTACAATTTTCACAACTGCTGATTTTGTGATTTGGTGAACTGGATTAACTTCATTGAATAGGTTTAAAACTTCCTTATAAGAACGCTGTTTGTCTCCATATCCTGGCATAATTAAAATTTCGATACTTAGATACACCATAATAGAAAAACCGATAGTAACAAATAACACAGAGAAATATTATTACACACCTTGTACTACACTAATAGGTAGATTGCTCAATAATTAATTTATTTGACAATTAAAGGTTTGACATTTCATCCATGGCTAACTAAGTCAAAAACGATAAATTATTGATTAAAGCCTCAATTATTCAATTAAAATATGAATGGAAAGTTTTACGGTATGCAGAATTTCACAAGGAATTAAAAAATGTAAAAATATACAGGGTGTTCTATTTAAAATAACAAAGTTGATATGCATTTCCGGTTTAATCGGAAATGGTACATTAAATTTGATAGCATTTTTGAATTCCTTGGATCTTCTTAGAAGGGGATGAGCAATTTCATTTAAAAATATTAAACCGTTGAGGAGATACTTAGGGGGTCCATACTTTACACTAACCCTGTATAGCCTTCTTTTAGCAAATAGTAAATTTTTCTATTTTTATTGCGAAAATACCTTATTAATCGCAAATAATTCCGTCTCCAACATACAATTTCACCTTTTACGATTAAAAGCGACTTTCTGTTTACTTTTTCCCATCTAAAATTCATCTCTTGCAGGATTTTCCACAATTTATCTCTTACAATTTCAGAAATAGTTCTATCTTCTCTCTATGTACATAAAATTTTATCCAAGATCGGAATTTGCAAGCATAAATTTTGCTATTGGTGGGAATTGACGCTTTATCAGGTCTCCTAACACCTTGCATGCCTAATTTTTCAAAAAAAATATAGACATTACTTTTAAAACGACTTTAAAAATAATAAAATTTAAAAGTCCGCCAAAACGCGCTTTACGTCATAAAGATGGCTGCCCCATCCGTTGACGTCACTCCATTTGTTTACGTTCTTATTCGTGTATGACGCTCTGAGTTTTTGTGACCTAATTTGTTTCTGAAAGCTTTAAAAATGGATAAAGCCGAAAAAAAACTTTGTATTCCAAGTATTGCATTGTTCCAGGGTGTAAATCAACGTCTATTAAAACTCCAAACAAAATATTGTACTTAAGAGAAGGGCATTGTGGTTGCAAGCTATGCGTCGAAACAAAGACGATATTTCGACAAATACTACTGCTTTTGTTTGTGAAGACCATTTTAATGTAAGTACCTACTTCTATGTTGGTAATTTTTCTTCTTAAATAGTTTGATGTTATGTACCTATATGTCTAGGAATCAACCATAAAAACATTATTTTCTTACCAACTCAGGTCAACATGGCATCGAAATATGGTTGGTATATATTATATATAATACATAGTTTAAATCGTACTTACGATAATGCTTTAACTCCTCTTATTTCCTCTGCATTAAAGCAGCTGTTTGACTTCATAAATTTAAGCAGCATAAATGAATCTACTTTGGGCAAGTTATCAGTTTGTGCTTTTACAAAACCTTCGCTAGCCATATCTTTACTCACAAAATATGAAAGAATCGTCACTGAACACTGAACTAGTAAATAAAATATTTTCTTCTGTTTTAAAATATCCTCGGAAATATCGAATATTTATGTCCACTTTCCACTTTACGTTTACTTTTAGAAATACAAACACGTAATGGTCTCAAACAAACATATAAATGATATTTTTACGTCGATGAAGCAATTAATAGTTAATTAAAATACAATATAAACACAAAACTACACAGAACCTAATGCAATACCGGCCATATTGACAAAAGTAAACAAATGGTATGACATCACACGTATCATCGGTAGCGTTCGAAAATCCTCGGGTGGTGGTCGGAAAGTGCATTAAAATTTGAATTTTATTTTAAAATTTGGAAGTAATTTCCAATGGAAACTGGTTTATTTCCTATTATTAGTTATTTTTGATATCAACTTTACTATTACAAATTAATATCTAAGCAAAATATGAAATATGCGTGTACTCTATTATTGATATTTTTAGAATCACAAGCTCCCTGCCTTTTTCAAATAGAGTATAAGTAAACATTTCTAGAATATCCGCTAAAGAAATAGTCATAATTTCTACAAAACTGTCATTTACAATCTGAACTTTCTTTATTTCTTTAACTTTTAACTTTTACAATAAAATACTACCTTAGTTACTTCTTACTTTTAGAACTTGAAACTCTAATACTTCAAAACATAAACTACTAACGTCAAATTTACCCCTTTTTATACTTTTGACATGTTCCAGACAGTTCTCGACTTATCGATGACATTTGTAGATGACTTTAGACTTTTTAGGAGACCGTTTCACTTCCCTCCACATAATTTCTATTGGGTTCAGTTCATAGGTATAAATCGGAAGTCTTAAGATGTGACATTGTTCGTCTCTTTATTTTTCATAAATGTACTCAATTTTTAAACGCTTTCACTACTTCATTTTTCTTCTTTCAACATAAATATAATTTTCATAGAGCCACTCCTGAATTCGCCGTTTCACCCATTAATGTATGGAAAGCTTAGTTTTTTAGAATGAGAATGTCCATCACAATAACTTTATTTTTCATTTACTTAATTACAGTTTCCTGTAAAATTTGTCATGTAAATATCATGCGAGTCGTAAGGATCGTGTACCATGGAGGCGGGTGGGGTTTGTAAGGACTTGATCCTTACTTGAAGCCTTTCCTGGTAGCCACATAAGCGTTAGTTGCTAGCGCTAGTGGCTAGTGGGCCAATTACCGTACCTATAAGATCCCGTTCTGGCTAATTTTTCCAAAAGCTACATGTTCATATTGTAAGGCGTTTTAATAGTATTAATTATATTATCTTCGATCTATTGGTAACACGTTTTACTAAAATATGACAATTTTACAGGAAACTGTAATTACGTAAATAACTACAACACCGAGATGGTTTTTGTCAATATAGAATTTTGGTCTGTGTTTAGATGTGAGGATATCACATTTTTAACATTTCCTTTACTTGGGTTAATATACTGATGTGATTTCAGCGTTTCTCTAGTCCAGGATTATGCTCTGAGAGCTCTTGGACGGAGGATATCTACCTTGTACTGATGTTGTGAACAGTCTTCCAAACCATTTCCCAAATAGATCTCTTCATGGTAATCTTCAGCACCTTTTTTAGAAATAAATTTCATGTGCGCACCTTTTCCGCTTCAGCCTCATCCTGTTCAAAAGTGTCTGCCAATTTCATTGGTCATTCAAACGGCAGTGTCCTGTTAAAATGCCTGTCAAAATTCTTAGTACAGTCTTACTCTGGCTTATGCATTTTTATCTCAAGTTTCCAAGGAGTTTCTTTGATCGTTCCAGTCCTCTAGATCTTTCCAGTGGTCCGGTCCTCTAGTTTATTCGGTTTTACCCATTTCTTCTAATATTGTATTGGTGCTTATAACGCAAAAGGGTTCGAAACTCCCTTTGCTATTTCGAATGCTTCTATTCCACTGTGACCTTGAGCCCCCAGTAGGTATAGGGTGAAGATGTCCCTCTTGCAATACAAAGTTCGTCAAGTTTTTTAGGCAGTCCCACACCATTTTAGAACTGATTACACAAGAGCTCATCGCTATGGAGTGAACTTCCGCTTGAGGGTTTTTTACCCACTAAAGCCGACCCTGGATTGCAATATAATAAAAAAGGGTTGACTGTTGTGGCCATAATTATTTATTATTTTATAGTTTTAAGTAGGATCTTTTATATATTTTATACCTTCGGTGTAAGTTAAAAGTAACTTTGCTTCGTCGGAATAAGATTTTTTCATAACTGTACATTGATTTCTTTATGATATAATCAGAAAGTCGGACAATAAATAACTAGGAAATGTTTAAACGATTTTATATTTAACCTTGATCGGAATCGGCATTCAAATTGTTCAGAGTTACATTGAAAATTGTTCTAATAGTTAAAATTTCATTACCCACTACCGACCTTAAATTTACGAGGTGTATCACAAATCTTCTATTTCTATATTAAATAAAATTCGCCGGTGTGTGTGTTTATTTTTTTCATTTGTTATTTACTTGAAAAATATTTCACGATTCTCTCATTAAAATTCTACAATGACCTCTAATCAATTCGCGACAATAATTATAAATGTAGATGGAAAAAAAATTAATTAAATCGCTAATTTGAAAACCTTAAGTAGATGAAAAACTATTGACGTTAAGCTTATTAGAGAAAATTATTCGATTTTTTTTTCATTGGTAATGTCGCTAATTCATAACTAATTGTGCGGTTAATTAATTATAACATAATAAACAGTGTTCGGGTATATACGACAATAATGAAATTATAGTTGAGGTATAATATTTACACGTAGTCCTAAAAAACATAACAGATTGAACGAGATATTAATTTTTTTAATAAAAAATTTACATATTGAAAATTCTACGTGAACATCCCCAATACCAAATAAAAAACATCTTGTCGGGTTGATTAATAGGGCGATCAAGGTAATTGGTTTTATGTGGAAAACTTCTTTTTTGTATACAGGGTTGTTAAAAAAATTATGAAAAGTTCAAGTTCAAAAATGTTGAATATCTTAATTTTTTTAAATGAAACAGCCATATTTTTATTCTTTTACTTAATTCTAAGGACGAAAATAAGGGCAGTTTATGTTCACTTCCCTAACCCAATCTTTTGCGTTTTTGAGATATGATCAAGTATTTAAAAATATTATTTCAGCCCTATATTTGCGTAGGCGTAGGCCGAGTTATTTATTATTTTATTTTAGCAGGCTGTGTATTTACCTGTCATAATAAAATAGTATTAATTGTCATTATTTGTCAATCGCATCGTATAGTGATAGAAATGGCTCGTTTGAAATTAAACAATGAATATTATCTAAATTTCCTTTTAATACATGGTGAATGTGACAGAGTTGTTACTAGAACATGTGTTTTATTTGCTACAAGATATCCAGATCGACCACGACCCAGCCGTTGCACAGTGAAGTTAATATTGAACAATTTAACACAATTTGGTTGTTTTCAAGCAAAAGTTAAGAAAGTGAAGCCTGTTGTAGATAATAGTAATGATGAAATTAATGTTCTTGGATACTATGCTGCTTATCCCGAAGGTTCATTACGTTGTGGTGCGAGAGATTTAGGTGTACCAATGGTATCCATTCAACGAATTTAAAAAAAACATAAGTTTCGTCCCTACTCTTTTAACCCAGTTCAAAGTTTAAAGCGAACAGACTAACACTAACAAAATTTTAAAAATTAACTCATATATGACGATGATAATATATGTCAATATCGAAATACTTATCAATATCTTAGAATTTTCATAATTTTTTCTCTAAATAGTGGAATTAATTAGAAACTGTTTAGTAAACCTTGGAGATAAGACTTGCTTAATTCGTTTCATAAACTATGAGGAGAAAAAGAAAGTAATGCAAAATAAAAATAAACTAAAAATGAAAACTGGGGAACCATTATATATTCAAGAAGATCTGTCAAAAAAGGATAGGGAAATACAAAAAGAAATTAGGCTTAGAGCAACAGAAGAAAATCAAAATGGAAAAACAACTTAAACTTGGGTATAGAAAATTATATATAGGGACGGAAGAATGGAGGTGGGATAACGAAGAGGAGAAACTGAGAAAAATTAAAGATATAGCATTAAAAAACTAGCAGACATAATTATAACTAATAATGACAAAGCAGGAAAAAGAAACCAGGTTATAAAAACGGATATGAGACAAAATTTTATTAAGGAATTGGATAAAATGGAGAATAAAACAAATCACAAACATGGACAAAAAACATTGATATAGAGGAAGAGACGAATTACCAAAGGAAAATTATAGAAAACAGCACCATGGAATGTTAGAAGCATAACAGAAAAAGAAAAAAAATTAATTGAGGAGTTTGAAAAGAATGATTTGGATATCATTGGTGTAACTGAAACAAAAAAGAAAGGAAAGGGTGAAGTAGAATTGGACAATGGACACATTATGTTATATAGCGGAGTGGAACAGAAAGATAGAGCCAGAGAAGGAATAAGTTGTATCGTACATCACATGAATATAAAATATGTTAGAGAATGGACAGCTGTCAATGAAAGAATATTAAAAATTGAAATAGAAATGGAAGAAAGAGTAAACCCAACATTATTAGTAGTATATGCGCCAAATGAAGACGAGTCAGCAAAAAATAAAGATGAATTGTGGGATCAGATGGCTGAGGAAATAGATGATACTGAGGGGAGAATAATAATAATAGGAGATCTAAATAGTAGAGTAGGGAAGAAAGATGATGAAATCGAAGAAACAATAGGGATACATGGAGAAGTCACTAGAAATAACAACGGAAAAAGGTTAATAGAATTCTGTATAACAAACAATCTAATAATCACAAACACCTTTTTTGAACATAAAGATATCCACAAATACACCAAGGAGGTAAAGAGTAGAGGCGAAAAATCCATAATAGACTATGTAATAATAAATAAAAAATTCCGAAAGGAGATAAAAGTTTATTCTGACCATTATTTGGTAGTCTCAAAATTAGTAATTAATTCAGAAAATGAAATAGAAAATAAAAAAGGAAATAAAAAATAAAGTACGATAGATAAAATTAGATCATAGAAACTAAACGAAAGTAAGACTGCAAAATTATATAAAGAGATAGTTGAAACCGAGATGGATACTATTTTTAAAGACATAAACAACAATAATATTGATGACCTATGGAAAACATTTGAGGATACAATAATTAATGCTGCAAAAGAAACATGCGGAACAGTAAGAGTAACAAAAAATAAAAAACAAAAAAAGTAGTGCAGCAGGAATTAAAAATGAGGTAAAAATTAAAAAACTATATAGGAAATAAAACTACATCAAATTATGAAGAATATAAAGGACAACAAACAAAAGTGAAAGATATGGTAAAACAAGCGAAAGAAAAATCTTGGACAGAATTCGGGGAAAATTGGATGAAGACAGTTTAGGAAATCAAAAATTGTTTTATAGAGTTCTCAAAACACTCAGAAAAGGAAAACAATATAGCGTTAAACATATAAAAACAAAATATGGAATAATAATAGCCGAAGAAGAAAATATTATGAAAAGATGAAAAGAATATTCTGAGAAGATTCTGGACCCAGAAATAACGACCCAACAGCCGGAGGAAATATATGATGAAGACAATCAATATGAAATAAATGAAATTGAAGAAATTACTAACCTAGAAGTTGAAGCGGCAATAAACTTACTAAAACGAGGAAAAGCTGGAGGTCACGATGGAATTACATCGGAAATGCTAAAAACCCTAGAAAGAAAAGGAATTGAAAATTAACTTTTTTACTGAATAAAATCTATACTGAAAGAAGAATACCGAATAAATGGGAATTGGGAATATTATTACCTCTATATAAGAAAGGAGATGATAGAGACTGTTCAAACTATACAGGCATTACGATATTAAGTACAGTGTTAAAAGTTTATGAAAGGATTCTTGAAAGAAGACTAAATAACACAATAGAACATCAACTAGAAGAATCGCAGAGTGCTTTTCGTAAGAGCAGAGGTGTTCAGGATCAAATTTTTACAGTGAGACAGTTAATTGAAAAAGATGGTAGAAACAATATATATGTTGATTTTTTGGATGTATAGAAAGCGTTTGACAGTGTCCCCGGACTGCAAATATGAGCTAGTCTAAAGAAGAGAGGAGTAAACCAGAGTTTAATCGAGGGTATAAAAAGTATATACAAAAAAACCAGGAATTATGTAAGAACCGTAAACCTACAATCTGAAGAGTTTACTACACTTTTATGATGGAAACTTAAGCGATCGGAAATTGTGGTAACATAATTTGAAATTTTCTTATTTTCTAAAAATTACTTTTTCAGGTCAAAGATATCTTGATATATTGACAGAATTAGAAACAAATTATTTATATCGTTTAACACCGCATGAATTTAGAAAAATATTTTTCCTTCACGATGGAGCTCCAAACTGTTCCAGAAAGGTAAGCAAATTTTTAGATGAGACGTTTGAAGATAGGTGGATAGCTAACAATGGTCCTTTCCGGTAGCTTCCTCGTTCACCAGATATAACACCTTAATATTTTTTTATATGGGGCTACGTAAAAAATGAGTTGTATTCCCATCCCCTAACAACAAAACAAGATTGTGAACGTAGAGTTTCTTCAATTAATGCTGGAATTTTTGGATCCAGGCCTTGTTCTTTTCAAATTTGGAAGAAAGAAATTATTTTTGTTATAGAATTATTATTACATACATTTATAAAACAAATTATTTCATAAAAACCATTTGAAAAGAGATTCAGATATTTATTTTAAGCAAAAACCCTTATTTTAATGCATTTACGTGGCTAAATCCAGCTCTGCATGTACCTTTTCGGCATATTAACAAAACTTATCCTTGCACCGAAATTAACCAATATTGCCCAAATATTTACAATAGATTTCATAAACAAGCAACTAATATATATTTTTTTCGACAAAGGGTTTCTATTTTACAACCTTTCAGCTTCTGAATGTCATCAACTGTATTTCCTAAAGGATAGCCATAAAACTTTTGTCGGCGAAAAATTCGTAGGCAATCATTCGTAAATAAGTCATGGATGGATATCACGAAAGAGATGGTTTTTCGAAAAAAAAAGGACAAACCCTTTTTGTTGTATGTATATATTGATAACGGTATATTTTATTTAGGTTAGATGTTGCACAAAAAATTCTGGTAAATTACCCAAAAAAAAAATTGACGACTACCATTTAACAAACGTTCTTCTTGCCCTTGGTATGTCCAAGGATAAGACAGATCAGTGGCGCTTCTTATGTCGAATATAATTTATGTAAATTTTGATAAAAATTTTATACAAACTTGTATCGATAACCAGGCAAAGGAAATATTTCATTAACGATTGGTTGCCTGATCCTTTTCGTGATACATTATTTCACCAGCAATCAATAAGGCTATACAATCGCCCTACCTCACTTAATTTCGTATTTTCGGAGGAGACTCACTCCAAGAATATCGATATTTCTATTAATAATTCGGCAGTCTTTTTATTGTATGTCTACTTCGATATCAAAAGGGTCACATTTTAGACTAGAAGGTACGAAATTTGCAGTTAAAATGTGAAATTCGTTTATTTAAAACAACTAAAAAGGAACAAAAACATTGGGAATTGTTGAAAATTAATTTTATTCTTGTTGTATAGTCTTTTCATACTTTTAGTGAAGTGACTTACTAGACTCGTGCAAGTTGTGAATATAAAATATGACCAAACAGAACAATGAATAGTAGGTTCACTCTAAGCTCCTCCCAGTTTAATGTCTATCTCACTCGGTCTCCGATTCTACTCTTTTTTGGAATTTTTAAATTCCAACCGAGCGATAGACAGATACCGGGTGTGAGTAGAGATGGGGCACAAATATATTTCCTCGGATTTCCATTTGGTGGGCTAGCGTAAATTTTGTTGAATATGTAACGCAACTTGAAAATATATTTGTAGATATGAAGTTATAACTTCAATAAGTTAACATGTAAACATTTTATAGGAACAACCTAATACAAAATTATAAATGTAACAAAATGTGTAATTATTGCTTTTTGTTTTGCTTTATGAGTTTTTTACTTAATTACAGTTAAGTTAAACGGGCTTGGTATATTTGCAAGATATAACCGAGATTGTTTTTTTTGTCAATATAGAATTTTGGTTTGTGGTTAGATGTGGGGGTCTTTGTTATTGCATTCTTAGCATTTCCTTTAATGAAGTTATTGTCTTGATGTCGTTTCAACGTTGTCTCAAGTCCAGGATTATGCTCTTACGGTTTCTGGACGGATAGCATCTACCTTGTACTGATGAGGCGCAAACACGCCGAAATAGGTTTACATTGTCTTTTCTAATTACAAAACAGAATGGTTGGTTATATCTTGCAGATATGCCAACCCCGTTTAACTTAAAAGTGTAATTCAATGTCTGTTGGGGTATATAGCCCGAAAAGTAGTTGTTGCTTCTTAGTGAATTGAAGAGAAAAATATTTTTCAAAAACTTTGTTAGGCGTTATAATAGTATTAAACTATTATCTTTGACATCTATTTATAAGTTTTGTTTAGGATTCCATTTTTTCACAAAAAGCTTATTTATCATTGTTATTATATGTAAAATGAATTCTAAATTAAGGTATTGCGAGAATCTGGTATAATTTTTAACGATTTTAAATAGTTGTTTATGTTTTCTATTTTTATATTGTAAGGTATACATATGGATTTGTTTTATTCTATTTATATATATTTGTTATTAACTAATCGATACTAGCTACATTTTTCACGAATTACAAACATTTTTTTTATGTAATGTAGTCAAAGCTATTCTAATCAATGATTCTAGTTTATTTCTTATAATAACAAAACAACATCGTTTTTTGAAAAAGTTTTCTTACAACATTCGTTTTTATCAACCCCCGTACCAAACACTCAATCTAAAAGTCAACAAGCTATGAAGGTAGTAAATCGCGCGACCCCTGTATATACGGTGCACGTGTTTTTCAGCGACCTTTTTTCGGCATGTCTTTATAAGCGCGACATGAAAGCACCGACGACGAGTAAACATACTATTCATTTTTTATGTACGGTGGTATTTGTTGTTTTATTTTTGGGGTGCTCAATAGAAAATCGCTCCTAGAATCAGAACATACTATTCATTGTTTATGTACGGTGGTATTTGTTGTTCTATTTTAGGGGTGCTCAATAGAAAATCGCCCCTAGAATCAGAACATACTAATCATGGTTTATGTATGGTGGTATTTGTTGTTCTATTTTAGGGGTGCTCAATAGAAAATCGCCCCTAGAATCAGAACATACTATTCATTGTTTATGTACGGTGGTATTTGTTGTTCTATTTTAGGGGTGCTCTATAGAAAATCGCCTCTAGAATCAGAACATACTATTCATTGATTATGTACGGTGGTATTTGTTGTTTTATTTTAGGGGTGCTCAATAGAAAATCGCCCCTAGAATCAGAATCACTGCGTATACATTTTTCTACTTTTACTTTATAGGTATAAAAGTGTCATGTTAGTGCTTTTAGCGAATATTTTATTCGAATAATTGTTTTTGTCTATAAATGTTTTCATTTGAATTCGGCTTAAAATAAACAAATGCTCTTCGACAACGTGAAGGTTACAGGTGAATTAAAAATAACGATGCTAATTAACGAAAATAAAATCAGCAAAACACGTGTGAACTTTGTCTTTGAAGATCTATATAGTTCCTTATTTTATATAAAATTAATTAATTATACTTATTTATTTTATGAAGTAATTTAATGAACAATTAGAATTTTGCTCAAGGATTTACCTAATTATTCCATAAAAGATTTCGATTGTATTTAGATTTTTTTGTGGATTCAACCCTATATAAGTTTTCAACATTTTTTTAATAGTTAAATCATATCCAGATTTAGGATTCTTCCTAGGAGGACCATATAGAGCGATTATTCAAATTATTTATATCGGAGCAAATAAAAGAAAATCTATATATGAGGGAGCTTCCAATAACGTTACTATACCAACTCATTGGTAAATATGCTGATGGAGAATTGAATGGTACTATCCTCTCTGGGACAAGCTACCATCAAAGCAAAAGCAGGTGGAGAATACAAGGAGAGATTCTACCACCACTACTTTGGGTGACAATAATAGAGCAGGTCTAGGGCAGCTTTTTTCTGCCTAGGATATGCAGATGATAAATTTACCAGAGTTTTAGCGGGAAGAATGCAAACAATCCTGAATATAGTTGATAACTGGTGTCAACAAGAGAAACTGACAGTCAATGCTCAGCAAAAAACACAAATCATTAACTTTTCAAGACAGACAGTAGTGCCAGGCCTAAAACCAATAGTGCTAGGAGAAACGAAAAGTCTATTGGTCAAAGAAATGAAATACCTTGGAGTATATTTCGATCCTAGGCTCACATGGAATACTTACGGTCAAAAAGCCCCACAGAAAGCAAATATGTCCTTGGGCAGATGTAGAAGAATATGTGATAAAAGAGCTGGATCCTAAACCACAAAGTGACCCTATGATTAAATTCAAGGGTTATTAGACCAATGATAGCTTATGGGTCTATGATGTGGAGGAGATAGTCGCAACAGAGGGGGCAATAAGGCTGTAAACTTGAACTTACCACCACTGCACATTCATATATGAGACAAGGCCAGATCATTTATGTAAGTACTGTACAGATTACTAAGAAGTCAACAATACATAGTCCAAACTGATCATCGGAGGTAAATCGAGAAGCTAGAACCAGATACAATCATGGGGGAGCACATTGACGCAACGGCAAAGTAATGCAAAATTTCTATACCAGGAAGGAAAGACTGGGAGGAAAGTGGTATACAGACAGCTCAAAAACATAGTAGGAACTGAGGTGGTAGAGATGAAATCCTATCGTAACAAGGAAATGATGGCAAACCACCACCGTGCAATGAAGGAAAGAACATATCGTTCAATTGCCATCTTCACAGAGGTATAGGTCAATTCAAAACTAGTATGAGATTGTGTGTGTGGTCTGAATGTACTGGTAGACCTTAGCAAGGATGCGGTAGATTGGGTTCCAGGGCACAAGAGCCATAAGGGCAACGAGAAAGCAGATGAAATAACCATACTAGGCTCGTCAATGCCTTTTGTTGGGTGAGAGCCTTTCTGAAGCGTTGCAAAATACAACAAAAAGAGAGAAGTGGATAGCTCACAATCCATGGGTTGGTGGACAAACTCACCAGGACAAACACAATAGAAACAGTTCATAATAGAACATTTGTCGAAGTTTACGACTGACTTAATGAGCAAAGACAATAATGTGTGTGACTGTGGTGAGTCTGCTAACAATAGGCATTTAAAGCTAGTGTGATTGACAGACGAAGCCATGTGCAGATTCTATCAATTGGAGAAAGAAACGGCACGACACATTCTATGTGGCTTTTTGCACTAGGCGGCTAAAAGCTACTGGCATAAGTTTTTATGATGGACTGTCTTCAGTCTCTGAAGAAGATAACTTGGTTATTGAAAAGCGTGGAAGATGGTGTGAAGTGTTAGTGTTGGTTTAGTAGTGTAAACTGTGTTCAGTGTCGCCGACGGTTTTAAAATTACCAACTTAGGTAGCTTTATATCAATCATTTTCAAATAGACTATAATAGATAGATTTTGCTATTAAAGTTATGAGGATTTAACGGATGTTGGTAAATAAAAAATAATGAGCTAATTCCCAGATCTAGTTTGCCATTTATTTTAAATTTATTTTAAGAGTAGGTACTATTTCGAATTATACGATTATTATGTAAATGTTGTCACTTTGAAGGACTTCCTGATTGTATACTGTTACTTTTAATAAACGGAAAATTCTACTGATTTGAAATCTTTGGACATTCAAAAATTACGAGAATCCTTTGCCTATGTCAAAATGTTTTCTCACTATTATTATTATATACAATATCATTGAATTCAGATGTACCAATTAGGGCCAAGCAAAATATAATTCTGATGGTTTTATTAAAAGGATATTGAAAGTGTTTGTTGGTGTGTTCGAATAAAGAATTTATTGTACAGCTATTATTATTATTATTACTATTATTATTTGAAAAACAAAATCATGTAAAATTATTTGCTGAATCATTAAAGAAAATTACAGGCACCTTTATTATTGTTATTTACAGCTTCGATTGTCGGCAAATCTAAAGAAATTAAAAGAAAGAAAAACACTGAATTATGTTCGATGTTTGACACTGTTTTTATTGAAATATTGATTGATGTTTACGATTAAAATTAAGGTGTTAGGTGGTTTTAATTTGCTGAAAATTAAAAGCACATCTTTCTATGGTGTGTAAACTCAAAAGCATGGATAATGAAATATATGTTTGCAATGATACGCCCCTCAGCAATTGCATATAACCAAAGGCAATGATGCAAAAAAGTGGTCATAACTAAAATCTGTTTAGGTTTTACGAAGTCAAAATATAAGTATATACTGAGTGTATAAGACTCTTCTGCCTGATACGAGATGTGTTTTTCTGTCCATCTAACCTAATTTACGTTAATCAAAAAGTCCCTCCTAGGAGAGCTAGCACCCTTTGAAGTTAGCTTTTTAAGCTTATAAACTTAAAACTAATAAAATATATAATAAGGAATTTTCCATCAATTTGATCCAGTTTTTTATTAAATTTTTTTTTCTGTCTCAAACAACTTTTTTTTCGGAACCTCACAATACAATAAATTTCTTTAATACCACAACGCATTCAAGATCAAACAAACAAGTTAACAAAAAAACCATATTATATCCCATATGGTACCCGACTCGTGCCAAATACGACAAAAACGATCACAAAAAATACGTTAGAAATTCCTTTTTTTTGACACCCCAAAAATACATACCTAACGGAAAAAATTATCTAACAAAACAAAATTAAAGCTCTTGTCCCTTTTTTGACCCTTGGTCACCCGACGTGAGACTGTGATCGCTTCTCGTATCTACTACGTTATATAGAATCCCATTCTTTCGATTCATTTTTTCGAATTCAAATAGTTCCATTGAAAAATCTGACCAAACAAGCAGAAGACCAAATAAAGCTTCCTTTACAACCAAGTGTACGCGGTTCGATGATTGTTCGGTTGATTGGAATAAAAATAGGGGACTTATATGTATACCATACGTAGATTACAGTTCTACCTGTACGTCCCTACATTAAGAGCGCTGCAATGTAATCGTGGTAGGCATCGGAACGGGATTTGCATAGCTTCGTGAGAAAAAAGCAGGCTGCTTATAGCTGTCAACTGTTTAATATTCAAATCTAGCATACCAGATCGTTACGGCACTGTTATATTATTATTATATAACTCAAAAGTAATCAGTCATGAAACAGTGAATTTTTTTTTCAAGATTGGAAGATTAAAATAAAAAAGCGATTAGAGGGTTTGGAGAAAGGTGTCGTTTTTTTCAAAGTGTAATTTGTCACATTAGTTTTGTGATACGAGAAAATAATTTGACGGTGACACTTTTTTCTTTTCCTTAACGATGTTGTCACTTTTGTATTGGATCGATTTAAATGAAAATATTTCATCTGTTTAGTATGTGAGAATGTTTTTTCGTATCATCAAAAGTAGATTAATCAATTGTATTTTGCATAAAACAAAAAAAGAAGGAAGAAGTCCAGTTTTTTTGGGTATACCTAAGAGCATTTTCGACAGACATTCATCAAGTCATAAAAAATCAAACAAATTGTAATAATAATAATGTTTATATCGCATCAAATATTTTTAAATAACTAGATGTGTCATGTTAATCCGCTGTTTCGTTTTTGAATCAGAGTTGCAGCAAAATTGGAAAAAAATGCGTTCAAAGTATAAATTACTAATTTCTACACGATAAAGTGATATTTCACCATTATAAAAGCAAATCAGAACCATTCGGTTTTGGTCTCTCTTAATCTCTTTTAGTCTCTTTAGTCTCTTTTAGTCTCTTTTAGTCTCTTTTAGTCTCTTTTAGTCTCTTTTAGTCTCTTTTAGTCTCTTTTAGTCTCTTTTAGTCTCTTTTAGTCTCTTTTAGTCTCTTTTAGTCTCTTTTAGTCTCTTTTAGTCTCTTTTAGTCTCTTTTAGTCTCTTTTAGTCTCTTTTAGTCTCTTTTAGTCTCTTTTAGTCTCTTTTAGTCTCTTTTAGTCTCTTTTAGTCTCTTTTAGTCTCTTTTAGTCTCTTTTAGTCTCTTTTAGTCTCTTTTAGTCTCTTTTAGTCTCTTTTAGTCTCTTTTAGTCTCTTTTAGTCTCTTTTAGTCTCTTTTAGTCTCTTTTAGTCTCTTTTTAGTCTCTTTTAGTCTCTTTTAGTCTCTTTTAGTCTCTTTTAGTCTCTTTTAGTCTCTTTTAGTCTCTTTTAGTCTCTTTTAGTCTCTTTTAGTCTCTTTTAGTCTCTTTTAGTCTCTTTTAGTCTCTTTTAGTCTCTTTTAGTCTCTTTTAGTCTCTTTTAGTCTCTTTTAGTCTCTTTTAGTCTCTTTTAGTCTCTTTTAGTCTCTTTTAGTCTCTTTTAGTCTCTTTTAGTCTCTTTTAGTCTCTTTTAGTCTCTTTTAGTCTCTTTTAGTCTCTTTTAGTCTCTTTTAGTCTCTTTTAATCTCTTTTAGTCTCTTTTAGTCTCTTTTAGTCTCTTTTAGTCTCTTTTAGTCTCTTTTAGTCTCTTTTAGTCTCTTTTAGTCTCTTTTAGTCTCTTTTAGTCTCTTTTAGTCTCTTTTAGTCTCTTTTAGTCTCTTTTAGTCTCTTTTAGTCTCTTTTAGTCTCTTTTAGTCTCTTTTAGTCTCTTTTAGTCTCTTTTAGTCTCTTTTAGTCTCTTTTAGTCTCTTTTAGTCTCTTTTAGTCTCTTTTAGTCTCTTTTAGTCTCTTTTAGTCTCTTTTAGTCTCTTTTAGTCTCTTTTAGTCTCTTTTAGTCTCTTTTAGTCTCTTTTAGTTTCTTTTAGTTTCTTTTAGACTCTTTTAGTCTCTTTTAGTCTCTTTTAGTCTCTTTTAGTTTCTTTTCTTTTAGACTCTTTTAGTCTCTTTTAGTCTCTTTTAGTCTCTTTTAGTCTCTTTTAGTCTCTTTTAGTCTTTTTTAGTCTTTTTTAGTCTCTTTTCGTCTCTTTTCGTCTCTTTTCGTCTCTTTTCGTCTCTTTTCGTCTCTTTTCGTCTCTTTTCGTCTCTTTTCGTCTCTTTTAGTTTCTTTTAGTTTCTTTTAGACTCTTTTAGACTCTTTTAGACTCTTTTAGACTCTTTTAGACTCTTTTAGACTCTTTTAGACTCTTTTAGACTCTTTTAGACTCTTTTAGACTCTTTTAGACTCTTTTAGACTCTTTTAGACGCTTTTAGTCACTTTTGGTCACTTTTAGTCACTTTTCGTCACTTTTAGTCACTTTTAGTCACTTTTAGTCACTTTTAGTCACTTTTAGTCACTTTTAGTCACTTTTAGTCGCTTTTAGTCACTTTTAGTCACTTTTAGTCACTTTTAGTCACTTTTAGTCACTTTTAGTCACTTTTAGTCACTTTTAGTCACTTTTAGTCACTTTTAGTCACTTTTAGTCACTTTTAGTCACTTTTAGTCACTTTTAGTCACTTTTAGTCACTTTTAGTCACTTTTAGTCACTTTTAGTCACTTTTAGTCATTTTTAGTCACTTTTAGTCTCTTTAGTCTCTTACTTTTGTGCAGAGGACAAATACACATATTCATATGTTTCCTATTGATAGAAGAAGATAGTATAGTCCATGAAATTAAGTGTTAGATAATATTAAGGATCAAGTCACGAAACCGTCGAAATTCAGTAGGTACTGAAGTCAAAATGTTCAATTTTTCAGGATTGTTTGTAGTTTTTTTCGTTACCAAACTACGATTTTACCAAGAATTTAGCAATTCTTGGCTTTTGAAATTTAAACGCAAAATATATTTTTTCACAAACAGACACGATAAAAAATATAATTTAAAATACGAAGCTGTTTCTGCTCAATTAATAAAATACCGAAAATCCATTCAAACTCATTTTTCCTTTTGAGCAAATTTTGAGAATTTATTTTTATTGCCAAAAAAAACCAGGTTTAACTTAAATATCGAAATTTAAATGTCGGCTTATAAGGCAAAATTTATTCGTAAAATATTAAAATAGATATTTAAAATGCGTTATAAAAAAAACATGTTTCTCGGTTATATAAAAAAAGTCAACAACGATCAATAAATTAAAGTATTTGTTCAAGAAAACAAAAACTCCGACTTAACCTACATCAACATCTAAACTGTTAAATCCCTTTTTTTTTCTTAAATATTATTTCGTAATAAATGCACAAACTAGGAGTGTTTATGTGTAGAAGACCTACGCCGGTGACGTGAATTCTTTGAAAAAAAAATCTCAAGTTCAAGGAAACTATATAACCGAGATAGACAAATAGTTCACCTTTAATTTGTATATACAGGGCTAGCGAAACTTATGGATCTAACATTTTAATTTTTAGATGGACAGAACATTTTTTTCAAATAATTATTTGGAAACTTTTGCCGATTACCCTGCAATTTTAGCTCTAGACTCTGTCATGGATCGAAAACAAACTATTATAGCAGAAACAGTAGGTCTAATGATTAAATAAGTTAATTTAAAAGGATAAATAGAATTTATACAGAATATTCTCAAATATATCGAATCCTTAAATTTTCAATGTTTTTGTGTCTTACACATGAAGTATTGACTACTAATTTATTTCACAGTTGATTAAGCATGGATACAATTAAAAAAAAAAACGCTTAATGATTGAAATAATTAATTTGAACCAACTTATTCAGTATAAAAAATAAAATGTGACTGAAAGTATTTAGCATGTTATTTTAAAAATACCCATTAAACATACTCCATTCCAAGATATTTCGATTTGATTTGATGATTCAAGACCAAAACCCACAACAGGTAGTAGTTAATCCGATAACAATAGCACAGTATCGTACTCGTTTCTTCGAAAAGCGAAAATATAATGCCTAATAGTATGAATATTTTACAACTGAAATGTTTGGCTGGTAAAATAGTATTTGAGACTAATTTTTTAATTTATTTTAATTATTTATTTGTGCTTGAGAAGATATATTTCCGAATTTTTATTTTTCAAGTTGAAAGTATTTTTCACGATAAATGGTTGACCACCTTATCTATATTCTAATCTGATTGTGTACCTAAATATAAAAAGAGCTTTCATTGCCTGTTTTTCTTTGTCATAATAATTTACTCTATAACACACGAAAGATCTAGGCTTCTGAGAAAGCCTATTATGAGCTTTGTAACCTGATCAGGCTCTAAGCAGACCTGTTCCAGCTATTTAAGGCGTTCCAGGGATGGTATCTAAGTGAGCAGTGACCAGTGAGATTTTCTGTGATTACTCTGAGATCAGATTTCTGAAGCTTCACGAGCAATTTAGCGTATTGAGCGGAATGTCGAATCAATCCTTTTGCCTGTCTTTGGCCTGGAATAAGCTGCAGTAAGTTCATTTTTCAATTTCGAAGTTCTTCCACGTTGTGGCTTTTTGAGTCCGATAAAAGGAGTACAAGCTCCTTACTTTGCGAGACCATCTGCAATCTCATTTTCGACAATCCCCTTATGTTCAGGCAGCCACAACAAAGTTACTTGCCAGTTTATTAAGGAATTGTTTGCAGTTCCAGACTGTTTTAGACTTATTTGTAGACTTCAGAGCCTTGGCTATCAGATGCAATAAATATTCTGGCCGAGTTGAGGCGTTTTTTTTGAAGCACATTATTCGCTTAAAAAAGTTTCCTTAAGTCATTTTTTCATCAAAACTAACCAGCCAGTATTATCAGAAACGTAAATGTTTCTTCAATACGTTCACGATTTGGTGTCCAGGTGACCACAGCATTTCAAAATACTCGATAATAAAAAAAATCAAAAACCACATATTAACTGAATATCTTCCCAGTTGTTCGACTAAAACTACTTTAACCAAGATAATTCCGGTGATTTGAATGTTAAGTTAAACGCGAGTAGCCAAGACTGGAAAGACTTTAATAACACGAAGTAACTCGTATCTCGGCCTCACAATTACTAGCGAAACCACGACGATAATGTCGAACATGCGAGATGATAATGATGAACCAGTTCATCGAAAAAGATGATTTTTTCTCAGTAGCTGGCTTTTATTAAAGTGCTTCATATTTTAGTCCAATAGAATTGAAAATAGTGTCGAAAAATTAAAATAAATTCCACTGTAGAACCAGTAGTTAGTATTTTAAAACCAACAGATATTTTTATCGTACTATTAATAAGGCCGCTGTGTGTGCTTGGTCTCTCTTCTGGTTTTTTTTTCTTTCTCATTCTTACACTCACCATTGCCACGAGGTGATTATGACGGTCCACCTGGCCTTTAGCCTATCTGGGAATCTCTTTTCCTTGCTCTTCAGGAAACCCGTATATGAATATGTCGGATGATAGAATCTATAAAAGTAACGAAACCTTAAAAAATATACATATATTTTAGATAAAATTTTGAAATATTATATGCTGAATAAATATTCGCAGTCATTAAACTACGCTTAAGTTAGTCTAATTAATATACTAATATACAGGGTGCGGAAGATTAGAAAGATCTCGAGAACTGAAAGGTTTTTTAATGGGACACCCTGTATATATTTTTATTTTGGAAATATTCACGTTCTTTTAAACCATTTTTGGAAATAATTCCCTGAAACTTTTTTCTACCGTTCTTGATTTAATTTTTTTTTAAATGAAAACTACACTTTTTATTAATGCATTGGGTGTCCCAAATTGAAGGATTTTGCGTGGTATTTCGAAAATAAGGTAAAAAAAGTAATTAAGATGTAACAAGCGATATGGTCCAGCCAGATCCTTAGTAAGTTGATTCATTTTAGCGATTTTCCAAAATTCACTCAAACTCTAATATCTTCTTTATTTTACTAAGTTTGATAAAAGTGCACAAGAACTTTTGAAAGAATAACCGAAGAGTGTTCAGTGAAGTAGGCAATCGACTTTTAGAGTTTAGTAGATTATGACATAAACTTAGGTAATATCAAAAAGGGCATCCTGTTTATTGTATTTTGTTTCTTTTTTAATCCTCTTTAACTTGATATGACATAAGTCTATTTCTTAGAATTTCTACTATATGGTGACATAAAAGTCGTGGTAAAGCTATATCAGTTTTAAATGGTACACCCTATATTTTTGTTTCTTTTTTTAATCGTCTTCCACCCAATATGACATGTAATATATATTTTTTTATAACATCCCTTATATTTTAAGTTACCAAATGAAAAAACGTCTGTTGAAGATATTTGGGTAAATTTCTCGAAAATCGCCCCATATCTCGAAAATGAAGCAACTTACTGAAAATATGGTAGGACCATGGCTTGTTTAACAAAAAAACAGGTCATGATATATTAACTTAATATCCAAAATACTCTGCAAAACCATTAAATTTCTACAAAAATTGTGCTATAACGTTTACAATGTTAAAGTATTATTTTTATTATACAGCGTGATGACAAAATTTGAAGAAAATTATCAATAAAAAAATTGGCGTACTTCATTATTTTTAAAAAGGACACTCTGTATGTCATTACAAATTTTGGAATTAAACGTTGTCCACTTTTTATCTGTATTAATGTTCCTATACCTCCCTCATGTAGATTTTCAATAATACAACTTTATAGATTATGCTTTAGTAATAGAACATTATATTACTGGGAGTACATGTCTTAAGCTCAAAAGTTTAGTACCGAGGTGAATGCCGAGGCAGTGTAATCTTAGCGAAACACGAAAAATGAAGCGTTCTTATATACAATTTTTCTCCAAGGGTAAAGATAATTCCGGAAGCGTACATCATAATTCCCGAGACATATTTACAATAAAATTTTCAAAACTGACAAAAATTTTAACTCAAGAACGGATAGGCGTAGGAAAATATTTAAAAAATCGGAAATATCTATAGCAATTTCAGTTATCGAAACCTTTCTAATCGACGGTTTATCTACTGCACCCTGTATATATTTAGCACATGCAATTAAAATTAATAAATAATAAAATAAATATTTTAAAAAACTTATGCGATTAACACGGCTCATGAAAAATATAATAATTATTGTCTACTAAATTTAAATCAACAGCTTCATAAATTAAACATAATTAGTGGTAGAGTTAATTGCATCGACTGTAACGGTCAGACCAATGTCTGCAATATCATCGTTCAGATTTGTTACAGTTTCATTTGCAATTTTATTCACATAAAGATGATATTAGAGTAATCTCCTTCCCTTATCTCCCTTTTCAATTAACTAGTTCTCGACGTACTATCAAAACTAATTAGTAGACTATTCCAATAATTAATATCATCACTCCCCTAATATATTCCAAGATGAGTTCTAGTGGAAACTACAAGAGGCGTCTCTATGCTCTCCGTGCTTTGATCTTCCTTGCTACTTTTTTTTTATTTTAGTTGGATCATGGCTCTCCAGTTCCACAAAATGGCTAATCATTCATTCGATTGGGTTGTGCTCAAACTTGAACTAAATCTTTGTACCATTTCCCATATTATCTACTTCCATTCTAGAAGCTTTGTTTGGGGGGATATTAAGTAGTTGTTTTTTCTCCAAAGTACTTCCAGCTGAGTCCTTGTAAGTCCTCACAGGAGCAGAGTGTGTGAGTAGGTGCTTCATCCCTTAGTTCACAATTTTCACACATAGGTTTACTGACTTTTCCCATTATATGTGCAGATGTTTCCTCAAAGTACAGTGCCCAGTGAACAGGTCGATAACTGTCTTTAAATATCTCTTACCCAGTTTTAATAGCCTGGTTCAGAGTTCCTTGTCTACCTTTTTCAGTATACTCTTTGTATGGACCTTATGTCAACCTCAATTTGAATTGGTGTTCTTTATCTAGCTAGTTCAGGATATTCTCTCTTATACAATCCACAGAACGGTTCCGGACCTATAAAGTCCCATTTAGGTAACTGGTTCGCCAATTCATTACCTACTAAAGACACTGTGATGTCTATTGCCAACATATTAAGGGATTCAAGAAATCTGCAGAAATAACTGGTATAAATACAAAGAAAGTTAGAATTACCAATCACTATTGCAAGATCTACAGCAGTGTCTTATCTTGCAAAAGCAGGTATCAATGAACAGAAAATCATTAAAATTACAGGTTACAATCAATCCCTTCCAAGATGAGTTCTAGTGGGATCTGCAAGAGGCGTCTCTATGCTCTCCGTGCTTTGATCTTGCTTGCTGCTATTCTTTTGATTTTAGTTGGATCATGGATCTCTAGTTCCACAAAATAGCTAATCATCTAAGTATTGTTACCATTACTTTCGTTCAATCATTTATTCGTTTGGGTTGTGCTTAAACTTGAACTAAATCTTTGTACCATTTCCCATATTATCTACTTCCATTCTAGAAGCTTCGTGGTTTCCCACTAGTTTGTTCGGGGGGATATTGAGTAGTTGTTATGGTTGTATTGTTTTTTCTCCAAAGTGCTTACGGCTGAGTTCTTGTAAGTTGTCACAGAAGCAGAGTTTGTGAGTAGGTGCTTCATCCCTTAGTTCACAATTTCCACACATAGGTTTACTGACTTTTCCCATTATATGTGCAGATGTTTCCTCAGAGTACAGAGCTCATTGACCAGGTCGGTAACTGTCTTCAAATATCTCTCACCCAGTTTTAATAGCCTGGTTGAGAGATCCTTGTCTACCTTGTTCAGTATACTCTTGAACAAATAACCAACCATCCTGGTTTGTAATTAGAAGGGACAACATCATTTGTAGATATTTTCCGTCCAAGAGCTCTAAGAGCATAATTCTGGACTGGAGACAACGCTGAAATAGAAGAAGCAGTTGTTCCTTTTTAGTTGAACGGTCATTGATTTTTGAATGGTTATTTATGATACAAGTGCGCAAAAGTAATTCACGCATGAGTATCATACAATGTTTTATCTACGACCACATTAAAAATACTTTCCTTTAATTATATATTACATAACCTCTCTTTTTAATATTTGTGTTTGAATTATTGCCTACCTTCATCATAAGAAATTCATTATCTGGAGCTCCATTTATAAAATCCAAAATCTGTTCCCTTGTGAAAATTTTTGATTTTTTTGGTTTATGGCTCTCTGATTGTCGTTTTATGAAGGTAATAAGTTTATGAAATTTACTTATATCAATGTTTAAATTTAAATTTAAGCTAGTTTTCAACATTGAATAATGGGACCATTACGTTGATGATTTCCATTGACTTTTCCGAGAAATAAGAACATTTTCAATCTAATTTTTAATTTTTTTAGTGTTACACTAATCCAAAAAAAAGATGAGCTGTCGTCGGACCGCCGACAGAAGCTTGCTTCTTATGCACAATAAAATGACCATTTTTGGCCAATTTTCGAAAATTTTGACTATTTTTCAAAAATTTTGACAATTTTTGACTATTTTTTCAAATTTTAACAATTATTGACCATTTTTGACAATTATTGACCAATTTTGACAGTTTTGACAATTATTGATCATTTTTGACAATTTTGCAAAAATTTTGATCATTTTAGACCATTTTTCCAAGTTTTGACAATTATTGACCATTTTTCCAAATTTTAACAATTATTGACCATTTTTGACAATTTTTGAGCATTTTTGACAGGTTCTGACAATTATTGACCATTTTTGACAATTTTTCAAAAATTTTGACCATTTTTCAAAAATTTTACAATTTTTAACAATGTTTGACCATTTTTGACAATTTTTTATAATTATTGACCATTTTTTCAAAATTTTGACAATTTTTGAAGATTTTTCGAAAATTTTGACAACTTTTGACAATTATTGACCATTTTTTCAAAAATTTTGACAATTTTTGACCATTTTTTGAAATTTTAACAATTATTGACAATTATCGACCAATTTTGACAGTTTTGACAATTATTGACCATTTTTGACAATTATTGACTAATTTAGACAGTTTTGTCAATTATTGATCATTTTTGACAATTTTTCAAAAATTTTGACCATTTTAGACAATTTTTCCAAATTTTAAAAATTATTGACCATTTTTGACAATTATTGACCAATTTTGACAGTTTTGATATTTATTGATCATTTTTGACAATTTATCAAAAATTTTGACCATTTTAGAACATTTTTTGAAATTTTAACAATTATTGACCATTTTTGACAATTAATGACCATTTTAGACAATTATTGACCAATTTTGACAGTTTTGACAATTATTGATCATTTTTGACAATTTTTCAAAAATGTTGACCATTTTAGACCATTTTTTCAAATTTTAACAATTATTGACCATTTCTGACAATTATTGACCATTTTTGAGCATTTATGACAGGTTCTGACAATTATTGACCATTTTTGACAATTTTTCAAAAATTTTGAGAATTTTTAACAATTATTGACCATTTTTGACAGTTTTTTATAATTATTGATCATTTTTTCGAAAGTTTAACAATTTTTGACCATTTTTCAAAATTTTAACAGTTATTGACCATTTTTGACAGTTTCTGACTATTATTGAGCATTTTTGACAATTTTTCAAAAATTTTGACAATTTTCAACAATTATTGACCATTTTTGACAGTTTTTCATAATTATTTACCATTTTCTCAAAATTTTAACAATTTTTGACCATTTTTCCAAATTTTAACAATTAATGACCATTTTTGACAGTTTCTGACAATTATTGACCATTTTTGACAATTTTTTAAAAATTTCGACAATTTTCAACAATTATTGACCATTTTTGACACTTTTTTATAATTATCGACCATTTTTTCGAAATTTTAACAATTTTTGACCATTTTTCAAAATTTAAACAATTTTTGAGCATTTTTAACAATTTTTGACAGTTTTTGACAACTTTTGACAGATTCTGACCATTCACGTTTCACACTTCTTAATGACAGTACAAAATTATTACAATTTTCAGAACCTTTGACAGAAAACAAAACACAAAATTATCTATAAGGTAACTTAATAAATATACAAATAAAAAAGGGTGTTATAATGAAACTTCCATTTAAAAAGCATTGTTCTTTTTCGCACGCTTTAGACGTATGTATAAAATATAATTTCACGTATTTATATGAGCTTGTAAACGCTCAATTTTAATGGTGGTCGTAGATAAATATATTTTATAATAGTATTAATTTTATGATTTTCGATCTATTGATAACACGCTTTACTAAAACGTGACAATTTTACAGGAAACTGTAATTAAGTAAATCTGAGAATAAATTACAATACACTGTTGCCTTAACATCAACCGAAGGAAAAAAAAAATATAATAATTGTGTTTTTCATGTTGAAAACTTTAATTTTTTCAGATCTTTTCACAAACTATTCGTAGATATATTTACTGATTATGTTAGTAACGCATACTTGGTGAGTAAAAACTTCAAGATATAATTCCAAGACACACAGTAGAATATAATAAATAATCTTCGAGTTGGTATTTAACACTTTTAATAATCAATATGGCAGGAGCTTATGTGCGAGAATGAAATGGAGTTCGTATTTATCATATTTTGAAGGTTAAATAAGAACAAAAGAACTGGTAGAATTAAGAATATAATATACTGATATAAGTGGGCGATAATAACAACGTGAAAACTGACAAGTTGAGTGCAAAAAAAACAGATGTTATATAAATGAAGTCTGATACTGAGTAATACTGTTTATTAAAAATTGATTTATGGTGGTCTCTTTTGCATGATACGAGACGAGAATTAATAATTTCTAGCTTAAAAGAGGTTGTATAAAGGGATAGTAAGTAATTGGGAAAGGTTTTTAAGAAAACCAAATTTACCATAAAAGAAAATACTAGACAATATGGTGGATTTATTCAATACTATTAAGTCAAAAATCGGAGTGTCCTTTAGACCACATAACTGAAGTAAAACTTCTTTCGATTCTATTTTAAAAATTTGCTGAAGTAAATTGTAGAAACGCGAGGCCGAAATACGGAAGAGTAGCAAGGAGGAAGAGAGGGAGAGCGAGATAGAGACAAGAAAAGGACAGAGAATCAAACGCGCCGCGTATTAGTAGAGGAAGAAAATAGACAAGGAAAAAACGAACGCTGCATATGACTCTACGACGCCAGCAACTACTTGGTATGAGATAAGCACGTACCTTCGTGATTTATTATCAGTTGATTGGGTCTCACTAGGTTTAAAATCTTGCCTTGAATATGTTGTAACACACTTTTTATGCACAATTTCCGTACGTAATTTCTTCTTAGTTGATGGTCCTGTAGCACCGCTTTCATACTCAGAGTCTGTGTCTCTTCCTACCATAATTTGTTATTATTCACCCGAAAATCCACAAAATATGAACTTTTAAATGAACTGCACTGGCTATGACAAAAAGAGAGAAATAAAATGTGCGCGCGCACTGCTCTCCCTTGCCCCTACAGTACTCATATCTCCCTATCAACTTTCGTTCGCCCCGCCCGATCACACTTTTCGTAACGCTCTCGTCGAGTCAAGAGTGCGTAAAGAAGTTTTACTTCAAAAAGGTTATTACGACTTTCTCCTCCCTACGCAAAATTGCTTTTGGAGCTTCATAAATCTTATTTCAGAGCAATCACATGACACTCTGACATCTCTGTAATATGGGCAGATTCTGCGATCATGCAGATCAGACGGCGGTTGCATTATCTAAAATTGCCGGGTAATTGTCCGTCTACGCCTCAAATTCCTGAAATAGGTCTACTTAGAGCCTGATCAGGTTACAGAACTAGCTCTAAAATGGATAATATGCTTTCTCAGAAGCTTAAATCTTTTGGACTGAAATATAAATATAGGGCATACACAATAGTTATTTATCTACGACCACCATTAAAATTAAGCATTTACAAACTCATATAAATACGTGAAATTACGTTTTATACATACGTCTAAAGCGTGCGAAAAAGATCAATGCTTTTTAAATGGAAGTTTCATTTAACACCAAAAAGAGTGCGAAAAAGTACAATGCTTTTTAAATGGGATCATCATTACAAAATAGTCAAAAATTATTAAAATTTTGAAAAATGATCAAAAATTGTTAAAATTTTGAAAAAATGGTCAATAATTATAAAAAACTGTTAAAAATGGTCAATAATTGTTGAAAATTGTTAAAATTTTTGAAAAATTGTCAAAAATGGTCAATAATTGTAAGAAACAGTCAAAAGTGGTCAATAATTGTAAGAAACTGTCAAAGATGGTCAATAATTGTTAAAATTTTGAAAAATTGTCAAAATTTTGAAAAAATGGTCAATAATTGTTAAAAATTCTCAAAATTTTTGAAAAATGGTCAATAATTGTCAAAACCTGTCATAAATGCTCAAAAATAGTCAAAAATAGTCAATAATTGTTAAAATTTGGAAAAATGGTATAAAATGGTCAAAATTTTTGAAAAATTGTCTTAAATGATCAATAATTGGCAAAACTGTCAAAATTGGTCAATAATTGTCAAAAATGGTTAATAATTATTGTTAAAATTTGAAAAAATGGTCTAAAATGGTCAAAATTTTTGAAAATTTTTCCAAAATGATCAACAATTGTCAAAACTGTCAAAATTGGTGAATAATTGTCAAAAATGGTCAGTAATTGTTAAAATTTGAAAAAATGGTGAAAATTGTCAAAATTTTTGAAAAGTCAAAAATTATCAATAATTGTCAAAAATGGTCAAGAATTGTTAAAATTTTGAAAAATTGTCAAAATTTTGAAAAAATGGTCAATAATTGTTAAAAATTCTCAAAATTTTTGAAAAATGGTCAATAATTGTCAAAACCTGTCATAAATGCTCAAAAATAGTCAAAAATAGTCAATAATTGTTAAAATTTGGAAAAATGGTATAAAATGGTCAAAATTTTTGAAAAATTGTCTTAAATGATCAATAATTGGCAAAACTGTCAAAATTGGTCAATAATTGTCAAAAATGGTTAATAATTATTGTTAAAATTTGAAAAAATGGTCTAAAATGGTCAAAATTTTTGAAAATTTTTCCAAAATGATCAACAATTGTCAAAACTGTCAAAATTGGTGAATAATTGTCAAAAATGGTCAGTAATTGTTAAAATTTGAAAAAATGGTGAAAATTGTCAAAATTTTAGAAAAGTCAAAAATTATCAAAAATGGTCAAGAATTGTTAAAATTTGGAAAAATGGTCCAAAAATGGTCGACATTTTTGAAAAATTGTCAAAAATGATCAATAATTGTCAAAACTGACAAAATTGGTCAATAATTGTCAAAAATGGTCAATAATTGTTAAAATTTGAAAAAATGGTCAAAATTTTTGAAAAATTGTCAAAAATGATCAATAATTGTCAAAACTGTCAATAATTGTTAAAATTTGTAAAAATGGTCTAAAATGGTCAAAATTTTTGAAAAATTTTCAAAAATGATCAATAATTGTCAAAATTGGTCAATAATTGTCAAAAATGGTCAATAATTGTTAAAATTTGAAAAAATGGTCAAAAAGTGTCAAAATTTTTGAAAAAATGGTCAATAATTATCAAACTATTTGAAAAATGGTCAAAATTTTTGAAAAATTGTCAAAAATTATAAAAAACTATCAAAAGTGGTCAATCATTGTTAAAAATTGTCAATTTTTTTGAAAAATGGTCAATAATTGTCAGAACCTGTCAAAAATGCTCCAAAATTGTCAAAAATGGTCAATAATTGTTAAAATTTGGAAAAATGGTCATTCATTGTTAAAATTTGGAAACATGTTCTAAAATGGTCAAAATTGGTCAAGAATTGTCAAAAATGGTCAATAATTGTTAAAATTTGAAAAAATAGTCAAAAATGGTCAATAGTTGTCAAAATTTTTGAAAAATGGTCAAAATTTTCGAAATATGGTCAAAAATGGACATTTTATTGTGCATAAGAAGCAAGCTTCTGTCGGCGGTCCGACGACCGCTCACCTTTTTTTGGATTGGTGTAACACTAAAAAAATTAGACAGAAAAAGTTCTTATTGCATATTTCTCGGAAAAGTCAATGGAAATCATCAACGTTATGGTCCCATTATTCAATGTTGAAAACTACCATAAATTTAAATTTAAACATTGATATAAGTAAGTTTCATAAACTTATTACCTTCATAAAACGACAATCAGAAAGCCATAAACCAAAAAAATCGAAAATTTTCACAAGGGAACAGATTTTGGATTTTATAAATGGAGCACCAGATAATGAATTTCTTATGATGAAGGTAGGCAATAATCCAAACACAATTATTAAAAAGAGAGGTTATGTAATAATAATTAAGGGAAAGTATTTTTAATGTGGTCGTAGATAAAACATTGTATGTTACTCATGCGCGAATTACTTTTGCGCACTCGTTGCGAAAAAAGGCACTAGCTACGCTCGTGCCTTTCATTTTCGCAACTCGTGCGCAAAAGTATCACTTCACGCACTTGTATCATAAAATATCTTATAGATTGCAGTGTGGTAAGGGCCACCGGGCCAATTGGAAAATATATAAATATAAATTTATAACTGCTATTTCATTTGTTGAAGGAATTATTTAGCAAAAAAGGTACATGAAATGACAAAAAAAGGAAATATCGAGAAATCGAGGGAGAATATACAATACTGTTTAGAGAGCTAATAGGTGATGAAACCAAATTTTTTCAGTATTTCTGGTTGTCAATATATAAATTCCATGAATAATATTCCAGGAAATACATAATTTTAGGTAGCAAAATTCAAGGGTTTTCTGGACATGGGCTTGTCAAAGGTTTTCCGGTAAATCCGAATTTTAAATTTCCCACCGAAAATTCAGAGAACTTTTTTTTGAAAATACCTCATAGTTTTTTAAATTGATGTTAAGATTTGTCAAAAAACTGATACACAAAAAATTTAACAAACTTTACCCGTTGCCACTCCCAAGTTGAACGCTTTTGATGGCAATAAAAAACGCAGGTTTTGTGGTAAACAATTTATTACTGCAGGTTTATACAATGTACCAAGAGTAAAGTTTGTAAGTAGCTCAAAAAACGTTTTAACCTGTCAGTCAAAAATACGTTTGCAACAATCTGTAGGTGTGCCTAGTCAACACTATTTTACATAAACAGCATTTTTATTCATTCAAATTTATTGTAGACCCCTTCCGAAATAAAGCACTTAGGCCAATGAATAATCCGATCATTTCTTAAAAAATTTTGAGAACATTAAAAATTATTCCGTCAATATTTTTTAATTTGTTGAAACAAATTTTTCATAATTCACTGTTTATTTTGGTTAATAGCGAGTCGAGGTCGTTCCTAAAACGGCATTTTAAAATTTTGTTTGGTAAAAAAACCGGGTCCTTCAAGGTAAAAATAATTTATTATGTTATTCAATCAACTAAACGCCATGTAACATTTTAAACGTAGAATATTTTCGTACCTCCAGGATATGTGATTGTTGAAAACTCGTTTATATTTACCAGATTTAATTCCATGTGACTGCAAAAATTCAACTAAAAGTAATGATGACCTTGGTTTGTTAATATTTCAATAACAAACAAAAGGATGAAGTAAACGATAATTCTATTACGTTTTAATTAACAAATTTTAATTAGAGATGTATCATTTTGATTGCATCCATTGAAATGCAAATATTAATAAATATATTTTTCAGTTAATTAGCCAAAAAGTTGTAGAATAAATTAAAACTGATTACAGAATATTCCTAATTAATATAATTTCCATATATGAAATTCACTTATCAAGTTAGTCTACTTCGCGTAGATAGAATAGATGTTGACATTAAACTTAAACGAATATTATGCTTAGAGAACAGGAACCATGACCTTGACTATAATATATGAAGTGCCAAACTATGAATAAATATACGAAATTCAAAAAATGATATTTAATATTCATACATGGAATTGCATCCGTCCGTATTAGAGAATAAAAAAATTGAATAATAGAAAAACTCAATTTGCATAAATATCAGTAGCTAAAACGACTGAAGATCTCGTAAAGCAAAACAGACAGTCATGTACGTAAAATTAAATGAAAATTTAGAAAGGATTTCATGAGAAGATTTACGTTAGTTGTTTCCCGAGAGATCAGAACTTATGAAAGTTGTCAGTGTAAGAAGTATAAGTGGAAGAAGAAAATCTCCGTTTATATAAAGGGTGTTTCTAAATTCATCCTAAAAAAGTCAAGAAGTGATTGCCCGAATAAAATTATGATGGGTCTTACCTATGACAAAATTTCCTCTTCCTATTTTTTTCCTCCAAATCTATTGTTTATAGGAAAAAGTTTTTCAATATGACAGAGATTCTAAATAGTATTTTTAATTCACAAAACTCAATTTCGAATAAAAAGTTTGATAATAATTATAGCAAGGGTTGATAATACTCCCTTATAATGTATGTATGTATGTAAATTGGGATGACGTTCACTGAGACCTAAAAGATCTATTGTGCCCCCTTACTTCTACTTAGTTCCTGAGGAAAGTCTCATCAGAGACTAGTAGCTCCTTTAGTCCAATTTCCCGGATGAATGCAGGCTTTAACTTAGGTAAATGTCCCTCTTCTATCCAGTAATCTCCTAGGTGTTGAGCCCTAGAATTCTACAAGTATGTGGAAGGAGGTTTCTTCTTCCATGCCACAGATTCTACATTCTTCTTCCTCCACTATTTAGAGTTATTCGCCCATTCAGGCGACAATGTCCCGTAAGGATCCCTGTTAAAATTTTTAGTGCAGTTTTACTTTGACTTAAGCATTCATTTGATCTCAACAGGTTGTAGTTACCCAGAAGAATCTTTGATTGCCTAAGTCCTACTAGATCTTTCCAATGGTCAGATCTTCTCTTTTATTCGGCTTTGTCTACTTCTTCCAATATTACAGCCAAAAGGGTGTTCCAGTCCCCTCCCCTTCTTTGCTAGTTCATCTGCTATTTCATTTCCTTCTATCCCAGTGTGTCCTGGAATCCTTTATAATGTAACTGGAAAGTTACTGAAGCCTTTGATCAAATGTACTTTTTTGGCAAGTAGAACCACCGTTCCTTCAAGCTCTATTGCTTTTAGGTCGCCGTATTTTTTGTAAAGTTGATAATTTGTGTTTTTTGAGCATTGACTGCCACTCTCTTTAATTATCAACTATATTTAAGGAAGTCTGCATTCGTTCCGATACCCCCCAGCAAACTTAACATGACGGCCTCCAAAACGTTGAATATAAAAATATAAAGAAAATATTTGGTTTAAGTCCAATTAAAAACAAATCAAATAATGAAAATACCACAAGGAACATACAGAAGATAATTTTGTTTTTTATTACAAAGAAATAGGTGTATTTAGGAGATTTTAGGTGTAATTGCAGTTCTCTTGATGTACTGGTTGTACGGTACGGAGCTGTGGGGTGAGTTAGGCCACTCCTGTGGGTGCAGAGAGGTATACTGCTGAGGGAGGTGCAGGGATACCGGATCGTGGGTGGACTGGCAGCAGCGATGCTGGACGTGATGGCTAGAACCAAGAAGAAACGCTGCAGGGGTGCGACCAGAGAGGAAGTACAGGAATGGATGGAGGAGGTAATGGAAAGAAGGTGGGAGGAGTATGAAGGCGCTCTAAAAGGACGATTGGGAGTAGGGAGAGATTGCTCACTGGATATAGGTCGAGAGTAGGGTACCTCCACAAGATTGGGAAAAGAGAAACTGGAGAGTGCGAGAGGTGTGAAATGGAGGATGATGTGAGGCATGTGTTTAGATAATGTAGGAACGAGGAAGTGCTGAAGAAGTTGAAGAGGAAACTAGGGGAGGCGGTGTATTGGGAGAACATGGTGGAGATAATGTTGAGGGGGGAGGAGGAATGGATGGAAGTGAGTGGCGTAGTGGAGAGCATGATTAGGGGGAGATATGGTATGAGAAGTAGGAGTGATAGATAGGGAGAAGACCGCCGTCCGTCTCGAAGTATGCTAGGATAGTGATTTCGATGCTGGGGTAACGGCGAGTTTGAGGTGGATTTGGTTGGTAGGCATGGGGATGAGTCCAACACTGTTTCGAACATGAGTTTTACATCTCAACCCGAAAAAAAAGATGTACTGGTTGTAAGCTCTTCGGCTCATATGTATTAATTTTAATAATTTCAACTGTCTGGCGTCGGTTATTTTAGAAATCTTGCAACCTTTTTTATTCAAGTTATGGTTAGTCGAGTGTCTTTTTGGTTCATTGAATACACTGGTCTGCAAAAAAAATATATAGTTTCCATGCATAATAACATCATATTCGGTGCTCTAAACACGGAATTTAACATGCAAATAAATACAGCAGATAGATTTTAAATATAATTTTTATTTAATTAAAAAATGATATTATCAAAGTAACAACAATTACAAAAAAGTGAAAAAATACTACGGTCGTTTCCATCGAAGTTTCTCGGCGAATCGACCAACAAAAATCAGCAAGCATAGCTGCTGACCATTTTTTATTGTAACGTCTTTCAATATGCATAATTTCCTGATGAAACCTTTCACCATGCTCATCTGATGCGGCACCGAGATTTTGATTCATTTTGAAAAATCTAGACGTGATAGAATAAATCGGCCACCGGTAATATATTCAGAGCATCACAATCTTCTTATTTATGGCATACTTTTTTAAAGGAGGATTTTGTTGCAGACCAGTGATATTAATGCTTCTATTTTTAGAAAAATTATACAAATAGACATTAAAAATGTAATTATTAAGATTAATAGCTCGAGAAAAATGTCTTGATGACGGTCATAAACAGTTCGTTTTTAGTCTTGTTTTTTGTTAGTTCTACTGCGGATTTTTGCGCTGGAAGTTATTGGTCCAATAGATCTTTATCTGTTTTAAATTTTTGGTAATAAATCCACATGACTATATCTACTTTCACTAACGGTTCCAACATTTTTATGGATACTTTTAGTTCGTAGTTACCGTTAATTAAATTTATTTTATATTTTTGCGTTTTAAAAACCCTTAAAAATATATTGGTCTACGTTTGGTAAATAATAAGAAATAATTTTCTTCTGGAATGGAATTTTCGGAGAAAACTGTGCTTTTAAAAGCTATAAACAAACAAGAGAGAAATATGCAGCTTAAATTTCATACAAGATGTTATAAGGTCTTAATACATAAAAGTTTTAAAGTCCCCATGTTTTATTTCGTATGATTCCATGGGAATTATCAAAATTTATAATTTATAAATTAATATAAAGCCGTAATAACCATTTCCAGTTTAATTATAATTATTATTCAAAATATTTTCGCTAATATGTTTCGTTAAAAAAAATTATATGCAGTTTCAATCATTAAATGTTGGCTTACAAAATGAATTGGAAGCTCAGCATAATTAATTGAATTTACATATATTTTACATTGTTAAATATAATTGAAAATAGTAAAGTTATAAAAATATTACAAATGTTTTTCAAGCAAGTCAAATTGAAATCAATATGATTTGTTACAAATATTATAAATGTATATACGTAGAAATAAAATTATCAAACGAATTTAAAAAAATTAAATCCATAATTGTTGTTGTGAGCGTTGACTAGTATTTGTTGGACAACACTATACGATGCTAGACCAAACCTGAGCTTTGTAAGCTTCCAATATTTATTGAATATCTCTTCCAAATATATGGGCACCCTTCAAAATATTCTTATTAAAGCTAATCAGCTTCGAGCATTTCGGATATGGCTTATCGAAAGACACATACGATATTTTTTCTTTCTAGAAGCCATCTTCATGTACCATATTGATTCATTGTCGTCCTTTTTCATTTTTTAGCACCTTCTTCATGTTTTCTTAGTACCTACTAGCCAACACGTTTGCTTCTTCTCATATTTTTGTTTCTGCAATCTCGTAATATGAAAAATGTGGTTTCTATGCCGCTAAGATTTCCGTTGGATATTCTATTTTTACGAGGTGAAAATTAATTGGGGCATAAAAAATTAGGTCTATTTGCCCCCTCCTTAGCACTCCCCCTAATCATATTTCTTCTATGAAGTGCAGGATCTGTTGAAATTTCAAAAAGGAGATTTGTTCCTCTTCTCCTTGTGGTTCGACCATGTGGAGAAGTCTCCGCAATGAGAGTTGGTCAAATTTGTCAGAAAGTGAAAGAGTGTTCTCATTTTTTCCTGACAGAAAATTTCTTCGGCGACTTAAGCTCCATGATGCATGAGTGTTTGTTGAGTTTGCAATGCCCTGTGAGAAAACCACTAAGAATTCTCTGTTGGTTTTTGCTAAGGCTTAACAATGCCTTTGATCTTTTATGGTAGAAGTTCGTCAGATATTTGGACTGGTTCAGTCTTGGAAGGGCTTTCTAGGTGTATGCTTTGATTTTTCTTCTTTCCTTTTCAGGTTCAGGTCCTACAAAGGCTAGCCTTCCTGGCTAGATTAGATCAAAGCATAATCTGCATGTTCCACTGTCCTTACAGTTACAGAGATGGTATCTGAGTGAGCAGTGTCCAGTGAGAATTCCTGTTATCACTGGATCAGATTTCTAAAGCTACAAGAGCAGTTTAGCTTAGTGAGCGGAAGGTCGTTTTGCCTATTTTTGGCTTGGCTTGCTCATTCGCTATTTTTCTTCTTGTTCACCTGTATGGCCTGATAATTTTCTCATAGTTCGTTCAATTCCAACCAAACCATCGTCTAGGTCTAGCTGACACAATATGAACTTGATGGCTGCTTGAGTATCTGAGAAAATCGCGTTGCTCACATCATTTCATTGCGTGAATTTGGGTCAGCTTCTCATTAGTACAATGTATCTGGGGTCGTAAAAATTACAGCCCCTGTTTTAGATCCATCAGTACACCACCTGTTGCCTGCAGCGCTTTACAAAGTTAAAACGTTTGGTATTGTCCTCTCGGAGCGCTACTATCTGGTAGTATGTTCAATGGAGAGTCAACTTATTTAACGTTTTTTATAATGCTTCATTGATAAACGTCGAATTTAGTTGATCGATATATTCACTGGACACTGCACCCTGAGGAATGGACATATGTAGGGAAGAGCCTGTAGCTGGGTTGGGTAGGGTAGGATACAACATAGACACAGTAAGACCTTTATAAGTAATGCATGTGTTAAACGGGCCTAAAAACTACTAAATATCAGTAGGAATCAGCTAAGAATCTTTACAAGTTATCTAATGGGTCATGCCCTGGTAGAAGATCACCTGCATAAAATGGAGCTATATATAACGGGGATAGCTTCAGACTTTGTGGCATGGAGACCGAGACCGTAACCCCTATCTGATCTGACTGTGAGGCACTGGACTGGAGGAGTAGAGTACAATAAGCAAACAGGCTGCAGTGCTCTCGGCATAAAAAGGAAAAAAAAAGAATAGGAAGAAGCAACCTCTCACATTAGCTTCGAATGTCAAGTACTGACTCATTAAAGGTCTGAGATTGTTGCGCCTTAGAGACTATTAAGTTTGATAAGAACTACTAGTCTCTTCACCAAGAACACAAAAAGCCTAAAGGATGAGGTACCGAGGACTCGAAACCTCGACTGGATGTACTGAATTAATCAATCAAGCAATCACTATTTTTATTGTATTAACTAGTCTCTATTTAATTTTTTTTTATCAATATACAATACTCTCAGCTATCGACTGTTGTTTACTGACTGTCTGACGCTAATTAAGGACCGCCCACAGTTGAGAATACGGAGTGGTGGGAATTGTATGATATGTTGTAGGTGTCTAAGTAAAGGATTGTAATAATCGTGTTTTTAATCTGTTGAAGCTTGATGTTGGTCGACTAGTTCAAAAGAAGTTCAGATACAATGCTTAAAACCCCTATGTTCCGTTTCTCATTGCATGTATCTGTATATAAATGTAATAAGCAACTATAAATGTTACAAAGCCGATTTCTCTCGTCGAGAAATAGATGCTGAGACATTTAATAACATTTTTAACACACTACGTTAATGTAACATTTCGACATAGACATTTCAAAACGAAAATATACACTAATTTCGATTTTAATACACATCTAGCGTGTTGCGAGTCAAAATTCCGAGAAATCCAACATTATAATTATAGATTTAGTATAAGAAACAACAAGATTTGGTCTTAGCTCAAATAGGTGCACTAATAATATTTTGACATGCAATGATAAATTGTTGGTACGGCTTGGAAAAAATATAAAAAAAAGGATTGGGCAAGTAGTACCGACACGGATTTTGGTTAATTCAAGAATGTACGATGTAAATTTTCATGGGTTTTGGGCGCAGGTGTTACTAATAACTACTTATTTTGCGCTTTCAAATTTGTTTACTTGCCACTGAAATAAGATCATATTTAAAAAAAAATTCATTTTTATAATAACTTATAACTACAATTGACTATATTGAATTGATTATGGATTATTGACTTATAATAATACCGACATTGAAATCAACCCCTCGAAATATTCAGTCACCCCCAATCCCAATCACGAGTATAGCACGCGAAATTATTTAACCCAAAAATCAACATCTAACAAAAACCGATACAATGGGGCCATTGTCCGCAAAAATAAATCAGATCTTTAGCACCCCTATCAGTATTAAATAACAGCGTATACGAATACCAAAACTTTAAAGTTTGCCATGAGAGTTTACTGAAATTTCAAGATGGTACTGTTTCGGTCATGAGCGTATGTCGGTATTGTATTGGAAATAATCGAAGGGTTATATTTGCAACCCTTTTTCAGCGCGTTGACAGAATTATTAGTATCGGGTTACGAGATATACGATAACAAGTTAACTGAATGTTACTATATTTAGGTTCTTATTAAGTCGTTTCTATTATTGACATTGTATTTGTGGCGCAGTTGTTGGGATTTTTATATGCTTATTTTCGAGGACGGTGAAAAGAATGAATATTTATAAGTAATTTAATTCAGATCATTTAAATTTATTAAAATAATTAGAAAATTTGTGAAATGTTATTAAATAAATAGCGGCAGCATTGACAGCCTATTATTTTTGACAGCTGACAGATATATAACCTATAATTAGTTTTTAAATACATCTCAAAGACTTTAAGCTAATTTTAGTGGCACATTCTTTCTGTAAAATTTCTAAATATACCGTCTTGAGGTCGTATTAGCTACTCCCAAAAAAAAGACGACTAATTTATATTGAATCTCCAATGGCGTAGCGTGACAAGAAAACGTGCGAAAGAGATAAGGAGATATGAAGTACTATTGACTGATGACAACTGCCTACAGTATTCGCCAGCTAACTTGATGTCCCAGAAATTACCAACTAAGAGAGACAGAGTAATAGTGCCCTGCCTACTCGGCTGCTATTGGTGGTAAAATTTTGACAAACGCCAATTGCATCGAACCTTATCAGGTGTTACGATTTTCAGAAGCGTAGCGTCACACAGTTATTGTTTCTGCTTTGTACAATAAAGTGTTTGTAAAAATGTCATAACAATAGAAGACTCATATTTTGATAGAGAACTTCAAACAGATATGTTTTATGACGTCAACCCTCTTGTGATTACTCTAGATGAAAGTGATTCCAGTAGCGGCAGTGAGTCAGATTCTTCGTTAAGATAAAAACTGTTTATACCTATTCTTAGAAATATACCTAGCTCAAATAATTTCCCATTATCTTGTGTTTCTTTTATTCTCATTACTACCTGGAAGAAATTATTTAGTTTCTAACAAATTTTAATTATAGTCCGTCCGGAAAAATAAGATCCTAACTTTATAATCTTCAATTAGATAAATAACATGTTATTGTAATGGGTACCTTATTGTTAAAATATTATTTATGTACTCAGAATTCAGGTATAAAGCAGATCCGTTTCTATTAAAATCAATATACCAATAATTATAACAAATAATTAAATATTATTTATTAAGTTAGGACTTTACTTTATTAATTGTACAAGTTGTGTTAATTTGTAACAGAAAGCGTATCCTCAGAACTTGCACGTCACTGTTTACAGTTATCGGATGGGCGGCGTCAATAGCTCCCTAGAAAGCATTTAGGACATCAATTTAGCTGGCGAATACTGTAATTTCCGGACAGCCGGTGAGGCGGCACCGAGTTTTCTTGAACGCGAACGAACGGTTGCGCTATTTCTTCCAATAGATGTATGTTTATCTTGACTTTCAATAACTTAATTAGGTCCGTTGAATAAAATATTTAAACTTTAAACTAATAATTAAAATAAGGATGGTGGGAATTTTCGGTCGGCCCCGGGAAGCGAAAACTCACGATACGCCACTGTGAATCGCTCCTGTATAAGCTGCACGAGCTTTCCCGTAGTTGAGTACACCACCAAGTTGACGCTAGGAGCTGCAACAATCCCATCCCAGTAAGATACTGTCGAAACCAACTGTGTCAAATGTGTGCTCTGACCCATTTGACTACCGTAGTATTTACATCTGGCATCACCTCGTAAGCAAAAGAGATTAAGGTATGATTACATTAAATTTTTTTCACTCAAAAAAACATTCTCTTGTCACCATTCTCGGATTCTCGGATATTCTGATTCACATACCATATTATACAGATACATTCAAACACAAACGGAACAAAGGGATTTTAAGCATTGTATCAGAACTGCTTTTGAACTAGTCGACCAACATCTAGCTTCAACAGATTAAAAACACGATTATTACAATCGTTTATTTGGATACCTACCTATAACATATCGTACAATTCCCACCACTCCGTATTCTCAACTGTGGGCGGTCCTTAATTAGCGTCAGACAGTCAGTAAACAGCAGTCGATAGGTGAGAGTGTTCAAGCTAATAAGTTTGTTTCAATTTAAAGAATCCTATTTTGTTTTATTTACGAATTTATTTTTATTTTGAAAGCCGTTATTGCCAAAAGAAATCAAAACATACTATCTTAACTCGAAACATTAATTGTTAAAGAGAATTTAACAATTAATTTTCGATTTTAACAACATAAAACGTAAGCATATTGTTTCAATATGTAGCGACCCCCATCAAATAATTATTCAATACTAAATCGCAGTTCGCACACACCTCGCACATAACTAACAAATTTTGGAAGGAGAAGGGGCGGGCTTTCTTACAGTGGTTTTGTTGGTGGACTATTTAGATCGGAGAATACACTAAATCCCTATGTTCCGTTTGTGTTGGAATGTATCTGTATATGTTTGAATTTCGGGCGCGTCCTAGCATTTTTTACAGCGTTGCCACATGTAATTAGAAACGAGATAAAAAATATAATTTCCTTAATTATTTGCCAATTACTCTTATCATATTCTGTAAAGTTCAATTTGTAAGTAACTGCATTTTTTCTTGTAATTTACGTGTATGTATCAAGAGAACATGGTAATTTTTGGTAAAGTTTGTCCAAAATCAATTAAAGAAGTTAAAGCACTTTTTCGTCGACGAATGCAATTGATTTTGGACAAATTTTACCACCCTAGCACAATAATATGAACATTAACTAAAAATTATAACAAACAGAAAAAAAACACAATTTGACAAAGTTTGAAATAAGAGAGAAATTATGAATAATACCACCGACACTAAACAACTTAAAAAACACAAGACCATGTCTAAAATACATAATGTAGCGTAATCTTTTGTGTCTAGTATCGAGCCGATCAAACCATAGGAATCTTTAAAAAAAATGTCCACAGATCACTTCCTCCTGTTACAGTCTTCAGTCATTCTGACCATCCATCTTGAGAATCTCATTTCATACCGATTAAACTCCATCGCTATTGTTCCAACCGTAAATACGAGGGATTTAAAAAAAATTCACATGTGGTCAGTTAATTATAGAATCGAGACAAAATAAATGTCTTTATTGTACTTCAATTGTGTTGGATTGAAACAAAATTTTTTTCTCAGAAAAAATATTAACAATGACGTTTCAGAGGAGTTAAGATTGGAAGTGTCAATAATTACAAAAAAAAAGGGAAAAGGATTAATAAAAGGAAAATAATTATTAATACCATTAGAAAGAGAAAAAGTTACATAATACTTTTCAAAGCTTTTTTTAGTACAAGGATGGTCAAACGGGATCAAAATTGACACCATTTAATATTGTTAGTGTACAAATACAAGTTAATATAATTAAATATGCAGCACTGATTGGTGGAGGCGCTAACATGGTAATCTCCATAAGAAAATCGCAAAAAAAGCTAAGCTCAATAATAGCAAAAATGGTTCCCTTCAAGGTCACGCGTCTGCTTCCATTCTAAGACGTTTTCTGAAGCGTTTTGAGACACACTTGTCACTTGCCACCTGTCAAATGTCACCTGTCTAACGTCAATTTCGGTTCACCTCCAAGACTCCCCAAATTTGGCCCAAATTCCTCAAATTGACGCGTTCTGAGACGTTTCCTGAAGCTTTTTGAGACGTTTCCTGAAGCTTTTTGAGACGTTTTCTGAAGCGCTTTGAGACGTTTTGAAGTGTTTTGGGACGTTCTGAAGTGGAGTAACACGTTTTGAGACGTTCTGAAGTGTTCCTGCGTCTGCATCATCAACGAACATCTCGCAATGCCCGAGAGCGTCTCAGAACACTTCTGAACGTCTCAAAACGTGTCACTTCACTTCAGAACGTCCCAAAACACTTCAAAACGTCTCAAAGCGCTTCAGAAAACGTCTCAGAACGCTTCAGAAGTCGATGAGGTCATGCGTGGGTCAATTTGAGGAATTTGGGCCAAATTTTGGGAGTCTTGGAGGTGAACCGAAATTGCCGTTAGACAGGTGACATTTGACAGGTGGCAAGTGTGTCTTAAAACGGTTCAGAAAACGTCTTAGAATGGAAGCAGACGCGTGACCTTGAAGGGAACCATTTTTGCTATTCTTGAGCTTAGCTTTTTTTGCGATTTTCTTATGGAGATTACCATGTTAGCGCCTCCATCAATAGGCCGAATCGGTGCTGCATATTTACTAATATAAGTACCTAAATAGATCCCAAAAATTGCATAGAGATCAAAAAACTTGGAAGCCTTTGCAAGTGATGTAAAATTTCTGCTGTAATCAGTTGATCCAAGCATTGTATTCAGTATGTTTCTTTGGACACTTCTTCTGCTGTGGGGTTTGGTCTTTTGCAATAAAATACCATATTATTCCAAAATAGTTTCGGTTCCTCCGTCTCTTCATTCTATTGTCTGTCCTCCTGTGTGCGTACGATACATGCTCTTAAATACAAATGAGACCACGAAGAGGTTTTATAGGAAAGATCTTATGCTTCAATTGTTGCGCTTGGAGTGAAGTGAAAGAGACTAACATTAAAAAAGCATTTGATAAATATAACAGATGAAGAAGATACTGAAGATGATAATCACTTAAATGAAGGTGAGTTGTCAATCGAAAACATGGCATCATGGCTCATAAATCGAAGGCTTAGAATAGACAACGAATAGTTAAAAGAATGGATAGAATGTGATCACGAAGAAAAAGGGTATCGGATTATGGATGAAGATTATCTAAATAACCAGACCTCTGCAGAAAGTTCTGACAAAAATAGTGATGACGATGAAATATTACATTTTTTATCTTGTAGTTCGACTCATTACGTTTGATTAAAAAAATGCACACGCCATAGAATTCAACTGGTCGTGGAAAGAATTATTACTCAGTTTTAAAGTATACAGACTCTTATGGTAGAACGGAGATATATTTGTAATTTTTAAAATAATTTGGGTTATTATTATTTCCTTTGAATCGCTACGTTGAACATAATGAACAGATTTTCGAATTAAATCACTTTTGTCAATTGTTGAAGAAGAGACATCTATCATAAAAGAAGCTTTATAGAAAATATGATATTAACAATAACTCACGTATACTCAAATATTTGTCGCCCCTTGTATGTACCATTGAATAGTGAGAGTGAGAGCTTTGTAATCGGACGTTGTATTTAATGCAGACTCAATTATTAGGTAAGATCAGGTAGATGGAAGGCCTTTTTTTATCCCTACGTTAGACTCAGGTAAAAAAAACCGTGGATGACCCAGCCACCGTTCAAAAATATATACACATCTTCTATTGATTCGTTTTTTATGGGATATTTTGAAATTTATCGGTATATAAGTAGCCAGATATTTGAAAATTATTAGTTTTTTTTTGTGTGTGTGTGTATGATTTGTGAAATATTACACCCTTTTTCTGTTTCGTCACGGGGATAATTTGAGAATTAAAATTAAAAAAGCATATTTTAAAGGATCGTAGAGAAAAATTTAAAACGTGCTGAAATTGCTTACAAGGATTTTCATAACAAAAACAAAAAAAAAACCTTCACATTTATAATAAACGTCAGTTGCATAATGTTTTTTGACACCTAATTGCTGTCTGTTCTTCCGTCAACATATGCATTATCCAACTAGAAAATAATATTTTTACTGATTATTTTTTTCATACGTCAAAATATGACGTTTTGGTGGTTTTAACCAATAGCAATACATTATTCTATCCAATCATTCGGAATTATACTGATAATTGTGCTTCCTCATCGATAATACCTTATTTACATTGAAAAGTCAAAATTTTACTTTGAATTTGTCATTATTGACAACTAAAAGTGCTTCGAAGTTTATTGAAAAATGAACACAAACCGATTCAGTGCCATCACCCAAGAGAATATTGAACATTTAATACAAAATTCCTTTTAAATTGTTGAAAAAAATAATCTTCCCAAATACAACTCGTTCTTCAAATTTTATCACATAATTTTTTATTTTCATCACTCAAACTTGTTTATTTGAGGCAAAAACATTCAAACAAACCGAATTTAGATAAAATCACTCGTCCTGACGGACTCGTGATTTTATCAATCGGTTTGTTTTTATATTTTTGCCAAATAAACAAGTTTTCGTGGAAAAGAAAAAATTATCGATAAAATTTGAAGCACTCGTGATATTACCTTTGATAATTCCTTATGTACTTAAATGTTTTTGAATTGTGGTCTTTGAATGGATCATCTTGGATCAGCTAAGGGGGCGTCCGATAATTACGTGAGGCGTTATTGAGGATTTTATGACCCCCCTCACCCCTTGGTGACTTATAGTGAGATTTTTCTCGACCCCCTCCCCCCAACCCTAATCTTACGTGAGATTTTTCAAAATTTGTGTTTTGGGTGTAAACGCGTTGGATTTATTAAAAAAAAATTTGTTTAATTACTTTTATTTAAGACTAGTAAAAACTAGTATTTGGGAATATTACCGTAATCTAAAATCACAGTGATGAAATTAGATCATAAATACACGTTTTTTATTTTAATGTAACTTAACTTCGACGCAATTTTACATCGTTTTCTCATAAAAAAAAATTACGTGATATTTGCCAGGACTTCCCCTCACCCCCAAGTGAGATTTGGTAAGATTCGGCTCGATCCACCCCCTGAACATCTCACGTAATTAATGGACACCCCCTTACGTACAGCAACGACGTTAACTAAACATGACAGTTAATTTTGACATTTAATATTTCTTGACAGGCGCCAACTATGTTGTTTTATGCAATACTTAAAAGACAACTCTTGTATTATAACCTGCCTTGATGGGCAACGATAATAAAAATTCTATTCTTTGTTGAATGATAATAACGATAAGAAAAAAGGGAATTGTACGTCTGCGCATGCAATACGAAAGAACAAACAAACAAAATAGTTATTTGTGTATTTAGAGCGTAAAGTAACAGATTGCCGCTTGAGAAAGAATGTTGCGATCTTTTGAAAGCGACAATTTTACTTTACGCTCGAAAAACACATAATTTTTTCTACAGTCGCCCTTTTAATAATTAAAACAGTTTTTTATATTATCTTAGGTTATAATAGGAGTGGATTATGATTTAAGACGTTTTAGTTGTCATATTATTTATTATTGTTAAATATGAAAGTACAATTGCTACAATTATTTATTGCAATTTTTGATTCAGAAGAAATTTCTTCCATTACTGAAGACTGAAAATGAAATTCACAAATGATATAAAAAACGTGTAATAACATGTTTGTGTTTTTCTGGTTTATTATCTATTTAAGTACCTATTTCAATTTGAGTATTTGAATGCTTTCTCTTTATGGCGTTAAAAAGATCTACTGAATTGTTCAGACTTGTCAGAATCTGCAGAGCGCTTACACCTCCCTCCCCTGTCGACATTTGATTCGCCGTCGCTCTAGGAAGAGGCGTGCTCGAGATATCAACAATAACAATGACTTTTGAAATTCACCTTTTAATTTCTTTTGAATTATTATATAAATTGTTATAAAAATTATTATAATGTTGTCAGAAATTAATAAAGGCGATTAAAATGGTTGATAAAGTAGGTAGTATTATCTGGTAACTTGACGTTCATTTAATGGCTAATCCCACCAAATTTGATGAAATAAGCGAGTGAAAAAGATTCCTTTTTTGCACTAGAGCGTAAAGTAACAGTCCTCGGCATTTGTCGAATTAATTTTTATACAAAAGATATAGTGAAACTGGTTATTTAAAATCAAATTATTGTTTATTGTTCTCGTCACAATAAAAAAATATCCTTAAAATAATCAAATAGTGTGAAATTCTCTGATAATATCTGAATTAAAGCCAATAAAAATTATAAAAAAGATTCTTGGTAATATTATAAGAATTTGTTGTATTTTTTTAGGTAAACCAGAAAAATGCGTTAAACCTTGTAGACAACCATAACTAAACTGCAAATTCGCGTACTCGGAATGTGGTAAAATCTTTGAATAATCCATAATTGGTGTGACATTTCTTATAATGAAAAAAATATGTAAAATGTCTGCTATTAATTATATTTCTTTGCTGTGTATAACATCTTTTTCCAAAATAGTTTCGGTTCATTTGCGCCAGTGGCGGCACCTCAGAGGAGGCTAGGATAGTCTAGCCCCTCTTGAAATTTTCAGTAATTAATTTTTTCCATTCTTTCCTCAGTCCTGTGTGTGGACGATACATGCTCTTAAATATACATGATAAAAACGATAAAGTATAAAGAATTGCCTAAATGTTTTATTATAGCATTCCATCACAAACGTTTACTAAACCATATATATATGGCAAATTTCCTATTCCCTTCGGCTTTTTCGTTTTCTAATACTTTTTCTTCGATTTAATTTATGTCTATATCATCTAGAACTCTATCATCATTTTCCATATCATCTAAAACGTTAGTAGAATTTTCTGCCATCTCCAGTTTGGTTTCACTTGGGTATTTGCGCACCATAATATACAGAGTGAGTTTCAAGTATGGAACGCCTCAATTATCTCGGAAACGGATGGCACGATTTTTATAGATCTTGTGATATGGATGATATTATGGTAGTATTTACATTGTTGTCAGACCTTCCTTTTTTCCGGAATAATAATGAACTTTGTTATTTCAAATGGATCACATTGTATATTTTTTGCCTTTTGACATCCTTAAAAAATACTGATTATTTTTTGTGTAATGTTTCCTATACCTAAATGCCATAATTTCGGAGTTACAGCTACATTTACATTATCTTCGCCTTGAATGACCAACTGGTAGAGAAAAATAGTTCAGCTAAGGAAATATTCACCAAGAAACCACCTTCTCTTACAAATCAACACAAAAAATTAAGCGCTGGGTGAAAATTATCTCCAGTTTGTCATCCGAGGGTTAAATAACCATCAAACTTGTACGTAATATATTAAATTAGATATATATCTGAAGAGTTATTAATTTTTTGTTAATTTCATGATTAAAACGAAACTTCTCGGTGTATATATGAGCGACTATTTGGTAAAATTAACTCCCCTAAATCTAAAATTACCTCGACAGGTTAAAACGATGAAGAGAATTTCCCACAGTCTGAGCGGCTGTCTCGAGGTCGTCTCAGCATCCCTTGTTTATTTCAAACGTGGGCTGCCAGATATGAAAATAGACGAATAAAGGCACGGTAAAATCCATCCAGGGAAATCCCTTTATACTAAGTTGTAGATTAGATGGAAGAATATTTTTATTAAACATCGATTTATACTATTCAAATCTAAAGAAATTGATCTTTATTCAACTTGAAGATACCAACGACAATGTGTTTATTATTTTTATATGTTTTATTGAAAAATTTACAAATGAATCCCGTCTTCAGATTAACTCTAAACGAATATCTTTGTAAATAAAATTTGAACAAATCTACCTTTGGGAAATTCAAAAAATGTCGATAGGCTATTTGAAACGCAGTGGAGGGTTAAAATAAAATTCAGTTGGTCAAAAAAAATATTTAAGTTAAAAATGTGTTTTCGGTAATTTCACGACACTATTCAAAAATGAACAGTCTCGTCCCAAAGAACGAATTTCCAGTATTATTCATGTCACAAAAATTTTTTGTTGTAAATTTTGAACAAAGGGGTAATTATGGAAATATTTCGCGAATTGACATTTTGAGTCTCTTATGATTCAAAATTCCCTTGTGTTTGTAAAGTTTTTCCCTGAATCGATTGGTGATCAGAAAGTAGATTTTCGAATATTTTCACTACTTTTACATTTATTATTCATAAAACGGAAACCCTTTGAGTTATGCTTTTGTAAATTATTTACCAAGTGGACTAGTCTTTTGAGAATACTCTCCTAAAATTTCAGTTCAAAATTCATAGTTTTCTGGTATTTACAATAATTTTTATGTTGAAAACGTGTTTTTTCGAAAATTTCATGACACTGTTTGAAGGTGAACGAATGATTTGATGTGAAAACTGACTGTGCCAGTCGATTTTTTGTCCCAAAACACCCCTTGTTTACGAGTTTTAAGCATTTTTTATATCGCAAAAAAAATTTTTGTTGTAAATTTTGAACAAAGGGGTAGGTATGGAAATATTTCGCGATTTCTGTCGATTCTCTTAATGCTTGGAAATATCGATTCAAAATTCACTTGTATATGTAAAATTTTCCCCTGAATCGTTTGGTGATCACAAGAACGTTCTTACTCTCCAATTAGTGGAGTTATGAGTACTTTTTGGTTTCAGAAAGTGGATTTTTGAATATTTTTACTACTTTTAAATTTATTATCCATAAAACGGAAACCCTTTGAGTTATGCTTTTGTGAATTTTTTACCAAGTTGACCAGTCCTTTGAGAATACTCTCCTGAAATTTCAGTTCAAAATTCATAGTTTCGTGATATTTACAAGAATTTTTATGTTGAAAATGCGCTTTTTCGAAAATTTTATGACACTATTTGAAGTTATAAAAACTGACTGCCCCAGTCGATTTCTCGTCCCAAAAAACCCCTAATTACGAATTTTTATCATTTTTCATATTTTTTGTCGAAAATTTAGAACCAAGGGGTAGGTATGGATATATTTCGCGATTTTCGTCAAATCCCTTAATGGTTGGATATATCGATTCAAAATCCACTTGCTTGTGTAAAATTTTTCCCTGAACCGATTGGTGATCATTAGAACGTCCTAACTCTTCAATTAGTGGAGTTATGAGTAATTTTTGGTTTCAAAAAGTGGATTTTTGAATATTTTCACTACTCTTAAATTTATTATCCATAAAACGGAAACCCTTTGAGTTATACTTTTTTAAATTTTTTACCAAGTTGACCAGTCTTTTGAGAATACTCTCCTAAAATTTCAGTTCAAAATTCATAGTTTTGTGATATTTACAAGAATGTTTATGAGTGAAAATGCGCTTTTTCGAAAATTTTATGACACTATTTGAAGATGAAAAAGTGATTTCATCTAAAAACTGACTGTCCCAGTCGATTTCTCGTCCCAAAAAACCCCTAATTACGAATTTTTATCATTTTTCATATATTTTTGTCGAAAATTTAGAACCAAGGGATAGGTGGATATATTTCGCGATTTTCTTCAATTCCTTTAAGGGTTGGATATATCGATTCAAAATATACTTGCATGTGTAAAATTTTCCCCTGAATCGATTGGTGATCATTAAAACGTCCTAACTCTTCAATTGGTGGAGTTATGAGTAATTTTTGGTTTCAGAAAGTGGATTTTTGAATATTTTCACTACTTTTATATTTATTATCCATAAAACGGAAACCCTTTGAGTTATGCTTTTGTAAATTTTTTTCCAAGTGGACTAGTCTTTTGAGAATACTCTCCTAAAATTTCAGTTCAAAATTCATAGTTTTGTGATATTTAAAAGAATTTTTATGTTGAAAATGCGCTTTTTCGAAAATTTTATGACACTATTTGAAGATGAAAAAATGATTTCATTCAAAAACTGACTGTCCCAGTCGATTTCTCGTCCCAAAAAACCACTAATTACGAATTTTTATCATTTTTGCATATTTTTTTGTCGAAAATTTAGAACCAAGGGGTAGTTATAGATATATTTCACGATTTTCGTCAATTCCCTTAATCCTTGGAAATATCTATTGGAAATCCGCTTGTATATGTAAAATTTTCCCCTGAATCGATTGGTGATCACAAGAACGTTCTAACTCTTCAATTAGTGAAGTTATCAGTACTTTTTGGTTTCAGAAAGTGGATTTTCGAATATTTTCACTACTTTTATATTTATTATCCATAAAACGGAAACCCTTTGAGTTATGCTTTCGTAATTTTTTTTCCAAAATGAATAGTCTTTTGAGAACACTCTCCTAAAATTTCAGTCCAAAATTCATGGTTTAGTGATATTTACAATAATTTTCATGTTGAAAATGCGCTTTTTCGAAAATTTTATGACACTATTTGAAGATGAAAAAATGATTTCATTCAAAAACTGACTGTCCCAGTCGATTTCTCGTCCCAAAAAACCACTAATTACGAATTTTTATCATTTTTGCATATTTTTTTGTCGAAAATTTAGAACCAAGGGGTAGTTATAGATATATTTCACGATTTTCGTCAATTCCCTTAATCCTTGGAAATATCTATTGGAAATCCTCTTGTATATGTAAAATTTTCCCCTGAATCGATTGGTGATCACAAGAACGTTCTAACTCTTCAATTAGTGAAGTTATCAGTACTTTTTGGTTTCAGAAAGTGGATTTTCGAATATTTTCACTACTTTTATATTTATTATTCATAAAACGGAAACCCTTTGAGTTATGCTTTCGTAATTTTTTTTCCAAAATGAATAGTCTTTTGAGAACACTCTCCTAAAATTGCAGTCCAAAATTCATAGTTTAGTGATATTTACAATAATTTTCATGTAGAAAATGCGTTTTTTCGAAAATTTCATGACACTATTTGAAGATGAAAAAATGATTTCATCTAAAAACTGACTGTCCCAGTTGATTTCTCGTCCCAAAAAACCCCTAATTACTAATTTTTATCATTTTTCATATTTTTTTGTCGAAAATTCAGAACCAAGGGGTAGTTATGGATATATTTCACGATTTTCGTCAATTCCCTTAATCCTTGGAAATATCGATTGAAAATCCGCTTGTATATGTAAAATTTTCCCCTGAATCGTTTGGTGATCACACGAACGTTCTAACTCTCCAATTAGTGAAGTTATCAGTACTTTTTGGTTTCAGAAAGTGGATTTTCGAATATTTTCACTACTTTTATATTTATTATTCATAAAACGGAAACCCTTTGAGTTATGCTTTCGTAATTTTTTTTCCAAAATGAATAGTCTTTTGAGAACACTCTCCTAAAATTTCAGTCCAAAATTCATAGTTTAGTGATATTTACAATAATTTTCATGTAGAAAATGCGTTTTTTCGAAAATTTCATGACACTATTTGAAGATGAAAAAATGATTTCATCTAAAAACTGACTGTCCCAGTTGATTTCTCGTCCCAAAAAACCCCTAATTACTAATTTTTATCATTTTTCATATTTTTTTGTCGAAAATTTAGAACCAAGGGGTAGTTATGGATATATTTCACGATTTTCGTCAATTCCCTTAATCCTTGGAAATATCGATTGAAAATCCGCTTGTATAGTAAAAACCAAATAAAGTTGCGTTTACGTCATCACTGTGAACATTTGCAGCGTTGTCAAATTGTTCACGAAATATGGAAATTAACAGAAAATAACTGAAGTCAACAAAAAACATAAAAGTTGAAAATTCCACAATATTATAAATAAAAACTACAAAATTATCGATAGTTTGATAGTTTTCGTTTAATATAGTGTGGAGTTTTTTCATTGACGTTTTTTGTTAATTAAATTTATAAATAGATTTCACAAAGTAAGGAATTCTAGAATAAAAGTTGTAAGGTTATTACTGAGTTACCAAATCTTTTAATAAATAAATATAATAAAAATACAATCAATAAAATAAAATATGTTTAATAATGAACATATTTTCAAAGACAAAAACTAACATTAAACAAATCAACATATTGTGAAATGAAACTAGGCAGATTCAAATTCTTGTTCAATTTCTTCATCTGATTCAACATCAGTGTCACTCTCTTCACTATTAAAATTTATAACTATCGGAATAATTTCTGGACGATCAAATATTCTTTCCCTCTCATACCATTTAAATATCTCTTTTTCAGTATGTTGTATAGAATTTTTCCACATATCAGGAGTTATCATGTGCAGTGCCTCGTGCCACATGTTCAGGCAGTTATTCGCACTGTTACCATCCCTACCAGTATGCCTATTGTAGTAATTTTTTGATATGCCCCAAATTAATTCGATAGGGTTGAATATGCAATGGTAAGGAGGAAGACGTAAAACTTTGTGTCCATACTGTTCTGCCATATCGTCCACTATATACTTGATTGGTGGCTTATTTCTAAAAAAAAAAATGTTTAAAATAAATGGCAATAAGTAAGAATATATCTGTATATTTACTGAGAAACGATTTGCAACAGTTCTGTTTTGAACATCATGTGAGAATAGGGAATGCTTTTTTCTGTCAACCAGTCCTGAATAGCACATTTTGACCATCCTGTATTTGGAGTTTTATGCAATAACATGCTGTGATAAGGTGCATTATCAAGTATAATTAGAGAAGGATTCTCTAAATTTTGCAGCAACTGATATTCAAACCATTTCAAGAAATTTGCCTGGTTCATTTCCCCATGATAATCATTAAGTTGGGTTTTTGAACAAAATATTGCTTCAGCACCTTCAATAAATCCGTTTTCATTTCCAGCATGGAGTATAATATATCTGTAATAATATTATTTAAATAATGTTTAATTAACCACTTATGTTTTGCAATACAACAAACCTTTTGCCATCCGTTTTAGTGGTCTTAACACTCTTGATATTTTCATTTTGCCATGAATGACCTATGATGCCATTTTGAAATATCCAGGTTTCATCGATGAACACAAATTGGTATATACCTTCGTCCTTCGCTTCTTTATAATATCTTAAGAATTCTACTCTTTTCAAAACAACATTAGGTAATTCCATAAGTCCTCGTCGTGGATTATCCTTCATCCACTTAAACCCAAGTTCTTTGAGCAATCTATTCAAAGAAGTGGTACTACCATTAAATAATTCTTTTTCTTTTAGTTGGGACCACAATGATTGAATCGTTATGTGCTGTTCTGAAAGCATACAGAAATAAAAATATGTTAAATATACAATTGTAATTATACTTACTTCTCTGGTACATGTTGTAAATGGTATCACGAATAGAGCTTGTATTTAAAGTTTCTGTATTTGTTACTCGTTTATGAGCGCAACGTTTTTTCTTTGGTGACTCAAACTCTTCACCTTTTTTCTTAGTTTGACAAATTTTGCTTACTGTTCTTACACTGATTTTTAAAGCAGCAGCTACACGCTAAAATAATAGAAATTTTCGTAGAGTAAAGTAAGGATATATTATTCACATATTACCTACCTCTTGTACAGCATTTAAGGGCAACAAAGGGCCATTATTATTTCTTTCTTGTTCAAAATAATTTACTAATGAAGCCACAAGTTCTTTGCATCGGCTATTCAGCTGTTTGGGCATTTTAACAATCACAGAAGAAAATGCTTCGTTGTTTTGAAAAAAACAGTTTTGATTATAAATATTTGTCACAAGAAAATTTTATAAAGCACGTAACTATAACCTCAAAATCGATGACACTACACGAGTAGAAAAGTCACAAAGAACGCGGCAACATGACATTATTTCTGGCAGTGACTATTTTACCGTCAATAATTGGAGGCTTCTTTATAAAAATTTTAACACAAATTTTTACATCGAGGGACGTCTAAACCCAATAAAGCTATATTGCTTATACATTATTTTGGTACAAAAGTTTTTTTATTGATTGGGTTATCTTTAGAACCGATTAATTAACAAATTTAAGTATATGTACTTTTCGATAGAAATGTAGCCACACCTGCGATAGAAATACGACCTTGGTGACGTAAACGCAACTTTATTTGGTTTTCACTATATATGTAAAATTTTCCCCTGAATCGTTTGGTGATCACACGAACGTTCTAACTCTCCAATTAGTGAAGTTATCAGTACTTTTTGGTTTCAGAAAGTGGATTTTCGAATATTTTCACTACTTTTATATTTATTATTCATAAAACGGAAACCCTTTGAGTTATGCTTTTGTAATTTTTTTTCCAAAATGAATAGTCTTTTGAGAATACTCTCCTGAAATTTCAGTCCAAAATTCATAGTTTAGTGATATTTACAATAATTTTCATGTAGAAAATGCGTTTTTTCGAAAATTTCATGATGCTATTTGAAGGCGAAAAAATGATTTTATCGAAAAACCAAGGCGACCAGTCGATTTCTCGTGCCAAAAAAACTCATTTTACGAACTTTCATCAGCATTTTTCATGTCATTCTTAAATAGCTTGGTCTAAAGAAATAAATTAAACAAGTGTGGTCATAGAGGAAGGTGAAACCGATTGTACCTCACGTAGCTCAACCCTATTCATTAATTTTTTAAGATAACCAGTTTATCAAATTATGGAGTCATTTTCCAAATGAGATGTGACTGTTCTATTCTTCTTCATGTGATGGGACCACCTAATTATTATTTTGTTTACCCAAAAAAAATTAAATTAAGCCATAGTGGAGACCAATGATAAATTTAACTTATAGTCAGGTTACACACCTTACCTATATATCCGAAGGAATCGATTCCCGAAATTTCAGCACATTTATATTTCATTTATCTAAGGAGTGTTACGTACGCAGAGCAAGAGAAAAGGGGATGGAAAATAGGGTGATTTTATTGCTACGCGACCTTGAAAACCAATCACTGCGTCGAGGCATTTTAATGAATAGGAGCAGATTTTGATCTCGATTCTCTCTGGGACACTTTCGTTTTTAAAAGCAGCGCCAGCCAGAGAGCGAGTGCTTTTCTTTTATTGATTCGTTTACTTCGCTTGTCACATGCGTTTTTAGCGAGAAGCCCGATTTAAAAGAGCACATGGGAATAGCTTTAAATAATTTTAAGGGAAAGTGTTTATAAAAAAATCGTCTTTGTCAGTACGGCTGTTCATTTGTACAACCTCTATCATTAAATACAATGAAAAATGAATAGTTAAAAACCCCTTTTCAAAATCATCGTGGCTTTGAAAAAAAAAAATACCATCTTGTAAGTGTGCTCTTCACGTTTTTTTCTTACTTCCATCTTTTCTCTTTGTTCCAACACGCCTGTCCGTAATCTATAAAATAACCAAAAAAAATCTCATATCCTGCCCTAATTACTCACAGAAAAAATAAATGTATTCACCCTTACATACGCTCGACCAAGAATGAAGTAAAAACCGACCACCTGTACCCAAAAAAATGTATCCCCGATACGATTCACTTTTACTTTTTATATAAATCACAATACTAACACATGTTACCCTCATCCACCACCCCCTAAATCTCAGGAGTGTTTACACACACACACACACACACACACAAGTCCTCGAGCATCCATCCACATGCCTTCTAGTCGTCCAAATAATTATTCACCCACATTCAAACCGATATTTTATTGTTAACATTAAGAAAAATACCTTGTGGGGTGCAACGAGATCGGTAAAATATAATTAATCGAAAATTGTTATAATAAGATCAAGGTGGCTGGCCCTGCAGACAATTGACGGGCTTCGGATGTAAAACAAATGACTATCTGGTCGATCTAAGCCTCCTAGACCGTGTGAACTCTCGTCTAGGGATGCTAGATTTGGCCTCCGAGAGAAGGGTCATGTGTTACGCACACCATACGGTCGAAAAAGGGAGGGAAGGGCAAATAAAACCAGAAATTCTTTTTAATGCATGTCCCTCTATAAAGTATAAATCAGAACGTTAGAAAGTGAAATTTATTTGAATATTAAAAAGTCAGGTAAATACAGGTGGTTGGTTAGTTAACCCACATATTTTTTGTTTTATTTTCGATTTTTTTATTAACTGATCGAATGAAAGGGATAGTTTTTTGTGGGGGAGAGTGTTGGTCTTTGTGAAAAAATCAACAGATGCTGCGTTTGATGATTTCTTATCTATTTCAACATGTTTTCTAATGAATTTTTTTGTGAAGACCTAAATAAATGATTAATTCGGAATCGAGCATCTTGACAGACCGACTGTTGTTGGTCGAATTAATTTATTCCTCCGATAAAAATTTCACCATATTGAATCAGAATTCGAGAGTTTTCGAAGGCAGTTGTCTCAACTAGAATGCCTTGCCGAGAGGGTTTCTGTTTTCGGCATTGTGTCTAATTTCAAAATTTTTACTGGTTTGACCAATATGTATGTATGTATGTAAATTGGGGTGACATTCACTGAGACCTAAAAGATCTATTGTGCCCCCTTACTTCTACTTAGTTCCTGAGGAAAGTCTCACCAGAGACTAGTAGCTCCTTTAGTCCAATTTCCCGGATGAATTTTAGGATATTTGCAGGCTTCAGCTTAGGTAAATGTCCCTCTTCTATCCAGTAATCTCCAAGGTGTTCTGCCCTAGGATTCTGAATTGCTGTGCAGTTCGCAAGTATGTGGATGGAAGTTTCTTCTTCCATACCACAGAATCTACATTCTTCTTCCTCCACTATTTTGACCTTTTTCAGGTGCCCATTCAGGCGACAATGTCCCGTGAGGATTCCTGTTAAAACTCTTAGTGCAGTTTTACTTTGACTTATGCATACATTTGATCTCAACAGGTTGTAGTCACCCAGAAGAATCTTTGATTGCCTAAGTCCTACTAGATCTTTCCAATGGTCAGATCTTCTCTTTTCTTCGGCTTTGCCTATTTCTTCCAATATTACATTGGAGCTGATACCGCAAAAGGGATCCGGCCCCCAAAAGGGTGTTCCAGTCCCCCTCTTTGCTAGTTCATCTGCTATTTCATTTCCTTCTATCCCTGTGTGTCCTGGAATCCACAGTAAGGTGGTTGACCAATATAGACAGCATTATATTCTGGACAGTTTACATATCCCAGACTTTTTTAATGGGGATATTTTTGTTTTTACATTTAACATTTTATTGCTGTATTTGTGGAACAAGATATTATCTTTGAAATATGATTAGAAATATTACCAGCATATGTGATGGTTTTGTAATTTTGTATTTCTTCAGTTTTTTCAGGAAAAATTAGTTGTAATGCCACTTTTTAAATTCTTTTATTAATTAATTTATTTATTATACATGCAATGGATAACCTTTGGATGTCGCTATTTGTTTAGTTGTGTTAATTTCTCTATCAAAATTTTATTTTTTCATAGGAACTGAAAATGCGCTATGTCTTGGTCTTGCGATTTTGCAATACCAAGACCAAGATCATACATGCTCTAGCAAGACCAAGACCGAGAATGCAAGACCAAGACCAAAGTGCAAGACCAAACTAAAAATTACAACTTTCGTTTTAAATGGGATATAAAAAGGATAAGAATAAAGCTCAATTAATTATAGATATTAATTTTTGACCTATCAAAAGACACGAAAATTTTCCAAAACGACGTAAGTAGTAAGTACCAAACTATTTGAGCAAGACCAAGACCGATACCAAGACTGAATATGCAAAACCAGGACCAAGTCTACAACCAGGACCAAGTCTACAACCAGGACCAAGTCTACAACCAGGACCAAGTCTACAACCAGGACCAAGTCTATAAGTATTTGAGCAAGACCAAGACCTGACAAGCAAAACCGAGACCCTTACCAAGACTGTCTCCTCTGTGACCACACTTGTTTAATTTCGTAAAATGAGTTTTTTTGGGACGAGAAGTCGACTGGTCGCCTTGATTTTCTGATAAAATCATTTTTTCGCCTTCAAATAGTGTCATGAAATTTTCGAAAAAAATTACAAAATTACAAAAGCATAACTTGAAGGGTTTCCGTTTTATGAATAATAAATTTAAAAGTAGTGAAAATATTCGAAAATCCACTTTCTGAAACCAAAAAGTACTGATAACTTCACTAATTGAAGGGTTAGAACGTTCTTGTGATCACCAATGGATTCAGGGGAAAACTTTACATATACAAGCGGATTTCCAATAGATATTTCCAAGGATTAAGGGAATTGACGAAAATCGTGAAATATTTATTTGTCAAAATTTACAACAATTTTTTTTTTTGAGATATGAAAAATGCTTAAAACTCGTAAACAAGGGGTTTTTTGGGACGAGAAATCGACTGGTCGCCTTGGTTTTTTGATAAAATCATTTTTTCGCCTTCAAATAGTATCATGAAATTTTCGAAAAAACGCATTTTCTACATGAAAATTATTGTAAATATCACAAAACTATGAATTTTGAACTGAAATTTTAGGAGAGTATTCTCAAAGGACTGGTCAACTCGGTAAAAAATTTACAAGAGCATAACTCAAAGGGTTTCCGTTTTATGAATAATAAATTTTAAAGTAGTGAAAATATTCAAAAATCCACTTTCTGAAACCAAAAATTACTCATAACTCCACCAATTGAAGAGTTAGGAGGTTTTAATGATCACCAATCGATACAGGGGAAAATTTTACACATGCAAGTGTATTTTGAATCGATATATCCAACCATTAAGGGAATTGACAAAAATCGCGAAATATATATACATACCTACCCCTTGGTTCTAAATTTTCGACAAAAAAATATGAAAAATGATAAAAAACCGTAATTAGGGTTTTTTTGGGACGAGAAATTGACTGAGACAGTCAGTTTTTAGATGAAATCATTTTTGCATCTTCAAATAGTGTCATAAAATTTCCGAAAAAGCGCATTTTCAACATAAAAATTCTTGTAAATATCACAAAACTATGAATTTTGAACTGAAATTTTAGGAGAGTATTCTCAAAAGACTGGTCAACTTGGTAAAAAATTTACAAAAGCATAAATCGAAGGGTTTCCGTTTTATGAATAATAAATTTTAAAGTAGTGAAAATATTCAAAAATCCACTTTCTGAAACCAAAAATTACTCATAACTCCACTCATTGGAGAGTTAGAACGTTCACCAAACACATCACCAAACGATTCAGAGGAAAATTTTACATATACAAGTGAATTTTTAATCGATATTTCCAAGCATTGAAAATTTGTAACAGGGGGTTTTTGGGCCGAAAAATCGAATGGCACAGGCCTTAAGAGACTTAAAATGTTAAAGAGCGAAATATTCGATAATTACTCCTTTGTTCAAAAAACTTTTGTGACATGAAAAATGTTGAAAATTCGTATAATGGAGTTCTTTGGGACGAGACCTCGACTGGTCATTTTTGAATATATATATCAGCGCTATAGGCTTATCTGGCCCTCGGCCCTCTGTTATTCGTCTCGTTTTCCCAGTCCCTAACTCCCACTCAGGTCTCTCCTAACCTCCTCCAACCATTTTTTCCTTAGTCTTTCTCTTCTCTTTTTACCACCTTCTCCACCTTTTAGCACTCGTTTTACCCATCTATCTTCTGTCATTCTACCTATAAGTCCCAACCATCTCGCTCTCTGTGCTTTAATTATGTGGGTCATACTTGGGTGCTTATACAATTCTGACAGTTCTCTGTTTGTTCTTCTTCTGTTCATTCCATCTTCTTTAATTCCACCAAAAATTTTTCTGAGCATTTTACGTTCCCATATTTCTAGTTTATTCTGCTCTTTTTTGTTCATTGTCCAAGTTTCACAAGCGTAGGTAACTGATGGTCTTATTATTGTTTGGTACATTCTCATTTTAGCTGTTCTTTTGTGTTTAACATCTTTGATACCATTCCTGCTGCTTTACTGCCTTTTGTTAACCTTTTTTCTATTTCTCTTTCTTCGTCTCCTTTATTTGTTATAGTGACTCCCAAATATTCGATTTGTTCCACTTTTTCTTTTCTGTAGCTATTATTCTCCTTGGGACCTTTTTTGTGGATTGGAATGATTAATGCCTTGTTCCAATTTTCAGGGATCTTTGCTTCTCGCCATACTTGTTTCAACAACTGCCATATACTCTCAGTTAATTGTTCGCCTCCATATTTTAAAATTTATATTGGAATATTGTTGTCTCCTGCGATCTTATTACTCTTCATATGTTTTAAACATTCTGTCACCTCCTCTTCTTTTGGGACCGTTATGGCTAGATCTTCCTCTTCACAATTTTCTTCCTCTGCTTCATTATCATTTTCTCTTAGTTCGTCCTCACCATCATTTAGTAATTCTTCAAAATATTGTGCAAATTTATTTATATTCGCTTCCTTATCCCCTATTAGATATCCCTCTATGCTTTTCAAAAAGTAAGGCGTTTTTTTGGTTTTGGCCTTTCCCTTTCCTTATTTCTTGATAAAAATTTCTCACTTCTTTATTTCTATAAGCTTCTTCAATTTTTAATAATTCCTGTTCAAAGTAGGTTGTTTTGTTCTTTTTGCATATTTGTTTAACTTCTTTTCTCGCTTTTTTATACTCCAGTCTATTTTCTTCACTGTTTTCTTTTAACAGTTTTTGAAATTTCCGAAAAACACATTTTTAACTTGAAATATTTGTGTCTTGGTATTGGTCTTGGTTCTTGCTTTGCCCATCACTCCATTTGCTTCCAGAATTGATTCCAAAGGATACAAAAACGAATTTATCTTCGTGGAGAGTACTTTGAAAAACAGTAGTATTAAAAAGTTTTTTTTTCTAACTATATATGCAAAATATAAAAGACAACCCTCGTATTGTAAAAAACTGAAAATAATATTCATGGTCAAATTTCTATTGCCCAACAACACCATATCACATAACGTGCGGTATTTCTAAAAATCTCATTTTAATCTACATCTCGACGATACTTCACGCATCGCTTAACTAAAATGATTTTTTTTTGTCTAAGATCTTGACACCTAACGGGTTAAGACATTCTATTATAGGAAAATAATAGCTCACGTATTTTTTGGTACTTTTACTTTATATACCATTAAGCAAGAAATCGTAATTATTTCCTCTCTACAACAGAAAATAACAGAGCTAGTGTATATAATTTTATCAGTTAGTGTAACGATGTGAGTACGAAAGAAAAAAAATATATGTTGTTTAAATTGGTTCTTTACTATTGAAACTTTTCCGTTCGGTCGCAAACCGCAGAAATAAATAACTTTTTTTAACAGGTCCGTATCGTCGGTCCGGAGATTACTTAATTTAAATAGAATTATGAAATAAGTTTACAGTTAAAGTTGGCATAAGCCGATAAAAGAAAAAAGTCGGTAAGGGCGACGAACACATGTTTCAGCTTCTGCAATTTATTTTGGACAAACTTCATTTATAATTATTATTATTATTACTTTAGTTATTTATGTTAGGTTGGAGCGAGGGGGGTCGCGCAGCAAAAAATCTGACCGTTACGTTACGTGACGTCATGCGTTATGTTATATTATATGTTTTGATGTGAATCATCTATATATAGGTGTGAAAAATGGTCAATAATTGTCAAATACTACCAAAAATGGTCAAAAACTGTCAAAATTTTAAAAATTGGTTAATAATTGCCAAATATGTTAAAATTTTTGAAAAATTGTCAAAAATTTGGAAAAATGTCAAAAATTTGGAAAAATGGTCAATAATTGTCAAGAATTGTCAAAATTTTGAAAAAATGGTTAATAATTGCCAAATATTTTCAAAAATTTGGAAAAATGGTCAATAATTGTCAAAAATGGTCAATATTTGTAAAAATTTTGAAAAAATGGTCAATAATTATCAAAATCTTTGAAAAATGGTTAAAATTTTTGAAAAATTGTCAAAGACGGTCAATAATTGTCAAAACCAATCAAAAATGGTCAAAAATTGTCAATAAGGGTCAAAAATTGTCAAAAATTGTTTAAATTTTGAAAAATGGTCAAATATTGTTAAATATTTAAAAAAATGGTCAATGATTGTCAAATTTTTTGAAAAATTGTCAAAAACGGTCAATAATTGCTGAAAATTGCCAAATTTTTTGAAAAATTGCCAAAAATTTTGAAATATTGTCAAAAATTTGTAAAAATGGTCAATAATTGTCAAAAATTGTCAAAATTTTGAAAAATGGATAATAATTGCCAAATATTTTCAAAAATTTTGAAAAATGGTCAATAATTGTCAAAAATTGTCAAAATTTTGAAAAAATGGATAATAATTGCCAAATATTTTCAAAAATTTGGAAAAATGGTCAATAATTGTCAAAAATGGTCAATATTTGTCAAAAATGGTCAATATTTGTAAAAATTTTGAAAAAATGGTCAATAATTGTCAAGAATTGTCAACATTTTGAAAAAATGGTTAATAATTGTCAAATATTTTCAAAAATTTGGAAAAATGGTCAATTATTTGTCAAAAATGGTCAATATTTGTAAAAATTTTGAAAAAATGGTCAATATTTATCAAAATCTTTGAAAAATGGTTAAAATTTTTGAAAAATTGTCAAAGACGGTCAATAATTGTCAAAACCAATCAAAAATGGTCAAAAATTGTCAATAAGGGTCAAAAATTGTTTAAATTTTGAAAAATGGTCAAAAATTGTTAAATATTTAAAAAAATGGTCAATGATTGTCAAATTTTTTGAAAAATTGTCAAAAACGGTCAATAATTGCTGACAATTGCCAAAAATTTTGAAATATTGTCAAAAATTTTTAAAAATGGTCAATAATTGTCAAAAATTGTCAAAATTTTGAAAAAATGGATAATAATTGCCAAATATTTTCAAAAATTTTGAAAAATGGTCAATAATTGTCAAAAATTTTCAAAATTTTGAAAAAATGGATAATAATTGCCAAATATTTTCAAAAATTTGGAAAAATGGTCAATAATTGTCAAAAATGGTCAATATTTGTAAAAATTTTGAAAAAATGGTCAACAAATTATCAAAAACTTTGAAAAATGGTTAAAACTTTTGAAAAATTGTCAAAAATGGCCAATAATTGTCAAGGCCGGCCAATAATTGTCAAAACCAATCAAAAATGGTCAATGAGGTTCAAAAATGGTCAAAAATTGTTCAAATTTTGAAAAATGGTCAAAAACTGTTAAATATTTTAAAAAATGGTCAATGATTGTCAAATTTTTTGAAAAATTGTCAAAAATGGTAAATAATTGTTAAAATTTTGAAAAACGGTCAAAAATAGTTAATAATTGTTAAAATTTTGAAAAAAGGGTGGATAATTATAAAAAAACTGTCAAAAATGATCAATAATAGTAGAAAATTGTCAAAATTTTTGAAAAATTGTCAAAAATGGTCTAATACGAAAAAAATGCTTACAATATTCCGAGGGTCGTGAACCTTACCGAATCCGTCTTAGATTCAGACAATTTAAAATAATGATTGTAATCACACGCAATACACTTTCTTTCTCTCTCTCCCATCTTTCTTTACTATATTCCTCTCTCTTCAAGAGGAGGAATCCATAGATTGGTAAACACGATGAGCAGATCAAAGCACATGAATATCGGAAAAGTTGTGCTATTTTTTACTTTTTAGTTCGATCTGCTACCTTTTTGACCATTAAATGTTAAATTCTTTCTGTACTTTTATTTTATAGAATGGCAATTTTCTAAACGTTATTTTATAAGGCTGCCTTCTTTCTGAATATTTTTAGAAATAGAAGAGCCAACAAAGTGCCCTAATTATGAAACTACTATGAATTCGTGTTTTTTAACTTATCATTTATTACTTTAAAGACTTGATAATCTCAGTTTATAAATTTTTAATTAAATTCTTCTCTAAGAATTCTTAGCTTCGCGTTTCCTTTTATATGAGAGAAAATGTTTAAACATTTTTAATTAAAACACGAAATTTAGAAAAACAATATTTTAAATGTAGGACTTATGTGCTAACTCCGAACCTGTACGAATAAACGCATAGCTATGAGGTAGATGACATATTCCATAAGAATGTATTAAGTAATTTAAATGATTCAAAAAAATTACAAAAAAAAGGTGTAAATATTTAGAAGAGTATTTTTAACTAGTCTTATTTTTAGTAAATGAAAAGGAATTTTTTTTTAAATTAGTTTGTAAAAAATAGATTTTATACCAGTGTCTTTTTTTCAGCTAATTACATTAATTTTACTTAATTCTACAGTTAAGGTAGAAAAATAAAATTATTCTATATTTGTAACTTTAAAGCGGTGTACAGACCAAGTTCGCGAGCTGTTCTCGAACAGTTCCCGAACATTTTTCGAGCTTGGTATATACGCGAGTTCGCGAACAGCTCAGCAGCTCGTTGTGGGTGAACCAGTCGGTGAAATCAAAGGGTTCGTTTGCGAACTTAATATGTGTGTAGACGTTAACCAAGTGCGAAAAGTACACATTTTCTGATTTTATTATTAGTGCTTTCGGGAGGACGGTTTTATAATAAAGCAATAATAATAATCTTGGGAATAAAATACAAGCCGAATTTGGTGTTTTTTATTAGTAAAATAATAAACATGGACTGGTCAGAGGATGATATTGTTTTATTTATTTTTATATTATAATTAAATCACTATTTCTTGGATGTTTTTAAAATTATTTTCAATATTTGGATCACTCTAGCGATCTCGACGAACTGTTCACGGGTAGGAGAGATTAAAAGGTGTGGACGTATGAGTTCGCGAGCTGATTGGTTAAATCGGGAGGGTTCGGGAGCTGATCGCGAGCAGTTCGCAAACTTTGTATTTTGGTCTGTACGAACCTTTAAGATTCAAATTATTATAGTGGAGCTTTCAGAATATTCACCCCGAACAACAATAGACTGTACCAAAACACAATAACATCACAAATTGTAAATTAGGATTGAAAATCCACAACTACCAAGAGGATGCGCAGATGTACTTGCATCTCTTATCATTTCATTTTAATGTTATAATTAAACGCCCAGGATTTTAAATGAAAGAACTTTGAATCAGAACATTTTTCGATAAAACTTTTTTTTTGGAATTTTCTAAAAAAACTATTTTTACCCCCTTTCCAGATCTAATTTTATTTACGTATTTTTCGGTCCATTTATCGATGTTTCATTTCGAAAATTAATTTAAATTGATATCATAATTTCGACAAACCACCCCTCACCATCGATAATAACGAATAAGAATAGGTCCATACAACTCTTTTTACCATAGGACTAGAAAAGAACTTCGATCCTTTACGTCTCACCTTTTAGTTTCGTCACAAAGACGCACACCGTTTGTTATTGAAATCAAAGATTAATTACACCAAATACCTCTTTTGATCCTTCGATTTGCAACAAAAGCGACATGCTAACTAGATCACACCGAAAACCTTTTCCACCATTGTGGTCGGAACTATTCGAAGATTCAAAATATTTATCGCTTATCAATATTGATGATCATGTAATATTGACAAATCTATCAACCCCAAAGGAGACAAGGACAGGTATGAAAATTGATTTGCATTAAAAAACAACTGTCGTTGGGAGATTTTTAAGATTGGAATGCGGGGTTAGATAAAAAAAATAGTAATGACGATTACAGCGAAATCGCTTACTTTGTATACAAAGTAAACAATTCAAATTTTTTCATTCAATTCATGTGTGATAGGTTTTGTCGTTAATGAGATACAGAAGAGAAACAAAAAAATTAAATTTCTTTGCTTGTCATCTCATGCAGGAATATAAGACAATGGACCAAATAGTCATCAATTAAATTTCCTACTTCCTTCAACATACTTTAAAATTACCATCAAGGACCATATTTACAACACCTGGAAGCAATTGTGGAACGTCAGCAAGTCAAAAATTGAAGAAATCAAATCTTTGATGAGGTGAGAAAAAACCAAGTAGTTATTAACCGCCTCCGTATTGGTCATATATCACCTCATCACTAAAGAAGAACCATCAAGATGTAACTATAATATTAAACTTTCTTCTAGCCATAGTACCCTCCATCAAGCCAGAATAACGGCACAACCTGTATAACCAAATTACCTAAACCAAGTATGTATTTTAAATTTGATAATAATTGTATTTTATTTAAATCCCACCTAGTTTGAAACATTTTTTTAATTTTCAATTTTTTTTCAATAAATTTTAATTTTTATTAAAATGCAAATAACATGAAAAACTATAAATTTTGAAAATGCTAGATTGGTAATTTTGATTAATTTTAAATTTTTAAAAATGATGGAATAACAGTAGTGTGTGATGCGATTTTTGAAAAAACAAAGTAAAAGAAAATTAATTAAAAAAATTATTAATAGTAAGAAAATTTTGACTCACTTGGTTTTTTGATGAAAAATTAGGTATCTGAAAAAAAGAATCCGTCAAAATAAACTGTATTTTAATATAAATAAATATATATACAGGGTGTTTCTATCTTCAACCGACAACGCTTTACCACATAGAGCTCTCGTTAATTAATGAATTTTAATATGGGAACTTAGCTTACTTACCGAGATATATATAAAAATTTGGCGTAAAATGAAAACAGCATTTAAAAAAAAGTAGAAAAATAGGAAATTACTTCCGTGGTGTCACAAATAAAAAACCGGGACCAAACCTTATAACGCGCCAATGGCAATTTTTTTTCCAAATCTCTCAAGATAGTTATCGTGTGATGGACCTTGTATCAGACAATTTTAAATATATTAGGGATATTATGTTACTTGAACTTTCAACACCCTGTATCTCGATAACTAAGCCCTTTAAGGAATAATATCCCTATATCAACATTTTTCAATTAAATAGAGCAAAAGTGTTATCAGACGAATATAGAAACACCCTGTATATATCAAGATTAGTTAATGTGACTAGTCTTTGAAGACTTTTTTACGTCTTCGTTTATATTCTAATCAGTTCGAATTAGATCAAGTGATTAAGAAGGATCTTTTACCCCGAAAATTATTATTCTGTCAAAATGCCAACAACGAAAGGCACACTTTTTAGATTCAGTCTTCTCAGTTATGTTGTGTACACACTATATACAGTTCCAACAACAGATAATATCACTGGGAGATGTCTTGGAAAATTGTACGTCAAATTTGACATGTTTATTTTGGCGGATACAGTATTTATTCAAGTGAAAAAAACTAATTTAGAATGGGGGACAAAAACTTTTTCAAACTCATCAAAATTTAGCTTTCAAAATGGACTGAAAATTTAACAAAGGTTATAATATAGATTAAAGTCTTAGGTCACCAGAAAAGTTGTTAAAAAACCATAAATTATGAATTATAGTCTATTTGAAAATTATTAACAGCATAGTATTTTTGATAGCTGCTAAATAGTTATTTATGCAAGTGCATAAGGTGGTGCTTTTTTTTCACGAGTTTCCATTAGTGAAAAAAAGAAACTTTATGCATATTTTGCATACACTATTTTTTCTACAATCAAGCAAAAACCAAAAAATGTGTTATTCAGGTTGCTCTAAGTGGACTAAAAATGGAGTCGATTTGAATTATGTTTGTCATGATGACAAAACGCTAAGTAAAATGTCAGATGAGTGCAATCTGCAGAGTCATTAGCGGAAATATTTGAAATTAACGTTAAAAAAACTACTTTATCTCACTTTTTTTAAACTGTTCAACAAATACATATTTTATATACGAAAATCGATTAAAAAAATGATTGTAAAAAAAGAATTTTTGGGTAGTTTTATAAAATTTGTGCTATCGATCATCTTAAAATAGAATATATACTGCCCTACATTGTTTCCTCTCCCCCAGTTCCAAGATTTGCTTTAATAACTTTTATTAATAAATTCAGAATTTTTATTAAATAAATTTGAGTTTGCTTACTATTAAAACTCCTTTTCGTAAACACAGTAGGTAGATTTGGGTATTTATTTTACAATCGCCCGTACTATAAATGATCGACGTTATGCATCGGAATCTGGGGCAGGACCAGTCAAAGGACTTTAACCACTTATCGACACTTTTTAAAAGTGGTAAGCATGTAAGGATGATGTCAGGTGTTGTGGGGAAACATTTACAATAGCGAATGAGGTTAACTACCTTTTCGAATAAAGAGTAAATTCTAATCTGTTGATCTGTATTATTATCTACCATGAATTATATCAACATATCGCTATCTGTAATCTGAGATGGGATAAATAATTTATATTTTTGCAGATATGGCGAGGTTAGTATTTTTTCTTAAAATTATTTATAAAACTCGTTCATTCCAAATCTGGATACTTATTAATGTTGTTAAACTGCTTCCCACAAGTATGATATTTGATATAAATAATACTATGGATAAATAGACGAGGAACAATATTATTTCTATGACTGCCCCTTTTTACAAATACACACATCAAAATAATGCACAAACATTTAAACTGGGGACATCAAGAATGAGTTTCGCTTTGGTTTTCATCGTGATACCCGTCGAGTTCGTGTGGAGACGACCTGGAAATCTGGAACGTCTTGCCGTTGTCCAGGAAATGTACAGTTACTAAGGTGGTACAGTTATGGTATGGGACGGTATTCGTATTGGAGGAAGAACTGACCTCGTTTTACTAAAAGGCTATCGTGACAACATACTGCAACCCATTGTGAGTCCATATGCTGCACAAGTCGGCCCGAGCTTCCAGCACACCTAGTAAATGAATATCTGGAAAATGCGCAAATCAATGTTTTACCATAGCCTGCGCTGTCTCCAGATCTCAATCCCATCGGTATCTTTGGGATTCTATGGGACGAAGACTTGCTTCATCAAGGAGCTTTCCACACGAGACCACAGATTTTTGATTGTCGTTCTAATCTCTAGACCACCACAAACCAACTGGAGATCGACTAACTTATTTTCAGCATGCCTAACAGATTGCCAGGATGTGGCTAATGCAAGAGGAAGCCATACAACCTATTGAGGTACTTTTGACTCTTGAATATTTTTTATACCATCGTACCAAATTTATTAACATTCATTGTTTGTCTTTTTTTTTCTAAACTTTTGTAACCATTTTTTCTTTTTGATGACGGGTTCAACGGCAATGGTTTCAGTGCCACCCACATACATTTTGAAGCACAACAAATTTAAATCTTGTTCCCTAGATTATGTTGGTGTGCGTATTATGGCAGCATTCGTTCCACAAATGACCTTGAAATTTCAGATTTCGAGGGTAGCTGTCAAGACCCAGAACAAGTACGGATGCTACAATAAAATGCGGTTGCCCCCGTCAGTGGGTTCTTGCCTCCTTTAATTCTCACAATAATAATTATAGTGTAAATTTCAGTATGTCCAATCCGATCTGCACTAGACCCGACCAAAATACAATAACTGGAATGTAAATTAGGATTAATAAACACAACTACCAAAAGGATATTTGTCAGTGGAGCAAATCTAATGCTTCTTTTAATACACTGTGTTCATTTGAAAATGACCCACCCTTAATATTTCAAAAATGGGACATATTAGAAAGAAATGCCGAAACACGTCAACTTTTAACTTGAGGGGGACACTTTTTGGCGCTAATGTCATAAACGTCAGATTCACCCCCTCCCTACTGGACATTTTTTCAAATGGCATTAGATATCATTTAAAAGGTCTGGTAAATCTCTATTCAATCATATTGTTTCGCCTTCGATACCAACCTTCCATTGTTATTTAATCATTGTTTGAGACTGACTTTTTTTCAACTTTTATTGCCTGAATGTTAACGGTGGTCACTTTGAACACATGATGAAATAGCAGTTTTTTCTTGTTAACAGTTGTATTTTTACTATTTGTAAATTTTTTATTTTTCAAAGAGTCTTTCTATCATAACACAATACGGGGGCATACAAAAAGTTGAATAAGAGCCAATTTTAAACAATGATTAAATAACAATGGAAGGCTGGTATCAAAGGCAAAACAATATGATTGAATAGAGATTTACCAGACCTTTTAAATGAGGTATCACTTGATACCTAGTGCCATTTGAAAAAATGTAAGGGGTGTCTCCAGGGAGGACGTTTATGACATTAGCGCCAAAAAGTGTCCCCTCAAGTTGACGTGTTTCGGCATTTCTTTTTAAAATGTCCCATTTTTGAAATATTAAGGGTAGGTCCTTTTCAAATGAACACAGTGTATATACTTCTTCTGTACGTGTTTATGTCACTGAACTCCTCGTAAACGGCTGGACCGATTTTGATGAAACTTTGTTTGTGAGTTCAAGTGGATTCGATAATGGTTTAGACTCACAATTGGTACCGGTAGGTGGCGTTGCAATCGAGTTCTTACTGAATAATTCCTAAACGGATGTGCCGATTTTGATGAAATTTTGTTTTTGTGTTTGAGTAAGTAACTGGATGATATAGATTCACAATTAGTCCCAGTAGGTATCGCAGCAATCGGGTTTATATTGAACTTCTCCTAAACGAATGGGCCGATTTTGATGAAATTTTGTATAGGAATTTGGTACGGTCATTTCAAAAAATGGGTCAAATTCACAAAAAAAATGTCTGCCCGAAAAATTGAAAGAAAATTCAGAAAATTCGAATTTTCAGGAAATATAATCCTTCTATCAAAAAATGAAGAATAGTTTCAGATTTTTTCACCAAAAATACGTAACGATGTGATATTTTATAATCAAAATGAAAATATTCAACATTTGTATAATATGATAAGACAAGAGGTTACAGGACAACATGACAACGTCTGTCGAGTCCTCTAGTCAGTTTATATTAATGAAAATATTGTAAATTTCAAATTGTTGATAAGCAATACCTCTCCGGCGCTTATTTTACGATTTTTGGGTATAGTCTGCTTACTCATGTCATGGGGTTATAAAATGTAAATTTGCAACTACAAGATCCATAGGACAGGGTGGAATACTTAAATGTTGCAATGATTTTTTTTTAAATTCCGTATTCTAATTATTTTCTACCTAAACACCCCAATCGATCCCAAATATGCAAACAATAGAAATAAGAGTTTGCTGAATTAATAATAATTATTATTTTATGATTATAATTATGGAAATAGGTAGATAATTGGAAAAATTAGTTATTCTAATAAAGTAAATAGATAAAAACTCACATAAAAACAACAACTTGATTTTTTTATTTTATGTTCTTTCTTCTTTTCCAATCGCATGTTCGACGATTTCCCTCAATTATCTAATTAGTCTTTCGGAAGTAAAATTAACGGAGGAATTGAAGATGAGGTGCAGTGGAGAAGAAGAGCAAGATATATATAAGGCACCATGCATTGCAAGTAACATTCAAGCACAACGGCTGCGATGGCTAAGCCATTTGGGTAGTATGGATAACGAAATGTGTGTGAAGAAGATTTTTCTTGCAGGTGGAGGAAGTGGGAAAAAATAGGGACGACCTAAGAAGAAATGAATGGAAGATTTGTAATAGATAGAAATAGAGGACTAGAATAGGAAAAAAGTAGAAGCTATGTGCCTTTAATTCCCAAAAGGTTGGTTATGTACACTGTCTTCATTTGAATAGGACCCACCCTTAATATTTCAGAAATGCGACATAGGGAGGGGGTGAATCTGACGTTTATGATCTTATCAATTTAAGACCAAGAACCAGCTCTCCTTAACTCTTCTCCTACATCCTTTTCATATCAACACAGTGTATATCTAATTAGCCTTTAACGCCTATAACATAATCTGATTTGTTATTTTTCGTATTTCTTTTTGTTTGTTAATATTTGAACAATGTTAATTATCGTCAAACGTATTTAGAAAATAAAACGAAAGAGTAAAAAAATAGTACAATTGCCAGAAAATAATTTTTAAAGAATTGTTCACATAAAATGGCCGTATTAAGCAAAGTACAATATTATTTTTTGTTTAGATATATTAAAATGATACCAAATGTTTTTCGCATTAAGGTACATAAAGTAGGGAACACTACTATAAGGTTGGTACTATAAGGTTGGTGGAAGGTTCTGACAGAATTATTACTCAAAAGCAAATCTATCAATTGATTTAAAATAGTCTGTATTAATTAGAATAGTAACAAATTCTTACGATAACATACTTTTGATAAATCCGACTTGAAAGGCTTTCACCGTCACAAGGATCAACTTTTAATTTACTTTATCTCTTCGATTCAACTATTTTTCGATTTCTATACATAAAATTCATCCCCAAATCAGATAAACCACCGACCGCTGTTCGCTAGACTAGATTCCTATGGAATATCAGAGATTCCTTTTAAGATGACCCACAAATTACGAGGATCCATCAATAATTCTAGTTTACATACATTTATAAGAGAGTTTCAATGTTCATGACTGAAATAAACATTTTTAGTGAAGATACAAATTATATTCGAAAAAACATTAAAATTTTTAAGTTCGCATATATTTTTTTTTTCCAATTTACTATGAAAAAAAAAGTTCTCCACCCTGTTAGTCCAGTCCAGGATTTCACCTCCGAATCTAACGGAATAAGCAGAATTTCTGTATAAAGGTTCGCGCGCACTAGACCGGACCGGCCGGCAACGGACCGCGAATTTATTTTTACCTGGTACGAAAATGAAACCGCGCGTACGAATCGGTAACTATCGGGCGAGCTCGTCGCGTTTCCTCGCGGAGTGAAGTAGGTAATGGGCGCTTAGTGGTCGACGAAAAGGACGTCATTTATCTCAAATTAGATGAAGAAAGGCTCATTTTGCTTGTCAGTGAGTATAGACAACTATATGATATGAGTCATAAAAATAATTTTTCAACATGGATAACAGTACACGAAATTTTTCATATGTCATTCTAAAATATTGAAAAAATTTCTCCTGATGCGTTATTATATCCTGAAATAATGTTGCGTATTCATTTTCTGTCTTCCTTTTCCTGCACATTTCGTGAATCCATTTTTTTGCTTTTTCTTAGCATCTTCTTCATTACGTTCCTCTTCTTCGCAAAGCAAGCTAACAACTATTACGTTTACATCCATCTCTATCAAAATTTTTGTTGCGACTGGCTGGTGACTGGAGAGATTTTACCGACTAGTGGGAACTAAAAACCGGCCGGGCCGGTCTAGTGCGCGCGAACCTTAATTCTTTATTTTCGTATTATAAAAGTTAGATATTCAAGGTCAAAGGTAGCAAAAATCAGTTTTTTGAGTATATCTCGTTTTCTCTGCCTCCAATCGTATTTGTAATTCCAATAAAAATTGTAGAGGATGAAATTCTCTAGAAATTTTGTCGGAATACTTTTTTTATACACCAAACTGTTTTTGAGATAGAGCTCGCAGAGAGTGGAGCGCTCAGCCAAACTCACCTTAGCGCAAGGTCAATCGTGAATCCCAGTCTATTATTCGGACCACCCTGTATGAATAGTAATCAATAATCATATGCAAGACATCTGAAAATAGATACGGCTATTAAAACCAAATTTCAACTGCCTTTAACTCTTATAATATATTTTTATCATATTGATCAGGTAGGAGACCCTAAAACCGCAATAAACTATAGGCGGACATTGGAATTTAGGCAGGATAAAATAAATCAATTGTATCTCAATTCTCCAAAAGCGAATAAATATCGACAATAAGTAGGATATTTAAACGTGGGAACCTAAAACCTAAACATAAAAATTACGCGTACAAACTACCTACTTATACTAGAAAATAGTACTCTCATAGGCTCCGCCCAATTGCATCTTGCGCCTTGATTGGATGACAACTTACTTGATTTAATGGGAGGACTACACTGCACTGTCACGGCAAATTTATAACTTCTAAATATATATGAATGGTAATGGTATTAGAGTTCTATTGTCCTCGCTACCTGCGGTTCACTATACAGGAAGAATCTAGCGAAAGTTGCTAACTGAACACTTATTTACACGAAGAAGCGCTTACAAATCTGTTCAATTCTTTGAATCACCCTGAAGTGTTTCAGACACGTTTTTGAATTTATAATGAGCTCTTCAGCTATCAATATGATAAAAATACACTATAAATATATTTTTTTGGAAAGTTTAAGTTGTAAGCATTCGTGATTTTTTTCAAAAACAGAAATAATTCGGCATGTCCTCGTATAAGTATTTCACCTACAAACGTGTCCTCATCAAGAACTTTTCAAGGTAATCTGTGAAACAGGTGTATGTCTGTTTTATCGAGGGTGGATGGTAATCTAGCCCGTCTTCCAGCCGCTGCGTTTTCCCATAGGTCTCGATATTAAAAATGACGTCACATAGAAGAGCTATAACGTCTTAACAAAATTACGATACTGTATAAAGCTACATGGAATATTCGTTCTAATGTGTGTCGGTAATAGAGTATAGATTCGTCTATTCGGTATCGCAATCAGGTATATATAAAGAATTGGAATAAGAAGACGGGGGCGTTTGTGATTATAGGAGATTTTTAAAAATATCTCGTTTCACGAAAAAAACTAATTTTGCGCACCCTCTTTTTAAACAGGAAGCTGTCGACAACGGAAACGCGGACTTAATAGGCCAAAAAGGCGGGCGGGGGAAATAGAAAAATAGTTATTTTTGTTACTTTTTCGTTTGGTTCCCAAGGAAGTTCAATTAAGGGAGGTGTGTGTGTGTGTCATATTTTTAGATTTCAAGCGAAAAATTTGTTATAAATCAAAACGATATGCATGAACTTACCGAGAGTTTTTTTAACATTATTAAAATTAACAACAGCCAAAACTATTCTTTGATAATTTTTTATGTTTTCCGAAAAAAAAAACACTTCACTCTGTTGGCATCCGCGATGAAATTTATTGAGATTTTACATAACTTCTTTTTTTGGAATTAGTAAGCTGGAATTCTTTTCAATTTTGTTTAATAAATATGTGATTGTTGAAAACTGTAGGTACAGCGTGGCAAAATCTTATTTAATAAATAACGCGCAGTATTTCAACAAGATGTTGCTCCTCCACATTATCAAAGATTTAAATACGATTTTCCCTCAGAGATTGATTGGTCGAAGAGGTGCAATTGAGTGGCCGGCAAGATCCCCCGACTTAACACCACTTGATTTTTTTCTCTGGGTCTTCCTGAAAGACCGCGTTTATGTTAACAGACCAACTAACTTGAACGATTTAAAGGATCGCATACGTCTCGAAATGCAGGGAATTACTCCACAAATGTTCAATGATTATATTCGTAGCTTCGAAGAGAGATTGTATCATTGTCAACAAACAAACGGCCAGCATTTTGAGCACTTATTCTAATGAAGTATTTGCAACTTAAATGAATGCTTAGTTTATAAATTTCTGTAACATCCAGTTTTGTTTAAAATTACAAATTTAATAATTTCCGAGTAAAGTGATACGTTGTTACTATTTTTGAAAATAGAAAAAAATAAGCTTCTTTGTGATAGGTCACTCGGCCTAGGTTGCCATTTCAAATAATTCAAGATGGCGGCCGTACGCTATTTATCGTCCTAGAATTTAATAACTTTCCCTTCATTCGTTTCAAAGATAATCCCTTGGTACGAGACTTTTCAGCAACGCTGTATAGTATATCTGGATTTGATTAAATTTCTTGTTTGAAGATATTCAAGGAAAAATATAGGAAGGTAAAGATCATTACGTTAATGACTTCACCATATTTGAAAGAACTTTTAATAAAACATGAACAGTGTGGAAAAGTCTAAAGGAATAAATTCATTATTCCAGTTATTGTACATATTTATAGAAAATCCTGGAAACCGTCAATTTTAGATTATAAATTGACATACTTCAATGCATAGCACAGAATCTTAGAGCACACTCTTCAGCTGATATCCGGAAATTCCTCCAGGAAATAAAACAAAAGGAGCTAAGTACTAGTCTCTGAGACATTCCTCAGGAACTATTAGAAGTAAGGGGGCACATTATATTTTTTGGGTCTCTGTAAATGCCATCCCAATATACATACATACTTCAACTAAGAAATTTAACTCCCTTCGAGTAACAGTTACCGCCACTAATTTTTTGAACGGAAATTTGGGGCTTGTGATAAATCTTTTGAAAAGTCTTTTCATTATGTATGTAAAAATGTTATTGTTTTTAATTTAAAAAAAAATTATTTTCTACAGTTGCGCGTAAAATGACTAATTACTATTTTCAAATGAAATCGTAAAGTCGACAAATGCCGAGGATTGTTACTTTACGCTCTAGTGCAAAAAAGGAATCTTTTTCGCTCGCTTATTTAATCAAACAACGTCCTCCGAATTAACTCAATTGGTGAATAATTAACAATTTATCATATTAAAAATTAAATAAAATTATATGAAAATTGTCAAAAATTTTGAAATATGGTCAAAAATGGTCAATAATTGTCAATTATTGTTAAAAACTGTTAAAAATGGACAATTTTTTTCAAAAACTGTCAAAAATGGTCAAAAATTGTCAATAATGGTCAATAATTGTCAAAAATGGTCGATAATTGTCAAAATTTTTGAAAAATAGTCAAACATTTTCAAAAATTGTCAAAAATGGTCAATTGCCAAAAATTTTAAATTTTTTTTGAAAAATAATCAAAAAATTTCAAATATTGTCAAAAATGGTCAAAAACTGTCAAAAATGGACAATTATTGTCGAAATTGGTCAATAATTTTCAAAATTTTTTAAAATTCTGAAAAATGGTCGATAATTGTCAAAAACTATCAAAAATGGTCAAAAATTTTGAAAAATTATCAAAAATTGTCAAAAATTGCCACTAATTGTCAAAAACTATTAAAAATGGTCAAAAATTGTCAAAAAAGGACAATTATCTATTGTTGAAAAGTTTTTGAAATATGGTCAAAAATGGTCAATAATTGTCAAAAATGGTCAAAAATTTGGAAAAATGGTCCATAATTGTCAAAAATGGTTAATAATTTTGAAAAATGGTCTAAAATTTTGAAAAATTGTTAAAAATGGTCAAAAACTATCAAAAATGGTTAAAAAAGTCAATTATTTTTAAAAACTGTCAAAAATGGACAATTATTGTCAAAATTATCAATTATCAATAATTATTAAAAATGGTCAATAATTTTGAAAAATGGTCTAAAATTTTGAAAAATTGTCAAAAATTGTCAAAAACTATAAAAATTTGTCAATTAGTTTGAAAAACTTTTAAAAATTGTCAAAAATGGTCAAAAATGGTCAAAAACTATCAAAAATGGTCAAAAATGGTCAAAAATGGTCAAAAATGGTCAAAAATGGTCAAAAATGGTCAAAAATGGTCAAAAATTGTCAATTATTTTTAAAAACTGTCAAAAATGTACAATTATTGTCAGAATTGGTAAATAATTGTTAAAATTTTGACAAATAGTCGATAATTGTCAAAAACTATCAAAAATGGTCAATAATTTTGAAAAATTGTCAAAAATGGCCAATAATTGTCAAAAACTATCAAAAACTGTCAAAAACTATCAAAAATGGTCAATAATTTTGAAAAATTGTCAAAAATGGCCAATAATTGTCAAAAACTATCAAAAATGGTCAAAAATTGTCAAAAACTGTCAAAAATGGACAATTATTTTTAAAAATTGTCGAAAGTTTGAAAAATTGTTGATAATTTCTAAAAAATTGTCAAAAATGTTGAAATATGGTTAAAAATGGTCAATAATTGTCAAAAATGGTCAAAAATTTGGAAAAATGGTCTAAAATTTTGAAAAATTGTCAAAAAACTATCAAAAATGGTTAAAAACTGTCAATTATTGTTAAAAACTGTTAAAAATGGACAATTACTGCCAAAAACTGTCGAAAATGGTTAAAAATTGTCATCATTTTGAAAAATGGTCAAAAATTTGGAAAAATGGTCACTAATTTGAAAAACAGTCAAAATGGTCAGTAATTGTCAAAAATGATCAATAATTGTTAAAATTTTGAAAAATGGTCAATAATTGTTAAAAGTTGTCAAAATTTAGAAAAATAGTCCAAAAATAATACAAGCCGTTTCCAAAAATTGATTTAAACACGTAATTTATAAAATCGAACTACAACCATGAGAAAAAGCAAAAAAAAAGGATTTAAAAAAATTTATAAAGAAACAGACATCAGAGATAAAATTTAACGATGGTAAATTGCAAAACAAGAAAATCACTATTGTCGATAACCAAACAAAGGCAAGATGGGTGTTTGTTTTTTGTTAGATAATGATATGGTAAATCCTGCTGTGCCAATTGTATGGTACCTACTCCATTACCATATACCAAAGATCTAATTTGTTTATACGTAGGAGGAAAATAAATAAGTTTTATCCTATATAATTAAACAGCTGGGGGGCCCAATAAAGGACACAGGTTTAGATTAATCAAAAAACAATTTCGGAGGGTGTTTGACCTGGCTGTCAAGGATCTTACAATACAAAATGGAGAATTTGAATATGTGAGTAGATTAGGTTAGGTTTGTGGTGAGTGGGTCTATAAGGCTCTCCACTGCGACTCGCAAGAGTCTATTGTGCCTCATACCTATTCAGATTTCACCAAACAAATTCAGCTTCTTAACAAAGCCGATTAGTTTGTTTCTTCTTCTTATCACGCCCTCTCCTGCCGAAGGTTGGCGATCCAAATGGCAATTGTAGCTCTGGAAACTACAGCACGAAGGATTTCTGCAAACGAGCGAGCGAGCAGTCGAATCATCTCCTTAAATCTTTTAGCCATGAGTTCTGGCGTATTCCTACTGATCTTTTCCCCTGAACTTCACCCTCTATTGTTTCATCTCTACTACCGCTGTTTGATTCCAATAAAGTTTTGATACGAAACGTAGGTCTTGTTCGTCAATTCCGGTTGTTCTTAGAATTTCAATCATCTTCTGATGATTAACACAGTCAAACGCTTTTCGATAGTCTATGAAACATGCAAATACATTAGTTTGTTTGGTGAATGATATTTCAGGTCCGAGGGCGAGAGAGAGATACCCTGCCAAACATCAGATACCTGATTCGAGCACAAATTATATGCTCTGCTGTTTCATCATCTTCCAGACAAAGACGACAAGTCGAATCTTCCGACAGTCCAAGTCTTAGAATATGATGATTCAGATGACAATGGACTGTTAGACAACGTAGGTCATGCCTGCTATAGTCTAACATTTGTTTGGAGACATTCTTCGAAGGATGTATAAAAGTTTTTGAATAAACGAATCCTGGTATGTTATGCCAGAAGTCTAAAGCTCTTCTTGCTGTCCAGCTACTTGGCAAAGCTTATTCCGATGCAATTGTGTGAGTAACTCACTATCGAAGATTATCCTTGAAGGAACTAAATTGGTGTAGCCCTTCCCTACGATCATTTGGGAATTTGACGATATAAAGTTTTCAATTGTAGATGTATTTTAAGTTTTTTTATAAAATCCTATATCTAATCTTTCTCCTCCTTGTAATAAAATTATTTACCAAGAAAAAAAGAAACACAAAAACAGATGTATTATAATTCTTACCTGAGGACACATTTTGCATTGGTACTTCCTGGGTTGTGGACCGCCGTTTTGCATGCCTCCCATTTTGGAGGCGTTAATAGGTTGCGGTACAACTAATAGAGCGGGACTCGAACCCGCAACTCCCGGACTAGAACTACTTGAAGTCGATCTACCTGATGTGTAGATTCCAGGAGTTCCCGTCATATGATGATGGTCCTCCATACCATACAAACCTGGAATAAAATTAACTATTATTAAACCTGAATATACGGTAATCAATGGTAACATTATAAAATTTCGGTCTGGAAAAACTCATTAGATTAAAAGCTATCTTGCTTTCCTGAATAAATAGAATCAAACCTTTTTTTCACCATTATTTCTTGTAACTCTCTCCCTTCACCTGTCTGGTACTCAGTTAAATAATAAAACTCAACGCATGCCATTCCAAAATTATTTGCAAGAAGATACCCACTTCCTTATACCATAACTGAAGGTTAAGATTCTGGGAAGACTGAACCTTCCATGTATTTTCTTGTCAGCTGCACATTCACCAGGCAGTCGCACTGGCATAAGGAGTTTCCTCCTCAAGGTGACAATATCTGCACATGGCTTCGTCTGTTAACCCCATCAGCTTTGCGTGCCTGTTAAGCTTGCAGTGCCCTGTTAACATATCTGCTACGACTTTGACAATTTCCTATCTTTGCTTATTAGGTCTGTTGTAATATCCTCTAACTAACTGTTTCGATAGACCATATCCTGGTGAGATTACCCACTATTCCAGAGATTTCTGTTTCGCCCACTGTTGATTGTCGATTTCGCGACGCCGCAGAAGGGTACGGTCCAATGAATGGCATTGATGAGACTAGCCATTTCGTTGCCCGAAAGGCTCTCGTGCCCTGGTACTCAGGCTGCCTTGACCTTGCAACGGTCTCCAAGTGCTGCTCCCATACTAACTGAATTGGTTGATATTCTGGGGAGATTTAACTGATGGAATTTTTCTTTATTCGTGGTTGTGCTTTTTTAAAAATATTTTAGCCTGCTGGATGGTGAAAAAGCAACCATTTGTTATACAACAAAGAACATGATTTCGTCTTAAAAATTATAATAAGAGATGGTCTATTAGAAACAGGAAATTGAATTTACTACTAGGATAAAAAAAACCAGTTGCGGTGATTAAAGGAAGGATATTTCGACCATTAGACAAAATTCTTCTTGTGTTTGGTAATAATAAAAACTGGTCCACGAGAAAATTTACACATTATAACTATTTTATGTATATGTCAATAGCTTTTGAATTGGCATCTAGGCGTCTATAAATTCATAGTACATCCTTTTAAATGAGATCGTCGGTGAGTTACAGAGAAACTGTGAAATAGACTGTTTTCTTCTTCATTTTTATTTTAAAGCGGTTATTTTATGGAGGTTTGTAACAGTCAAATACAAACTAAACGTCATGAATCTGGGAGGATATCTTTTTCTTGGATAAACCAAAAAACTTAACTTTAATTTTATTCTTAATTCTATTAAGTTCAGGTAAATGAACTTTGGTGTTACCATCGTAGAAACGGAGCCATATATTATATCGAAGGTCTTGTCTTATTCAAATGAAACAACCCGTCAAACAGGAAATCTCAAATCTGCAGGTTTTTGTTCGTTTTTGGTCGGCCAAAATATTGCAAGTCGTTTTTTTCTCTTCTATGTAGTAACTACCTTCAGGCGATATTACCGATATCAAGGCTAACCTGAAATAGACATCTGTATATGTTTGTGTAGACAAAGTCGTAGCAGAAAGGGGGAAAACAGTCAATTATTTAATATTAATTGATCAGTTCTGAAACTGGATTAATTGGATCCTTGGATAAGGTCTTGGTGGGTTCCAGAACACACTGGGACAGTAGGAAACGCAATACCCTTTTGGGGATCGATACTTTTTTGCAGTATCAGCACAAATTTAATATTGGAAGAAATAGACAAAACAAAAATGAGAAGATTCTTCTGGAAAACTACCGCTTGCATAAGCCAATGTTACCAAGAATTCATTGGTTAATGCAATGAATAGACGGGGGACATCCACAACAATATGCCGATGGTTAAAGGCAATTCTGGAGGATAGGATAACCAGCTCCACTCTGGGGCAAATCACCATCAAGGCAAGGACAGGTGAAGGATGTCCACAAGGAGGAGTGCTATCATTTAGTAGACGACCTCCTTTCAGAACTGTCCACAGCAGATTTTTACTGTCTTGGATACGCAGACGACATTGCTATTGTAGTCAGAGGCAAGTTTGCTGAGGTGATATCGGAAAGAATGCAATCAGCCTTAAATATAGTTGATAATTGGTGCATAGAAAACACAAATGATCAATTTCACGAAAAAGACGGCACTAAAAGGCCTAAAGCCAATAGTGTTAGGAGGAGAGGTGATTCCATTTGCCAAAGGAACAAAGTACCTAGGAGTACATTTTGATCAAAGGCTTTCGTGGAACAATCACCTTCAGAAGACCACACAGAAAGCTACCATTGCCCTTGGCATATGCAGAAGAATGTGTGGGAAAAACTAGGGACTTACCCCAAAAATGACCCAATGGCTATACACAAGGGTTGTTAGACCAATGATAGCCTATGGATCAGTAGTGTGGTGGATAAAGACACTGCAAGTGGGAGCTATAAGGCTATTGAGTAGCAGACAAAGGCTTGCTTGCCTGTGTATTAAGGAAGCCATAAAAACTGTAAGCATAACAGGCACGCAGAGCTAATGGGGTTGACAGACGAAGCTACGTGCAGATTCTGTCACCTAGAAGAGAAAACTGCAGAGCACATCCTATGCCAGTGCGATTGCCTGGCGAATGTGCGGTTTCTTCTACTAGGCGATGAGAAGCCACCGGCAAGAAACTACATGAAAGATTCAGTCTCGAGGATGATTGGCTACTTAAAAAGAGTAGGGCTGGAGAAAGTAATCTAGATTCGGAGGACCACAATAGATCTGAAATGGTCGCAGTGGAATAGGCCGATTAGCCACCTCATCAAATCTAATCTAATCTAAGAGTTTTGGATCGTATCCTAACAGGACATGGTTACCAGAATGGGCACTTCGAAAAGCTCAAGCTGGTGCAGAAGGAAGAAGGTAGATTCTATGAAATGGAAGCTAAAAACCACATTCAGATACTTACTGAATGCAATGCACTACAGCATCCCAGTGCACAACATCTAGGTGACCAATGGATAGATAAGGAAGACTTGGCTAAACTGAAATAGTACTTCTAGGATGGGGAACAAAAGATATTTCAGATATCAAAAACATACATACATTATACAATCATAGATCCAAACCTCCAAGCTGGATTCGCTGCCTGGTGCATGCTTTTAAGCAGAAGTTTCTGCGATTGATCTGTGCGTTGGGTGGATTTTTAACAGTCCAATTAAATACTGAACTATTCCTAAGCAACTGGGTGCAATCAATAAGGTTGTCCTGTATGGATTTAGGGTCACACCGGAATCCTGGGCAACGAAGTAGTGGACTAGCTTGCCAGGAAGGAAGGTCAGTTCCAGATCGTACGTCAGTAGCCCCGACTGGGAATCTCTTTGAATCTGGCAAAGTGAACTATCTCGGACCAGATTAACCTCTAAGCAAGGATCTACTGGAATGAGAAATCAGGCTTAAGGGAAGCCAAGACCTTTATCAATGTACCTTCAAAATTGAAAGCAGAAGCCTTGCTAAGCATGGACAGGAATTGTAACTGGAATCCTTAAGGTCACTGCAGGATAAGCTATTATCTGTGCAGAATAGAGCTGGAGGAAATCTTCATTCTCATTCGAATTGAGGCACAATCCAGGTTTTTTGAAAAAACCTCTTACAGGAACCAAACAGTGGGAGGTATTTTATTAAGAATAATAAAATCCTCACAGAATAAGGATAGGTACGTTAATGTCTATGAATTGACTGCTTATAGTTGTAGATAAATTGTATTAATCATATTTAAATTTGTAAAAGTATTTCGTGTGGGTAGCTTTGCCGAATTTGGTTGAGTTCATGACTAGTTACCGCCAAAAAATCATCAGTCACAGTCGCACACGCTTTAAATTTCTCTGTTAATATCCGGGAATATTTATTGGTCTGGTATGATCCTTAAAAGGTTGGAAATAATGACCGTAAAAAGAAAAGAATCTACATGCGTACAATACCATTCCTTTTTCGATAGTTTTATTTGATTTAATATTTTCGCTAAAATGTTTAAAATAGTTTTGTCTTTTTAAAAAGATAGGCCAGTCTCTGGTACGAACTATTTAATTAGGCCAGTATGAAATATAAAAATTTCAAATAAACTCCTATCATTTCCACATCCAAATAATTGGACAAATATTTTGAAACATTTAAATTTTTAAAATGTTTAAAAAAATACTGAAATGAAGAACCAAATCAGAAAAACTAGTTCCACTTTTCCGCAAGCCATGCAGAAAAGTATCAAGATTTAATGCCGCGGCTGGTGTTTCATAGCCGAGGCTAGGAAACCAGCCAAGGCATTGAATCTTCTTTTCTACCATATGAAACATAATTTTTTCTCCAAATTCTCCAATTTCACGCCAAATTCAAAACTCCATAATTTTGTTTTCACCCACTGTCATTGTCAATTTTTCTTACCAATTTGATTCAAATTATTACTTGCAACGTTGAAATAAACTTTTTATGCCTGTTAAGTAAAAAGCCACTTTTAATGTCATTTGGAGAAAAAATATCTTATAGCAAAACCTCTCTGCGATTTAATTATTGAACTTGACTCACTCTGTAAATAATAATATTTGTTATTATCAAACACTTAAAAAAATTGTTTTAATACCGCTCCTAAAAATGCTGGACCACTTATTATGAATATTTATAGTAATGACGTCACACTTGACTTCTGCAGATATTTTTTTAACAACTTCCTACTAAGAGGTATGTGATTGCAAGCGGTGTTGTCGGCTTGTAAGATTTTAAAGAAGATTGATGGAAATTCAAAGCATTCAAAAATGATTTAGTGTAACTAATAGTAGAGTTTGAAGGTGAAAATTTGGAACAGATTTTCAGCACTTGTCGTTTTCATTAGTGCCATTTCGCTATATGAAAGTTTTTTTAGAAAAAAATTTGCAAATTATAAACTCGTGGATAAAATTAATCGATTAAAATGATTAAAATGATTTTTTCGTCACATTGTAGGAAATTTATTGAAATTTTTTCTTTGCAAATGATTAGAAAGACTTATTAATTCTCGATATTATGTTTTTTTCCAATACAAAATTTTAAAGAAATCAATAATTTAATAGTAAGATTACCACGACGAATCCAAGCTGTTACAAGAGCACGAGGAGAAATTACGCGTTATTAATTTGTTACTTGTTTATGTTTAATTTTAATTTAATAAGTGATACTGTTGATATTAAGAATAAATAATTATTTAGTTTTTTCTTAGAATATTAACTTTCGTCGCAAAAATTGTAGAGTTTTCTTTAAAAATTTGTATCTTTTGTAAAGAGAGATATTGAAATAAATAAAAAAACAAAATATTGAGAATTAACTAGTCTTTCTAATCATTTGCAGAAGAAAACATTTGTAGCCTTAAGTTTACCCTACAGGGTGTTTAAAATTTACAGTTCATACATATTGTTTCATTCCACCCCGAATAATAAATTGTCAAATTTATTTTTACAAAAATTCAAAATGCTTGTGATAATTTTAGTGAATTTCCTACAATGTGCCAAAAATCATTTGAATCTGTTGAAAATCAAAAGAGTTATTCTAAATCAAAAATAAGCAAAATTTTAAGAGTTGCGTTAATTTTGCCCACTAGAAAGCATCGATTTTTATGACCATATAGCCAATTATTGATACTTTCTCGGACTTTTTAAAGATTTTCTTTTCGTTACAAGTCAATCAGCAGAGCTGGGGGCACAGTGGGGCTCAATTTGACTGAGTACTCAATAAAAGGAAAATATAGAAAAGTATTGCCGCTCCCATCTCTCGGATATCCTACTTTTTTTATTTAAATTAAATGTTTAAATTATTATGTTTAAGGGCCAATATTCATTGAGTGTTAATTTCCTTCACAGTGGCTAATTAAATTCGTATTACAACATGCAATAAAAAACACTGATCGGCTAATAAACGATATACTTAACGACTGATCTTATCTCAAAGACTATCTATCGAATAACGTTGAACATCTACATACATAAAATATTATCAACGTTAAGGTTGAGCGACGGGCATTTAAGTCACTATGTATCAGTAGACCGACTAGTTTAATCTTTCTTTAAGACGCGGTATATAAATTACATATGTACATTTTTTGAAGCTTGTTTCTTATTGCACGACATTGGACTTTTCGGAAAAATAGTGAACTCGTGAAACGTGTAATGTTACGAAAAAGCGTTCGTCACGCGATGACTCATTCTCAGCCGCCTTCTTTTTCTCTCTGTCTCTCTCTCTCTCTCTCTCTTTGAAAAATTGTCAAAAATGGTCAATAATTGTCAAAAATGGTCAATAATTGTCAAAAATGGTCAATAATTGTCAAAAATGGTCAATAATTGTCAAAAATGGTCAATAATTGTTAAAATTTGAAAAATGGTCAAAAATTTTGAAAAAATGATCAATAATTGTCAAAAATTTTGAAAAATTGTCAAAAATGGTCAATAATTGTCAGAACCTGTCAAAAATGCTCAATAATTGTCAAAAATGGTCAATAATTGTTAAAATTTGGAAAAATGGTCAAAATTTTTGAAAAATGGTCAATAATTGTCAAAACTGTCAAAAACGGTCAATAATTGTCAAAAATGGTCAATAATTGTTAAAATGTGGAAAATTGGTCTAAAATGGTCAAAATTTTTGAAAAATTGTCAAAACTGTCAAAAGCGGTCAATAATTGTTAAAATTGTCAAAAATTCTCAAAAATTTTGAGAAAATGGTCAATAATTGTCAAAAAATGTCAAAATTTTGTAAAAATGGTCAATAATTGTTAAAATTTGGAAAAATGGTCTAAAATGGTCAAAATTATTGAAAAAATGGTCAATAATTGTCAAAAATTGTTAAAATTTTTGAAAAATGCTCAAAAATTTCCGAAAAATGGTCAAAAATGGTCATTCTATTGTGTATTAGAAGCAAGCATCTGTGGGCGGTCCGACGACCGCTCACCTTTTTATTATATTACGCAATAATCACACTAGTGCTGGAGTGCGTTTTGGACCATTTTACTACAATAAAAAAAAGAGAATTCTAATTTTTGTATAAGAAAACGCATATGTCACAGTTCAATTGTCACAAACAAAAGTACTTCATGAACTTCAGCTCCTGTTCCTCTATAAGTTTTGAGTCCGTCGATGAATTACAGCAGCGCTCCATCCTGACAGCAAGTTATGGGTACTGGTTGCTTTGTGCCAGTTCCCATTGCATTCCAGCCTATATGCAGCCACTTCTTCCTTGACATGGAGAGCAAGAGGCGGAAAATTGAGTATGGCTTCCAACGCCGTGGTCAAGCTGCTTCTCATTGCACCTGTTATGCACAAACAAGCAAGCCTCTGGAATTTTGACAGCTCAAGTTCAGCTTTCCTTTGATCTGTTTTTGACCACCACGGTTGTATACAGCCATTGCACGTTCCGTGGATTTAACCTGTTAGGTAACCATTAGGGCCATTTTCCCTTTATCTATTTTGTCGAGCAGGTGTGAATTCTAACCTCACACCTAACATACTGTCAAATGAGCTAGCAACCAATAAAACACCATGCTCAAAGTGTATGCAAGTATTATGATTGGCTGTTATTGTTCTGGAGTCAAATATTTTTGGTATTGGATTTACACTGGTACCCTCTGCGATGACCAGAAATTGGAATACATGGAGTCCGATCTCCTTATGGATAAGTTAATCAGATTAACTTTCCTTATATATTTTGAGCGTACTCTTCCTGATCCGGTCACTACTCATTTTCGCTTCACTTGTTACATTTGTTTTTAAGATACACTGTATAGTAGATAATCAAAAACCATCACGAAGCTTTAATTGTATAATAAGGTGTCATTATGTGGTCCAAACAATGTGACGAATCCTAGTAGTGAAAAGAATTATTATGGTATAATCTAAACTGATTTCAAAATTTTTCGACGTCTACAATTTCCAAAAAATTATCATTCTCCGCGCTCACACTTTTGTACAGTCGATGGTCAGGGGCCCAATAAAACAACTCTTAATTCCCGCGAGATTGATTGTATAGTCAAGTTCGACGTTGCCGGTTTGTATTACATTTTTATCCTAAAACTATGGAAAGTAAAATTATATACAAGATTGAGTTTTTCATTGAAAATCGACAACGTTCCACCACAGAGAAATATCGTTAATTACATTTTGATATAGGGACATATGCTCTTAAAGGACTTAGTTACCGAGATACAGGGTGTATATATTTTTCAATTTTTGTGAGTTTTTGCGCTATTGTGATATTATTTTTATTAAATTTCAGCGACTGGTCTTGGAGTTAAGCCCTTTTCTTTTTCAACTACTTTTGATGTGGAACCTGATTTTTGCGTGGCGAGAATCGCCGTGCCGACGCTTCGCTACGCTATATGTTGGTATATATATATAACTGTCAAAAATGGTCAATAATTGTCAAATTTTCTGAAAAATGGTCAAAATTTTTGAAAAATTGTCAAAATTGGTCAATAATTGCCAGGACCTGTCCAAAATGCTCAAAAATTGTTAAATATTTAAAAAAATGGTCAAAAATAGTCAATAATTGTTAAAATTTTGAAAAATGGTCAAGAATTGTTAAATATTTTGAAAAATGTACAATAATTGTCAAAATTTTTGAAAAATTGTAAAAAATGGTCAATAATTGTCAGAAACTGTCAAAATTTTGAAAAATGGTCAAAATTTGTGAAAACTTTGAAAAAATGGTCAATAATTATAAAAACTGTCAAATATGGTAAATAATTGTTGAAAATTGTCGAAATTTCTGGAAAATGGTCAAAATGTTTGGAAAATTGTCAAAAATGGTCAATAATTGTCAGAAACTGTAAAAAAATGGTCAATAATTGTTGAAATTTTGAAAAATGTTCAAAATTTGTGAGAATTTTGAAAAAATGGTCAATAATTGTTAAAATTTTGAAAAACGGTCAAAATTTCTGAAAATTTTGAAAAAATGGTCAATAATTATACAAACTGTCAAAAATGGACAATACTTGTTGAAAATTGTCGAAATTTCTGAAAAATGGTCAAAATAGTTGGAAAATTGTCAAAAATGGTCAATAATTGTCAGAAACTGTAAAAAATGGTCAATAATTGTTATACTTTTGAATAATGGTCAAAAATTGTCAAAATTTTGAAAAAATGGTCAATAATTATAAAAATCTGTCAAAAATGGTCATTAATTGTTGAAAATTGTCAATAATTGTCAAAATTTTTGAAAAATTGTCAAAAATGATCAATAATTGTCAAGACTGTCAAAATTGGTCAATAATTGTTAAAATTTGAAAAAATGGTCAAACATTGTCAAAAATTTTGAAAAAATGGTCAATAATTGTCAAGACTGTCAAAATTGGTCAATAATTGTTAAAATTTGAAAAAATGGTCAAAAATTGTCAAAAATTTTGGAAAAATGGTCAATAATTGTTAAAAATTGTCAATAATTGTTAAAAATGGTCAAAATTTTTGAAAAATTGTCAAAAATGGACAATAATTGTTAACATTTGAAACAATGGACAAAAATTTTGAAAAAATGGTCAATAATTATAAAAAAACTGTCAAAAATGGTCATTAATTGTTGAAAATTGTCAATAATTGTTAAAAATTGTCAAAAATGGACAATAATTGTTCACTTGGAAAAATGGTCTGAAATGGTCAAAATTTTTGAAAAAATGGTCAATAATTGTCAAAATTTTTGAAAAAATGGCCAATAATTGTCAAAAATTGTGAAAATTTTGGAAAAATGGTCAATAATTGTGAAAATTTTGAAAAATGGTCAATAATTATAAAAAAACTGTCAAAAATGGTCAATAATTATTAAAAATTGTCAATAATTGTTAAAAATTGTCAATAATTGTTAAAAATTGTCAAAATTTTTGAAAAATTGTCAAAAATGATCAATAATTGTCAAGACTGTCAAAATTGGTAAATAATTGTTAAAATTTGAAAAAATGGTCGAAAATTGTCAAAAATTTTGAAAAAATGGTCAATAATTGTCAAAAAATTTAAAAAAATAGACAATAATTGTCAAAAAATGTCAATAATTGTGGAAATTTTGAAAAATGGTCAATAATTATAAAAAAACTGTCAAAAATGGTCAATAATTGTTAACATTTGGAAAAATGGTCATGAATTTTGAAAAATTGTCAAAAATGATCAATAATTGTGAAGACTGTCAAAATTGGTCAATAATTGTTAAAATTTGGAAAAATGGTCAAAAATAGTGAATAATTGTCAAAAATTTTGAAAAAATGGTCAAAAATTTTGAAATAATGGTAATAATTGTCAAAAATTGTCAAAATTTTGGAAAAATGGTCAATAATTGTGAAAATTTTGAAAAATTGTCAAAAATTGTCAAAAATGGTCAATAATTGTAAGAACCTGTCAAAAATGGTCAAAAATTGTCAAAAACTGTCAAAAATGGTCAAAAATTGTTGAAAATTGTCAAAATTTTTGAAAAATTGTCAAAAATGGTCTAATAAGAAAAAAAAGGCATACAATATTCCGAGGGTCGCGAACCTTACAGAATCCGTCTTAGATTCTGACAATTTAAAATAATGATTGTAATCACACGCAATACACTTTTTTCTCTCTCTCCCATTTCCCTCTCTCTTCCATATCTCACTTTTTTAATATGTTCTTTTATGAATATAACTTATACAAAACAATTTCGATGTTTCACATCTGCCAACCGTCCCGTGACAGCTCACACATTTTATCAAAAATCAATCGTAAAAGTTTTAGCAAGTATTGCCGATTTTTTCCTTTGATCTGCATATGCCTAATCAAAGGAAAAAGTCATCTGTAAGTATATAGAAGGACTTTAACAGGAAGACATATCTGTACAATTATGTGGATAATATCAATCAAGAATAAAGTAACACCAACACCAACAACAGCTCAACACCAATCCCTGTGATAGTCCATGTTTCGGCATTAGATGTATGTATGTGTATTGGGGTGACATTCACTTCAACCTAAAAGATATATTGTACCCCCTTCCTGTTACTTAGTTCCTGAGAAAAATCTCAGAGATTAGTAGTTCCTTTAGACAGACCTATTTCTCGAAGGAATTATAGGATCTCCGCAGGCTCTAGTTTAGTTGAGCGTCCTTCTTATATCCAGTGGTCTCTCAGGTGTTGTGGCCCTAGGATTCTGTATTAGTATGAAATTCGAAAGTATGTAGATGGAAGTTTCTTCTATCTACGTTTTTCTAGCTCCACTACTTTGAGTATTTTAAGGTGCCCATTCAGACGACAGTGTCCCGTCAGAACACCTGTCGAAACTCTTGGCTTAGGCATTTATTTGTTCTCACCTGGTTGTAGTCTCCCAGTAGTATCTTTGACTGTCTAAGCCTCACTAGATCTTTCCAATGATCAGATCTTCAACTCCTTTCAGTGTTGCCTATTTTTTCCAATACTACATTGGAGCTGATACCGCTAAAGAGTTCCGGCCCCCAAAAGGGTGTTTAACTCCTTCTCTTTGCTAGTTCATCTGCTATTTCGTTTACTTCTATTCCAGTGTGTCCTGGAACCTACAGTAAGGTGACGATGTTGTTCTCGACTAGTTCATCGAGTTTCCCTAAGCATTCCCATACCATTTTATAACTGATTATACAGGAACTCGGTGTTTTAATGGCTGCTTGACTATGGAACATGATTTTGGAATTAGATAGTGCAATATTTGTAGAATTTCATAACTTTCAATTGGTGCGAAACTTTTCAGCAACACTGTACTTATAAAGCAAATAAACAACAGATATATTGACAAATAAACAAATATTCGTGTAATTACGAAGTATTCGAATGTGTGGAGCCGCCTCAACACGAATACCTGCAGTGTATTAAAAATAAAATCTAACGAAACAACAATTCTTTTCCGTCGCTGCATAACGTCGGCTAATTAAATTGATATAAAATATGCAATAAAACGGTACCGTATTAACAAGTCACGAGCGTATCCCAAAGTGGGAATGTGTTAAATTAAGAAATAAAAATAGATCTGGTTGTGGAAAATGGTGGATATGTACCTAATTTTTTATTTGCTATATCGAATTTCAATTTCTTCTAGCGATTAGATTTAGCCTAATAAAAATAATGGTTTGTCGTAAAATTGTGTTTTCATGTCTAGACTATAAATAAGCGACCGTAGACGATAAAAAATATTTATGTTCAACTACAACCCGTAAAAACAGAGATGCACCCTTTATTATCATTTTTATTTTTCTTAGGTAGACATAAACCTAGATTGGTAACCAGTGAGAGACTTTACCCTTCTATTTCGCTAGGAAAAAGAAGAAATTTTGAAATTTATAAGTAGTTTGCTGGGATTTTTATATCTTTTCTTTTATTTCCTTGATAATATTATGTCTTTTCGTTGACAATAAATATTTTGATATCAAAATATTCGTAAAAGTAAAATTCAACATTCAAAATAAATAATTAGTGCACATACTATTCAAATAAGCTTCAACAATATTTCTTACGTTAGCTTTTTTTTATCGGTAAAAAAGCTTTCTTTGTGAAATTTAAAAAAATATATTACATCCAAATTTATCGATTTTATGTTACCAAAAAGTCAATGAACTCCTAACCTTACAGGAGTTCGTGTTTGAATACTGAGATAATGGAAATAAATATTTAAAAGAACAAAAAAAAATAAAACGAACCCCGCAGTTTTTTATATTAAAAAGCAATATTTTTCCAACAAAGTAAAATAATAATATAACTTAATAGGTTAAGTATAAAAATGATGATGCAAATATTGTCATTTGTGAAACCGTTGGAAAAGTAAACTGCTCCATATAATAGTTTAATACTATTATAACGCCTTACAAAGTTTTTGAAAAATATTTTTCAAAGAACATAGACTGTTCACTAAGAAGCAGCAACTACTTCGCCCCGACAGACATTGAATTACACTTCTAAGTTAAAGGGGGTTGGTATATCTGCAAGATATAACCAACCATTCTTGTCTGTAATTAGAAGGGACAACGCAGACCGGTTTCGGCGTATTTGCGCCTCATAAGTACAAGGTAGATGTCATCCGTCCAGAAGCCCTGAGAGCATAATCCTGGACTGGAGACAACGCTCAAACCATACTAAAATATGACAATTTTTACAGGAAACTGTAATTAAGTGATTCATTAAAGTTCACGAAAATTGGATTTTTGTTAAAAATTATCAACTGTTTTATCTACAAGGTTTTGTCTGTGATATTATTGAATGCTGACTAGTTTTTTTGTTTTCAAGTTAATAAGTTTTTAAGTTTAAGGCAAGTTGTTTTCTTTTGTATTTTCTAGAATTTTTCATCAGTTATTGTTTCCACTGAATAATTTAGTTTTGCATAATGCCTAAGCGTAAACTTGGTGCAGATGAAGCTTGAAGAGCTTGTAGTTGTGGACGTTTTCCAAGTCAGTGGAAGTGTCATTTTGCAGCTTCTCCATAGTTATCGAGCATCTGGAAACATGGGGAAAGTCCTAGAAGTGGACGACCACAGATGAGTCGAGGTATGGACGGTTTTCTGATACTCGGGGTGTTCAAGGATGTGCTCTTCCTCTAGTACAGGAAGTTCATCCTTTCCAGGTGATACAGTAAAGTTGCTGTTTGGGTAGGCATTTGTTTTAATGGACGCACAGAATTGTTAGTGATTGATGGGAGACAAATCAGTCAAGGATTTGTTTAAACACAATCTCCGAATTTATTTATTTGTAATTTGTTGTTTATTGATTTTATTTGATAATTATTGAAATATTTCACGTAGTAGGGTTTGAAATAACAATTTTCTCCCCATTCAGGGACTTTAAATTTATACAGTGAACTCACCTTTTTGCATCTGATTGTGTTCGTTCATTTTCGATTCGTATCCTTGCTTATTGATTCCCATTGTGTTTCTGGTCCAGTTGGGGTAGTCATCTTTACCGTGTTGACCACACTGCTGAAATAAAAAAAAATAATAATGTAACCATTTTTAAATTGGTCCAAAATTGGATAACACAACTCAAAATACCTATAAAAACATTATAAGATATATATTTGCTGGTCCAAAATCTTGCCAAAAATAAGGAGATCCCAGTTTACGTGGTATAAGACTGTTAAAAGTTATTACGAGGGCCATAAAAATCACTCCCACAATTGTGATGGAGATCCTACTGAATCTACCACCACTACACATTTTTGTACAAGACGAAGCCAGATCTGTAACGCACTGACCACTCTAAAGTCAACATCATATAAGCCAAACGTACAGTGCTTAGATTAGATTAGATTAGATTTGATGAGTGGAACAGCCCACTGCGACCTTTTCAGATCTATTGTGGTCCTCTGATCAGCCTCGAGACTGAATCTTTCATGTAATTTCTCATCGCCTATTACAAGAAACCGCACATTCGCCAGGCAGTCGCACTGGCATAGGATGTGCTCTGCAGTTTCCTCTTCTAGGTGACAGAATCTGCACATGGCTTCGTTTTTCAACTCCATTAGCTTTAGACTCCGTTTCACGTAAGAAGAAGCCACTTGAAGTTGCAGTCGTATGCGCGAATTGTAAAATTGACATTCTACTTCAAATCAGTAGCGTAACGTTTTCACATTTTGTAGGTTAACGCAAAATTAGAATAATGTGGATAATTTTTCCTTTAACACCAACAAGTTTCTTAGGAGGCATGGTTTTAGATCAAATGAAACACACAACACTCACAGATAAACTAGCTAAATGTCTTAAATTATTCAAAAATCAAAAATATTCGACTGCTTCAAACACAACCTCAAATGTCAATAATAAAATGGCTGTCGGAATGAAAATCATTTGTAACGCTAATGGCTAGAAACGGTTGTTGCGAGGCGACTTAGATAAACAAGACCGATTTTGGTTTCTGCGCAAGTCAGTTGGCAAACTTCAAGTGGCTTCTTCTTATGTTAAACGAGTCTACGTGCCTGTTAAGCTTACAGTTACCTATCTTTGCTTATTAGGTCTGCTATAAAAGTTGGCAAATGTCCTCCAATGAACTGTTTCGCCTGTCGACTTTGCGACGCCACAGAAGGGTTCCGGGTTCCACACAGTGCTAATCCAGATAATCCAGGAGCTAAAAGATGACTCAATGGAACAACCCATTGTCGCAACGGCTTCATTAATGAGTTCCAAATAACTTTACCAGATTAGAGGAAATTATTATTTCTGTGATTATTACTGAGTGTCATCATGTTTACGTCACATCGCAGACACCGGTAGAGTCATACCACTCAAAATTTATTGGGTCGTTACTGAGAATACAATAAAGAATAAGATTTTTTATAATTTAAAATTTGAAAAAAGAGAAAATACTATATAAAATATTTTCTCTTTTTTTTTCAAATTATTCTTATTTTTTATTTGTATAACACTCGTTTCACCCAACAATAATAACTGAGGATTTCTGTAAATTCGAAAGAAACATTTTCAATACATACAAAAGCCCTTGTTCCAACAATTAAGGTCCGGAGGCCAGAAAAAATCACGATATCAATAAAATAACGAAGAAGGCGTTCAAAAACCGTCTGTTAAGGGAACGGGTGGGAAAATTTCGGGTGGGGGGTCGTGACCTTGCTGTTACCAAGACAACGAGACGCTAGTTACCCCCTTCTCCAGCTCTGCGTCACGACGTTGTCTTTCGTCCAGGGAAAAATATATACCAAATTATTATATATATTGAATTATTCCGAAGTAGGTTGCAATAGTACTGGAAATATTTGGCAGAATTTGTGACAAAAATATCTTTGTTACAATTGGTTGAAACGCGTGTAAAGGAATTGAAGAAATTTATTTAGGTACTACCAATACTATCAACAGATAACGTTGCTATTTAAATTTAGCACTGGTTTTTCAGGAAGACCAGTTTTTCTTCCAGAATTTGCTTGTCCAAAAAATGTACATTTTTCAGCAACAGCTCTTCGATGGACTTGATGGGACATTTAGCGTTGTAACACCATAAAAAAACTTTAATATATCATCATACCAAAATATAGACTTAGCAAGAAACTAGCAAAGCACAAGGACCTATTTAAAGTATCAGCACCAATAATATTGAAAGAAATAGGTGATAATTCTGGAACACTACGACCAAGGGCTCCTTAAAAAGTTTAAACTAGTCAGGAAAGAATATAGATTCTGTGGCAAAAGAAACCTCTATTCATATACGTAAAATTAAGATTAATGGAAGTTCATCTGCATCTAGGAGCCTAGGAGCCTCTCCTCTACGATCTTTGCAAATTTATTGAGTGTTATGTTAGAGTTCCTTGTCTATACCCGTCCTTATCTCTAAACTCCTTAGGCCAGAACTCAGAACATCCATATTTTAGGATCGTTGTGGTTTTTTTTTAGCCGTCAGGCATTCACAGTAGCACAATATGTGTGCTGAGGGACAAGCACATGGTTGGATCTGCCTATCCAATGTTACTCATGTGTTTGTTGAGTCTACAGAGCCCTGTCAGGATTCCGGTTGTTGGCCTATTCGAGCTGATTAATTTTGGTATAGTTCTTTGATGACCTCTTTTTTTTACCCAAGTACACTAGCAAGGTTCTGGACCTATAGGAGCATATATTGGTCCTTCTCGGGTTTGTGAATCAGCCTTTTCATTGCCCTAACGACTTGAGTGGCATGGTACCCAGGCTAAGGACAGTCTGTTTTGGCTGCCCAAACAGTCCCAAATAAGTTTGTAATTCATCTATATGGAATTGATTGCTTTATAGCCTGTTGGAGTATGTGACAATGATCGTTATAGAAGAAACACACATTCACATTCCTGGCGAATGTGAGATACTACAGAACATAAAATAGAAAGATTTGCCCAAACTGAAACTTGCGGATATCCTAGAGTTCCGCAAAGGATAAATACCAAAGGAACTGAGACTTTCCTTAGGAATTGTGTAGAAGAAGGTCAAGAAAGAGGTACAATAGATCTTTTAGGTATCAGATTTCTTAGATTTTTTCCCTTACTTTTTATATTACTTAGATTTTTGTGTCTTAATTTTATTTAGGAAAGCAATGTTACAAAAACAAACATGTTTCAAGCGGTAAGCGTTACGGGAATTAAATGCAGCCGATTCCAGGACTATATACTTTAAAGGAGACACTCAAAAACCGACGTATCGACGTACCTCAAATCGCTCACCAATTTGCTTTTTCGTATCAGAAAATGGGCTGCAACATTTTTGAAATACAGATTGGAAGGTGTCACTTTTTGAAAAAATATCAATAAAAATATAAACAGTTTTTTGTAAATTATTTTTCATATATGAGATTTAATAATAAGTACCTGCTAGAAGATGCAATTTTTTGTATTAACTAATGTGGCTGTATAACTCAAATTCGGGAATATCTAAACCCTCTTTCGTAGTTGCGCTAGTATAATTAGACGCAAAAATATTATTAACTATTAATTTTGAGCAGCATCTGTAATAACATAAATCTAACAGTGATGTGGACGATTTCTAACAATAGTTCTGAAATTACTAAGCGTTTATAAAAGTCGTTACCTGACACCGTTTTACAGTTGCCATTGTGGTTCAATTCAGAGCCGCTAGCGCTTTTACTTCATCCCTTCTTGAATGGAGCATTCAAGGGGCAGACGCTTTTATGGCATGTGAGAAAATAGGACTTGTTGCGTATACCTAATTACTGTATGCATTCGAGGAAAACATCGAGTTTAATCTTATATAGAAATTTATTCAAATAAACGATTTAAAAAGGGAAATAATTAATATTAGGAATATCTGCTAATATTTGAACGGAAAAAAATTCTTCTAAATGTATTTTGACTATTTTTAACGTTATGACTTAGGTCGGGACTGCATGGAGGATGGTCCAACAATTCGGTGTTTTCTTGCTTTGAACACTAAATTGTTATGCGGAAACTTACATTGTCTTGGAGGAGTATCATTAATCGTTGGGGGATGGTTTTTAGAAACTCAGCAATTACTTCCGGCAAACAAATCGACATGTACCAATCAGCAGTAACAGTTCTTTGATCTTGAAGAGGAATTGTTGCTTTTGAGACAAATGTCTCCTCCATCTTTTTGGAAACACTTCGAGAACGGACAGCTTTTGTCGGTTTTGGTTCAACTTGGAACACCCAAACAGCGTACTGACGTTTAGTTTCGTGTTCATAAGAGTAATCCAGGATTGATCACCACTGACGATACTGTATATATTTTTCGAAATTCCTGCGTTGAAACGGCCTAGAGTTTTTTGACACCAATTGATTCTAATTGATTTCTAGTCTTCCGTCAACAGATGTATTCTGTATCTGTATCTGTAGAGTAGAGAGGATGAGTTTAGGCCATATGTGACTCAATGTACTTCCTCCCGAGGAGTTGTCTTCCTAGGTCATCGTCCATCCTGTACTTTCCAGGAAGGTGAACAGGTCACTAGGAGACATCTCCTTTATATCGACAGGTGTAGGCCAAGACTCACCGAACACACACTCTCTCATTGACGATAACTCCAGGCACTCGCATAAGACATTCCTGACAGTTTCGTCTTCCTGTTCACTCATCTTGCATAAAGGTGTGTCCACTGGCCCCTTTGTATGGAGGTGTTTCCTTAGCTGGCAGTGGTCAGTCAGAAATTCTACTGCCAAAAGTAGATTTTTCCTGGTCATCGCCAATCCTGGCAAGACTGCATCCCTTGATTTCATCCCATCTCTTTAGGGATTGTTCATGGGTGTAACGTTTAGCTAGTTCCGCAATTACCGTCAGGCCGTTGGTGTCGCTTGGTCCTAATAGTCTTGGCCCAGCCGCTTCCCTGGCTAAAGAATCGGCAATGCGGTTACCTTTACTCCTGTCGTGCCCTTTAACCCAACTCAGGATAATATTGTTATCTACCGAGGCGTTAGTTGATAGATAATTTATCATGTAAAATTTTTTGAATTCTGGTCTTTGAAATGCTCCAATTTCACGATGTGTGACATGTCAATCTTTTTGGATCAGCTTACGTACAGCATCGACGTTTTCCTGGATGATTGCCGTTGTTGGTGTAACTGTTCTTGGATCGTCGCTAAGATTAACCCGTTCACTTTTAAATTCTCCAGATCTAAACTAAACATGACAGTTAATTTTGACATTTGTTGACAGGCGTCAACCCTCGTATTCGGAGATCTGGTGGTAAATCGATTAAGAACCTTTTTTTTATCAACATTTGCCAAAATATCGGTTAATCGATTTGGGGATTCTTTATAAATCCAAATAGAGTTTAATTTAAAAAAGATTAATAATTCATATTGTGTAAGATAAACAAGTAGAGTAATTGAAAAATGTGATAGGAAAATGGTAGAAAATGTCCTTTGATCATTGACGAATTCATCATTTTCGCTAGCTAAAAAAATCTAGAACAAACAGCAAACAAGGCAAAAAAAGATGCTTCCATTTAGCAAATATATGAAAAAACCGCAGTGCTCTGATATCGATAAATGCGAATACTCGCATTCAAAAGTAATGACCCTATATTTCCAAAACTGAAATATACTAGAAACCGCATTTTTATAAAACTAAGATATTGGTTGTTAATTAGTGTTAAAACAGAAAACTGTCCAACTGTATTATTTTATATTTTCTCCAAAAACTTGTCAAGCATTTCGGTCAATTCTGGAAGAATTTGAAGCATATTTATCATCGCAGTAAATACTGGGTGTTATTAAATTGATTCGTGATGTATACTTTGAAACGAAAAGCTTTGGGAACATCGTTGGTACAAAAGCAAAGCTCATAACTATTAATAAAAAGTATTTTCAATGAAGTTAAGAATTCCAGGTCATAAACAGAAACCAAATTCGCCTGTGAGTGGAGGGATGATATATATCGACTATACACTGAAATATTATTCATTTAGATCAATTAATAGTGTGTTAATAAAATTAGAAAATAATTTTTATTGTCTATTCTGTACGAATCCTAAAATTTCGGGTTACGTTGATAAATTCGAAGGTTCACAACTTTTGACTGTGATTGTGTACATCGTCTCTTCGTAGAGCGCGTACGCCTCCGCTGCCGTTACCGTCTCTCTCTTTCTCTTCGTATAACGAACGTCGCCCGCCTACCCTTTTTTTCTCTCTCTCTCTCTCTCCATCATCCTCCGCTACACGAAAAAACCAAACGACGAAAAAAACCAAGAAAAAACGTAATCTTTTTTTTCGGCGCACGCGTACCGCGGAAAAAAGTTGAAAGCCCCTTTCGTCCTCCCGTCACCCCTTTCTATTGATTCGCCGGCGTTGGGCCGTTAACAACCCGCCGACGAGTTCTTCGTCTCCTTCTCGTCTAGTCCTGCCAGCCATACCTGACCTCAGTTACGCCGAACATCCTTCGGCAGGACATCATCATCGATCTTATTCCTACGGCCGGGGATTTTTTCCAACACGAAAACGGCTACCAGTCCCGACCATTATTCCTACTGGGGATGACTAAATGCTGTCGACGGCGGAGCCGCCGTCAAGGGTAGTGTCAAGGATGACCTGGGAGGATCGTTGGACACGGCCTCGGAAAATAGAAACTACATCAAAGATTCAAAATAGAAAATTTGGACTAGCTTAATATGAGCATCATCAGAGAGTTACTTTTTGAGGAGGTTTTCAGGAAAATATATGCTTAATACTTAGGTTCAGCTAAACAGGATTCATAATAATAATAATAATGTTGTACAGTATATAGACAAAAAAATTAAGTTATAAATAGCAGCCACTACATAGATGGTGGAAAGTGCTGCAGAAAGGACAAGTTGCAGACTTAGTACAGAGGAAATCATTGAAAGAAAACCACCCCCTCGCTTTTTAGAAATCAAGAAGTAATGGGATCCCAGCACCAACTTTGAAGGAATGCCATTCAATGGTATACAGACGTCCCAAAACAATAGAGGGGACTAGGATAAGGATGTACCAAATGTAACGTTAATTTCGTTCACTTTACTTTCCTCCAGTTAATTAATAATAAATTATCGTATGGGCGGCGAATAGCCAGTCCTCTCTCATACCCAACACCGAGAAATGTTTCAAGGCTGAATATATTTACTGTCGACGAGAGTCGAAATCAACGTTTCTATACGGGCCGATCGAGTTACGTCTGTCGTGAAAATACCCACTGCTATTTTGATATTCCCACTTCGAACTCGCTCTTATCTCTTCTTCTACCGATTATTAATTAAATATGAATCAAGAATTCACTACTGAAATGTAAATTCCCTTCCTGGTCAAAGCGAATGAGCGTGACATGAACATGAGACGTAAGTCTGTTATTTTTCACATGATTTCGTGTATTCAAACAGTGGCAAAAGGGTTTCATTCTTCTTTCCTGTGAACATGTGCCATTGAAGCAAAAATTTCTATTATCGTATCTTATCTTTAAAAAGTGCATTCATGTGAATGATAAGTTATTTCTCTCAAATGTCTGTTAACTATTCTTTCTTAGCAGTTCCACTTTCAGATTTTTTCCATATTCTCTTTGAATATATTTCAAACCTTTTTAAAATATATACATATTTAAAATATGTCTGTATTTACCGGTATAGAATCGGTTATTCGATTTTATTGTTTTTTTTATTATTTCTTTTATCTAAAATACAGGATGTATGAACCACGTTGTTAAATGATTTTCTTTAACATTGTAATCTTTAATCATTGTAATATCATACTTCAGACATCCTGGATTTTGTTAAATTGGGTGAATTTGTTCCTGATACTCGTATTGTTCCTTAGCATTTTACCTGGACCCGAAACTTTACCTGGGACATTTTACATGGGACTTTAGAACTTTACCTGTTACCTGTACTTCAACGAGGATTCCATCTCTATCACTCCAAGAAAGTACCATGGAACGCTTTACCTAGAACTTTACCGGTTACCTGTACTTCAACGAGGACTCCATCTCTATCACTCCAGGAAAGTACCACCTAGAGATTTTTCAACTCTTCAACAACCGTCAATAAAAACTAGTCAATTTTTTTTCTTTGCTTAATTGTTTGTTTTCAAAGTCAATATACAACTTGTAAATTTAATAACATTGTTCATAAAGTTTATTTTCCCTTCCAAACTTACAGGATTTGTCGTTATAATGCTGATGTGAGTAACAAATAAGCTAGTATTATTCAGGGTGGCGCCCACTTACCTTTCTTAAATAATTTTTCTTTTATTAATTTCAGTAACTTGATTAATAATTAACTTATCTTAATTAAAATAAATTTCAAGTAGAATTATCCGAGAACCGGTAAGACTACTCTCTGAATTTGTACTAGTTTGGTCTCAGAATCTACACCTGAGGTGCTCTCTAAACTGAGTAGCCGTTGCAAATTGTCGCCCAACATTGTTGGAGGCGTTGCAAATTGGCATTACCTTATCGTCACGTAACACAAATACACTCCCAAGTATCTTCAAAGCAGAAATTTACGCCATAGGAAAGTGTGCCCAGTTGAATATTGATAAAAGATATATAATGTTATCTCATCTTACTATCGTTCCAGGACACACTGGAATAGAAGGAAATTGGTTTTAATCCTTTCGGTCCAAACGGGGTACACATATGTAAGTACCACAGATGTTGCAGAAATTCTGATAGTCACTTTATTCCTTTTAAGCAAGCGGAAAATGTACCAATCTGGTATTTAAAACTAACGCATCGAAAAGGCACGTGAATATTGCAAAATTTTAGGTTATGTTGAAAACAAACATGTGTGCATGAAGCTTCGTATATTTTGTGACATTGGAATTGTTTTTTGAGTAGTTTTGTGACATAAACTCTGAGAAAAGGTGTGGCTAACAAGGTATGTAATAGTCGTTCGTAAACTGTGTTCATTAGGATTATTTTAATTACGGTACACTCGGTGTACTTATAGGTTCCGGCAGGGTTATAATGTACCATTTTCGTTCGTTACAGAAAAACATGGGTAGACGTCCGTTGACCCAAGAAGAGTTGGAGGGGGTAGTTGAAGCCCTTTCAGAGCCCGAGCCCTTTTCCTCGAGTTCTAGTGACAATTATGAGCCTAGTGTATCTGAAAATTCTAAGATTGAGCAAGACCCGCTGGCGCCGCAGACTGTCCACCACAAACGTCGTCTTGATTGGACCATTCCAGATTATACATTTCAACCATCTAAGGTTGGAGGAGGAAATGGAGAGAGGGCGGGAGGAGTATGAGGGCGCGCTAAAAGGAGCGATTGGGAATAGGAGAGATTGGATGGACCGGAAATTCGGGGAGGTGAACTACTTCTTGACACATGTGTTCATTGGACATGGTTCGAGAGAAGGGTACCTCCAAAAGATTGAAAAAAGAGAGTGGAGTGTGCGAGAGGTGTGAAGTGGAGGATGATGAGGGGCATGTGTTTAGATGCTGGAGGAACGAGGAAGTGCTGAAGAAGTTGGAGAGGAAACTAGGGGAGGCGGTGTATTGGGAGAATATGGTGGATATGTTGTTGAGGGGGGAGGAGGAATGGATGGAGGTGGGAGGCGTAGTAGAGAGCATGGTTAGGGGGAGAGAAGGACTCGATGTGGCATGAGAGGTATGAGTGATAGGTAGGTAGAAGACGACGGTGTGAGCGGAGAGTATGTGAGGGACCGCCGCCCGTTTCGAAGTATGCTAGGGTAGTGATTCCGAGGTGGGGGTAACGGCGAGTTTGAGGTGGGTTTGGTTGGTAGGCATCCCCTTGGGGATGAGTCCACCACTGTTTGGGTCCTGGACCCATTCGAACATGAGTTTCCCATATCGACCCGAAAAAAAAGGAATGTAACGTACCCTTAAGTATGAAAACATTGTTTTATGTTGTACCAAATTCAGTGATAGATATACAGTACGTGATCGTTGCTTTTCTCAAATAAAGGTTTATTATTTTGGACTTTATGTTTTTACTCAAAGCTGTCGGTACATATTTGTATCACTTAATATACCTGAGGGTATAATTATGTACCAGGGGTCAAATCATCCCCTTTTTCAAAAATTAAATTATAAACCTAAAAAACCTTAATAATAACTCAATTAAAAATATATTTCAATAAATTCAAAAAAATTGGCATTCGGGGCCGAAAGGGTTAAATGCAGCTTCTACAAGATACATTCAACATATAAATCTTCTTTCTTGGTCTATTAGAAGGTGTAAGTATTATTTTTGTTTATTCCAATACAAACGTTATTAAAAAGCAACCAAACTATTTCTTTGAGCCAACTGTCACTTAGATTTTTAAATGTCTTATATAAAACGCATTGCACCCAGTAACCCCATAACCCAGTCGAGCTTATTTTACCATACTAAAGGACATCTATTGAACAAAAATTGATAATCTCCCAATCTAACCTCATTGATAATAGACCCGAAAAATAAAACAATCCCTCACACTCGAATGCATACCAAAAAGCTGATGCGAACATTATTTAATAAACCAAAACATCCAAATATGATAAAAGGGCGATTATGCAGATGAAGAACCCTTTCTTTTTACCTTCGACGACACCCCGTCGAGAGTGAGAGACAAGAAGATGGGGTTAAATACCTTTGGGGCACCAGCTCTTCAACTAATCTTCGCGAGTATGCATATAGTTGTTTGAATTTTCGCAAGGAACATTTGGAATTCGGTGTGATTTTTTTTACAGTCTCATTTGAATAGTTTAAGGTTGTGATGTATTCGGGATAAGTGGTTTGAGAACTTTTTCTGGGGCGTTATAAAAAATTGTCTTTTTTACATATACGTTTGGGATTAGCAAAAATACGTTAGTTACCTACATTGTAACAACAGATGGAAAAGAAAAAATCTATCAACATATTTTGGTGAAAGTTTCAATAACTAATTACTCAATACATGGATTTTCTTAATAAACTGACATTAATTATTATAATAATTATTGCAAAGTTGGCCTTCCTTCCAATTACACCATGAAAGTACTTTCATCAATTTGTCGTTTTTTACCATTGGGCTCTTTCAATATTACGTTCGTTGAATCCCATTGAACATGATACCCCTTTTCCCAACCATGTTTGCAAATTCACAACTTGACTATGTTTCTTGCAACGCCCTCTAAATTTTAAGTTTAGCATCTAAAAAAATATATATATCACAAGCCCTTAATATTCATAATAAACCGTGCCCCAAAGACGATACATTTTCCATTTAAATTACATGGGATTTTGCCACTTTTTACAAAAAAATTTTTTCTTGAACTAATTTTTTCGTAGCAATGACAAACTCATATCTTGTACAGAATTGAATGCTCTACAAAAAAGGTCTCATAAAATTTTTCGATAAATTTACTCCTCCAAAAATTAATCAAGTAAATGGGTTTATTCTTAAATTTTTGAACTTTTACGATTATTTTTGTGAAATTTAGTAAAATTTAGATGAAAAAAGTCTTCAGGAAATTTCATTATTTATCGTTTTTGTTTATGTCCCATATTGGTACTCTGCACCTTTAGCTACAGCTGCACCAAATCAAGATCTCGAATTTATCAAATCTGTTTACCACTAGAGCTAGAACAATCGATAAAAATGTATCCAATGCTGTTTTCGACAAAAATATAAAATATGTCTTAGTATCAGGCAAAAAATGGTTGAGGCTTTAAAAGTGAGTAATGACGAACAGGTCGATATTCCTAAACGCTTCATCTTTAATGTAGATGATTTCACATGTAAAAACATTGATTATTTTATTGATTGTTGATACAGGCACTATTAAATGGTTAGAGGATCCTGGATATTTAAGAAAATTTAAGAGTAGTTAATGATACAGCAGAAAGAGCTGTTAAATTGTCCGAAGAATACATTAATATTTTAGCAAGAAGTGAAGAGGAAAAACAATATGTGATTCAGGTTGTAAGCGAGTATTTAAATGTTTAAAATTCATTCATCTTTAAATTTTGTGATTTATTACCTTAACACATCGTTTCTCAAGCGGGGGGTCTCGACCCTTGGGGGGGTCGAGTTTGTTTTTAAAGGGGGTCGCAGTCTGATGAAAACTACATATATAGATAGTAGGTACAAAAGATTCGTTTATTAAAGGAATTAATTTTAGTGTGAGTAAGATAAGATAGTTGTGGTATGTACTAGTGATGAGAGATATTTCACGAACTGTTACTTTTTCACTGATATGAACAAATCACAGTCAGTCACAGTTCCTATGAGCAAATCTAAAGCGTGACGTTATCAAAGCCAGCGAAAACGACAATTAATCGAAATATAATCGAAATCGAACATAATATTGACCTCTTCATCGCTCTCATTCGACGAAAATTCGTCACAAACTATGGAAAAAAATTTCGAACAAAAACATTGAGAATTTTTCGAATTTTGACGTTTGGGGGGTGGAAAAAGAAATTATTGCGATTTCCGGCCAAAGTTGAAGTTCTAGAAAAAAAATTGATGGTATAAGTTGTAGATCTTGGAAAAATCTACAACTTTTTAATCAGTGACTTTTTCACATAATCTCAAAATTAGCTCGAAAAACGCAAAAAACTGCATTTTTCGTTTTTTATTTTTAGTTTCATTAAAAAAAGTTCGATTTTGATGAAAACTTGGTAGAAGGTAGTTTTGATAGTCACAAACCATGAAAAAAAATTTCAAATTAAAATATTGGAAATTTTTCGAGTTATAACGTTTTTTTCGGTAAAAAACACTTTTTTGGGGGTGGAAAAAGACATTATTGCGATTTCCGGCCAAAGTTGAGTTCCTAGAAAAACAGTTGAATATAAAAGTTGTAGATCTTGGAAAAATCTACAGCTTTTTCATCAGTGACTTTTTCACATAAGCTCAAAATTAGCTCGAAAAACGCAAAAAACTGCATTTTTCGTTTTTTATTTTTAGTTTCGTCAAAAAATGTTCGATTTTGATGAAAATTTGGTAGAAGGTAGTTTTCATAGTCACAAACCATGAAAAAAAGTTTCAAATTGAAATATTGGAAATTTTTCGAGTTATAACGTTTTTTTTCGGTAAAAAACACTTTTTTGGGGGTGGAAAAAGACATTATTGCGATTTCCGGCCAAAGTTAAGTTCCTAGAAAAACAGTTGAATATAAAAGTTGTAGATCTTGGGAAAATCTACAACTTTTTCATTAGTGACTTTTTCACATAACCTCAAAATTAGCTCGAAAAACGCAAAAAACTGCATTTTTCGTTTTTTATTTTTAGTTTCGTCAAAAAATGTTCGATTTTGATAAAAATTTGGTAGAAGGTAGTTTTCATAGTCACAAACCATGAAAAAAGTTTCAAATCGAAATATTGTAAATTTTTCGAGTTATAACGTTTTTTTCGGTAAAAACACTTTTTTCTACAACCTCGATAAATGTTCATTTTATAACCGTAACTTCAATCATAAACAAGCACTTTTTGTACAGAATTTCATTTTTGCATCGGTTGCTAGGCAAGTTGCTAAGCAACAAATGCGAAATGGAATATTTCGTGTTAGGTATAGGTTCACTCTAAAATCACGACGACTACGGCTTGTCAAATTATGACGTCCAGCGACAAATTGATGAAATGTCAGCAGATCGTTTCTGTCAACGTTTTAGTAGGTAACGAGTAATTTCATAGTTATGATGTTATGTTATGATATGTTGTCATAGAAAAAGTATAGTATGCAACTCGTAACAAAATGGCCATTTTGCACTCGTATGAATTGCAGCACTTGCCTTCGGCTCGTGCTGCAAATTTCATACTCGTGCAAAATGGGCATCATTTTGTGCTCATTGCATAATATACTATTTTGGGGGGTTGAAAAAGACATTAATGCGATTTCCGGCTAAAGTTGAGTTCCTAGAAAAAAAGTTGAATATAAAAGTTGTAGATTTTAGGAAAATCCACAACTTTTTCATTATTGACTTTTTCACATAACCCTGAAAATTTATTGTAAAAGTTGTAGATCTTGGAAAAATCTACAACTTTTTCATCAGTGACTTTTTCACATAATCTCAAAATTAGCTCGAAAAACGCAAAAAAATGCATTTTTCGTTTTTTATTTTTAGTTTCGTCAAAAAATGTTCGATTTTGATGAAAATTTGGTAGAAGGTAGTTTTCATAGTCACAAACCAAGAAAAAAAGTTTCAAATTGAAATATTGGAAATTTTTCGAGTTATAACTTTTTTTTCGGCAAAAAACACTTTTTTGGGGGGTTGAAAAAGACATTATTGCGATTTCCGGCCAAAGTTCAGTTCCTAGAAAAAAAGTTGTAGATCTTGGGAAAATCTACAACTTTTTCACTAGTGACTTTTTCACATAACCTCAAAATTAGCTCGAAAAACGCAAAAAACTGCATTTTTCGTTTTTTATTTTTAGTTTCGTCAAAAAATGTTCGATTTTGATGAAAATTCGGTAGAAGGTAGTTTCCATAGTCACAAACCATGAAAAAAATTTTCAAATTAAAATATCGGAAATTTTTCGAGTTATAACGTTTTTTCGGTAAAAAACACTTTTTTGGGTAGTGGAAAAAGACATTATTGCGATTTCCTTCATCGCTCTCATTCGACTAAAATTTGTCAACAAGATCGAATTTTGTTTTGTTCATTATCATAGGATTACAAAAAGACTGTGCAAATAGCAAATAGATAATTTTTGAAGCCAATTTTTGTTTTTCTTCGTTACCTAAAAATAAATAACCCAAGTCATTATCATGACCAACATGTGTTTTCATATTTCATAGTAATTGCCTTCTTTAATTGTCAGTGTAATGGATGCTGGACAAAAGGAACCTATTTTATTGGATCCTTGATATTTTAAATGCCTTAAGCCACTTCCTCGTGGTATATATTTTCCAGTTCGGTGGCAAACATAAATATTTTTTATATTATTTAAATTATTTTGTGCTCCATGTTTGTTAATAAAAGAAGATCTTGTTGTATTTTCCTCCCGAATTTTGCAAAACATGAATTCTTCCAAACTACCAAACTGCTTATCTTCAAAAGCAATACAAATATTATGTTTTTCTTCAAAGTGGGACATTAATCCATTTGATCTGGGATGAAAAGAGGCTTCATGAGTTTTTTATGTGCCTTAATTTTTTTTTGGCCTGAAAACTGTTTACCACCATCATCACATTTGTGGGGATAATATTTATCTTTAACCAAGTTTTCAAATTCATCTAAAAAATAACAAAACATGTTATCAAATTTTCCATTGGTTTTTTGATAGTTGTATGCACGGTTAATTTAAGTCTATAAAAATGTATCATATTTCACACCGCTATAGGTATGTATCTACCTTGGTGACATTTTTGTACATGGTATTTAAGGCTTGAAGACTTTTGTAAAATATTTATTACATTTATTACAAGCAGCAGTCGGCTCATATATTTTGTTAGGGGCCATTTCCTCTATTTTGTCTAAAAAATAAATTAATAATAATTTCTTTGAAATTAAAAAGTAGATAAAGTGAAAAATTCCTTCATGCATTATTCTACATTTCTAAGTTCGCAATGTATGTAATTTTAATAATTTGAATTAAAAAAAGTACTTACGAGGATGAAACTTTTTCATATTTGCTTTTTTCGAGAATGTTGCTCCCTCGCAAATTAACAATTCCAAGTCCATATAACAATAAGGAAAAAATCTAGTTTAGTGAACCAACGCGGATTTTGATTGAATATTTTTTTTAAGTTAATTCGAGGTCGCTGAACACGAAAATGAAAAAAGAAATCGGCGCTCTCTTACCAAAAACGAGTTATGAATTTTTGAAGATGAGTTCAGATCACCACTACATTGGTTTTATTGTCATATTATAACTGCTTTAAAATGATGCATTTTCACTTCTATACAATGTTAAATACACTATAATTGCTTTTTACGATATTCCTCTCACACACACATTTAAAAAACACTGATATTGATATTCACTTCTTGTAAATTCTTTTTTAATTCCACAATTATTATATCTTTTGACATTTTCATGTAACATGACTGACCTGTTTCCTCTTAAACGTACAACTTGTACCTAATAGCATATTAAGCCATTAGATATTTAGCCACTTGAATTAGTTGCTGAATATTTTCGATTTCATGATCGTGACATAGAAGATATAAACAAGATGAACATCATGAACATACACCTATTTATCCGATAGCTGGCGCTGTATTACAGTTGAAACATTTTTTTTCAAATTTTGAGAGATGATGATTTTAGAAAGATGGTTAGTTTTGAGATAAGTTTGGTTGATATTAGCATTTATTTGAAGGATAATGAACCATTCAATTTGATCATTGAGGTTGCTGAACAATTTTTTTTCTCTGAATTGCACACTTCAATTAATTCTTTAAAAAAATGACCTCCCCAGTTGTTCGGCCTCTATAAACACTGCTGACAATGAAAATAGTTGCTGCAGGTGTAATCCCAAATCAAATTTTGAACATACTGCTAATATTATAAGACTTTGGTTATCAGAAGCTGTTTTCCCTTTTTAGAAAATTTGAAAATTCTACTAGTATCGCTTCCCGACCAACTAACACATTGATTATCGCGAGCGAAGCGAGCGCGCCGGATCGACGTTTCGCAATTCGCGCGCGCGAATTGCGAAACGTCGATCCGGCGCGTCTTTTTCACAGTATGTTGCTAGCTGTTCATTCAATTTTTCCATAACTGATTTCAGTTAAACGAAAGTTTAGCCAAATACAGCGCCAGCTATCGGAAAAATAGGTGTATGTTCATGATGTTCATCTTGTTTATATCTTTTATGTCACAATCATGAAATCGAAAATATTCAGCCATTAATTCAAGTGGCTAAATATCTAATGGCTGAATATGCTATTAGGTACAAGTTATACGACTAAGAGGAAACGGATCAAAACTTATGTCAGTCATATTCACAGATAATATACCCACTGTCATATTACATGGAAACGTCAAAAGTTATAATAATATAAGAAATAATTGTGGAATTAAAAAAAGAATGTACAAGAAATGAATACCAATATCAGTGTTTTTTAAATGTGGGTGTGAGAGGAATATTTTAAAAAGCAATTATAGTGTATTTAATATTGTGTAGAAGTTATAATGCATCATTTTAAAGCAGTTATAATATGACAATAAAACCAGTGCAGTGCTGATCTGAACTCATCTTCAAAAATTCATAACTCGTTTTTGGTAAGAGAGCGCCGATTTCTTTTTTCATTTTCGTGTTCAGCGACCTCGAATTAATTAGAAAAAAAATATTTCATCAAAATCCGCGTTGGTTCACTAAACTAGACTTTTACCAACAATAATAGTCCATGAACAGAAACACACTAATTATTATTAAAAAATCAAACTAGAATTGATTAAAATTTTCATAACATACAAACAATGACTGATATAACTAATATAAACTAACCTAACGATCAACTGTCAATGTCAAGTCAACAGTGTCAATCAGCCAATCTGCCATAGTATCTCGGTCCCCCTAGACGCTAGTGTGCCGAACCAATCAATCAATCATGGTCAGCCTATCAAAAAAACACTGATTGTATATCGCGTGGACTCATACTAATAATGAAACTAAACTATTTATTAAAACACAAAAGAACTGTCTTTTTTGCGATACGAATATTCTATTTTCTCTCCCTGTATGATTAAATAATTTGATCCTTTTGGCAGTAGGTACGTTAACGAATTTTTTTTAAAATTCTTTTATTTCTATGATTATGAAATTGATACGTCATGCCTGGCTTTATTCTACCGGTGTGCAACGTACTATTAACCCACAGAAAAATATTTGAAAAAAAAATTATATCCAACTGCTGCAAAAAGGGCAGTCCCACAAAAGATCCAACATTTCTTGAGAGTCACAAAAAACAGCCAAACTACATACATTTGCATATACCCCAGCGTACAATTTTAAACAAAAGGGCAACCCTTTAATTTTTTTTGTACGTATCTGTGAATGAATGAATACCCCATGTATAGTTTTTTCTCAACTTTTTTGTCTACAGCTATTCTCTTACCTGTTTTCTCACGATGCAAACCATCATCTATCTTCTCATTTGTCTATGTCGTTATTAAAATGGGAATTTGCATAGGGCATTTAGGCGATTTCAACCCTTCGAGAGTCGTGCATATGTTTAATTTTGAGGAATTAGAGTGCTTAGGATAAAAAATAACCGGTTGAATTTGAAGATTAGGAAGATACTTTGGGAATATGATGTGTATAAACATGATAATGCGAAAGTATTCACATTCGCACACAGTAACTTTGTAAGAAATTTCTTCTGCAGCCGTCTCAAAGATAAAATTGTATAAATTGTACCGAAAGTACGGGACGTTTCTTGTTACTTTCAGGACGATTTCTTTACTTTCGGGACGATTTTGGACTTTGAACTTTGTATTCTATTGTCATGTATAAAATTGGTGTGTGTTTTTTCGCTTTTCAAAATAAAAAAAAATGGAAATCATTAGTGGAAGTGAGGCTGAAATGATTCAACATGAAATTAGTGAATCTGCTAAAACGACTACTCATGAAGTCGAGAGAAAGGTATGAATTGGTCAACGATTTATTTAAAAAATGTATCAATGATAAAAAAGTGCGGTACTATAAATGAATAATTGATTCTTGCATATTAAATGAAAAAATCTAAAATCTTGAGGCCATCAAACCTCTGGAGCAATTACTCGATTAATTAATATTAAAAATAATATGGGGTGAACACTAGAGTCATAAAAATTTTATCCAATTACATAGCTGAGTCTCTATCTCATATAATAAATAACTGCTTTATCAAAGGTGAATGGCCTGAAGAGCTTAAATGTGCTGAAATAGTTCCCATCTATAAGTCAAAAAGTAAACATGATCCTGCAAACTACAGGCCTATATCATTGATTTCGAATTTTGCAAAAATCTTACATAAAAGACTATTAAGCTTTGTCAAAAATTGTAACATAATATCAAATAAACAATATGGGTTTTTGAAAAATAAAAGCAGTAAAGATCCGTTAAATTTTATTGTTGATAACTTACTCAACAAATTAGATAAAAGCGAACCTATTGCCATCACCTTTCTTGACTTAGCAAAGGCTTTTGATATGGTAGACCATGAAATTTTGCTTCAAAAATTATATAACTATGGGATTAGAGGTAATGCTCACAAATTGATATCGAGTTATCTAAAAGGAAGGTTGCAGAAAGTCAGAGTAAATGGTGTTAGTAGCATGTTTGATGATGTGAATATGGGTGTTCCACAAGGAACTGTTTTGGGACCACTTCTATTCATCCTTTATGTAAATGATTTACTCATAGATTCACCAGATGGACAAATTGTATCTTTTGCAGATGATACTGCATCAATAACAGAGGGAAAAAATTGAATTGAATATAGAAGGAATAGATCACTTCTTATCAGAAGCTGGAGATAATACTTTTAAGTATTCTCAACAAGAATACCTTGCTGAGTTGGTTTCTGTTTTAGGCAATGAAGCACCACAACAGTCGACAATTTTTCGTTGGCCTGGATAATTTAAACGTGGACGGATTACTCTTAGCGACGATCTAAGAACAGGTCTTCTCCGACAACGGCAGTTACCCAGGAAAACGTCGATGCTGTACTTAAGCTGATCCAAGAAGATCGACATGTCACATATCGTGAAATTGGTGCATCACTGGGCATTTTAAGGAAAACAATTCAAAAAATTTTACATTAAGAATTATCTGTAAAAAAATTAGTTTCTCGTTGGATACCGCTCCTGTTGACGGAAGAACAGAAAGCAATTACAGTCAATTGGTGTCAAAAAACTCTAACGCAGAAAACTCAAAATACGTTACGTTGCAAGTCCGGGAAATGGCTCATTAAAGTACAAGTCTAGATGTTAACGGACGAGGCAATGGAGGAGCCGAGACTGGAAAATGTATTTCCCAAACAGTGGGCATACATATCATTGAGGGGCACCAAAAAAAATTGCGGAATATTTGAAGTTAGAACACCTAGAAAAATATACGGGGCATTGTTTCCGCAGAACATCTGCCGCTGCTGCCACTGCGTCATGGTGCATGGAAAAGCTCATCTGTTGCGGAACAATACATTGAAGATTCCATAGAAAACAAAACAAGGATGATTCAAAATGGAGAACATTTTATACAGGTTCTTCAGACCAAGCAACAAACTATATCTACCGCCACTACTGTGTCTAGTGAAGATTCTATCTCCAAAGGTATTCCGGCATTCAGCCTGCAAGAAAATTCACATTGCACAGTTACTAGTTTTTATAGGCTTGATTTTGTAGTTTTAAAGATAAACTCTCTTAAAAATGTCCGGGAAATAGCTTATTACAGCACAGTATAAAATAAAATATATAAAGTATTGTCAGTGATGATGAATCCTGGATTTACTCTTATCGCCCCGAAAATAAACGTCAGTCGGCTGTTTGGGTGTTCCAAGATGAACCAAAACCGACGAAAGCTTTTCGTTTTCGAAGTGTCCAAAAAGATGGTGGCGACATTTATCTCAAAAGCGAATCGTATAGCAACAATTCCTCTGCAAGATCAAAGAACTGTTACTGCTGATTAGTACAAATCGATTTGTTTGCCTGAAGTAATTTCTAAGTTTCGAAAAACCTGTCCCCAACGGCAAATGATCCTCCACTAAGACAATGCAAGCAAGAATTGTTGGACCATTCTCCATACAGTCCCAACCTGTACTAACATTTTTTTTACTTTTTCAAAAATTAAGAACGAACTACGTGGTGGAAGGTTGCAGTCCCAGAAGATGCAGTCAACGCCTTCAAAAATTCTAATTAGAATAATTGCTTCCAAAGGATTTAAAAATGGATTTCTCTTCGTGTTGAATACTATGAGAATAGTGTTTAATAAGTCTACTGTTTTCTTTATGTGCAAAATATAAAAGACAACTCTCGTATTAATATAAGTAATTGAATTTGATAATAATTCAAAATGAAGGTTTACCAATGGGAAGCCCCATATCACCAATTTTAGCAAACATTTTTATGGACAGTTTAGAAAGAAAAATCTTTGAATGTAACATTTCAAAAAATATATTATTTTGGTATAGGTATGTAGATGACATATTAGCTTGTTTTGTAGGTAGTGGACGACAATTAGATATATTGTTCAATCATATTAATAATGTACATCCAAAAATTAAATTTAGATTAGAAGTTGAAGAAAATAACTCAATCGATTTTCTTGATATTAAAATTCAAAGAGTCAATAATATACTTGATTTTTCACTTTACAGAAAACCTACACATACTGATGTGACTATACCATATAATTCCAATCATCCCATGTCACATAAATTAGCAGCATATAATTCAATGATACATAGAGCATTTTCAGTTCCTATGAACAAATATAATTTTGTTATCCATTACATATAATAAATAAATAAATTAATAAAAAAGAAGAAAAAGTGGCATTACAATTAATATTTCCTGAAAAAACTAGGGAAATACAAAATTACAAAACCATCACATATGCTGGTAATATTTCTAATAATATTTCAAAGATAATATCTTGTTCAACAAATACAGCAATTTCTTTTAAAACAGAAAACAATGTGAGTAAAAAATTGTTAAATGTAAAAACAAAAATACCCCCATTAAAAAAGTCTGGAATATATAAACTTAAATGTCCAGAATGTAATGCTGTCTATATTGGTCAAACAATTCGAAATTTTGAAATTAGATACAATGAACATTCACGAGCATACAGATTAAAACAGCCAGATAAATCACATTACGCAAAACATCTTCTTGACACCAAACATTCATTAACACCTAACACAGAACTAGAAGTACTGCATATTTGTGATAAGAAACAAGAACTAGATTTCCTTGAAGAACTAGAAATAAGAAGACACTCAAGAGACCCACAATATGAAGTTGTCAATGAACAGATAAATCTAGGGAGCTCTCCACTATTGAACTGTCTTCTTAAGTAACAATTGTAAAGATCAGCAGATATAGTTTTCCTTGGTTTCCTATATCATTGCACAGTTATACTGATCTTAAATGGGAAAAAGATATCCAGGATATCCCCATAGGGCTAATAATACCTAAGCTTTAATATTTGTAATATCATGTCTTCTTCTTTTTTCTATTCGTATGTATTAAGTCAATCACTCACTATTTGGTCTAGCCAAAATATTAAACATCAAGTAGGTATCACATAAAATGTAACTTCTGTCATTCTGACGATGATATGTCAATATCGAAATAATTATCAATATCTTAGATTTTTAATAATAATTTTTTCATTAAATAGTGTAATTAATTAGAAACACTTAGTTTCATTTAAAAAAGTAATATAAGTATTATTCATTATCGATAACCTTTTTAGCATACCAAAACGGTTACAGAAAAAATATTGTACGTAACACGATCCAAAAGTGATTTTACGTAAAATATCACTTTCGGAACTTTCAAGTTGTTAATTAGCTTCGTACATGTTTATATTAAGTTTATATTAATATTTTATCACTGACCCATATTTTTTTATACTTTTAGACACAAACTACCTTTTGTCAGCCTAAATAAATATTTTTTAACCGTCAAAGTTGGACAAAAAAAATTCTCTTAGACAAAAAAAATTACCCTCTAATACCATACGCAGGCCCTTAATTTTTTTTATACGCACCATACATTTCCTTCCTACCTGTTTTTCTCACGAGATGCAAATGCAGAGCATCATCTATCTTCTGGGTTTGTCTAATCTTTAATAAGCATTTCTGTCGCAACCCGATTTGCATACGTGCACATTCTCAACCCTCAGATTTTTCGTCTATGCAAATGTCTTTAGTTTTACGTTCTTTTGCTATGGACCTTTAGTTTTTACTATTATCTAAAGGATAAAGGTCGGTTTAATTCACCTTATTTATGCATCGTTAGATAGTTACGGAAGGAACGGTGTTTTTTGTGGAGCTTGGGAATTTTTGTTTCGTTGGTACAGACAAACTGGTTTTTTTTTTCTGAATGAGATGGTACAATGAGTCGTAATTGTAGTATCATTAAAATTTATATTGTTTAGCAAGTCGCGTAAAGTGTTAGGCTTAGGGTAGAATTTTTATTTATATGACAGCGATAAAGTTGAATCGACCGTAATAGTTTAATGCGGAAACAATTCAGTACGTTTCTTGTGATTTGTTTTTAATAATAATAATTAAACCACTATCTTTTTGGTGTATTTTATTTCTTATACTGTTTTCTCGGTCCGTCTAAAGAGGCGGATATGCCAGTGGCAGTATAGTGGAACCAAAGTCAGTGTAACGACAATAAAATAAAGCAATGTTGAGAGATATATTTTCTAGAATTGTTAGGCTCACTATACAAATGTTCTCCTTACTTCAGTAAACTGTTAGTTCGTGATGTTCTTAGAAAGCTAGTTTGGAAATATTCAAAAAAATATACATAATATAAACGTATTAGTAAGCAATAAAATAAGTCTCTTAAAATTGTCAAAAACTTGGTCAAAAATGGTCAATAATTGTCAAAAATTGTCAAAAATTGTCAAAAATTGTCAAAAATTGTCAAAAATTGTCAAAAATTATCAATTTTTGTGAAAAACTGCTAAAAATGGACAATTTTTGTCAAAAACTGCTAAAAACGGACAATTTTTGTCAAAAACTGTCAAAAATGGACAATAATTGTCAAAAACTGTCAATAATTTATAAAATTTTTGAAAAATGGTTGAAAATTTTCAAAAATGGTCAATAATTGTCGAAAATGGTCGATAATTGTCATAAGCTTTTTAAAAAATTTCAAAAATTGTCGAAACCTATCAAAAATTGTGAAAAATTGCCAAAAACTGTCAAAATTGGTCAAAAATTGTTGAAATTTTGAAAAATGGTCGATAATTGTCAAAAACTATCAAAAATGGTCAATAATTTTGAAAAATTTTGAAAAATTGTCAAAAATGGACAATTATTGTTAAAAATTGTAAAAAATTTGGAAAAATGGTCAATAATTTTGAAAAATGGTCCGAAATTTTGAAAAATTGTCAAAAATGGTTAAAAATTGTCATCATTTTGAAAAATGGTCAAAAATTATCAAAAATTTGGAAAAACGGTCACTAATTTTGAAAAACAGTCAAAATGGTCAATAATCGTCAAAAATGGTCAAAATAAATACTACGAGCCGTTTCCGAAAATCGATTTACTAAAAATCGATTAATATTACTATAAAAATCGATTATAAGAAAATAATAATCGATTATTTTTTAACATCCCCAGTCAGTAGATCTTTTTAAGGTTAATCATGATGAATAGCGAAAATGACGATTATTCTAGCACCCCTATTATAACCTAAGATAATATAAAAAACTGTTTTAATTATTAAAAGGGCGACTGTAGAAAAAAATATGTGTGTATTTAGAGCGTAAAATAACAGATTGCCGCTTTCCAAAGGTCGGCAACATTTTTTCTCAAGCGTAAAATCTGTTACTTTACGCTCTAAATACACAAATAACTATTATGTATGTTACTATATTTAAGAAAATTTTGAATAGCTGGCAACATAGCAGCCCTGCAATGAAAACCTAATACATCCAGTCCAGTATTTGGCATAATATAACGAAGTAACCGGACAGTTTTAACTCGGCCAACTGGAAAATAAAAAAACGTTGAACATCTGGCCTGACCTGGGTTAGAACGTCCAGGGGTGTGCGTGAATTGTGTTGTGGAGAAATATTATCACTAGTAATACCACTAGAGCTCAAATTATTTCCGGAAATTTTTTCGAGCTAATGAATATTTTGAAAATTATCCCGAGTCGAAGACCGAGTTTTGTATGCAGGTTAATTTTAATCTACTATATTAATTTGAATGAAAAACATCATTTCACAATATTCGAATTTATAAAAAATTTACATGCTCGCTATTGGGCGGCACTTGCCTTCAAAGGGATTCAAAATATGGGCCAATACATTAAACCTAGAAGAACTGTACAAATTATATGACAATGTTCACATTTAGATGTATCCGAGAAAAAGAGCGGATCAGGGTTTTTAGACGGATATATCGTTTGGAATATCCTGTATTAAATTTTCCAATATTTCAATATATTTTATGATTTTTAGTGAGATCTATTTTCTACAAAATCAATCATTAATAATTTCCTTCGAAAATGCGAGTAACATTATTTTCGGAATGTCCTCTTTAATAAATCACTATAGATTTAGATAGTAAAGAAAGATTAACTACATCCCATTATTGTATGAAGTCATTAATCAATTAAAGAACCTTTCAAGTTGATAATTACATTACATATCGGAATATTCGTTAAAACTAGATTGAAAACATAAAGAGCTTAAAATAACAGCATATTACATCGATAACATCGATAGAATTAGGATAAGGACCATTTCGAGGTGCCGGTAATCATAATTCAGTTGATGGTGATGAAGTTGAAAGAATTTTTTTTATATACATTATGATTTTCAACATTTGAATTGGACCAAACGACAGGAAAGAAGAGTTTTCGTACGTTTTAAATATTAAAATATACAATAAAGTTTGGTATGAAGAATATATTGTTATGATTAATATTATTTTTTGATTAATTATTATTTTCTTGTTTTAACTTACCCTTTTTTAAGCCTATAACCTATAACTCGGGAACATGAAACTCTGACTCTCTTTGGGTTCCGGCGCTGATGAATTATTTTGTTTTATATAAATGTTAAGACTTTGAATCAATTATATTTTTTATGTATCCAACAATTTTATTAATTTTAATAAATTTTTTTATATTAAATGTTATTAGAAAAGAAATTTTGTTACGCCCATGGCCCAATCTTTGACCCGACCACTTGTTTTAAAATTTTAATATCTATGATCTGTGTTGTAAGTTGCAAACAGTTTAGTTTGAAGTGATTTAATGGTCTGTCTGAACAAAATTTCACAAAGTTTCACTATTTAGATAAACTAAATGGAAAGGATCTCAATTAAACAATTTAATATGAGCGCATTTATATGAAAAATTACATGAATATCAATTCCACTTTAACTAATAACGTTACAAAGAAAAAACAATGAGAACACAGAAACAAACTTTACCTAAAATAAAATGGTTCTTTCGATTTCGAGGTAAGTTATAATTTAGAATTCAATTAAAATAAAGCTTGTTAATGATTTAAAATTTCTTTATAGATGTACATCTGATTAAATTCTGATTCTATTACTTTTATTGGTACCAATAAATATCGCTAACCTTACACTACATTCGGAGTACTGAATCGATGAAGATTTTTAAATTTACAGGATTGCAATGTAGACTGGAATATTGAGAATTTAAATTTTCCTGGGACACAGGACCAACTCCACGTCTGCTTACAGGTATGTGCCTTTTTCACTTTTTTGAATTTTGACTTTCACTTTCTTTCTGGACTTTTTAATGCACTAACCTCAGTTTTTTTTACTTTCTAACTCTTTTTCTTTAATTTTTATACTTTTTTCAATTCTCAAATACTTTTACTCTCACTATTTTAAAATTCCGCTTCCCTAACTCCCTTTTTAAAACTAAATAATCCTCGTTGCTAAGTGAATTTTTTTCTTATCACTTGATTTTTTTCTTCTTACTTGTTAAAATTCTTAAATTTCTTATTTAATGTCTCTTATATTCCTTAATATCTGTCTTTTCACTAATAAACCTTTAAATTGTCCTTTTTAAGAAAAATCCCTGATAATGAGTTAATCTTTAACATGTCACACAAAATTTTCTACAATCAATAATTTAATTTGCATTCATGTAAACTTTTAAAAATTGTCCAATGAAAATTATTACTTGTCTTAATTTTTTTTATTATGAACCTTTTTTTTTTAAAAACTCTATAATAATCTTCCAATCACAACACAGCATTATTTATTTTCAAACAACAATTTCTGATATTAAAATTCTTTGATTCTGGCTAACCGTTCTGTCTTTTCGAAGCATGACAAATATTCATTAATGTTGATGTCATCTTGACAGTGACAACTCAGCCATAATTTTATTATTCTGTCAAATTATATTTTCAAATTTTCATGATAAAATATTGTTTTCTAATAATTTGATTTTAGGTGTAGGTCCCACATGTTGTACAGCGGTACCACATCTCCTTATTTTTTCCGAACTCCTCGCAAATAATGCATTTGTTATAATTTTCATCGTCACAAATATTTTCTTGCTCTTCAATTTCACTCTCTGATGAACTTTCTTGGAATATTTTTCTCTTGTAAGATTTTTCGTATTTTTTTCTTCTACTTTATTCTTTGGCTTTGTTTCTTTATTCTTTGCAGTCTTATTAAGTTTGACAATCTTTTTATTTTCTATTTCTTGTAAAATATCTTTCATATGGGTCGCAGTTAATATGGTAGCATGTTGTTTCCTCTTTCTTTGGGCTGGTTTAGAAGATGGTGCAATAGTGGGTGTCGATGCTATAACAGCAAAAGGTACAGAGATTTCATTTTGTTTGTTAACGAAATCCTGGTTAGAAGGACCAGGGACTGCCAAATCAGCTTCGGAACATAGATTTACATTTGATAGATCTGACAAAAGAAATGTTTTGAAAACAAAGCCATACCACACGACTGCGTAGCTCCGAGATTCTGAACATTTTGGTTGTTTTGTTCCACTTCTTGTGCCATCAACGATGCTGCCTGAAAGTCTTGATCAGTAAAAATATTCGGGTTTAAAGGGTATATCCCTGTGGCTGGAAATCCAGCTTCTCCTTTGCTTATATTTGCAACTTGTGCATATGCCTTATTGAAAAGACACTCTACATCATATGGAGTTATTTTAGACATCAAATGTTCCATTTCTGTCTATAAGCAACTTTCAGGGTCCATAAAAAGACACATCAAATGGCTTTGTTCTACGAGAACTATGAGGTGGAATCGAGAGCATTGCGATGAGGTTTTCTTTGCAAAAAGTAAAAGCTTGAATGGAGATGTAACTGCAGTGGTTTTCCAGAATTAACAGAACAGGTGATTCTTGGGTAGGCTTAGCGTATGCTGCGAAATGTTTGAGCCAAATAACAAATATTTCTTCATTTATCCAGCCATTCTGAGAGTTGGTATATAATGCTCCAGAGGGTCCATCTTTCTCTAATAAAGGTGTCATTCTCTGTCTGGCAAAGACAAACAATGGTGGTATGAAGTTTCCTGCTACATTCATTGCACACATAACAACTGGTAACAGCTCCGACTCTTCTTTTTCTTTTTTCGGCGAGCACTTTTCCTGGGTCAGTCACTGTGGTGATACCTGTTTCATCAGCATTGTAAATATTGTTTGGAAGGAACTGATATTTTTCTATTAAGTTAAGTCATAGAAGTTTGTTATTTCTTCCTTGATGAAAGCAGAAACCCTATTCAAGCTCGTTGCTTCAGCTTTGCGTACAGAAACTGAGGGGTTGCGTCGGATAAAGCCGTGTACCCAATCCGCTCCAGCGGTTTTGCTGTTTTCATCTAAATTGTTTTTTATATTATTGTTTCCCATAGATCTCAATAGTAGGTAGGAGAATGTACAGTCCGTCATTAAAAGGATATACATTAAATATGTAGAAGAAGCAGATAACTTCAATGAAGGGGTATTAAATAAACCAAGTAAATAAATAGAATCGACGGTGTAAATAAACGCGGAACAAAATTCGCTGGAAGAATTTAACGTGCATGTGGAGAAAAACACTGCAGGATCTATTGTGATTTAAGCACTCCATAAAAATGTATTTTATCCCGGAGAGTGAAAATGCGTGAGATACTAGAGGCTGAAGGCATTTATCCTAACGTGTTTATAAAAATACTGTTTCCTGAGTGTTGGAATTACTTATAGTCGACCATAAATATCACGAAATGTTTCAATGGAAATACGTGAAATCAGGAATTGTTGCTTTGACTTGTGAATAAAACTGAGGCGATTTCCAGAGATCGACATTTTACTCTCCAGATATTTGCTGGTCACGTCCCGTTGGTAGAATTACTGTACATAGGAGGTAAAGCACGTTTCCTTGGAGTGCTCCTGCTGGGATTTCTTTCAACTTTTGTTGAATGAACAGTGAGTTTGAGATATATAGTGGTGATATATCTACAAATATTATTACACTATATTGAAGCTGGGTAGTAAAATGTAAATTTGCAATGATAGGATCCGTAAAACAGGGTAGACAACTTAAAGTTTGTATTATAAGCTTAAAAGTTTTAAAAAATTCCGTAATTCAATTTACTGTTTGGACCCTTACCTCGTTGAATCTACTCATATTAATGTTATAAATAAAACTAACTGAAAATTATGAGAGGATGTTGATAAAATACATGTGACAGAGTTGTTACTAGAACAAGATATCCAGATCGACCCCGACCCAGCCGCCATACAGTGAAGAGAATATTAAACAATTTAACACAATTTGGTTGTTTTCAAGCAAAAGTTAAAAAAGTGAAGCCTGTTGTAGATAATAGTGATCATGAAGCCGCGTCAAGCAATTTTCGGAAGGGGTGAAACTTATTGGCTGGTGGCGTATCCGACACCCCTTAACTGACAACTGGTCTTGCTGTAGTTAGTAAGGTTAGGATGGGTTCTTCTTTTTCCTCTATTGGGAAATGCACCATGGAATAATTTGCCCAGTTTATACAGGGGAAACTTTCTAGTCTTGCTCTAAGCAAACGAATATCTCCTAATGGGATCACTCGAACTAAAACTTTACCAGTAAAATCAGTAACTTTCCAGACTTAAATTCTTATAGAGCGATAATGAAAATTTCAATTTTGTGTAAACTGCAGTGCATTGTTTAAATTGTGACTTATTAAAACTTCTCTTCAGCCGCGTTGTGTGATATTTAGTAGAGGCAAAATATATGGGTTGGTCGCCGCCTAACCGTCACCACGTATTAGGCGACCATTTAATTTTTAAAGGGGGGTTCATTAATTTGATAAATTTTCATTTACCATGGTAGTACCATGAAAATTTTAAGTGGTTAATTTATTTGCAAAAATTTCCATGTATCATATGCGTACGAAATTTTTTTTAAAGTATCAATTAATTTGTAGAAATTTCTATAGACGTAAAATCATTATTTTAAAAAGGGATTCATTTATTAGAAAAAATTTCTATCTACCATATTTATAATTTCTATATCATGTGCGTACGATTAAATTTTTGAAAGGTATCAATTTATTTGTGAAAATTTCTATATAATTGGCGTACGATTAAATTTTTAAACGGGACCCTGTGTTCTGTCTAGAATCAAACCTAAATACTTGACTTCTTGTCTCTATTCAACCTCGCTTCCATCAAGTAATGAGGACATTAATAATTATATGAGAAATCTCTATTTTCAAAACTAAAGGTCAAAATTTGTTATTTTATAGTTGAACTAATTACCCTTTGTTAACAAAATCAAGCACGCCAGAGACCGTTTTATAGATCTTGTCATTAAATAATTACATTTTATTACGCCTGCTCCTAATTATACAGACTATAAGTTTAATTTTTCTTGATGCCCCAAGATTTTTGTTGCTTTTAAACCTTCGCAATTTCAAAAAATCCTTAAAAGTAATTATCAATAAATTTTAATAATGCTCATACTATTAATTCCATTAACTTATCGGGTAATGTGACATATTCAAGTATAGCGGTAAATTGAAAAAAAAATCAATCAGGAACATTCATTAACGGCAAAATAAAACAGATTTTTTATCGTGTTGATGTCCTTAATCTAATGCTCTCGTATATGTCTGTTCACACTAGAAACTTCTTAATTTCTAGGAAGAAACACATATGGCATGTATGTTTGGGTACTACAGTCGACCAGACAAATTTCTCCGTCTGGAATTCCATTGGATAAGTTTTAATCGGTAAATGTTTAAATTTAATTAGAGAATGAACGGATTATCAAAATATAAAGGAAATAGATTTTAATTCCTTTTTACATAAAAAATATAATAACATAATAATCATCGCGTATACCCATTTTCGAATCGATCTTTTTCTGGCACTTTTATACATGGAAATGCACTAAATCGACCCCGTAGATTCCGAAAATTATTATAAAAACTCCCTAAAGTCTAAGGTTAACAAGTTTTCAAAATCATTACTCTTCACTTTCCGGTACTACTGTAAACAAAATATTATAGATACGTTTTCGCTGATTTTTTCCATATTCTTTTATTATCTGAAAGTATGGATTTCAAAGTTCGGTCTGAAATTCATATTATTATGGACCCTCCGATTTCTTGAGTATGCGAGTGGCAGTTCTAACCTACCCTCACTTTTTTAAGTTTCGAGATTTCAAATCAAACTAAGGTCTTTTTGACATATTTATATATGGAAATCCACTAATGCAACCCCTTCGATTCCAAAAATGACTATCAAAATATTCTAAAGTGTTCAATAAAAATTTTTATTTCTCCTAAAATCTTTACTCTTCACTACCACTGTTTACAAAATATTATAGATACGACCCCACTTTTTTTCCATATTCTTTCATTATCTGAGAGTATGGATTTCAAATTTAAGCTTAAAATTCCTATTATTATGGTTTCTACGAATTTTTGACTATGCGCTTGTATTTGTGACCGAAAAGCGAACTCATTTTATGAATTTTCGAATTTCAAAAATCGGAACTAAGTCTTTTCCTAGACTTTAATATATGGAAATCCACTGATTCGACCTCGTTGATTCCGAAAATCATTATAAAAATTTCCCAAAGTCTAAGGTTAAAAAGTTTATTTTTTCGAAAAAATGTCTCTCCACTTTCGCGTACCCCTGTATACAAAATACCATGGATACGACCCTACTGATCATTTTCCATATTATTTCATTCTCTGTGAGTATGGATTTGAAATTTCAGCTCAAAATTCGTATTATTATCGACTCTGCGAATTTTTGATTATGCGCGTGTAATTGTGACCGAAAAGCGAACTCATTTGATGTATTTTCGAATTTTCAAAATCGGAACTAAGTCTTTTCCTAGACTTTTATATATGGAAATCCACTGATTCGACCTCGTTGATTCCAAAAATCATTATAAAAATTTCCCAAAGTCTAAGGTTAAAAAGTTTAATTTTTCGAAAAAAATGTCTCTCCACTTTTGCGTACCCCTGTATACAAAATATCATGGATACGCCCCCACTGATTTTTTTCCGTATTATTTAATTCTCTGAGAGTATGGATTTAAAATTTCAGCTCAAAACTCCTATTATTATCGACTCTGCGAATTTTTGATTATGCGCGTGTATTTGTGACCGAAAAGAAAACTCATTTTATGAATTTTAGAATTTTCAAAATCGGAACTAAGTCTTTTCCTAGACTTGTATTTATGGAAATCCACTGATTCGACCCCGTTGATTCCGAGAATCATTATAAAAATTTCCCAAATTCTAAGGTTAAAAAGTAATTTTTCGAAAAAAATGTCTCTCCACTTTCGCGTACCCCTGTATACAAAATATCATGGATACGACCCTACTGATTTTTCTGCACATTACTTCATTATCTGAGAGTATGGATTTAAAATTTCAGCTCAAAACTCCTATTATTATCGACTCTGCGAATTTTTGACTATGCTCGTGTATTTGTGACCGAAAAGCGAACTCATTTTATGAATTTTCAAAATCGGAACTAAGTCTTTTCCTAGACTTTTATATATGGAAATCCACTGATTCGACCTCGTTGATTCCGAAAATCATTATAAAAATTTCCCAAATTCCAAGGTTGAAAAGTTTAATTTTTCGAAAAAAAATGTCTCTCCACTTTCGCGTACCCCTGTATACAAAATATCATGGATACGACCCTACTGATTTTTTTGCCCATTACTTCATTATCTGAGAGTATGGATTTAAAATTTCAGCTCAAAACTCCTATGAATATCGACTCTGCGAATTTTTTATTATGCGCGTGTATTTGTGACCGAAAAGCGAACTCATTTTATGAATTTTCGAATTTTCAAAATCGGAACTAAGTCTTTTCCTAGACTTTTATATATTGAAATCCACTGATTCGACCTCGTTGATTCCGAAAATCATTATAAAAATTTCCCAAAGTCTAAGGTTAAAAAGTTTATTTTTTCGAAAAAAATGTCTCTCCACTTTCGCGTACCCCTGTATACAGAATATCATGGATACGACCCTACTGTTTTTTTTGCACATTACTTCATTATCTGAGAGTATGGATTTAAAATTTCAGCTCAAAACACCTATGATTATCGACTCTGCGAATTTTTGATTATGCGCGTGTAATTGTGACCGAAAAGCGAACTCATTTTATGAATTTTCGAATTTTCAAAATCGGAACTAAGTCTTTTCCTAGACTTTTATATATGGAAATCCACTGATTCGACCTCGTTGATTCCGAGAATCATTATAAAAATTTCCCAAATTCTAAGGTTAAAAAGTTTAATTTTTCGAAAAAAATGTCTCTCCACTTTCGAGTACCCCTGTATACAAAATATCATGGATACGACCCTACTGATTTTTTTCCACAATACTTCATTATCTAAGAGTATGGATTTCGAATTTAAGCTTAAAATTTCTACTATTATGGTTTCTACGAATTTTTGACTATGCGCGTGTATTTGTGACCGAAAAGCGAACTCATTTTATGAATTTTCGAATTTTCAAAATCGGAACTAAGTCTTTTCCTAGACTTTTATATATGGAAATCCACTGATTCGACTTCGTTGATTCCGAAAATTATTATAAAAATTTCCCAAAGTCTAAGGTTAAAAAGTTTATTTTTTCGAAAAAAATGTCTCTCCACTTTCGCGTACCGCTGTATACAAAATATCATGGATACGACCCTACTGATTTTTTTCCACATTACTTCATTATCTAGGAGTATGGATTTAAAATTTCAGCTCAAGACACCTATTATTATCGACTCTGCGAATTTTTGATTACGCGCGTGTATTTGTGACCGAAAAGCGAACTCATTTTATGAATTTTCGAATTTTCAAAATCGGAACTAAGTCTTTTCCTAGACTTTTATATATGGAAATCCACTGATTCGACCTCGTTGATTCCGAAAATCATTATAACAATTTCCCAAAGTCTAAGGTTAAAAAGTTTATTTTTTCGAAAAAAAATGTCTCTCCACTTTCGCGTACCCATGTATACAAAATATTATAGATACGACCCTACTGATTTTTTTTCATATTATTTCATTCTCTGAAAGTATGGATTTCGAATTTAAGCTTAAAATTCCTATTATTATGGTTTCTATGAATTTTTGACTTTGCGCGTGTATTTGTCACCGAAAAGCGAACTCATTTTATGAATTTTCGAATTTTCAAAATCGGAACTAAGTCTTTTCCTAGACTTGTATATATGGAAATCCACTGATTCGACCTCGTTGATTCCGAAAATCATTATAAAAATTTCCCAAAGTCTAAGGTTAAAAAGTTTATTTTTTCGAAAAAAATGTCTCTCCACTTTCGCGTACCCCGGTTTACAAAATATCATGGATACGACCCTACTGATTTTTTTCCATATTATTTCATTATCTGAGAGTACAGATTTAAAATTTCAGGTCAAAAATCCTATTATTATCGACTCTGCGAATTTTTGATTATGCTCGTGTAATTGTGACCGAAAAGCGAACTCATTTTATATATTTTCGAATATTAAAAATCGGAACTAAGTCTTTTCCTAGACTTTTATATATGGAAATCCACTGATTCGACCTCGTTGATTCCAAAAATCATTATAAAAATTTCCCAAATTCTAAGGTTAAAAAGTTTAATTATTCGAAAAAAATGTCTCTCCACTTTCGCCTACCCCTGTATACAAAATATCATGGATACGACCCTACTGATTTTTTTGCACATTACTTCATTATCTGAGAGTATGGATTTAAAATTTCAGCTCAAAAATCCTATTATTATCGACTCTGCGAATTTTTGATTATGCGCGTGTATTTGTGACCGAAAAGCGAACTCATTTTATGAATTTTCGAATTTTCAAAATCGGAACTAAGTCTTTTCCTAGACTTTTATATATGGAAATCCACTGATTCGCTCTCGTTGATTCCGAAAATCATTATAAAAATTTCCCAAAGTCTAAGGTTAAAAAGTTTATTTTTTCGAATAAAAATGTCTCTCCACTTTCGCGTACCCCTGTATACAAAATATCATGGATACGACCCTACTGATTTTTTTCCACATTACTTCATTATCTAAGAGTATGGATTTCGAATTTAAGCCTTAAAATTCCTATTATTATAGTTTCTACGAATTTTTGACTATGCGCGTGTATTTGTGACCGAAAAGCGAACTCATTTTATGAATTTTCGCATTTTCAAAATCGGAACTAAGTCTTTTCCTAGACTTTAATATATGGAAATCTACTGATTCGACCTCGTTTATTGCGAAAATCATTATAAAAATTTCCCAAAGTCTAAGGTTAAACAGTTCATTTTTTCGAAAAAAATGTCTCTCCACATTCGCGTACCCCTGTATACAAAATATCATGGATACGACCCTACTGATTTTTTTCCATATTATTTCATTTTCTGAAAGTATGGATTTCGAATTTAAGCTTAAAATTCCTATTATTATGGTTTCTACGAATTTTTGACTATGCGCGTGTATTTGTGACCGAAAAGCGAACTCATTTTATGAATTTTTGAATTTTCAAAATCGGAACTAAGTGTTTTCCTAGACTTTTATGTATGGAAATCCACTGATTCGATCTCGTAGATTTAAAAAAATTATTATAAAAATTTCCTGAAGTCTAAGGTTAAATTTATTTTTCCGAAAATTTTTACTTTTCACTTTGTTACAAAAAAATGACAAAAATAGGACAAATTTTGAAAATAAAACACAAAATTATCGAATGTTACAGCAATATATGAAAATTTCTTAAACAACCTAAAACATCTTAATAAGACGTATGTTTGGCGGTAAATTTAAACTTTAGTTTCAATACAAATGACCTAACAGTGTTGCCATAATACAAATGTTTATTTTTCTCCTACTCCTAGTGATTATTTGTAAATGTATTTTATTGTGTTACGCCAGTGAGTTAAATAATAAATCCTTTCAAACAAGTGTTTAACCGGTGTGGTTTACTTTCGCTTGACACGCCAAAACTTCCTACACATCTGTGCAATTGAATAAAACACATGGCAAAATTCATTTGATTTTCCAACGTAACAAATTTCATTCGAAAAATAGTGAAATTTGATAATAATATTGACTGGTTGATAACTGGGTTAACATTCAATTTGTTCCAATGACGATAATATGAAGCATGATTTTTGTGTTCAATCAGCTAAATCAAACAGGTTTGATTGTATTTTATTAACAACATTAGGAATTTCTTGGTTAATAATAAATCATCGGGAATGGACGATATTTATCCAATAATGCTACATAATTCCTGCACAGAAGACTCTGCAGCATATTCAGAAGTATCCTGGCATTTGGGTATCTAGCAAAGACCTGGAGAAATATTAGGGTAATCTTCATACCAAAACCTAATGGGAAAACGGACAGGAAACTGTGAAGTCCCTAAGAGTCATTTTTACTCCAGACTTCTTGCTGTCCAGGTATTTAGGACAGTATAAGGCAAGTCGTAGTTGACTTCTAAAGGCATTATGTCAAAGGATCTACACATAATACTGTGTCCAGCTGCAATCTGCTAGGCACCGTATAAACCTGTTTTGTGATCTAGCTAAGGCATAGAGGTCTCAAGGACACATCAATTACCTGGATTCACTAATTGATTGTAAGGGAAAGGATGATAGTATGTAAAAATAAGAGGATAACCTGGTGGCTTAGGTAGTTTTAGGAAGCTTCTACTGTGGATGGGTTATTAGAATTTCTGAAAAAGGAAGGGCAAGGGAAATACAATACCACAGTTAGAGATGGAATGCAAAAGGCTCTAAACTTGACATAAATATTAGTCCCAATAAAACGACCGTAAAGGCATTTACCAATAGGAAAAAGGGAAAGTTGTGAAAATTATGGGAAGAACAAGAGTATCTTGAAGTATTAATTGACTCAAAACTTACGTGAGAACCAAAATTTGGAAGAAGGAGGTTAGAGTCTAAAACCTGACCTGGTGTATTGGTTATATAACAAGGTGGTAAAGCCAGGTGTAACATATACTTCTTCGGGTATGTTTTTTATACAATTTGTAATTATGTATTGAAAATTATATTGTTACAGAGTCTTATAATATATCAGCCAACGGAAAGATAATCTTTCTTTATTAAAAATACGAAATATATTAAATCTTTTTCTTAACCCAACGTACCTATACAAAATTTTTTATACAACCCGGTAGAAAACGTTCAAACCGAAAAAGCTAAAGAAAAAAAAACAAAGGCATGCAAAACAGTCCGCACCAAATTTTTTTTCTGCTACTACCTAAAAAAAATGGGTTCAAAGGGTTATAGCTTGAAAAAAAAATTTAACGACTAATTTTTAAAAGCTCCAGGCATAGACGACATAGCGCTATCTCTCTTTAACCATATAATTATCTCGGGAAGTAGGAAGGAGCTGCATTGTTTTGGATTTTTTTTTTGGAAGCAGGGATGGTCGAGGTTTTTCACACACCGTTTTTGCATACGATGATGCGACTAAGACTTCAGGTAAGCAGTGACGTGACAAACTATTGAAGAAGGATATTGTACATTTTTTTTACAATGAAAAAAAGAAAAATATACAGAGGACAGTATGAAATGTAAATTTATTTGTGATTCATTAATAAGTATAAATATTTCACTCTGAGCATAAAATATGATTATTTAAATCTCTTAAATAAATTATACTTTATTCTGAGATACAGGGTGTTTTACGTCACAATCTAGGAACTGTTTTTGTCAATAACATTAAGAGTCTTAAATATTTTATTTTCATACTTGGTAATGGGTTTAAGCATATGAAAATAGCATCTGTCACCTACCACAGCAGTACGACAGGGGCAAGGTGGAATTTTCTCCTTTCTACATTCCACGTCCCTGGTGGACTTACCATGTCATGTAATTTCTCGATTCTCCAATACTTTTCACGTAAAACGGTCATATTTTCTTCGTAAGGATTGAGGTAGGATTTTGCGAGATATTTAAAGTTGAAGATGAGTTAAATCTGAAGATATGTTTTATAGTAGGTTCTATTTTTTACCATGTGATTGCATTTAATAAATGAATCATTTAAATTTGCTATTTAAGGTTCAAAAATGATACAACTTTAATTATGTAATCACAAAATCAATGTTATGTAACCTATGTTGATGAGCGTAAAAAAGGTTTTGGTTTTGCCTTTGTCGTACTAGTTTTGTTGGGGCATTACCATGTATAATAGAAAAATATCCATAGAGCCATATTTTATTTTATTGTTTTAAATTTTCATATTTTAGGCTCTGAATTTCTGTGTAAAATATTTAGGTAGGTACACTTAATAATCAATCATGTATACAGTTTTAGAATGGCTGAATTTTATAGATTAGATAGATTTCTTCGCCTTTTTAGATTTTTTTTTGGACACACTGAGAACAATTATTTATGCTTTTAATAAATGTTTTTTATATTTTTAGAATGGTGCAATTTTTTAAATGATATTAAAAGTAGAGGTGTACCGTTTGTTACACCACTGTCGACAGTTTCTTCTTCTGAAGGGGTTTAATGAATATCCTCCCAGTAATCCGTCCTTTATTAGTGCTTTCGGCTTCGCTGTTTTAAAAGGGTCTTTCGCTCTTCGCCCGGCTCAAATCTGGTAATTACCCATTCAATGCGTTCTTTCACTGTCTGCTGATGATTCGAGCCACTTCATAAAACACTACTGTCACTTAATTTTCTACATTACAACAACCAACTTTATGTTCAGTAGTTACTTTTTTTAAGTAGTACCAATTCTTCACCTGCAATTTGGGAAAAAAGTATTTAATTCTGGTATAAAAATACAGGATAGAAGAGAGGCTAGAGAAGTTTTGTGTGATGTAGGATATCCGGTAAGGTTTTAAAATTTTCAAGATCGTTTTCTAGTGAATAATATAACTCAAAAATCTATGATAAAATTCTCCCACTGTATTATGCCTTCTTTACAGGTGAGCAATATTTTTTTCTTGCCATTTTGTATTTGGAAATAGAATCGAAGGAGTAGAAACTACAAGTACCCCAGAAAGGCAGACCAAAGCAAAGGTGAGATTCAAACAGAGACAAGTACCTATATGTCTGTTTCGGAGTAAGTACGATGATGTAGACTAAATAGTACGACTTTACTGAGAGGTACTCTTGTGAATGAACCCAATATTAGGCCAAAGAATTTGTTATATTATGCTTTTATTTATTGCTCTTTTATAAACAAAACTCGATTGTTTTGCTTAGAACTGGGATCATATTTATTGAACTTGAATTTGAAGCTTCTCTTTTGACGATTTTACAAACATCTCCGTATTCATAGTATCGTGATAATCGACGAAAATAAGAGATCCGCTCGATCAACAAAACCATGCTTTTCACCTGCATGCACAATAATGTGTTTTTTTCCTTCGCCATCGGTGTATTTTATGGATTTTATACTTTAGTCCTACCATATTTTTTTTGTATTATTCTTTCTTAAAGTTGGTGTCATTTCTTTTGTAAATGGCACCAGCTCTTTCAAACACTTGTATTCGTTTTAAAATTTAAACTCTATATGTCTCAGAACTCTCCAAATACTTAACTTGGAAATTTAAATTTTTTTCTTCCAAATTTTTAATATTGAATCTAATGAAACATACTCTTTTTTATGTATGTATCTTCGGGAAAAAAGACAGTAATCTAAATATGTTGACGGATTTTTCATTGCAATATTAGAAGAAAAAACAACTTCTTTTTCACACCCCGTATATGGATGAAACGTTGACATTTATTAGAAACCATCAACGCATTTTTTCCTTATAAATCTAACTATACCGTGAAAAAATAGACATCAAAATCAATCCATTGATTCAGAAAAAGATAGGTGAGCGGTCGTCGGACCGCCGACAGAAGCTTGATTCCTATGCACAATAGAATGACCATTTTTGACAATTTCCGTGAATTTTTGACCATTTTTCGAGAATTTTTGACCATTTTTCAAAAATTTGGACGATTTTTGACAATTATTGACCATTTTTTAAAATTTTTGATAATTTTTGACTATATTTTCAAATTTAACAATTATGGACCATTTTTGACAATTATTGACCAATTTTGACAGTTTTGATAATTATGGATCATTTTTGACAATTTTTCAAAAATTTTGACCATTTTAGAACATTTTTCTAAATTTTAACTATTATTGACCATTTTTGAGCATTTTTGACAGGTTCTGACAATTATTGACAATTTTTCAAAAATTTTTGACAGTTTTTAACAATTATTGACAGTTTTTTATAATTATTGACCATTTTTTCAAAATTTTTGACCATTTTTGACAATTTTTCGAAAATTTTGACTACATTTTCAAATTTTAACAATTATTTACAAATTTTGACAGTTTTGATCATTATTGATTATTTTTGACAATTTTTAACAATTATTGACCATTTTTGACAATTATTGACCAATTTTGACAATTATTGATCATTTTTGACAATTTTTCAAAAATTTTGACCATTTTCCAAATTTTAACAATTATTGACAATTTTTGAGCATTCTTGACAGGTTCTGACAATTATTGACCATTTTTGAAAATTTATCAAAAATTTTTAACAATTATTGACCATTTTTGACAGTTTTTTATAATTATTGACCATTTTTTAAAAATTTTTGACTATTTTTTCAAATTTTAACAATTATTGTCCATTTTTTACCAAAATTTTTGACAATTTTTGACTATATTTCCAATTTTAACAATTATGGACCATTTTTGACAATTATTGACCAATTTTGATAGTTTTGATAATTATGGATCATTTTTGACAATTTTCCAAAAATTTTGACCATTTTAGAACATTTTTCCAAATTTTAACAATTATTGGCCGTTTTTGACAATTTTTGACAGGTTCTGACAATTTTTGAGCATTTTTGACAGGTTCTGACAATAAGTGACCATTTTTGACAATTTTTCAAAAATTTTGACAATTTTTAACAATTATTGACAGTTTTTTATAATTATTGACCATTTTTTCAAAATTTTTGACTACATTTTCAAATTTTAACAATTTTTGACAATTATTTACCAATTTTGACAGTTTTGATCATTATTGATCATTTTTGATAATTTTTCAAAAATTTTGACAATTTTTAACAATTATTGACCATATTTGACTATTTTTCGAAAATTTGGACCATTTTTCAAAAATTTTGTGAATTTTTGACAATTATTGACCATTTTTTCAAAATTTTTGACCATTTTATCAAATTTTAACAATTATTGATCATTTTTGACAATTATTGACCAATTTTGACAGTTTTGACAATTATTGATCATTTTTGACAATTTTTCAAAAATTTTTACCATTTTCCAAATTTTAACAATTATTGACAATTATTGAGCATTCTTGACAGGTTCTGACAATTATTGACCATTTTTGAAAAATTTTCAAAAATTTTGACAATTTTTAACAATTATTTACCGTTTCTGACAGTTTTTTATAATTATTGACCATTTTTTTTAAATTCTTGACTATTTTTTCAAATTTTAACAATTATTGACCATTTTTGACAATTATTGACCAGTTTTGGCAGTTTTGACAATTATTGATCATTTTTGACAATTTTTCCAAAAATTTTGACCATTTTAGACCATTTTTCCAAATTTTAACAATTTTTGACAATTTTTGGGTAGTGTATACTGATGTATCTGAAGCACGTCTCGCCATTCTAAATACAAATTCTTCCAAATCACAATCTGTACTAAACGATACCAACAAGTTATACTTTTCTACAAATCAATTGGTGAAATTTTTTTGGGTTCATCAATTATTACAATAAACAAAATTATCAAGAAAATATTTAGAATATCCATGAAATAAAATATTATAGGATTATAATGTAAATTATTATTACAGTTTCGACACTTTTACAGGAAACTGTAATAATACTTTATTGTTTCAAGCCTATCGGTTTGTTGACAAATTTTTCGAATTCTGGTTTGCGGTTGGAGGTGAAGATGTCGAAATGGTCAAAACCAAGTAAAAATATCAACCCCAATATTACTAATTTAGATGCATAAAATCAGCACCAACCTTCACATTAATACAGTATTTATAATTTTTATAAAAATATAATTTTTTTTAGTACTAAATAAATATAAATAAATTGTCCTGAATTTATTCCTGTGTTTTTTATTAAGGGGGTCCTTGAAATAATTGTGCTTGATTTTAGTAGAGGTCCGAGGACAGCAAAAGGTTATGAAACGCTGCATTAGAAGAATTAAACTGTTTATAGACAGACCCTCTGTTAATGTTGATGTGTGTACACTATGGTAGTATTTTGTCTACAAAAATGTAAGTTTTTATTATACTATTTACAAACTTCTTCAAGTAATATTTAACAACTTGAATGAGTGTTTAAGTTTATGTTTTACAATACTTTGTAATAATAATTACCAGTCATTATTTTGAGGTAACAACAAAATAATAGCCAGTGGTGTTTAAACCAAGTCGTTTGATTGTTTGTGTGGTTTCCCAAAGTAAATATTTCTACCTCCAAGTTTTTGTAGACGTACTAATACATAATTATACATTTATATATTTTTATATTTAATCTTCAATAACGTTTCATTTAAAAATTTTCACAGTAGTGTGGGTAAAACGAAAAGTTCCCATAAACATGTGTGATAAGTTGTGTCGTTAGTGAGATACAGGGTGTTTTGTAATAAACGAGCTCTGACTGTAAGTGAAATTTATTTATTCCTTAGGTTTCAAAAACTATTAGGAAAGAACATGTTTATTCTCAGTTCCCTTTGGAATTTTTACAAGCGATGGTTTCTACCAAACTTCCATTAATTTGAATACCTTTTTCATATCGTTTATTAGGCATGATGGTAAGAGGCCATTCATTAATTACGTAAGGGTCCCGAGGGGGAGAGGGGGCTTAAAAAATCTCTACATTCTCTCAACTTATTCTTACGTAATATTTTATAAAGTATTATTACAGCCTATGGGCTTGTTGTCAAATTTTTCGAATTTTTAGAGATACAATTTTCACATTTATTTGTTGACCAAGCGGGTTAGCGCTAAAATATAGATGCCATTTTTTTTAAAATTTCTTAATAACAATTAATTTGCTGAATATGATTCTACAAATTTTCAGTTGTCTACTGATTTCAGTTTCATAATAATTATTAACAAATTTCTTTTTTTAGTGGGATTTTCATGTAAATGTTATGATTTTAGTGGTTTTTTATTTAAGCTTTGGGAAGAAAAATTTTTTGAGAGTTGGCAACACTGATGAAATTCAGGTTGGTTGGTTAAATCGTGTAGATTATACCGACCCCGTTTGACTTAAATGTGTAATTCAATGTCTGTCGGGGCATATACCCCGAAAAGTAGTTGTTTCTTCTTAGTTGAACATTCACTATTTTTGAAAGATGTTTTTCAAAACTTTGTTGTAAAGCGTTAGAATAATATATTCTTCGATTTATATGTCGAACTTTATCATTATAAATCTACTTCAATTTCGATACCGAATGGCCTTTTTTCATTCTATAATATACAATTGGATTAACACCTTATTTAAAAAAATTTTCTTGCTTATCAAAATTTTAAATTCTTAAATTGTTCATTTTTATTCATTTTCAATCTTATAAAAAAATTATATTACATTCTTCTCGTTTATTGATATGATTTTAATTATTTGAAAAAAACTAGATAGAATCTTACGTAAGACGAGGAGGGAGGGTTCGAGAAATCTTATGCGCCCTTACAAGGGGGTAGAGGGTCAAAAATTGCCAAAATGAACCTTACGTAATTAATGAATGGCCCCTAATACCAATCATTGGAAAATACGACGTGAATATGCATAAGAGCAACCACTCAACTAATTGTCTTTTACTGACCACCAAAATTTGGAGTTTAAGAAACGTGTATACAGGGACGCTCAAAAATAAAATAAAAATTTTGACGACGTACATCTCAGACACCGGTGAAATTACATTACTCAAAATTTACCTTTAAATGTTTCAAGGGATACTCTTTACAGCGTGGTAACCAAGAGTCCTTTAATTTTTTTTGTTTTGAAGCCTCCTAAAAATGTGCGCTACTGACGTATATCAAATGTTAATGAGTTAAAAAAAAGGTGAGCGGTCGTTGGACCGCCGACAGGCTTGCTTCTTATGCACAATAGAATGACCATTTTTGACCATTTTTCGAAAATTTTAAACATTTTTCAAAAAATTTGAGAATTTTTGACAATTATTGACCATTTTTTCAAAATTTTTGACTATATTTTCAAATTTAACAATTATTGACCATTTTTGACCAATTTTGACATTTTTAATAATTATTGATCATTTTTGACAATTTTTCAAAAATTTTGACCATTTTAGACCATTTTTACAAATTTTAACAATTATTGACCATTTTTGACAGATTCTGTCAATTTTTGAGCATTTTTGACAGGTTCTGACAATTATTGACCATTTTTGACAATTTTTCAAAAATTTTAACAATTATTGACAGTTTTTTATAATTATTGACCATTTTTGGCAGTTTTTTATTATTATTGACCATTTTTAAAATTTTTTTGACCATTTTTGACAATTTTTCCAAAAACATTGACCAGTTTTCAAAAATTTTGTCAATTTGTGACAATTATTGACCATTTTTTCAAAATTTTCACAATTATTGATCATTTTTCCAAAATTTTGACAATTTTTGACAATTATTGACCATTTTTTCAAATTTTAACAATTATTGACAGTTTTGACAATTATTGATCATTTTTGACAATTATTCAAATATTTTGACCATTTTTCAAAAATTTTGACAATTTTCAACTATTGTTGACCATTTTTGACAGTTTTTTATAATTATTGACAATATTTTCAAAATTTTGACAATTTTTGACCATTTTTCAAAATTTTAACAACTATTGACCATTTATGACAGTTTCTGACAATTATTGACAATTTTTCAAAAATTTCGACATATTTCAACAATTATTGACCATTTTTGACAGTCTTTTATAATTATTGATCATTTTTTCAAAATTTTGACAATTATTGCCCATTTTTCAAAATTCTAACGCAGCGTTGGTTATGCATATAGTATCGTGCGTTATTTCAATGCGTCTCTCTCTCTCTCTCTATCTCTGCACCTCTGCATCTCTTTCTAATGAGTCATCACGTGACGAACGCTTTTTCGTAACGTAACGTTTCACGAGTTCATTAGCCTAACCTAACCTAACCTATGTCGTGCAATAAGAAGCAAGCTTCAAAATAGTCCTTTTTAAACCATCAAAATTTGAAGTTCATCAAAATGTTAATTAAAAGCTATAACTGGGTGTTGCGATCTTAAGTGGGTCACACTGTATATTAAAATAATATGCGCCGTAACAACTCTTTTTATAGTGTAACAATCAAACACCACGAATATTACTGTCTGTTTAATGATTTCATTTACAGGATACCCATTAAAAAGCGTAAAATCTGGCTTTCTCTTTCAAACAATCTAGCCTTCACGGAACAACTAACCAGAAAACGTTGACAAAATGAGAAACCCTCCAAGCATACGTAACAGGGCTCTCAACACAAGAAAAACCAATTAACAAAACACCAACAATCGAAAAACAGGTAGAAGATGACTACAACATTATTTCTGTGAACGAGACGCTAGTTTTTTAAAAGAAATATCGAACTTCTCATATGCGCATGCATCAATATGATTAAAAGTCTGGACCGTGTTTAGAATATGAAATTTTTTTTATTGAAACTACGTTTACGAGGGTTGATCTTATTTCGTGAGATAAATATTTTTCGATATTCCAGTTTTCTGGAAAAAAAAGGAAATTTTTACAATTTTACGGATATGGAATGAATGTTGATCTTATCAAAAATATACTGGGAAAAATCGCCTTGGTATTGTCAGGATTGGTGTGGAATCAATTAGCATCATCTTATAGAAACATGAAGAGGATGAAGCTAGTAGGGTTATTGGTATGATTGAGGTGGGTCGTCTTTACAGAGAAGTTCCGGAAGTTAGTGAAAGTGTCATTTCGCGGCTTCTCCGTAGATATCCAGCAACTGGAAACGTGAGAGAAAGACCTAGAAGTGGACGACCAAGGGTTGGGTTACCACCCCCACAAAAGATCGTTCCTTATCTGACTCTGTTGTATACCCATAGAAAACCTCTGAGTACTTTTCGGATAATACAACAGCGTCTTTTGAATGCTTCTGGTGTTTCAGTTCCAATTGAAACAGTACGTCGAAGATTACATGAGGTTAATCTTCTAAATAAACATGGGAATTGTAATGATGAATGGAGGTCCGCATTGAGGTATGACGTTTTCGCGGATTCTCTGCCTCTGGTGTCCAGAAATCTAAAAGAAGTGCAGGAAGTACATCCGTTCAGGTGTGGTACAGTTGCTGTTTGAAGAGGTACTTGTTTTAAGAATTGTTAGTGCTTGATGGAAACATGTTGCTATTGGACCAACGTTCCTCTTTTTAGTCGATAATAATTTGAATAACAGAAAAAATTAAACGTGTTCGAAGATTTTTTTAAAGAAGTTAAAAATGAAGTTGATAAAATTAAAGTTTTATCGCTTGTTGCGTCTAGCTTTTGGGAATCGATGGTTTATGCATTGCAAAGCAAAATTTCTTGAAATTCATTCAGTCCTTTTCAACAATGATTTATGATTAGTCTACTGTTTTCATTCAGTGCCTACTGCGATGAATTAAAATGTCAATAGGGCCGGTCACAATTTTGGTACCGTAAATCTTTTCTACAAAAGCCACTATTTTTAGATTTAAATGTGTTACAATAGAGCGAGTATAATGGTTAGTGTGTGGAAATAGAAAAGAAGGGGTTGAATGGGAGTGTTTGTAAGGTCCTAATGTGCTTTTTGTTATTTTTTACGGGTTATGATTTTACTCTTTACTAGTTTTTTATCACTAGGCAGATGCCTTTAAGAAAAAAATGTGTCATCGTGGTTGGATTTGTAAGATTTTATGTATGAATAAATTCTGTATTAATGTTAACAAAGTATTAGGATGAAACAGAAACAATTTCAAAATTTTAAATATCTACCCTTGGGTAAAAAATCTGTCAAATGGGGTTTTTTGGAACAAGAATTCGACTGAGAGACTAGGTTTTTTTTTGAAAAAATAGGATTTTTTCATTATTAAGTTTAATAAATTTTCACTTATAATATCACAAGAGCTTAAATTATTTCCGAAAATTTCCAGGAATAATTTAAGCTTGCGTGTTATTAGGTAAGAAAAATTCGCACCATAATTTGGAAAAAAATTTGGAAAAAATAAAAATCGAGTGTATGGAAACTGTTTGTTGAATTTTGTGACGAAAAGTTGTAAAATTCTTATAGAAATTTTGCATTATTAACAGGTATATCTAAATTATTTAATGGTTGTAGATAATATGTTTACCTTTTCAACTGTCAAAAAATTTCCACATAAATATCGTGGCGCCTCGAAAAAATTTCCGGAAATTTTTTTAGTTGCTATGGTATCTAGGCAAAATTAAGGCATCTTATTGGTTAAAAAGTAGAGGTGTGGAATTTTCAACAAAAAAAAATTGGGATAATACCACAAGGCCAATTAGGTATCTTTACAATTCCATTTTGGGATAATGAATCAACTGATGGCACATTTAATGATGAAACTAGAACAGAAGTGTGAATATTGAACTGAAATTAACATCAATCCACTCGGAAATAATATTATGCCAAAAGTTGTGAAAATCCAACTTGTAAAACCAAAAATATTCCCAATAATTGGGTAGAAATTTTCAGAAAAAAATTTTACACATTTTCAAAACTGGGTTTTCTTGATCCACTCATTTGATATTGATGATTTTTTTTTTGTTAACTGTAATTTTGATATATAGTTAAATTTGAAAATATACAGGGTGCAAAACATAATAAGCGCCATCTATCCTTCTACAGAGTGTCAAATTCCGGGTAAAAAACATATTCACATTTACACACCCCGCATATTTCAAAATTTGACTCTTTTAACCACAGTATTTCTAGAGAGGAATTTAACTAAAGTTCACGAATAAATCATCAAAATCTAATCAGTGGTTCAAGAAAGAACCACTTTTGAAAATACGTCTAACTTTTCAGTTCAGTGTATGTAGTGGATTGAATTATTTGAATGGAATATTAGGAAATTATTTCTTTCAAACATTTTCTAAGGGTAAGTATATACTGAGTGATAGGGGGTGGTGAGATTCATCTGTTAAACTTAAGAAAGTGTGCTCAGTTCAATATTGATAAAGGATATAGAAGGCAAAGGATTATCATAATGTCAGATAGTGAAGCAGCCATTAAAGCACTGAGCTCTTGTGTGATCAGTTCTAAAATGGTGTGGGAATGACTAGGCAAACTCAATGAACTGAGCGAGAACAATATAGTCACCTTACTGTGGATTCCAGGACACACTGGAATAGAAGGAAATGAAATAGCAGATGAACTAGCAAAGAGGGGGACTGAACCCTTTTGCGGTATCAGCTTCAACGTAGTATTGGAAAAAAAGAGAAGATCTGACCACTGGAAAGATCTAGTAGGGCTCTCAACAGGTTGTAGTCACCCACAACCTGTTGGGATCAAATGAATACATAAGCCAAAGTAAAACTGAACTAAGAGTTTTAACAGGGATCCTAACGGGACATTCTCGCCTGAATGAGCACCTGAAAAAGCTCAAAATAGTGGAGGAAGAAGAATATAGATTCTGTGGTACGGAAAAAGAAACCTCCATCCACAGCCATTCAGAATCCTAGTGCACAACACCTAGTGACACTTACCTAAACTAAAGCTTGCAAAAATCCTAAGATTCCTCCGGGAAATAGGTCTAAAGGAGCTACTAGTTTCTGAGACTTTTCTCAGGAACTAAGTAGAAGTAAGAGGTATGTACAATAGATCTTTCAGGTCTGGTAACTGGATAAAATTTCCAAGATGAATGTACTTTTTTAAAAGTTTTGTACCAAAATTTATCGGTTGGAAACCAAAACTTACATGATTATTTTTTAGTTTAGTTGAACTGGTAATAATAAATCAAAAAAATCTATTTAAAATATCAACACGGACAAATCGAAAAAAAAAAATCAATCTACCAATCCTCGAGGTTCCAATTATATGGTGGCGGTCAAGATTTTACCGTTGTGAATTATTCAATAATAATGTCTTCATAATAGACACCAAAAAGCATTTCGAGTTTAATAGGTAATATTTACCTTAATTGGATAATCTCGCAAAAAATACCCAGCACAAAACTATTACCACAGTTTAACTGTAAATTGTGATAAGGATCTTTGAAATCATCCGTAGCTACGCTCATGATTTAATATGTACAGGAACGGACGAGAACATTTATTAAATTAGAAAATATTATCATAAAATTAACGATAGCGTGATATCGAATTCTACCATATTGCAACTAGGGAGTGCGTGCAGCTAGTTTGGTTAAGTTATAACCATCATCAGGATATCAAAAGAAGCACAGCAATATTAATTTATAGAAATATTTGGAAAGGTAACTTTTAAACACTATTGTTTTTCAAAGTATTCTCCACAAAAGGAAATGCATTTTTGCATTCTTTGGATCCAATACTGGAAGCAGTTATTCCATTTTTCGAATTGTGGTCTTTGAAATGCCCAATGATGCTCCAATTTGACGATTGGATCAATTACGTTCAGCATCGACGTTTTCCTGGGTGACTGCCGTTGCTGGTGGACCTGTTATTGGATCGTCGTAAGATTATTTAATCATTCGTTTGGGTTGTGCTCAACAGCCCAGACACTTCAACTGAATATTTGTACCATTTCCCATGTTATCTACTTCCATTCCAAAAGATTCGTGTCTTGTATATAAGCCACTAGTTTGACTGGAGGGATTTTCAGTAGTTGTAATGGTTTTATTAATTCCTCTCCAAAGAGCTTCCGTCTAAGTACTTGCAAGTTCTCGTAGAAGCAGAGTATGTAAGTAGGTGTTTCATCATCAAGTTCACATTTTCTGCACATAAGTTCACTAATTGTGCCAATTTTGTGCAGATGTTTCCTCAGGGTGTAGTGTCTAGTCACCAGGTCGGTAACTGTCTTCAAATGTCTCTTACCCAGTTTCAATAGCCTGGTTGAGAGTTCCTTGTCTACCTTGTTCAGTAAACTCTTTGTATGGAGGTGTCTTATGTCAACCTCCATTTGAGTTGGTGTTCCCTATCTAGTTCCCGATTTCCCCTCTTATGCAATCTTTTGTGATTCCACAAAATGGTTCCGGATCTATGAAGTCTCCTTTAGAGCCTTCTTTAGCTAACTGGTCCGCCATTTTATTACATAACATTTGATATTTGTTGACAGGCGCCAACTATGTTGTTATATGCAATCCTCATGATATACATACTTCAATTTAAAACAATATTCGTGTGGAATTGTCAATTATCACGTCATATTATCACGTATTGACTGGTCGTAGATGTAGATAGTTTAGATTTTGTTGTTTCTCGTGTCTCAGCTTCCAATTCTTGACATTGTCTTATTTTCATCGATCTTCCAGCTTCACCAGTTCCCAAATTTTCTATTATTTGTTTCTGTCCATTATTTTCAATTGTATCTGTAACGTTTGCTTCACCAAGAGCTTATCTTCAGGTCTATCTTTGTTTTGTGATTCTTTTGATCCGAAAAATTTTTTTTGTTTCATTTTATAGCAAGTAATTCGATAATCAGATACTCTTAAATATAATTTTGTCAAGTTCAAAATCCAAAAAAGTTTTTCACTCTATACTCTAATTTTCTTTATAAATTTCAAAATATGTTCTTTCTTAGAACTAATAATCTTTGTATAGATTCTGGACACAATCAACAAGTAGTATCTACTCAAATAGTGGCTGGTCTTTGGAACAACAGAAAAATTTTAAAAATAAATAAATTCCTCCGCATATTTTCGTGTAACATATTTTTTAAGGCTGCGTTTGGTAACGAACCGAATCTGCATCGTTTCTGTTTTCGGTGTAATGTTACTCGCTGGAAGCTCATTAGAGATCGAAAATAGACATTTTTTAGTGGATTTTTTCACGGTATCTCAGTCATTTAACATTCGGGCACATATGGCAACAGTAAGTGTCTCTCATATACTCTCACTGAAGATGATGTTGACGGCCCAGCTAAATAATTAACATCATTAGGGGATATACATTCCATATTGAATACTGTTGTTATTCTCAACGATAATTCTTAAGAAAAACTACAAAATTCAATACTAAAACAATTGTTTTTAAAAAAATTTCTTGTTTTTGATCTTCCAGGTACACTTTTAGTTGATGAATGAAAAATTACATTTGTTTCCTAAAAATCATCGTTGAAAACAGAAAACTATGTTCATCACCTCTTTACTGAAGGGGGAAAGGAAGGAAGGGTTTTTCAGTATTGGAGATGTCAAGAGAGAAACGGACCCTAACGTTGTAATGTGATGAACATACATAAGGCATTAAATAACCTGATTTTTCACAACAAGGAGAGGAAGTAAAGAAGGAATTTTACCGGTAAAACTTAAAAAAGGGGGTACACCGAACTGGTGAGTCAAGAGAAAAAAAAATGGACCTTCTTGCGTCTAGAAGAGTTAAGCGCAGGTCACACTACGCTGGTTGAGGAAGCTGCTAGCCACCAGCCGGCGAATTTTTCTAGCAGCTGGCAAAGTATTCAACTGTTTGTAGCAGGCAGCGTCGCCTAACGGGTCACGTGACTCAGTCGCACCAGTAAATAATCAACAAGTGGCAACAATGTAACCAGATTGACAGTCGCTATTTGCTGGTAGAAGCAGTCAAGTAGCAGCCGCTGATCAACAGCAGTTGGCAACTTGCCTAGTGTGAAACAAGACTTCAAGAAGTCATGCCGACTGCTGGGGTTTAGTAATTTCAGGCACTGGGTTATACAACTCAAGATTGAGAAGTTGAGCGAACGTGCTTTTTGCGATATGGTCTGATTTGTAGGGTGAAGAGGTGCATTTATAAAAAATTTACTTGTTGAACGCAGATATAGGGTTGTCGAAATCAATGAATAGATAATTGGAGTAGTCTCAGTTATAATTAATGTGAAAAGGGTTCCGGTCCCCCAAAGGGGATATTGAGCTTCTATATCTGCTAGTTAATCTACTATTTCGTTTTTACATTTTTATGCAATTTTTTAGACGGGAAAACACCGCTCAGAAGAAGTTTAATAGTTGTTTTCGTTTTTGGTGATAATTAAAGTTAATAATAATAATAACAACTTTATGTGCTTGACATATTATGTTCGTCGAATTGCCAATTAATAAAACAAACGTTTTTCGATATCCTTATTGAGTAATTCATTTATTGTTGAGTTAATTTGCATCCCCTAAAATACATGTATATATGTTGGTAGGTACAAATAAATTGCCACGTCATTTATTTTGGGGTTTGAAACGATAGTACACAAAATGAAATATACACAATTCAAAACCGTAATTAAAATAAATTTAATTAGCGAAAACATTTAAAACGTACAAATGTTTAGAAAAACTAATTAAGTGAAAACTTCATTATGTATAACAGGCAGTCAACAAAATATGAATATTAATTTTGTACATGTGAATAATTATTTTTGTTAAATCTGCAATTATACAGGATGATTCCGTGGTAAGGATTAAGACTATATTGCATTCTATAAAACTGAAACTTACCTCTTGGTTCCAGGGCATGTAGTGAGACATAGCAGGATCCATGTGTTCAGCCATTACACTCATCCAATGGACGAGTCCTTGAGCTCCCTGACCACCAACACCGCCTGATTGGGGTCCTGACGGGTTCCCGCCCGTTTGGCTACCATCCCAACCGAAGGCTTTCTGGAACAAAAAATTATATCATGAAAATAAGCATAAATCTAAGAAAACAAAAGCGACGTTAAATGGGGACAAGAAGTAAAATATAGCAAGCGCCAAACGTGATGGCGAGCGATCGCGCAGGTATAGACTCTCCCAACTAAATTACTATTGGATTACGATAAGCCCCTTGCCTGTCATTGGAGGACAACTAATGATACGCCTCTCTACAGAGCATTTATATGTCTTGCAAGAACTGTACTGGGAGGTAACATTGAAAATGAGTTTGTGCGCATGGGGGCGGGCCCGCCATCACGTTTGGCGCTTACTGTATCTAGGTATTACTACACGAAACGAGAAAAGAGAAGTTCGGGTTGTAGCCCAAAGATCCTGAGCTGGATGTACCATAGTGAGACCAATCATGTAGCCATTGCGTGGAGTAGTAGGACCAGCCTATTGACGATGAGAGACAACTCTCCAAAATTCAAAGACTAGCCTGTATAGGCATTACAGGAGAAATGAGAATATTGCTAACGGCGGCCAGCTCAAAAGCAATCGAAGGAACTGGGATAGGAGTGTACGGGCCAGGAACCAAACACTCCGAAAGCTTGGGAAAAACCCCAGGTATTTTTCAAGCGGAAATTTACAGTTCGATTCAATATTGATAAAAGATTTAAAAGGCAAAGGATTATCATCATGTCGGATAGTTAAGCAGCACTGACTTCTTGTGTGATCAGTTCCTAAATGGTATGAGAATGCCTAGGCAAACTCAATGAACAGCATAGTTACCTAACTGTGGATTCCAGGACACTCTTTAATGGAAGGAATTGAAATAGTAGAAGAAATAGACAAAGCCGAAAAAAGTGAAGATCTGACCACTGGAAAGATCTAGTAGGGCTTAGACAATCAAAGATTCTTATGGGTGGCTAGAACCTGTTGAGATCAAATGAATGCATAAGCCAAAGTAAAACTGCACTAAGAGTTTTAACAGGTGTCCTAACGGGACACTGTCGCCTAAATGGGCACCTAAAAAATAGTGGAGCGAGAAGAATGTAGATTCTGTGGTATGGAAGAAGAACCACCTAGGTGACTACTGGATAGAAGATGCGCCTTTAACGTTTAACAACAAAAATATTGGAGGTACAATGGGTGAAATAGAAAATTTACCTGTTCAAAATCCCGATCTTTGGCGAAAAACATATTCTTATACACATTGCTTTTATCATCGTTACTTGATAACACCGCTTTAGCTAACAATGTTTTATAAAATTGCGTCGGTAACAGTAACTGGTTGTTATTATAAGAGTCCAGTTTGTTAACGAAATCGTTATATTTGAAGCTCGGTTTATATAAACTTAAGTTCATGTCGTTATTGTTAGTTGTGGTACAAGAGTCACTACTATCCGAACTTTCCATTACCGCCTCCGGAATCGGGCGTATGGCCGTCATTTTCTTTAGTGGCGGTGATTTCGACATAAATACACTTTTTTTTAATACACACTGTAGATAATCTAACGGTACCAAAATATATATGTTGATTTAACTACTAGGAACTGTTGTTGTTAAGGAACTTGTTGCTTTTGTTTGGTAGTTAATTTAGCCCATTGTTTTAACAGTTTTTATTTGCGTCCAAATTGGGGCTGTTTTTCGACATTTTTACCATCTAAACCTGAGGAATGTATTAAAACGTTATATTCTAATATAATATCTATCACATGTCGAGCATTTTCAATCTTAGATAAAGCATTTTTGAAAAAAAAATTAATAAATTCTTGGTGGACAAACATTAGTAGAAGTAGACAACGATTCTCATGCTTCTCGTATATCAACAATATCGTTAAGTTTTTATCCCATTCTTTCCTTAGGATAGAGAAGATAGGACCATTGGAAAGATCTAGGAGAGCTAAGACAATCGAAGATGAAAGGATGCATAGATAAGAGAAAGCACTCTCAATCAGGATATTGAAAGTGTGAACTAAGGGATGAAACACCTACATACTCTGCTTCTGAGAGATCTTACAAGGACTCAGAAGGAAGAACTTTGTTGAGGAAATAATAGAACCATTAGAACTACTGAATATCCCCGCAGTTAAACTAGTGGCCTATGTAGAAGACACGAAGCTTCTGGAATGGAAGTAGAAAATATTGGAGATGGTACAAAAATTTAGTTCAAAAGCCTGGACTGTTGAGCACAACCCAAACGAATCTAGGAGTGCTGAGACTATCAAAGATTGAAGAATGCATATGAGAAAGTAAAACTGCACTCGAAGTATTGAATGGTCATCTAAAAAAGATCAAACTGGTGAGAAGAAAGAATGTAGATTCTGTGGAATGGAGAACTTGCGCAAATTATGGCACTACAGATTCCCAGGAAAGGTGGACGAAGGCCGAGGCAGAGAGTTTGAGGAAGAAAGTAGGAGAGGAGATAGAAAAGGGACTTGAGAAATGTTGTGGATGAATTGTACAATGTGATACAGGGCTGTAAAAGAGAGGGAAAGAGGGGCAAGAGGCGTGAGAGGAGGTCTAATTACTGGTGGAATAAGGAAATAGAGGAGCTGTGGAGGGAGTGTGAGAAAGAACGATGACGGATGCTGAGAGGAAGAGGAAGGATAGTTGGAAAAGGGGGATACAAAGAAAAGAAGAAGGAACTGGAGCGTATGGTGGAGAGGAAAAAAAGAGGGAAGTGGGAAGAGTTACTGGGAGAATTGGAAAACAATCCGTAGGGAAAGACGTATGAAATAGCGGTGAAGAGGATGGGTGGAAATAGGAACGAGGTACTAGAGGAAGATTGGGAGAAGCAGATTATATGGAAATTGTTAACAGGCGGAGGATACTAGGATACTAGGATACTAGGGGATTGGGGAAAATTAGGGGGATAAGGCCGGTAGAGGAGGGGGGAGAAACATTAAAGTAAGGAAAGCCCCAGGGAAAGAAGGCCTGAGGGGTGATATGATGAAGAGGCAATTGGATAACAATAGGAAGTACTTCTGGGAGCTATTCAACAAGGTGCTAAGGGGGGAAGAGTTTCCGGAAGGAAGGAAGGTGGCCAGGAAGATACTGCTGAAGAATGCGTGTAGAGAGGGGAAGCGGGCGGGGGACTACAGTCCCATCAGCCTCCTGTGTGGTATGGGTAAATTGATGGAGGGGATAATAATTGAGGAGGAAGTTGGTAGGAGTGGAGGTTTTAGGGTAAACCAGCACGGGTTTGCGAAGGGGAAATCATGTATCTCGACGCTGGGCTTGGTGGAAAGGGCTAGGGAGGGCAGATGGAGGAACAAGAAATTGGCCCTACTCGTTTTCTTCGACATCGGGAACGCTTTCAACAGTGTCAGCAAACGGTCAGTGTTGAGCGCGTTGTTGAGGCTTGGAGTGGGGGAGGGTTTGGTTAACCTGGTGGAGAACTACCTGACGGGACGTGTGATATTAGACACTAGAGGGAGGAGGTATGAGACGGAGGCTGGAGTGCCCCAGGGCTCGTTTCTTGGACCGACGTTATGGAAGTGTGTGTTTGATGAGGTTTGTGGGATAGTATGTGAAGAGGGATGTGAGATTACGGTGTATGTGGACGATGTGTGTCTGGTATGTACGGCAAAGGGAGAGGCGGAGATAGAGAGAAAGGCGGAGAGAATGTGTAGGAAGATTGTGGAGAAGATAGACTAGAAGTGGCGGAAGATAAGACGGTGGGGTTGCTAGTGAAGGGACGAAGCAAGACGAGGGAAGTGGTGGTGATGCTGAAGGGCAGGAGAATTCGGATGGAGGATTCTGTGAAATACCTAGGGGTGTGGTTGGATAGTCAATTATCCTTCAGAACACACGTGTTAAAGGCGGCAGAGATGGGGAAAGTTAGAGCAGCATGGCTGGGGAGATTAATGTGTAATGTGAAAGGGCCGGGAGAGTGCAAGAGGAGGATAATTGGTAGGACGGTAGAGCAGAGTATGGTGTACGGTGCGGAGGTGTGGGGTGAAAGAGCGGGAGTGAATGCGAGGGCTAAGCCACTCCTGCGGGTGCAGAGAGGGATACTGCTGAGGGTGGTGCAGTGATACAGGACAGTGGGTGGACTGGCAGCAGCAGATATAAGCTTGCCTGAATTACTAAATCCTTTCAACGAATAGTACTAGAAGGACTACGAGTCTCCTTTACTGATCAAAAGAAGGAAGACAAAAGATCTTAAAAAACCATACATTCATGTATCTTCAAGAAACGATTATGTCAACATCATGGTGTTGTTAATAATGTCATGACATGAAAAATTGCTAACCTAGAATACCACCAAATGATGCACTTTTTGACTTAGAAATTGAAGTCCTGGGGATAAAAACTGGGGATAACAGCAGTATACAGAATATTTCAACCAACTGCAATTCTATTGTTGTTTCCCAATTTATACAAAATTGAAAGCTCTGTATTTCAACAGTATATTATTAAAGTTAATTTATTAGGGAATTTACATCAAAATTCGATATATTTATTTGTCCAAAAAAATTATCAATTTTTTTTTACAAAATATTAATTTCGCTGAAACTATTGAAATAAATTATTTTAATATTTTTTTTTGAATCAATTATAGATTCGAAAAAAAAAATCATTCGGCAATGTGATTCAAATTATTTCTGCATATATTTGTACAAATTGGCTACGAATTTTTACTAAAAAGTTTCAAATAATCCACAATCAAATTTTAATTAAATCATAATGTAAATATCATAATGAACAAATACGAATTATGGAATGCCTGAAATTATTAACTGTACATCAAAAATTGCATTTATTATGAAGTAGAAAGAAATATTCATCATTACAATGTTATCTACATTTATACAGGGTGATGTACAATTCAAATAGAAAGCTACGTTATCACCGAGGTATATAGGCTATATCCAATTTTCCAAAAATTAGAGATGGGAGAGGAAAATATTGAGACGCATCTATGGCGGCAAAAAGTTGGAGAAAACTGGACTAGAAGAACTAATAATGAGTTAATGAAGTTATATGAGAGTACTCTCATAACATTGGTAATCGAATCATAACGCTTAGTCGCGTATCAAGACAAATAACAAAAGGGGTTATAAAAGGAGGAATAAAAACAAAAGAGAGGAAGACCAAGAGAGAGTAAAGGAGGACCTAAAAATAACAAACAAGACTTAGCTCCACGGCATCTAGTGACGTTTTTGTTCAAATTCGTCAATCAGAACACGGGTAGAATCCAAAGATGATGACATCATTATATTAATCCTTATCCAAGAAGTATCATCACTAAATAATATACAGATAGATTCTTTTATACATTTCATAGCAATCATCCAAAATATGATAATCTCTTTGTATAAATACCTAATATAAAAAAGTGGATCAAATAATTGGAAATATTTATTGTCCATTGAGCAAATTTAACAAAAAAAAAACATAATGTATGAATTTTGCTTATGGATATCTCTAAATGTTTCAGTAGCATAATGAATGAAATAATATAAAATTATTAGGAAAAAAAAATTAATTTCATTGTATAACTAATTTCCAATCGAATGGATTGAACGGTATTTCAAATTAAACTATGTGGAAAAAAATTTTTATAATAAAAAAAAATTAAATAAACTAAATGCAATTTGTTTGAATGAATTTTTTTCTAGTGAATTTTGATACGCCCATTTTTTGCTTTTATGAAAATCAAACGTAACAATCAGGGATACATTTAGAAAGTACAGGAAATCGCGTTAACGAATCAGAGAGTAGTATACAGAGTGGAAGAAAAGTCTGGAAACCAATAAATGAATAGTCAAAATTGAACTTTTTTTTTAATTATTGGAAATTTTGAATTTTTCATATAAAAATGATATTTTTATCGATTTTTTTCAATTAAAAATATATACAGCTGTGTTCCATCATTTCACACAAAAAATATTCTTGATAAAAAGTTTGCATGACTTATAGCGCAGAATAGTACAAAATTTTCAAAACATTGGCTGAAATACAGGAAAAATAGAAAATTATGATTTGGAATGAAAGTAAAATAGGTTCAAATTGTACCGGAAAGCAAAACTTTTCTTTAGTTTAGAAAGTTACTTTTCCGCACGCTAAATACTACTTTACCGCACGCCGTGTGGAAATAGTTTATTATATTACTAGAGCGGAAAGTGACAATAAATATTATTAAATAGTCATTTGAACTAATGCATGTAAAATAAATAAAATAAATATTTGTTCATCGTTCTTTTTTAGCATATTATCATGATATAAACGGGGTATAGTTTTTCACTTGTCGAAAAATTTTTTTGTTACTCTCGTCATTAGTAAGTCAATGTACCATTACACTTACTTGACTTACTCCAAGCCAACATTTTTAATTCTCCTATTTTCCAGCCAATATTTAATAAAAAAATTTTTTTACCAATTCAACTGCATTTGGTTTTTAATAAAATGAAAAAAAATAAAAAGCAAACTAAATTTGTTGATACAAAAAAAAACAGAATAGAACCAGTGGAGTAAACTGAGAGTTCTCTGCTGAGTTGGTTGATATAGATAAATGATTTTCATTTTTTTCCAAATAAAATTCTAAATTCGCTTAACGAAAATCGCAGAATGATTCTTCATACAAAAAGCCTAGCATATCTGTTGTTTTTATTTATTTTATTTTTAGGTTAGTTCAGCGAAAATCAGTTGCGAAAAGAAATTTTTCACAGAGCGATTCTACATAAAAATAATTTTTTTCCAGAGCACATATTTCTTAAATTGTGTCCAAGAAAAATATAATTGTCTAGTTTTATTATTTGTTTTATTTCTTAGTTTTAGTGGATACGCATTGAACATGCGATAAAATTAATTTTCAATTAATCAATTTTTTTTAGATAATATCCAAGCGATAGTTAGTTGAATTTTGTTGTTAACTCATTATTTTTGTGATTTTTTGTTAAAAGAAATACCAAGTACCCAATTGAATTTTATTGAAAACAAAAAATTTAAGATACAAAAAAATATATTTATCTGGAATCATTCTGTAAAACTTTTTTTTGAGTAACTGATTTCCATTATTTTCAACTCTTTATATGTTTTTAATGAAAATTCTGCATTTGCGAGTAAAACGTATTCTGTTGAAGGAGGCACTAAATTTTTTTTACGGATTTTCCCTTAAACGGAACTGAAAGAAGAATCCTCTAAGAAATAAATTTAAGAGATTATTAATATTAATAAACTATTCAGAGAAAAATATTGTTTTAGAAAAAATGCTTTTTATTTTGTACATGAACAGTCGACAACTTTTGCAAATTTAAAAATAAAAACGCAGAGTGATCCTTTGTAAAAAAAGCCTAGCATATCTCAACTCTAAAATGTTTCATTTTTTAAAATTATTTTTAATTTAGTTCAGCGAAAATCAGCTGCGAAAACAAATTTTTCGCAGAGCGATTCTACATAAAAATGATTTTATTTTCCTGAAAACATTTTTCTTAAATTTTTTATCAGGGTCCAAGGAAAATATAAGTGTCTAGTTTTATTATTTGTATTATTTCTTAGTTTTTGTGGATATGCAGGCACTATTGAACTTGCGATAAAATTAATTTAAATTTTGCAGAATTTTTATTTTCAGTATTTTAAGACAATTTTTTTTAGATAATATCCCAGTGATATTTAGTTGAATTTTGTTGTTAACTCATTATTTTTGTGATTTTCTGTTAAAAGAAATACCAAGTACCTAATTGAATTTTATTGAAAACAAAAAATTTAAGATAAAATTTTTTTTTATCTGGAATCGTTCTGCAAAACTTTTTTTTGAGTAACTGATTTACATTATTTTCAACTCTTTATATGTTTTTTAATGAAAATTCTGCATTTGCGAGTAAAACGTATTCTGTTGAAGGAGGCACTAAATTTTTTTTACGGATTTTCCGTTAAACGGAACTGAAAGAAGAATCCTCTAAGAAATAAATTTAAGAAACTATTAATATTAATAAACTATTCAGAGAAAAATGTTGTTTTAGAAAAAATGCCTTTTATTTTGTACATGTACAGTCGACAACTTTTGCAATTTTCAAAATAAAAACGCAGAATGTTTCTTTGTAAAAAAAAAGACTAGCATATCTCAACTCTAAAATGTTTCTTTTTTTAAAATTATTTTTAATTTAGTTCAGGGAAAATCAGTTGCGAAAAGAAATTTTTCACAGAGTAATTCTACATAAAAATGATTTTTTTTCCAGAAAACATTTTTCTTAAATTTTGTATCAGATGGGTCCAAGGAAAATATAATTGTATAGTTTTATTATTTGTATTATTTCTTAGATTTAGTGGATACGCAGGCACTATTGAACTTGCGATAAAATTAATTTAAATTTTGCAGAATTTTTATTTTCAGTATTTTAAGACAATTTTTTTAGATAATATCCAAGCGATTGTTTGTTGAATTTTGTTAACTCATTATTTTTGTGATTCTTTGTTAAAAGAAATACCAAGTACCTAATTAAATTTACAAAATAGAATTTTATTGAAAACAAAAAATGTTTTTTGAATAACTGATTTCCGTTATTTTGAAATTTTTATGATGTTTTTTATTGAAAATTCTGCATTTTCGTGTAAAACGTTTTCTGTTGAAGGAGGCACTAATTTTTTTTACGGATTTTCCGTTAAACGGAACTGAAAGAAGAATCCTCTAAGATATATAAATTTAAGAAATTATTAATATTAATAAACTATTCAGAGAAAATGTTGTTTTAGAAAAAATGCCTTTTATTTTGTACATGTACAGTCCACAACTTTCGCAAATTTAACAATAAAAACGCAGAATGATTCTTTGTAAAAAAAAGCCTAGCATATCTCAACTCTAAAATGTTTCTTTTTTTTAATTATTTCTAATTTAGTTCAGCGAAAATCAGCTGCGAAAAAAAATTTTTCACAGAGCGATTCTACATAAAAATATTTTTTTTTTATATAATATCCAAGCGATAGTTAATTGAATTTTGTTGTTAACTCATTATTTTCGTAGTTCTTTGTTAAAAGAAAAACCAAGTACCTAATTAAATTTACAAAATTAAATTTTATTGAAAACAAAAAATTCAAGGTACAAAAAAACATTTTTTTTAATAACTGATTTCCGTTATTTTGAACTTTTTATTTGTTTTTTAACGAAAATTCTGCATTTGCGAGAAAAACGTATTCTGTTGAGGGGGGCACTAAATTTTTTTTACGGATTTTCCGTTAAACGAAACTAAAAGAAGAAACCTCTAAGAAATAAATTTAAGAAATTATTAATATTAATAAACTATTCAGAGAAAAATGTTGTTTTAGGTAAAATGCCTTTTATTTTGTACATGTACAGTCGACAACTTTTGCAAATTTAAAAATAAAAACGCAGAATGATTCTTTGTTAAAAAAGCTTAGCATATCTCAACCCTAAAATGTTTCTTTTTTCAAAATTATTTTTAATTTTGTTCAGCGAAAATCAGTTGCGAAAAGATATTTTTCACAGAGCGATTCTACATAAAAATGATTTTTTTTCCAGAACACATTTTTCTTAAATTTTGTATCAGGGTCCAAGGAAAATATAAGTGTCTAGTTTTATTATTTGTATTATTTCTTAGTTTTAGTGGAAATGCAGGTACTATTGAACATGCGATAAAATTAATTTAAATTTTGCAGAATTTTTATTTTCAGCATTTTAAGACGATTTTTTTAAGATAATATCGAAGCGATAGTTATATTAAGCTGACATTATTTCTTGATCTTCGTTAAAGGTCGAGAGGAGGATTTGCATTCGACTTAGAAATTTTTACATCCACTTAATTTTAACACACTCTAGTTAGTTGAATTTTGGTATTATTATTATTATTATTATTACATATAGACAAGAGCAGAGGGGCAAGTCCCTATTTTACCCAAAAGCAGAGAATAATATGCAAATTATTACATAAATTGAAATGAACAAAATAATAAAAAAAAGAGAAGATATCAAAACAAAAGTACAATAATTCGTATTAAGATAAAAATTGAATTAAAATTAATAAGTTATTGATATATAAGGTCAACATCGAGATTATTCCAGGAGTCAAAAACTCTATTAGCCAGAAAATTTTGTCTTGATGTGGTCACAAAGTTTTCTTTTTTAAGTTTTAATTCGTATCCTCTGAGCCGGTTGTCTTGGTTTAACTCATTATTTTTGTGATTTTTTGTTAAAAGAAATACCAAGTACCTACCTAATTAAATTTACGAAATTAAATTTTATTGAAAACAAAAATTTTAAGAAACAAAAAAAAATATTTATCTGGAATCTTTCTGTAAAACTTTTTTTAAAGTACTTAACCGTTATTTTGAACTTTTTACATGTTTTTTAATGAAAATTCTGCATTTGCGAGAAAAACGTTTTCTGTTGAAGGAGGCACTAAATTTTTTTTACGGATTTTCGTGAAAGAAGAAGCCTCTAAGGAATAAATTTAAAAAATTATTAATATTAATAAACTATTCAGAGAAAAATGTTGTTTTGTACAAAATTCAATTTTCAAAATAAATTTGGATTATTTGAAAATGAAATAATTTTTTTGTGCTGCACAAACATTTTCCACCCGCCAACACCCCGCAACCACCACTTTAGTAGGAATAACTAAAAAATTCGCAAAAATTGATGATTCATTATCCAAACAGCGTCGTGAATTTTAAGAATCACGTGGCCGTCGTCGCTCCATTCAAAGCCGGCAAAATAGCAATTAACAGCCGTTAATTTACGCGCCGTACAACCGTGGAGGGGGGGCGATACCCCCCTTACCCCGCACCCTCTCGTGACCGTTCACCCCCACCAGAAATACCGAGGCACTTTAAGCACTTTTGCATTAATTTACACGAGTAACGAGGAGTAATTAGCCAACACGAGACGTGGGACGAACGGACCCGACGCTCATGGCCTCCCAGGATGCAACAAAACTGCATATAGTTCTACAACTCGCCGTCGACTGAGTATAAGGCGTCGCAACGCTACGAGGAACTAGGTTAGAGAATAAGAAAAAGAAGTGCAACGACGTTGGGAAGGAAAAAATGCTAAAAAAATGTATGTACATATACGGAAGTAAGGTTAGAGTGCATGTAAGAATATGATATTGATTGGGTATTTCTTCCTTGTGGGGGAGTCAATATGCGCCGAGACGAGGGGTGGGGGAGGGGGGAGAAAAGAAAAAATATTATGTTGCTGCAGTTGGTCGTCGTGGCAAACAAATGAATTGTTGTCGCGGTCAGTGGAGACAAATGATGAACGGAGGAGAGAGACAAGCACGTGTTGATTACGAAAAGGAAGGAGAGGAGGGGGGGGGGTAGTGGGAGAAGGATAATGAACACACTTTCACGGCGAGCGGCTGACGTATCTACTACGTAGGGGATTACAAGAGAAGTTTTCGCTCTTCGACGACGGCAGGTGTCTAATGGAAAGTCAAATTAATAATTACTCTCCACTAATACGATTTGAACTGGGTCTTTAACTACCACTTATCAGGATCAAACTTTTGCATGTTCCTGCTTAATTTCTATTAAATAGGTGGTTTGTCCTTTATTAGTAGTTCCAGCGCCATTCTAAATTTTAATAAAAAAATTATTTTTATTTTGGAAAGTCTGATCTTTAAGGCCATATAACCTACATGAAGGTAGATTTAGCACCTTCACTGTTTTATATTTTATAGCACGGAAATGGAATCTCAAGATATTAAAAAATACCATCGTACAACTAAAATTGGCATGTATTTTTTTCAGCTATAAATATACAAATTATAACTTTTTCAAAATTAAAAAAAAAATTAAATATGTAAATTTCCATTTACTTTTTTTTCCTTTCATTTTCATTTTCAGTACAACTTATACAGGGTGTATAGAAGGAAAATATAATATTTACGTATACTTATAAAATGGATAAAAGCTTCGCCCTGTGAAAGCTATTTATTATAATTGAAACGTTTCTAACTCCAGCAACCATCATCAGTTAATTATATTAAATAGTAGTTCAGAGGCGTTCGAAAAAAGGGACACCGGAAGGAGTCTACAAAAATGCAAGGTATATTTATTGGGTGGGCGTCGAATCTAGCTAGACGTCGTCGTGGCGGCGTCGGGGGGTTTTTCGGGGATCGGGGGCTACTTCTCGAAACCCGTAAAGCATAAAACGCGAAAGAGAGCGCCTCAGAGCGCCTGCTCCCGCTCAAAAAAGCACAAAAACTTTATTTCAAGGAAAACACATAAAAATATATAACATCCGATGCACTTTATTTGCCCATTTTTGCAAGCAAATAAATTGCGTTCGGTGCTAGTTTTGAGTATAATTTGGGTCCGGGTTGGTGAACGGGGGGGTTTTGTTTGGCTCAAGTAAAATTGTTATGGGTATGTTTCGTGTAAACACACTCGAATTGTTATGAGCCAGATTACCGGAGTTAAGCCGTAAGTATTTAGCTAACAAAATCTACGAGGGATCTTCCTAAAGTTTAACTAAACAAAACTTCAAATTGAATAGGAAAAATAGAGTGCAGTGTGGATAACAGGAGGAGAAGAGTAGAAGTGAGAGTTTGCTTCCGGTTAAAACTTATCGCAGAAATTTCATTTGGTTTTGGAGAGTTACTGAAAGATTTGTCGAGGCCAAATTTGAGTACATAAGATGTACTAAAATGATTCTAAGAAGATTATACGACAATTATTTATTCTTTGATCACACAACTTTCTAACTCGAATACAGCTTGCACGCCACTGGGTGTTTTACACTGTTCGAATATGCTTAACCAATAGCCGTCGATATGAAACAATCGACATCGCTATCTCACTTGTCTGGTACATCTTAGTCATAAGTTTCCCCGAATCTTATTATGATATTAGATATTAAGCGTTCCCCACATTTGTATCTCCAACAGAAGTTGTCTGAGATAATTTTTTTTACTTTAAACTAATATAATTGAAGTATCGGAAGTTTTAAAATTAACTTTCTGGTATGCCTGTAAGGTATCGGGAAAATGGAACGGAAATCGAAGATCTGTCAGTTGAAAATACGACCTTATATATATCGCGCTTCAATATGAAAATATATGAAGTTTGATGCTTTGAATTCAGTTCACCTAGAGTAAGTAACTGAGTTTCTATATTTTCACCAAAGAAGTAATCATATTCCAAGAAACGCGAGGCAAGGGCGTGCTATTGTACTGCAGGTAGGGGGTCACAATTATTGAACAAAAACAGAGATTAAATTATGGAAATATTTCACGTAATAAAGGTAGAAACTATTAATTTTTATGCCAGAAAAAGTAACAGAATTAAGAGTTCTTTGGTTAAAATCGAACCGGAGAGGCAGTACCTCATGCTCTTAGTTTTTTTAACTCACTTGATCCTGATTTACATTCAATGATGTTATTTTATTTTGGTTGTGTCTAGTGTTGTTCGGGGTGAACATACGGAAAGTACCATTAAGGTCGAAACACACCTATCAGCACCTCATAGGAACAGCGACTGATCATCACCAGCAGATTTTATTTCTTATGTGTATTTAAATGTAAACGCGCATACCTAACAGTATCAGCACAGCATCGACAAGGCACGTCAACGCCTCAATCACAACACATTTCTCAGAGATAATATTCGAAATGTCGACAGGGAAGGGAGGTATAAGCGCTCTGCAGATTCTGACAAGTCTGAACAATTCAGTAAATCTTTTTAACGCCATAAAGAGAAAGCATTCAAATACTCAAATTGAAATAGGTACTTAAATAGATAATAAACCAGAAAAACACAAAAAGGTTATTACAAGTTTTTTATATCATTTGTGAATTTCATTTTCAATCTTCAGAAATGGAAAAAATTTCTTCGGAATAAAAAATTGTAATAAATAATTGTAACAATTGTACTTTCATATTTAACATTAATAAATAATATGACTACCAAAATGTCAAAGTACTATCTTAAATTATAATCCACTCCTATTATAACCTAAGATAATATAAAAAACTGTTTTAATTATTAAAAGGGCGACTGTAGAAAAAAGTATGTGTGTTTTTCGAACGTAAAGTAAAATTGTAAAATTTTTTGTACTAATATGTCATATATGTTGATTACATATTATTTGGTGAAATTATCACGTGGTCATAGGAAAAATACTGTACATTATTCGCACTCGTAATGTAATATACTATGAAATGTATGCAATTAAAACAGGAACGCAGTTAGTAACGATTTTCCACATTAATAATAAATAAACGTAAAATAACTAATTCGTTTTCAATACTTTTTTTCATTTGTCTGGAAACTTTATACGCAGCTATTAAATGTGGAGTTTTTAATATTTATTAATTTAGCTCGTTTTCATTGGTTACTCATTCATTATGAAAGAATTTTCCATTTTAAGGATGATTTTATACACAAACAAAAAATATTTGATGTCGAATAAAACATTTATTGTAAAGTAGCTTTGAAATGTTCTTTGTTGTATTATTTTATTACAAAATTGAAATATACTAGTTGTTTTCCGTTACTAACGATGGATTTCGTTCTCTTTGCACATCTCATCGCTCTTGGAATTTTCTATTCATTGAGAAACTCAAACAAACGCAAATAGATAATCTCAAGTCAATTTATAGATTACTTATTTTTTCAAATGTGTGGTTTGTGTTTTAATATTCATTAAATTAAGTAACCGAGATGAAGTATTTTGTATTTTAAGGTTTTCGAGTATAAGTATACTTCGTTCCAAGATATTTCGTTTTGACTTATGCCAACATGATTGATTTAAGACCAAAACCCACAGCAGGTAGTCGTTAATCCGTTAATCGTACTAGTTTCTACGAAGAGCGAAAAGATAATGCCTATTAGTATGATTATTTTACAACTGAAATATTTGGCTGGTAAAATAATATTTGAGACTAATTTTTTAATTTATTTAATTATTCTATTATTTACTTATGCTTCGGAATACATATTTCAAAGATTATCAATAAGCTAATACATAAGCGAAAAATACGAAGTGACGCTAATAAAACCAAATGCAAAAGGATATAATCCGAAGAACGATATTTACGCAGATACCCTGTATAGTACAAAATGTTTTCAAAATGTGGCCATTATTAAACTATATCTTTTTTATTTGAAATACTTTTTGATAACATCTGCCAATTAGATGAAATAAATCAAAGCGTATACGGTGGGCCACCCTGTATGTTTCAACAGTTTAATTTGTTCAATTCCAATAAATATGTTGATTTTTTTCATAAAATAAATTTAATTCTACGACTACGACTACGAATCTGTTACTGTTTACTGTACAATGAGGGATTTATAAACTTTTATTTTTAAATCCTTAAGGCCGAGTCAACGAAAAATTGTGAAACGTTCTTTACTGAGGTTTATCCAGAACCACTAGCAAAAGCTAAAATAGGTGTTCGTAGCTCCTTTGATGTCGCCAAGGGTTCCTACAAAAAGCGTTAGAGTAGCAGAAAACTCTCAGTTATGACCAGTGCGCATAAGTAGGCGTGTCTGAGTCAAGGCACAAGTTAAATTTGCCCGGCTGTATGATGTATAGTGATGAGCAATATCGTGATTTTTTAATCACGTTCTGAAATGTTATCGTGCTTTTTTATTATCAGTGATTTTAAAACGTGACGTGATCACGACATTTGATATTCTGTTTTGAATATACGATGGGAAAAATATTTTTTCCTACAAATTGAATGAATTGAATTGAATGAATGAAAGCTATGGTCAAAATTATTTTCGACTTCGAATATTTCGATTCATCATTCAATTTATTGTCGTTTTCGCTGGCTGTGATCACTTCACGCTTTAGATTTGTTTATAGGAGCTGTGACTGACTGTGATTTGTTCATATCAGTGAAAAAGAACAGTTTGTGAAATATCGCTCATCACTAATGATGTATGTCCATTTCTTCGGAACGTTAGGTAGTCCGACGGATTTTAGCATATGAGATGTCATTAGATTCGTTCTAATTGTGGGAGTAGCATAGGGTGTAAAATGTAATTATGGCATTCGAGAAAAATAAAGTAGAAGGGTAAAGTTTAGCACTAAATTACTTGAAAAAAAAAATCCATCTTTGGTTGAAGAGGTATTGCAAACGGGGATATTATGTTGCCTGTTGAAGGCAATTCTCCTCGTTTCCAATTTTGATTCAGTTCTGGGAACGTTCCAGACATTTTAGATGGAATTAAAATATCACTTTTTTATTGACGTAACAAAACTTTGTATTACAGCCGCCATTAAAATACATTTTACGCGACATAGAATTTCTTAAAAAAATACTGGAGTGTTGTTCCACATCATAAAAACGAAGCTTTTTCCATATTCCTATCCAGCCGAGAGCCAGAGCTCGTGTATTTTCAGTATTTTCAGTACAAAGCGTCGAGATGCCTGAAAACCCTGTACTCGTCGGTATTCGACGCAGGATTGTTATTTTTCCATTTTTTAGTTTGTTTTTAGAAGAAACAGCTTGTAATAACACCGAGAGTACGTTAGGGCACGAACAAAGGGATTTTTCTATTAGGTTTGGACCTTATGACAAATTCAAGAGGGTTTTCCAACGTTTACATATATATCACTATAAAAAAGTTATTTTTCTATACTTCCATGTCAATAAAAAAGTTGAAGTAATTATATTCAATTCTATAAATCACCTGAAAATTTGTTACAGCTTCAAACCAATGTATATGTTGAACAGAGTTTATCCTAAGAATTTTTCGTAACTACCCCATCCAAAAAAAAAAAATTTCAACATGCCACCTGTGGAAAACTGGGATCCAAGACCTGCCATTCAGAAGTGGTTAGGGGCGAAGAGCAGAAGACATAAAGATTGTCCAAAAGAAAAAAACAGTCATGGTATAAAGGTATATTCTCTGAAGGAGAAACAAGTGAAAGTAGTGATTCGCTAGTTAGAAAAGATAATAAAAAATGCATTTAAATTAATTTTTTTATAGAATAATCTGTGTTGACCATCTCGCGTTATTTCCTAATACCGAAACTGGAATCTGTAACTACCATTTTCATTTTGTGTTGAAGTAAACATTCTTTGAATCCTAAAAAATCTATTGTGCCTCATTTTTCTACTCAGTTCCTTTAATCCCATTCCTTAAAAGGATTTTAGGATATCCACAAGCTTCAGTTTATATAAGTCTTCTGAATTACTATCCATACGGCAAATACGTGAATACAGGACTTCTCCTCCATTCCACGGAATCAAAATTTTTCATTCTCCATTAGTTTGACCTTTTTTTCAACTGCTTGTCTCTACTTCGTTCCCGAGGAAAATTTCAGGGACCAGTAGTTACTTTGAACCTACTTCCAGAAGAAATTTCAGAAATTTTGCAGGCTTCAGTTTAGGATTCTGTATTGCTATGCATCCTGCAAGTATGTGAATATAGGTTTCTTCTTTCGCTTCTTGCTACACTAGTTTGAGCTGTTTGAGGTGTCCACTCTAGCGACAGTGTCCTGTCAGGACATCTGACACCTGTCAAAACTCTTACTGCAAAAAAAAACAAAAAATGCAGTTTTTTGCGTTTTTCGAGCAAAATTTGAGGTTATTTGAAAAAGTCATTAATAAAAAAGTTGTAGATTTTTCCAAGATCTACAACTTTTATATTCAACTTTTTTTTCTAGAACCTCAACTTTGGACGGAAATCGCAATAATGTCTTCCCCCCCCCCATAAAAGTGTTTTTTACCGAAAAAACGTCATAACTCGAAAAATTTCCAATATTTTAATTTGAAATTTTTTTTCATGGTTTGTGACTATCAAAGCTACCTTCTACTAAATTTTCATTAAAATCGAACATTTTTTAACGAAACCAAAAATAAAAAACAAAAAATGAAGTTTTTTGCGTTTTTCGAGCTAAATTTGAGGTTATTTGAAAAAGCCATTAATAAAAAAGTTGTAGATTTTTCTAAGATCTACAACTTTTATATTCAACTTTTTTTTCTAGAACCTCAACTTTGGACGGAAATCGCAATAATGTCTTTTTACACCCCCCAAAAAAAAGTCATAACTCGAAAAATTTCCAATATTTTAATTTGAAATTTTTTTTACATAGTTTGTGACTATCAAAGCTACCTTTTACCGAATTTTCATCGAAATCGATCATTTTTTGCAGAAACTAAAAATAAAAAACGAAAAATGCAGTTTTTTCGTTTTTCGAGCTAATTTTGAAGTTATGTGAAAATATCACTGATTAAAAAGTTGTAGATTTTCTCAAGATCTACAACTTTTATCATCAACTTTTTATTCTAGGACTTCAACTTTAGCCGGAAATCGCAACAATATTAGTCTTTTTCCACCCACCCAAAAAAAAGTGTTTTTTACCGAAAAAACGTCATAACTCGAAAAATTTCCAATATTTCATTTTGAAATTTTTTGTCATGGTTTGTGACTATCAAAGCTACCTTCTACCAAATTTTCATCAAAATCTAACATTTTTTAACGAAACCAAAAATAAAAAACGAAAAATGCAGTTTTTTGCGTTTTTCGAGCTAATTTTGAAGTTATGTGAAAGAGTCACCAATTAAAAAGTTGTAGATTTTCTCAAGATCTACAACTTTTATAATCAACTTTTTTCTCTAGAACCTCAACTTTGGCCGGAAATCGCAATAATGTCTTTTTCCACCCCCCCAAAAAGGTGATTTTTACCGAAAAAACGTCAAAATTAGGAAAATCTCGGATCGTTAACGTATCGATACTTCGAGTATCGATGAATTCATATTCGATATTCTACTGTATCGATACTTTACGTTCCGACCCGTATCGATATCTAATATCGATACTTTCTAGTGTATCGCGCAACCCTAGCTTGAGTATTATCTTGTAGATGTAGCAGCTAGTGACGACATCTTGTGATTACGACGGGAACTTTTTAAACAGCTGGGAAGTATTCAAACATTTTTAACTCCCCACCAAATATAAATAAATACAGAGTGGAACTATTTGGTTTAAATTGTTTTTTTATTATTGTTGGTTCACCTTTTAAAAATAAAACTGGAGAGCAAAATAATATAAACTAACCATGTATATATTTTTACAAGGTAACTTCCTGCTTAACGTTTTAATTGGCGATTTTACAAATAAATAAATGTCAGTTAATGAGTCAGCTCATTAGTCGTCCATATCAGCAATTAATGAAGTGAGGAATCCTTATTTATTTATAATTATTAATGATATTGTTTTTTTTTAATTTTTGTTATACGGGTAATTTTTCTTTATTCATTTAACAAGTGATCAAGGGCCATATTTTTCTTTTTAAAATTCAATTAAAGACGTTACGGATAATAAATTAATAAGGGTCAGTTAGTAGGTATTACAGTTAAATAAACTATGAAATGGGAAAAAAATGAATTTCCTCTTTGTCTACCCAACCCTGTACAACGCCGGTATACAATAGAAATCCGATCTTCGGGTCGCTTGTCGCCATCTCTCCGTTCTTGTTCTTGTTCCAGAGCTCCTTCAAAATGTGCACGGACATCTTTAATTTTATATGTAGTATTTTTCCTGAGTCCATATTTACTCTTTAGGGTTTAAGAGGAAGTCAAAGTATTATATATAATATTCCGATTTTTTGGCATTTCGTTTATAGTATATTGTTACGAGGTCACCAACTCAAAGCCGGCCCTGTCTCTCGACTGTAAATTTTGGTGGCTGCGCACAGTTCGAGAACATTCTAGTAAATTGTTTTGTCAGGACCATGTTTCATGAAAAGAATTTTACATGATTTTAGGATATTGCTTAAATATAAAATTCACAATTATTGAGATTTTTTGCAGGTACGCCCTTGGAATGGTCATTTTACAACGGTTTATTGCTCTCTGCATTTTTCAAATAGAGTATAGGTATCGAAAAACAAATGCATCCTTATTTGGTGAGAATTTTGGCCTGAAAGAGTCACTGGACGCTGAAATGAGGCTGGTGTTCGATATCACACCATGATAACCAAATTGAGCCTCTAAATTACCATTGGATTTCTTACTATGGAGATATTTGAACTCAAAAGTCTAAGTCTTAAACTCACATCAATATGTTCATTGCAAAATTATCTGTAACGTATTTTTTACTAGAGTTGTTCACTTCGCATTGAGCCTCTTCTTCTTTACCCATCGTAACTTCTTAACGAAAGGTCTGATTCGAATAAATTGGCCTGTAGGCGCTAATTTGTTCGGGAATTTTAAAAAAAATGAGAAATCGAGGAGTAATATCAATTATATGGACGAATTGTGGGCTAATACTAGAACTACCAAAGGACAAGTATGACAAGATACGACAATAAAAAGTTGACAGCAGGCTTTTGTAAATGGACTTATCACGGGCTAGGGAATTGTAGGCAATGAAAAGACACCCTAGCGAAGCTAGGGTCTGAAACTGCATTCACTGGTCCTGAACAAGTATCTGCTGCACATGGTTGTACATCTTGGTGGATCCAAACTAAACATCAGACGTACTGCCAAAGCAGGAACACAGCAAACTCCTGGTCAAAAAACCCTCGGAGTCGCTGACTCACGAAATATTAAACCTCAGCAGGTGCCAGATAAGGAAAGGGACAGGATTACTCACCGGTCACTGTACCCTAAGGAAGCACATGCATACAATTGGCATATATAGGGAGGAACCTATCTGTCGGTTGTGCAAGGAAGAGGAGGAAACAGCCTCTCACATTATCTTCGAAAGTGAAGCACTGTCTCATTGGAGGTATACACTCCTAGGACTAGCCACGGGAGGATTTCTCCAAGAAGAAAAGACTGTTGAGCCTGATAAGGGCTACTGGTCTCTTCACTTAAACGGTATAAGATTTATTTTAGACCATGAATGAAATAAAGATGGACTTGTTGAAAGTGCTGTCATGACTTTTTTTGCTAAAAAAGATGCTGAAGATTACCATGGAGTGATGAGCGGAGATTTATTTGAGAAATGGTTTGAGGATACTTTAATACCGAATCTCCCATAATATAAAAATAATCCATCCTATAATTCCAGAAAAATAAGTTTCCTTAAATAAAATTGGGATATTTATTTTGAAGATTACTTAAAAAATGAACTTCTGAAAACTGCTGATGCTGATGATTTGAAAACATTTAAGACACAAAATATCGCGTCGATGTTCACATCTTAAGACTTTCGCCTTTACTGAATCCAATAGAAATGGTGTGGAGTTTCAAATGGTGTCAAGTTTCAAACCAAACAAACAATAGTTTCTGTCTTGTAACTGTCCCCATGAGCATTGAGACAGTTACGTCAACACTGAACACTGTTTACACTACCACTACACCAACACTAACACTTTACACTATCTTACGCGCGTTTCGATAACCAAGTTATCTTCTTCAGAGACTGAAGGTAAACTAACACTAGGGTGCTTCGTCATCCATATATACTAATCTTTTATCGCGCCAAACTAGTTAATCCGCGGGAACAAACCATTCTGGCGCGAAAAGTTTATTAGGAAAAAAACAATTGTAAACATTTTTTTTCGCGCCAGAATGGTTTGTTCCCGCGGATTAACTAGTTTGGCGCGATAAAAGATTAGTATATATGGATGACGAAGCACCCTAGTGTTAGTTTACCTTCAGTCTCTGAAGAAGATAACTTGGTTATCGAAACGCGCGTAAGATAGTGTAAAGTGTTAGTGTTGGTGTAGTGGTAGTGTAAACAGTGTTCAGTGTCAAGTATCGCCAACGGTTCCAGAATTCCCAACTTAGTTACGTCAACCATAAATAAACGTCAATTAATTTTTTATGATTTTATCAACAAAAATCTGAAAATTTCTGTTAAAATCATCTGACAAAAATCCCTAATTTTGACATTTTTACGAATATAAATTTATGCCTTTAAAAAAACTTTACTGCCTCCATCAATGGATTCAAAACGATTAAAATGGTAACATAGCAGTTGTAAATAAAAATAAAAACGGAACTGGAACGTCGATCGGCAAACCAAATTAGACACTTCGATTTTTTAAAAGCAACAAAAAAAAAACAAATCACTTTGATTAGACCAATCAAGCAATCTCTTGAACATACATGCATATACATAAATAGCCGGGCATTGATTGACAAACAGGAATTGCCAGTACTTAAGAACGCGTCTGCATTAACAGTACTTTTCGATTCAGATTGTTGAAGGTGTCAGCGAACTGAGTAATCGATTTGTACAGAGCTACCCAAAAATTATTCCAAAAAAAAAATCTTGAACATCACTGTAAACCTACTCGAATTATTAGAGTTTGAGGTAATCAAATATAAATTGTTGTTAAAAATAATAAACTAATAGAACCTGTTCCTAGCCGGTTTTAACGTATATCTCATTACAGCTGTATCTCTAAATAAAATTTGCACACCGCTTCTGAAATTCCTCTTCTGAATGTATTATTCACTTACATCGATAAATAGAAAATTATTATTTGTGCACATATTATCGTCTCGGTGAGCCCAGACTCACCGCATGTCCGAAATTCCATCTAAAATTTTTAAAACGTGAGCAGAGCCGTTCGAGCAGAGAAAAATCCATTATGAGAATGGTGGCGCTCTAAATAAAAAATAATAAAGGCTAAAAAGGAAAAAAAATCTGAAAACAGAGGTAAATCGATACCGGTGGCTAGACGTATAGCAGACGAGCGCAAGAAAGAAAGAGAGTGAGATAGGAATAAGTATATGAAATTCAGCAAAGTAAAGCTGTTTGGAAAAAAAACGTACTGCCGAAGAGGGTATGTTTATCACAGTAGGAAATAAGGGTTGTCAATTTTTGCTGCACACTTTCCAAGTGATAATTTTTTTTTCGTTTATTCTATTCACTTAATTTTGGTACCAATTTCAAGGATTTAGGCTTGCTACGTTTTTCTTCTCAACAATATTTTATTTTGTTAGTTTTAGTTCTTCTACATCATTTTATACACCGTGTCCCAAGTTATCGTTTACAGGCAATATCTCGCTTCAATGGTAATCCAATACTGTAAAAACTGTTGTGAATGGCATCGAAATTCCTTCCTAATGACGTATCAGAAACTTCATTTCTCTTAACAGTCTACTAACTTTCTATTTTCAAATGGCACCCCCTGTATATTTTCGTTGAAAATTACTTGTCACTATATTTGGAATACAACGATGTAACATACTTGTTGGTTTTTTATTATTAGCACCAAAAAAAGTAACATTTTATGATATTTTGCTTTACCTAATTATCCTTATTGCTTCCGCTACTGTTTTCAAAAACTTCACGAGATAGAAGTAGATTAATCTTTTGGATACTGGATTCACCTATGTGTTTATAAGCGCTTATTATCGGTTAATTAAGTGAAAGTGTCGCTTCTTGCTTGTCTATTTACGGTGAAGTTGATTTACTTAGAAGTAGTGCAAAAAGGGCGCATTATCAATGCTTGTGTTCATAAGTCTCGTAAGTTAATTTCAATCACGATTCCCGATTTCTGGTGGGATTCTCCACTCTTTGAGCTCTGTAGCCTGGATCTTTTATAGTTAAAAAATATTCGACATACATAGTTTTTTATTCTAAAGCAAACAGAAAAAATTCCATCAATCTAATGTTTTGTTGAAAAATAAAATACGTATGTTGATAAAAAATACCTATCGTAAAATAAGGAATAAATTAGAAAATCGAGAAATAAAAGAAAGATCTTGTTAAACGGATCTTCGTCAGATGAACTGAGAAATTGAATTTTCTTATTAGATTTTGGTATGATTTTTATCGAGCAGTGGAAAAGCAGTGAGAATTGATATTTTGAGATGCACAAAATTTTCCATATTATTCCTATTGACAAAACTCAGTGTTGAAGTATTTTTTTCAACATCTAAACAATCTTCTTCTGAGGAATTGCCACCGTCTTTTACTTTCTGACCAAACCATTTCAATGCCGCTGTACTGGCAATGATATGGCGGCAAAAGTAAAACTTTGTGACCCATTTATTCTACATAACAGTCCAAATAATACTGTATTTTTTGCAACTTCTCCATATTTTCTTTCGCCGTGCATTTTATGCACCATTTGTCGTGAACTACTTACAATAACAGGTGTAAATCTAGGTTTAATTTCAGTAACTTCTTCAGAGAGAGAGTTCCCTTAACCTAACCTCCCATAAAAAGCACGAAACCTCTCATAAAAAGCACGGATTTTCAAGAATTTTTTCGATTTCCTAGGTTCTTAGAATTCAGTAGTATTTTCATTTGATTTTTCCGATTTTGTAGAGAATTTTCTAGGTTTTTCATCCCTTAACCTAACCTATCCCAACCTTTCATAAAAAGCACGGATTTTTAAGGATTTTTTTCGATTTGCTAGGTTCTTATGATTTAGTAGTATTTTCATTTGATTTTTCCAATTTTTAAAGAATTTTCTAGGTTTTTATCCCTAAACCTAACCTAACCCAACCTTCCATAAAAAGCACGAAACTTCCCATAAAAAGCACGGATTTTTAAGTATTTTTTCGATTTTCTTGGTTCTTAGGATTCAGTAGAATTTTCATTTGATTTTTCTGATTTTTTAAAGAATTTTCTAGGTTTTTTATCCCTTAACCTAACCTAACCCAACCTTCCATAAAAAGCACGGATTTTCAAGAATTTTTTCGATTTCCTAGGTTCTTAGAATTCAGTAGTATTTTCATTTGATTTTTCCGATTTTGTAGAGAATTTTCTAGGTTTTTCATCCCTTAACCTAACCTATCCCAACCTTTCATAAAAAGCACGGATTTTTAAGGATTTTTTTCGATTTGCTAGGTTCTTATGATTTAGTAGTATTTTCATTTGATTTTTCCAATTTTTAAAGAATTTTCTAGGTTTTTATCCCTAAACCTAACCTAACCCAACCTTCCATAAAAAGCACGAAACCTCCCATAAAAAGCACGGATTTTTAAGTATTTTTTCGATTTTCTTGGTTCTTAGGATTCACTAGAATTTTCATTTGATTTTTCTGATTTTTTAAAGAATTTTCTAGGTTTTTTATCCCTTAACCTAACCTAACCCAACCTTCCATAAAAAGCACGGATTTTTAAGGATTTTTTCGATTTGCTAGGTTCTTATGATTTAGTAGTATTTTCATTTGATTTTTCCGATTTTATAAAGAATTTTCTAGGTTTTTCATCACTCAACCTAACCTAACCCAACCTCCCATAAAAATCACGGATTTTTAAGTATTTTTTCGATTTTCTTGGTTCTTAGGATTTAGTGTATTTTCATTCGATTTTTCCGATTTTTTGAACAATTTTCTAGGTTTTTAATCCCTTAAACTAACCTAACCCAACCTCCCATTAAAAGCACGAAACCTCTCATCAAAAGCACGGATTTTTGAGGATTTTTTCGATTTTAGGATTCTTAGGATTTAGTAGTTTTTTCTTTCGATTTTTCCGATTTTTTAAAGAATTTTCTAGGTTTTTTATCCCTTAACCTAACCTAACCCAACTTTCCATAAAAATCACTAAACCTCTCATAAAAAGCACGGATTTTTAAGGATTTTTTCGATTTTCTAGGTTCTTAGGATTTAGTAGTATTTTCATTCGGTTTTTACGATTTTTAAAAGAATTTTCTAGGTTTTTTTTCTCTTAACCTAACCTAACCCAACCTTCAATAAAAAGCACGAAACCTCTCATAAAAAGCACGGATTTTCAAGGATTTTTTCGATTTTCTAAGTTCTTAGGATTTAGTAGTATTTTCATTCGGTTTTTCCGATTTTTATAAGAATTTTCTAGGTTTTTTATCCCTTAACCTAACCTAAACCAACCTCCCATAAAAAGCACGTAGCCTCTCATAAAAAGCACTCATAAAAAGATTTTTTAAAGTATTTTCTAGGTTTCTCCTAGGACTTTTTCGATTTCTTAGGATTTCCAAGGTTTTTCTAGGATTTTCAGGCTTTCCCTAGGATTTTCAGGTTTTTCTGGGATTTCTAGATTTCTTGTAGGATTTTAGAGGTTTTTCTAAGATTTTGAGATCATTGGGTTTTTAGGATTTTCTTGGATTTGTAATTTTTAGGTTTTCCTAGGTTCTAAAGATTTTTAGGCTTTTGGGATTTTTGAGATTTCTTAGGCTTTTCAGAATTTTTTAGGTTTTTGGAATTTTTAGAATAAGTTTTCTGGGATTTTTCAGGTTTTTAAGGATTTCTTAGGATTTTCTAAGTTAAGAGGAAAAAGGACTAAGGGTATTTTCGACTATATATTTTTTACGATCATTATCTCAAGTATGCTTTTGAACATACAAATATAACTGGAAAGTTGACAGTATTTTTAGGATTTAGTAGTATTTTCATTCGATTTTTCCGATTTTTTAAAGAATATTCTAGGTTTTTTATCCCTTAGCCTAACCTATCCCAACCTCCCATGAAAAGCACGAAACCTCTCATAAAAAGCACGGATTTTTAAGGATTTTTTCGATTTTCTAGGTTCTTAGGATTTAGTGGTATTTTCATTCGATTTTACCGATTTTTTAAAGAATTTTCTAGGTTTTTTATCCCTTAACCTAGCCTAACCCAACCTCCCATAAAAAGCACGAAACCTCTCATAAAAAGATTTTTTAATGTATTTTCTACGTTTCTCCTAGGATTTTTTCGATTTTTCAGGAATTCCAAGGTTTTTCTAGGATTTTCAGGCTTTCGCTAGGATTTTCAGGTTTTTCTGGGATTTTTTGTAGGATTTTAGAGGGTTTTCTAGGATTTTAGAGGTGATTCTAGGATTTTTAAGGTTTTGAGAGATTTTGAGATCATTGGGTTTTTAGGATTTTCTTGGATTTGTAATTTTTAGGTTTTCCTAGGTTTTAAAGATTTTTGGGCTTTTGGGATTTTTGAGATTTCTTAGGCTTTTCAGAATTTTTTAGGTTTTTGGAATTTTTAGGATAAGTTTTCTAGGATTTTTCAGGTTTTTAAGGATTTTTTAGGATTTTCTAGGTTAAGAGGAAAAAGGACTAAGGGTATCTATATATTATTATATTTATATATTTTTTACGATCATTATCCCAAGTATGCTTTTGAACATACAAATATAACTGGAAACAGTATTTTTAGGATTTAGTAGTATTTTCATTCGATTTTTTAAAGAATTTTCTAGGTTTTTTTATCCCTTAACCTAACCTAACCTAACCCAACCTCCCATGAAAAGCACGAAAGCTCTCATAAAAAGCACGTTTTTTAAAGGATTTTTTCGATTTTCTAGGTTCTTAGGATTTAGTAGTATTTTCTGTCGATTTTTCCGATTTTTTAAGGAATTTTCTAGTTTTTTTCATAGGATTTTTTCGATATTTTAGGATTTCCAATGTTTTTCTAGGAGTTTCAGGCTTTTTCAGGTTTCAGGTTTTTCTGGGATTTTTAGATTTTTTGTAGGATTTTAGATGGGTTTCTAGGATTTTGAGATTTTTGGGGTTTCAGGATTCTTTAGGATTTTCTTGGGTTTTTAGGTTTTTGTAATTTTCAAGTTTTCCTAGGCTTAGGCTTTTTAGGATTTTTTAGATTTTTGGAATATTTAGGATACGTTAAGAGTTTTCTAGGATTTTTCAAGTTTTTAAGGATTTCTTGGGATTTTTTAGGATTTTCTAGGTTAAGAGAAAAAAGGGCTATAAGGGTATTTTCGACTATATATTTTTTACGATCATTATCCAAAGTCTGCTTTTGTACATCCAATTCTAACTGAAAAGTTGACGTTTTCCGCTATCTGTCATAATTTGATAATATTGGAGGTCTAGAGCGGAAAAGTTACTTTAGCGCTCGCTCGCCCATTTTCATATTTAAAAACCATGCAATATGGAAAAGTAGAAACATGACAGGTTATACTAATATTAATGATTTAATTTACAATACAATAAAAACATTTGAAAAAATGTAGAAAAACCATTTAGATCTTTATTATCGTGTGATCGTAGAAAAAATCTTGTGTGTAATTCGAGGTTTATTAAGGTTAGCGCTTTTTTATATATTTTAGAAATATTCTTAATAGAACGTGTTTCTTTTAATTTTTTGTGAAATATTTAAATTATTTTTGTTTAAAAATAAAAAGATGTTAATTAGTTTTGTGGGTTTGTGTATGTGTGGGGAAAGATTGTGATTTAATTTCAATAGATATCGAAGAATAAATAAATATTATTCAACGCTTTACAACTAAGTTTTAAGAAATATATTTTTCCAAAAACAGTGACCGTTCAACTTAAGAAGCAACAACTACTTCCCGGGCTATATGCCCCGACAGACATTGAATTACACTTCTAAGTCAAACGGGGTTGGTATGATCTACAAGATTTAACCAACCATTCTGCCCGGGAAGTAGTTGTTGCTTCTTAAGTTGAACGGTCACTGTTTTTGAAAACATATATTTTTCAAAACTTTACGAAATACGATACTTTTACAGGAAAATGAAGTAATTCATGATATAATTTCAATTAAAAACACACCGGCTCACTTCTGAAATTATTCTTTGTACTTCCCCTGTAATTTCTTTACCAAATTACAGTCTTTTTTGCAAAAAAAACGGGAAATTTCAATTTCAACAAATTGCCAGTATTGAATATTTAAAAAAAACAATCAATTTATCACTTTATAACGCAACAGTTACACGTATCGCATCGTGAGAATTTTTTTCAAAAACTACTCCCTTCCGCATAATATGATCTTCCTGTGTTTACTCAAGGATCATTAATAACAGCATCAGCAGTTCAAATTGCCTCTATAAATAGCGAATACTTAGCATAATCTGTCGCGAGTACTCCTCTAAAAATTTGAATATCAATTTTGGTTTCTGTTACCTGCAAGAAGGATTCAAGTTCGCATTGTATAAGGGCGTAACGTCCCATTATCATTTTACACCGCAGACTAATAAAATCATACAATTACAATTGTAAAATATAAGTAAATACACTCAGGATTTTTATTATGAACTTTGTTTTTCTGGGCGTCCATAATTTTTTTAAATTGGGTCGTATATTTTCCGTGTGAAATATTTTGAAAGGATCGTTTTAAATAGACACCGGTAAAGGAAGATATACGATTTCAAAATAAAAAAAAAATTAACATAAGATATGTTTGATAAAAATTTAATAAATAGTGGTAATAATTTTACACTATTACACCTTGTAGGTACATTTTAAAAAGTGTGTATCTCTATAATGTAACGGAATCAATCAGAAACAGCCTCATGAACTCCATTGGAATTTGTTTTTAAATTATGGTTAGTAGAAGTGAATCAGCAAGCGCAAATTATCTATCTAGTGATTCTCTTTACACGCCATATTTATACCAGCCAATCTCGGTAATTACTCTTGTCGGATTATTAGAAGAAATTTAATCTACACTCAGAAAAATCATTTATGTCATTACTGTTATTACTTAAAATGGGTTGGTTGCATCCAGGGAAGTATAAGAGGGAGGGGAGGGGAATAGTTTAAAACCATTTACATGGTTTGAAATACCTATTTGTATCACTAGAGAGGAAAGTGCCACTTTTTCTAACGCATCTATCCACATCCCACCTAGCTTTTCCAAAAATTGGTTTTCCGCCAATACCTCCTAAAATATGGCATTTAGAAAATTTTTATATATAGGAAAAATGAAGATCAGGTCACTATCTACAAAAATGGTCCTTATGATTTTTTTCGCAATATTAATATTTTTCGCAAAAACCGATGTTGAAAAATCCATCATTTTGATATCCAGAAAAAACGGCTGTTTCTTGCACAACCAAAAAGGAGAAATTCGCAGCCTTAAAATGACGTATCTTGGAAGACAATACGATAATGTACAAACTTTTAGACAGTGATTGTTCGCAAAATATTTCCAACCTCGAAAAACAACAAAAATTTGGAAATGAATTTTTTAAAATTTGGTGGAAATATAAAAATGGGCCTTGAATCACCGGATATGATAGCTGTGGATTTCCCCTTTCATCTGAATTTTGAATCGTAAAAAAATATGCATTTTTACCCCAGATATTGAATAATTTGTTCGCCCGGTCATGAGTAAGGCAAAGAACCCGCGCAACATAAGGATCCCGCTTGAGAGCCATTATCTCGAAAACTATCAGTTTTTCGGCAAAAATCATCAGGACCATTTTTGTAGATAATGACCTGATCTTCATTTTTCCCTTATATAAAAATTCTCTAAATGCCATATTTTAGGAGATATTGGCGGGAAACCAATTTTTGGAACTTTGGGGCCGGGAATACCCCCCGCAAAATGGCGATTAGTTGTATGAAATTTCTGGATATTCAAACCCTACCCTTCACGGAAAATTAATGGACCGGCAGGTAAAATCGCTTCTGGAACCATTTATTTACTGGACTATCGCTCCGCTATTATAACAAGCGACAAAGTAACACTTTCTGCTCTTAATACACAATTATGGAGTGAAGCATGAGTTTCCTTCCTGATGTTAGGGAGGAAAGTGTGTACTTTCTATAGAAGTAGGAGGAAATAGTATATTATACACAAAAATTGTGTTCTAATCAACGGTCTAGAAGGAGGTTATTTAAAAACTAGGAACTGCAAAATGTAGAGGAGCAGTGCCATGCATGTCTTCTAATTATGATAGATTCATCTTCCGAAATAATTGGAAGTTCATGTTCAATCGTTAAGGGAGAAAAAATGGTCCTAATAAATAATCGTCGATAATACCAATCCAAACAATGACCGAAGAGAAGTGCTGGAACCGTACTAAAACTGTGGTAACTGAGTTTACAAATGTGTACTTATTATGAAGATTCATGGCTTGAGAAGTTGGTTTCATCTGTTCAGTGGTAGCAGAAGTGGGATTGTTTGCAATTTTTCTTAAATTCCATTCCAGACATTGTTGAGCAGTAGGTAGTCGTTTCTGGATGTTCGTCAATAATATGGAAAAGCCTGATCACACATGTTAAAATTGAATGACAAATAGCCCATAACAATATTTCAGAGTACTAGGGAAACACCCTGTACTTTATTATTTTAATGTTATTTTAACAAACCCAATTGAATTCCATTAGCTAATGAATAAAAATATTATTCATTTTATTTTATTTGAATCTTTTCAATCCGACCCTTTAGCCATTTATTGCTTTTTAAAGAGTATCGGTCCTTCACAATGAGGTTTAAATAGAAGGTTATTTAAAGCAGTAGATATATTTTGATCTAAACTATACACTGCAAGTGCGCCATCTTCATAAACCAAAACTACAACAACGAACTGTAAGATGCATGTGTTGAGATAAATTTCAGTTTTCAGTAACATATTCAATTAATTAATAAATAGTGTTAAAAAAGTATTTAATTTTTTTTAATAATTTTGTCGTTTACTTCTTATTAAATATTTTACAGAAAACTGTAATTTAACAAAATTTCTATTTGGCAATCTTTTCATCCAAAAATTTGACGAATTATTTTTCTCAATGTACAATTAACTATTATCTTACAGTCCGCAATTATTGTCTTGTCCATCGTACAGCTTATAATAACATCCTGGCTGATTAAAATCGAACAGCTTCTGAATTTACTCCAATAAAACGTACAGTAATTACATTAAATAAGCGAATAACGTCGACCTTCAACTTTTACTCTCGAGCCACCACCTGCTCATGGCTAACCGGGTAAATTATTTAAACTCCCAAGTTGAGTAATTAAGGAAAAAGGGTGGTAAATAGAATATTGTATAGGAGATATTAAATTTAAAGTTGGAAAATCCAACGATCAGCAAATAGAAGCATCATCAGAAGAATATGAGAGCAAAGACGATTTCACCAAAATCGCGAGAAGAGCTAATGAACGGATAAGGCAGGCACAAGAAACAGTTGATTTCCACGAAGAGACATACAGACTTAGAGATGAGAGGGGCAAAGCCAAAGAAGAAACCGATAAAGCAAAGAATGGAGCAAAAGAGCTGTAAGGAACCATCAAGCAAATGGAAGAAGAAATGACGGGACTGAGGATTGCCATGAAAAACATGGCAAAAACAATGGAGGACATGCAAAAAACCGAAGCCAGAAAGTGTCCGCAGAAAGGTACAAAGGACGGAATCACTCCGGAACGAGGACAACGAAAACGATGAGATGGACTTCACGGAAGTGTTAGTCTATCAGAAACATCCAAAGACAACAGAAGATGGCCGCCGCCCGAAGGAAAGCCGATGAAGAAATGATGGACGAGGCTATAAGAGAAAAAAAGAAGACAACACACCGACCACCACCCGTCATCCTACGGATCACCCACCATTGGGGCTCTGTAAGGAAAGACATATACCGGCTAGGAATAAAAACGAGGTTCATTACCATTCGAGAAAGATTCGGAGTAAAAATCCCATGCGAAGGACCCGAAGATTACAGGAACCTAACAAGGTACTTGAATGAGAAAGAAAGGAAATGGAATGGTACACCTATACACCACGCGAAAAAAAAAGGAGAATTTTCATCAAAGGACTGACAAACTGGAAGATGCAAACGTGAAAAAGGAGGAAATATAAAAGGAAGGAGTCCGAATCGGGAAAATAAGCAAAATCTGCTCCAGATTCGGTGAATGAAGACCACTACCCACCTATATGGTGGAATTAGACGTCGAAGAAAAGGAGAAGATGAGAAAAATCCAACATATACATCAAGTGAGGATAAGATGGGAAGAAAAGAAGAGAATAAATGGACCGACGCAGTACTACAACTGCCAAGGATATCACCACGAACAGACGACGTGCAGAGTTAACACCAAGTGTGTCAAGTGCGGAAGACCACTCCGCTCCAACGAGTGCAGAAGACCAAGTGACCTGCGCAAACTGCCAGGAAGAACACCCAGCAAATTATAAGGAATGCCCACAGGTCTCAAATAAGGGGACCACGAGGAAACCAGCCCCAAAAGGAACGAAGCGACATCCAAAAAGACAACGACGACGATCACACCGACAAAACAACAGATTCTCGAACAGGTGACAAGACTGTTAGCGCAGCTAGTGGCCTAAAGTCACCTACCTATAGAGAATCTCAAGAAGACCCACCCAGGAGAAGGCCCAACGCATCCATAGAAAGATGAGTTGGGATTTCAACTGGGGACAACTATAACAAGCGAATCCACTCTATAAGGTCGTCTTTAGTCGCAGATCGTCGGCTGAAGATTTGCTCCTTATAGAGGTAGCGAAAAAACACACACAACGGAAGACAAGGACCAACGAGAAGACCGCAGAAGAAATAGTCACTGCGGTTACACAGCCTAGAAGAAGACAGCCCTACTCCAGCTAGAATTCATTTGGAAACGGAAAACGCGAACATCGATGATGAGGACCCATCGGATGAGATGGGAGGCTGGTGGAAGTTCTACCCGAGATGCATTGCTCTTATAGAGATGCATCCTGGGAGGGAGGAGCTCATCTCGCATGTGAGTATGTGTACGTCGATAAAATTTTACATGAAGAATTATCTGTCATAGTTTCTCGTTGGATGCATCTGTTACCAGAAGATCAGAAAGCAATTATTAGAGTCAATTAGAATAGAGAATTAGAGTCAGTTTAACGCAGGAAACTCAAATAATATATAGAGTATTGTCAGTGGTGATAAATCCTGGATATACTCTTACGGGCCCGAAAATAAAAGTCATTCGGGTGTTCCAAGACGAACCAAAACCGACGAAAGTTATCCGTTCTCGAAGATGGTGGCGACATTTGCTTCAAAGGCTCATGTAGCAACTATGGGAGGATACAAAAATGATCGATTAAAACAAGATATTTTAGAAGAATAAAACGATGGCAAGGATTAAAGTCAAAGAAAAGCAAGAAATGAACATCATCGTGAGAAACATAATAATAATATAGTTAGGCTTGAAAGTAAGAGCAAAATGAAGAATACTAATAAAGAAACTTAGTCTCAAAAGTGTAATGGAGAGGTACTAAGAAAGCATAAAAACTTGAATTTAGAGGAAAAAACGGGTGGAAGGAGGAATACCCAGAAGGATCACGTAAAAAAGTAGGAAAATACTTATTAGTCAAGTTGTTGTAGTTTTAGTCGAAAATATATTTAATAATTTCGAATCACTTTTTTCTTTTGTAGATGTTTCTTAAACCAATTCCTTATTTTTTTTACTTTTAACTGTGGTACGACAAGCAGGAATTTTTAAAAAAAGAAATATCTAAATCTGGTTTGCAAATGAATGTATGTAAGGGTATGAGACCGTCTATTAATTGGCCCTTGATTAGAAAAAAACCTGTTATTAAATTTTAATTATCCCGACTGGAATTTTATTTCTACCACTGACATATCCTTCCCCCAAAAAAATTAAAACCCATGTCAATTCATCCGTATAGCTAACCCGATATTAATCAAAATCTAATTTTCCGAATATCAAAACAGAAAATGATTCGTGCAATCCGGTACCCTTTACCCGGGCCAGTCAGTACTCCCACGCGATTTTACTCGTCGCGACGCCTTTTGACAACGACGCTCCACGTATCCCAGTCGACGTCTACACCGTTGTCAGGTTGTCAATCGCTTTTTTCGGCAGGCAAACTTTAAACACATTCACGACAACATTCCCTTTAAGGCTAGACGGGGATAGTCGTCAGAGTCACGTCTGGAATTATTGGTAGGCCTTGGAAACCAGCGTCGGACACTTTTACCTTTTATCCAATAAATAATATTCTCGAATAATAAATGACACGGTTTCTTTAATTCAGAAAGAAAATAGATTCGAATATTTCTGTGGTAATAGATACAGGGTCTGTAAAAATGTATACCTTTTCATGGAGGTTACCCAGGAAAGGAATTGTTTACACTACCACTACACCAAAACTAACACTTTACACTAACCTACGCGCGTTTCGAAAACCTAGTTATCTTCTTCAGAGACTGCGAAACGCGCGTAAGATAGTGTAAAGTGTAGGAGTTGGTGTAGTGTAAATATTGTTCAGTGTCAAGTATCGCCAACGGTTCCAAAATTCACAAATTAATCAAAAAAGCTGAAACATGAAAAAGCTCAAAAGAGTGGAGGAAGAAGAATGAGGATTCTGTGGCATGGAAGACGAAACCTCCATTCATATACTTGCCGATTACACAGCAATTAAGAATCCTACACCTAAGAGACTACTGGATAGAAGAGGGACACTAACCAAAGTTAAAGCCTAGAGATATCCTAAAATTCCTCCGGGAAATAGGTCTAAAGAAACTACTAGTCTCTGAGACTTTCCTCAGGAACTAAGTAGAAGTAAGGGGCCAATATACATACATACATATGTCTACTTGAACAAACTGTATCGTGATAAATCTATATTTTTTTGGTATTCAGAGTTTCCATAAACCAAAAAACAAACACAATATCAATTTCAGCAATGCTACATTTTTCATAATTAAAATGAATGTTTTTATTAAAAATATTTTTGTTTATTTTTGGAAAACAAGTTAATGGAAACGCCACTGGCCGTAACCCTGGTGAGTGTTAGAAGTTTACCCCTTAGCGACTGGAAATTGTTTGGACATTAAACGATTTTTTTTTTCGGGGTGTGCGAGTCGAATTCGGGGGTGGGCCTACCCCATCAGCCGACGCAACGATTTTTTTTATGAATAATGTAATGATTTTTGTTCGATTCTCTTTTATATTTTCATATGTAGGTCAAGTCGTTGATATAGGAAGGTCGTCTCGCACTTTTAGGGTTCTTATCGATTAGGCCTTTTGGCACTGTCACACTAGAAGATTCGGCTAAAGATTACGTAAATACCGCGTGTTTGTACTATCGTTTGTAAGAGAAAAAAAAATTAACAACTATGCTAAAAAATATATATACAAGCTGGTTGAAAAGATCGTAAAATCCTTAGTCTTGGCTTAGTTCCAATTTTAGACCTAATAAACGTTATGTAGTTTATAAAAGTTCTAGCTTACTATTAGTTCCAAGACTTGACCTTGAAAGGTCTAAGACCAAGATTATGCGCAAGCCCCATCGAATTAATGGAATATATTGTCAGTTTTCATTCTACCAGGTTAATTTGTACTGTGCTGAAGATTGAAACAGATTGACGGCAGACATCTTTATAAGTCACTACCAAAATTCTAGTACTAAGGACTAAGGCTAAGTTAAAACTAAAACTAAGTTAGAACTAAGGACTCATCATTATTCTCCAGTAAAATCACCTAAACTCTCAATACTCCTAGTCCAACGCTCTTCTATAATTTTATTCCATTTCTGTAATGAAACACACTCGTGTAATCTTCACACCTGCTTTGGAGTTGAACAACGAGCTTCAGTCCACTGTAATACCTAGTTATTGTTCCAATTTAGGATCATCGTGGTTGATCTTATCTTTAGTTATGTAACGACGCACGAAATCCGTTTCTCCTTTAACCGCTACCAAAATTATACACTTTCCTCCCTCACATAAGGGAGGAAACATTCCTTCTAGGAAGAAAAAGTCATTTCCTCCTCCTCCTTATTTCAAGTATGTTGTAAACGATGAAACTTGCTCTGGTGGAAGTAAGTCATGAGTGCTACCTCACTTGCTCTATTAACAATTTAACGTTTAGGGGGAGTAACAGCATCAGCCATCTTAGACAGTCTACTGTTATTTACTTAAACCCCATATATTTGCCAAGTGAATCATTTATTATTCCAATCTTTTTTTACATATTTGGATGTAGGTCAAGTCTCGGTTTTGGGATCCTTATCGATTTCGTCCTTCTATCCTGTCGCCGATAAAAAGGTCGAACCAACAGCCAGCAGAAAAATGATAAGCGATTGAAACCTGCCGAAATTTAAGGGTCTCCGGTGAAAATAAATTTTAAACAGTGGAAGAAAGAAAATTTTCAATATTTACAGTTGGTTCAAATTTTATAACCTCCTTTATTGTTTATTATTAACCTTGTTATTTGCTGTAGAAGTATTTAGTATTTTTCCCGTGACCTTCAAAACATTCAGTTGCTTTAAGCGGAATTTACACGATGCGAGCAGCTCGTACGAGTTACTAGAGCCGAATCCTACTAGTCTCGTGTGAACTGTCATATGTCATCAGCGAACAAACAAGTATAGCAAGCGCCAAACGTGATGGCGAGCCCGCCCCCATGCGCACAAACTCATTTTCGATGTTACCTCCCAGTACAGCTCTTGCAAGACATATAAATGCTCTGTACAGAGGCGTATCATTAGTTGTCCTCCAATGACAGGCAAGGGGCTTATCGTAATCCAATTGTAATGTAGTTGGGAGAGTCTATATCTTGCTATATCGTTAAAATTTTCAGCCGGAAGTATACATACAGGGTCCAGCAGTGAAACGGGAATATTTAAAATAACTCTCAGTCTTATTTATTAATATTTATTAAACTTTTTTACACAAATGTAATCCAAATTAGTGGAAATTAATAAATGTTCATTTTTTGAAAAATATATCTGTAATATGGCGTCCTTCGTTTCGAACACATTCTTGAAGTCCTTTGGTGAAGGATCCCATGACTCTGCGTAGCATATCCAATCGAAAGTTGTTGATCTCCAGTTGGATTCGCTCCTTCAGTTCGTCCCTAGTTTTGGGTGGGTTTGATTCAAAAACCTTTAGCTTTAGATAACCCCACACAAAAAAGTCGGGACCCGCCAAGTCTGGTGAACAGACAGGCCAAGGAATATCGCCATTCTTACTAATTAAGCGACCAGGAAACGACAATTTCAGCAAAGTCCATCGAAATGTTAGAAATGTGGCTAGTAGCACCATCTTGCTGGAATAATGATGAATAATAATCATTCACATGTTCGTCAAGAGCAGGAAATGCAAAGTTCACCAACATCTCAGCATACCGTTGCGCAGCACACAGTTACCTTTTGTGAATGAAGAGGCTTTTCGAGAAGATTACGTGGCTTATTGTCACTCCAAAACCGACATATCCACAAAGATGGAACTGAGCATCATCACTCATCCATAAATTATGGACCAGCTGTCCATCTTGTTCAATTACATTTAACAGCTGTTGACAAAAGCGTACTCGGCAAACGTGGTGTTGGGGTTTGAGAGCTTGGACTACCTGTATCTTAAATGGATGAGAGTGTAGATGATTCTTCAGGATCCTCCTCATGGTTCGGTCACTGAGACCGAGCTCTATGCTGTGACGCTCTGCAGATTTCAGTGGACTTCTTTTTAAAGCCTCACGCACCCGATTAACACACTCGGGAGTACGAACCGTCCTTACACTACCACCTCGTTTCTTGGTTAGATACACTAGCAGCTTCTTCAAAATTTCTTCGTTCTTGCGTTCGCTAAAGGTACAGGATCACGCGGTAACAAATTGAACTCCCGACGTAAAGCATGTTGTGCACCAACAGCACTATCAGCATTTTTGTAAAATGCCTTTACGGCGAAAGCACGCGCTCATTCGTTCAAAGCAACATGGCGACTGAAAATACCGGCTGTCCGGACGCTCAAGGTCGAGTCCCCCACTCATCTCGAGCCGTCTGGCGACTGTCTAACAATATCTCAATCTTCCCGTTTCACTGCCGGACCCTGTATTTTATAGAAATTTGTTTCATTTGTGAGTTGTCTGACTTGTCTTATACAGAAGCTTTGAGCAAAATCCTTGCAGTTGGCACTTTTTGATGGTCCTCTCAATCACTTCTCAAACTTCCAGTCGGAGGTACTGTCATAGTACCTCCGCAACAGCCAGTTTAATTTCAAGTGCGAATTATAAAGTTTTGTGGTTACCATGGTTACCTATAGAGCCTTAGTTTGGTGGCCAAAAACAGATCAAAGGAAAGCCGAAATGGAGCTATCAAAACCCTGTCTGTGCATAACGGGTGCAGCCCGACTGCGGAAATGGTAGCCGTTCTCAATCTTTCGCCTCTTGCTCTGCATGTTAACGCGGAAGCGAGAATGGCTGCATACAGGCTGGAGCGCAATGGGAATTGGCACGAAGAAACCAATACCCATAGTCATTCCAGAATCACAGATGTTATCACAAACTCGCTTCTTGAAATGATAACCTGTTGGCTTCAATTAACGACCACCAACCATACCATAACCAGCTAAACTAGGATGGGTTGGAAGCATGCAGTCATGAAGGTGCACAGATGGATCTAAAACTGACATAGGAACAGGAGTCCATGTGCATGGAAAAGGAGGAAACAGCCTCCCACATTATCTTCGAATGTGAAGCACCGTCTCATTAGAGATATAGTCTCCTAGGATTACTGTATCCAAGGGAGGATTTCTCCAAGAAGGACCTAGTGAAAAGACTGTTGAGCCTGATAAGGGCTACTGGTCTCTTCACATAAACGGTATAACGAAGAGCACAAAAAGCCTAAAGGCTGAGGTGCCGAGGTCTCTAAGCCTCTGTCTGGTGGTGCCGAACTAATCAATAAATCAGTTAGTGCGACCAAACCATTTTCTAATTCATAATTTTTCAGTTGGATTGTCTGATTTTCCGTTAGTTCTTCTAACACGCTTATCAAATAATGTTTTTTTTTGTATAACGTTGAAAATCGATTTTTTTATGCGGTACCACCAATCATCATGTAAACACTCGCTTGGAGTATTGTGTAAATTCCGCTTTAGTAAAAAAGGAAACCATTTCTACATTTCAGTTTTTAAGAGGGGAATTCTAATATATAAGAATAAATTTTAAATGTAGCGGTAGTGGAAAAGAATATAATTAATAATGAGTTTCAGTGTACAAATGTGTTGAAAGTGAAGATCAATGGGGACCCAAAGTCTAGTTATAAAAATTTCGATTCGTCGACCACTTTTTACCGCAGGTTTGACAGTAGTCCGTCAACGTCTGCAGTTCCTCAAAAATTCTTTTGTTCTTTAACCGACTGGCTTCTTCTTTTTGCTTTTTTGAAACGTTTAAATATTTCAAGGATTATAATTCAACCATTTATATTTAGGATTCGAATTTTAGAAATACTTAGGGCCGTTCTACCCGACTACCAGACAGTTATTTGGGAAGACTAGCTTCTTATTTTTTATGTCGCTTTTGTTTTTATTTTGACAGGTGATTATCTTTTGTTTTACACCGACTACTGTATGGAATTTCGTAATTTCGGCTTCATTATAGGACAGTCAGATGATTTCCTTTACATTAATTAAAATCTACAATATATACAGGGTGTTTCATTACATATTCGAAATATTTTAACTGTAGAATTCTGAGATCAAAATATGAAGATTTGACCCAAATCACATAGATAAAATGTGTCTCCTTTCTGAGTTACAGGGTGCTGTATTTAAAAATTATTTTTGACCAGTACTTTAAAACTATTTGACATACTATTGTCATACTTGGTGGGAAGTATAAGTTTTATACACCCTACTAAATTATGTTAAATAAACCTTTCAAGCTACTACCGCAGACGTACGCCAGGGGCAAGTGACTGGTTGATTTTTCCAAATTTTTACAGTTGGCGAAATCGTAATTTACGACACGTACGAGTAAAACTCGGGTTCCACTCGCGCTGCCGAACGATATGATTTTTTCAAGTAATAAAAAATTTAAAAAAATTAATTTAAATTTATCACAAAAAGAGTGGGGTACTTGTTATCTATAATTGTTGTAAATTTTTCATAAGTAGCTTCAGCTTTTTTTGCTGGTTTTTTTTGCTTTTGACCAATTAACCAGTTCTAAAGCTGAAGAGAATATAAAATTATATAACAAAACACCCCTAAATTAAAAATTAATTTTTACTTCGTAGTTAGATCCATTATAAATGTGTGTTTTACAGTTTATAAACTATTATTTATTACTGACTGAAGAAATTGATGTAAAACTTATACGAGTTCCGCTAGAATTGTGTTACAAAACACCTTTTACATGAAAATTGCAGCTAAATGCAGGAAGAACTATAAAAAAGAATTATTAAAACAAAATTCCAAACAATCAAACTACGCTTGCTAGTGGAAAAATCTTGTTTTTTTTTTCAAGATACTGCATTTTTAACAGAGCCGGCTATAGTAAAATATTTGTGGGGTTAATCGTGAATTCGAGAATTTGAAGATCTGGAGTGTTATTTATCTAAAAATGTTTATTCTGTGTCGTCGGTAATGTATTCTTGCGAGGTCACCAACTCAAAGCCGGCCCTGTCCCTCGACTGTAAATTTTGGTGGCTGTGCCCCTTTCGAGAACATTCGAGTAAAAAGCTTTGTTTGTGCGTAGGACGAGCGCGGAAGGTACTGGAATTTTCGAGAGTTGAGAAGGACTATATATATACGCGGGTTTTTGGGTGCGTGAAGAGTTAGTGAAACGAAGACAAAGAGTTAATTTACAGACAGTTTACAGAAGTTCTTAGTAATCGGACAGTGAAGATAAATAGTGTAATATTCAAGTGGTAAAAATAATTAGAACTATTATACCGAATGTAAATAAATTAGTAGACATTAAGTATAGTGTGTATATAAAAAAGTTTAATACAGTGTGTATTTCTATAAATAAATAAATAGTAATTAGCCGTTGTAGTGTGTATAATTTTGTTCCACAAGTAAAAAGTATTCAAATAAATAACAAAAACATTATAGTATAAATTAAAAAAATCCTTTACTTAATTACAGTTTCCTATAAAATTGTCATATTTTAGTAAAGCGTGTTACCAATAGATAATAGACTTAATACTATTATATATCCCGAGAAGTAGTTGTTCCTTCTTAGTTGAACAGCCATTGTTTTTTGAAAAATATTTTTCAAAACTAGTTGTGAAGCGTAGAATAATATATTTTTATTCTTCGACATCTATTGTTAAAACGCTTTACTAAATACGACAATTTTACAGGAAACTGTATTAATTCATTTTTGTTTCAAATCTACGTGGTTTGTTGTCTCATTCGAATTTTGGTTTGTGACTTAGAGGTGAGATGTCGCTATTTTCGCAACAAAAATATTTCCGTCACATTTCAGCCCGAGATTAACTCTCGGACGATAACATATACCTTGTACTGATGAGGCGCAATACGCCGAAACCGGTCTACAAGTTGTGTTATCCCTTCTAGTTGCAAACCAGAATGGTTGGTTTAAATCTTGTAGATTTACCAACCCCGTTTGACTTAGAAGTGTAATTCAATGTCTGTCGGGGCATGTAGCCCGGGAAGTAGTTGTTTCTTCTTCGTTGAACGGTCACTGTTTTTGAAAAATATTTTTCAAAACTAGTTGTGAAGCGTAGAATAATATATTTTTATTCTTCGACATCTATTCTTAATGAAACACCCTGTATAACCGATTGCCCCCATATTTGAAAACGATAAAAACACATAAAGTATATAAAAAAGAAATCAAACAGTATCTTGTTAGTTATCCTGAAATATTAAACATATTATAAGTAATGGTTTACTATGCTGAACATTCGATGTCATTGCTATTATCATTATTATTATTGTTATTGTTATTATATATGTTAATAATCTATTTCACACATTTGTTATTCTAAATACATATATTTTTTTTTCTTACTGCTTATCATAAAATAACTATATTACACATTCATGTAATGTACTAGATTAGGGTAGTGTCAGTTTCTCAAGTGCTTATCAGCTTTTTGATGAATTTTGTATTTATGTATGAAAATCAATTGAATTAAAATTAAAAAAAAAATTAAAAAATTCTATACAACCTGTATAAGAGAAGAGTAGAATTATTATTAACGCCCTTTTATTTATTATTTAATTCAATTTTTCGACGACACTGACTGTGCTACATTTGTTTTTTAAGTTCGTTCAACTTATATAAGAAAATAGAAATAAAAAAAGTATTCAAAAAATCCGAAACTTATTTAAATTTTATAATTTAAAAAAAATCGATAACATATTTTCAGCACCAAGTGGCGACCCCTTTTCGAAAATAACCGAAACTCACCCCAAAATGCGCAGCATCACCAGGACAGAGGGCTTTACATATAAAGGGATGGACTTTTAACGACGCCTATTCGGTACCTTAACGAAGTTATTCGAGGTGTACTAAAAGGTAACGCGTTTTTAATGAAAAAAAATGAATATTTTGAAAAAGTACTTACAGTAGAAACGGTGGAGCTTTTCCATCACGTGATCCAATCTACGATTTATGCAACATATGTTTTCTACATACTAATCTTCTTCTATCAATATAAATCAAACATAACAACACAAGACATACGAAATAGTTTCTTTAAATTTGCCGTAGTAATCGTAAAAGGAGACAACGATATAATTATATACCAATAACGATATACCGCATTTGAGGTTATGCGAGCTTAGTTTACTGTCTTCTTTTTAGCGAATTTTTGGATTGAAAGTGTATTTATTGTTAAAATCACTTCTTGTTAGAACTAATTTGAATTTTCATTACATTTGACATTGGTAAGTACGAATATAATACATTATCAACTTGTAAACTTTTGACATTTCATAACACCTAAAACGCCGTGAGACGGGAATATTACAATGCTCATTTTACTACTTATTGGTGATAAATAGTATTTATAATTCCCTACAATTTGTAAATATCTGTAGAATTTTCAAATTTGCATGAATCAAGTGTCTGATTGTACTTGTAACGGTAAATTAACCAACAGATATTTTCAGAAAATGCCGAGCACAGGAGTTTGTTATAAATTTGACGAGGTATTATACTAAAGTTAACATCTATTTAAGGACATTTCTATTTAATATTATATTTCAGAGAGTGGCAACTGCACTGAAAATATCTGTGAAAACGTTCCCTTAAAAAAAGTAAGGAAAATATTCCAGCTTTCCCAACGTCACTCAGTCAAACACCTCGATTCAAACTAAAAACAGAGGATTTATCCGAGGGAACCAAAATGGCAGTACGGAATACCTTATATAACATGTATGAACAAAGTTCTTAACCCTTAGATTACAGTCAGCTTGCACTTTAAATAAAAGAGAAGTGAGATCATAGTACATGTAGTATTATCTATACAGTGAGATTTTTTCACCAGCAGCTTGTAACATGTCTATCGACCTGTTTCGATTTTACAGAATGAATCCTTTTAATTAGCGCTCGTCGTCACTAGCCACATCCAATTATAGTTCTGTGATCCCAAACTCTTCTACCCCGAACGTAAGACAATTGACGTCTGCCAACGGACGCTTCCATTTTTTGCACAACGCCACGTTAAACACCCCTTTTCGTTAACGACCGCCGAAGGGGACAGATCATCTTTCGCTATCTTTCATATCTTAAGTATCTATCTTAGGAATTTTGCTGTGGTAAGTTCAAAATCATAATTCATAATTAATAAGCTTCTTCTAAAGTACTGTCTGATATAATTTTCGTATGCATTCTTTATTTTTTTACAGAGATAGACGAAATTAAATTCAACACGTGGTCATAAACTGTTCTTTTATACTAATATGGTAGTTTTAAGCCAAATATTCTTTTATAATTCACTGTTTTACTTTCATACAAACATTTTCAAGCTTCTTCAGTTGCGAAATAACTCTTTTAATTATAAAATAACACTTTTATAAACCGCTAACCTATAAAATATTCTTTCGTAACGCCAGTGCCGGTTTCATATATTTCCTAAGCACGATATTTTTTCATATAACTAAATAAATAACTTTTTGCTATTATTAGTTTCTTTCGGATCATTAGTATATTTTTTTAATTTAGTCGATAATTGCTATTTTTTCTGTTTTAACATGGAACATATAATGTTGGAAAGCTTTCAGTAAATTAAATCAATTTTTTGACTTTCAAATAACTGCCTTCCTTTTCTTTAACCTGAAAAGCTGACCAACATAATGTGCCATTACATTCAAGTTCCTACATATCATTCAAGTTCCTACATATCCCTGATTGTACTTCTAGGTAAGCACAGCCCCTAGGCTAGGATATAACCCAAGAATTTAACCCAAGAATATAGCCTAGGATACAACCCGAGGATATAAAGCCAAGGATAGAACCCCAAAATACCGCCCTAGAACAGAACACATCAGTTCAGATCAAGACCTGACTTCTTCTCCAGGAAACCACTTCATCTAAGCTAAGTACCTATAAAAGTACAAATTCCTCTATTAAATTCCGTTATTCATTTCCTGTGGCAGAATAAATTAAAAATTTGTTTTTAATTCTTTTTTTTATTGAAATCCTCAACTATAAAAGTTGAGGGAGATCCGCCCGGGGTCACTTTAATTATTAACTTTCATTTAAATTTTACAAGGCGTTTCTACCTTTTCCGTCTTAGTTTTTAGTACTTTTTATCGTTAAAAAAGGTAGTGGCGCCCTCAATTTTTACAACCCTTCTGTTATCCTTGTGCAGCATAAACTTGTGGTCGAATCACCCTTGAGAGGAGTCTCTAGCCGGAGCCCTTCGAGTTGGTGCCCTGTGAGGTATAGCATTTACCGTTACAAATTGGCGCCTTTACTCTTACAAATTGGCGCCCAACTAAAAGCATACTTTTACCGTTACAAGCTTATAGTGTGGTATATGAAAATCTTAGAAAACTAGTAGGTAATTTAACGTAAGTTCGATTATAGAGGTTATGGGTAATAAAAGTTTTAGAAAAGTTGTGAATATTTTGAATTTTAATGTGATAAATTATAGCTTCTACATGTGCTGATTTCTAAGTTGAATATTGTCTGTAAATGTTTACTGATTTGTTCAGTCTGACTGTAGATATTACAATTTAGTTTTCTAATTTGAATTTTTTGATGTCACATATACGGGGTTGCTTTATACATTATTAGCTGACCCGGCGAACTTCGTACCGCCATTTTCTCTGAATTCCTAAAAGACTTTGTTTTATGACAAAATTAAAAAAAATAAACAATAGCTTCTATTTTCAATCATTATCTCGAATGAGTCAACGAACTAGAAATAATAGTCAAACAAACACGATACTGGATGAATCTTTACTAGAAAATCTTATTACTAAGGTTTTTAATAAGGTAGAAGAAAAGTTTGATAAAAAATTTGAATGTTTGGAATCTAAACTTAATGAATTGTTAGGTAAAATGTGTAAAAATATTGCCCAACTATCTGACAGTTTGTTGAGAGTAAGCAATAATGTGGATACACATGCAGATGAGATTAAAATCCTTACAGATAACATAAATCGACTGGAGGCATATCAAAGGCGGAATATTCTGAGATTTGATGGCATAAATGAAAATACAAATGAAAATCTAGTAAACAATAGCAAGAAAGTGAAATGTTTATCGGCAGATCTGATTAATGTGTATAGGAAAGGGAAGCCAGATATAACAAAAAGTAAACCGCGAACAATTGTGTTCGAGTTTATTTCTAGTTGGAAAAAAGTATTGAGAGCAAGGCGAGAATTAAAAGATGCAAAAATATTTGTTTATGAACATTTAATAAAAAGTCAATATTCCTTACTTCTAAGGGCGAAGAGTATATAATATATGGTAAAAATGAAGCATGGAGCTACGCGGGTATGATATTTGTGAAGATTGATGGTAAAATCAAGAAAATTGGGTCAGAATCTGAACTACAATAATGTGGGAATATTTATTCCTCTGTGGACTCCTTTTATAGTTATAATGTACATTATCTTTTTACCTTTAACATTCTTTATTTTTATTATATACCTGATAAACATAATGTTTAAATTCATTACAAATTCCAGCGCTCTACTGTCTTTAATACCTTTTAAAATACCCCAAAGGGTGACAAAATGTATAAGACATTCAGTTTGATTCTATCAGTTTTGTATTTGGTACATTTTTTTGAATTTCTACGATTATATAAAACTGAAAATATTATATGTAATAGTTAAATTGTTAAATGAGCTACTTACTGTTCTTATAATTAGGTTTTAAGACCTTTTAGGAATTTAATAAATAAATAAATATACAAGATTTGGTACAAATAATAAAAAAATGAGAATATCAAAAATTTGTGTTCAAGTTTAGTATGAAGTAAATATAAAAAAATCTTGTTTTGTTTGAGATAATGATAATTTTAAACTTCATATTTTTTTAGTGAAACTTGTTACTGTGAAAATCATAAATGACGAACTAAAAAATAAGGAAATTCTTTCTGTTGGAAATACCTCTTTATTGGTGTTATTGAAATATTTGGGATTTAAATATAAAAAGGAAGTCAAACAGAAGAGAATTAATAGAATGAACAAATAATATTACTAGCCAAAGAGCATGCTTTCTTCGAAAATATAGAGAAAATCGTGATAGTGTATTTTCAATACAAATTAATAATAATAATAATAATAAATCAAATCAAGGCCAACAGAAACACTAGCTGCACTGTTTCCCACCTCTTATACATGGATGACATCAAAATATACGCATCAAACCAGCGTCAAATTCAACATTTACTTAATATCACTGAAAAATTTTCCAGTGATATACAAATGGGATTTGGATTAGACAAGTGCAAAACCTTAAAGATCGAGAAGGGTAAAATCGTTAACGGAGATGTATTACTACCTAATGGGAACATTATAAATGTCATGCAAAATGGTGAAACCTACAAATATCTAGGATTTCAGCAAGCTAAGCTACTTGACCAGAAGCAAGCAAAAACCAAAATTCGAGGACAGTTCACTCAAAGGATAACTGCTTTATTGAAATCCCAGTTGAACGCAGGAAATCTCGCCAAAGCAATTAACACCTACGCCATACCGATCCTGACATACTCATTTGGAATTCTGAAGTGGACAAAAACAGAACTGGAAGATATTCAAAGAACAACGCGAACCATGATGACCAAACACAAATGTCACCACCCGACATCATCAGTTATTAGGACCACATTACCAAGAAAAGAGGGAGGGAGAGCTTTAACGGACATAGTTAATTTACATTATAATCAAATATCTAAACTCCAGAAGTTCTTCATTGGCAAGGCTCAAACATCTAAATTGCATGAGCTGGTCGCGAAAGCAGATAAAAACTATTCCCCCTTAGATCTTGTAAACCCTGATAAAAAACTTGAAATCGTTACAGACTCTGACAAACAGGCGGAGTGGGCCCAGAAAGCGCTTCATGGTCGACATCATCACGACCTCAATCAACCTTATATCGACAAGGAAGCATCAAATAAGTGGCTCTCTGATGGAACATTGTTTCCAGAAACAGAAGGATTTATGATGGCGATCCAAGACCAAGTTATTAATACCAACAATTACAAGAAATTTGTTATAAGAGATCCAAACATCGTGTCGGACAAGTGCAGAAGGTGTCAACAAACAACAGAGACGATACAACACATTACGTCGGGATGTTCAGCCATAGCTAACATTGATTACCTACGCAGACACAATCAACTGTGCAACATCATTCATCAGAAGTTGGCCAACAAATTTGGATTAGTTAACACCCACACGCCTTATTACAAGTACCATCCTCATGCAGTTCTAGAGAATGCTGATTTTAGACTATACTACGATAGGTCAATTATCACCGATAGACGGGTGACGAATAACCGGCCTGATATTGTAGTTGTGGATAAAAAAGCTAACTCGGTTCTTCTAGTGGATGTTGCTGTACCCAATAACAACAATATGTTAGACAAATACAACGAGAAAATTGCAAAATACACCGATCTTGCAATTGAGGTAGGACAAATGTGGCATGCAGAGAAAGTAGAGGTGGTGCCGGTCATCGTTTCATCTACGGGACTAATCCCCAAAACTCTACAAGACAGCCTCACCAAACTAGGTCTTCACAAAAACACATACATCGATCTGCAGAAGGCTGCAATTTTGAATACTTGTCACACTGTCCGTAAATTTCTAAATATGTAACTGCTGTGCCTAATCCCATTTGCGTTTACACACGCTCGGGATAGGTGAACATTACCAGCAAGAGCTGAGCAAGAGTACACTTGAGTTGGAAATAATAATAATATAAATAATACATTTATTGATTCTCACACATAGAGTTTGCAGCAAGGGTTTGGGATTAACAAAATTTCAGTACAACAGAAAAGAAAAATAAAATTAAATAAAATAAAACTATTCATTCAAAATGAAAGCATGTAATTTTAAGATACTCCATATATAGTAGTTATCTTGGAACTTTCATAACTTAAATTATTCAAAGTGTAAATAAGTGAATCAAAATTATCAAAAAAATTGACTTTTGGCTTCATTACTGAATATATTGGACAAAAATTATACTAATTGTACACTAATAAGCCAGCATGGTTAATATTAATTTTGGATTTCGTAACTTATTCACCCAGTATATCGATAGTTTTAATAAATACCTATGTCGATGTTAACCATATAAATAAAATAAAAACAATTAAAAAAGTTAAATTTCTTGTTTAATTACCAATTCATAAAAGGCCGACCTTTGGAATATTAGTCATAACGATTATTTCTATCGAGTTGACAGAATATGAATATTGTTGGAAAAGCTCCCCGTTTCTACTGTAGCTAACAACTTAATTACTTACAATAATATTTCTCATTTTTGTTATTCGCCTTTGCGATATTTTCAAAAAAAATGCAATCTTAAGCTGGAAATTAACAACTGATTCTAAATGTTTGTAGCTACCCACATAAGAATAATATAACAATGAAGATAATCACTTTGAAAAGCAAATAGAAGGAATTAAGAGAAAAAACGACGTTACCTTTTTAAAATCTGGCCACAAGATGCAGGTTTACACATTCATCCCTCCTAGCGCTGTCTGACGGAGGGTAGTTACATTAAATTTCGGGGTTGCCGAAATATAGTTATGTGCATAATAAGTAGATGGTGCTCGGTGGTAGAAAAGGAATCTACTAATTATATCATAAAGACAAAAATGTGTTTTAAATACAGTGTGTGCCGATGGTAATCAATTCAAGCACGAAACATGTTAAATTTATCTTTGAAGAGTATAATCATATTTTATATCCCAGGAACTATGAATTTAATCGTTCTAGAGGGAACAATATTTTAATTTGTTATAACTTTTTTGGAATGGCATATATAAAGTTCAAAATTTATGTGGGTGCCGTTGAACCCATCATCAAATAGAGAGAATTGTTAGAAAAAGAAAAAGAAAAACAATGAACGTTAATAATTTCAACTAATTTGGTACGATGGTATATAAAATATTGTCAATAGTCAATAGTCAATATGGCTTCTTCTTGCATTAATCATAGCCTAGCGTCTGTTAGGCATGCTGAAAATGAGATTGTCGATCTCCAATTGGTTTGCGGTTTGTAATGGGTAGTTAATTATTTAGGTTAGAATTTATGCATATCGTTAATTTATAGGTTATTAAATTTAGTATCAATTATAATTATGAAATATATCGACCTGGTTATACATTGTTATTCGATATAAGTAACAATTGCTAGATAAGCAGAGACGCGCTGTATTGAAAGAATGTGTAGATTAGCAATTGTTGCTTTGGGTTTTTGATCAGAGAGTTCAAATTAAACATTTGTCGATGAAAGATGTGTTTTATTTAAAGAACGTCAACCCTAATTAAAAGGAACCTAAACCGAGATTAAAAAGACAATCAAAAATCTGATGTCTCGTGTGGAAAGCTCCTTGATGAAGCAAAAGTCTTCGTTCCATCGATTCCCAAATATGTCGATGGGATTGAGATCGGGGGTCTGCGCAGGCCATGGTGAAACATGTGCTAACCGAAGCGGTCTACGGGCGTTAAGGTTGAACTCTGTTTCTCACAGTTTGGCTGCTCACAACGACATTGTGTGCACTTCAACCATCCCTACTGCTCTCAATTACTCTTCGCAAGCTTAAATGTCGTCTTTCCATCTTTCTCCACTGACTGAACACTAATTCGGATATCGAAAATCACTCCCCATTTCACCTTCAGCATGAACTATTATTATCAGTCGATTGTCTTTAGTCGTGATTAAAAATACTACTTTACTTGGCATTTTTAACGTTATTTTATGAAACATGCATGTTAAATAGAAGTTTCGACTACAGCTTGCACGCTACTGAATGTTTTACACTGGTTAGGCGTTTGCTTGAATATGCTTAACCAATAGCCGTCGATATTAAACAATCAATATCGCTATCTCACTTGTCTATTACAACTGAGTAATTGACGACTACTGTATCTACGTCTTCTTAGGATGCTTCTTCTCTTTCCACTAACTTAACGGCCTCAGTCAAAAAAGATACAAGCAATCTATTAACTACAAATCCAGAAGTAGATACGTGATACAGGATTTTCCAATTGACTTTCCCCAATCGATAAGAGATGGATGAGTTCCATTACTTGGTTGATAGTGATAAAAATTAACAAAATGGAAGAATTATGTGGAATTTTGATTACTAATAAAGACCTAATCGATGATAATACAATCATTCCATACCCATTACTTATAATATTATTAGGTACTAGGCTCATCGATAATAAAAAAAAATTAATTATATTGTAATAAAATAAAATGAATAATTATTTATGTGACAAAAACGTTACGAATTATTCCATGTGATCCATCAGGTTTTACGTATTTTAAAACCTATCGAACAAGATCGTGTAGTAGTTGTTTCTTTTTTTTACCGAAAACGGTCAAAAATCAGTAACTGTAAATTTTATAACGACCTACTTTAATCGCTTTATTAAATCTATTTATCTAACATTCTCAAAAATATGAAGGTAAGAAAATATACAAAATGATTTATGCAAACACGTTATATTTAAACGCTCATTTACACCCAATTTTTCATAGTCCAAACATCGATTTATCACTTCCATTTCTCCGTCAAAACATCCGCGATAATAATCAAAAACCGCCTTATAATTACAAAGTACCGAACTCTTTTATAGGAAACTTTTTCCACGCCGCATAATAAGTTTATTAATTGCTTGTCTTTTCTGGCGCAGAAATTACGACCTTGCACGAAATTTTTCAACCCAACCTGTTCATATAATACAGTTACAGTGGGATTCACTGTTAGTAAGGAGCTTATGTATTTCTTGTCCTTGTGGTCTCCTTTTTTGAAGATGGGTACTACAGTATTCGCCAGCTAACTTGATGTCCTAAATGCTTTCTAGGGAGCTATTGACGCCGCCCATCCGATAACTGTAAACAGTGCCGTGCAAGTTCTGAGGATACGCTTTCTGTTACAAATTAACACAACTTGTACAATTAATAAAGTAAAGTCCGTCCGGAAATATATATGATCCTAACTTAATAAATACTATTTAATTATTTGTTATAATTATTGGTATATTGATTTTAATAGAAACGGATCTGCTTTATACCTGAATTCTGAGTACATAAATAATATTTTAACAATAAGGTACCCATTACAATAACATGTTATTTATCTAATTGAAGATTATAAAGTTAGGGTCTTATATTTCCGGACGGACTATAATTAAAATTTGTTAGAAACTAAATAATTTATTCCAGGTAGCATTGAGAATAAAAGAAACACAAGATAATGGGAAATTATTTAAGCTAGGTATATTTCTAAGAATAGGTATAAACAGTTTTCATCTTTACGAAGATTTTCACGTTTATTAAGGTATCTTTATCACTTTTTAATGTCTTAAAATAATTAAACACTCTATATATCACTTGACGAGTTAGTCTTTCAGTACATTTACGATTTTCTTCATTAACGGCTGACAATTTTACAAACACTTTATTGTACAAAGCAGAAACAATAACTTAGTGACGCTACGCTACTGAAAATCTTAACACCTGATAAGGTTCGATGCGATTGGCGTTTGTCAAAATTTTACCACCAATAGCAGCCGAGTAGGCAGGGCACCATCACTCTGTCTCTCTTCGTTGGTAATTTCTGGGACATCAAGTTAGCTGGCGAATACTGTATAGGGTCGCTCGTAAAGCGATCACAAACGCTTGGCATGGCACAAAGGCTCTGCGCATGAGTCGTCCAGTTTTCAACCATTTGTGAACGCTCTATGAACAAGCCTTATATCATTGCATCGCTACTGCTCCAGGTAGCTAAGTCCTTTATGATCATATCTCCTCTTGTGACTATTATAACATATAGCCTTGTAGCAAAATACTCCAGATTTGAAAATTGACTTACTAATGCCATTCCATTAGTAAGAATGGAAAGAATAATATCTTGTATGTATGTATGTATGTAAATTGGGGTGACATTCACTGAGACCTAAAAAATCTATTGTGTCCCTTACTTCTAGTAGTTCCTTTAGTCCTATTTCCCGGAGGAATTTTAGGATATCTGCAGACTTCTACTTTGGTAAATGTCCTTCTTCTATCCTGTAATCTCCTAGGTGTTCCGAATTGCTTAGCAATTCATAAGTATGTGGATGGAGGTTTCTTCTTCCATGTCACAGAATCTACATTCTTCTTCCTCTACAATCTTGAGCTTTTTCAGATGCCCATTCAGGCGACAATATCCCGTTAGGATCCTAGTTAAAACAGTTCTACTGTGACTTTTGCATTCATTTGATCTCAACAGGTTGTAGTCACCCAGAAGAATCTTTAATTGTCTAAACCCCACTTAGATCTTTCCAAGGATCAGATCTTCTCTTTTTTCCTTCCAATATTACATTAGAGCTGATACCGCAAAAGGGTTCCGGCCCCTAGAAGGGTGTTTCAGTTCCCCTCTCTACTTCAATGATATCTTCGTATACAGATTGTTCCAAAGCAATAGAAGGAATTAGGATAGGAATATATGGAACCAAACACTCAATATTGAGAAAAACCCAAATTACTGAGGATTTGTCTTGGTCTGGACTTATTCAATTCATGTGTAGTAAAATTATAATGCTGTCAACAAACTTTATAAATATCTTCAACATTCAAAACCTAGTCTTGGATATGCAGAATCTGTATGGAACTTGGAAAGCGTTAGAGGCTCAAATCGTCTTGAACTAGTTCAACGGTGTGCAACATATATACCCTTCGGTGCTCATCGTCCGCCTTATGAAGAAAAGTTAAAGCAGTTAAGGTTTATCCAAAATCTTAAGCAAGTGTTCGTCTTCTTTGCCGACTTTTTCTTTTGATCTGTATATGCCTAATTAAGGGAAAAAGTCGTCAGGGAAGACGATCAGATGCTTTAGCTTCTGTAATGATTTTGGAAAAACTTTACATTTTCTTACTGATATAGATCGAAGGCTCTAAATACTTAATAAATTTGGTAAAATGGCGATGTCCTTACAAACTGGGATGGTTTGCAGTTCCAGACTATTTCAGACTCATAACTTGAAGATTTCAGAGTCTTTAAAACAACCTGACTTCTATTCTATTCACTTACTTGCGAAATGTGAGGCACTACAGAATTCCAGAGCACAATTACTGGATCAGATCAGAACCCTTAAAAAAAGGGATTAACAGCACCACATGCAAAAGGATAGGATGCATGCTCGAGCATTGGAGTATATCAGCATATAAGCATGATAAAACATACTAAAGGATGTCCTCAAGGTGAAGTACTTTCACCACTTTTGTGGAAGACTTGATCTGTAGGTTGAATGATCAAGGCATATGGACGCAGGGCTTTGCGGACGACATAGTGATTGTCACCAATGGGAAATTCCCAGAGGTGGTTATGAATGTCTTACAGGAAGCACTGCGAATTGTGGAGGGATGGTGCCTTAAAGACGACCTTTTAGTTAATTCTAAAAAAAACTAGTTGCTTTTACGAATAGAAGAGTTCTCCCGCATGGTAGAGTACTGTTGGTCGGAGAAGAACTAGAAATATCCAAAGAAGTTAAATATCTGGGAGTGATCCTTGATTCCAAACTGAATTGGAAGGCACACCTGGAAAAAATTACTACCAGGGCGACTAGGCTTTTCTGGCAATGCAGAAGAGTTATAGGCAAAACCTGGGGAATACGACCTGAGGTGGTTCACTGGCTTTACATAACTGTGATAAGGCCAACGATCCCCTATGGAACAATAGTCTGGTGGAGGAGGACCGAAGTGTCCTCTGCAGTTAACATATTAACTGCAATCCAAAGACAAGCCCTCATTGGACGGCTCTAAAGGAGACTTTATAGGTCCGGAACTGTTTTGTGGAATCACAAAAGAATGCTTAAGAAGGGAATTCGGGAACTGACTAGATAGGGAACACCAATTCAAATGGAGGGTGACAAAAAGGCACCTTCATATAAAGAGTTTACTGAACAAGGTAGACAAGGAACTCTCAACCAGGCTATTGACTGGTGACTGGACACTGCACCCTGAGGAAACATCTGCACAAAATGGGCAAAGTTAGTGAACCTATGTGCAGAAAATGTGAACTTGATGATGAAACACCTACTCACATACTCTGCTTCTGCGAGAATTTAGACGGAAGCACTTTGGAGAGGAATCACAACTACTGAAAATCCCTCCAGTCAAACTATTGGCCTTTATAGGAGACACGAAGATTCTGGAATGGAAGTGGAAAACATGGGAAATGGTACAAAGATTCAGTTCATGTGGCTGGACTGATAAGCACAACCCAAATATATGAATGACTACTGGATAGAAGAGGAAGAGTTGCCCAAACTGAAGCTTGTAGACATCCTAAAATTCGTTCAACTAATGTGATTGAATGCACTTCTGGTCTCTGAGACTTTCCACAGGAACAGAGTAGAAGAAGTGAAGTAGAATAAGTGAATATTCACTCATCGTTAGGGTTCAGGAGTGTGAAAGCAATTTTCCAACTTCAATGTTTAAAAATGGAATAGACTGTGGCTAAGAGAGAAGCGGACGAAAAACACAATAATGTAAAATAAATAACTATCTTTGTACCCAAATCCTTCTGGTTACGACCAACATACATCATTGGGGTTTAATTATGATTTTTATTTATTAATGAAGCAATTAAGTAAGGTATAGCTACCGATCGGACTCTTCTATGGCAAACTTGTTTTTTGTTTTCAACAAAAAGACTTAAGATGTTTTGTGATAAAAATTGAGTGTCGGCACTTAGTTACGGTTTGAAACTAACCGAACGCAACAAATTAATTTCTTATCGTATTGTTCTACGAACATGCGCTTGCTATATAGACAATAACAATTGTTAATTTTCATTGATGTAATAATTTATAGAGCTTACGTTAAGTACGACAAGTTAATAGTAAAAGTGATGGGTATGAAAAATTAGATATACGGGGGAGATGTCAAATGTAATACATTAGCTAACGACACTTGACGTTTTGCATTATGAAGAGCAATTTTTTTTCCAATAAAAAGAAGAGAGAAAGAGAAATAGGAACAATATTTATCGAAGATTTGGAAAAATGTTATATGTAGATAAGTTAAATGGTAAAAAATAAAAAAAAATTTATTTAAACTGAATACATGATAGTAGATATTTATGATATAAGGATTATGTTTTATTGGTTATGATCCGAATTTCGTTTAAAAATAGGTTTCTTGTTGCATTACAGTAAGTAATGTAATTACAATAATGTGCGTAGCAACGTAAGAGAATTGTTTGTTTGTATTATCATGTCATTGTCAAAATAACATTTATTCAAAAGTTCATTAAGCATTGTAATTGTTACGTATTTATACTATAAGGGATGTAAGTAACATTTACTAGTTGAAAACGATTTTGGCAATAAAGTTCGAGACTAGTGATTGAATAATTGGTTCGGCACCATGTAACATGTCTATCGATCTTTTTTGACTTTTTAATTTATATCGAAAATTTTTCTCTAATTCCCGTTCGTCGTCTCATTAGCCACTTCCAATCTTCAACCCTGACCATAAGACATTTGACATCTGCCAACGGCCGCTTCCATTTTTACAACGCCACGAGCGAAGCTCCTTCTCGCTATCGACTGTCTAGCTAGGATACCATTAACAGTTAGGATACCATTAACTGCTAGGATATCATTAAGACACCTTCAAGATACCTCTCTTAAAACACCACTGGGATTCCTCCAGGTCCACTACTCTGCACACCCTTCCCGAAGAAAATACTTAAGATAAGCACCAGAAAAAGTATCTACAGGCTCCATTTCATTTTTGTTCCGTTCCTGGCAGAAATAAAATTAATGTTTTAATTTATTCTTTAATTTCTCATCCACTTGGCTATACGAGCTGTAGGGGATCGTTTCCGGGTTAACGTAAGTTTTTAACTTGTTTTAAATAAATAATTTAATAAAATTCTACCTTTTTCACCTAAGTTTTCTTTTTATTTACCTTCATATTTATTCTTTCGTCGACGTCTAAAAGGTAGTGGCGCCCTAAAGCTTCTTATAGTCTGACAACCCTCTGACATACCTAGTGCAGCACTAACATAGAGTAGAACCACCCTTGAGAAGAGTCTCATCCCAGCATCTGTCTAGAGTGGCAACTCTAGCGCCCAAGTTACGAACAACCAACGAATACGGTTACAACCACCAGTCAGAGAATTAGAGCCTTTAGGTTTTTTGTGCTCTTGGTTATACCATTCATCTGAAGCTCTTATCAGGCTCAACAGCCTTTTCACTAGGTCCTTTCCTCCCTTGGATACTCTACTCCTAGGAGTCTATATCTCCAATGAGACAGTGCTTCACATTCGAAGATAATGTGAGAAGCTTCATTTTATACTGCCAGAGTTATTGTATTGGCACGCCTTCCGCAAAATATTCTCTCGGAGAAATGTGTTGTGGTTGAGGCGTTGACGTGCCTTGTCGGTGCTGTGCCGATGCTGTTAGATATGCGCGCTTACATTTAAATACACATAAGAAATAAAATCTGCTGGTGATGATCAGTCGCTGTTCCTATGAGGTGCTGATAGGTGACAGTGACAGGTACAGTGACCGGTGAGTAATCCCGTCACTTTCAAGATTTTTTCTCCTCCCTGCAGATTTTATTCTTGGATTTTTTTATTCGAAATGGAGAAATAATTTTTTGTAAGTAATAGAGGTACATCCCGAAAGATGAGTTTTTACATCATTATTTAAATCTTTCTACAGAACAAAAGGCTGTCACTCTCGAGAAAACGCAGCTTGTAGTTACAACATGGTTTATTACATATTCAAGGTATTATTAACTCAGTATCTTGCTATAGTGCGATTTCCATAATTTATTACAACTTTACGGAATTGTTGGTTTTTGAGGTAAATAAATTCAAACGAGTTATCATAGAGGCATCATTAGTTACAGCGTTTTCTGTGAAATGCCTTCATGGAGGTACTAATTTAAAAACTGTAATAATTTTTGAACTTTTATTCCTATCCCACAGTATTTATTATTTCATATTAACACATTAGATGCAGATGGTTTGTTTATACGGAACTGAATGCGGAAAATGAATATTTCTGTTATTATTGGGGCGTAAACAATTGAATTACCATTAGGTCTCTTATAGAGGGTATTTAGTTGATTTATAACGAATTTGCTCTATCAAACGGTTTTACTATTCAAATAATCCACAAAGAGTGGAGGGTCCGGTAAGGTTCGCGACCCTCGGAATTTTGCAACGATTTTTTTTTATTAGAATGCCCTATTGCTTTAGCGATAGCTCAAATAATAAACAAGTACGTTCCGCTTGGATGATGAGTCTTTTAAGGGGGGGGGGGCGTATTTTTTTTTTGGCAGCCGAAATACTTTTATGCGATCCATTTTGGGGTCTCAAATTTACAGCTTTGATAGTTTCCGAGAAAGTATGTTGGGGGGCGTAAAAATCCATGTCTTGACTTTCTTTTCCAAAAAATTTTCCCTACAAGCCCATATATATATATACTAGTATTGGTATATATGATATAAGAGACGACTGAATTTTTATAAGGAAGATACTTTTTTCTACGCTGTAGGTCTATTTAACTGTAACAATGTTACGCATCTATTTCCTTTCAAATAAATTTCCAATTAACTTTTTTCGTCCTTCCATCAAATTGACTTCCACATATCTTCGTTAAATAGTTAGATACTCTAAATTAAGTGTTGGCGTGATAGGAAACGAGGTGGAAAAACAATACCTGCGAGATTTTTTTTTTTTGGTTCGGTTCCGTAAAATTTGAGTAAATTGATGGTGGGTAACACCGTAAAAGCTGGCGCCAGTACGAAACGCTATCAGATATACCGCATTTCCTCATCAATTATTGCGGAAAGGATATGTTTTATCAAACGGAATTTAATAAAAATTTGTTGAATTTAACACATTTTTTATTTTCTATTAAAATATATAAGAAGTTTTATGTCTAAAAATTCACCCAGGATTTTGATTTGCGACAGTGTAGCGAGATGAAAAATTAAAATTAAAAACAGAAAACAATTCGACAGCTGAGAGTTAGGGGTAGGGATGTTAAAAAATAATCAATTATTATTTTCGTATAATCGATTTTTAGGTATCGATTTAGCAATATTAATCGATTTTATAAATTACGTGTTTAAATCGATTTTCGGAAACGGCTCGTATTATTTATTGACTATTTTTGAAAATTTTCACAACTTTTAACAATTATTGACCATTTTACAAAATTTTAACAATTATTGACAATTTTTCAAAATTTTAACAATTATTGACCATTTTTCAAAATTTTAACAATTATTGACAATTATTGACCATTTTAACTATTTTTCAAAATTAGTGACCATTTTTCCAAATTTTTGATAATTTTTGTACATTTTTCAAAATGATGACAATTTTTAACCATTTTTGACAATAATTGTCCATTTTTAACAGTTTTTAACAATAATTCACAATTTTTAACCATTTTTGATAGTTTTGACCATTTTTGACAATTTTTCAAATTTTAGACCATTTTTCAAAATTTTAGGCCATTTTTCAAAATTATTGACCATTTTTGATAATTATGGACCATTTTCCCAAATTTTTGACCATTTTTGATAATTATTGACCATATTTCAAAATTTTTCAAAAACTTTAACAATTTTTGATAATAATTGTCCTTTTTTGACAATTTTTGACCATTTTTGATAGTTTTTCACAATTATTGGCGATTTTTCAAAATTTTAACAATTTTTGACAATTATTGACCAATTTTGACAGTAATTGTCCATTTTTAACAGTTTTTGACAATTTTTGACCATTTTTGATATTTTTTGACAATTATTGACCATTTTTGATAATTATTGACAGTAATGGATCATTTTTCCGAATTTTTCAAAATTATTGACCAATTTTGACAATAATTGTCCATTTTTAACAGCTTTTGACATTTTGTGACCATTTTTGATATTTTTTGACAATTATTGACCATTTTTGATAATATTGACAATAATGGATCATTTTTCCGAATTTTTTACCATTTTTCAAAATTATTGACCATTTTTCAAAATTTTAACAGTTTTTGACCATTATTGACCAATTTTGACAATAATTGTCCATTTTTAACAGTTTTTGACAATTTTTGAGCATTTTGAATATTTTAGGACAATTATTGACCATTTTTGATAATTATTGACAATAATGGATCATTTTTCCGAATTTTTGACCATTTTTCAAAATTATTGACCATTTTTCAAAATTTTAACAATTTTTGACAATTACTGACCAATTTTGACAATAATTGTCAATTTTTGACAATTTTTGATAGTTTTTGACCATTTTTCAAAATCATTGACCATTTTTGATAATTATTGACAATAATGGATCATTTTTCCGAATTTTCAACCATTTTTCAAAATTATTGACCATTTTTCAAAATTTTTAACAGTTTTTGACAATTTTTGATAGTTTTTGACCATTTTTCAAAATTATTGACCATTTTTGATAATTATTGACAATAATGGATCATTTTTCCGAATTTTCAACCATTTTTCCAAATTATTGACCTTTTTCAAAATTTTAACAATTTTTGACAATTATTGACCAATTTTGACAATAATTGTCCATTTTTAACTGTTTTTGACAATTTTTGACCATTTTTGATATTTTTTGACAATTATTGACCATTTTTATAATTATTGACAATAATGGATCATTTTTCCGAATTTTTGACCATTTTTCAAAATTATTGACCATTTTTCAAAATTTCAACAGTTTTTACAATTATTGACCAATTTTGACAATAATTGTCCATTTTTGACAGTTTTTGATAGTTTTTGACCATTTTTCAAAATCATTGACCATTTTTGATAATTATTGACAATAATGAATCATTTTTCCGAATTTTTGACCATTTTTCAAAATTATTGACTATTTTTCAAAATTTTAACAATTATTGAGCAATTTTGACAATAATTGTCCATTTTTGACAGTTTTTGATCATTTTTCAAAATTATTGACCATTTATGATAATTATTGACCATTTATGATAATTATTGACCATTTATGATAATTATTGACAATAATGGATCATTTTCCCGAATTTTTGACCATTTTTCAAAATTATTGACCATTTTTCAAAATTTTAACAATTTTTGACCAATTTTGACAATAATTGTCCATTTTTAACAGTTTTTGACATCTTGTGACCATTTTTGATATTTTTTGACAATTATTGACCATTTTTGATAATTATTGACAATGATGGATCATTTTTCCGAATTTTTGACCATTTTTCAAAATTATTGACCATTTTTCAAAATTTTAATAGTTTTTACAATTATTGATCAATTTTGACAATAATGGTCTATTTTTGACAGTTTTTGACAATTTTTGATAGTCTTTGACCATTTTTCAAAATTATTGACCATTTTTGATAATTATTGACAATAATGGATCATTATTCCTAATTTTTGACCATTTTTCAAAATTATTGACTATTTTTCAAAATTTTAACAATTATTGAGCAATTTTGACAATAATTGTCCATTTTTGACAGTTTTTGACAACTTTTGATAGTTTTTGACCATTTTTCAAAATTATTGACCATTTATGATAATTATTGACAATAATGGATCAGTTTTCCAAATGTTTGACCATTTTTCAAAATTATTGACCATTTTTCAAAATTTTAACAATTTTTGACCAATTTTGACAATAATTGTCCATTTTTAACAGTTTTTGACATTTTGTGACCATTTTTGATATTTTTTGACAATTATTGACCATTTTTGATAATTATTGACAATAATGGATCATTTTTCCGAATTTCCGACCATTTTTCAAAATTATTGACCATTTTTCAAAATTTTAACAATTTTTACAATTATTGATCAATTTTGACAATATTGGTCTATTTTTGACAGTTTTTGACAATTTTTGATAGTCTTTGACCATTTTTCAAAATTATTGACCATTTTTCAAAATTTTTACAATTATTGACCAATTTTGACAATAATTGTCCATTTTTGGCAAATCGATTAATTTTGACGCCGGTATGGGGCCACGTAATGCTGGTGGGAAAATATAGGAAAGAGATGGGAAGCGTACAGCGGAGGATGTTGTTGAGAGTAGTGTCGGCGTACGAGCAATATCCGATGTAGCACTACAGGCTATTACGGGAATAGCGCCCATTGACCTTCTAGTGAAGGAGAGAATTGAGGTATACAAGAGAGGAAAAGAACAGAGGCATGAAATAGAAAGAGAAACCGTAGTCGAATGGAAGAGAAGATGGGAAAACGAGGAAGGCAAAGGAAAATGGACCAAAAGTCTAATTGGGGACCTAACACAGTGTCTAGAATGCAGATATAGAAAGGTGGATTACTACATCACACAGGCACTGTCGGGCCACGGATCTTTTAGGTCATAAGAGAATTGGAAGACGCAGGATGACAAATGCATATACTGTGGGGAAAACGATGACGCGGAACACACACTCTTCAAGTTCCAGCGATAGACGATTGGTAGGACTAAATTACAAAACAAGCCAAACTGTAGGTATATTGAGCAAGTAGGAACGCGGTGGGAGATTTTAACCGAGATACAATGGCAAAGAAGGAGGAGGAAGAAAGAAGGCACGCAAGCTAAGCTATTACTACTTGGATCCCGAAACAAAGTCCCTTGATGGATGGATTCCGGGGCCAGGTGTACGAAAGGTGGAAGCTGGAGTGGTTTTGGTGCGGTCGGCTCCGGTCGGGACCCCCCAATGCTGTTCTGATGTCCTGCGTGCAGGGTCTCCGAGCGGCTGGACCCCGAGAGGAGAGAATCCCACACTACTGGGGAAAGTTAGAACAATTACCCAGTGCTTGTGAGCAGGTTTCTACCCAAAAAAAGGTTAGGTTAGGTTGGGAAGACTGGATCAACTGGTGATGTTAGGCACTCTGCCTGTCCAGTAACAACCAGTTCAGATGATAATATAGAAGCAGTAAGTACTTACAGTGTGTTTGTAGGGAGAGGCGCCAGTTTTTAAATGTTGCACTGCCCCCTAATGCACAATGGACAGCGGCTGAATTCATCAGTTAGAGGTATATCGACGATTAAATACTTTAATAAGGTGCAATAACATGCAGCAATGGCTGCTGGTGAAATGAAATCTGTTCAAGAAGGCGAATCTACAAGTTTTTCAACGCTAAATAAAAAAAGACAGAGACCGGCAGCCAAATCTATCTATTGAAAAGTCTTTTTTTTATGTGGAATAAAATGATAAAACGGGTCGGTTTTACCAAAATTAAATCGACACGTCCTGTGTATCGCATCAAATACAAAAGGGTCGTAAAATTCGGCACAATGGTTAAGGATTCATTGATATGATAAGCTGGTGGTCTGTGTCGTGCAGTCAGTTTAAGGGTTTTGGCGAATAGGGATGGGTCTTATAAAACTTTCATTGTTTAGCAGTACCTAAAATACCTAGTTAATACCCATTTTCAGTAACGGATTATAACAGGTATTTTGACCCAATTGAATGGTCTCCGTAAAATATGCTCTTAATATTGTAGTAATTACTAATAATATGATACTTACTATTAAATAAACCCGACAAATGAAACCATTCAAGTATTTACCGAAAAATGTAACGCCATATTGCCGCTTTATGGCTATCGACCATTTCTTGTGCTCCTACGCAATTTTTACATATCAGAAAAAAACTTCCTACTTTACTCCTATAGATGCATCTCCCGGTATATTGCAGAGAGCTGAAGTTAGAAAATGTTTGTCGCTGAATATACATTTCCGCAGCGCTTACCTTCTATATCTCTTTTTTGTACGTAGACCGTCACTTTTCCACGTTTCTTCTTACACCTTTGACAAGCTGTACCTACGTGAAAAATATCAATAAAAGTCCAATAATATCAAACAGAAAGCACATTTTCTCTTCGATATGACTTTTGGACTGGAAGCCTCATTGAACCATACCTTTTCGAAGATGAGGTTGATCAAAGGGTGTCTGTTATACTGGTGAGGGATATCACGAAATGTTAACCAAGTTCCTTCTGCATAAATTGGATTATATAAATGAGAAGAACGCAAGTGGTCGCAGCACATGATGAAATACATTCTAAATCATTGGATTTCTTCCTGTGGGCTTATTTGGAGTCAAAGATCTTTGTCAATATGCCAAATGGTCGACCGTGGAGATCATTCCATATATTTTAATGGCGTTGAAGAAAACTAATATTACTTAATTAAACGGAACCAAAGTTAAAATGAAGACAAGGAATAATACGGAAGACACGGTAGGAAATTGGAAGAGAGGGAATGGGATCGAAACTAAACAAAAACAGTTAATTACACCATACCTATATGTGTGTGTACGAGAGAGAAATCGCTTTGGAAATGTTTTAATTATCCACAGATTTTCGTTAAAGACATAAACATCAAGAAACCTTATAGTTAAACTTTAATGATTTCATTAAACTTTATAGCAAAAACTTTTCTCCATGGTATTTTTAACTTTCTCCCCACAACCGTTTCCTCAAACTAACACATACTACGTCATCCTCAGGTGAGTCCAATGCACCTGCGGTGACGTCACTCCGGAATGGGTTGTGCTACTCGAAGTGTGGGCGTTCCCGCGCCAGCTATTCATTGGTCGCGTAGGTGGGATCGAGGTAAAAACCCTCCCAGTTTTTTACACACCCCCCATTCATCATCAGTGTCGGTTTACTATTCACAGCGCCTTCTTTGATATCGATTTGATTATATTGTTGGTGTAGTAGGTTGTTTTTTTTTTAATTCGCAAACATTGGAGAAGATTTTTTGGGAATATTTATGTATCTACATAGTTACCGTTAACGCAATGTTGTATTTTTCCAGTTCAAGGTCGAATAACGAAATAAGGATAGCACGATAGTTTTGTCCTGTTCGTTTTAGTCGAGTTCTACAAAACCTGGAAATCGATGCATTGGACGAGGAGGGCCTATATCAATTGGCCTGCAAGATCGCCCGATTTCAATACATTCGAGTTTTGTTTTTGGGGCTACTTAAAATCATTAGTTTATACTGTCCCAATACAAAATCGTGTTCATTTGTGGGAAATAATAGTGATAATTTTTTAAGAGTTAGACCAGAGGTTCCCAAACTTTTTTTCTCATAGACCACTTTCTAAATTTTGCTGGTTCCGGTGGACATTTCTACCATATTCCCAAAACTCGAAAATTTTCGAAAAAAAGTGTGAGAATTGATTGGTTAATAAGGTTAATTATTCAATTGATTGCTCCCCTTATTGATGCTGTTGTTGCTCAAAATCCACATGAGTTTCAAGAAGTGATATTCCAACAAGATTCACTATTTTAGGCAAGTCAGAATTTACCTTGATGAGAATTATCAAGATAGGTCGTCGAGGTCCTACAGAATGGCCAGCTCGATCGCCAGACCTCACGCCCCTAGATTTTTTTTTCTGGGGGGATATGTTAAATCCGAAGTGTATAAAACGGCTCCCGGATAACTGAATGAACTTAGACAACGAATTCCGGATGTTTGTTTAAGAATAACGCCACAGATGCTTCACAATGTCAGAGAAGAATTTACTCGGAGAATATTTATTTGTCAAGAAGTTGTTGGTGGTCATTTTCAACATCTTCCGAAGTAACAAGTGTCTTCTAAATTTGTTTGTACTTCTACGTTTACTTTAAATTATTTCATCATTATTTAGCTTAGGTTATTTTAGGTTAGGGTTGGTTCAATATTTACTTTCACATTATGTTTTGTTTTGAAACATAAATAATTTACAATAATTATATAATAGTATGTAGATAAACGTTATTACTGGTTTTTATTTTAAGACTCTTGTAACTCACGTTTTCAAATCTGGGAAATGTATTGAGCATAAAAGGACCTTCAAAATGAGGTATTACTCGACCCCATTTCCATTTAAAAAAATATTCCAAATTCCCGCCCAGCTGTCACTTTGACATCCAGAGCTGTCATTGACATCACTATATAACCAACGGTTCAAAAGTTACAGGGGGTGAAAAAAATTGGGTAACGCTTTTAACCCTTTTCTTCGAAGTTATAAGGTATCCATAGGTCGCTGGTTCATATCCGGCTCGAAGGACCACGAAAAGAATTGGGTAATGCTTTTAACCCTTTTCTTTGAAGTTATAAGGTATCCATAGGCAAAAGAACACAATTAACTACAAATATATTTTCTGTTTCTTTAAAATGTACATGAAAATTGCATTTATGCTGTTCGTTCTGACATCTTATTAACAAACTGTCACAAAATTACTGAAACTGTGTTGCTTCGCTGTTTAGACGGAACATATGGGTGTAATAATAAAGTTTTAATTTTAATTTCTATAAACTCAGGTGGAATTATCTAAGAATTTCTCCAAGGGGGGATGGACTTTTTGTCCTCACTGAATTATTATTACACTATTAATTATTATCTCTTGTTATAACAGTCGTAACGTAATTAAAATTGAACATTAATACTTTAACGTAACTTCTACAATGATAATCACAAAATAGTCATAATTTTAATGGGAGGGATGTACTTGATGGATTGACAGCAAATTATCAATATTTGGCTTCAGTTTTGTTAGGAATAACCGCAATTCTCCTGGTTCTGTGATATTCAATCTTTTTTCGACAAGATATGACGAGAGAAACGCTATCAGAAGCTTTCTCGCAATTCCCCACAGTCCAGGATATTTTTAATTTTTGCTTGCAGCCCAAATGTTTGATACCCTCTTTTAAATTTCATCTTCAGCTCCTCATTAGTGCTAAGCCCGAGTAGCTCCTCTTGTAATATCACATTCTCCACTTCCGTTTCATCAAATTCATTATGATCCATAGTAGTATTTCCATCGACAGAATATCTTCAAATCTGATTTTCAAGTCATCATGCAGGGCAATTAAATGTTGAACGTATGTCTGAATATCCTCATCAAAGCATTCTACCTGTGATAAATTTGAAAACTGGGGAAATTCGCGCCGACTAATATTTTGCTTCATAAATTTCAATTTTCCAAGAATAGCTGAAATTACACTCCTTGTTTTTATTAAATTGAGGATGTCCCCTTGTAATTGTAAGTTGATGTATATCTTATTCTTACCTACACTGCACTGTCGCAGCAAATTTATCACTTCTAAATATATTTTAATGGTAATGGTATTAGGGTTCTATTGTCCTCGCTACCTGCGGTTCACTATACAGGAAAAATCTAGCTAAATTATTTACAAGTGTTTCAGACACGTTTTTGAATTTATAATGAGCTCTTCAGCTATCAATATGAAAAAAATACACTATAATTAAATTTTTTTAACAAATCTGTCAAATACGCGATGTGTGCTTTCAAATTGATCAGGTTTTCTTTTAAATCTGGATCTTTACTTCCCAGAAACTTTGATATATATTAAAATAACCCATTTACCGAACTTTGTCGTAAGATTGGTACACCCTTGTGATGCCTTTTAGCATAAAATAAAATAAGAAATAAATTCCATTGAAACTATTTTCAATAAATCATTGAGCGCTAAAGAATGCATAAATAAAACCCACGAGGCCGACAGGTATCGAGAGTCAAGTTCATCACGTAAATAAACATATAACATTAAATAGTAAATATCAGCATGAACTTGAACCACAATATAAATATCATAGAAACAGACGATATTCAGTTCAGTTCAGTTCAGTTCAGTTCAGTTCAGTTCAGTTCAGTTCAGTTCAGTTCAGTTCAGTTCAGTTCAGTTCAGTTCAGTTCAGTTCAGTTCAGTTCAGTTCAGTTCAGTTCAGTTCAGTTCAGTTCAGTTCAGTTCAGTTCAGTTCAGTTCAGTTCAGTTCAGTTCAGTTCAGTTCAGTTCAGTTCAGTTCAGTTCAGTTCAGTTCAGTTCAGTTCAGTTCAGTTCAGTTCAGTTCAGTTCAGTTCAGTTCAGTTCAGTTCAGTTCAGTTCAGTTCAGTTCGGTTTAGTTTAGTTTAGTTTAGTTTAGTTTAGTTCAATTCAATTCGATTCATTTCTAATTCAGTTATAATAAATAATGTAATTAAGTATTAGAGTATATTAAAGATATGCTATTCAGTTATATGCTATAATAATAGAAACTTATAGTATCTATTTTTATAACTTATCCCAGTGCTAGTCGTAGTTTTATTGACCCTCCGAATGACCTGGAAGACCACCAACTATACGAACGACTGTATTGATTTTTTTCCATATTCCTTCATTATCTGAGAGTGTGCATTTCAAATTTCAGCTCAAATTTCCAATTATTGTGGACTCTACAATTTTTTGAATATGCGTATTTGTGAACCGAAGCGCGGACTTTTAATTTTTTGAATTTTCAAATTCGGAACTAATGCTTTTCCGACACTTTTATATATGAAAATCCACTAATTCAACCGCGTAGATTCCGAAAATTATTATACAAAATTTCTAAAGTTCAAGGTTAAAAAGTTTATTTTTCCGAAAATTTTAACTTTTCACTTTCGGGTACTCCTGTATTTAAATTATCATATATACGACTGTATTGATTTTTTTCCATATTCCTTCATTATCTGAGAGTGTGCATTTCAAATTTCAGCTCAAATTTCCAATTATTGTGGACTCTACAATTTTTTGAATATGCGTATTTGTGAGCAGAAGCGCGGATTTTTGCTTTTTTGAATTTTCAAAATCGGAACTAATGCTTTTCCGATACTTTTATATATGAAAATTCACTAATTCAACCTCGTATATTCCGAAAATTAGTATAAAAATTTCTTAAAGTCCAAGGTTAAAAAGTTTATTTTTCCGAAAATTTTAACTTTTCACTTTCGGGTACCCTTGTATTTAAATTATCATACGAACGACTGTATTGATTTTTTTCCATATTCCTTCATTTCCTGAGAGTGTGGATTTCAAATTTCAGCTCAAATTTCCAATTATTGTGAACTCTACAATTTTTTGAATATGCGTATTTGTGAGCAGAAGCGCGGATTTTTGCTTTTTTGAATTTTCAAAATCGGAACTAATGCTTTTCCGATACTTTTATATATGAAAATCCACTAATTTAACTCCGTAGATTTCGAAAATTAGTATAAAAATTTCCTAAAGTCCAAGGTTAAAAAGTTTATTTTTCCGAAAATTTTAACTTTTCACTTTCGGGTACCCCTGTATTCAAATTATCATACGAACGACTGTATTGATTTTTTTCCACATTCCTTCATTATCGGAGAGTGTGGATTGAAAATTTCAGCTCAAATTTCCAATTATTGTGGATTCTACAATTTTTTGAATATGCGTATTTGTTAGCCGAAGCGCGGACTTTTGCTTTTTTGAATTTTCAAAATCGGAACTAATGCTTTTCCGACACTTTTATATATGAAAATCCACTAATTCAACCGCGTAGATTCCGAAAATTATTATAAAAAAATCCTAAAGTTCAAGGTTAAAAAGTTTATTTTTCCGAAAATTTTAACTTTTCACTTTCGGGTACTCCTGTATTTAAATTATCATATATACGACTGTATTGATTTTTTTCCATATTCCTTCATTACCTGAGAGTGTGGATTTCAAATTTCAGCTCAAATTTCCAATTATTGTGGAATCTACAATTTTGAGGCCTTTCCATAACAACATCCCAACATCACACCCTGTATATTGAATATTTCATATATTTATTCAGTCAATCATCCTCGGTAAGGGCCATTAGTCAAATGAAAAAATTATCAGGTAATGCTGGTAATTAAATTTATTTATTGCCAGTATTCATGGATTAATTGAATACATTTTTCAAGGATGTAGGTAATAATTCAATAGTGTTTCTTTGGATTTAATTGTCTTGGTGGAGGATCATTCGTCGTTGGTTGGTTTTTCGAAACTCAGCAATTACCTACTTCCGGCAAACAAATCGATTTGTACCAATCAGCAGTAACAGTTTTTTGATCTTGCAGAGAAATTGTTGCTACATGACTCGCTTTTGAGATAAATTTTATCACTGGAAACTCTTCGAGAACGGATAACTTAGTCGGTTTTGGTTCACCCAAACTGACGTTTATTTTCGGGTTCATAAGAGTAAATCCAGGATTCATCATCACTGACAATACTGTATATATTTTTTGAGTTTCCTGTTTAGAGTTGACTCAAATTGCTTTCTGTTCTTCCGTCAACAGCTGCGGTATCCAACAAGAAACTAATTTTTTGAATCGTGGTCTTTGAAATGCCCAATGATGCTCCAATTTCACTCAGCTCAGCCTCCTCATCAATTTATTCAGCAAATAGCACCAGAAATATTTTGTTTGAAAATTGTTCATTTTATTTCCTGTTTATCTAATAATTTTTAAATATTACAATTCCCCGTTTTCAGTAGTTATTTTTAAATCTGACAACAGTGCCTTGAGGCTAGATTTTACAAACATCTCAATACCTAAACACGAGCTGCTCAATTCAGTTGCCGTTTTTTCGACCAGTCCAATTATTGCTTGATACCGTAAAAAATAGCTGAAATGGCAACACTCTCAGGAAGCTTACTTCTAAGGGTCGCGGTGATACACGAGCTTATTCGAATCTTTTTCAAAAGAGTTTCCCAATATTATTGATTATTTGTCGCAAACTAAAGATCGTAGAATTCCCCGTTTTCAGTAGTTATTTTTAAATCTGACAACAGTGCCTTGAGGCTAGATTTTACAAACATCTCAATACCTAAACACGAGCTGCTCAATTCAGTCGCCGTTTTTTTCGACCAGTCCAATTGCTTGATACCGTAAAAAATTGCTGAAATGGCAACACTCTCAGGAAGCTTACTTCTAAGGGTCGCGGTGATACACGAGCTTATTCGAATCTTTTTCAAAAGAGTTTCCCAATATTATTGATTATTTGTCGCAAACTAAAGATCGTAGAATTCCGTTAATATTACAAAAAAAAAGAAAAATGATTAAAAATCCAAAAAAAAAACATTTTTTGGCAAGAGAAATTCTATAACTCCACGTTGGTTCTCGCTGCTCAAAGGTTAAATTAATTGGTTGAATGGAGAATATTTTTACAAAAACGTTTTATGTCCAGCCTCCTCTTTTAAAAAGTTCACGAGCCGCCAATGCTTATAATAGGAATATTTTAATTAAAAGAAACATTCTAAATAGGGCTCACGTTTTAGGAATACAAACGATTTCGTATACCGAATTTCTTAAAAAAAAAAAAAAAAAAAAAAAAAAGAAGACGATATCTGACTGCCGGGACAAAAGACTGTGGCGCCGGTTCATTTGTCACGACATCAGCGCTGTCACTTCCGGTGCAGTAAAGCTGCGACACACCCTCCCTACTCACTCTCTATTTTCCATCTAACTATCTGTGACAGATCAAGATATCTATAGCTGTCTAATGCGTATGTGTGTGTGTGTGTCGGCGTTTGTTTTTCGATTTTTCCGATCTTCGTTGGATTACAATAGCCGGAAAAATTAGGGGTGGTATACAAAGTAAACTAGATTCTTCTCAACCTTTTTCATTTCCATATCCTTGGACCAATATTTATATTTTTTATCAAACTTCCTTACGTAATGCAATCTCTTAATACCCACATCATCACTGCGGAGTAAAAGTTTCCAATGCATTTATCGAAATCCGTATAGCGTTGTCCCGGACGTGGACAAATGACATGGGGGTGGTTCCCACCATTATCGTTAAGTCTCCCGTCGCCGTGATCGTAGCTGCTTCCTCGGGGGGTGGCAGTGTCGCCGGCGGTTTGTATATATATGCCGGCGAGTAGTCATCAACGTTGGTCATTAGAACAACTGAAAAGGGAGGACGAAAAGATCTTCGAGATGATGAGATTATTCTGAAGGTCGAGTGGTCTCCGCAAATGGGTATACAATCCATTTGGGTTGAAAACTATAGTGAGGGTTTTTGATGATATAATTCACTTAGTTGTATATACTGAATTCGTAGTCTCAGTAGATTATGTTGAATATTTCTCAATATTTGAAACTAATTAACATAAAAGAAAACTCAACCTCAAAACCAATAAACTTGATGGGAGCAAGATTGAATGGAGACAAGAAGTCACGTATCTAGGTTTGACTCTAGTCAGTAAACTCCTGTGGAACAAACACGGAAAGGAGATTATATACAAAGCAAAAATGGCTCCAATGGTGTGCAGGTATCTGGCAGGGAGAAATTGAGGTTGTAACCCAAAAATTCTGAGCTGCTATAGTGAGACCAATTAACACTTATGGAGCCATTGCGTGGAGTAGTAAAACTAGCCTATTGACGACGAGAGAAAATTCAAAAACTAGACCCTGTATGTGCATTACAGGAGCAATGAGAACATGCCCAACGGCAGCCATGAAAGTGATTCTCAACCTCACACCACTACATATGGTGGTGGAAAGTGTGGCAGGAAGAAGAAGATACAGACTAAGTAGAGAGGGAATCATTAAAAAAACCACCTCCTCACTTCTTAGAAATCAGAAGACCTGGGATATGCCACAAGATGGTAAACAACAAGAAGGAATGGGATCCAAATACCATTACCAGACTTGAAAAGAATACCATTCAATGGTATATAGTCGGCTCAAAAGCAAAAGAGAGAACTGGGACCGGGCCAGGAACCAAATACTCTGAAAGCTAGGGAAAACCCCCAAGTATCTTTCAAGCCACGCCATAAGAAAGTGTGCCCAGTTCAATATTGATAAAGGATATAGAAGGCAAACGATTATCATAATGTCGGATAGACAAGCAGCCATTAAAGCACTGAGCTCTTTTGTAATCAGTTCCAACATGGTGTGGGAATGTCTAGGCAAACTCAATGAACTAGGCGAGAACAATAGAGTCACCTCACACTGGAATAAAAGGAAATGAAATAGCAGATGAACTAGCAAAGAGAGGGACTGAAACACCCTTTTGGAGGCTGGAACCCTTTTGCGGTATCAATCCCAATGCAATATTGGAAGAAATAAGCGAAGCCGAAAAATAGAGAAGATCTGACCATTGGAAAGGACAATCAACGATTCTTCTGGGTGACTACAACCTGTTGAGATCAAATGAATGCATAAGTCAAAGTAAAACTGCACTAAGAGTTTAAACAGGGATCCTAACGGGACATTGTCGCCTGAATGGGCACCTGAAAAAGCTCAAAATAGTGGAGGAAGAAGAATGTAGATTCTGTTGCATGGAAGAAGAAACCTCCATCCACATACTTAAGAATTGCACAGCAATTCAGAATCCTAGGACACAACAACTAGGAGATTACTGGATAGAAGAGGCACATCTAAGTTCAAGTCTGCAGATATCCTGAAATTCCTCGGGGATATAGGACTAAAGGAGCTACTAGTCTCTGAGTCTTTCCTCGGGAACTAAGTTCACATTACATATTTTAGGTCTCAGTGAATGTCACCCCAATATACATACATACATCTATACTTTGTTCAAATCCAAGAGGCCACCAATGTAAACAAACATTAACTCACGACGTACGTCCACGTGAAAGATATCGTTGCCAAAAATTATCGGTATCATAGATTTTTTCGACTGTCTTTTTGAGATCTCGCGAATGCCTTTGATGGTCTGAGAGCTTACTCCTATGAGATCACTCTCTCTCTGTCGCTGCTCAGGAATGGAGAACTATCCTTCGTCTATCGATAACTATCGATATTTTTGACTATTGAAAAAAATCGATAATTTTCTGTACTATCGATAATTGAGATGTTAAGTAAAGAACATTGAAAGGTGATATGGAGTAAAAATGCGATCAATGGGATGCTGTACCATTGCACGAGCAGCTAAAGGCCGTTAAATTAAGAAGATTAAGAGAAAAAATCCTAACATCAAACGATCAGGACCCGTGTTTTTGAAAGTTAGACCAAATGCTCCCACGTATTTCATGTGATGGGAGTGGATTTGTTATGTTCGAGCAGTATCTTCAAAATCTCAAATGTTCGACTTGATTGATTGATTATTTCGGCACCACCAATTAGAGGCTTAGAGATCTCGGTACCTCAGCCTTTAGGCTTTTTGTGCTCTTGGTGATAACGTTTATGTAAAGAGACCAGTAGCTCTTATCAGGATCAACAGTCTTTTCATTAGGTCCTTTCCTCCCTTGGATACTCAAGTCCTAGGAATCTACAGATTGCGAAAATCCCTTTCTTACGCTGCGACTTATACAAGTACGACAAGGAAAATATGAGCAAAACTACGCGAAAGAGAGAGAAGACTTGTTAGTCCAGCGATCAGTCCCCTCTACCAAAACAGTTGGGCGTGTGTTAATCGCCCCACTAGTTCAACCGCTGTTGCCAGAAGCTCAGATTAATTTGTAAAAATGATATTTTTGTCACGTTATCGTTAACTTTTTTTCGAGCTCATACACTATTAGGTAAAATTAAACACCTTCATCCGGCAACAGTGTCCTTAACATAGAGAACTCCGGAACGCCGGAAGATCCATTCGAACGTCCGATAAACGACGAAAGGCAAACTAGAGAATTGAATGTTTGTTTAGCGGTTGAAACATGTCCATTCCACGCTCTCTTGAGTTTACCCTGTAGAATAGGCGCATAGGAGTATGTGAGCTCTTTCTCTTGGGTTCAGTGAATACGGTATGAGCAATTTTGAGATAGAACCTATGCGCAGTTTATAAGAGTACTCTCCTAGGAGCACTCACTTCTTAGTGAATAGACACCCAGTAAGAAGTGGTGAACCCTGAGGCTCAGTTTTTGGTCCAATTCTACTTTTATTATCCATTAAAGATGACACAGATTTACGAATAGATGGTAAATTCTCTTAATGATTTTTGGAAAGAGAAGAAAGTTGGTCGAAGCCGTATCAAGGGAATACAGTGGCTGTTCGATGAACTTTGTTGAGTTTTTGGCCAGATATTCCTTGTGAGTTTTTCTTACCACAAGTCCTTTATTTTTCAACGAGTCTGCTTTCTGAAACGCTACAGAACGCTCAGATAATATTATCTATTCACTGACTCACATTTCAGCAAGAATTCCGAGTGTCTAATAATCTAATAAATGTCATCAGTTCTAATTTTGATCGACTTTGACGAGATTTTTTTGGCTTCGGCTTAGTTGGAAGACTAGTATGTCTTCAGCGATTATTTTCTTCATTTATCGAAGTTGAGCTCAAACATTGATGGCCAGCCAAAGTGAAGCGAATCTTCCACCACATCTCGAACACTCATTCGCATGAGTACAATTTTCGGCACTAAAATGTCATTTGTAATACAAAATTTATGACAGATTCGATATTTTCATCCATTATAGTATAGAGGACTGTTGTAGGAACAATTCTACATGTGAACATAGCTTAAGATATATATATATATTATTTGAGTACAATGACAGGATTAACTTCTTTAGTTTTATGAGAGCGTTACTTATGTTGTACACGTGTTTGATGAGTTATACATTTTTCTATAAAATATAATTCTTTAGTCTCCTCGTGTCTGATTTCTTCTATTAAAACGACAACTCTAACTTATCGAGTAAAATGAATTACGCGGGATTTTTAAATTATCAATTCCCGACACTTAATTATCATATGTATATTGCTATTTACTTCCCATATTTTTATTTTTGAAACAGTAAATAATTTTAACTTGGAAACTTTTAATTAGTCACCATAAAATAACGGCAATTTATAACTTTCCTTTCATTCAAATGGCGTTTTAATCGTGCACATATCCAGATAAATTATCGTCTTAATTAATTTCTAATAAATTTAGAATAATCGGTTGTTAGCAAGTTAATATACATTTTCACAGGTGTTTATACAGCATCCGCAATTGCAAAATAAATTGTCTTCGCTTATAAATAACTTAATACATTTATGTAATAAATAAATGCGTCTGTATTAATAATTATTGCTTAACATGTAATTTGTTCAATGCTTAAAATATTATTGATATCGTTAAATAGTGAATGCGGATATTACACTTCTTATTCGCTAGTATAATCATTTGAATTTGAAAGTTGCCTTATTTTTAACCGACTTTTAAAAAAGGAGGGTCTCAATTCGAAGTGATTTCAAAAACCGCCGACAGAAGCTTGCTTCTTATGCACAATAGAATGCGAGATTGGGAAAACCATCAATAAAAATACGCGCAATAGAATGCGATGTAGGGAATTACATTAGGCCCAGTACGTTCTACTAAGTTTTATTTTGTAGCCGTCAGACGGCGGTAGTGGTAATCCTGTAGCAAACAGCAACTGACCTGCGTGGGCGTACATGCTCCCTGGCATTCAAGTAAACGGCGCGTTTTGACAGTTCTACATTGGCATCTGTGTGCTATAGAGTAAAACTGTATACAAGACGTGCGCTTGTGCTGAAGGATCAGCTGTTTATATGAAGTTTTGCAAGTGTACCTACGTTACATGATAATATAGTTTGAATTGAAACAATAATCTGATGTCAATCGTTGTCCGGTTGTCCATCCATGTGTCGCTCAGTAATAAAATTCTACATTTCGTAGTGACAGAATCTACTAAATCAAGGTTATGTACGTATAAGCTCTGGCAGTTGATGGTATATAATGAAACTCCTTTCTTGACCAATTTTGACAGTTTTTACAATTATTGATCATTTTTGACAATTTTTCAAAAATGTTGACCATTTTTCAAAATTTCAACAATTATTGACCATTTTTGACAGGTTCTGACAATTATTGACCATTTTCGACAATTTTTCAAAAATTTTGACAATTTTTAACAATTATTGACTATTTTTGACAGTTTTTTATAATTATGGACAATTTTTTCAAAATTTTGACAATTATTGATCATTTTTGACAATTTTCAACAATTATTGACCATTTTTGACAGTTTTTTATAATTATTGACCATGTTTTCAAAATTAAAACCATTTTTGACAATTTTTCAAAAATTTTATTCATTTTTCAAAAATTTTATTCATTTTTCAAAAATTTTAATCATTTTTCAAAAATTTTGACAATTTTTAACAATTGTTGACTATTTTTGACAGTTTTTTATAATTATTGACCATTTTTGACAGTTTTTTATAATTATTGACCATGTTTTCAAAATTTTAACCATTTTTCACAATTTTTAACAATTATTGACTATTTTTGACAGTTTTCAATAATTATTGACCATTTTTGACAGTTTTTTATAATTATTGACCATGTTTTAAAAATTTTGACAATTTTTGACCATTTTTCAAAATTTTAACAATTTTTGACCATTTTTGACAGTTTCTGACAATTATTGACCATTTTTGACAGTTTCTGAGAATTATTGACCATTTTTGACAATTATTGTACATTTTTCAAAATATTTAACCAGTTTTTAAAAATATTTCACAATTTTTGAGCATTTTTGAGCATTTTCCACAATTTTTGACCATTTTTGACCATTTTTCACAATTTTTCAAACATTTTGACCATTTTTCAAAATTTTTGACCATTTTTAACAATTATTGACCATTTTTGACTGTTTTTTAGAATTATTGACCATTTTTTCAAAATTTTAACAATATTTGACCATTTTGACAATCTTTGACCGTTTTTTTAAATATTTAACAATTTTTGACAGTTTTTGACAATTCTTGACGATTTTTGATTGGTTTTGACAATTATTGACCGTCTTTGACAATTATTGACCATTTTTGACAATTTTTCAAAAATTTTAACCATTTTTCAAAATTATTGACTATTTTTGACAGTTTTTAATAATTATTGACCATTTTTGACAGTTTTTTATAATTATTGACCATGTTTTCAAAATTTGGACAATTTTTGACCATTTTTCAAAATTTTAACAATTATTGACCATTTTTGACAGTTTCTGACAATTATTGACCATTTTTGACAATTATTGTACATTTTTCGAAATATTTAACCATTTTTTAAAATATTTTACAATTTTTGAGCATTTTTGACAATTTTTGACAATTCTTGAGCATTTTTGACCATTCTTGACAATTTTTCAAACATTTTTCAAAATTTTTGACCATTTTTTAAATTATTAACCATTTTTAACAATTATTGACCATTTTTGACTGTTTTTTATAATTATTGACCATTTTTTCAAAATTTTGACAATTATTGACCATTTTTGACAGTTTCTGACAATTATTGACCCATTTTGACAATTATTGTACATTTTTCGAAATATTTAACCATTTTTTAAAATATTTTACAATTTTTGAGCATTTTTGACAATTTTTGACAATTCTTGAGCATTTTTGACCATTCTTGACAATTTTTCAAACATTTTTCAAAATTTTTGACCATTTTTTAAATTATTAACCATTTTTAACAATTATTGACCATTTTTGACTGTTTTTTATAATTATTGACCATTTTTTCAAAATTTTGACAATTTTTGACCATCATTCAAAATGTTAACAATAATTGACCATTTTTGGCAATTTTTCAAAAATTTTGGCAATCTTTGACCATTTTTTTAAATATTTAACAATTTTTGACATTTTCTGACAATTCTTGACGATTTTTGATTGGTTTTGACAATTATATTTGACAATTTTTCAAACATTTTGACCATTTTTCAAAATTTTTGACCATTTTTAACAATTATTGTCCATTTTTGACTGTTTTTTAGAATTATTGACCATTTTTTCAAAATTTTAACAATTTTTGACCATTTTTGACAATTCTTGACGATTTTTGATTGGTTTTGACAATTATTGACCGTCTTTGACAATTATTGACAATTGTTCAAAAATTTTAACCATTTTTCAAAATTATTGACTATTTTTGACAGTTTTTAATAATTATTGACCATTTTTGATAGTTTTTTATAATTATTGACCATGTTTTCAAAATTTGGACAATTTTTGACCATTTTTCAAAATTTTAACAATTATTGATCATTTTTGACAATTTCTGACAATTATTGACCATTTTTGACAGTTTCTGACAATTATTGACCATTTTTGACAATTATTGTACATTTTTCAAAATATTTAACCATTTTTTAAAATATTTTACAATTTTTGAGCATTTTTGACAATTCTTGAGCATTTTTGACTATTCTTGACAATTTTTCAAACATTTTGACCATTTTTCAAAATTTTTGACCATTTTTAACAACTATTGACCATTTCTAACAATTATTGACCATTTTTGACTGTTTTTTATAATTATTGACCATATTTTCAAAAGTTTGACAATTTTTGACCATCATTCAAAATTTTAACAATTGACCATTTTTGGCAATTTTTCAAAAATTTTGACAATCTTTGACCATTTTTTTTAAATATTTAATAATTTTTGACATTTTTGACAGTTTTTGACAATTCTTGACGATTTTTGATTGGTTTTGACAATTATTTTTGATAATTTTTCAAAAATTTTAAGCATTTTTCCAAATTTTTGACAATTATTATTGACCATTTTTTCCCAAAAGTCGTGCAATAAGAAGCAAGCTTCGAAAATGAATTTCAAAACCGTTTCTAGGGTAGAGAGAGGGAACTAAAATGACATGAAAACGCACCCCCATCACCCCCAATGCCCCACCTACCCCACCTACAAAAATTTAAATGGCAACCCCCTACTTGAGATCCGTCGTTAAAAAGCCCGTAAAAAATGCTTTCCGTTCGTACAGCCCATTGTAAGTTTTAAAATTGTCACCCTGTATAAGTGTAAAATTAAGATAAATAATTGATGAGTTTTTGTTGTGCTGTTCCTTGCGTATCAAAAACCCACATTTACGCCAAAACTGTCAAAGTTCGTAATAGACCCGGAAAATAAATATTTCTTCATTACGAAGTTCCCTATATATTAGGTTATTAACGTATACCACGCGCGAACGACTGTCGAGTATTTTCTTCTTCTTTTTCTCGTTTTTTTTATTGTTGGTTGATTTCGTTCTAAAATCGCCAGTCACTTTGGATCGGTTTAAATAGGAAATTGATATGAACAAAAGGAGAAGCAATTACGTGTATAATAGATCGAACAAATTGGGTAAAAATCGAGCATTGTTTGAACCAGAGCCGCTACAATCTTTCTTGGAAAAACCGTGAAATTCCTTAATTTGGATGACAATAACCCTTTTGATGGTTTCTCGGGCACACCAGACCAACAATCTAGATTGCTAGCGAATGATTCGTCTTTATATTATATGCGTCAGATTTACCAAATTGAAATTAGTGCGATTAAAATAAATTTTATTTTAGGCACCCTGTATAATAATTTATGATATACAACATTTTTTTTAAATCAGGGTAAACGAAGACGAGTTTTTTATTTTATTTCCCTTTCTCGATTCTATTAATTTCAAAATTTTCAAACTAAACACCCTATATCTCAATAAATGTTTCATTAATTCAAGTTCGTATTGTTGCGAGGTCACCAACTCAAAGCCGGTCCTGTCCCTCGACTGTAAATTTTGGTGGCTGCGCTCCTTTCGAGAACATTCGCTTCGTTTGTGCATAGGACGAGCGCGGAAGGTTCTGGAATTTTCTAGAGCAGAGAAGGACTATATGTACGCGGGTTTTTGAGTGCGTGAACAATTATTGAAACGGTTAGTTCAGAATTAGTGAAACGAAGACAAAGAGTTAGTTCACAGAAGTTCTTAGTAATCGGACAGTGAATGAAATAGTGAAGATAAATAGTGTAATATTCAAGTGGTAAAAATAAATTAAATCTTTAGATTCCAATTCTTTAATAAATATTTTTCTGAGGTAAATAATATTATTTAAATATGTAATTCGAAAAGTTTTTATTTTTAATGCGAATCTTTCAACGTTCAAGTCTTAATTATGATTCCAGTGTATATGAAAATCCAGTTTCGTGAAGGTTTTAGCATAGAAAGCAAATTACAGATATATGCAGCAGGCTATTAACATTCACGTTAATCGAACGAAACAAATGACGAACCATTTACATGTCAATGAGGTGGAACTCGTCTCACTTCCATGAAAATTTTACAGGATGATTCTAAAAGAATTAGCATATTTAACTTATCTGAGGAGAACGTGCAAAAATATTATTCGAGGATTGAAATAGGCAAATGTTTTACACGACCATTGTCCAGAAGTTGAAGCAATTTTTTGCCCAATATGACTCTTTCTCTACACTTCTGAACCGTTCCACTCTAGTGAAAATGCTTAAGTGAAACAAAACTTGAATTATTTAAAATATTTTTTCTCCAGATGACATTAAAAGTGGCTTTTTAATGACATTTAACAGGCATAAAAGGTTTATTTTTACTGTCTAGGCAGAAAAAGTTTGTTGCTATGCAAGTAATAAATTGACAATGACATTGAATGAAGACAAAATGATGTGGTTTTGATTTTGCATGAAATTGGAATGAATTTGGAGAAAAAATGGCAGAAAGGAAGATTTAATGCCTTGGCTGGTTTCCTAGCCTCGGCTATGAAACACCAGCCATGGTATTAAATCTTGTGCTTTTCTGCCTAGTAAAACAAATAACTATTATACTCCGACGTGTCATAATGAAATTTTTATGGATTTCATTTTTAGTGTCAAAATGACATACTTTATTGGACTGAGTATTATAATGATTTCATTAGAATACTGAGGCGCTGCTCGTTCCATTTCAATCTTCATTAGTCCCCATATGTTTTCCATGGGACTAACATCTGGTGAAGCTGCTGGCCATGGAACTGTTGTCAAGTTTTGTTCTTTTATCCAAGCTGCAGTATATGCAGGAATATGGCATCCTGCATTATCCTGCTGTAACTGCCAGACCTCTGGATATAAAGCATGAGCCGTTTCAAGAAGGAAACTATTTAAAATTTCACTATTAACGGTACCATCATCTACACAAAGAGGTGTAGCACCACGCACATATATTGCTCCCCAAACCATCATTTTATTGGAAAATTTGGAAATTTGGGAGGTGTACGTCAGGATGGGTAGGATGATCATATTTCGTTTTCAGCTCCATGTTGGATCTCTGGCCTATAAGTCCTGCCAGTCGTCCTCTGGCTTGTCTTGCCTTGTTGACTGCGTATTCTACGTTCTCTCTGAAAGTCAATCATTGGTCCAAGAGGACTCCTAGGTACTTCGCCTTTTTGCTCCATGGTATTTCTTCTCCTTCCACTTCTATGTTGTCTTCTGGCATTTTCTTTTTCTTCTTGAAGTAACACTGCTTGGGTTTTCTCGGAATTGACCTTTATCTTCCACGTCGTACACCAATCGTCTATGCTTTTAGCGGCTTCTTGAAGTAGCCGTGTTCCCAAAACTGGTTGAATACTTCTTGTCGTCTGCTTAGAGGGTCATCATGGTATTGTTTGTCTTAAGAATGTCTGCCGTGTAGATATTGTAGAGTAGAGTTGTTAGGTCTGCTCCTTGTAGTACTCCTGCTTCAGTTACTCCCAGTTCGGATTTGGTTTATCCTATCCTGATTCTGAATGTCCTGTCCTTCAAGTAGCTGTGGACTAGTTTGGTGAGTGACGTCGTGTATCCTGCTTCTTTCATCTTGTAGATCAGGCCTTCGTGTCAGACTCTATCGAAGGCTTTGCTGATGTCCAAGAAGATGGCTCCTGTCGATTGGTTCTGGTTGAATCCTTGAGTTGTGTATTCTATGAGTTTCAGTACTTGGTCTTCTGATGTGTGTTGGAGATTTTGGGAGCACCCTGTATAAGTTGAACGTGTATAGAGTCCATTTATTAAGAAACTAATTGCGACAAGAGACGAACATTTTGATGGGTTGCCGTGAAGTATAGGTGGACAATTTTTAAATGCCCTGTCAATTGTAAAATGTGGCTACGTTTTGCTAAAAGCCAGCTGTATACCCGTATCTTTTGTGAGTATACCTCATATCTCGTATTTGCGATATTTTAGTATAATGAAATAATTAAATTTAAAAATTTAATGAAGAAATTATGCCAGTTTGATGGAACTATTCGAGATTGGAAGATAGTTAAAGGGTAATTATTCGCATGCTATACTTTTTTTTATAAAACGCAATCTGGTAGAATATTATTGGGATTTATTTTTGAAAAACTCACCACGGAAAAAATGGAAAATAGAAAGTTCTAGTTGGCTGCAAAAATATAAAATGAGATTGTTGAGCAAAAAAACAAAAAATAAGAAGAGAAATTAGATTCAATTAAATTTTCAAAATAAGAGACGACTAGCAATCAATTAATTATAGTTTACATTTGATTTCATAGTATTGCAAATAGAAAATAAATGCAATTAATACAGTTAATGGTTAAGTTGATGGCCGATTTAACTTATTATTCTATTATTTCAAGGGTCGGACTAAGCGATTTAGTTACAAATTACTTTAACAATAAAAATGATATTATTTGATAACTAATTAGTATTAAGTTAATCATAATAAAACTCGATGAAGGTTCATTGTAAGATATAGATAATGTATTGAGTTGGAATATAAAATACAAGTGACTTTTGATAATAGTTTCTATTCGCGATAAAACCCTCTATATACTCTTCACTTTCGGATAACCCTGTATACAAAATATCATAGATACGATTCTCTTGATTTTTTTCCATATCTAATCACTATCTGAGAAGATGGGTTTCAAATTTTAGCATAAAATTGGTCATTGGGTATAGGTATCATTTTTCAAATTTTCTAAATTTCAAAATTGGTACTACGCTCTTTTTGAAACATTTATATATGGAAATCCACTAATTTGACCCCGTAGATTCCGAAAATGACCTTTAAAATTATAAAGTCTTTAATAAAAAATTTCATTTTTCCGAAAACATTTATTCTTCATTTTCGGGTACTCCTGTATACAAAATATCATAGATACGATTCTTCTGATTTTTTTCCAAATCACATAACTATTTGAGTGTATGGATTTCAAATTTCAGCATTAAATTCCTATTATTAAAGACTTTAGGATTTTTTTACTTTGGACGTGTACCTACTATTGGTCATCGCGTTTAGGTACCATGTTTCAAATTTTCAAAATTTCAAAATTGGTACAAAGTTCTTTTTGAAACATTCATATATGGGAATCTACTAATTTTACCCCGTAGATTCTGAAAATGACCTTTCAAATTTTATTAAAAGTTTTTATTTTTCCGAAAAAATTTAGTCTTCATTTTCGGGTACTCCTGTATACAAAATATCATAGATACGATTCTCCTGATTTTTTTCCAGATCACATAACTATCTGAGTGTTTAGATTTCAAATTTCAGCGTAAAATTCCTATTATTATAGACTTGATATTTTTTCTATGTGCGTGTAATATTGGTCAGCGCGAATACCTATTTTACGAATATTCAAAATTTCAAAATCTGAACTAAGACCTCTCCTACACTTTTAAATATGCAGATCTGCTAAATCGACCTCTTAGATTCCGAAAATGACTATCAAAATATGTGAAAATGTAAGGTTTAGAGGTTAAATTTTATGAAAAATTTTAGTCTTCACTTTCGGATAACCCTGTATATAAAATATCATAGATACGATTTTCTTGATTTTTTTCCATATCTCATCACTATCTGAGAAGATGGGTTTCAAATTTCAGCTCGATATTCCTATTATTATAGACTTTGTGATTTTTTTACTTTGCGCGTGTACTTTTGGTCAACGCGTATAGGTACCTCGTTTTTCGAATTTTAAAAATTGGTACTAAATTCTTTTTGAAACATTTATATATGGAAATCAACTAATTTGACCCCGTCGATTCCGAAAATGACCTTTAAAATTTTATAAAGTCTTTAATAAAAAAATTTATTTTTCCGAAAAAATTTAGTCTTCACTTTCGGGTAATCCTGTATACAAATGATCACAGATACGATTCTCCTGATTTTTTCCCAAATCACATAACTACTTGAGTGTATTATGGATTTAAATTTTCAGAATAAAATTCCGATTATTATAGACTTTATGATCTTTTGTACTATTGGTCATCGCGTATAGGTACCCATTTCTCGAATTTTTAAAATTTACACTTTTAAATATGGAAATCCACTAATTCGACCCCGTAGATTACGAAAATTACCATTAAAATTTTATAAAGTCTTTAATAAAAAATTTTATTTTTCCGAAAAAATTTAGTCTTCACTTTCGGGTTCTCCTGTATACAAAATATCATAGATACGATGCTCCTGAATTTTTTCCAAATCACATAACTATCTGAGTGTGTGGATTTCAAATTTCAACATAAAATTCCTATTATTATAGACTATGAATTTTTGTACTATTGGTCATCGCGTATACCCATTTTTCGAATTTTCAAAATATGAACTAAGACCTTTCCTACACTTTTAAATATGGAAATCCACTAACTCGACCCCTTAGATTCCGAAAATGACTATCAAAATATGTGAAAATGTAAGGTTTAAAAGTTAATTTTTTTGAAAAATTTTAGTCTTCACATTCGGATAACTCTGTATACAAAATATCATAGATACGATTCTCTTGATTTTTTTCCATATCCCATCACTATCTGAGAAGATGGATTTAAAATTTCAGCTCGAAATTCCTATTATTATATAATTTATGATATTTTTACTTTGGGCGTGTACCTACTGTTGGTCATTGGGTATAGGTACCCATTTTTCGAATTTTCTAAATTTCAAAATTGGTACTAAGTTCTTTTTGAAATATTTATATATGGAAATCAACTAATTTGACCCCGTAGATTCCGAAAATGACCTTTAAAATTTTATAGTGTTTAATAAAAAATTTATTTTTCCGAAAAAATTTAGTCTTCACTTTCGGGTACTCCTGTATACAAATTATCACAGATACGATTATGTTTGGATTTCAAATTTCATCATAAAATTCTTTTTATTATAGACTTTCTGATTTTTTTACTATGTGTGTGTAATATTGGTTTTCGCGAATACCTATTTTACGAATTTTCAAAATTTCAAAATCTGAACTAAGACCTCTCCTACACTTTTAAATATGGAGATCTGCTAAATCGACCTCTTAGATTCCGAAAATGACTATCAAAATTTGTGAAAATGTAAGGTTTCAAAATTAATTTTTTTGAAAAATTTTAGTCTTCACTTTCGGATAACCCTGTCTACAAATTATCACAGATACGATTCTCCTGATTTTTTCCCAAATCACATAAGTATCTGAGAGTATGGATTTCATATTTCAGCATAAAATTCCCATTATTATAGACTTTATGATTTTTTGTACTATTGATCATCGCGTATAGGTACCATTTTTCAAATTTTCAAAATTGGTACTAAGTTCTTTTTGAAACATTTATATATGTAAATCCACTAATTTGACCCCGTAGATTCCGAAAATGACTTAAAATTTTATAACGTATTTAATAAAAAAGTTTAAAACGGCTGAATGTGCCCCTGGATGATATAAACCAGCACCGGCATTAACATTATCTTGATAACCAATTACAATTTACATTGAGCAGGACAAGAAAAACAAGTTATTAATATTATTAATTATTAGTATTAGCGTTTGAACTTGAACAAGGTTCATTACTGCAATTATTTCTTGCGTGAATGAAAATATATTCAGTTTTTATGGAAGCGACAAATTTTAGAAAAAAAATTAACGCGAAAGTCGGACGTTAGAAAATGAGATTTCTAAAAATTTCTTTTTTGGAACATCACATAATTATACACTTATTCTAGAAATTAACGCACCACTAAAAATTTATCACAATTTGAAGGTTAGTTTTCTCGTGAAGCGTCACATCGTCATCGATAATTTTTTTTTTTTTTTGGAATGTAGATTTATTTTTCAGCAATAACACTATTACAAAAATGTATATCTAAAAGAACTTTACGAGTATATAAGAAATTATGTTTTTCTTCAGAAATTTAAAATGTGTCAGTAGCGAGTATTACCGCCTCTAGCACGAATGCCTTTTTTACAACGGCGTCGTAAAGTTGAAACAAGCTACCGTATTTAATTTTGGAGAAGGTCCTCCAAGATTTGAATAAGATTCCGTCTTACGTCTTCCAGAATGTTCATTTGGCGTCATTCATTCGTTTGGGTTGTGTTCAACAGCTGAACTATGGGATTCAAGTCCGGGTTTTGGGGTGGCCAGTCCATGGTATTAATTTCCATATCCTCAAGATAATTTCTCACGCGATTCCAGCAATTTTTGTCTTACGTCTTCCAGAATGTTCATTTGGCGTCATTCATTCGTTTGGGTTGTGTTCAACAGCCAAGGTACTTGAACTATGGGATTCAAGTCCGGGTTTTGGACTGGCCAGTCCATGGTATTAATTTCCATTTCCTCAAGATCATTTCTCACGATTCCAGCAATTTTTGTCCGAATATATGGTGCAAATAGCAGAACATGTTAGTCTAAAATCGTTCCCATTCAAAATCACCAGTTTTGTGTGTCAGTTCAAAGTAGTACCTTCCCAGACCATTAACTCCTCAAAACAATGTGGTATTTGCAAAATTGCACTGGGCATACCGTAACAAAACCATGACTCATCTGTACCCAGATAGCACAAGATATCCCTATGACGTCCATATTGAATCCTAAGTTGGTCCCAATGTCCCAGACTTAATTTGTACGTACTAGAGACGTTTTAATTTGTACGTTTTAGGGACGTACGTCCTGGGTACGCACAAGCTAAAATAAAAAATTAGAAAATAATACACATAATTATTAGAAACCACAGTTATTTACAATTTGTGCTGCAAGTAAGAGTAATTTCAACCGGAAGGACGTGGAGGGGGCGATGTATCTATTGAACCTACTGATGATTTTTTTGCCAGCAGTTTTTTCCTGTGTCCATTAAAAAGATCCTAAGAAGGTCCATAAAAAAAATAGAGGACGTACTTGGGATGTTCTAATTAGGACTTCCAAGGGACGTATGGTTTAGTAACAAAAGATGTCCTCAGGACGTCCTGAGGGTCTGAAACGGACGTACCTGGAACATCGGATGTCTGATAGCAGACATCCTGGGAACGTTTTAGGTATGTACGTGTGCTGTCTGGGTAAATAACACATGTTCCTATTTACCCTTTAAATGCTTTCTGGCAAAAGTCAGCCTAGCTCTACGGTGATTTCCAGTTAAAGCTGGATTTGGAGCAGCAATTTCTTGTCCCGTTATTTAAACGTTACTTTCATTTTCCTTTACCAGTTGTGAGCATGGCGAGTAAGATTTCATGTTTAACGTTCCATATTTATTGAAAGGGCCACGAAATTAACAAATCAATGCAATACTCACACATTTTTGGTTGAAATTGTTTTTTTACTTCCCAGAGCGTCTAAGATTTACAGTAGTGTGTAGATTTTAAATTAAATTGAATAGAAAGAGATATTGACGTGAATTAAGAAATAAAACAACATTTATTCTATACCCTGTATATACTATAAAAGTCTCTCTTGCTGAAAAATGAATCTACATTTAAAAAAATAATATCTGCACGAGTTTAAAATATATTATTTGTTTAATAATCTTCGCTATGCGCCAGATCTAGTTCCGTGTTACTTTTATCTGTTATTTCCAATTAAAACGTAAAATTCAACGTTCGGTAGAGGGGAGAAAAAAAAAGAAGACTTCTTCGCTATCAATATAACCATCAAAAATACATTCAAGAAAATATCTAACGAAAACCGCAATCACTCGACTTTGACCATACATTATAAAAATTCTAAACGGCAAACAAAAGCAACCAACAACAAAAAAAAACAATCGGACGCGCGTTCCATCGAATTTCGTAAGAAATTAATCCACGACTAGTCGTCTATGTCGATCTTCTCTTGTTCTTGTTCGGAAGCTAGACTGTATTTTGTTTTACGACTTCCTTTTTTTCAGAAGGCGCGCGATCATCGCCTTTTTTCTTTTTTCTCTCTTTCTATTTTTTTTTGTTGCTTCGCTTTGGTCCCGGTCGAGCATGAATCAGAGTGTGCTCTGCGATGCATAACTGTTTATATCGAAGAGGTTGTGTTCACCGCATCCTAGATTTCTTTATACAAAATTACGATGGCTCAACTGAATGAAACTTCAATAGAAAGAACAGCAACTTTACCAATATACAACTATATACCCTGAGTGTATATATATATATATATATATATATATAGACTTTTTTATGTAAGTAAGTATAACTTCTTTGTTTATGAAACGATTTTAATTATTCTTTTTGGATTAAATCCAGTATAGTTCCAAGGTGGTCCTATTTTAATTTCATGGGTATTGGACCTTGTACTTCGAATATATATCAAGAAAACAATTAAAATAGGAAATGTATAGTGGTATTGCTAGGTTCGTGTTTAATTGGGAGAAGATGAAGAAAACATTATTTTGTTTGTAATTAGAAGGGGCATCATCACTCACAGACCGGTTTCGGCGTATTTCCGCCATCATCAGCGCGAGCCCAAGTAGCACAAATTGCTTTTTAAAAACGCTAACAATATCTATCCCACCTTTCTTATATAACTCAATGCTTTATAGATAAGAGTTGAAAACAATATTTCAGCATCAATTAAGTATCTATACGTCTAAAATAGGCACAAGTAATACAGCCTCGCATAGATTTGTAATGGGTACATGAATGCTTATATGGTAAAATGAAAACCTCTTAGTTTTGTTCTTTCAGCGTCTATAAATCACTTGATAAAGCTTCTAAGGAGCTGCTGTATAACTTCCAAAAGTAAGGTTTTATAAAGTAATCAGTCGCTTTGTAAATGCGTTAGAGGTTGCAGTTATAAAGCTATCGTATTATGGTGTTCATAACTGATTCAATGAAGTAACTTTTTAGTTGTTTTAAAGCAGATATATATCTGAGTAGCAAAAGTTATATAAATATTTAAAAAGCAAGGCATTTTCATTGACACAAATTCATATTGCTGGGTTATAGTTTCCAACAGTTATATTTATAAATTATTTTCGGACTATTACGGCTTTGTAACAGAGATTTTTGAGGGAAGGGATTATTTTGAAAGGTCAAACATCATATTATCATGGCATACATATAAAACGAAACGTAGTTTTTGCCAACTTATTGAGTATTTGCTACCGGTCAAGGAATTCCAAATTTGCTATGCCAGGAAAATTTTTCTGTTGAAACATGCTCTTCTACTTCGGAATAATATAACGCGCCATCGAAATATCTAGAATTTAATGATTAAAATATTCCATGTTTTTTTTATTTTATTATTTTTTTTTTCGTCAATTGGTCTTGAAATCATGCATACGCGTGAGTTTAGTGTCCTAAAAGTGATATTCAGCAGAAATAACACATTATATGAAAAAAAGTTAGCAAATACACTTCTAACTTTCGACCTGACAAAAATGGCCGTTCTGTCACACATTTTTTTTCGAATATCCAACATGGTTTCCTCAGTTTTCTGGAGGAATCCAAAAAGAGTTACTACAGAAGCAGCGATAAATCTTTTAAATAGAACTCTTGCTGTATAGAAGTGCTTCTCACTTTATAAGGTATATTTTTCAAGATAACTCACTTATAAAGCAAGTATAAAGTATAAAAAGGATGAAGGAGCGCAGGCGCTAAATGATGTGTGACCTCTAACGGTTTTTTTTAGAATCTCGAATTGAGTTTATTTTTCAAACATCATTTCAAATTTTTGTGCTCGACTTATTGACTATTCGTATATTAGGTATAGTAAAATTAATACCTATTTAGAGGTACCAGCCGTTTTAGTAACTTAACGTATGCGGCTTCTTGAACCATCTGACATTAACATGAAATCAAAATTTGACGTAACTTCAAAAACGTGACATCTAATAAATTAGTTACGACGTTCATTTTTGTTGGTAATTTTTTGTTTCAACCGATTTATTAATAATAAATAAGGATGGTCTTATTCTAAATGGGTATAAAATTTACTATACCTACGTAAACTTTTCCTCGTCAATTTTTGGTGTTTGCATTGCCGTCTCGCCATTGGTGATTTTGTGAATCAGTATAGGAACTAGTGACTCTTTCGTAGCTGTATTATTGCTATATAAGTAGCTACTTAAGAGGCATAGCTGGCTGTCCATAGTGGTCTTAATACTATATAAGTGGGTTAGAATATCGCCCAGGTGGCTTTGCTACAAACAAGGACATAAATATTTCTCTATGGACATAACCTCTATAAATATTCACAAGAAATTATAGTTATGTTCCCATAATCGAAATTAAAAGAAGGTAAGTTCCTATCCATTTTTATATGAAAATTCAAACCTCCAGAATAACAATGTGTTATAAATCCAATGACTTATATATTATATATGTTTTCATTCTTTTTAGAATGTTCAAAATTGTCCAGACCATCGAAAGGGGAGAAGCCCAACTATGTGTAATTCCTCACAAGTGGGAAAAAAAGGAAAATTATATTGGCCCAAAATGAGGGCAGACAAACTTATCATTGAAGGGGACTCTACACCAGGAAAAAACTGGTTAGAAATGCAATGCACATTGAAGAGACAAAATTTATCACTGGATAACGCGGAGAAGGAATTGGGAATCATGATGAGCTGCACAGATACTGATGAGGTATCGGTGATCAATCCAGCTCTTTTGAATCAGAGGAGAAAACCTAGAGTGTTTCTTCCAAAAAGATCAAATGAAACACTAGATTTCAATGATATTGCTACTGCGATTTCTGGAAAGTTTATTTCTTCCTCCTGTTCGATGTCCTGGTTATGCAGTACCTCTTCAGAATCAGCGTTAGATATTACAGTAATTGTATCGGTAATATTTATTGGAGTTTCTCGCCTAGGACTGATGACGCTTTCTTCGATGATGGATTGATTAGTGGTTTTGGATTTTTCGAGAATCTTCTGAAGTTTCAGATTAACTTTTCTCCTGAAATTCCCACTTCGCTTCACTTTCTTCCAATAAGTATCCATATCTTAGGGTTCCGACTTGCACAATAGATAACCGTATGTTGAGATCCACTCAAGTAGAACAATTTGACTGAACGATTTCATATAGGTTATGGAAAGCAGATTTGTTCAACCATATAGAAGGTCTATTAAGGTGGAAGGCTCCAGCTTAGATGCTCTAAAACGGTATTTTCGTTGTGTAAATGTTTCATCAAAAACGTCTATTATATAAGTATGAATCCTTTATAAATATACTGTATATTAGGACTGTCATGAATGGCATTTAGCGTAAACAACTATATCGCTGTGAAATTCTGCTTTAAAAGTATTTAAAACTCAATATTATATAGCACATATAGAGAAGTAGCGAAGCTGTGAAATAGTTGCGTTAATATTATAAAAAGGCTTATACGGCACTTATAAGAGCGCCTAATTTGTAACTTCATAAAAGTTACCATTGAACCTTTTATATAGTGTTGAATGGATATATAAGATGCCTTAATAAAGTAGACTCGTATATAAGCGTTGAGACCGTTTTCTCAACTATGTTATTTCACCAAATCTCTTTATAAGCAATTCAGTGTCTAATAAAGTTTCAATATAGCCATTAAGCTTCATAAGTTGCCTGAATATATCCTTTATAAAGATTCAAGCGCAATAAGAGGTTTTCATGTGTTACTTTGGAGGTAGATGATTTCCGTGCAGCTTAATCAGGATACGCCGAACCGGACTAAAGAAGACACTTTTGCAGTAGGATATAAGGTAATGTTTGTTAAAACTACACTCAAATCAAGATTTCTTAGATATGGAAGCAGGTCTAATGAATTACGATACTAGACGACCGTCACAGGCGTATGGCTGTGAAATATTAATTTTAAGTTGTACAGTTTACGATTTTCTTGAACAATTGGTCAGAACATTTTAAATACACTGTATAACCTATTGGAACCATATATTATTGCAATAGCGAAGTCGAGCAGAATTCGAATTTTAAGTCCCATTTAAAAAAAAATGTTCTTTTGATCTGGCTCGACGTTCTGGAACAATTGCGACTAATATTAAAATATGTGTCTTTAGGCTGGCTACAATCGGTCAATATTTTATTTGTATATCTTTACTTTATCGCGCTAATGAATCACCCTGTATATGTGGAAAAAACATTTTACAGCTGGCTATTGCAGAACACCTTGTAAAGAAATTTAGTAATATTTTCATTGAAAGATTACAATCCCCTTGTCAGACACCATTAATGAATTCCATTAAAGAGAAGTTTTGAGCGACCAATACGGTTCATTTACAACTTGATGAACGTCGTTAAAAGAAGCAATAAATATTTCCGATTTTCAACGCATACAACATAATTAATTTTAATAAGTACATGTAAGTAAAACGTTAATTCACTTAAACAAATTATACACTCCTGGAGAATTTTTTTTTGTTTATAAAATTAATATAACGGATTTGAATCTATCTATTCGTTTTCTATCCTGTTAAGTCATATCAAGTTTTTTTATATATAAATCGAGCAAATGAGAGGAAATAAAATAACCAGAGTTGTCTTCTTTCACTTTTTGTTTTTCCGACGATTCACTTGGAATAGTTTATTATTATATTACAAGCGAGGGAGAAAAAAGAACATTAGATAACCTTTAAACACTATCTCCATGAAGAGAAATGCATCATTTGGAACCAATTATGAAAGCAGTTATTCCACTCGCTTGTTGGTACATTCAAAATAGAGTTTTTGAAGGGTTTGTCTGCATCTGCTGGGGACTAGAACCTTTGACCATGCATTTCTTTCATAATTTTTGGAAGAGTAATAAAGTTGTTAGGACTTAGGTCGGGACTGTATGGAGGATGGTCCAGCAATTCGATGTTTTCTTGCTTCAAAATCTCAATTGTTTTTCGAGATGTGTGGGAAATTGCATTCTCTTGGTGGAGGATCATTCATCGTTGTGGGTTGGTTTTTCGAGACTCCGGCAAACAAATCGATTTGTAGCAATCAGCAGTAACAGTTATTTGATCTTGCGTCTAATTTTTCTGAATATTATGAAGAATGAGGAAAAACAAAGAACTTTCATCTCAGTGGAAAACATGGAAACTGATGATGAAAATAATGAACTGAGATATGAAGAAAATGAAAACAATGAAGAAAGAAATGAACTCCCGCATATGGACTCATCGGAAAGTGAAAGTGAAACTGATGAAGAACCTGAAAATGAAAATCAAGATCATGATGCTCATCAACAAAATGTCGGCCAAGAAGACAAAAAAAGCTGCCACAAAGACTTCAAGATTATGTCATCTATGATGATAATGAAGCTCTCATGACATACACAGAATGCATGAGAAGTCCTGAAAAAGAAGAATGGGAAAAGGCCACAGAAGAATAGAAGCAATCATTAAAACTTGTGGATCAAAAATGTGCAAAGGGAAAAGAAATTATCACAGGAAGATGGATATTCAAAATAAAAGATGATAGAAAACACAAAGCAAGATTGTTAGTCAGCAAAAATCTGAAAATCTGGATTTCAAAGACATCTTTAGTACAGTGGTCCAGACAAGTAATTTGAGACTCTTTTTTGCTTTAGCTGCTCAAAGAAATATGAAGATTATGACATTTGATGTAAAGACCGCTTTCCTGAATGGAAACCTGGAAGAAGAAATATACATGAAGATCCCAGAGGGATGCGATGCTCCAGGAAAAATATACCTACTCAAAAAGGCTCTCTTTGGCCTAAAACAGGCACCATTTCAAGACTGAGACTTCAGGTAAGGAGACGTTCCTAGCTGTCCATGTGGATGATGGAATCCTATTTGGAGAAGATGAACACCAGATGAAGATGCTGAAGGACTGAAGAAAAGTTTCGAAATAATTTTTCAAGAACACTCAATCTAATACCTTGGACTGGAAATCATAAGGGATGAATATGGAATTTTAATCAACCAAGCCAAGTACAGCAAACAAGTCCTCAAGAAATGTCAACTCCAATCACTCCAACTGAGAAAAACAATCAAGCAAGTGAAAGTTTTACAGATACTAATTTCCCATATCGAGAATTCATTGGAAGTCTACTCTACTTATCATGCAAAACCAGACCAGACCTGGCCTACGCTGGCAACTATGAGAACAGGTCTATGGAGAAACCATAAAGTCAAAACATCAGCAACGTAAAAAGAACACTAAGATACTTGAATGGTCACCAGAAGGATGGAGTTTTCTACTCATCCAACAAAGAAGATACTGATAGCATACAGTGATGCTGATTTTGCAGGAGATTTAGAGTACAATTGGATATGTAATCCTTTGTGCAGGTGGACCTGTAAGTTGGTGTACAAGAAAACAGAGTATAGTGGCACAATCCACTACTGAAGCAGAATACACAGCAGCTGCACATTGTTGTCAAGAGATTCCTGAAGGAACTGCTTGGCCAGCAAATCAAAATGACCCTCTTTGTCGACAACCAGAGGGCAATACAAATGATCAAATCAGGTCAAACAACCAGACGTAGTAAATACATTGATGTCAAATTTCACTTTGTGAGTAATGAACTCAGTCAAGGATGGTACAACATTGAATATTCTCCTTCTCAAGATCATCTGGCTGACGTACTGACCAAGCAATTGCATCGTCCAGCTTTCGAAAAACTGAAAGCAAAACTCATGTGTGCCTGATTTTGTATGCTCTGTATTCACTTACTCTTTATCCAAAGAGGATTAGACACCTTGTTATGTTCGTAATTTAAATAATTTTCATAGTAATGTACTCTTGTTAAATGTTTCAGGGAGTGTTTTTTTTAATTTTATGTACAATAATTTTTTTTATTTGTATTGTATTTCTCTAATTACTACATTCATACTGCATTTCCACAGCATATATTTCTTCGATTAATGTATGCAAAATATTCTTTATGTTTTCATGTACAATTAAGTCTTTGTTAAGGGAGTGTGTCAGTATTAATAATTACCGTAACTAAAAACTACTACGCCACTGGAATTACTGCGATATTGACCGTTTGCGGTCTAAACAGAGACTGGGATCCTCCATTTTAGGGATTCTCGAGCGATCGGATGTTCTACATCGCATCTCAGAAGTCCAAAGTCCAAGTGCCAACTTACACTGGGCGAGTTATATGTTGGTAGCAGTGTGTATCATTAACCCAATTGTAAAAAGTCATCAGTTGAAAATATAGTAGTTTCAAAAAAAATAATAAAAAAAGTTAAGGCGTGAGTTTGTATTTCTTCAATCAGAATATTTAAAACTCTCCTGCAAAAGGCTAAATGCACACCATATAAACAAAATTATAAAAGGTTATACGGCGATTTGAGAATAAATAATCAGGTGCTAGCTCGTGTTGGTTAATATGTTGATAACTCCATTCTCACGAACAGTTTGACAAACTTTCAGTGTTACAAAAAAAAATCTTCAACTATAATTAAATCGCCGAAGATTCTTTCTAACTATCCTTTGTCGTGATACAGCGTGTTACGTATCTCGTCAACTTGATTACGATTTCATTCCAAGTAGATATTCTTTCATTTTTTTCTTCTTCTTCTGTTTTTAATCTGAACTCATTAGCCTTAAAACATTCACGTTTCCTGCGTAACACGGCGTTCGAATTTCTGGCTATGTTATAATGATGATTATGCAACAGAGACGTACTATGCCCATTTGTAAAAACAACAATGTATATGCATGTATCTGAGAACTAGAAGATATATTGTACTCCCAACTTCTACTCAGTTCCTGAGCAGTGTTTTTCCCATACCATTTTAGACATGATTTCACAAGAACCCAGATAGTCCAATAGCCGGCACCAATTTTTGGGTAGGTATTTGAGGCAAGCTGAAAACTTGTCCTATACCTCTCCTTTTGAACTCCAACACGGAATTGCAGACCTGGCTGGTGCGTAGCGGAGTAGCTTCAAGATGGAAGGGTTAGTTTCAGAATATGAGGTTCAGTCGAACAGGTGCTAAGAGGTTTGAATAGATGAGGCTTTTACTTAATGAAGATCCATACTAAACTATGAAATAAAACAATTTACTTTGTTTAAATCTCCATCTCCATCTCCAGACAATAAAATGGAGATTTAAACAAATTAAATTGTTTTATTTCATAGCTGTTCAATCAAACACGATTTTACTTAAAAAATATCGATTTCACCAAAAAGCACATGATAACTCGATAATACACAAATCCACTCAAATATCGGGTCAAATTTCATTGACTATCACGTAAACAAAGAAAAATATGAGAACACTGAACACAGTAAAACGATCGAAAACAATACCTCAAGAAGTTTTAGATAGGCATAAGATTTCCAATTGGACAGTTGGTTAGAAGGAGAATCTTGAATGGCCAGAAGCTAGTGATGAGCAAAGCAAGACCAAGACCATGACCGGCTTAGTCTTGGTCTTGGTCTTGCATAGTCCGGTCTTGGTCTTGCTGCAAGAGTCTTGCAAGTCTTGCATTTTATAGTTGGGAAAAACCCACAACAAAATTATTATGAAACATTTTATGACCCTTCACCAAAATGTCCGGTATTGTCACGTATTGGTACATCTGCCGCCGTTTTTTGATATGGTACGATAATTTATTTATGGATCAGTTACGACCCAAGATGGTCGATCAAAAACAGATATATGGAAATAAAATAATAAAATTATCTCTTAACTACCCCCCATAAATCAACAGACAACCCTTCATTTTAAATGGGTTTACAACAAGATCCTCGTTTTAGCATTAGTATGTGATATCACAGGTAATATTGTGAGTGGAACAATTTGTTCAACAAACATATTTTTATTTAAATTAGCTATACTTATTCAAAATTCAAATTGCTTTCATAATATTTTGAGGTGAAAATACACATTTTGTAAGAATTAATTTGGAACATTATTGAATAAATTGATTAAATTACAACTCGGTCTTGGTCTTGGTCTTGCAAGCCTTTAGCTGGTCTTGGTCTTGTATGTTTTGCAAGACCAAGACCAAGATCAAGACCAAGACCAAGACCAAGACCAAGACCAAGACCAAGACCAAGACCAAGACCAAGACCAAGACCAAGACCAAGACCAAGACCAAGACCAAGACCAAGACCAAGACCAAGACCAAGACCAAGACCAAGACCAAGACCAAGACCAAGACCAAGACCAAGACCAAGACCAAGACCAAGACCAAGACCAAGACCAAGACCAAGACCAAGACCAAGACCAAGACCAAGACCAAGACCAAGACCAAGACCAAGACCAAGACCAAGACCAAGACCAACACCAAGACCAAGACCAAGACCAAGACCAAGACCAAGACCAAGACCAAGACCAAGACTGCAAGTCCAAGACCAGTCTCTCTCATCACTACCAGAAGCAGTTTGGTCTGACGAAGGAAAGGGAGGTTATTCGGAATTACTGAAATAAATGTGGGAACAGAGGAAGACAAACTTCTGTAAGTAACTAGATTGTGTTCTATAGTGCAAACATTTTAGACCGTCCCAAATACACTAAGGGTCACTTTTTTGTGTTTTTATGGAATAAGTTTGTGCCACGTAAAGACCAACCTTAAGACCAATCGGACAAAGTTGATCTAACGGTAACCACAGATTGAACAAGTAGTCCTAATTTAATTTAATGTTTCCAATAACTTTTTGAAAACGACGTTAATTATATTTTTCTAGAGCCTGAGTACGATACTGTTTGTAGATTATTACAAATTATTTCATGTCATGTCATCCCATAACTCGTGCTTGATTTTAGTTTCGAGAATTGTTTCTTGATTACAAGATGCTGGTAGCTGAAGTTGAAGACATTAAATCTACCTTTTATTACGTTCTAATTTTATTAATTTGTTTAGGTGATTACGGTAATTTTTTTTTTAGTTTTCAGCGGCGCCAACATTAAAAATAATCATCGAAAGATTCCTTGTAAATAATGCAAAGTTTAAAAAGCAGAAGGCTTTTCTTCCTTATTAAATGGGGTTTATTCAGATGAAAGTGGAGACTATAGATACGGGATTAAAGCAAGAAAGCATCGAATTGGACCATCCTTCATATAGTCCTAACTACTTTTTTACTTTTCCAAAAATTAAGAATGAACTGCGTGGTCAAAGATTCTAGTCTCCACCAGATGCCTTCAAAAACTCTATTTTGAATGCACCAACAAGCGAGTGGAATCACTTCTTCCAGAATTGGTTCCAAAGGATGCAAAAATACATTTCTCTTCGTGGAGATAGTGTTTAAAAGTTATCTACTGTTTCTTTCTAGCTCTATATGCAGAATATAAAAGACAACCCCCTTATTAGAAAAAATAATTAAAATAAATTATATAATTTAATAAAAATCCTGTTTATCCACTGATTTTCTACCAAAATGAAGTCGTGAAAGAGCTAATCGATTTTGGAATAATGAAATCTTAAAATACCATGACAGTGAATTGTACGAAGACAGGAATTAAACTAAAGAGTTGCAAGATCATGGAGAACTTCGTAATTAAAGAGTGGTCGACGGCAAGTCATCTTCGAGTCCTTGTCAGCTATGTGGAACTATTTGACCAGTGGTGTAACAAGAAAAACAATCTAGGGATGCTGAAATAAATGAAAATGGGCAAATTACAAGTGTTTATGCACCTGTTTATACCTATTTCATTAACAATAAGAAAAATTACCGCATAAATGTATGTTTTTTTGTAATGGTGAGTTTATTCATTAAATCGTCCACGTGATGTGAATGTGTAATACAGAAGTTGTATTTATGCAAAATTCCAATTTAAAAAAGAAACGACACATTAGTCACACTCACACATGCACTCCTGCCGAGGTGAATATTCCAATTAGCTGCATATACATAAATAAATATAAAAAGAATGCATCAATTTAATTAACGGTCCCCATCTTTCAACAGTTGCCTATCCCAAGATAAAAGCTGGACAAGTCGTTAATGGTAACAAGCCATGGAAATGTAACATTATTTACGGTGGACTAACAATAATAAAAAGTTAGTTTATTATTGAGTTTTGTCATGCACTGCTTACAACCAGAATGCAATTATCGCTTAATTTTTTCTTGTTTTTGTTTTGATAGTTTTATTATTCTCAACATTTTACATTAAATACGAAGATTATTTGTGAAATATGGCTACTTTTAAGAGAATCCCTCGAGATTCACTCGAATTCAGATCCGGTATTTTAGGTGGTCACTGCATAATTAGTATACGGACATGAATAAGTCACGTTATGTCGAGCGATACCATACAAAGCAGACTAGTGTAGTAGTAGTGCTATTGAAATTAGAAAAAAGTGTTCGTTTTTCACCCTTTTGATAAAAAGTTAGATAATATTGAAACTGGACCAGATGAAACAAATATCTAACTGATCATGAACATACAGCTGCCACACCTTTATAAACTTTATGTTCTATGCAACAAAATTCAAAAATTTCCTTCAATATCTTATGTGGCCATTGATAAGGTTTAGAACAGAGCAGGGAACTAAAAAAACTGGAAAAAACAGGCTTAGAATAAAAAAACTGAGAAAGATATGAAAAATATTGGAGAATTAAAGGAAGAAAGATGAGAAATAATGATAATGCTAATAAAAATAATAATGATAATGGTTACAATCCATTTACAGAGGAGAGAGATGAAGAATTTGTAGTGATTAACTAGAAAGAATGGAAGACAGAAATTAAAAGAAACCCAAAAGGAAGAAGGAAATTGGAACGATGATGATGAATGTAATCTCTTTGAAGTAGAGAGTCATAAAGAGAAAACAGGCTACAATAAAAGGAGTGGAAAAGAAGTTTATTAATTTAAAATATTACTACGAACGAAAAAATTTCTTCATCATTTTCTTTGACTATAAAAAAACCTAAGAGTTGAGCACGAGACATAACGAGATAATGTAGAACTTAAAAGAATAAACAAAGAAATAAATTCAGCATTTGGAGAAGCTTCAGAAGACGTATGACAGTGATTGGGGAATCAAAAGCTAAGGACTGATGATGGTAAAGATACTGATGAGGATAATGATGGTTATGAGAAATTTTGTTGTAGAGAAACGAAGAAAATGTAGAGCGTAATAGTGTCCAGAAATAAAGATACAGGAGATAGAAAACCAAATGGAAAAATAAACAGGAACGATGATCAATTTGGAGTGGAAAAACATGAAGATAATACAGGAGGAGCTCTAATTTAAGAACTGATACTCAAACTACATGTCTCATCCATCCAAAATATCTTTCCATGCCATTTTAGAATCACAGAAAAAAAGAAGCTGAAGAGGATGGATTCATTTACAGTGAGAAGACATTAAGAGAATGTAGAACATAAATAGGTGGAGGACGAACGAAACGGAGAACTTGGAGAAGCTCCAGAAGGTGTAAATCTAAAGAGGGAAATGATAAATTTTGGGAAACTAGAAGAAGAGGATGAGGATGATAATTATTATGAACAATTTTTATAAGGAGAAATGAAAAGGATACATTAAGAAAACAGTGGAGGATCAACTGTTAGTGTTTCACCTGTTTGATGAAAAGGTATATAATATTGAAGAAAATATTGTAACTGGACCAGATGAAACAAATATCTAACTCATCATGAACATACAGCTGCCACACCTTCATAAACTTTATGTTCTATGCAACAAAATTAAAAAATGTCCTTCAATATCTTATGTGGCCATTGATAAGGTTTAGAATAGAGCAAGGAACTAAAAAAACTGGAAAAAATAGGCTTGGAATAAAAAAACTGAGAAAGATATGAAAAATATTGGAGAATTAAAGGAAGAAAGATGAGAAATAATGATAATGCTAATAAAAATAATAATGATAATGGTTACAATCCATTTACAGAGGAGAGAGATAAAGAATTTGTAGTGATTAACTAGAAAGAATGGAATGGAAGATAGAAATTAAAAGAAACCCAAAAGGAAGAAGGAAATTGGAACGATGATGATGAATGTAATTTCTTTGAAGTAGAGAGACATAAAGAGAAAACAGGATACAATAAAAGGAGTGGAAAAGAAGTTTATTAATTCAAAATATTACTACGAACGAAAAAATTTTTTCATCATTTTCTTTGACTATAAAGAAACTTAAGAGATGAGCACGAGACATAACGAGATAATGTAGAACTTAAAAAAATAAACAAAGAAATAAATTCAGCTCTTGGAGAAGCTTCAGAAGACGTATGACAGTGATTGGGGAATCAGAAGCTAAGGACTGATGATGGTAAAGATACTGATGAGGATAATGATGGTTATGAGAAATTTGGTTGTAGAGAAACGAAGAAAATGTAGAGCGTAATAGTGTCCAGAAATAAAGATACTGGAGATAGAAAACCAAATGGAAAAATAAACAGGAACGATGATCAACTTGGAGTGGAAAAACATGAAGAGAATACAGGAGGAGCTCTAATTTAAGAACTGATACTCAAATTACATATCTAATCCATCCAAAATATCTTTCCATAACATTTTAGAACCACAGAAAGAAAGAAGCTGAAGAGGATGGATTCATTTACAGTGGGAAGACATGAAGAGAATGTAGGACATAAATAGGGGGAGGAAGAACGGAACGGAGAACTTGGAGAAGCTTCAGAAGGTGTAAATCTAAAGAGAGAAATGATAAATTTTGGGAAACTATAGAAAGAAGATGATGATGATAATTATTATGAACAATTTTTATAAGGAGAAATGAAAAGGATGCATAAAGAAAACAGTGGAGGATCAACTGTTAGTGTTTCACCTTTTTGATGAAAAGTTAGATGATATTGAAGAAAATATTGTAACTGGACCAGATGAAACAAATATCTAACTCATCATGAACATAAAGCTGCCACACCTTTATAAACTTTATATTCTAAGCAACAAAATTAAAAAATGTCCTTCATTATCTTATGTGGCCATTGATAAGCTTTAGAACAGATCAGGGAACTAGAAAAAACTGTCAAAAATAGGCTTAGAAAATAAAAACTGAGAAAGATATAAAAAATATTGGAGAATTTAAGAAAGAAAGATGAGAAATAATGATAATGCTAATAAAAATAATAAAGATAATGGTTACAATCCATTTACAGAGGAGAGAGATGAAGAATTTGTGGTGATTAAATAGAAAGAAGGGAATGGAAGACAGAAATTAATTACAGAATAAACCAGATCCTCTGTTGATTGGAACTCTTGTACATTTTTGTCTTTACAATAGTTTTTTTTTGTATGAGATATTCTTTCAGCAAATATTGCCAAGGCAATAAACTTGTAACGTTAGAAGGTTTGCTGGCGAATATAAACTCTAATTAAATGTCACTTGTATTTTATATTTCAACTCAATGCCTTATCCATATGATCTCTGGTCAGCACAAGCTGGCATGCATCGAGTTTTATTATAATTTACTTGATACTAAGTAATTCTCACAATATCATCTTTAGCCAAACATAATTTTCACTTAGAAATCACTTTTCAGATATACTACAACCTTTTCAGATATACTGGTCCTCGGAATCTAGATTACATTCTTCAGCATAACTCTTTTTATGTAGTCAGTCTCGAGACCGAGCCTCTCGTGTAGTTTCTTGCCTAGTACGAGAAACCTCACATTCGCCAGGCATTCGCACTGGCAAAGGATGTGATCTGTAGGTGACTTCGTTTGTCAACCCCATTAGCTTTGCGTGCCTGTTAAGTTTACAGTGCTTTGTTATACATACTACGGCTTTGACAAATCTCCCAAATTTGTCATCTAAGAGCTATCTCCATCTTGGTGAGATTATCCACCATTCCAGAAATTTATATGCACACCCAAGGGTTAAGACCCAACACATGAGCTTCGTCTGGCGATTCCATCCGATTTTTCGTTGTCCTTTGCGATGGTCTACGAGTGCGTTTTAGGCACCTACATTAGCCCTTACTAGATTAGACTCGACCTCTACGGAATCGAATGCCTTCAGTGAAATTTTTTTAACTTGGAAGGTTGTGACATTCTTAGATAGGCTTAATGGAATAGCTATCCTTTGTTTTAGCCCTACAATTCCAGCTATTCCTACACGTACCTCTACCTATTTCCGGTTATTTTAAACTTACTCTGTCAACATTTTGATATATAAAAGCAAAATATACTGTTAAAACTGTTATTGGACCATTTTGAAGGATACGATTAAAACAGATAAAACTTCACATCGACTACCTTTATGCAGTCTAATTAGCTATGCTCATGTGTGGCACCAACGATTCCGTCAGACTGGTTATCATTTTTCCCTAACAGACATCTCTATTATAATACAAAGTACGCTTTATAGACACATCTTGCAATCCAATTACTAACTAGACCCAATTAACCATCATTTAGATTCAAACGTTTCATGTATCGATAAATATATCGATATAATTAAGATGTTTCCATACAAAACCAACAAAAACTTATTAGACATTGATGGTTATGGAAAATAATCGCTAAGGAGATAACTTGCGGTGAATAATCAGTTGACGATGTCAAGTTGTGAGGTGAAGATTGGTCGCGGACACTACCAACAAAATTGTTGAGAAAATACAGGAAAATTGATTCAAGAGGATCGAAATTGGCATTGGCAAATTAGTTTCTCGTTGGATACCGCATCTGTTGACAGAAGAACAGAACGCAATTAGAGTCAATTTGTGTTAAAAAATTCTAAACCGAGGAAACTCAAAATTATATGGTCAGTGGGGATGAATCCTGGATTTACTCTTATAAACCCGAAAATAAGTCATTCGGCTGTTTGGGTGTTCCAGGATGGACCAAAACCGACAAAAGTTATCCGTTCTCGAAGTTTTTCCAAAAATATGGTGGCTACATTTGTCATGTAGGGTCATGTACCAACAATTCCTCTGCAAGATCAAAGAACTGGTACTGCTGATTGGTACAAATCGATTTGTTTGCTGGAGGTAATGGCTGAGTTTCGAAAAACCAACCCACAACGACGAATGATACTCCACCAAGACAATGCAAGTTCTCACACAGCTCGAAAACAGTTCATACAGTCCCGACCCAAGTCCTAATGACTTTTTCACTTTTCCAAAAATTGAGAATGAACTTGGTCAAAGGCTCTAGTCCCCAGCAGATGCAGTCAACGCCTTCAACATTTCTATTTTGAATGTATCAACAAACCAGTGGAATAACTGCTTCCATAATTGGTTCCAAATAGAAGGAAGAGGGAGAAACAAGGAGAAGAAAAAGGAAGTGGAGCGAAGGATGGAGAGGGAAAAAAGAGGGAAGTGGGAAGAGTTACTGGGGGAATTGGAAAACAATCCATGGGGAAAGGCGTATCAGTTTTTAAAGCAAAAATATCGAATTTTTGGACCGTCCAAAAATTAAGAATGAACTGTTTGGTCAAAGATTCCAGTCCGCAGATGATGCAGTCAACGCCTTCGAAGACTATTTTGAATGTACCAAAATCGAGTGGAATAACTGCTTCCAGAGTTGGTTCCAAAGGCTGCAAAAATGCATTTATTTTCGTGAAGAATACTTTGAAAAACAACTGTTTATTTCTCGATCTATATGCAAAATATAACCCTTGTATAAAAATGTGATTTGGCAACGCCGATTGATTGTGCTTCGCGTTCTGCCGCAAGTGACTTCTAATTAAATTGATTTGGTTGAAAGTTAATGACCATGTCAACTTCGGTTTTTTTCTTTTTTTTTTCATAATTATGATAATATGGTTTATGCTGACGTACTTATAGTAAAGTCGGACGTTCACGCAAATATGTCTCTGAATATTTTTAAAATTATTAGATGATGTACTAATTATCCAATTATTCCGAGAAATAATGAATATGCGAGATTTCAAGATTACACTTATTACATACTAAGTCAAGATTTGTTTGTAATGAAAAAAAAGCTTAAAAATCTACAGTAATTTTTAATGGATTTAGCAACAAAAATATATGGATAAGCCGTTGTCGTATGCCACTTTCCCTAAAGCTTAATACTGTAAGAATGTTTGGTTTGGTTTATTATAAACAAAGTATTAACATTTTTAAAACTTTGATGACGCAATCTTGTTTTGTATGTAAATAAGAAGAGCTCCACGAAGCGAAATATTTTTACGGCAATTATTTAAACATTTTTTTCAGTTTAGAACGATGAGGGAAGTTTGAAAAATTTTTGTTAATTAACAATCGTCTAGCATATTGAAAAATTTGTTTTTATGAAAAATTCCAACGGGAAACAATTCTTTAAAGTGTTTAGATTATACTTTAATTTTTTGGATTTTTCAATTAACTTTAAGTACTTAAAAAGAATTTTTTTAAGTGACGTACTCGCTTTCGAGGCCGTGCGCGCAACCTAACAATGGCGCGCGGAGGGCTATTTTCAGCGTTAAATTAAAATTATAAATAATGGAGGTACAGTTCCGGGAGTTGGAACTTTTTTTTACTAAATTTCTTCCTCTTTAAGCATCTTTTTTTCAAATTACGAAAATATTTATAATTTACGAACAATAAGCTACAAACCAAACAATGTTTTTTTGGTGTTTAATTTTTTATAACTTTTGGAATTTTTTAATTTAATTATTTGGCACAATGATCTAGACATTATTCCGGATCGAATGAACTAAACCAAATAATTTTAATAACAGTATGTAGAATTAACACCATTTTAAGCTTATAGACTAGACTATTAACGATGAAGACGTTTCCAACGATACCTTTTTACTACATACCTGTAGTGTTCATAAATATACTAGATCTGTGTTTATAATATATTGCGAGAGGAGTAGATCCTGACAAAGAGAAGAAGAGCATAACCTAACAAAATTACTTTACGCCATTGTTACTATGACATCTGCACCTTACAGGGACATTTTCACTTGTTAATTTTACAGTCAAGTCACGTGTATTTTTTTTCCAATAAGTCATTTAGTTGTCACAGAATTCTGCCAAAACGAAATAATCTTATTGGCTAGAAATAATTTTCTTAATATTGTTTCTAATGAAAGAGTCTAATCAACAAAGACTTTTTTCGTCGACCTTTACAAAAAATTACATTTTACATACCAGTTTCCGAATAACAAATCGTCTATTTTTGAAGTCAAGTACACTTTTCGTCCGCTAAAACGTTAAATTGCATTTTTGAAAAATCAAGGCGTTGGGTATAAATCTAGAGTATTTAGTCGAGATGAAACAAACAGATTTCTTCGAGATTCCCGATTTTGGCTCTTTTTCAATTTTTCGTATGCCTTTAAAGGATAAAAAATTTACAAATAGTAAAAAGACAACTGTTAACAAGGAAAAACTGCTATTTGATCATGCGTTCAAAGTGACCACCGTTAACATTCAGGAAATAAAAGTTGAAAAAGAGCCAATTTTAAACAACGATTAAATAACAGTGGAAGGCTTGTATCAAAGGAAAAACAATTTGATTGAATAGAGATTTACCAGACCTTTCAAATGAGGTATCACTTGATACCTAATGCCATTTAAAAAAATGTAAGGGGTATCTCCAGTAGGGAGGGGGTGAATCTGACGTTTATGACATTAGCGTCAAAAAGTGTCCCCCTCAAGTTAAAAGTTGACGTGTTTCGGCATTTCCTTCTAATATGTCCCATTTTCGAAATATTAAGGGTGGGTCCTTTTCAAATGAACACAGTGTATATAATTATGGAAGACCAACGTGAATACGAAGTTAAATTTTGCATTTTATCTCGATAATGAAAAAACTTGAATATTGAATAATTTTCAAGAAGGGGAAACGAAAATAATAATTTCATTCACTATTCCTCTTCTTGAAAAACATAGGGTATGGATATTTTTCAAGAAGAAAAAGAAGAAGAAGAGTCAATGCATTGATTCCTTTCCCTTTCTTGAAAAACTTGGTGTATGGATAATTTTCATGAAGAGAAAGATTGAATTGAAAAAATTCACTTTATTTTCCGACGACACCAGTGTAATCCAGAGTAGTTTTTTTTTCTCTATTTATTTTGGAATCCGTTTCGTACCCTACAAGAAGAAAGGATTTTAATGTTTATTCAATAGTGCCCACTTCTGAAGTTCGATCACCTTCAACGCCAAAAAATTATACAACCGTCCATTAGAATTAAAAGCGATTAATACATATTAAAGACTAGAACATTAAAAATAAGTAAGATGGGATGGAGTTACTTAGAGGGATGTAACCATGTTAAACAAAAGACTGAAATTTACTTAATTAGATCGAAGGATCGCTCTGGAAAATGCCTATAGGCTAACTCAGGCTAAATCTTTGAAACCCGGCGATCTAACGGGATTCTAATGATTGGAGTAACCTCATAATAATTAAAGAAATTTAGTATAGGCACCTCTTCCTCTTATATTCGTCTACAAGGTGTTGTTCCCTGAGATTCTGTAGTGCCTTATATTTCGCAAGTATGTGAATAAAGCCTTCAGAAGCCAGTCCTTAAGCAGCTGGCTAAAGTAAAATCGTTGTGGGTGCCAGAGCATAAAGGAATATTCGGAAATGAGATTGCTGATGGTCTAATAAAAGTAAGAGCTTGTACCTACTACAAAAAGCCGCAACCTGGTGCAGCCTACTGGAAAAATGTTCCAGGCCAAAGACTGGCAAAAAGTTTCTTCCTTTTACTTATTACGCTAAATTGCTCTTGGAGCTTGAAAAATATGATCTCAGAGTCATCACAGGACGCTGCTCACTGTAAGATAGACAAAGCGGACAGTGGAACATGTAGATTCTGCGATGAAGCATAGGCATAGATCTCTTGGATGTGGGGTAGGGGTTGGTTAACCTGATGGAGGACTACCTGACGGGGCGTGTGATAGTAGACTATAGAGGGAAGAGGTATGAGACGGAGACTGGAGTGCCCCTGGGCTTAGTTCTTGGACTTACGCTCTGGAAGTGTGTGTTTGATGAGGTTTGTGGGATAGTATGTGAAGAGGGATGTGAGTTTATGGTGTATGCGAACGATGTGTGTCTGGTTTGTACGGCAAAGGGAGAGGCGGAGATTGAATGAAAGGCGGAGAGAATGTGTAGGAAGATTATGAAGCAGATAGAGCGGAGCGGACTGGAAGTGGCGAAAGATAAGACGGTGGGGTTGCTACTGAAGAGACGGAGCAAGATGAGGGAAGTGGGTGGATTGGCAGCAGCGGTGCTGGCAAGGTCTTACCCGTTGGACGTGATGGATAGAGCCAGGAATAAACGCTGGAGGGGTGCGACCAGAGAGGAAGTACAAGAATGGACGAAGGAGGGAATGGAGGGAAGGTGTGAGGAGTATGAGGGCACGCTAAAAGGAGCGATTGGGAATAGTAGAAATTGGATGGACCGGAAATTCGGGGAGGTGAACTACTTCTTGACACAAGTGTTCACTGGACATGGGTGGAGAGTAGGGTACCTCCACAAGATTGGTAAAAGAGAGACTGGACAGTTGCAGGATATTTGTCAGCCATAGGCATAGATCTCTTGGAAGTGGGGTATTTTTAGTAAAGTAAATTGAATATACAGACAGATTTTTACAGATTTTCAGCTAGATAAATGATAGTAAATATCTTAGGAATAGGAAAGTTAACGTATAAAGTAAGTATCTACCAGAAGATGTAATAGAAGAGCTAAACTTTCGCAAAATTTTAAATGTTATTCTAAATTTCCATTTACAGATTTTTTGTGTAAACAACAAAAAAATACAGAATCTTTTTCACTTATCGCACGTTTTTCGAACAATTTTTATGGATATTTGAGGCAATTATCGACTGTCTTCATGTGTGGCTTCTCAAATCCGTCAATATCGTACAACCATCGATGATACACCGGGTTGAAATAGACCGCCAAAAGAACGACGTCCTATCTGACTGCCGCGCTATCGCTACAAAGGCCATACACCAAAAAAAGAAACAGGCAAAAAAGAAGAAGAAAAACGAGTTATTTCGCGAATTCGGAAGACCACTCGCGCGCGGTACGGGCGTGTTGTTTGTTTTATCCGTAAAGAGAGAGAGACGTCTGCCGGTATGTCTCGAAGAATCAAATTCCTTTATTGTATAATTTGTAGCCCATATTTATTCAGTTGTTACAATAATTTTTTCTACATAAACTGGCACACTAATTGTATTTAGGACAACGGGGAGGAATTTGGTTTGGCTTCTTCTTTACTGGTAGTTTTTTAATTTCTTTGAATAATTCACACTCTATTTAACTATTTGCTTCACAATTTAACGTCTAGTCAGTCCAAGTGGCTTCCACCAATAAAAAATTCGTACCATTTTTCTCTAGCTAACTCGTGTTTAGTTTCAATCAAAATTTCATATTTATCTCACTTCAGCATCTCTATGAAGACGCTATACATTTTCGACTTTCCCACAAAAGTGAAAAATTCCTTATGAAACCTTCACTTTTAATTGTGCAACGTAATTTATGACGAGGAATTCTTAAACATCACAGCACAACTGAAAAAGTCACATTCCGTCCAATTGAATTCATCCAATCACCAGTTTTGTACTCAAACAATCCATCATAGAACTCGACTCGCATTCATACCTCAACGTTTGCCGACCTAACAGTACCGTACTTAGGCTATTCTTTCGTTCAAATTTTTTTTCTCCAAGTGGTCATTACAACAGTTTCAACTGTTGAATTGTAGGAGTTATAAAATGAAAACTCTCCAGGTTACGTTATTGCGAAATTTTTTCCCACTAGATTGGTTTTTCGACAGTACCCTCAGTTCGATATTCATAGATACAAGACTTTTTGGGTTGAAAATATGAAGACTTCCTAAGTGAAGAAAAACTATTGGTTAAGATAAATTTAGACGACACTTTCGTAGTTTGGATCCATGGTAAGGAATAACTTCCAAATTTCCCAATAAATTTGAACAGTTTGCATTCAAAAATTGGGTTTACCAATAAAATAGTCATAAATTTAATTTAGATGACAAAACCAAGGGACCATACGTAAAGGATGTTACTGACCGGATTGGGAAGATCAGTACTGTATATAAGGAAAATAGGAGAGAAATATGAAGAGCAAAAGATACATTAAAATGAGCAAGGTTTTATAGGATTCCATGTACTTGCGGACAACTATATATCGGACAAACAAAGAGTAACATTGGTACAAGTAAGAAACAAGTTTCAGTTGAAGAGTACTTCGTCCAGGCTACTGAAGATGGCTGCTGCAGTTGTAGCCAAAACGTTTGGAAGAGAAATCCAGAGAAGACCACGGCATAAATTTGTCTATCAAAATAAACAGCATGCTCACACTCAACTTTTGTAAATTATTATTAGACGGCATGACTCAATTGGTCATTTCCCTACTATACGTTCCATATATATGTAAGTAAGGTTATACATTCCTTCCTGAACAGTAACCGCCAATATTTGGCTCTTAGACTCTTTTGTTTCAGTGGAGAGTCAATCCGCATTGATTCACTGCTTGCATTCAAAGTTTGTCATGTTTCTTTGCAATTTCAACGATTTTCCTCCATTCCTTCCTGTCCTCTCTCTTTTGCCTCCAGTTTTTAATTTACATATTCTCTAGGTCTCTCTCTATTTGGTCCTTCCATCTAGCTTTTGCTCTGTTTGTAACGAGTGTCAATTCTGTTATTCTCTTTACATTCCTACTTCTTTCATCCTATTGATATGTCCAAACCATCTCATTCTGGATGCCTTTATTATTCTTCTCAGTTTCCAGTATTATGTCTATTTCCAAGTTTGTCAATCTTTCATTTAATTCCTTTGGTCCTAATAATTTTCCTTTCCTTACGTTCCATAAAGCTACAAAATTAGGACTTTAGATGATGGTTCTTGTAGCATATCACAGACTAGTGAAGTGAAGAATGAAAAAAACGTACAACTGAAGTAAACAAAACTGTTTTTAATTGTGGTTTGCATTAATTAATGATAAAACATATCCTGTTGTTTCTTAATAAGTAATATTAGATTAAAATTCCTTTATGTAACATCATATTTTATCTCACGCAATCAGACGCGTTTGAGAAGTCACAATATGTAAGCTACTCCTAGTTATCGTAATTTTTTCCAAAAATGTATGCTCTTAAACTCCTACGCGAATGCAGCTCTAAATTAATGAAAAATATTGAAAAGTAGCTGGTTGGGTTGATTACGCCCTTTCATGTACAGTCCATTACTGTTTCATTTACAAAAAAAAAACAAGCGATGGCGATTCAATAATTTGAAATTCATCGTTTGCCATTCATGAAATAATTTCAACTGTCACTATTGTCAAGTGAGCGGCCAATGGGAACCGGCAAAAGCCACGCCTACGACCAAATATAAAACAATTGCGTGCCTAAATGAATATTAGAGACTCGTTCTTATGACGTGCGGCGATAGTTTTTTTGCGAGTCGACTTGATTAACGCGTCTGCACACATCAGTCGACTGGATGACAATGAGGCGATGTATAAAGCTGGTTTTAAAATGGATTTTTAAGTAAATCGACGAAGAAAACGAGTGATGTATTGACGTTCTTGGAAAGTGGAAATGCCTCTCTTGTGATAATCATTAAAATGATTGAGAAGTGATTGGTCTAACTATAAATTTATAGAGAAAAAAATTCAAATACTTTTCTTTGTTCGATAAGAAAAACATTTATTTACGTTGACATCGCATTTTTGATCATACGAAGCCTATGAATCAACTTAAAAAACTATTAAATTGTTATAAATTATACTGACACTCTATTAGAGGGCCAATCTAAACCGAATGATAGTTTTAACCTAAATTTATACAATATTCGATAGGCGATCACAATAAGAAGGAGACCAACAAATCCAAATATCAGAGGTCATTTCCCATTTGGACCAGTAGATAATTATTAATGTAAATGGTACCAAAAGAAGAAGATTTTGTATTATATTGTAAGTTTTCAAGGGTAAACAAGACCATGAACGTTAATTGACCTCCGTTCTTCCATTCACATCCTTGGGAAATCTTAAGAGTCCTACAATCGCATCTCTAGAGCTAAAAATTCCTCCAGAGGTTGGTCTTGTAATCAATTATGTCGCTTTGTCCATAAGATTGTAAAATTTTTCATGACAATAAAGCTTCTCTCTTTGTCTTGTCTTTTTGTCTCTTTGTCTTTTTGTCTTTTTGTCTCTTTGTCACTTTATATCTTTGTCTCTTTATATCTTTGTCTCTTTATATCTTTGTCTCTTTATATCTTTGTCTCTTCATATCTTTGTCACTTTATATCTTTGTCTCTTTATATCTTTGTCTCTTTATATCTTTGTCTCTTTATATCTTTGTCTCTTCATATCTTTGTCTCTTTATATCTTTGTCTCTTCATATCTTTGTCTCTTTATATCTTTGTCTCTTCATATCTTTGTCTCTTTATATCTTTGTCTCTTCATATCTTTGTCTCTTTATATCTTTGTCTCTTTATATCTTTGTCTCTTTATATCTTTGTCTCTTCGTATCTTTGTTTCTTTGTCTCTTTGATTCTCCATATCTTTGTCTCTTTGTCTCTTTTATTTATAGAGAAAAAAATTCAAATACTTTTCTTTGTTCAATAAGAAAAACATTTATTTACGTTGACATCGCATTTTTGATCATACGAAGCCTATGAATCAACTTAAAAAACTATTAAATTGTTATAAATTATACTGACACTCTATTAAAGGACCAATCTAAACCGAATGATAGTTTTAACCTAAATTTAGACAAAATTCTATTGGCGATCACAATAAGAAGGTGACCAACGATTCCAAATATCAGAGGTCATTTCCCATTTGGACCAGTAGATAATTATTAATGTAAATGGTACCAGAAGAAGAAGATTTTGTATTGTATTGTAAGTTTTCAAGGGTAAACAAGACCATGAACGTTAATTGACCTCCGTTCTTCCATTCACATCCTTGGGAAATCTTAAGAGTCCAACAATCGCATCTCTAGAGCTAAAAATTCCTCCAGAGGTTGGTCTTGTAATCAATTATGTCGCTTTGTCCATAAGATTGTAAAATTTTTCATGACAATAAAGCTTCTCTCTTTGTCTTGTCTTTTTGTCTCTTTGTCTTTTTGTCTTTTTGTCTCTTTGTCACTTTATATCTTTGTCTCTTTATATCTTTGTCTCTTTATATCTTTGTCTCTTTATATCTTTGTCTCTTCATATCTTTGTCACTTTATATCTTTGTCTCTTTATATCTTTGTCTCTTTATATCTTTGTCTCTTTATATCTTTGTCTCTTCATATCTTTGTCTCTTTATATCTTTGTCTCTTCATATCTTTGTCTCTTTATATCTTTGTCTCTTCATATCTTTGTCTCTTTATATCTTTGTCTCTTCATATCTTTGTCACTTTATATCTTTGTCTCTTTATATCTTTGTCTCTTTATATCTTTGTCTCTTCGTATCTTTGTTTCTTTGTCTCTTTGATTCTCCATATCTTTGTCTCTTTGTCTCTTTTATTTATAGAGAAAAAAATTCAAATACTTTTCTTTGTTCAATAAGAAAAACATTTATTTACGTTGACATCGCATTTTTGATCATACGAAGCCTATGAATCAACTTAAAAAACTATTAAATTGTTATAAATTATACTGACACTCTATTAAAGGACCAATCTAAACCGAATGATAGTTTTAACCTAAATTTAGACAAAATTCTATTGGCGATCACAATAAGAAGGTGACCAACGATTCCAAATATCAGAGGTCATTTCCCATTTGGACCAGTAGATAATTATTAATGTAAATGGTACCAGAAGAAGAAGATTTTGTATTGTATTGTAAGTTTTCAAGGGTAAACAAGACCATGAACGTTAATTGACCTCCGTTCTTCCATTCACATCCTTGGGAAATCTTAAGAGTCCAACAATCGCATCTCTAGAGCTAAAAATTCCTCCAGAGGTTGGTCTTGTAATCAATTATGTCGCTTTGTCCATAAGATTGTAAAATTTTTCATGACAATGAAGCTTCTCTCTTTGTCTTGTATTTTTGTCTCTTTGTCTCTTTGTCTCTTTGTCTCTTTGTCTCTTTGTCTCTTTGTCTCTTTGTCTCTTTGTCTCTTTGTCTCTTTGTCTCTTTGTCTCTTTGTCACTTTGTCTCTTTGTCTCTTTGTCTCTTTGTCTCTTTGTCTCTTTGTCTCTTTGTCTCTTTGTCTCTTTGTCTCTTTGTCTCTTTGTCTCTTTGTCTCTTTGTCTCTTTGTCTCTTTGTCTCTTTGTCTCTTTGTCTCTTTGTCTCTTTGTCTCTTTGTCTCTTTGTCTCTTTGTCTCTTTGTCTCTTTGTCTCTTTGTCTCTTTGTCTCTTTGTCTCTTTGTCTCTTTGTCTCTTTGTCTCTTTGTCTCTTTGTCTCTTTGTCTCTTTGTCTCTTTGTCTCTTTGTCTCTTTGTCTCTTTGTCTCTTTGTCTCTTTGTCTCTTTGTCTCTTTGTCTCTTTGTCTCTTTGTCTCTTTGTCTCTTTGTCTCTTTGTCTCTTTGTCTCTTTGTCTCTTTGTCTCTTTGTCTCTTTGTCTCTTTGTCTCTTTGTCTCTTTGTCTCTTTGTCTCTTTGTCTCTTTGTCTCTTTGTCTCTTTGTCTCTTTGTCTCTTTGTCTCTTTGTCTCTTTGTCTCTTTGTCTCTTTGTCTCTTTGTCTCTTTGTCTCTTTGTCTCTTTGTCTCTTTGTCTCTTTGTCTCTTTGTCTCTTTGTCTCTTTGTCTCTTTGTCTCTTTGTCTCTTTGTCTCTTTGTCTCTTTGTCTCTTTGTCTCTTTGTCTCTTTGTCTCTTTGTCTCTTTGTCTCTTTGTCTCTTTGTCTCTTTGTCTCTTTGTCTCTTTGTCTCTTTGTCTCTTTGTCTCTTTGTCTCTTTGTCTCTTTGTCTCTTTGTCTCTTTGTCTCTTTGTCTCTTTGTCTCTTTGTCTCTTTGTCTCTTTGTCTCTTTGTCTCTTTGTCTCTTTGTCTCTTTGTCTCTTTGTCTCTTTGTCTCTTTGTCTCTTTGTCTCTTTGTCTCTTTGTCTCTTTGTCTCTTTGTCTCTTTGTCGCTTCGTCTCTTTGTCTCTTTGTCTCTTTCTCTTTGTCTCTTTATATCTTTGTATCTTTGTATCTTTGTATCTTTGTATCTTTGTATCTTTGTATCTTTGTATCTTTGTATCTTTGTATCTTTGTATCTTTGTATCTTTGTATCTTTGTATCTTTGTATCTTTGTATCTTTGTATCTTTGTATCTTTGTATCTTTGTATCTTTGTATCTTTGTATCTTTGTATCTTTGTATCTTTGTATCTTTGTATCTTTGTATCTTTGTATCTTTGTATCTTTGTATCTTTGTATCTTTGTATCTTTGTATCTTTGTATCTTTGTATCTTTGTATCTTTGTATCTTTGTATCTTTGTATCTTTGTATCTTTGTATCTTTGTATCTTTGTATCTTTGTATCTTTGTATCTTTGTATCTTTGTATCTTTGTATCTTTGTATCTTTGTATCTTTGTATCTTTGTATCTTTGTATCTTTGTATCTTTGTATCTTTGTATCTTTGTATCTTTATATCTTTGTATCTTTGTCTCTTTATATCTTTGTCTCTTTGTCGCTCCATATCTTTGTCTCCTTATATCTTTGTCTCTTTGTCCCTTTGTCTCTTTGTCTCCCTCTCCTTTCCCTTCTCCTTCTCCCTCTTTCTCAGTCTTTCTCTTTCTCTCTCTCTAACAATTCCAGGATCTTAGGATAACCTCAGGCTTCATTTTAGACGAGTCTGCCTTTTCTATCCAGTAGACTCCCACGTTCTGCGCACCATATTTGCACAAGTACGTGAATGGAGATTTCTGATTCTATTCTACAGAATCTACATTCTTATTGCTCCACTAGCTTGAGCTTTTTGTTCCCGTTCAGGTGGCATCTGTGCATTCTTTTGATCTCACTTGGACATAGTATCTCCGGAATATCTTTGATTGTCTTAGTCCTACAAGATCTTTATAGTGGTCCGCTTTCTGTTTCACCTGTTTCTCCCAATATTCTGCTGATACCACAAAAGGTTCCGGTCTCCAAAAGGGAGCTTACGCAGGTAGGAGACACACTTTTATTCAATATAGTTCAGGAGTATTTAATTTTGGAAATTTATGTCCCATTAGACAAAGTAGTACTTCAAAAACCTGTTGGCACTTCCTACCAACTTTTTGAAAGGAGGTTCTGATGGTGACCATGCACTAGACCAAAACCATCGGAGACGAATTAACCTCAACTGTAAACGTTTCTGTTTAAACTAGACCAGAGCTTAGACTTTTATGTTTTTTTTAATCGATAATGATTTTTAGTGCTATATACCCTATTAGAATGTCATCGACGTCAAACGTTCTCGACAAGAACCAGTCAGCAGCGAACTTAACAAGCTTGTTTAGAGTAATCGAATTTAGTCAAAACCGTCCTAGTCCAGTTTGCTCTTAATGCATTATAATAATCATTTGCTTTGTATATATTTTATCAATATTGAACTGAGCACATTTCAAGAAGGTTGGTTTGAACTTGAGACTATAGGTTATGTGAGTGATTAAGGTAAAGTTTCAACATTGTCGCCTGAATGGCCACCTGAAAAGCCTAAAATATTGGATGAAGAAGAATGTAGATTCTGTGGTATGGAAGAAAAAACCTCCATCCACATCATCCACAGCAATACTAGAATCCTAGGGCACAGCACATAGGAAACTACTGGATAGAATAGGAACACTTACCTAAACTAAAGCCTGCAGACATCCTCTAGTTCCTCCGGGAAATAGGTCTAAAGGAGCTGCTAGTCTTCATCAGGAACTAAGTAGAAATAAGGGGGAACAATAGATCTTTTAGGTCTCAGTGAATGTCACTCATAGATGAGTGAGTATGAGTATATTAGACCTTCCACTCCTCTGCTACTCGCAAAGGTCTATTGTGTCCTGGTAAATTATGACAGAAGTCTGGAATAGTTATTTTTATGTCCTGGTATTTATTGTTTGTTTGGCAAAACTTAATGTGATGCCAATTGCAGTACTAGCCCGATAAATCCACCTACGGTACTCTACTTTACAAGTGAGTCTGGCTTTTCATTGCCACCCATATCATAATGACCAGAGATCCAGATCAGAACTATCGAGGAGAGTCTTTTTTGGCAGATGCTACCAATTTTGACGCTGCACTGTAAGAGCTTGGCTGTCCGAGAATATTATGTTGGTGGCAAGGCCGCTAGGGTTGCCTGCTTAGCCCAGTTTGTTTCAATTGAATGTAAGGGCGAAAGAAAACTTTAAAAAATGTGCGTCACTATGTGAAGAAGTACGTAGTTTATTGTTTAATCTCTGCACATTCTTGCGCTTTCTTTGCCGTTTTAATCACCATCGTCAACGTCGTTATTATCTTTCACTCGTTTGAGTGAGACGTGACGGTACCTAAAAACGAAATCGAGGTCCCGCGAATCGCCCCTTCGCGGCAATTTCACCTCGCGTCACTCTCGTAATTAACGGTAGCGTTTTCTTCTATCAGGTCAATTAATTAACAAAGATACGCCATCGAGAAGAACCACCAGATCTTTATCTTCTTTTCTTCGATAGAGTCGGCGAAATCCGAAAGGGACTACACATCTCCGCGGACGAACTTTAACATGACAAAATTGTGTAGTACGTGATGCCATATTGCGACTTGCGCATGTTTAGATTTTTTTACTGTTTTCGTATTTTTCTTGGTTGAAGATGCATTTGCCGGCAAAAGTTGAGAAAGGTCTGTTCGTTGTGTGTGGTTCGGTGACGACTGGACGCTGGAACGGGGATTTGCATAAGAATACCCGGTGGTTTGACAAATATGGGGTCGACGTAATTTGTATTGATGTCGTAGTTTGGAATGTTAGTACCGAGTTAAAGATTTACCGATTTTTTTTATTATTCAAAAGAGAAAATCTCATCTTACTAACACAAAATTTAAATAATCAAAGCTGTACTTGAAGAAAAATTGCAAATATTGTGATGAAAGGCCATAGCCGATCAACAATATTAATTAGGTCTGGGGTGCTGTTTGGAGTAGTTTGGAACGTCTTCTCCTAAATTTTTAGCTCCTAAGGTGCATTAGGGGCGTTGCAAACGCAAAAAAAACATGTTTCGGCACCAGTTTAACGCTTGATAATCAAAAAATTCATACAGTATTATCAGTGGTGATGAATCCTGGATGTACTCTTATGAACCCGAAAATAAACGTCAGTCGGTTGTTTGGGTGTTCCAAGATGAACCAAAACCGACGAAGTTCCGTTCTCGAATTGTTTCCAAAAAGATGGTGGCGACGTTTGTCGCAACAATTTCTCTGCAAGATCAAGGAACTGTTACTGCTGATTCGTACCCCCAACGAAGGATGATCCTCCACTAGGATTATGCAAGTTCCTACACAGCTCGAAAAAACATTTCAGTTTGTAAAGCAAGAAAACATCGAATTGTTGGACCATCCTCCATTCAGTCCCGATCTAAGTCCCAACGACTTTTTTACTTTTCCAAAAATTAATATTTCCAAAGCACTAGGGAAAATCCTATACAATTTCAAAATAGCGGAAATTTTGCATTACCTAAATCATGAGTGAACATTTATATACAACACTGAAAATTTCTGAAAGGCGATTTTTTTGGGATGAAAACTTTGAAAAGTTAGTGTTAGGGTTTACCACTATAAGACCTCAACAAGTAAGTGCAACTTACGTTCTTACGTTCTTTTCTTTTATTATTAAAATAAACTAGTATATATTATTGTTGCGAGGTCACCAATTCAAAGCCGGCCCTGTCTCCCGACTATAAATTTTGGCGAATGCGCCCCTCCTGTTCGAGAAAATTCAAGACAAATCGTTCTGCTCACGTATAGACGAGCGCGGAAACTACTAGAATTTTCGAGAGTTGATCAAGACGATATATACGCAAATAAATAAATAGTAATTAGCCATTGTTGTGTGTATAATTTTATCCCACAAGTAAAAACTATTTAAATAAATAACAAAAACATAACATTATATAGGGATTGTTCTCAGGGATGAATTCGGTCTCTATAAACTTAAACAGGAAGTGATATATTATGTCAAAAAAAAATTAAATTCCTATCCCTGTGATCTTGCTACAGGGGAGTTTCCCTAAAACTTCACCACTTGGGGCTGGTAGTCACGATTTCCAGCTTTCAACTTGATTCAGGCAATTCAGCATGACGAATTAAGCTGTTTCACTAAAGTGACGATCAATCAGGTATTTATTCAATTTTCGCTAGAATACGAGACAAAAAAACTCAATGGAAAGATGGAAAGTGCAAGAATAAAATTCGATTCTAAATAAATGTTGGAAAAATACCGGTGGTCAGTCATTGCGAGTGCAAAGAATTTAAAGAAATTTAAAGTTTCAATTTTCACTAGAATACGAGAAAAAAAAACTCAATGGAAAGATGGAGAGTGCAAGAATAAAATGCGATTCTAAATAAATGTTGGAAAAATACCGGTGGTGTCATTGCGAGTGCAAGGAAATTTAAAAAAAATTAAGTTTCAATTTTCACTAGAATACGAGAAAAAAAACTCAATGGAAAGATGGAAAGTGCAAGAATAAAATGCGATTCTAAATAAATGTTGGAAAAATACCGGTGGTCAGTCATTGCGAGTGCAAAGAAATTAAAAAAAATTAAAGTTTCAATTTTCACTAGAATACGAGAAAAAAACTCAATGGAAAGATGAAAAGTGCAAGAATAAAATGCGATTCTAAATAAATGCTGGAAAAATACCGGTGGTCAGTCATTGCGAGTGCAAAGAAATTAAAAAAAATTAAAGTTTCAATTTTCACTAGAATACGAGAAAAAAACTCAATGGAAAGATGGAGAGTGCAAGAATAAAATGCGATTCTAAATAAATGTTGGAAAAATACCGGTGGTGTCATTGCGAGTGCAAGGAAATTTAAAAAAAATTAAGTTTCAATTTTCACTAGAATACGAGAAAAAAAACTCAATGGAAAGATGGAAAGTGCAAGAATAAAATGCGATTCTAAATAAATGTTGGAAAAATACCGGTGGTCAGTCATTGCGAGTGCAAAGAAATTAAAAAAATTTAAAGTTTCAATTTTCACTAGAATACGAGAAAAAAACTCAATGGAAAGATGAAAAGTGCAAGAATAAAATGCGATTCTAAATAAATGCTGGAAAAATACCGGTGGTCAGTCATTGCGAGTGCAAGGAAATTTGAAAAATTTTAAGTTTCCTTCTTCACTAGAATACGAGAAAAAAAACTCAATGGAAAGATGGAAAGTGCAAGAATAAAATGCGATTCTAAATAAATGTTGGAAAAATACCGGTGGTCAGTCATTGCGAGTGCAAAGAAATTAAAAAAATTTAAAGTTTCAATTTTCACTAGAATATGAGAAAAAAAACTCAATGGAAAGTGCAAGAATAAAATGCCATTCTAAATAAATGTTGGAAAAATACTGGTGGTCAGTCATTGCGAGTGCAAAGAAATTAAAAAAATTTAAAGTTTCCTTCTTCACTAAATTATGAGAAAAAAAACTCAATGGAAAAATGGAAAGTGCAAGAATAAAATGCGATTCTAAATAAATGTTGGAAAAATACCGGTGGTCAGTCATTGCGAGTGCAAGGAAATTTGAAAAATTTTAAGTTTCCTTCTTCACTAGAATACGAGAAAAAAAACTCAATGGAAAGATGGAAAGTGCAAGAATAAAATGCGATTCTAAATAAATGCTGGAAAAATACCGGTGGTCAGTCATTGCGAGTGCAAAGAAATTAAAAAAAATTAAAGTTTCCTTCTTCACTAAAATATGAGAAAAAAAACTCAATGGAAAGATGGAAAGTGCAAGAATAAAATGCGATTCTAAATAAATGTTGGAAAAATACCGGTGGTCAGTCATTGCGAGTGCAAAGAAATTAAAAAAATTTAAAGTTTCAATTTTCACTAGAATACGAGAAAAAAAACTCAATGGAAAGATGGAAAGTGCAAGAATAAAATGCGATTCTAAATAAATGTTGGAAAAATACCGGTGGTCAGTCATTGCGAGTGCAAAGAAATTAAAAAAATTTAAAGTTTCAATTTTCACTAGAATACGAGAAAAAAAACTCAATGGAAAGATGGAAAGTGCAAGAATAAAATGCGATTCTAAATAAATGCTGGAAAAATACCGGTGGTCAGTCATTGCGAGTGCAAGGAAATTTGAAAAATTTTAAGTTTCCTTCTTCACTAGAATACGAGAAAAAAAACTCAATGGAAAGATGGAAAGTGCAAGAATAAAATGCGATTCTAAATAAATGTTGGAAAAATACCGGTGGTCAGTCATTGCGAGTGCAAAGAAATTAAAAAAATTTAAAGTTTCAATTTTCACTAGAATACGAGAAAAAAACTCAATGGAAAGATGAAAAGTGCAAGAATAAAATGCGATTCTAAATAAATGCTGGAAAAATACCGGTGGTCAGTCATTGCGAGTGCAAGGAAATTTGAAAAATTTTAAGTTTCCTTCTTCACTAGAATACGAGAAAAAAAACTCAATGGAAAGATGGAAAGTGCAAGAATAAAATGCGATTCTAAATAAATGTTGGAAAAATACCGGTGGTCAGTCATTGCGAGTGCAAAGAAATTAAAAAAATTTAAAGTTTCAATTTTCACTAGAATATGAGAAAAAAAACTCAATGGAAAGTGCAAGAATAAAATGCCATTCTAAATAAATGTTGGAAAAATACTGGTGGTCAGTCATTGCGAGTGCAAAGAAATTAAAAAAATTTAAAGTTTCCTTCTTCACTAAATTATGAGAAAAAAAACTCAATGGAAAAATGGAAAGTGCAAGAATAAAATGCGATTCTAAATAAATGTTGGAAAAATACCGGTGGTCAGTCATTGCGAGTGCAAGGAAATTTGAAAAATTTTAAGTTTCCTTCTTCACTAGAATACGAGAAAAAAAACTCAATGGAAAGATGGAAAGTGCAAGAATAAAATGCGATTCTAAATAAATGTTGGAAAAATACCGGTGGTCAGTCATTGCGAGTGCAAAGAAATTAAAAAAATTTAAAGTTTCAATTTTCACTAGAATACGAGAAAAAAACTCAATGGAAAGATGAAAAGTGCAAGAATAAAATGCGATTCTAAATAAATGCTGGAAAAATACCGGTGGTCAGTCATTGCGAGTGCAAGGAAATTTGAAAAATTTTAAGTTTCCTTCTTCACTAGAATACGAGAAAAAAAACTCAATGGAAAGATGGAAAGTGCAAGAATAAAATGCGATTCTAAATAAATGTTGGAAAAATACCGGTGGTCAGTCATTGCGAGTGCAAAGAAATTAAAAAAAATTAAAGTTTCAATTTTCACTAGAATACGAGAAAAAAAACTCAATGGAAAGATGGAAAGTGCAAGAATAAAATGCGATTCTAAATAAATGCTGGAAAACTACCGGTGGTCAGTCATTGCGAGTGAAAAGAAATTAAAGTTTCAATTTTCACTAGAATACGAGAAAAAAAACTCAATGGAAAGATGGAAAGTGCAAGAATAAAATGTGATTCTTAATAAATGTTGGAAAACTACCGGTGGTCAGTCATTGCGAGTGAAAAGAAATTAAAGTTTCAATTTTCACTAGAATACGAGAAAAAAAACTCAATGGAAAGATGGAAAGTGCAAGAATAAAATGCGATTCTAAATAAATGTTGGAAAAATACCGGTGGTCAGTCATTGCGAGTGCAAAGAAATTAAAAAAATTTAAAGTTTCCTTCACCAAAATATGAGAAATAAAAAATAAAAACTTAATGGAAAGATGGAAAGTGCAAGAATAAAATGCGATTCTGAATAAATGTTGGAAAAATACTGGTGGTCAGTCATTGCGTGTGCAAAGAAATTTTAAAAAATGTAAAGTTTCAATTTTCACTAAAATATGAGAAAATAAAATAAAAACTTAATGGAAAGATGGAAAGTGCAAGAATAAAATGCGATTTTCAATAAATGTTGGAAAAATACCGGTGGTCGGCCATTGCGAGTGCAAAGAAATTAAAAAAAATTAAAGTATGTAATTAAAGTATACTAAAATATGAGAAATAAATATTAAAAACTCAATTTTTCTTAGCACTTTTTAGGGGAGATACCTCGGATGTGGAGAAAATTTTGTAATAGGAAAGAAATGTTTTCGCATGAATTTAGAAACACCCTGTATATTTTGAGTGTTTGAAGCACTTTTCCCATGACGGTTAATACACCGCCAAAACAATTTATCCTGATCAACCTACTTTAAAGATTCAAAAAACTATTGAGTGCAGGTTTTCGATGGTGCTTCATCCGCAAACGTAGAAATTTGTTAAACATATTCAAACTAGCATTAATAGTAGATACAATTATACGAAAAAATTTGAAAAATCTATAGGATGTCTTATTGTGTCGCCAATTAAAACGTCTAATTAGTATGTTAACAGCATCTAGATCACAATTACAATTTTCCATCCTTTGATCGAACCAATTTATCACGTATTTATGAATAGGACAATAAAAATACCCACGCACCACTTGCTACATATTTTCGCAGCCCGTACCAAATAAAATTTATCGTTGGAAATGATCGAATTTGAACGATTCGTTAAAATATTACTCGAGTGTATCGTTAAATTATCATTCTCTCCACAGTTGCTCATAGCTCGGGACATGACAGAAATATCTTCCGAGAGAGCTGAAGGAATATGGGAAGCTTTAACATTTTTCAAACACCTCGACTGCTAACAGCTTCCTTACGTGGAACTGGTACACTGAGACAACGTTTTATGAAATTCTTTTCTTCTCTACCACATTTTATAGACAACAGTGTTTGATTTGATAATGAATACTTCACGTACACGGTGTCCCAATATTTTTATTTCCTTTTATACATTATTAATTTTAAATCTTTTCCACAGTTTCCTAGGCCATCCATTACACTATAACCAAGCCTGAGCAAGCTGAAGCTAGATTAAGAATATCTTTGATGAGGAGGCTAATTGACCATTTCGACAACGACCATTTCGGATCTCTGGATCTAGGTTACATTCTCCAGACGACTCATTTCAAATAGCCAGTGTTCTCCAGTATCCCAATGTTTTTAATTTGTTTTATACATTATTAATTCTAAATCTTTTCCACAGTTTCCTAGGCCATCCATTACACTATAACCAAGTCTGAGCAAGCTGAAGCTAGATTAAGAATATCTTTGATGAGGAGGCTAATGGACCATTTCCACAACGACCATTTCGGATCTCTGGATCTAGGTTACATTTTCCAGACGACTCTTTTCAAATAGCCAGTTTTCTCCAGTTTCCTACTCTAGGAGACAGAATCTGGTCAACCACACTAGCTTTGCGAGCTGATTGAGCTGACAATGCACTGCTAACCTAACCTTCTACGATTGTGACAGTTTTTATATCTTTACTTATTAGGCCTGCGTAAATTTTGTCTTTGTCCTGACGAGATCTCCCACCTTTCTAGAGATATCTGTGCAACCCACTTCCTTGTGGTCTTGTTTATGGGGTTCCGGTCCAATGATGCGACTTGACTGCCTTTTCCTTGCTTTTATTTCCCTTGTGATCTGATACCCAGGTCTCAGAGTGTGTTTAGGGCAATCCCGTACTAGCTTAGAATTGACCTATATGGAATCGAGGGGTCTTAGAGCTGAGTGCAAAAATGTTATTTCCCACATGCTGTGTTTCTATCCACCATACTACTGATCCGTAGACTATCATTAGTCTGGCAACTCTTTTGTATAGGCATTGGGTTATTTTTGGGTTGAGCAGCCACTACTATAACCAGATTTATGTATTTTTCCTATGACATTGTTGTCATGTCATCACTTAGAACGACTAAAACCGATTGTTAACAAATTCCTCTAGGGAAAGATATAACTCTTTTCCAAAGCAGTTTTACGTATCTTAATCTTCTATTATTTCTTCTATTGCCTTCTACTTTCTTTAATATCCTTTTTGAAGCTTTTTGAAGTGAACTCGTGAAACGTGTGATGTTACGAAAAAGCGTTCGTCACGCGATAACTCATTCAAGCGACTGTGCGCAATCTCTCTTGCCGCACTGAGCTCGCACACCTATAGGTGTGAAAAATTGTCAAAAATGGTCAAAAATTGGCAACATTTTGAAAAAATGGTTAATAATTGCCAAATTAATATGTTAAAAATTTTTAAAAATTGTAAAATTTTTTAAATATGGTCAAAAATTTGGAAAAATGGTCGAAAATTGTCAAAAACTGTCAGAATTTTGAAAAAATGGTTAATAATTGCCACATATTTTCAAAAATTTTCGAAAACTCAAAAATGGTCAATAATTGTCACAAATTTTGAAAAATGGTTAAAATTGTTAAAAATTGTCAATAATTGTCAAAGACGGTCAATAATTGTCAAAACCAATCAAAATTTTTAAAAAATTGTCAAAAATGATCAATAATTGTAAACATTTTGAAAACTGGTCAAAAATTGTCAAAATTTTGAAAAAATGGTAAAAAATTGTCAAAATTTTGAAAAAATGGTCAATAATTGCCAAATATTTTGAAAAATGGTCAATAATTGTTGAAATTTTTGAAAAATTGTCAAAAATTTTTAAATATGGTCAAAAATTGTCAAGAATTTGGAAAAATCGTCAAAAATTTTCAAAAACTGTAAAAATTTTGAAAAAATGGTTAATAATTAACAGATATTTTCAAAAATTGTCAAAAATTTGGAAAAATGGTCAATAATTGTCAAAATTTTGAAAAAATGGTCACTAAATTTAAAAGACTGTCAAAAATGGTCAATAATTGTTAAAATTTTGAAAAATGATCAAAAATTGTTAAATATTTTGAAAAATTTACAATAATTGTAAAAATTTTTGAATGTTGTCAAAAATGGTTAAAAATTGTTAATAATTATAAAAAAAATGGTCAATAATTGTTGAAAAATTGTCAAAAATGATCAATAATTGTCAAAAATTTTAAAACATGGTCAATAATTATAAAAAACTGTCTAAAATGGTCAAAATTTTTGAAAATTTGTCAAAAATGGTCAATAATTGTCAGAACCTGTCAAAAATTTGGAAAAATGATCAATAATTGTCAAAAATTGTCAAAATTTTGAAAAAATGGTCAATAATTGCATTGCCAAATATGTTAAAATTTTTGAAAAATGGTCAATAATTGATAAAATTTGGGAAAATGGTCTAAAATGTTCAAAATTTTTGAAAAATTGTCAAAAATGGTCAATAATTGTCAGAACCTGTCAAAAATTGTCAAAAATGGTCAATAAATGTTAAAATTTGGAAAAATGGTCTAAAATGGTCAGAATTTTTGAAAAATTGTCAAAAATGATCAATAATTGTCAAAACTGTCAAAATTGGTCAATAATTGTCAATAATTGTTAAAATTTGAAAAAATTGTCAAAAATTTTGAAAACATTGGTAATAATTGTCAAAAATTGTCAAAATTTTTTAAAAATGGTCAAAAATTCACGAAAAATGGTCATTCTATTGTGCATAAGAAGCAAGCTTCTGTCGGCGGTCCGACGACCGCTCACCTTTTTTTGTCTGACATTTCGGCATTTGCTTATCGTTATCAAAGTTGGCTGATATTTTATTCAACAAACATGCCAAATATATTTCATTTCTTCTATATTTTCAGCATCATCATCGTCACTATCGCTCAATTCACTACAGAATATAATAAGAAAAAGGAATTAGATCATAAAATACCATTAAGAAACAATAGAAGGGACTGGGAGATCCTGAAAGTTTGGGAAAAACCCGCAGCATCTTTGGAGCGAGAATTAACGAAGTAGGAAAGTGTGCCAAGTTTGATATTAATAAAAAGTATAAAAGGTAGTCAAGCAGTCATTAAAGTGATGAGTTCTTGTGTAATCTGTTTCTAAAATGGTATGGATAACCTACTGTTGGTTCCAGGACACACTGGAATGGAAAGAAACGAAATTGCAAATGGACCAGCAAAGAGAAGGGCTAAATTAACATTAAAATTGGAAGAAATAGGAAAAATGGAAAAATCGAGAAGATTGGAACACCGGAAAGACCTAGTATGGCTAAAACAATCAAATATACTTTTGGGAAACACCAGGTGTTATCAAAATAATGCATGGATAACAGGATACTGCAGCTTGGATGAGCAACTCAAAAAGCTCAAACTAGAGGAGAATCCTGGGGGACTGCTAGAAAAGGAATACTTGCCTAAACTCAAGCATGCGGATATCCTAAAAATCCTTAAAAGAATAGGATCAGGATTAATTAGTCATAGAAGAATGGGACCAAAAATTTCGATAGAGCAAATATTTTCCATAGCTTCCACTTCTTCTTTTTCTCGATTTATTCACATAAATACAGCAATTTCGGTCTACCTTTTTGTAACACGTTCAACTAAAATTCCATAGGAACTTCAAAATGATTTTTTTACTTCCTTCTTCGACGTCTCAAATGTGTTTATATATTTTTTTATCCTTTAAAGCATCGTCCTACTGTTTAGTTTTTATCTTTAGCAAACACGTATCGAGAATTAAGAATGTGAATTAGTTTCACAAATGGGAATAAAATACTTTACACCTGGTAATTAAGCGTAAACTTTGTTGGTGTTCTTCTACGGCTTTTAATAATATGCTTTATATTCATCGTGTGAACTAAAATTTTGTAATTGAATTTAGTGAGTTTTAGAAAAATATTTACAGGGGTTCATTCAAAAGTTGTTAATATAAAAATAATAATAAAAAAAATGTTCTAAGTGTGGAAAAATACGGATACGGATGAAAATCTCAGTTAGAAAATGATAAAATGTTAAAGACTTTTCTACTTTATTACATGATGTAAATTTTTAATTTGATACTAAAAATGTTTGAACATTTAAAACGATAATTTTTTCTCGAGTAAATTGATAGATCAATCACTATAGAGACTTCCTGGTGTACAAAAACTGTCAGCAATAACAGTTTTCTTAATATTTTTATAATTTCCCATGAGAAAACCATAAACCTCGTAATCTAGCTTGGTAACAATGACTTGCCTCATTCATTACACTAATAAGGCGATTTCTTCAATAATTAGACAAAATGCTTCGATGGAATTTTCTGTATTCCGTACGAAACACGGCAAATTTGTTATATTCGAATTGCCGGTGATGAACGTCGTGCACAAAGGCAGTTATACCTCCAAGTTAGGCGCAATCTAGCTTTTCCTTGTAAGAGATGTCTTTTACCGGTCAAGGTGTTTGAAAAATGTCGACGCTTCCCATGAAGACCGAACGTCTACACGCAGAAAAAACGTTATTATCATCGAAACAACTTGATTAATTAAAATAGTTATTTATGAACCAAGGACAAAAAACTGCAAATTGATAGCCGAGGCGCAGCCGAGGTTAGCAAGCAGGCGAGACACTAGACAGTTTTTTGCATATTAGTACGCCAAATGTCATTTTTTGGAAAAAGATTCTTTTAATGCCACAATCAGAACAAATTGATCCCTTGGTCAATTGGTCTTGTCATTATGACATTTGAGACCATGGAGACTGGATAAGGAGAAGGAAAAAAAGTTTTAAAAATAAAATTATCTTGTATCAAAAGAATTGTTTCTATTCGTCCTCTTGTATAGCTAGTTTAAAATATCGCCCTGTACATTTTTTAAGTGTTAATTTGAAGTATAGCTGAATGGGCATCGGCAAATCCAAAAGATTAAAAGACACACACACACACACAGACAAAATAGTAGTCGAGTTACCAACAAGCAGCAAAGTAGTTGTACAAGTTGTAAGTCGTAAATCTATGGTGGGACAAGTGGAGCCGTATTTTCCTGATTTCAGTCACAAGATAACGCCATCCTTCGACAAGCCTCTTTATATTATAATCGCGAGGGTAGAATGGAATATGCGAAAGGCCACGACGATCGTATCGAAGATGTATTTTTAACAGTTTTATCTCTATTATACGGGAATGATTTTTGGGTGTTTCCTACGGTTTCTAAAACGTTTAAAGATTTTTTGTTTGGAGTCTACTTTATCCAAAAGGGAAGTTAATGAGCCAGTAACTTTTTCAAATTCCCGTGCAAAAACTTTAAATGTAAGAAAAATCCATAAATTGTATTACTAATTAAAAATAGTTTCCAGATTTATTCCTCCACTATATCTATATATCTACATATCTATTGATATGAATTTTTAATTTATAGTGTTGATATGTATTCTAATTTATTTGTTGTAATATATTTATTTGGGCGCCAATTAATATGAATTTTAATTTAAATATTAGTGATATCATACATCAGTCACCTTTTATGATGACTCTTCACCTCAGGTTGGGTTCATGGGTCTAATGCTCACTTAGTTTCTTTTTTTCTTTTATTATTTAATATATCCTCAGGGCCGGTCCTGTGTCCTTGCCCTTGAATAATAGGAACTATCTAATTGTGAAGCAGTTTTGCCAACTTTATAGGAAGAAAACTCTTTATATTTGAAATTTATGAAAAATATTTTTTAATTTATTCTCTATTGTGCGGCGTATTTATACAGAATTGATAAATTAGGACATAAGGAATAATTTAAAACACTTATCTAAATGATCTTTCGCTCAACATTCACACTAAATGAAGTTTTTATATCTAATAAATATATGAAATTATGCAACTCTTTTTACATGTACCACTAAAAACCAAAGACAAAATAGAACATCTGTTTTTAACAGATTTTATATACAAATTGGACGATATTGTAATCGTAGCGAAGATGAATAAATATTAAGTTCTGGATTTAATCACACGCACGTAAGTTTGATGATTTAATTTATAGTTTATGAAATACCTTTTATCTTGTATTACTTTTTGAAGATTGGATAATTACTTCTTTTCTGTGTTTTAGACCTTTCTGGGCCTTGGAGTCCCTCGTAGAAGTGGCTTCGATATGGCTTCGGGGTCGGCTTGGGAAGATTTTCAGTTCTGCTTACCTCTCGGAGTTTTCACTCATGGTTTATTTGAGGAATTTAATATTTACAGAGGTTATTTACCATCTGTTTTTAACAGGAACTTGTTAAGGTAGGTTAGTAACACAAATTCACTTTATAGTTTCACTTTTAACACAACGTAGCCTAATTTTAAATTAATTTTTTAACATGAAAAAGCTTATACTTCTCAATTCTGTATCTTTTTTCGTAACTACCCGTTTCTTATCAATAGCAACGTATCAACATTTTTTTAATATTCAACAACCATATGTCTCTTTATTTTTAAGTTTTTCTATATTTGCTGACCAATCAAATTCATTTAATAATTTTTGATTTCTGTTATTTGACTTGATTATTTTATAATTTGATCTTTTTCTGATATGAAAATTTATTTTTAATATCTCCAAATAATTTATTGTTGTTTTTATCTCTTAGTTAAAAATTTTAAAATTATTTGACATCTGTTTTAATTTCAGTTGCCATGTCCTTTCTTCCGTTCGAGTTGACAAATCTAGATTCACACCTTGTTAAATATGTTCATAAGTGTACTTTTTCTATTTTTACCAGTGTCAGATTTTATAACCTAACTAATAATTTTTAATTTTCAGATTCTTTCTTTTTAGATTTATGATGAGCCAAGAAACTTTTGCAAAGCTTTTGAAAATTCTGAAACTATGTGATAGGATTTCAATAAATTAGAGAAAATTTATAAAGATTCCCGTTTAAAGTTTGGGTTGTAAATATTTGTCAGGTGATTTGTTTATATTTTATTTAGTTAAATGTAATTCAAATTTTATTTTATTTTTATTATTCATATGTATAAGGTATATTATAAAATTCAAACTATGCCGTCTCCAGTTTGATTTATTTACTTTATTTATTTTGTTCATTTAAATTCAAATTTCTTTTTCAAATAATTTTAATTATTTAGATTTTATACTGAAATAACCCTTGTTTGGTGTATGTGTTGTATGATTCCACTTTCCATATCACTATATCTATATAGAAATGAATTGGGCCGAAATTTACTTTTTTCCCATTTTTGTTCAAATTCACGAGGTTGTATGCTTTTAATGGATGCCAGGGGGTGAAAGGTTATTCTTAAAAACTATAAAAAAATATCTACCGATTCTGTAGTTGTCATGAGTCAATATTTTTACCAAAGATGGCGCAAAGGTTTACGTTAGGTTATTGAATCCGGTCTGCAAATTAATTCATTTTCGTTGCATGTGTACAAAAGGGGCAATTATTCCAGCGCGCGCAACGAAACTATAGCGCGGTAGCGTCATGGTGTGGTGGGGGAAGTAACTCTCTCGTTGAGCCGAGTGAATAAATCACGGACTTAAACTTTCTTATAGTATTCTGTCAGTGCCTAGAGAACTTTGACTTTCTTTTTCTCGGCTTCAAATGATCGTATTGAATTTTTTTTCAAAATGTGTGGTTTTTGAAGGCCTATCCTTTTATAATTCCAAACGGAAGTTGAAATTAATTTTTCAACGTTAAATCGTCGTTAAATACATTTTTTTAGGTTAAGCGTTAAAAATGTAATGCATATATAAATGAAATTTTGAAAATTTGGCCCATATTATGGTCTATTAAACTACAAACTCTGTCGATTGCTACAAATCGCATCTCAAAATTGTTAATATTCATAAAATGAACAGTGATTGAGAAAAATATATGTAAAGTCAGTTTGCGCGGCCACCATTTTGAATTTTCAAAATTTGAAAACACCAACTTTTCTAGAAACATTTCCTCTAAATTTCCTTATATTATCATCTTGATTTTTACATTTTCATTATACTTGCCGCTCAAATAAACAAAATTTCAAATTTTTCAATAATTTTAAAAAAATTAAGAGTATACGATTTCCTGCAATTTTGATGTCCACATTTTTTTTGTGCGAGCATTACTGAAAGAGATATCAGCATAAAAGACCCCAATTTCGAGTGCTCTTCACTGTGCTTGCAAGCAGCGTCGCAAGCTCCAGCGGAATTTAATGGGACAAATTTATCATCCACAAGAAGAGCTGATAGAAAAAATCACCGCATGGATCCCACAAAAAACTAGACTAAGGGGAAGGCCAAAAGAAAAATGAATGATTTTTAAGATCAGTTTTAATTATAAAAACAATAACAATAAAAATAAGACTTATTTTTGAGGATATTTTATTATAAATATGTGTTGATGCGGTTTGTGTATTTGCAATCGCCGAACTGGCGACGACGGGGCTCATGCCGTGTCCCATCCCGGACGTAGTGCCATCAATTTTATGGGAGTGTACAACGGGACCTTAGCCAGGATTTATTGAGGCAACAAAGACGGTGATTTGTAATCGTTTATATTCAATAGACATAAATCGGTGTATACGATGGACAGTTCGCTACTGTCACGAATATTTTTCTATACTTGCCGGGGAAAATATTAAAAAGTCAGCAGGAATTTATTTTAGTAGAAGATAGAAACAACTTCCTTCTTTCATTTCTTTATTTATATGTTAATGTATTCCAATTTCTGGACATGGTAGAAGGTGCCAGTTTAAAACCCGTACCACAGAGATAAGTATTCTAACCTAACAATATGTGCACGTCTAATGGAAGATTTGGAAATATAGTCACATGATTAATTTCTGTTTCATATGTATTGTAATAGATGGCGCACAATGCGTGATTATTTAGAATATTATGTTGTGAAGTTAGAGCGATTCTTAGCAAATCAGCGAATTTATTGATGGAAGGAAGATAATTAACCTTGACGGCTATTCAGCCGAATGGGCTTTAATATAATAACCCTAAACTACTTTTATCAAAGTTACAGAGAATTTCAATTTTTAATTAAACTAGTATAAGCAAAATAATTTATTATTTCATATCTTCCTATGAAGATTGGAGAACTAAGAACTATCGATGGTTTATCGATAACTATCGATATTTATGACTATCGACAAAAATCGATAGTTTTCTGTACTAGCGATAGTTGAGATGTTTAGGTGAAAAATTTATTTTGAAAGCTGATAAGGAATAAAAATGCTATCAAAAAATGGGACAGAGAGAGAGAGAGAGAGAGAGAGAGAAAGAGAGAGAGAAAAGAAAAAAAATTAGGGAGAGAGAGAGGGATGGGAGAGAGAGAGAGGGATGGGTGAAAGGGGTGAGAGAGATATAAGGAAGAGAGAGAGAGAGAGAGAGAGAGAGAAATATGGAAGAGAGAGAGAGCGAAATATGGAAGAGAGAGAGATCGGAGAGAAAGATAAGAGATAGATGGGAAAAAGAGAGAGATCGGAGAGAGGGAGATGGGACAGAGAGAGAAAGATGAGAGAGAGAAAGATGAGAGAGAGAAAGAAAGAGAGAGATAGAAAAGAGAAAAAAATTAGGGGGAGAGAGAGGGATGGGAGAGAGAGAGGGATGGGTGAAAGGGGTGAGAGAGATATAAGGAGGAGAGAGAGAGATGCGAGAAAGAGAGGGAGAAATATGGAAGAGAGAGAGAGCGAAATATGGAAGAGAGAGAGATGGGAGAGAAAGATAAGAGAGAGATGGGAAAAAGAGAGAGATCGGAGAGAAAGAGATGGGACAGAGAGAGAAAGATGAGAGAGAGAGAAAAAGATAGGAAAGGGAGAGATAGGAGAGAGACAGAAAGAGAGAGATGGGAGAGAAGGAGATAGGAAAGAGAGAGAGAGAGAGAGAGATGGGAAAGAAAGAGAGAGATGGGAGAGAGAGAAAGAAAGATGGGAGAGGGAAAACGAAAGCAGGCGGAGAGGGGAATATGGAAGAGAGAGATGGGAGAGAAAGAGATAGGAAAGAGAGAGAGAGAGAGAGAGAGAGAGAGAGAGAGAGAGAGAGAGAGAGAGATTGACAATTATTGACCATTTTTCAAAATTTTAACAATTATTGACCATTTTTGACAATTATTGACCATTTTCCAACAATTTGGCAAATTTTTGACCATTTTTCAAAAATGTTGACAATTTTTGACCATTTTTCAAAATTTTTACAAATATTGACTATTATTGACCATTTTTGACAATTTTTCAAAATTTGTGACAATTATTGACCATTTTATAGAAGTTTTTGACAATTATTGACAATTTTTTCATATTTTAACAATTATTGACCATTTTTGACAATTATTGACCATTTTTGAGAATTATTGATCACTTTTGACAATTATTGATCACTTTCGACAATTTTTCAAAAGTTTTGACCATTTCAGACCGTTTTTAATCATTTTTCGAATTTTTTGACCGTTTTTCAAAAATTTTGACAATTCTTGATCATTTTTTCAAAAATTTTTACAATTTTTGACCACTTTTCCAAATTTTAAAAATTATTGATCATTTTTGACAATTGATGACCATTTTTCAAAATTTCAACAATTATTGACCATTTTTGACAATTATTGACCATTTTCCAAAAATTTAGCAAATTTTTGACACTTTTTGACCATTTTTCAAAATTTTTACAAATATTGACTATTATTGACCATTTTTGACAATTTTTCAAAATTTGTGAAAATTATTGACCATTTTTTAAAAGTTTTTAACAATATTTGACAATTATTGACAATTTTTTCATATTTTAACAATTATTGACCATTTTTGAGAATTATTTACCATTTTTGACAATTATTGACAGTTTTTGACAGTTTTTGACAATTATTGATCACTTTTGACAATTTTTCAAAAGTTCTGACCATTTTAGACCGTTTTTAATCATTTTTTCAAAAAATTTTAAAATTTTTGACCACTATTTCAAATTTTAAAAATTATTGATCATTTTTGACAATTATTGACCATTTTTGACAATTTTCCAAAAATTTTGACCACATTTTAAAATTTTTGACAATTATTGACCATTTTTTCAAAATTTTGACAGTTATTGACCATTTTTGACAATTTCTGACAGTTATTGACCATTTTTGACAATTTCTGACAATTTCTGACAATTTCTGACAATTTCTGACAATTTTTGACCATTTTTCCAAATTTTAACAATTTTTGACCATTTTTGACCATTTTTCAAAATTTTGACCATTTTTGACCATTTTCCCAAATTTTAACAATTTTTGACCATTTTCCCAAATTTTAACAATTTTTGACCATTTTTGACCATTTTTCAAAATTTTGACCATTTTTGACAATTTTTGACCATTTTCCCAAATTTTAACAATTTTTGACCATTTTCCCAAATTTTAACAATTATTGACCATTTTTCCAAATTTTAACAATTATTGACCATTTTTCCAAATTTTGACAATTATTGACCATTTTTGACAATTATTAACAATTATTATTGACAATTTCTAAAAATTTTTGGTAATTATTCATCATTTTTCAAAATTTTTACAATTATATATAAACAACAGAGTGATAGATGTCAGATGTCAACTTTACCGATGTAAAACGAAAATTATCGATAATAATCGACAGTTAAAATAGCACTATCGATAAATATCGATAGTTTTCCATTCCTAACATCTGGTATTTATACAATTGTAACATATCTGGCAACACTGAACAAAATAAATAGAATGAAAGCAATAGATAACCTATAAAAAGCACATGAAGAAATATCCTTCTTTTTTTGCAGTTCCTAGTCTACTGCTGATAAAGCTACTATCTCTTGGAATCAACGGCACTAGTTCCATCTACTGGTTGATTCCAAAACCATATGGAATATATTTCCCAATTATTGCATTGACCTGCGCATCTTGTTTATTACTTATCTCTGCCGTACCATAACATCTGACGACAGAACAATAATAGCCAATCATAAAACTCGAGTTCATGAAGTTTTATTGGTTGCTAGCTCCTTTGACAGTTCGGGATTCACGTGTAAGATAAGTGAGGTTAGGAAATAGAAATTCCGTTTTTTGTCTTCGTTTTCAAAAATATCGAAAATTGTGATACTTTTGTAGACATTGAGGGTGATATCATTAATGCATCTACACTGTCAATTTCCAAAGCTCTAAAAAGAAAAGGGGTCTCACCCCTCCTGTATCAATGGATGAGCTCCAGCTTGAGAAAAAAGGTAATCATAACATCCATCGGCGAGACCACAGCCAAATATAGAGCAGAGGGTCTATTCTCAAACAGTGACATTTTTTGTAGCATGCGAGATTGTACTTTTGCCAATCAAGAATTATTATACAATTTCGCATGTTACTGTTTGAGAATAGACCCCCAGGAAGGAGTTGACCGCAAGGAGGAGTATTATCGCCCCTTCCGTGGACTATCCTTGTAGACGAATTACTGGAAAGATTTACATCCACAGGGTACGAAGATGATCTTGTAATTATTGCAAACAAAGAAGAACTCAGAAAGACCATTATACCGGATCCGCTCAGTATCCACAGCCTATATCGTTTTCCTACGTTCCCAGTTTAAATAAAATAAATAATATTCAGTTAGACCGTTAGACTATAACGCCACGGTGGTGATATCTGTTACTGCAATGTCACTGTCAATAGAACTGTACGCAACAATCACAATTACTTTTCAGTCCAGAATCTCAGTCGCCTTAGTCGAAATACAAACGTCAAATTAATATTCATTTGAAATAAGTGTATGTCACAGAAGTTTATTCATCAACATATTTTTCCGATTCTGTTGTGGTGAGTCTTGTCTTTGATATTTTACAGTTTCCCTGATGACAACATCGACTAGAATACCTCCGATCACCATGAATAAGCTGTACATAGGAAACCTTCCAAACGACACCAACGAAATTAAATTGAGACAGCTTTTCGTCGAAAAGAATCTCTCTTGTACAAATATCCTCATAAAAAGAGGTGGGTACGCTTTTGTCGATTGCCCCGATCAATCTACGGCCGATAGAGCTATTGATAAGCTGAATCGATACAACTATAACGGATCCTATTTGGTTGTGGAACCTTCAATAGCATCTGGTAAAAAGAAATCATATCCAGCTTACAACGAATCACCTCCAGCTAACGCTGGTAAATCATGGATGAGACCGAGCGCCTCTGGTCGCTAGAAGCAGCTAGAGAAATATACACAGAAGAGCAAGTAAAGAATGTTATTTTTTCACATATATTTTGTATTGAATAGATTCTTGAATAAAGCAATATATTTTCTATAAATTGGTTGACTGTTCGAAAAAATTTTATAACAAACTTCGAAAGCTTGTTGCTTGGAAACAGACCGACGCCCTCGTCTTCAAAATATTCATGAGCTCGAAAAAATTTCCGGATATAATTTGACCTATAGTGGTACTACTACGGAAAATTTTTTGCTAATTATAGAAAAAAATACAGAGTATACTTGCTTCAATAATTTCATTAATGTTCTCGTCAGTATTATGACCAGAAGTAGTTGATCCTTCTTAGTTGAACGGTAATTGTTTTTTTAAAAATATTTTCCAAAAATTTGTAGGGCATTATGACAGTATTAATTCTATTATCTTCGATCTTTTGCAATAATTTCCATTTGACAAATTATAAAACTCCATACTGGAATCTGGAAAAAGTTACTACCAGGGAGACTAAGCTTTTCTGGCAATGCAGAAGAGTTATGAGCGAAGCCTGGAAAATACGACCTGAGATGGTTCATTGGCTTTACATAACCTTGAGTTTAGAGCAGGAGGACAGAAGTGTCCTCTGCAGTAAATATATCAACTGCAATCCAAAGACAAGCCCTTCTTGGTATTACCGAGGCAATGATCAACAGGGGGACGGCATCAGTGGAAGTCTTTATTAGACTTCCTCCTTTGGAACTTTTTATAAGGGTGGAGGCAATGATAGCAATTCTCAGGCTGAAATTGGGAGACTTATGGTCCCAATGCTCGAGAAGGAAACACTGATACAACGGGGATATTACTAGATGAACCCATGTTTCACATGAGTTCTGATAGAATCTATTCACTGAGCGAGAGAACATCATCATCCCATCTAGGGAACAGGCTCCAAAACAAACCATGGCACTGAGGCTGGTATAAAAGGAACTAAAAGAGAATGTTCTTTAGCCTTGGTCGATATACGACTGTGTTCCAAGCAGAGACGATTGTCAGAAGAGAATATACCGGACAAAAAATTAACATATTCACTGACAGCCAGGCTCTGCTTAAAGCTATCAGTAGTCCAACAACTAGGTCCAGACTGGTAAGAAACTGCAAAGAATCCCTTAAAAGACTGGCAAGAGACAACTAAGTGTCTCTAATATGAGTGCCGGGATGTAGGTAATGAAATGGCAGACCAGTTAGCTAAAGAAAGCTCGAAAGGAGACTTCATAGGTCCGGAATCGTATTGTGGAATCACAAAAGATTAAAGAAGAGGGGAAGTCGGGAACTGACAAGATAGGAAACGCCAACTCAAATGGAGATGGAAACAAGGGCACCTCCATACAAAGAGTTTACTGAACAAGGTAGTCAAGGAACTCTCAACCAGGCTATTGAAACTGGGTACGAGACATTTGAAGACAGTTGCCGACCTGGTGACTGGACACTGCACTCTGAGGAAACATCTGCACAAAATGGGCAAAGTTAGTGATAATGAAACGGAAAGCACTATGGAAAGGAATTAATACAAACATTACACCTACTGAAAATCCTCCAGTCAAACTAGTGGTCTTTATAGAAGACACGAAGCTTCTGGAATAGAAGTAGATAACATGGGAAATGGTACAAAGATTTAGTTCAAGTGCCTGGGCTGATGGGCACAACCTAAATATATGAAAGAATACTAGGGTTACAAATTAGGATTGTGGTGTGATCAGGTGTTAGTTTTATCGGCGTTGTCAGATGTTGTTTATTTTCTTGAAGTTGTATTAATTTTGTGATAGATTTGATGAATGTAAAAAAATATTGGTCATTATCTAGAACAAAATATTTTTGAATTTATTATTAATTTTTATGGCAATCAGTATTATCATTAAATACGTTGAATTTACTGTTTGGACCCTTACTTTGTGGAATCTACTCATATTAATGTTATAAATGAAACTAACTGTTTCTAATTAATTCCACTATTTAATTAATGTTATAAATGAAACTAACTGTTTCTAATTAATTCCACTATTTAATTAAATAGTGGAATTAATTAGAAACAGTTAGTTTCATTTATAACATTAATTAAATACGTTTCTTATTTCGATGTTTTAATTTTTCGTAATGTTTACCATAAATTCAAATCTTGCGCTCATTTTCAACCAGCACGATTCGGTATAATATAGGAGAATTAAATCGATTCTGAATGAGCATGTTTTGCAAGCAGTCTCGGATCTAAGGGGGGGGGGCAAACCGGGATACTTGCCCCGGGCGGCAGTTTCATAAGGACGCCAAATCCTTGAGACAAAAATTCGAACTAGTGAAGCCTCTTTTCCTACAATCTCTTAGGTTTTGATCAAGTAATCGAATCTTATTATAGTATGTTTGAGAAACAAACTTTTCTATTTCCATACATCCAGTTACTTTTGAAGCTTGCTTCTTATTGCACTACATTGGACTTTCGGGAGAGCTAGTGAACTCGTGAAACGTGTGATGTTACGAAAAAGCGTTCGTCACGCGATGACTCATTCTTCGCCTCTTTCTCGGCCGCCCGCTGTGCTAGCTCGCTCCCCCCTCTTCCTCAGCCGCCTTCTTCTTCTCTCTTTCGTAGGCTACAAAAGGGTCAAAAATTGTCAAAATTTTGAAAAAATGGTCAATAATTGTCAGAAACTGTCAAAATATTGAAAAAATGGTTAATAATTTGCCAAATATTTTCAAAAATTGTCAAAAATTTGGAAAAATGGTCAATAATTTTCAAAAACTGTCAAAAATGGTTAATATTTATAAAAATTTTGAAAAAATGGTCAATAATTGTCAAAAATTTTGAAAAATGGTTAAAATTTTTGAAAAATTGTCAAAAATGGTCAATAATTGTCAAAAATGGTCAAAGATGGTCATAAATGGTCAAAAATGGTCGACATTGGTCAATAATTGTTAAAATTTTGTAAAATGGTCTAAAATGGTCAACATTTTTGAAAAATTGTCAAAAATGGTCAATAATTGTCAGAAACTGTAAAAAATGGTCAATAATTGTTAAAATTATGAAAAATGGTCAAAAATTGTCAAAATTTTGAAAAAATGGTCAATAATGATAAAAAACTGTCAAAAATAGTCAATAATTGTTAAAAATTGTCAAAATTTTTGAAAAATCTCCAAAAATGATCAATAATTGTCAGAACCTGTCAAAAATGGTCAATAATTGTTAAAATTTTTGAAAAATGGTCTAAAATGGTCAACAATTTTTAAAAATTGTCAAAACTGTCAAAATTGGTCAATAATTGTTAAAATTTGAAAAAATGGTCAATGATTGTCAAAAATTTTGAAAAAATGGCCAATAATTGTCAAAAATTGTCAAAATTTTGAAAAAATGGTCAATAATTGTGAAAAGCATACAGTTTTACTCTATAGCACAGATGCTAATGTAGCACTGTCAAAACGCGCCGTTTACTTGAATGCTAGGTACGCCCACGCATATAGAAAGGTCAGTTGCTGTTTGCTATAGGATTACCTACTACCGCCGTCTGACGGCTACAAAATAAAACTTAGTAGATCATACTGGGCCTAACGTAATTCCCAACATCGCATTCTATTGCGCGTATTTTTACTGATGGTTTTCCCAACCTCACATTCTATTGTGCATAAGAAGCAAGCTTCTGTCGGCGGTCAGACGACCCCTCACCTTTTTTTTGATAACATACTAAAGTGATTTATGAACGCACCTTAACAGATCAAGTAAATTTCCAAGGCCTTGTTAAGATCTTGCAAGAAATGAGAAAAACACCGGTATAATATTGGATCAAAGAAGCTACACCTGTATCAGAAAAGTTGGAAATTGAGCTGGTTCTTAAAAACAAACGAATTTCCAAAAAGAAAAAGCAACACGTCGAAATCTGTGAAAGCAGGTCGGTTTTACCAAAATTAAATCGACACGTCCCGTATCGCCTCAAATACAATAGGGTCGTAATATTCGGCACAATGATTAAGGATTCATTAATATGGTAAGCCGGTGGCCAGTTTAATGGTTTTGCCGAGTAGGGATGGGTCTTACAGTTTTTTTCATTATGTTAAATAATTTTGGCCCAATTGAATGGTTTCCATAAAATCGGCTCTTAGTACTGTAATAAATACTTACTAATAATATTATACTTGCCTAACTTTTGCACTATTAAATAAACCCGACAAATGAAACCATTCAGGTCTTTACCGAAAAATGTAACGCCTATGGTTTATTGCCGCTTTATGGCTATCGACCCTTTCTTGTGCTCCTATGCAATGGGAAATCTAGTAAAGCTATTATACAATAAAAAGTTTAAATTTTTTATTAAAAGATTATTATTTTAACAAATGGTTACAAAAAATGCTACTCACTTGTCAGTTTTAACAGTTTTTCTCAAACACTGAAGGAAGAGGGCGCCATTATCAAGTTTTTCGAAAAAATCGTAGATCCGGGGCTGTTTGCAAGTTTTACATGTCACACAGTATTGCCATGCTTCCATTAAACAAAGTATTTACTGATTAATATTTTTTAATGCAGTTTTCCCAATTTTTCGGTTATACGAGAGTTGCAGAATTGTCTTTGTTTGCAAGATCAAAGAACTGTTACTGCTGATTGGTACATATCGATTTTTTGCCGGAAGTAATTGCTGAGAATGATCCTCTACCAAGACAATGCAAGTTACCAAACAATTGAGTTTTTACAGCAAGGAAACATCGAATTGCTGGACCATCCTCCATACAGTCCCAACCTTAGTCCTAACGACTTTTCCAAAAATTAAGAATGGTTCCAGTCCCCAGAAGATGCAGTGAACGCCTTCGAAAACTCTATTTTGAATGTACCAACAAGCGAGTAGAATAACTTCTTCCAGAATTGTTTCCAAAGGATGCAAAAATGCATTTCTCTTCGTGGAGTATAGTTAAAAAAAAACAGTGTTTAAAATTTATCTACTCTAAATGCAAAGTAGGTATAAAAGACAAATTAAGTGACATGTCAGAAATAAATTTTTTTATTCCGATTTTTTCTTCCAAAAGTGCTTCATCCAGGAATTTTATTCTTTTAAACTGCTTTATAGGTATAGAAGCCCTAAAACTATAAAAATAATTTTTTTTTCGAAAGTCCGAGGGTTGCGAACTTTACCGGACACTTCAAATATTTCAACCGGTGTATTTTACGTTTAAAAAATAAAATAATTTCCTTTGATTAACGATTTGAATAAATTCAATTCTCCTTCTTGAATTACTTATGAAGTTTGCGATAAATAGCAGTTAAGGGTTAAAACAACTTCAATATTTATTCTCCACGTGTTATTTTTTATTCTCTTGCAAATCATGATGTAATGTTTACAGTAAGGATTAGTACGTAACCGTACGGGCTACTGTGCATACGGAAAACGTTAGATTTCTTGTTAGCTTTTAAATAAGAGAAAATTAGCAATTCTAAATGGCAGAAGGACTGTTTATATACTGACCGTATAGAACTACGGGAGGTGAATAATAAAATGCGGGTGGGGAATTTACCTAAAATTACAAGAATGTGAAGATTTCAGAACTATAAAACGTATTTTTAATTACTGAAAATAACAAATTTAATGACTATAATCAATTTATTTTCACGGAACGTTCTATCACGTAATATCTACAACTTTCATACGCCATAAAGAAAGAAGATTGTTTGCAAAAACTGTAGACAATTTGTTAAAATCGTTTTTACGTTATTATAAATCTCGACGAACATAAAACAGTATGTAAATGAGCTAATTTTAATTTGGTTTTTCACCTTTTACATTGTGTACAGTTCTTAAAGTCCTTCCTTGCAAATTAAAATTTTATTCACCATAAAATTCTTCTTCTAAACGTTTTCTGATCATTAATTAAAATAATTCACACTACTAAATGAAATATTGAAATAAAAAAAACGTTAATTTTATTATATTGGATAGAGCCCCATAAAATAAATTTTTATTCATTTTATTTAGTTCCAAGGTAGATGTGGTCTTCATTTTGCAGTATATAGTTTGAGGAACAATTTGAGAAAAAAAGGAGCAATCAAGAACACAAGAGCCGGATTTTTGACCGAGAGAACACATATTTTGTGTTTATTTTCTTGCTCATTTCACACTTGGGGAGCTGTACTCCCTCAGTCAAGAATCCGAGCTCTAAGCTAGAGAAAAAGAAGAGTTAAAGAAAAGTTGAAGAAGAGTTGTAGAAGATTTGAATGAGAATTGAAGGAGAGTTGAAGAAGAGTTGAAGAAGAGTTGAAGAAGAGTTGAAGAAGAGTTGAAGAAGAGTTGAAGAAGAGTTGAAGAAGAGTTAAAGAAGAGTTGAAGAAGAGTTGAAGAAGAGTTGAAGAAGAGTTGAAGAAGAGTTGAAGAAGAGTTGAAGAAGAGTTGAAGAAGAGTTAAAGAAGAGTTGAAGAAGAGTTGAAGAAGAGTTGAAGAAGAGTTGAAGAAGAGTTGAAGAAGAGTTGAAGAAGAGTTGAAGAAGAGTTGAAGAAGAGTTGAAGAAGAGTTGAAGAAGAGTTGAAGAAGAGTTGAAGAAGAGTTGAAGAAGAGTTGAAGAAGAGTTGTAGAAGAATTGAAGGAGAGTTGAAGAAGAGTTGAAGAAGCTACAGTAAGACTTGGAGAAGCATAGAACGTATCCAGGAAAAGGTTAATGGAAGACGACAATTTTATCCTCAGAGTGTAAAGTTTGGTATATCTATGGCTAATTTTAAGACTATTAAGAAATCTCCATTTTGAAATTATCATGAACTATACAATGTGATCAAATTTCGTGATTTATGTAATTTCTTCGCATTGCTTTCCTTTATGTACAGGGTGGATCGAAACTCCTACTTTTCATTTTCTTTCTTCTTTCAAAAGAAACATCCCGTAAAGAGACAGGAAAATTAGGGCAGGATTCTGTTAGTGTTAATAAGTAGTCGGTCATCTGGGCTTTGACTGCAGCATTGCCTTGAAATAAACGATGATCACTTTGTCGTTTTACAATAAATATTACAAAATTACTCTGATTTCATAAACTTTGTGAACATACAGTTAACACTGCGGCTCTCCTTTCAGAGAGGATCCTTCTCTTTCCACTGCACGTCTTCATTGAAGATATTGTCGGTTCCGTTTGCATCACTATATCCATTACTCGCACTATAGATTATATTACAAAATTCGATAAGACAAATAAATATATATTTATATGACGTACTGTGAGTTACAGGACGTTGATTTACCTAACATGACATAGACGTGTCAATATTTTTCAGAGAAATCTGCAGAAACTTAAATTAAAATATTCGATCAGAATTCGGCGAAATATTCAGGAGTTTGCATTTAATAAAATTATTGGTTCGTAACGGAGTTATCTAACACCTTGTATAGTAAAAAATAAATTGAAAATATGTGCCTTGAAGACATATTGATATGCTTGAATAGATATTTAAAAGACCTTTCAAATAATGTATTACAACACCCACATTTCCATTTAAAAATTTTAGCAATGACGTCATCACGCTCAGATAGATGACGTCAAAAATAAAAAGATACCCTTACGAATAGCCTGTTTAAAAATAAAAATCGACGGGTTTCAGACCGGTTAACGAAATAACGAATGTATTCCTTTCATTTGCACCAAACTGTATATCGAAGTTTGTCGTAAGATTGGTACTCCCTGTATAGAAAAAATCAAAGTTACTTTAATATAGAGCTACTTGAGAGAAGAAAGATTGGGTCATTTGAAATTTTGGTGCTACTGGCGAATGTTTAAGGTAAAATTAATCTTGGAATAAGGATATGCCGATAGCGTCGTCATAACAGCCAGGTAGTGATGAGCAAAGCAAGACCAATACCAAGACTTGAACAATCCTGGTCTTGGTGTTGCTGTTCCAGTCTTGGTCTTGGTCAAATATCTCCGGTCTTGGTCTTGGTGTTGCTTATTCGGACTTGGTATTGGTCTTGTTCTTGCCAATTCGGTCTTGGTCTTGCTAGTCTAATGATAATGTTGGTCTTGCTTTTTGGCAAGACCAAGACCGATACTGCAAGACCAAGACCAATTCTGCTCATCACTACAGCCAGGGGAAAATTTAAGAATACCTTTTGTGATATCGTGCAGGTGTGAGTAAGTGGGTCTGAACATCATTCCCACCAAAACTATCTTAATAGACCTCAAAACCGTTAGAATTGATGGATGCGAGTTTGAATGAAGACAAGAAGTTAAGTATCTAGGTCTGACCGTAGATAGTAAACTCCTGTGGAACAAACTTGAGAACGAGATTACATACAAAGCAAAAATAGCTCTAATGGTGTGGAGGAAGCTCAAAGGAAAAAATTGGAATTGTAACCCAAGGATACTGAGCTGGATGTACACAGCCATACTGAGACCAATCATTACTTTGCGTGGAGTATTAGGACTAGCCTATTGAGGACGAGAGATGACAATTCCAAAATTCAAAGACTAGTCTGTATACGCATTATAGGAGCAATTAAAACATGCTCAACTGCGACCACGGAAGTGGTTCCAGACCTCATATGATGGTGGAAAGCTTTGCAGACAAAATAGAGAGGCAAACATTAAAAAAACCATCTCCTCGCCTTCCAGGAATCAGAAATCCTGGGACATGCCACAGGATTGTATGATAAAATAGTACTTTTTAAAGAAATACTACACAGAACATTGTAAAAAGAAGAATTGGACTAGTGGGGCGATAGAAGAATGTAGATTCTGTGGAACGGAAGGAGTAACCTCATACTTTTGACTTGCATCTTGAATGAGATAAAGGACGATAAATGAGATACAATGAAAATAGGATTCGTACCGAGTCAATTAGAGAAATTGATTTATCAATAAGTAGGATTTACCTATATATAAAAATAAAATGATTATTAGATCGATTTTCCAACGGAAATCGTTCTAATTATTATTATCGCTTATTCAATAATTAATGTATAATCCTGCAATTCCTATGCAAACAAAAACTTAATGAGTAAATAAATCTTTAAAGAATGAATTACAATGTTATGTGGATATTAACAAGTGTTTCTTACGGAATGGTTTTCCTTTATTGGTCTTGAAATAAATCACCGGTGTCGCAATTTTAATCGGTTTAACTTTATTTTATTTTAATTTTGTTTACCTTTGGCCCACACATCGAGGTGTTTCCCCATTACAATGTTGACCAAGTACCTTATTCAAGGACAATCGATCCTGATCCTTAGTTCATTGAAATTGAAAATTTAACCATGATGTTTTTTGATATTTTTATTTAAGTAGCGTTCAAGGTCGTTCAAAATTTTTATATTTTTTTAAATTTTCTCCCAATCTGACATTTAAGAAGTTAGAGGAAAATGACAATAGTCTTCTTTCTTCCTTCCAGGTGTCTTCTCATAATGGTACCCTCTCACCTTGATTGGTTAGAGAATAATGGGCTACCAAAAGTGAGTTGGATCTCATGCAGTTGAGTGTTGCTGTTCCAAATAATTTCTCAGGATTAATATTCCTTCTCTCCAGGAATGGATGGAGGAGGAAATGGAGAGAAGGTGGGAGGAGTATGAGTGCGCGCGAAAAGGAGCGATTGGGGATAGGAGAGATTGGATGGATCGGAAATTCGGGGAGGTGAACTACTTCTTGACACAGGTGTTCACTGGACATGGGTACCTCCACAAGATTGGAAAAAGAGAGACTGGAGAGTGCGAGAGGTGTGGAGTGGAGGATGATGTGGGGCATGTGTTTAGATGCTGGAGGAACGAGGAAGTGCTGAAGAAGTTGGAGAGGAAACTAGAGAGAATATGGTGGAGCTATTGTTGAGGGGGGAGGAGGAATGGATGAAGGTAAGTGGCGTAGTAGAGAGCATGGTCAGGGGGAGAGAACGACTCGATATGGCATGAGAGGTGGGAGTGAAAGTTGGGGAGAAGACGACGGTGTGAGCGGAGAGTGTGCGAGGGACCGCCGCCCGTCTCGAAGGGTAGTGATTCCGAGGCGGGGGTAACGGCGAGTTTGAGGAGGGATTGGTTGGTAGGCATCTCCTTGGGGATGAGTCCAACCCTGTTTGGGTCCCGGACCCATTCGAACATGAGTTTCCCATCTCGTCCCGAAAAAAAAAAAGATTAATATTGCTTATTTTGAGTTTGAGATGCTTGCTTAGTTGGATTTATTATTGAAATAATGCAGGAGGTAGCTTCTTTGGTATGAAGATCAGCTGTTTAATTTCCAGTTATTCCAACATTGGAAAAAAGCCAAATCAGCAAGACTGTCACATCATGAGCATTTAGATGTTGGTAGGTATCAATAATGTTTTGTACAAGAGAGTTGTCGGTAAATATATTTTTATTGAGTGAATTGGAGAGAAAGAGAGAGTCAGCACGTGATAAGAGCTTGGAGCTTGGAGGACTAATGAGATAAAAAAAATGAAAAAAATTATATTATAATGTTTATACAGTAGATATTAAATTGTTGTTTATGCTTTATGAATACGTACCAATTAAGTACAGAAGGTGCGAATATGTTTATAACAATCTAATTGGAGATGATTGGTTAATCACTGTGTAAATTAATTAAAACAGTTTATTGATCGATGTTAAGGTCATCAAAGCAATTGTTTATTATTAAAATTATATTTGTTTGTATTTGTTTTTTTTTATGCAAAAATTTAGATTATAATCTTAGGTATTAACGTGAAATACAAGCCTGAAAATGTGTATGGCATGCATCACGTTATATGTATTAATTTTTAATTGATTAATTATAATAATACAGTTTAACACGCATCAGCTTTTGTTGTAATTGGAAAAAAATGTAAACACCTTTTTTTTGTCATCACGTTGGTTTTAATATTTAATAATTTATTTGATTTTGTGTCAATATTGCTAAATATTTTGTTAGGTAGGTATTTACATGTATTTACATTTTGACGCATTTTTGGATAAAGCAAATATTTTCCGCAAAAAATGCTGTGAATTCTATACTCATTATAGAAATTTTATAAAACTTTTTTTGAGTGTTCTAATAATCAAAACAAACTTTTAGTATTTTCGGCTGCTGAAGCCGCCGTCATCTACACTGTTAAAAAAAATAACGAAATATTACATTTAATATTTAAATTTCCCAAAAAATGTTGTAGATTCTATACGCATCATAGAAAATTGATAAAAAAATTTCTGAGTGATCTAATAATCGAAACAAACTTTCAATTTTCACGGCTGCTAAAGCCGACACCAACTACACTGTTAAAAAAATAACGAAATATTAAATTTCCAAAAAAATGTTGTATATTATATACACATCATAGAAAATTGATGAAAAAATTTCTGAGTAATCTAATAATCGAATCAAACTTTCATTTTTCTCGGCTACTAAAGACGACACCAACTACACTGTTAAAAAAAATAACGAAATATTAAATTTCATAGAAAATGTTTTAGATTCTATACGCATTATAGAAAAACGATAACAAAATTTATGAGAACTCTAATAATCAAAACAAACTTTTGGTATCAACGGTTGCTGTGGACGACACCATCTACACTGTTAAAAAAAATAACGAAATAATCAATTTCGAAGAAAATGTTGTAGATTATATACGTGGAATAGAAAATTGATAAAAAATTTCTGAGTACTCTAATAATCGAAACAAACTTTCATTTTTCACGGCTACTAAAGCCGACACCAAATACACTGTTAAAAAAAAATAACGAAATAGTAAATTTCCAAAAAATGTTGTAGATTCTATACGAATCATAGAAAATTGATAAAAAAATTTCTGAGTAATCTAATAATCGAAACAAACTTCCATTTTTCACGACTGCTAAATCCGACACCAACTACACTGTTAAAAAAGATAACGAAATATTAAATTTCCCAAAGAATGTTGTAGATTATATACGCATAATAGAAAATTGATAAAAATTTTTCTGAGTACTTTAATAATCAAAAGAAACTTTTAGTATCAACGGTTGCTATAGCTGACAGCATCTACACTGTTAAAAAAGATATCGAATTATTAAATTTCGAAGAAAATGTTGTAGATTGTAGATTATATACACACGATAGAAAATTAATAAAAAAATTTCTGAGTAATCTAATAATCGAAACAGACTTCCAATTTTCACGGCTGCTAAAGCCGACACCAACTACACTGTTAAAAAAAATAACGAAATATTAAATTTCCAAAAAAAATTTAGATTCTATACGTATCATGAAAAATTGATAAAAAAATTTCTGAGTACTTTAATGATCAAAACATACTTTTAGTATCAACGGTTGCTATAACCGAGACCATCTACACAGTTAAAAAAAATAACGAAATATTAAATTTAAAAAAAAAGGTTGTAGGTTCTATACGCATCATAGAAAATTGATTAAAAAATTTCTGAGTACTCTAACGATCAAAACATACTTTTATTAACGGCTGCTAAAGCCGACACCAACTACACTGTTAAAAAAATAACGAAATATTAAATTTCCCAAAAAATGTTGTAGTTTCTATACGCATCATAGAAAATTGATAAAAAATTTCTGAGTACTCTAATAATCGAAACAAACTTTCATTTTTCACGGCTGCCAAAGCCGACACCAAATACACTGTTAAAAAAAATAACGAAATATTAAATTTCCCAAAAAATGTTGTAGTTTCTATACGCATCATAGAAAATTGATAAAAAATTTTCTGAGTACTCTAACGATCAAAACATACTTTTATTAGGGGCTGCTAAAGTCGACACCAACTACACTGTTAAAAAAAATAGCGAAATATTAAATTTCCCAAAAAATGTTGTAGATTCTATACGCATCATAGAAAATTGATAAAAAGAATTTTCTGAGTACTCTAATAATCAAAACAAACTTCTAGTATCAACGGTTGCTATAGCCGATACCACCTACACTGTTAAAAAAGATATCGAATTATTAAATTTCGAAGAAAATGTTGTAGATTATATACGCACGATAGAAAATTGATAAAAAAATTTATGAGTAATCTAATAATCGAAACAAACTCATTTTTCACGGCTGCTAAATCCGACACCAACTACACTGTTAAAAAAAATAACGAAATATTAAATTTCCCAAAAAATGTAGATTCTATACGCATCATAGAAAATTGATAAAAAGAATTTTCTGAGTACTCTAATAATCAAAACAAACTTTTAGTATCAACGTTTGCTATAGCCGATACCATCTACACTGTTAAAAAAGATATCGAATTATTAAATTTCGAAGAAAATGTTGTAGATTATATACGCACGATAGAAAATTGATAAAAAAATTTATGAGTAATCTAATAATCGAAACAAACTCATTTTTCACGGCTGCTAAATCCGACACCAACTACACTGTTAAAAAAAATAACGAAATATTAAATTTCCCAAAAAATGTAGATTCTATACGCATCATAGAAAATTGATAAAAAGAATTTTCTGAGTACTCTAATAATCAAAACAAACTTTTAGTATCAACGTTTGCTATAGCCGATACCATCTACACTGTTAAAAAAGATATCGAATTATTAAATTTCGAAGAAAATGTTGTAGATTATATACGCACGATAGAAAATTGATAAAAAAATTTATGAGTAATCTAATAATCGAATCAAACTTTCATTTTTCACGGCTACTAAAGCCGACACCATCTACACTGTTAAAAAAAATAACGAAATATTAAATTTCCAAAAAAATTTTTTTGATTCTATACGCACAATAGAAATTTGATAAAACTTCCTTCCAGTACTGAAATAATCTAAACAAACTTGCAGTGTTAACGGCTGTCAAATTTTATAGCTTTTTTCTTCTTCATTTATATTTGTTAACAAATCATTCAGAGATACTGAGTAATAAATAATAAAAAAAGAATTATCAGGGAGTCGAATAAACTTCTATTGCCTTAATTTAAAAAGTGACTAACATAATTATTGTAAGGCAAACTTTCAAGATATCAAGATGTTATATTATAAGTTTCACTTACCTTACTCTGTGTTGCGTAGTCTAAGGCTAACATACAATCGTTATAACCGTTCTCAGTCTTAATAGTGGTAGCCATTGGACCGCAGAGTTGTCCTAGCTGACCCCCTACGGAGTCCCGATACCAAGGATACATATTCATTCTGAAAATAATAATTATTATTATTATTATCTGCCAAGTTAATTCCAGTAAAATCAAATATTTTCACATTTTAAAACTAATTTTGGAAAAAAACAATTATTATAAAAACAGGAAATTTAAAATTAATTTAAACATAAAAAATACATTATAGTATAATAGTACGACCAGAAATTTAAGAAGGTTATAAATCACCAACTTGAGTTATCAGCAGGCGATCGATTCTACGCAGAGTTGAAGGTACCTGCCCCAGCCATTAAATTTTGTTTTCTAGATAATAATGATAGGTTGAATATAATTGAGAATTGTTTATGCATATATGATAAATAACACAAAAACTTTTATAAACATTTAAATTGTTTATAATTAAATTTAATTTTGAATATTTCTTTTAGTTGTTACTATATATTTAATAAAAGTATAAGTTCCGCTCAATATCTTGTTTATATTCTTCACCAACAGTAACTGTAACTTTCTCACAATTTTTATTTTGCTGACTGTAACTGTGATTCACATCCATAAAGGTAGTTAAGTTGCCTCGTAAATCTTTACTTTCTGTATTTGTTTTCCATTGTTCGAATAATATCACCTCTACGTATTGTATCTTATTCCCTTGTAAATTTTTTTCGTCTATCGTCTATCATCAGTATCTAATATTGTTTATGTTGTGCATAAATTTAGTATAACCCTAAGATTGTAAGATATGTTCTTTCTCCATGGCTCTAGAATTTGCAATAAAATTAACTATAGCTTGTTCATCATAAAACCCGTCCCATGTGACAACTGTCATAACTGGACTATGTTGCCAAGTCGTTGAAATAGTATGAGAATTTAGTAAAGGTAAAATGAAGTTTACCTTTTATTTGAATATGTCATATAAGCTTCTTATAGTCTGACAATCCTCTGGCATACCAAGTGAGGCACTAACATGGAGTCGAACTACCATTGAGAAGAGTCTTATGCAGGTAGTTACCAATTGGCCAAAAATGGTCAAAAATGGACAATTATTGTTAAAAATTGTCAAAATTTCGAAAAATAGTTGATAATTGTCAAAATTTGTTAAAGTTTTTGAAATATGGTCAATAATTGAAAAAAATGGTCAAAAATTTGGAAAAATGGTCCATAATTGTCAATTATTTTTGAAAACTGTCAAAAATGGAAAATTATTGTCAAAATTGGTTAATAATTGTCAAAAATTGTTAAAATTTTGAAAAATGGTCGATAATTGTCGAAAACTATCAAAAATGGTCAATAATTTTGAAAAATGGTCAAAGATTTTGAAAAATTCTAAGAATTTCTGAAAAATTGTCAAAAACGTCGAAAAATTGTCAATAATTGTCAAAAATGGTCAGTGATTGTCAAAAACTTGAAAAATGGTCAAACAATTTGAAAAATTGTCAAAAACTATAAAAAATGGTCAAAATTTTGAAAAATAGTCGATAATTGTCAAAATTTGTTAAAGTTTTTGTAATATGGTTAAAAATGGTCAAAAATTTGGAAAAATGGTCCATAATTGTCAAGTATTTTTAAAAACTGTCAAAAATGGAAAATTATTGTCAAAATTGGTTAATAATTGTCATAAATTGTTAGAATTTTAAAAAATGGTCGATTATTATCAAAAATGGTCAATAATTTTGAAAAATGGTCAAAAATTTTGAAAAATTCTTAAAATTTTTGAAAAATTGTCAATAATTGTCAAAAATGGTCGATAATTGTCAAAAACTTGAAAAAAAAATTGAAAAATGGTCAAACATTTTCGAAAATGGTCAATAATAGTCAAAAACTATCAAAAATGGTCAAAAATTGTCAAAAACTGTTAAAAATGGAAAATTATTGTCAAAATTGGTCGATAATTGTTGAAATTTTGGAAAATGGTCGATAATTGTCAAAAAATATGAAAAATGGTCAATAATTTTGAAATATAGTCAAATATTTTGGAAAAATGTCAAAAACTATCAAAAATGATCAAAAATTGTCAAAAATGGACAATTATTGTTAAAAATTGTCAAAATTTTGAAAAATAGTTGATAATTGTCAAAAATTGTTAAAGTTTTTGAAATATGGTCAAAAATGGTCAATAATTGTCAAAAATTTGAAAAAATGGTCCATAATTGTCAATAATTATTAAAAATGGTTAATAATTGTCAATTATTTTCAAAAACTGTCAAAAATGGAAAATTATTGTCAAAATTGGTTAATAATTGTCATAAATTGTTAGAATTTTAAAAAATGGTCGATTATTATCAAAAATGGTCAATAATTTTGAAAAATGGTCAAAAATTTTGGAAAATTCTTAAAATTTTTGAAAAATTGTCAATAATTGTCAAAAATGGTCGATAATTGTCAAAAACTTGAAAAAAAAAATTGAAAAATGGTCAATAATAGTCAAAAACTATCAAAAATGGTCAAAAATTGTCAAAAACTGTTAAAAATGGAAAATTATTGTCAAAATTGGTCGATAATTGTTGAAATTTTGGAAAATGGTCGATAATTGTCAAAAAATATGAAAAATGGTCAATAATTTTGAAATATAGTCAAATATTTTGGAAAAATGTCAAAAACTATCAAAAATGATCAAAAATTGTCAAAAATGGACAATTATTGTTAAAAATTGTCAAAATTTTGAAAAATAGTTGATAATTGTCAAAAATTGTTAAAGTTTTTGAAATATGTTCAAAAATGGTCAATAATTGTAAAATTTGAAAAAATGGTCCATAATTGTCAATAATTATCAAAAATGGTTAATAATTGTCAATTATTTTTAAAAACTGTCAAAAATGAGCAATTATTGTCAAAATTGGTCAATAATTGTCAAAAATTGTTAAAATTTTGAAAAATGGTCGATAATTGTCAAGAACTATCAAAAATGGTCAATAATTTTGAAGAATGGTCAAAAATTTTGAAAAATTGTCAAAAATGGCCAATAATTGTCAAAAACTATCAAAAATGGTCAAAAACTGTCAAAAATGGACAATTATTGTTAAAAATTGTCAAAATTTTGAAAAATAGTTGATAATTGTCAAAAATTGTTAAATTTTTTGAAAAATTGTCAAAAATTCTGAAATATGGTCAATAATTGTCAAAAATGGTCAAAAATTTGAAAAAATGGTCCATAATTGTCAACAATTGTCAATAATTATCAAAAATGGTCAATAATTTTGAAAAATGGTATAATATATAAATCGATTATTTTTTAACATCCCCAGTCAGTCGATCTTTTTAAGGTTAATCATGAAGAATAGCGAAAATGACGCTTATTCCAGCACTCCTATTATAACCTAAGATACTATGAAAAAACTGTTTTAATTATTAAAAGGGCGACTATAGAAAAAATTATGTGTGTTTTTCGAGCGTAAAGTAAAATTGCCGCTTTCGAAAGATCTGTTACTTTACGCTTCAAATACACAAATAACTATTTAGTTCAACAATTAAAATTAATAAAAATGTAATTAAAAAACAATTTTCAGATAGAAAATATAATTATTCAATTAATATAATTAATTATAAACAATAAAATTATGATTATTTAAGAAAATTTTCAATTTGATACGTATATCTTACGACCCATAAGAGATATAAAAAAAATTTATGAGGATAAATTATAGCCAATAAAACGCTCTACAAAAAATATTCTATATAATTTTCTCATAAACTTGATTGTAGCGTTGAAAAATTGAAAAAATGTCAAAATTTATTACTTAACTTTAACCTTGAATAACTTTGAAAAGAGTAAAAATACCAAAAACTTATAAGAGTCGTTTTTTGTAGAGCGTCAAATTTCCTATATATTGATTTTAGTCATTCCGAAGTATTGCTTCCTACGTGAGTTATAAAATTCCAAAACACAAGACAATTTTGTTTCCATGTTATTTAAATGGAAAATAGAAATTATAAATATTAAGAGTTCAAACTTTTATAGTTTTTTATTTTCGTCATGTCCAACAATATTTTCAGTATATTTAAGAAAAAAAAAATAATCGATTACTAGAATGTGTCAATAAAGTAGCATATATCTAAAATCAGGTGTTAATAGAAATAAATAGTGCAAAGTATACGTGACGACTTAATTTTAGGAAACGCATCACATGTCACAATGCTTATTAAAAAAACGCAAAACATAAATCAAACCTTATTAAAAAAACATAAAGAAGCAAGAACTGAATTGTCCACGCGATAATATTGAAAAAAAAAGAGTAAATTTCATGCATGCAGTCAGTGTAATCCATAATAATGTTATGAAAAAATACATTATGTAGCGGGAAATAAATGAAGATGAAAATCGCGTGAACCATAACATTGGTTTTTAAAAAAAAAGTGATTGATTCGGTATAATACCAGATATCGTTATGCGTTGAAATCAAGCTTTTTTGTTGAAACCACCGTAAATTTTCAGAATAAAAATGCAGTAATTACTACTATTCTAAAAAATGTTTATAGCCTCTCAGAAAATTGTTGATATAATCTCAGTTGAGTGCTAGAGTGCTAAATTTCGCCTTGTCATACACTTTTCCAAAAAATTAACGCACCACCTTAAAATTGTAAAATATTTTGTTCTCCTTTTTAAGAATCCCCATTAAAAATTAATTTTTGTAAGCCCCTGGTACAAAATGGTTAAATTTATCGATATCTCTCTCTATTCAGGAAGAATCTAGCGAAAGTTGCTAACCGAACATTTATTTACATGAAGAAGCGCTTACAATTCTGTTTAATTCTTTGAATCACCCTGAAGTGTTTCAGACACGTTTTTGAATTTATGATGAGCTCTTCAGCTATCAATATGATAAAAATGGACTATAGTTTTTTATTTTTGTTTTTTAATATAAATAAAACTGATTTAATATAATAAGTGGTGAATTAATTATTTGGAGATCATTTATAGTCGCTAAAAATCATGTTATTTTATGTTTCCGAGGGTGCCGAATACGAAGATGTTTTTTTTTCTAAAAAACACTGTTAAAATTAACAATTACGTCAAATTAGAAAAAAAAATTCGAACTTCAACTCGCTGTAATTCACGAAATAAACAATATTTTTTTCATATACGGTGAGGACGTTTAGGTTGGAATAAATCCGATATTTTTCTGTCTAAAGGTACTTTAACAAAACGTTTACAAAAGTCAATTTTTATTTTCAATTGCGCATCGTACTCTATCATTGGATGTAAGAATGACGCCACTACTTTTGCGTACATGACATTATTGTTATTTTTTTAAATAGAAAATTTCACACCTCTACTGTTTAACCAATAAGATGCCTTAATTTTGACTAGTTGCCATGGTAACTAAGAATGTTTACAACTTTTCTTCACAAAATTCAACAAACTATTTCCATACACATTGATTTTTTCCAAATTTTTTTCGAAATTATGGTGTGAAATTTTCTTACCGAATACCACGCAAGCTTAAATTATTCCTGGAAATTTTCTTTCGGGCACGGATATTTTATGAAAATTATATCATAATTTTCAAAATATATGTGCACTCAAGAAAATTTCCAGAAATAATTTAAGTTCTTGTGATATTATAAGTGAGCCCATAGCCAGATGAGACCCAACCAGATCTATTAGATACTTCATTCTACTAAGGAAAACAAAAATTACGACCTTTTTTAGTGATCATGACCTTTCTTATTAAAAAAAAAGAGAAATTTCGATTTTTTTAAAATACATGTTCTTTCCTACATTCAGCGCCATATTATCTCAAAAACGAAGTAAGCTATCGACATGATCTTCTTCGAATGATAAAAAGTTTTTAAAAGCAAAAGTTTTTCCGCTAGTATGGCAATTACTTCTATCTTATTAATTATTAAAAATAACGTTTGAGTACTGCTGAAATTTCCGACAAACAGAACACCTTATCGCTAAAGGTTGGCACGCACTATCCGGCAACAGACCGCGCCGCAACGGAACGCGAATTTACCCACTAGTCGGTAAAATCTCTCCAGCCACCAGCCAGTCGCAACAAAAACTTTGTTGGAGATGGATGTAAACGTAATAGTTGTTAGTTTGCTCTGCGAAGAAGAGGAACGTAATCAAGAAAAAGCGAAAATGGGTTCACGAAATTTACAGGAAAGGGAAGACAGAAAGTGATTATTTCCGGATATAATAACGCATCGGGAGACATTTTTTCATTATTTTAGAATGACATATGAAATCGCTTCCCCAATTTCCCTCCAGAAATTACTTGTGACTTCTTGATTTGGGTAATTTTTATGACTATGAATCATATAGTTCTCTATACTAGCTGACAAGCAAAATCAGCCTTTCTTCATCCATTTTGAGATAAATGACGTCCTTTTCGTCGACCACTAAGCGCCCACTACTTTACTCCGCTACGAAAAGCACGAACTAACGGGAAAAATATTCTAGCCCGATAGTTCCGCCGACGGCTGACCGGAGCGTTGCCGTCCGTTTCCGATACGTACGCGCGGTTTCATTTACGTACCAGGTAAAAATAAATTCGCCTTTCGTTGCGGCGCGGTCCGTTGCCGGCCGGGCCGGTCTAGTGGGCGCGAACCTATAAGATTCTAATCCAATAAATACCGTTGCTATGGTATTTTGCCAGTGAGAAACACTCTAGTGAAATGGTCAAAAAAAGATGGTAGACACATAAGGCTTATTAATATTGAAAAATAATCTGAAAAATAAAATAAAAAATTAATATTAATGTTACGCGAGCTACTGCATTAATATGCTCACTTAGTGCCCCCAGTGAAATCCCCGTATGAGACGACTATGGCTCCTCCGCCCAATTTTCGAGAAGCATCCAGAATACGAAACATCGAGAATATCCAGTGAACTCGCCAGAACGCCGAAAGATTTCTAGAATTACGGCGCGTGAGTATAAATAGGCCACGAGCATCGCTGCAGGCAATTAGTCAATCAGTCAGTGTTGATACCGAAGGAAAGTAATCGCGCCTCGATGAAGTGTTTATTAAGTGACTCTCATATAAATTATAATTAGAGTGTTTAGTGTATTACATAAATTATTAAATAAGGACTGAATTACATATAAATCTGTAAATATAAATTAATTGTAAATATAAATTAGAATAAACGTTACATTAACATAGACTGATGTCCAAATTTTACTACTATTGAATGTATGAATGAATTAAACAATCAATGAATGAGTAAAATCGGGATAGCCGCAAGGGGTCATTCACAGTTTGCTCCGATTTTTTCAAATGGGTTATTTATGGTTGTATACGCGAATGCTATGGTCTCTCGCCTCCCGCTGTATACCTGGACGAAAAGAACGGTTATTATAAAGCCAACCGCACGAAAAAAAAATCATTTAAAAAAAGTCATTGCCGGCTACCTTACACTGGTCGATCAGTGGCGTAACGAAAATGCTAATTAACTTTTTTAACGACCTGGACAATAAGAAAAAAAATTTAGTAGCAACCACCTTTCGTTAACTCAACAATTGTTAAAAATATACCGTTGCACACCAAAAGAAGTTTCGTCTCACATATATATTTGTGGCTAAAATAAAGTAGTCTCCTACGCTCAAATTGCGCTACTAGATAATATCTGGAATTTCGAACAATAGCCATTGAGTCGCCACAAAATTCACCAGACCTCGCACCATTAGATTATTTGATCTGTATACAGCATGCAAGTGCACGATGGATTGGTAATCACCTTAATATTCAAGGAAATTATTCCACAGTAATGTAAATAAATATCTAAGGTACGCCACTGTAGGTAATATGATGGTAGTGTGGTAATGGTACCACGGTAGCATGCAACCGCACATAACCCTTAATCACTACACTTGTTACAACAAATGGAACTTTAGAAATTATAACTCCATGATATAGATGTGTATATTTAAAGGTAAATGAGAATATATACTTTGGTTTTATCGAAGTCTCATTTACCATTGAAAAAAAAAAGAAGAAAAATTCGAAACGTTTTCAGTTTTGTTCATTAACTAAATACGAGTTTACAATACATCTGCTTTGAAACACAAAATTCGCAGGTGTAGAATGCATTAAAACAGAAGTTGAAAGGAAAATGATCTTTAAAACAGCAGCATCAAATACGTGCAAAACCGCTTTTGCATTTTAATTTGCACACTTCACCATTTTCTAAATACAAAAAATTTGCATTCAAATTGCTTCACAAAACTAACATTAGTTCGCCGTCAAATATTTGGTTCAAAAACAAAACAAACATCTGACGACCAACGTAAATTTCAAATTTTGGATAACAAAAAAAAATCCAAAAATTAAGTGGTTCAAGCGATAACCATTTTTGAAAATGTGTCAAATTTTTGGTGGCTTGATTTTTTTGACAGGACCACATTAATTATTACTTTTGAATAATACGCTATGACAACATCAAGTTTACGTTGGTGGACAGATGTTTAAGTTGGGAAATCTGGAACCGTTGGCGATATTTGATACCAAACAAAAGTTGCACTACCACTACACCAGCACTAACACTACACACTCCATACTATCTGACGCGCGTTTCGATAACCAAGTAATCATTTACAGAGACCGAAGATAATCGAAACGGGCGTTAGATAGTGTAAAGTATGTATTGTCACTTTTTGTGTCGTGGAAGTGTTACTTGTGTACGATAATGACATATGTTTTTGAAGCTTGCTTCTTATTGCACGACATAGGGCTTTTGAGAAGGCTAGTGAACTCGTAAAACGTGTTACCGTTACGAAAAGTCTGTCACGCATCAGTGTTGCCATATTTATGAAAAGGCTAGTGAACTCGTGAAACGTGTAATGTTTAATATTTTCAAAAATTGTCAAAAATGGTCAGTAATTGTCAAAATTTTTGAAAAATGGTTAAAATTTTTGAAAAATTGTCAAAAATGGTCAATAATTGTCAACGATGGTCAATAATTGTCAAAACCAATCAAAATTCGTTAAAAATTGTCAAAAATGATCAATAATTGTTAAAATTTTGAAAAATGGTCAATAATTGTCAGGGTCGGTCAATAATTGTCAAGGACGGTCAATAATTGTCAAAACCAATCAAAATTCGTTAAAAATTGTCAAAAATGATCAATAATTGTTAAAATTTTGAAAAATGGTCAATAATTGTCAAAATTTAGAAAAAATTGTCAATAATTGCCAAATATGTTAAAATTTTTGAAAAATTGTCAAAAATTGTCAAAAATTGTCAAAAATGGTCAATAATTGTTGAAATTTTTGAAAAATTGTCAAAAATTTTCAAATATCGTCAAAAATTGCCAAAGAAAAATCGTCAAAAATTGTCAAAAACTGTCAAAATTTTGGAAAAATGGTTAATAATTGCCAAATATTTCCAAAAATTGTCAAACATTTGGAAAAATGGTCAATAATTGTCAAAAATTGTCAACATTTTTGAAAAATGGTCAAATTTTTCGAAAAATTGTCAAAAATTGTCAAAATTTCGAAAAAATGGCCAATAGTTATAAAAACTGTCAAAAATGGTCAATAATTTTTAAAAATTGTCAAAATTTTCGAAAAATAGTCAACATTTTTGAAAAATTGTCAAAAATGGTCAATAATTGTCAAAACCTGTCAGAAATTGTCAAAAATGGTCAATAAATGTTAAAATTTGGAAAAATGGTCTCAAATGGTCAAAATTTTTGAAAAATTGTCAAAAATGATCAATAATTGTCAAAACTTCCAAAACTGGTCCATAATTGTTAAAATTTGAAAACATTGTCAAAATTTTGGAAAAATGGTCAATAATTGCCAAATATGTTAAAATTTTTGAAAAATTGTGAAAAACGGTCAATAATTGTCAAAGACGGTCAATAATTGTCAAAATTCGTCAAAAACTGTCAAAAATAGTCAAAATTTTGAAAAATGGTGAAAAATTCACGAAAAATAGTCATTCTATTGTGCATAAGAAGCAAGCTTCTGTCGGCGGTCCGACGACCGCTCACCTTTTTTTTTATACCAAATAATTTATTTTAGCCTCAAAATATCTTAATTTTGTGAAGCAATTTGAAACGATTCAACCAGGGAAATTTTTAGTAGATAGCGATTCGTTTTAATTGTATTTGAAAAATGGTCTGAACCCCTTTTGCGGTATCAGTACCAATTTAATTTCAGAAATAGGACTAAAGGAATTACTAGTCTCAGGAACTGAGTAGAAGAAAGGTTCTCTCTCTTGATTCAACTTTTTCCACCGCCTTCTAAAAGTAACCAACACGACTTGTTATCACATCCAGCATATTCATTCACAATTTAAAGGAATTCTCTATAATTTAAACAAAACATCACAAGCATCCACCTAATTGACCTGATAAGGCAACGTGTTATTCCTAACTATGTTCAGTATGAATGGTATTTTTGACAACAGGGGTTCATTTGAAATCGTTTAAAAAGTGGTATTTCTCCTTTATATAATATTATCAAGAAATATATACAGTGTGTTCGTAAAAAGGGGAATAAATTAATTATTTTCTAAACCAAAAACTTTTAATCGATTTTTAATTTTAAGGTTCTGCTGTGTGCAATAAAATTCCATTATATACAGGTTGATCCAAATTAATGTCGATTCTTTTTAATACAACACCCTGTATTAGTGAATTAGGGAATAACATAATAAAAATTTCTTATCTATCCAATTTTTGAAATAAATAAAGTAACTTTTTGAGCTAGCATTGTAAGAAACATAATTATAGAGCCTTACGCATCTTTCACATTACACGGTTTTAAACGTACGGTTAAAAATAAATAAAGTAAATTTTTGAGCTGGCATTGTAAGACACATAATTATAGAGCCTTGATGTAATCTAAAAAAAATGCCGATGACGTCATTAGGTTTGTTGATTTGGATCAGCTTGTATAATGAAATTTAATTGTAAAAAAATTTGGTTTGGAAAATAATAAATTTATTCCATAGTCTATGGAGACACTGTATTATGTATAATAGACAGACACTAATCCCGACATTTCAATTTACAAATACATTTTCATTATCTTTTATCTCCAATACTTGTCGCGGTATTAATATTTGATGCAGAAAAGTGAAAGCCTCAGTTCAAGGCTGTACTGCAAAGGTCATTAAGGCTTTTGATTAAGTTAATTAAAAAAAACAGGTGTAGGTACCTACTTCCATTAAAAAAATAAGTTTAGTTTCTTTAATCAAGTATATATGTCAAAACCTTATCATTAATCTTTTCAAGATATTATTTATAAAAATCTTCCAGTACTGGAAGGATTGCTATAAACTATATACTTACTTAAGTTTTTTTTAGATGTATTACTAGAAACTGCAGGCATAAATAAGAAAAATAATAGCAGACAACAAACACCCTGGTAGATGGAGGAAATTAAAAATCAAATAAGGTTAAAGAAAAAAAGCATGGAAAAAGTATCTAGCGAACAGAACAAGAGAAAACTATGAAAATTACAAAACAGAAAGGAAGAAAACAAAAGAATTAATAACAGCATCTAAAAATGACTAATGAAAAAATTCGGAGAAAAAATTGAAAGAAATTGTACAGGAAATTAAAAATTATTTTTTCTACAGTCGCGCGTAAAATGACAAATTACTATATTCAAATAAAATCTTAAAGTCGACAAGTAGTGACGAGGACTGTTACTTTACGCTCTAGCGCAAAAAAGGAATCTTTTTCGCTCGCTTATTGAATCAAACCACGCCCTCCGAATTAATTCAATTGGTGAATATTTATGGAACCGCCCTTCTGACTTCTGCCAAATTCAATTGTCAAAAATTGTTAAAAATGGACAATTTTTGTCAAAAACTGTTAAAATTTTGAAAAATGGTCGATAATTGTCAAAAACTTTTAAAAAAATTTGAAAAATGGTCAAAATTTTCAAAAATGGTCAATTGTCAAAAAATTTTGAGAAATGGTCAAAAATGGTCAATAATTGTCAAAAACTCTCAAAAATTGACAATTATTGTTAAAATTTGTCAATACCTGTAAAAAATTGTTAAAATTTTGAAAAATGGTGGATAATTGTCAAAAACTATCAAAAATGGTCAATAATTTTGAAAAATGGTCAAAAATTTTGGAAAATTGTCAAAAATGGTCAATAATTGTCAAAAAATAGTAAAAAATTTGGAAAAATGGTCCATAATTGTCAATAATTATCAAAAATGGTCAACAATTTTGAAAAATAGTCTAAAATTGTTAAAAATGGTTAAAAATTGTCAATTATTGTTAAAAATGGACAATTATTGTCAAAAATGGTTAAAAATTGTCATCATTTTGAAAAATGGTCAAAAATTATCAAAAATGGTTACTAATTTTGAAAAACAGTCAAAATGCTGAATAATGGTCAAAAATGGTCAATAATTGTTAAAATTTTGAAAAATAGTCAATAAATAATATGAGCCGTTTCCGAAAATCGATTTAAACAAGTAATTTATAAAATCGATTTATTAAAAATGGAATAATATTACTATAAAAATCGATTATAAGAAAATAATAATCGATTTATTTTTTAACATTCCTAGTCAGTAGATCTTTTTAAGGTTAATCATGATGAATAGCGAAGATGACGATTATTCTAGCACTCCTATTATAACCTAAGATAATATGAGAAACAGTTTTAATTGTTAAGAGGGCGTCTGTAGAAAAAATTATGTGTGTTTTTTCGAGCGTAAAGTAAAATTGCCGCTTTCGAAAGATCGCCGCGCTCCGCTCCGCGTCGCGCGGCAACATTCTTTCTCAAGCGGCAATCTGCTACTTTACGCTCTAAATATACAAATAACTATTACCGAACGCTAAAGTCCTTAAGACCAGAAGAAGAAACAAAATATGCAACTTATAAAAAACAAAAAAGGGGAAATATTAACAGAAAAAAGAGAAATTATGGAAAGATGGAGAGAGCATTACCAGGATCTTCTCAACGGACCGCAAGAACTGGAGGAACACATAGAGGACAATTACGGAGTTGAAGCTGACATTAACAAAACAATAGATAAAGAAGAATTAGAAAAAGTTATCAATGAAATATAAATGGAAAAGCATCCGGGACCAACAAAATTAAAGCAGAAATGATAAAAAGCATGGGATAGAAAGGAAGTGTTACATTGTTATATATTTACAACAGAGTATGGGAAGAAGAAACCTTGCCAATGGATTGGGAATACCCATCTTCAAAAAAGGAGACCACAAGGACCGCAATAACCTCCGAGGTATTACATTATTAAATACAGCCATAAAAATACTGGAAAAGATCATAGAAAAAAGAATCAGACTAAAGATCGAGAGAACACTGGAAGAAAAACAGAGCGGATTCAGAAATGACAGAAGTAGACAGGACCATATATTCACAATAAAACAGATAAATGAAAAAGCATTTAAAGAAAAAAGGACAATTTTATGGCATTTTTTAGACCTAGATAAAGCTTTTGATGCAGTTCCAAGACTGGGAAATATTTATGGATAGAGGAATAAATGGTAAAATCATAAGATTAACACATAAAATATATAAGAACAATGAAAACGCAATTATAAAAAAAACATTCACTACAAAAACAAGGAGGCAGCTTAAGCCCGCTGCTGTTTATAGTGATGAGCAAAGCAAAACCAAGAGCAAGACTTGGACAATCTTGGTCTTGCTGATCCAGTCTTGATTTGTTTTATTTTTTTAAGATGGTCATAATTATAAATTTAAAAATAATTTACAATTTATTATTAACTAACAAAATAGAGTATTTCACTAATAATCTCAATTCGAAAAAATGGAGTTACGAGGCTTTCGTAGAAAGGGGACGATACGCTCTGAAGTGAGAATTTTTAGTTAAGTCTTGGTCTTGCATATTCGGTCTTGGTATTGGTCCTGGTCTTCTTATTCGGTCTTGGTCTTGCTAGTCTAATGATAGTCTTGGTCTTGCTTTTTCGCAAGATCAAGACCGAGACAGTAAGACAAAGACCAATTTTGCTCATCGCTAGCTGTTCATGGACGAAATAATAAAGAAATGTAAACCGCCAACAAAAAATTATTGTGAAGGACACTTGCAATTACAAAAAGTAAATATAACTGAAGGAGCATTCGCAGATGATGTATTATTGGCTGGAAGTGAAAAATACTTGCAAATAAACATAAATGTATGGAACACAGTAATGAAGGAAAATGACATGAAGATAAACAGGAATAAAACAATGGTAATGATAATAGGAGAGGACAGAGAAAACTTAACCACCTACATCGATGGAGAAAACATGGAACAAGTAAATTATTTCCAATATTTAAGGCTAACATTGGATGAAAGAGGGACTCAAGACGACGATATTAACAATAGAATTCATAAAACGAATAAACTGTAACAGAAATGAAATATCTCAGAAGAACTATAGGAATCACCAAGAGAGAGAGATACTGAGGAATATAAGGGTGAGTTACGGGGAACTGAACATACTTCCACCATAAGTACAGGCACGTTAGGGGATTATCAAATTACCATTAAAAAATGTCTTCTTGTTTTGATTATTATTATACAGGGTGAATTATGGATCTTCACCAAAACAATGTTTCGTCATATCTTTTAAGTAAATGATTTGTCTAATTTTTTGGTGAAAGTGGTGTCTGGCAACTAACTGACATATTCATAATTAAAAAAATCCAAGACCTGTTTCGTGAAAATTTGTGAAACTGCTTCATATTCAACACTTCACCCTGTATATGATTTGTCTAAAATCTGATATAATTTTTTCAGATGGCATAAATAGACAGATAGACCTGGCTATTTGAATTTTTTGTTACACTTTCCTCGAACGAAAAAAGACCAGTAAAAAGAGTTTAGAAAGCGAAAATACAAAATAACAAAAATAGGGGCAGAGATATACCTAGGCAGAAAACAAGCAACGGAATTGGCACAAAACAGAAAAGAATGGAAGAAATTCGTACATAAATAATTGCACCACACCCTACACCATCAAATGGTAGAAGGGTTTACTGACTATATATACGTTTTTTTTTAATATTGAGTAGTAAACATAAAAAGTGCAAAGAGGCATGTATGTTACAGAACGCCACTGGATTGAAGAAATTACTATTCATGCAAAGACTAACATGTTTTTCAGTCAAGTTTATTAGGTCTAGGTTATGTTTCAATCAAAACATTACACAAGATCTACATAACAAGTTTATTTAACTTTTAACTAATTTACCCCCAAGAATATGAATCGCAAAATAATGGATAGAAAAATGAGTTGAAAATAGTTTAAAAAAAACCTATTTAGGTCAAAAGAAATGAAAAAAATAATGGATAAGGTAGTAATAGATAATAAAGCACCATAAATGATTAATGGCTGATTTAATGGACAAAATTATAAAAACATACATGTTTCCAGTCTATATATTTTCACATAATTCATTTCTAACATACATTCATGGGCAAAAATTATCGAATATTTTATATTTTTAAAATAATTTCGAAAAATCACCGTAAATTTATATGTGCTGTTATTCATCTAGGTAGTAGACTGATTACTCGCTTATTTTAAAATATTTCTGACGTTTAAATGACATTAATGGCACATATTATTGTCTCTCGCGCATTTTATCAAAAACAATTCATTACACATATTTTAAGAAATAGTGAATTAAGCTTGGAATTAAGTTATTGTAGTGTCATTAACTGAGTAATAGTAAATAGTGATTGTTTTTCTTTATTAAAAACATCAATAAGCCACCACACTCGATTCCCTATTGCATAGGAGCACAAGAAAGGGTCGATAGCCGTAAAGCGGCAATAAACCATTGGCGTTGCAGTTTTCGGTAAAGGCCCGAATGGTTTCATTTGTCGGGTTAATTTAATAGTGCAAAAGGTGGGCAAGTATCATATTATTAGTAAGTAATTATTACAGTATTAAGAGCCGATTTTACGGAGACCATTCAATTGGGCCAAAATACCTGCTATAATCCGTTACTGAAAAAATTTGCCAGATTTCTGAAAAGGCTCGTGAAACGTGTAATGTTACAAAAAGCGTTCGTCACACAACAGTGTTGCCAGATTTCTGAATAATCCATTAATCCAATGAAATTTACATTGAAGCTTGCTTCTTATTGCACGACATAGGACTTTTGAGAAGGCTAGTGAACTCGTGAAACGAGTGATGTTACGAAAAAGCGTTCGTCACGCGATAACTCATTCCAGCGACTGTGCGCAATCTCGCTTGCCGCACTGAGCTCGCACACCGATAGGTGTTGGAAATCCTCAAAACTTGTCAAAATTTTGAAAAAATGGTTAATAATTGCCAAATATGTTAAAATTTTTGAAAAATTGTCAAAAATTTTTAAATATGGTCCAAAATTGTCAAAAATTTGGAAAAATGATCAAAAATAGTCAAAAACTATCAAAATTTTGAAAAAATGGTTAATAATTGCCAAATATTTTCAAAAATTGTCAAAAATGGTCAATAATTGTCAAACACACGCAATAATTGTCAAAACCAATCAAAATTCGTCAAAAATTGTCAAAAATTGTCAAAAATGGTCCAAAAGGATCAATAATTGTTAAAATTTTGAAAAATGGTCAAAAATTGTCAAAATTTTGAAAAAATGGTCAATAATTGCCAAATATGTTAAAATTTTTGAAAAATTGTCAAAAATGGTCAATAATTGTCAAAGACGGTCAATAATTGTCAAAATTCGTCAAAAACTGTCGAAAATGGTCAATAATTGTTAAATTTTTTTAAAAATTGTCCAAAATTTTTAAATATGGTCAAAAATTGTCAAGAATTTGGAAAAATCTTCAAAAGTTGTCAAAAACTGTCAAAATTTTGAAAAAATGGTTAATAATTGCCACATATTTTCAATAATTGTCAAAAATTTGGAAAAATGGTCAAATTTTTCGAAAAATTGTCAAAAATTGTCAAAATTTTGAAAAAATGGTCAATAATTATGAAAAATTGTCAAAAATGGTCAATAATTGTCAAACACGCGCAATAATTGTCAAAACCAATCAAAATTCGTCAAAAATTGTCAAAAATGGTCCAAAAGGATCAATAATTGTTAAAATTTTGAAAAATGGTCAAAAATTGTCAAAATTTTGAAAAAATGGTCAATAATTGCCAAATATGTTAAAATTTTTAAAAAATTGTCAAAAATGGTCAATAATTGTCAAAGACGGTCAATAATTGTCAAAATTCGTCAAAAACTGTCAAAAATGGTCAATAATTGTTAAATTTTTTTAAAAATTGTCCAAAATTTTTAAATATGTTTAAAAATTGTCAAGAATTTGGAAAAATCTTCAAAAGTTGTCAAAAACTGTCAAAATTTTGAAAAAATGGTTAATAATTGCCACATATTTTCAATAATTGTCAAAAATTTGGAAAAATGGTCAACTTTTTCGAAAAATTGTCAAAAATTGTCAAAATTTTGAAAAAATGGTCAATAATTATAAAAAACTGTCAAAAATGGTCAATAATTATTAAAAATTGTCAAAATTTTTGAAAAATGGTCAATAATTTTCAGATCCTGTCAAAAATGCTAAAAAATTGCGAAAAATGGTCAATAATTGTTAAAATTTGAAAAATTGGTCTAAAATGGTCAACATTTTTGAAAAATTGTTAAAAATGATCAATAATTGTCAAAACTGTCAAAATTGGTCAATAATTGTCAAAAATAATCAATAATTGTCAGAGACGGTCAATAATTGTCAAAATTCGTCAAAAACTGTCAAAAATGGTGAAAAATTCACGAAAAATGGTCATTCCATTGTGCATAAGAAGCAAGCTTCTGTCGGCGATCCGACGACCGCTTACCTTTTTATTTAGACGAAACCTGGGTTAACGAAGGTCAGACTGTGAGCAAATATTTGAATAAAAAAACTGTAAGACCCATCCCTACTCGGAAAAACCCTTAAACTGACTGCACGACACTGGCCACCGTCTTATTATATTAATGAATCCCCAACCATTGTAGTGAATTTTACGAACCTATTGTAGGTATTTGAGGCGATACAGGACGTGTCGATTTAATTTTGGTAAAACCGACTTGTTTTATCATTTTATTCCACATAGAAAAAAAGAAAGACTCACCCTATATTTATAGTACTTTTGAATAAATAATGAGGCACTCTGCTCCTACGGAAAAGAAATACAGTATAGACACTGCAATGTAGTTAAAGCGGTACAAATTGTAACTCTATATAACAAAGGATATAAACAAAAAGACGTCTCAGAAGAGGTCAGGTATCATGAGACAGGATATTTCTCAATAGGTGTACAACAGCAATAACTGATGATCGATTTTTGATACTTAATTCTACACGAAATCGCACATTGACATCGTCGCATCTCAAAAATGACCTACTAAATGTAAGACAAATTAATGTGAGTTCAAAAACACTCAAGCGAAGATTAAAAGCAGCAGGTTTAAAGCCAAGACGACCCGCCAAAGTTACAGGTCTTCTCCAAAATCACAATCGCCAGAATACATGTTCAGTGGGATATCGAGAATTGGAAAAATGTTCTCTCCACCGATGAGACTAGGAATCAGTTATGGATGAAACCACGTCTACAGAAGAATTGGGGAACGGTACTCCAGCTGCAACCTCAAAAATACCGTTAGTTTTGGAGGTGGCGGTATAATGTTCTGGGGAGGTATTAGTTGGGAGGGATGCACCGAACTCGTGGAAGTGATTGGACGACTAGTGTATCGAAAACATACTGCAAGATCATGTTTTGGCATATGTCGGCCAAATTGGATGCACGATAATGCCCGACCGCATGCAGCTGGCATAGTGACTAATTACCTACCTTGATGCGGTTTAAACTAGAAGATTAGATTGGCAACCATATAGTACTGACTTAAATCCAATAGATTATCTTGAGCGCCGCATATCACGAAGAAATCCCGTTCCAAATACAATAGAACTGCTTTGGATTGCTGCACAAGATGAGTGGAACGCAATTCTTCAAGAATTTATTCAAACTCTACTTAGGCAGTATGGCGAGAAGTATGCAAGCAGTAATTAGAGCTCGAGGGGGGAAAACTCGTTACTAACTATGCTGTAATCTTAATCAAAAGACTTGTATTTGTAGAAGAAAATTCAGGTGTGATGGTTGTGAATAAATTTCCAAGTAAACTTTTTCAATACCTTCGTTAATATTCGTATAATTCCGTATTTAGGCATTTTTTTACTTTATTTCCATTTAAACATATTATAATACTTTTGTTAATATCCTTAGAATTCCGTAATAATGCACTGTACAAGTTAAAAAAATTTCATTATATCTTCACTAGTTTGATAAAGCTACTGTGTAGCGAAACGCGTCACTAATTTTAAATTGAACGTCAGTTCAAATTATAATGGAGATTTAAGCAAATTAAATTATTTTTATTTCATCGTTTATTTTCATAACACGGCGTTATTTTTTTTCACGATTTTCTTCCGATAAAAACTTAAGATTGTGCACTAAAATATTATTAAATGAAATTTTTTTCGTAATTCATAGTATTTAAATGACTTTATTTATCACATTTTTGCAAAAAAATTGAAAAATATTCGATAATTTTGTCCATGAGTGTAGATTTATTTAAATTTCACACAATAACATCATTTTCCGAGCCCTCTGTGTAAATAATTAAATCTTAATCCAATTTCTTAATCCTTTGCTTGGACATGAAATACCCCAATTGTTTCTACCATTAACGGTATTATGAAATTTAAATCACTTTGATAGGTAATCATGAAATAATTTACTAAATTATACACCTACACCCAAACCTCTAAGCAATTATGGGTCCAAAGAGGGTCATTACCAAACCACAAATTTTCCAAAATATATCGACGAAAGCTATCATCGAAATAAGCATTGAAACAGGTGATAAATGAATAAATAAAAATGGGAGTAGGTAGCGACGAAAGGAATTTTATTTCCAACTGATTAATGAAATTTGAAGAATATTTTATGAAAAAAAAAGGTTTTTTCGTAAATTGAAGATGTCCCAAGCAATTAAATTTCTATGCACTTGTTAAAAAACTGATTTCTTCCAAATATTTGAAATTAAATAATAATGATGAAGAAGCTATCGAGGAAGCTATAGAAGATATTAATAAACGTACCATTTATTTACTTAATTACAGTTACCTGTAAATAATTGTCATATTAGTAAAGCGTGATCTATAGACGTCAAAAAAATAATAGTTCAATACTATTAAACGCTTTACAAAATTAGAAAAATTAATTTCAAAAGAGCAGACCGTCCACTAAGAAGCAACAACTACTTCTCGGGCTATATGCTCTGACAGACATTGAATTACACTTCTAAATTAAACGGGGTTGGTATATCTGTTAAGATAGAACCAACCATTCTGGTTTGCTATTAGAAGGAATAACATCACTTGTGGACCGGTTTCGGCGTATTGCGCCTCATCCAGCACAAGGTAGATGCTATTCGTCCAGAAGCTCTGAGAGCATAATCCTGGACTAGAGACTACGTTGATACCACACCAATACATTAGCCTCAGTTAAGGAAATGCTAAGAGTGCATTAATTAATTGATTTTTCTAATTTTGTAAAGTATTGAACTATTATTTTTTGACGCTTTACTAATATGACAATTATTTACAGTTAACTGTAATTAAGTAAATACGTTTAATGATATGTCTTTTCTAAGAAAAAAATAAAATTTTATGTCTTTCTATAATGGTTAAGGGGTTATTCTTTGAATTAAAATTGGTTTTTGTTAATGGGGATGATATAAAGGAAAAAATTCAAAAATATTTTTAATTGTGTTAGTTTCGAGTTGATTTTATGGTGCACCGATTTTATATTAACGTTATGTTAAATGTTATGTTAACAACAAAAGTTAATTGTACTCCGCTTTAGTATTAGTTTCATTTAAAGCAAGGTGGGATGTTATATTGCCCAATCAAATTAAAGAACATTTTTTATTATTGGAAGATGGCGAAGACGATAATAGTTATTTGTGTATTTAGAGCGTAAAGGAAAAGATTGCCGCTTTTTGATAATTATTATTGACAATTGTTAACAATTATGGACCATTTTTCCAAATTTTTTCCAAATTTTTTACCATTTTTGACAATTATTGACCATTTTTGACAGTTTTTAAAAATAATTGACCATTTTTAACCATTTTTGATAGTTTCTGACCATTTTTGACAATTCTTCAAAATTTTAGACCGTTTTTCAAAATTATTGACCATTTTTGATAATTATTGACAATTGTAGACAATTATGGACCATTTTTCCAAATTTTTCACCATTTTTGACAATTATTTACCATTTTTGACCATATTTCAAAAACTTTAACAATTTTCGAGAATTATCAACTATTTTTCAAAATGTTGACAATGTTTAACAATAATTGTCCATTTTTGATAGTTTTTGACAATTATTAGCCATTTTTGACAATTTTTCAAAATGAGTGACCATTTTTCCAAATTTTTGACCATTTTTCTTAATGATGACAATTTTTTACCATTTTTGACAATAATTGTCTATTTTTAACAGTTTTTAACAGTTTTTAACAATAATTGACAATTTTTAACCATTTTTGATAGTTTTTGACCATTTTTGACAATTTTTCGAAATTTTAGATCATTTTTCAAAATTTTTGACCATTTTTGATAATTATTATTGACAATTGTTGACAATTATGGACCATTTTTCCAAATTTTTTACCATTTTTGACAATTATTGACCATTTTTGAAAGTTTTTAAAAATAATTGACCATTTTTGATAGTTTCTGACCATTTTTGACAATTCTTCAAAATTTTAGACCATTTTTCAAAATTATTGATAATTATTGAAAATTGTTGACAATTATGGACCATTTTTCCAAATTTTTCACCATTTTTGACCATATTTCAAAAACTTTAACAATTTTCGAGAATTATCAACTATTTTTCAAAATTTTGACAATGTTTAACAATTATTAGCCATTTTTGACAATTTTTCAAAATTTTTTCAAAATTTCTGACCAATTTTCATAATTTTAACAATTATTGACCATTTTTGACAATTATTGATCATTTTGACTGTTTTTCAAAATTAGTGACCATTTTTGCAAATTTTTGATAATTTTTAACCATTTTTCATAATGATGACAATTTTTTACCATTTTTGACAATAATTGTCTATTTTTAACAGTTTTTAACAATAATTGACAATTTTTAACCATTTTTGATAGTTTTTGACCATTTTTGACAATTTTTCGAAATTTTAGATAATTTTTCAAAATTTTTGACCATTTTTAATAATTATTATTGACAATTGTTGACAATTATGGACCATTTTTCCAAATTTTTTACCATTTTTGACAATTATTGACCATTTTTGACAGTTTTTAAAAATAATTGACCATTTTTGATAGTTTTTGACAATTCTTCAAAATTTTAGACCATTTTTCAAAATTATTGACCATTTTTGATAATTATTGACAATTGTTGACAATTATGGACCATTTTTGACAATTATTGACCATTTTTGACCATATTTCAAAAACTTTAACAATTTTCGAGAATTATCAACTATTTTGCAAAATTTTGACAATGTTTAACAATAATTGTCCATTTTTGATAGTTTTTGACAATTATTAGCCATTTTTGACAATTTTTCAAAAATTTTTCAAAATTTCTGACCATTTTTCAAAATTTTAACAATTGTTGTCCAATTTTGACAATAATTGTATAATTGTATTACTATTCAAACTTTCTGGAACTGCTTGGTAAATTTCCAAAAATATTCTCAAATTGAGTTGGGGCATTCTGTTTAGTCAATTTACTAAACACATTTTTGGTAAAATTACCAAAGAAATTTTTAACAGTGGCAGTCAATCAATATAAAAATGGTATCTTGTCATCTCAAAAATATTTTTTGGATTTCATTTTTCTCATGGCATTATTCTGAGCCTGGTTATGGTAAAGGAGCTCCTGATGGCGTAGGTGGTACTCTAAAAAAACTGCAGATAGAGCTGTGGCTGAGGGTAAAGATATTGTAAATTTGATCTCACTTAAAAATCTGTTCGAAGTGATGAAATTCTTCAAATGGATAACTTGAAAAAAGAGTCAAAAGCCATTGCCACATTCAATGGCACTCAAAAAGTACGTCAATTCGTATTCGTCAATAACAATTTAGAATTTAGAAAACTTTCGTGCCTAGAGTGCGTAGATAAATGCAACCATTTTCATTTACTGTATTATCCATCCTCTAATAATAATTCTATTAAAAAAAGAAGAAATCGTGTATGCCAGCAAAAGTAGTTCCAAAGTTGCAACTAAAAACTGAATGCGATTCTCCTGAACAAAAAGTTCTTAAGTCAAGTTTAAATGCTTACAGCTTGTAGGATGGGATAAAAAAATTTATCCTGGCGAAATATTATCTACTTTTGAAGAAGGAGCCTTGGTTGGATGTATGAAGGAAGGAAAAAAAGAATGGAAATGGCCGATAATAGAGGATGAAGAGTTGTATGATTGGGAGTCGATTCTACTGAAAATTGCAGCGCCAAAGTTACTATCAAGAGGTTTGTATTCTATTAAATAATAAATAATAATAATAAATTAGTTTTTCCTTAATAATTAAATTATTTAATTAAATCAAAAGTCTTTATAAAATATTAAGTAATACTAGTTATAAAATAACTATAAAATGTTAAAGATCTCAGTAAATTTAAAAATTTACTTTTATTAAGATGTTAAAAAACAAATTTTAAGAAAATAAATGCATGTTGAGAAAAAAATTATTTTTCTTATGTACGTTAATTTAATGTAAAATATAGTATAAGTTCCTAATATAAAAAAACTCATTCCCTCATAATTAATTTTTTTCATTACCATCTTATTATCATTTAAATTAAGAAAAGTTGGGGATCTCATAGTTAACTGAGGTAAGGCACTTGGGTAGTAATTATTGAATATAAAAAATAGTGCAAATTATATTTCTATTATTATTCTATTTGCAAATTCGTGAAAACTAGTCAGCACTGTGTAAGGAATTTAGCAAAAAAACTGATTGCGTATAGCAGTTTTTTATAAATAAAGAAATAAAACATGCGATATTTTTGTCTGTGAGTGTACAGGGTTATTCATTATAAATGTCCCAGCCCTTACCATAGATATTATTGCATAAACAAAAAAATTTTTGGAATAAAAGTTGTGTGGTTATACACTAATTTTATTATAACGTTAAAAAAAGTACAGTGGCGTGCGTTGTTTAGGGGACACAAAAAATTATTCGTTTTTTTAAATGAGACACCCTGTATATTATTAAATTTTTGAAAAGATGTTTTTCTTCTGATTTCAAAAATATACCGTTCTTAAGATATTAAATAAAAGTTTTGTTCAACATTTAATTAAAATTACAAATAATAGATAACTTTACAACTATAAATAAATAATAACTTATAAACGTTGTTCGAAGTGTCCACCAGTATTTTCAATACATAATTGAAAACGTCTAATTATATTTTGAATCGCATCAAAAATGGCTTGATTGTTTACATTTAGATTATTTATTTCTAATTGAATTCGATCTTAAATGACTTGAATACAGTCATTATTATTATTTATTATGTCTTTTAAAAACCCCCAAAAAAAAGAGTCCGGACTGTTAGGAGGCCATAATATGGTTCCATTATTCCCTATCCACGCTTTAAATTCCTCTTTAACAGGTTGGATATTATGCGGAGCTGCCCCATCCTGCATCCAAAGTTGAACGTCCAAAAAATTCTCTACAAGAATATTTTCAACTCCAGGAAGAATCATTTCCAGATAGGTAACTCCAGTTAAATTGAAATTATAAAATATGTTGTCCAACAATTTTGTTTCTGAAAATTCCACACCATACACTAAGAGTTTTTCTTCCTGATTTTTTTATTGGTTTTATCAATCTTTTTCTATTTTCCTTGTTTTCCCATGACCTTCGATTTTTCCTATTAAAAACTCCAGAAAAGGGTGATTCATCGGTTCATAATATTTTAGTCAAATAATCAGGATCTTCATCTAACTTTTGGAGCATTTGGCTCAAACCTTTTCCTTTTATGAGCCTCTGTCAAAACTTGTACGGGTAAAATTTTATAAGGTTTGTAGTTGTTAGTTTTCAACGTACGTATTTTAGAGTAACTCTATTTCAAATGAGCTGCTGCATTATTTATAGTACATTCAGAATTTTCTAAAAAATAATATAGTGTTTCAAAAAACTTTTCAACGTATAAGAGGGCTTACCTTCGAAATAAACCCTAGTCGCCTTTTTCTATTAAAACTACCGATATTATTTACCTGTTGGTAAACGTATTGTTTGCGGGTGTTGGACGATTTGGATACAACTCCCTGTATGCTCTTTGCACTGCATGTTTATCTTTGTTATTTTCTATATAGAAAGTGAATATTTGAATTTTTTTTTACACTGTAAACCATTTTGAATGTTTCAATAAAGATATGACATTTAATAAACATGACAGTTGTGATTTTCATAGCTTTGTTTGTTGATAATATTGAAATTTTCAATATTTATAGTAACTAGTTTAATTTACTTTATTTAACCTTTAATATCTTAAGAACGGTGTAAGTATATTTTTGAAATCAGAAGAAAAACATCTTTTCAAAAATTCAATAATATGCAGGGTCTCATTTAAAAAAACGAATAATTATTTTTGTGTCCCCTAAACTACGCATGCCACTGTACTTTTGTTAACGTTATAATAAAATTAGTTTACAACCACACAACTTTTATTAGAAAATTTTTTTTGTTTATGTAATAATAACTATGGTAAGACATTTATAATGAATAACCCTGTATACCTATATTTCCAAACTAATTTTTATTCGATATTTTAGAAATATAAAAAGCAGCGGCAATAATTTAAAATCAGTTCATTTTAATATTTAATATATATATTTCACTTGTTTTTTTTTCATTCCTATCAACAACAATTCTCGTTTAACGTAAAAACAACGTTTTTTATCGCTGCTTAACAAAAAAAGTACCAGCCTACAAGTTCTAAAAATAACAAGGTACTATTTAACTTGCGGCAACCAATTAAAATATAACCTATAATACAATAATATTTCGCCCATATTTAATACATATTAGAGAATAAAAATACGGGTGGAATGTAACCTTGACTTGAATATTTTAAATAATATATTATGAGAGTTATATACTTATTTATTTATTTAAACTTACATAATGTCTTCCAAATATACACTACACTTCCCACTGAATACAGTCTAAATCACTTCTATCACTAAAATTTCTATAATAGTACTTTACAACACTTCAGGTACTACATACAAGTTTTTATAAAACCGAATCCGACGCAGTCTTTTTGTACCTACGTAGGTAAGTGAGAAATTTAAAAAAAATCACACACACGAAATTCGATGAATGTCAATACATGTTCACCAACCATAAATCAAATTTCCAGAAATGCAGCTAATAACACGATTTGATTGGTTGCATCGACACTCTGGTGAAATGTCAGATTTAAATAAAAACTCCCGCGATACATAGAAGACAATCGAAAGAGCGACCACTAAACACTCGTCGTGTTTGTATTAAAAACGAAAAGTGGGCTATAAAAACCATCGCAAAATACTGTTGGCTGTGTGTAGGAGTAAAAACGTGGTCTTGTTTTTTGCTGTATCTAAGCTCGTGCCGGTTTTTTTACAAAGGAAAATCCATACACATCCCCGAGAACCCGCCAACTTGACTAACACTGAAGTACGGTTTAAACGCGACTTCGATGCCTTCGACTGCAGTCGGCGACTTTCGATCTAAAGTTACGCCTACTCTGTGCGTTGAAACAATGCCTCAAGTGCGACAGAAGAAAAGGCGTATGCGGGAGGAACAGAGAGGGGTACTAACATTGTTTTTTTTTTTGGATTTGATTTGATTTATTTGGTATATATTTGCAAGAAGTAACTTACAGCTGCGGCTACTGCAAATTTCATATTATATTTATGTAAAATAACATTAAACGTATAAATATATTGACACTATTTCTACAATAAAAGTAGGTACCTATAAAAAATAAAGCAGCTAATATACAGGAAGTATTTTAATATTTCTGTATACAATGTGATTCAGAACTATGGTTTAAGCTTGTAACGTCGAATAAAGATGTAAACATTATAATTTTATTGTTTCTAAGTAGGTATCTATAATTATTGTTTCTAAATGGCTGATAATTGACAACACGATCTACTTTTAATTTAAGTTGTGTTTTAAATATGCATTTGATGTCAAATCGAATTGTTAATTTCATTTTCCATATTTGTATAGGTATTTATCCATTTTTATGTCTTCATCTTCTTACTCAGCGAAGGGACAGAGGGGCAGGCAGCTGCCCCCCATGAAAGCAAAAAATTTAACCGTTATTAAATTTTCTTTCTCCTTTTAAATTTGAAAATTGACTGTGGTGATGTGAAGCTAGAAAACCACTTGGATAGATGTTGAAAAAAATGCAGTCTACACTTCACCAAAAATTCAAAAGGAGATTATAAGGTTATGTGGTGAAGTTGTCGAAGAAAGAATTATTGAATGCAATGACCGATGGAATAGAAGAAAAGAACAGCTTTCTATCGGATTGCGGTTTTATGATGAGAATTAAGAAAAAATCAGTAAGGAATTTGTATGTTATGTTGAGCTGAAATCTCAAGATACCCCTACAATCGCTAGCACAATTCTGAGTTTTTTTAGTTGATCAGAATCTTTGTGTTGGATTTGGATTTGGATTTGACGGATGTTTTACGATGGCTGGAGTTTTATGAGTTGGGTGATATGTCTGTAGAATTAGAATTGTGCGGTATAATCCGAGGAAAAAGAAAGATTTAGCAGGAGACAAATTAAAGCATATTGAAGTAGCTGCACTTTTAGAGGAGGCTAATATTTTTTTCTCTGCAACTCCTCATTTTAAGTGCTTTCCGATCCACTACGGCTACTCTGTTGAACAATCTTTCTGTATCTACCCTTCGAAGGGTGAAGACCTGGCTGAGAAGTACAATGGAAGAGGACAGATTGACTGGGTTGAGTTTGATGAGCGTCCATCGTACAGTATTCGCCAGCTAACTTGATGTCCCTGAAATTACCTACTAAGAGAGACCGAGTAATAATGCCCTGCCTACTCGGCTGCTATTGGTGGTAAAATTTTGACAAACGCCAATTACATCGAACCTTATCAGGTGTTAAGATTTTCAGTAGCGTAGCGTCACACAGTTATTGGTTCTGCTTTGTACAATAAAGTGTTTGTAAAACAAACAGATATGTTTTATGACGTCAACCCTCTTGTGATTACTCTAGATGAAAGTGATTCCAGTAGCGGCAAGATGAAAACTGTTTATACCTATTCTTAGAAATATACCTAGCTTAAATAATTTCCCATTATCTTGTGTTTCTTTTATTCTCATTACTACCTGGAAGAAATTATTTAGTTTCTAACAAATTTTAATTATAGTCCGTCAGGAAATATAAGATCCTAACTTTATAATCTTCAATTAGATAAATAACATGTTATTGTAATGGGTACCTTATTGTTAAAATATTATTTATGTACTCAGAATTCAAGTATAAAGCAGATCCGTTTCTATTAAAATCAATATACCAATAAATATAACAAAGAATTAAATATAATATTCATACTTTCAACGTAAATTACTTATTTGAAAAAGTAACAAGAGATAAATTCTGAGAAAAAAACATTAATCTTGTAGGTACAAAAACGAAAGCTGCCTATAATACTTCATTACCTTTTTCCCGCAATATTCACAGGCATCCACAAACTTCGTGCAGCCTTTGTGCATCCATCGGCTGCATGTTGTGCATTGGATCCAATCATCCTTTTTCTTCGTTTTGTTGTAGTTCTCACCACATCCTACACAATCATCTTCAAAACTTGACGAATCATTGTAGACAACACTCAAGTTTTCCTCTTCATCACTAGATGATTCTGGAAAGCACTTCTTCTTTGCAGGTTGTCTTACAGTTTTTGTTCTTTTTTGCCTTTGCTTCACTGCGTTTTGGTTTTCTAGTCTTTTTTCTTTCACTCTCTTTTCTGAGATGTTGTCATTGTCTGTTTAAAACAGAAGCAAATTGTCTGCTCCGTTTCCGTACAGTTTCGACTGCCTTGGCACAGGAGATATTTGGTCGAGCATTTAACCAGGAGTAGGGTCTTTTCCAGGAAAAGTGAAATTGACCTGTGCCGAGTACCGATGTCGAGTGCAGCTTCATTTGGTGAGGGGTCTGTTTCAGGCCAATGTGAACAACCAGATTCTGGTGAATTTGACGTATCCCTAACAACGCCAACTGGGGCGTTTGCATGTGTCTGAAGATCTTCTTCAGGATGACTTGCCGTTGTTTGTGCTTCTTGCTCTGTTAGGAAAGCATAATCAGGAATGATCGATGGATCGAACGGGACAATGCCTGTTGCTTTAAACGAGGACACTGCCTGGAGCCTGTTAAGTCGTCTTCTGGGATTTGTTCGTAAAAATATATTGGCAGCATTGTAATAAAATGCTTTGAAGGCTTCGAAAAAACCTCTATCCAAGGACTGCAAAAACTGCGTGCTATGACTTGGCAAACTAAAGAGAATGACTTCATTCTCAGCTGCATATTTGAGCATTTCAACGTTGCTACGATGTGAGGAGTGTCCATCTAATAAAAGTAGCACCTTTCCTGCAGGTTTACGCGGAATAAACTGTTCTTGCAGCCAATTTAAAAAAATTTCGCTCTTAACGTATGCCGATAATTACGAGGGACCCATCTTCGTATTTGGGCTTCTTGTTCTTCCCCTTGAAGACACATGTTGGAGGTATGTAGGTACCTTCGGCATTGAAGCATACGATGATCGAGATGATTTCCCCTTTCTCACAAGACGTTTTTGGACCCCTTGGTAGCTAAGACGGTTGTTGAGTTGTAACCCAGCCTCATCAATGTTGTAGATGCGTCCAGGTTCATTCATCAATTCGTTTTCAATCAACGTCTGTTCGAGGAGTGAAAAATATGAGGCCACATTTTCCCGTGTCATTGCTAGAGCTCTGGCAGCAGAAACTCCTTCAGATTTTCGTATGCTGAGATGTCGGTGCCTTCTCAAAAAGGAATGTTACCATGGATACCCAGCCATACGTGCTTCTCTGTTAAACTTGTGCGGTAACTCGAACGCCATAGAACGCACCTGAGACCGTGTAGGGGCAAATCCGTGCTTTTGTCATTTTTGAATATGTGCCACTATTTTGGCTTCATTGTGATCTCCTATGGTAGATGTAGGTCCCAGGTTTTTACTATGGACATTCCTGTTCTTCATTCGACGCCGTAGAGTAGCTTTTCCGTGTCGATTGCGTTAATTGCTGTACGGAGTTGATCGGCATTCCACTGGCCTCTTGCCATACTGCCCTTCCTCTTGTACTCGGTTGGCAGTTGGCAATTTTCAGCAGTAATCGAAATATATTGGCTCAAACAAATCACAAACGACGAGCCGAATCGGACAGCACTACTACAACCATGATTTAGTAGTTCAAAAGCCACGGAGAGGTGTTGCCATATTTCTCCTGGAAGCGGTAGCAGCGGAGAAAACATGCCCGCGTCATCTCACCTAACGCGCCATCTCTCCTAGGTTTACCCTATAGGTACATAGTTTTCTTAAAATTTTGGTTTCATCCACCTTTTCCGTGATAAAATGTACAAGTCCAAAAACAATTCCATATATGACACTGCAAGACCAAAACCAAGACCACGTATGCAAAACAAGACCAAAACTAACTCTTTTCCGACTTTGTTTTGCTCATCACTTCCTGCAAGTCAGTAAATAATTTCCAGATTATTCTCTATGCAGTTTTTGTCATAAAACTCTTGCAGTAGGACCAAGACCAAGTCGATATATGGCACTACAAGAACAAGACCAAGACCACGTATGCAAAACAAGACCAAAACCAACCCTTTTCCGACTTTGTTTTGCTCATCACTTCCTGCAAGTCAGTGAATAATTTCCAGATTTTTCTCTATGCAGCTTTTGTCATAAAACTCTTGCAGTAGGACCAAGACCAAGTCGATATATGACACTGCAAGACCAAGACCAAGACCACGTATGCAAAACAAGACCAAAACTAACTCTTTTCCGACTTTGTTTTGCTCATCACTTCCTGCAAGTCAGTAAATAATTTCCAGATTTTTCTCTATGCAGCTTTTGTCATAAAACTCTTGCAGTAGGACCAAGACCAAGTCGATATATGACACTACAAGAACAAGACCAAGACCACGTATGCAAAACAAGACCAAAACCAACCCTTTTCCGACTTTGTTTTGCTCATCACTTCCTGCAAGTCAGTGAATAATTTCCAGATTTTTCTCTATGCAGCTTTTGTCATAAAACTCTTGCAGTAGGACCAAGACCAAGTCGATATATGACACTGCAAGACCAAGACCAAGACCACGTATGCAAAACAAGACCAAAACCAACTCTTTTCCGACTTTGTTTTGCTCATCACTTCCTGCGAGTGCGTAAATAATTTCCAGATTTTTCTCTATGCAGGATTTGTCATAAAACTCTTGCAGTAGGACCAAGACCAAGTCGATATATGACACTGCAAGACCAAGACCAAGACCACGTATGCAAAACAAGACCAAAACCAACCCTTTTCCGACTTTGTTTTGCTCATCACTTCCTGCAAGTCAGTAAATAATTTCCAGATTTTTCTCTATGCAGCTTTTGTCATAAAACTCTTGCAGTAGGACCAAGACCAAGTCGATATATGACACTACAAGAACAAGATCAAGACCACGTATACAAATCAAGACCAAAAGCAACCTGGTCCCGGTTTTGTTTTGCTCTGTAATGGATGAAATCCGGTGGATACGTTGGTAGACTAAAGGTGTGGAAGGGCCTCTGAATAGGTGGTGTTGCGGGTCACTTGGAGACTCATCGTAAGGGAATGAACAACTACTTCTAGCACTGGGATACATTTATATTTTATTTGCTATAATACATTACACTACTTACTAAACTAATGCTATACATAAGTACCTAGCCGTATAGCATACTTATACGTAATGGTTAATGATTACTAATAGCTGACTATTCAACTATATAGAATGGTCTTCTTCAAGTATTCTGCATCGACTTCTCCTCATGATAAATACTGAATGTATATTTATATATCCAGTCAAGTTCGAGTAAAACAGATAAACATATAATTGTTTTGTCTTACTTCACGCTTTGAACTTGACTTTCTATTCGGTAACCTTCTTAATTTATATTTATATAGTAATGAAATGTTCGAATGTTTTGTTGAAATAAGATCAAGGGAATTTAATTCTTATTTTAAATATTTATTATTATATTATTATATTGTGCCAAAAGGCATCACAGCTCATAACTTTCTACAAGTCAGTAAATAATTTCCAGGTTTTTCTCTATGCAGCTTTTGTCATAATATTTTGTTCAACAAAGCTGTGCCAGAATCTGAGATATGGACAAAAGTACCATTTGCATGCTAGGCAGACATATTTTTCATAATACATGTAAAAGTTTTATTGAACTGTCGATTCAAACATAATTATTAATTTTCAAAAAGGGGAAGGGATTCCCTTCCCCATTTTGAAAAACTTCATGTGGAAGGGATAAAATATCTGTCCAAATAGTGGTCGTGGTGAAAAAATATTGTTTTTTTGGATTTTTCTCTATAAATTCTGAATGTACCAAATATTTTTTAGTAAAAAGATCTAAAACCTTGTGTAAAGTATTTCCAAGCCGTCACGAGTTACGGAAATGAGAACTGGCAACATTGTCCATCCACCTCTCTTTCTAATTGTTAAAAATTGAAAAAAAATGGCGAATTTTTAGTACTTTTAATTGCAATATTCTCTTTCAAAAAAATTTTTTTCTTTTAAAATGTTCTATAGCAATAGGGCTTTTTATTAAAAAAATTCGTTGCAAAATTCCGAGGGTCGCGAACCTTACCGGACCCGCTGATTCTTCTATATCCATATGGCTGTTATACAAATCAATAATTTTAATTTCTCTCAATTTTTTATTATAAACTGTCAGCTTGACATTGTTGATAAAATAACAATGCTTAAGACGCTATAGAAACCGGTCAAAGCTGTCCATAATTTCATGCGAAATTATGTAAATTAAGTAAATATTACTTACTTACATCCCTTATAGTATAAATAACTATTAACGTTTTTCGTATTTTTCTAAAATTTCAATGTCACAATGTAGGTTAAAATATTATCTCTGTCGATTTCCTCAATAATAACAGGAACCTTCCTAACCTAACCTACACCAACGAACGACAAAAAGATACCAGCCAGCCGTCTGAAATATATGTATGTTTTTACACTATTAACAAAAGTGGAGTGCGTTTTTAGTGTACGTTTTTCAGTGGCATAAATACCGCCCGCTCGTAGTCGAGATGGGCATAAGAAACCAAAATAGAACGTTTTTGTATGGCGTTTCACTTCCTCCTTGTGCCACTATTAACGACTTCTTCGTCTTGCTGCTTACGGCTTACTGCTTGCTTCTAACTTAGGATAGGTCGCATTCTTTTTCTTTGAACTATACCGGACCCAGATGATAATTTTTATTTTTGAAAGCCCTTAAATATTTTAATTTTTCCAATCATAAAATACAGAATTTGTTGTCAAATTAAAGTATATGTGGGATTTTTTTGAAAATTTTATCATCCCTTTTCGTTGAATTTTATTGGTCTGCTGGTTGGTTTTCTTCCTTCCCCTCCCCTACCAATTTGAAACATATTTTCTCCCAAAAATCCTTCGATTTCTTTTTTAATTGACATTTATCATTGAATTTGACATACTTCACCCCTTTCCAAAAGTTCCTTTGATGTCAAAGAATCCAAGACATATGTGGAAAAGCTCTAACTAGGATTTTAACAAAGTCTTTACTCTGTTCAAAATTCATTTACGCTACGTCAAAACAATATCCCCACATGGATAAAAATATTGGGTTGTCGAGTCCAACGAATCCACCAATACGAACGCAAAACGTCTCTCGCTAGAGCTGTTGTCAGGTGGGATATAGTTTTGACAAGGCGTAAATCAAATTTGAACAGAGTTTCAATGTATCTTTTTGAACTATTTCGCCATTTCGTAATTGAACTGGTTATGAATTTAAAATACTTTGCTTTATGTAGGTACCTACAAATAATCTAGCTAGGGGGCGTCCATTAAATGAGTGAGGCAATTTTTGACCCCCCTTCCCCCTTAGTGAGATGTAGTAAGATTTTTCTCGATCTTCTCCCACCTCTGAACACTTCACGTAATTAATGGACGCCGCTTTTTTTAAATTCTAAATGGTGATAAGCATATAATAAGTTACAAATTGGCGCCCAACGTGGAGTCGAACCACCCTTAAAGATAGGTATCATGCTCAGCTTTCAACACCACAAATCATATATTAATTTATGAATAAAAGTGTATAAAAAGGCAAAAATATAAATGAATATTAGAATAAAAAACCCTTTCCAGTTTCCTCTTTTTAACTTTTAATTATCTTTGGGGGCGACCATCAAGTACGTGAGGTATTTTTGAGGATTTTTTGACCCCCCTTCCCCCTTGGTGAGATTCTGCTCGATCCCCCCCCACCTCACGTAATTAATGGACGCCGCTTTTTTTTTAAATTCTACAAGGTGATAAGCATATAAGTTACAAATTGGCGCCCAACGTGGGGTCGAACCACCCTTAAAGATAGGTATCATGCTCAGCTTTCAACACCACAAATCATATATTAATTTATGAATAAAAGTGTATAAAAAGACAAAAATATAAATGAATATTAGAATAAAAAAACCATTTCCAGTTTCCTCTTTTTAACTTTTAATTATCTATGGGGGCGACCATCAAGTACGTGAGGTATTTTTGAGGATTTTTTGACCCCCCTTCCTCCTTGGTGAGATTTGGTAAGATTCTGCTCGATCCCCTCCCACCTCTGAATACCTCACGTAATTAATGGACGTCCCCCTAGGTGAGAATTTCTGGCTAGATTCTTCTCCTAGTGATACTTTCCTTCAATTTGCTACACATATATGTCATCCTTTGTCTCTCCTTTTATAGTTATAGAAATCCGCAATTTTTTTTTCATCATTCATTCATTACACCTCGTATGCCTTGTCTTTCCTTCTACCAACGTCCACGTTTCAGTGCCTTAACATCCTCTTCCTCAACCTCAAATGTATTGTTTTTCTAGAATTTACCTCCTTCGGAAGATCACCATCTTTCCTTGGTCTAATCTGATATAAGCAAACTTGAAGATTGGAAAAAACTTATTAGGATAATAAGTCTATGGAAAAAACCTTTCTCAAAGCCATAATTTATTTTATTCAACTTTTTTCATCCCTCCAGTTGTGAACTAGTGATGAGCAAAATGTCTTGGTCTTGGTCTTGCGAAAAAGCAAGAATGTTTTTTGTCATATCGTCTGGAAAACACAGACCAAGACTGGATTCGCAAGACCAAGACCGGACATATTTGAACAAGACCAAGACCTAGACCAAGATTGTCCAAGTCTTGGTCTTGCTTTGATCATCACTATTGTGAACAATTCTTCTTATTTAATAATTTTCTCTTCTATGCGGTTCAATGAAATAATCTTTCCATAATAATCTTTGTTTATTTTCATTTTACAAATTTCGGTTCCAGGTTTCTCTATATATTTCCTACTCTAAATCTATCCTAAAGTCTATCCAAAATCACTTGCAAAAGCTAAAAGCTCGTACTCCTCTCCCTTGCAGACTTTTTACTTTGAACTGCACATGCCTGGCGAAGGAAAAAGTCGGCAAGAGAAACGAGCACATGTTCATCGCTTCTGGACAAACTTTACCTTTATATCCATATTTTGACATTGTCAATAGTTACCCTAGAAAAGCTGTTGATGACCTTGTTAAATTTCCCCTAAGGTTCTTCGATCTTGGAACCAAATTTCAGACCACCATACGACCTTCCAAGGTCCCTACCAAAAAGATCTTCTCGGTAATGGTATGTTTGTATATTTTGTCATCTTCAATGATTATGTTCGTTTTATTGTCTGGAGAGGATCAAGACCAACAAAAATCTGCTCATAACCTGGATTTGACTTTCCTAGTAGGTACTCATTAACGGTCAAAAAAGTTAAGTAGGTACCTACCTACTCCAATTAAACAAGAATTAGTAACCTATACAGTAATAAGCCGTCCCTGACATGCTAATTAAATATGTCGTTCTTCTTTCGCCAGTCCGTCACTGAATTATACTTATCTCTCAGATACGACGGCAGAAAAGTAGCTTGATATATAGCTGCAAACGTCCAGACAAAAGCCACGTTTTTTGTTGTTGTAAATACATTAAACATTACGTCGTTTGGAAGGCGTGGCCAGGCAGCTAAAGGTAGTAACATGTACACAAGCCTGCGCGTCTACCAATGGGAGCGGTCGATGCGAGCTCCGGCGCATACGATTGGCGTCCGGCTCTGATGGTCCTTCGACGGTCCGCCAGGAGACGCAGAAAGCGTGCCGCTACCGCTAAAGGATTGAAATTTTCGATATAAGTGACAAATATTTGGGAAATTCGTTACTGGAAATTAGTGATTTGTAACTAAATTTTCATTTACTATTATGGAAAATGATATAATGATTTGCCTAAATAGAAGTTCCATTGTCATAAACAATGAAATATTAGAATCAGCTATCACTTATGAAACACTTTTATAATATTGGATCATCAACAAACAAATAAAAGTATTAGTAAGCATAAATATATTTAGTTTTGATATTGATTATATTACATGACGTATTATTATTATTAGAAAATAATTAGTTATAACTTAAACTCCAATAAGGTCAAGTTCCTGGCCAGAGTTTAAATACCTATAATCGACTATTTTCACATACAGGGTGTCTCGGTATTCGTATGCGCCCTGTACCGACCTTGTACAAGCTAAGCAGCTCATGTCACGGCGATTAGGGAGTAGACGAATGAGGATTTTATTCAGGCCGGTCGGAGGTTGTTTCGCTGACAGGTGACATTCCTTTTCCGCCACATTCACCGGATCTGCGTTTTTCGAGCTAATTTTGAGGTTATGTGAAAAAGTCATTAATGAAAAAGTTGTAGATTTTCACAAGATCTACAACTTTTATGATCAACTTTTTATTCTAGGAACTCAACGTTGGCCGGAAATCGCAATAATGTCAAAAAAGTGTGTTTTACCGAAAAAACGTCATAACTCGAAAAATTTTCAATATATTAATTTGAAATTATTTTTCATGGTTTGTGACTATCAAAGCTATCTTCTACTAAATTTTCATCAAAATCGAACATTTTTTAAGGAAACTAATAATAAAAAACGAAAAATGCAGTTTTTTGCGTTTTTGAGCTAATTTTGAGGTTATGTGGAAAAGTCACTGATGTACAAGTTGTAGATTTTCTCAAGATATACAACTTTTATGATCAACTTGTTTTTCTAGGAACTCAACTTTGACCGGAAATCGCAATAATGCCTTGTTCAACCCCCCAAAAAAGTGTTTTTTACCGAAAAAAACATTATAACTCGAAAAATTTCCAATATTTTAATTTGAAATTTTTTTTCATGGTTTGTGACTATCAAAGCTACCTTCTACTAAATTTTCATCAAAATCGAACATTTTTTAACGAAACCAAAAATAAAAAACGAAAAATTCAGTTTTTTGCGTTTTTCGAGCTAATTTTGAGGTTATGTGGAATAGTCATTGATGTAAAAGTTGTAGATTTTCTCAAGATCTACAACTTTTATAATCAACTTGTTTTTCTAAGAATTCAACCTTGGCCGGAAATCGCAATAATGTCTTTTTCCATCCCCCCAAAAAAGTGTGTTTTATCGAAAAAACGTTAAAACTCGAAAAATTTCCAATATTTCAATTTGAAATTTTTTTCATGGTTTGTGACTATCAAAGCTACCTTCTACTAAATTTTCATCAAAATCGAACATATTTTAACGAAACCAAAAATAAAAAACGAAAAATGCAGTTTTTTGCGTTTTTGTAGCTAATTTTGAGGTAATGTGGAAAAGTGACGGATGTAGATGTTGTAGATTTTCCCAAGATCTACAACTTTTATGATCATCTTTTTATTCCAGGAACTCTACTTTGGACAGAAATCGCAATAATGTCTTTTTCCACCCCCCCAAAAAATTGTTTTTTACCGAAAAAACGTTATATCTCGAAAAATTTCCAGTATTTTAATTTGAAATTTATTTTCATGGTTTGTGACTATCAAAACTATCTTCTACTAAATTTTCATCAAAATCGAACATTTTTTAACGAAACCAAAAATAAAAAACGAAAAATTCAGTTTTTTGCGTTTTTCGAGCTAATTTTGAGGTTATGTGGAAAAGTCACTGATGTAAAAGTTGTAGATTTTCTCAAGATCTACAACTTTTATAATCAACTTGTTTTTCTAAGAATTCAACCTTGGCCGGAAATCGCAATAATGTCTTTTTCCATCCCCCCAAAAAAGTGTGTTTTATCGAAAAAACGTTATAACTCGAAAAATTTCCAATATTTCAATTTGAAATTTTTTTCATGGTTTGTGACTATCAAAGCTACCTTCTACTAAATTTTCATCAAAATCGAACATTTTTTAACGAAACCAAAAATAAAAAACGAAAAATGCAGTTTTTTGCGTTTTTGTAGCTAATTTTGAGGTAATGTGGAAAAGTGACTGATGTAGATGTTGTAGATTTTCCCAAGATCTACAACTTTTATGATCATCTTTTTATTCCAGGAACTCTACTTTGGACGGAAATCGCAATAATGTCTTTTTCCACCCCCCAAAAAAATTGTTTTTTACCGAAAAAACGTTATAACTCGAAAAATTTCCAATATTTTAATTTGAAATTTATTTTCATGGTTTGTGACTATCAAAACTATCTTCTACTAAATTTTCATCAAAATCGAACATTTTTTAATGAAACCAAAAGTAAAAAACGAAAAATGCAGTTTTTTGCGTTTTTCGAGCTAATTTTGAGGTTATGTGGAAAAGTCACTGATGTAAAAATTGTAGATTTTCCCAAGATCTACAACTTTTATAATCAACTTGTTTTTCTAAAAATTCAACCTTGGCCGGAAATCGCAATAATGTCTTTTTCCATCCCCCCAAAAAAGTGTGTTTTATCGAAAAAACGTTAAAACTCGAAAAATTTCCAATATTTCAATTTGAAATTTTTTTCATGGTTTGTGACTATCAAAGCTACCTTCTACTAAATTTTCATCAAAATCGAACATATTTTAACGAAACCAAAAATAAAAAACGAAAAATGCAGTTTTTTGCGTTTTTGTAGCTAATTTTGAGGTAATGTGGAAAAGTGACGGATGTAGATGTTGTAGATTTTCCCAAGATCTACAACTTTTATGATCATCTTTTTATTCCAGGAACTCTACTTTGGACAGAAATCGCAATAATGTCTTTTTCCACCCCCCCAAAAAATTGTTTTTTACCGAAAAAACGTTATATCTCGAAAAATTTCCAGTATTTTAATTTGAAATTTATTTTCATGGTTTGTGACTATCAAAACTATCTTCTACTAAATTTTCATCAAAATCGAACATTTTTTAACGAAACCAAAAATAAAAAACGAAAAATTCAGTTTTTTGCGTTTTTCGAGCTAATTTTGAGGTTATGTGGAAAAGTCACTGATGTAAAAGTTGTAGATTTTCTCAAGATCTACAACTTTTATAATCAACTTGTTTTTCTAAGAATTCAACCTTGGCCGGAAATCGCAATAATGTCTTTTTCCATCCCCCCAAAAAAGTGTGTTTTATCGAAAAAACGTTATAACTCGAAAAATTTCCAATATTTCAATTTGAAATTTTTTTCATGGTTTGTGACTATCAAAGCTACCTTCTACTAAATTTTCATCAAAATCGAACATTTTTTAACGAAACCAAAAATAAAAAACGAAAAATGCAGTTTTTTGCGTTTTTGTAGCTAATTTTGAGGTAATGTGGAAAAGTGACTGATGTAGATGTTGTAGATTTTCCCAAGATCTACAACTTTTATGATCATCTTTTTATTCCAGGAACTCTACTTTGGACGGAAATCGCAATAATGTCTTTTTCCACCCCCCAAAAAAATTGTTTTTTACCGAAAAAACGTTATAACTCGAAAAATTTCCAATATTTTAATTTGAAATTTATTTTCATGGTTTGTGACTATCAAAACTATCTTCTACTAAATTTTCATCAAAATCGAACATTTTTTAATGAAACCAAAAGTAAAAAACGAAAAATGCAGTTTTTTGCGTTTTTCGAGCTAATTTTGAGGTTATGTGGAAAAGTCACTGATGTAAAAATTGTAGATTTTCCCAAGATCTACAACTTTTATAATCATCTTTTTATTCCAGGAACTCTACTTTGGACGGAAATCGCAATAATGTCTTTTTCCAACCACCCCCCCTCCCAAAAGTGTGTTTTACCGTAAAAACGTCAAAATTAGCAAAATCTCGGGTCGTTAACGTATCGATACTTCGAGTATCGATAAATTAATATTCGATATTCTACTGTATCGATAGTTCACGTTCCGATCCGTATCGATACCCAATATCGATACTTTCTAGTGTATCGCGCAACCCTATTAAGAAAATTACCTGAATATTTGTTTTTATTTATCTCAAGAGCTTCTAAAAGATTTAATTTAAAGGCTTATCATAATAATGAATCCTTAACCATTGTGCCGAATTTTACGACCCTATTTGTATTTGAGGCGATACAGGACGTGTCGATTTAATTTTGGTAAAATTCGATTTTAAATCTAAAATATAATAATCTACAAGGATAAGTATTTATGATAAGTGATAAGTAATTATAAAAAGAGTTAACAAATTAAAGTAAAAATATGGAAAAATCATACTATTGATAAGCTACGATATATGTATTAATCGGAATTAAACGGATCTGCTTTATACCTGAATTCTGAGTACATAAATAATATTTTAACAATAAGGTACCCATTACAATAACATGTTATTTATCTAATTGAAGATTATAAAGTTAGGATCTTATATTTCCGGACGGACTATAATTAAAATTTGTTAGAAACTAAATGATTTCTTCCAGGAGAATAAAAGAAACACGAGATAATGGGAAATTATTTAAGCTAGGTATATTTCTAACAATAGGTGTAAACAGTTTTTATCTTTACGAAGAATCTGCCGCTACTGGAATCACTTTCCTCTCGAGTAATCACAAGAGGGTTGACGTCATAAAACATATCTGTTTGTTTTACAAACACTTTAATGTACAAAGCAGAAACAATAACTGTGTGACGCTACGCTACTGAAAATCTTGACACCTGATAAGGTTCGATGCAATTGGCGTTTGTCAAAATTTTACCACCAATGGCAGCCGAGTAGGCAGGGTATTATTACTCTGTCTCTCTTAGTTGGTAATTCCTGGGACATCAAGTTAGCTGGCGAATACTGTATATCCACCTCTGCTTATAATCGTGTCCTGGCATCGACGGTTCATGCTTCAAATAAGATTTCGGAAGTTGGTTTGATCCAGTCCAACCAACATTTCAACGAGAACTTCTCCCACGTCGACCGGTTTGGATGCACCCATAATTGCTTTCCGAGTATATCCCAGATAAGCTTGATTGGGTTCATAGGCCAACTCGAGCTGTATGCGGTTGCGCATTATCTTGCATCAGCAAATTTGGACCGATATAAGAGGCAAATGGTATTCAGCAATGATCTCCCAGTTCAGCATTAAGATTTCAATTATTCAACACCACACCATAACCGAGTTTTCACCTAATAAAATGCTATTGCATTATGCATATCGTCCACCTTGCCTTCTAGAACTTGTCCATCGCAAGTGTGTGAGCAAAATTTGGACTCTTCTGTCCAAAGAACTCGCTCCCAGTCAGCTTCCCTCCAGTTCACATAGTTTAACCGAGTTGTACGATGATCCACAGTATAAGCTAGATCTCGACAAGCAATACCAGTCAAATAATCCTATCGAAGTCGTTGCTGAAGCTTATCCGAATACTATGCGTGTTTTGAAGCATTGCAACATTCGCTATGAATCTTTGACGTAGAGCGGAATGTGTTAAGAAACGATTTTGGCGAGGCGTTGTGGAACGATTTCTGTCTTCTGATTCTCACCAGTTTCCTTAGGCAAACTCAATGAACTAGGCGAGAATACCTTATTGTGGATTCCTGGACACACTGGAATAGAAGGAAATGAAATAGCAGATGAACTAGCAAAGAGGGGGACTGAAACACCGTTTTGGGGGCCGGAATCCTTTTGCGGTATCAGCTCCAATGTAATACTGTGGATTTCTGGTCACACTGGAATAGAAGGAAATGAAATAGCAGATGAACTAGCGAAGAGGGGGGCTGAAACACCGTTTTGGGGGCCGGAACCCTTTTGCGGTATCAGCTCCAATGTAATATTGGAAAAAATAGGCAAAGAAGAAAAAAAGAGAAGATCTGACCATTGGAAAAATCTAGTAGGACTAGTAGACAATCAAAGATTCTTCTGGGTGATTTCAACCTGTTGAGATCAAATGAATGCATAAGTCAAAGTAAAACAGCACCAAGAGTTTTAACAGGGATCCTAACGGGACATAGTCGCCTGAATGTGCACCTGGAAAAGCTCGAAATAATGGAGGAAGAAAAATGTAGGTTCTGTGGCATGGAAGAAGAAACCTCCATCCACATACTTGATAATTGCACAGCAATTCAGAATCCTAGGGCACAAAACCTAGGAGATTACTGGATAGAAGAGGGACATTTACCAAAGTTAGAGCCAGCAAATATTCTAAAATTCCTCCGGGAAATAGGACTAAAGGAGCTACTAGTCTCTGCGAGACTTTCCTCAGGAACTGAGTAGAAGTAAGAGGGCACAATAGATCTTTTAGGTCTCAGTGAATGTCACCCCAATATACATACACCTATTCAGCGATTACTATCCAACCTTCTCCTTGGATACATTCAGCAGGAGTCAAATTTCTGGATTCGCGTTGCATCTTATAACAATTTATACCGAATAATACCTATCGAAGCGATTCAATTTTACAAAAATCAAACTGATCACTAAGTGCTTTGAAAGTCGATGTGGTAGGTACAGAAAGACAAAAAATTCACTGGGTAACAATAAATTTTGTTGTTAAAATAAACAACATCATTCTTTGAGCAGTGTACTTAGTGATGAGCAACTTGGTCTTGGTCTTGGTCTTGCTGATCCAGTCTTGGTCTTGCTCAAATATGTCCGGTCTTGGACTTAGTCTTGGTCTTGGTCTTGCGTATCCAATCTTGGTCTGGGCCATTTTATCTGTCTTGCTTTATTTTTTACTAATAACATACTTTTGGTCTTGGTCTTGGTCTTGGTCTTGGTTTTGGTCTTGGTCTTAGTCTTGGTCTTGGTCTTGGTCTTGGTCTTGGTCTTGGTCTTGGTCTTGGTCTTGGTCTTGGTCTTGGTCTTGGTCTTGGTCTTGGTCTTGGTCTTGGTCTTGGTCTTGGTCTTGGTCTTGGTCTTGGTCTTGGTCTTGGTCTTGGTCTTGGTCTTGGTCTTGGTCTTGGTCTTGGTCTTGGTCTTGGTCTTGGTCTTGGTCTTGGTCTTGGTCTTGGTCTTGGTCTTGGTCTTGGTCTTGGTCTTGGTCTTGGTCTTGGTCTTGGTCTTGGTCTTGGTCTTGGTCTTGGTCTTGGTCTTGGTCTTGGTCTTGGTCTTGGTCTTGCTGATCCAGTCTTGGTCTTGCTCAAATATGTCCGGTCTTGGTCTTGGTCTTGAGTATCCAATCTTGGTCTGGGCCATTTTATCTGTCTTGCTTTATTTTTTACTAATAAAATACTTTTGGTCTTGGTATAGGTCTTGCTGGACTAATGATAGTCTTGGTCTTGGTCTTTTTTCGCACGACCAAAACCGAGATTGGTAATCCAAGACCAGTTTTGCTCATCACTAAGTGTACTTTCTATAAAATAAAATTCTTGTTTCAATGATGGGAACAAATATCATCAGAATAAATCACCCTGCGCTGAAAGGTGTTTAACAAAAAATTCCCTACATGGATGTTAGTGTGAACTACCTACACCTAGGATAATAATAATAATTAACGCGAAAATTGTCAAGCAGCTCTACAATGTTAATTTCGCACTGAATTACCCATATTCAAATATCACTAATATAAATCATAAATTTATTGATAATAAATAAGAGACGTTAAGTGCACATATGTCGGTACTCTATAATTATAAACTCATAAAATTGGAAGTAACAGTAGCTGAGAGAATGCTCGGCAAGATACTTGTTATCGCGTTTAAAAATTATAGATTGCTATCCTTTTTTTTTTCTTCTGCTGGTTACAGGGCATTGGACAAATAAGTAGACTACGGATAACTGACGATTATGTCTAAATTACTCCTTGCGACGATAATTAGAATGAAATCTACATTAAAATTCAATTTATTGATGATAATGATAATTATTTTTCGTTTTGTTTTTAATTTGAATCCTTACAATCGGTAACTAGATGGATTATTTTGATATTTATTCAAATTTTTTCATGTTTTCTACCAAAAAGTAAATAAAGAAGAAGAATTCCACTTTCATCTCCTTCCAAAACATTGATTTTATGAAATTTTCGCTCATATTAGATAATTTTGAAATTTCAGGACAATTTTAATTTTTTATATTTAAAATAATTTTTTTCCTTCTTCTTCCTCCTCCTGCTGTTCTTGTTCTTATTCCTGTTCCATCTCCTCGTGCAGATTCTAATTGTCTTGTCATTTTCTCGTTCTACAGGTTCAGGATCGACTTTTCCAAAAGATGTTTTCCAGCATTGGTGCAATTTTCCAGACCGAATATATATTTGAACACTGCAAACCATGTTTCCTGCAACAGCATCTTAAAAAAAGAAAAGGGAGCTTCAATAAAAATTTTCAGTAATTTGACAGATCTTTTATATAAAAAGGATATTGATAAAGGATTGCTTGCTTTAAATTGAGGTAAATTAATTAAATCTTTTTATTGTGGGAAAAGAAAAAAAATTAAAAGTTGCACGATTTAATATATGAAATTTATTAAGGACTCTTGACAAAATCCACATTTAAATTGAAAAAATTGCCTCCCAACGAAGGAGCTAGAATGCAGCATTCATTTAAAGAATTTGGAGAAGAAAAAAAAGATGAGCGGTCGTCGGACCGCCGACAGAAGCTTGCTTCTTATGCACGATAGAATAACCATTTTTCGTGAATTTTTCTCCATTTTTCAAGAATTTTGACAATTTTTGACAATTATTAACCATTTTTCCAAAATTTCAACAATTATTTTTGACAATTTTTCAAAAATGTAAATTTTTAATAAATATTGACCATTTTTGACAGTTTTTTATAATTATTGACCATTATTTCAAAAATTTTGACAATTATTGACCATTTTTTCAAATTTTAACAATTATTGACCATTTTTGACAATTATTGACCAATTTTGACAATTTTTCAAAAATGTTGACCATTTTAGACCATTTTTTCAATATTTAACAATTATTGACCAATTTTGACAGTTTTGACAATTATCGACAATTTTTCAAAATGTTAACAATTATTGACCAATTTTGACAATAATTGTCCATTTTTGACAGTTTTTGACTATTTTTGATAGTTTTTGACAATTATTAACCATTTTTGAACATTTTTTCAAAATTTTAACAATTATTGACCATTTTTGACAATTTTTCAAAAATTTTGTCAATTTTTAATAAATATTGACCATTTTTGACAGTTTTTTATAATTATTGACCATAATTTCAAAATTTTTGACAATTATTGACCATTTTTTCAAATTTTAACAATTATTGACCATTTTTGACAATTATTGACCAATTTTGACAGTTTTGACAATTATTGATCATTTTTGACAATTTTTCAAAAATGTAGACCATTTTTCCAAATTTTAACAATTATTGACCATTTTTGACAGGTTCTGACAATTATTGACCATTTTTTGCCAATTTTTCAAAAATTTTGTGAATTTTTGACAATTTTTCGAAAAATTTGGACACTTATTGACCATTTTTTCAAATTTTAACAATTATTGACCAATTTTGACAGTTTTGACCATTATCGACAATTTTTCAAAATTTTAACAATTATTGACCAATTTTGACAAAAATTGTCCATTTTTGACAGTTTTTGACCATTTATGATAGTTTTTGACAATTATGAAACATTTTTGAAAATTTTGACAATTTTTGAAAATTTTGACAATTATTGACAATTTTTGAGAGTTTTTGACAGTTTTTGACAGTTTTTGATTGTTTTTGACAATTATTGGCCATTTCTGACAATTTTTCAAAATTTTTGACCATTTTGGTAGTTTTTGACAATTATCGACCATTTTTCAAAATTTTAACAATTATTGAGAGTTGTTGACAATTTTTGACAGATTTTGACAATTATTGACCATTTTTGACAATAATTGTCCATTTTCAACATTTTTTATCAATCATTGACAATTTTTAACCATTTTTGATAGTTTTTGACCATTTTTGACAATTTTTCAAGATCTTAGACCATTTTTCAATATCATCGACCATTTTTGATAATTATTGACAATTGTTGAGAATTATGGACCATTTTTCAAAATTTTTGGCAATTTTTCTAAAATTTTACCAATTTTTGACAATTATCAACTATTTTTGACAATTATTTACCATAATTGTCCATTTTTGACAATTTTTTAACATTTTTGATAGTTTTTGACAATTATTGGCCATTTCTGACAATTTTTCAAAATTTTTGACCATTTTTGGTAGTTTTTGACAATTATCGACCATTTTTCAAAATTTTAACAATTATTGACAATTTTTGACAGTTTTTGACAATTTTTTGACAATTATTGACCATTTTTGACCATTTTTGACCATATTTCAAATTTTTTGACAATTTTCATATAATCTTATTTGATTTTTAATCTGATAAATTGTTAATGAATGAATTTTTTAGGTTTAATATCGGAATAAGAAAAGCATGTACTTTTTAAAATAATACAAACAAAAATTTTTCGCAGAAATCGAATTATTTTTTATTAAAATCGATTTGTGACAAATCGATTAATTTTGAATAAAGAAAAATCGATTCTTTTCCATTAATCTCACATCCCTACTACTGACTTGTTCAGATTTGTCAGAATTCCGGTTCCATAAATATTCACCAATTGAGTTAATTCGGAGGGCGTGGTTTGATTAAATAAGCGAGCGAAAAAGATTCCTTTTTTGCGCTAGAGCGTAAAGTAACAATCCTCGGCATTTGTCGACTAATATAAAGATCTACAACTTTTGTATTCACACTTTTTTCACATAACCTCAAAATTCATGTGAAAAACTCAAAAAACCAGCTTTTTGGTTTTTTATTTTTATCTTTTAAAAAAATTTGGTGAAAACTTACCTTTTTATGTTTCAAACACGCTGTAATTTGTTTGATTTAAAATATTTATTTTTTCGCCTTATTTTGACTGAATATCAAAAAAGCACGCTAATTTTCAACCGAAAATTCTCACATCAAAATATCAGCTTTTTCAAAAAAGTCGGTGAGCTTTTTGTTCGTTGAAATCTCTTCCCGACCTCAGATCGCCCGTAAATTATTTTTCCTTTCATTTTCGTTGTATTTTCTTCATTTTCCAATAATTTTTTTTTGTTTCAAAAATTATCGCCCCTGGTCTATACAGAATTAAACCAAAGAAATAACAGACAGGAACGGAATGTCGATAACGATTTCAGTTATGTCAATATCTCCTAATTTATAGGGAATTTGCTGCTTCTGCGAAATAATTTATGAAATGTATCCAAGAAAAGAATACGGTGGAGGATGAAGGTAATCCTAGATACAACTATAGAGAAAGAGAAAAAAATATGGAAGAATTGGGATAGTACTTGGTAAAGATGAAACACGCAACAGGAACGAAGTAAAATAAATTACAAAAATTAAAAAAAGTCGTGTAGGTATGTGAATTAGAATGTGCTAAACACAAGAATTTTGACAATTTTTGACAATTATTAACCATTTTTTCAAAATTTCAACAATTATTGACCATTTTTGACAATTTTTCAAAAATTTTGTCAATTTTTAATAAATATTGACCATTTTTGACAGTTTTTTATAATTATTGACCATTATTTCAAAATTTTTGACAATTATTGACCATTTTTTCAAATTTTAACAATTATTGACCATTTTTGACAATTATTGACCAATTTTGACAGTTTTGACAATTACTGATCATTTTTGACAATTTTTCAAAAATGTTGACAATTTTAGACCATTTTTCCAAATTTTAACATTTATTGACCATTTTTGACAGGTTCTGACAATTATTGACCATTTTTGCCAATTTTTCAAAAATTTTGTGAATTTTTGACAATTTTTGACAATTTTTCGAAAAATTTGACCCTTTTTGAAAAATTTTTGACCATTTTTTAAATTTTAACAATTATTGACCAATTTTGACAGTTTTGACAATTATCGACCATTTTTCAAAATTTTAACAATTATTGTCCATTTTTGACAGTTTTTGACCATTTTTGATAGTTTTTGACAATTATGAACCATTTTTGAAAATTTTGACCATTATTGACAATTTTTGAGAGTTTTTAACAGTTTTTGATAGTTTTTGACAATGATTGGTCATTTCTGACAATTTTTCAAAATTTTAGACCATTTTTCAAAATTGTTGACCATTTTTGGTAGTTTTTGACAATTATCGACCATTTTTCAAAATTTTAACAATTATTGAGAGTTTTTGACAATTTTTGACAGATTTTGACAATTATTGACCATTTTTGACAATTATTGTCCATTTTTAACAGTTTTTAACAATGATTGACAATTTTTCTGCGAAATAATTTATGAAATGTATCCAAGAAAAGAATACGGTGGAGGATGAAGGTAATCCTAGATACAACTATAGAGAAAGAGAAAAAAATATGGAAGAATTGGGATGGTAAAGATGAAACACGCAACAGGAACGAAGTAAAATAAATTACAAAAATGAAAAAAAGTCGTGTTGGTATGTGAATTAGAATGTGCTAAACACTAATGAAAATTGTCGTTAGTGAGCACAATTTTTCACAAGCAATAATTATTGTTGAATAACAGAGGAACATCCTGTAGACAAGCGCATCAAGCGAACGACTTCTAAATTAATAACATTACCTATCTCGATCCGGATTAAAAAGTCGCTATAATAAAACAAAGTAATTTAATTAAATAATAATGATGCAGCATATATCAGATACACGGCATCGAAGACCTCTCCTATATACAGGGTGGAAGTTCCAGCCATAAAACTTTCAACGTCAACTTTTGTGAAAGAAAAATAAGTGTATGTACTTCTAAATAAGGAAAATTTTGTTAAATTTTGCTTTTTTATTTTGTAGAATTCAATTACGACCTCTAGCGGAGCGTTTATGAATAATTTGTAATATGTTTGTCCTGAGCCGGGAGCCATACACACCCGAAACATTTAATTTCTTAGTTCTAGTTTAATACAAATTTAAAACTAATTTGATGACAGAACTTTCAACTACAAGCAATACCGACAAAAAAAACAGATTAAATTCACAAAGTGATAGTTATATATTTTTATTAAAAGCAAAGAGTTATAAATTTAAATTATCAGATATATGCAAACATTTTCTATTGAAAAAAATTTAATTTTTCTAAGAGCCAAACGTATTCATAGTATCAATAAATCGAAAATAAATTAATTTTCGATATACTTTATTGCCCTTATTCGAATCAGTCGGATACACTTCGTTCATTCCAATATTGATTCAATAAGCAAACACCAATTTTGTTTTTCCTTCTTTCCACCCCTTTTATAAAACATAATGGATTATATTCGTAATTGAATGGAACAATTTCGAGTAAATACTTTTAGTCCACGTACTATTTCAATCATTAATCAAACATTCATTAAATTCTCTCAAATTGTTCCATAAAAAAGTTTTACATTATCAACCCATTACTATTTAATTTATGTATAAATAATCATATATTCCACAGAGCCATTATCACTTTAGCAGCCAAAATTACTTTCCTTACGGTAAGTATTGAGGTAGTACTTCCATTACTGCTATAGGAGTATTTCTCATAACCCAGACGTGTAAGTATTTGATCCTTGCTTAGTCTTATCATAGCCATTCCTTGATGAGTCTTTGACCACGACAGCAAAGAAGGCTTTACTACCTTGTCATATAGCCAATACAGTATTTCAAGTTTTAGCCCCCATTGATTCCCAAAGTAACGACTGGTCTCCGCTTTTCTAATTACTTTTTCCAGGTAAGTTTTTAGTCAATTAATAACCTGAGATACTTGACCTCTCCCTTAATTTCTAGAAACCTCTATCTCCTAAGGGCAAATACCATTACTGTCTTCTTAGTAAGACTAATATTTAGTTCCTCTAGAGCCTCTTGCATTCTATCTGTAACTATGACGAAGTCATCCGCATCTCCCAGGGTTCTGTGTCCGTTATTCTTCAGGAGTCCTTCTCCAAGTTCACTTCTTTGAATTCTCGGTTAACAGTGTTTTTGACAAACATTGATTTGGTGCTTTAAGTTCTGAACTGGAAGGACACCAGAAAAGTCCAAATCTTCTCCACTGACAGTTTGGCCACTCTTCTTGATATTTGTTAGAAGTGGCTCAAAAGTGCTCCATAATTGTGACCACGAACGGCGTTTTGCGATTAGCTTCTTTACTGACTTCATACCATCCTGTGGGCGAGTAAATTATCGGCGCCTATTTCAGATGTCTGTTTTCTATAAGGGAAAAATCCCTGTAGGATGGCAGTTGATTAAAAAGTGATGTGTTTGATATGAACCTTTTCTCCTAGACCAGTTTCAGCCACAATGAAAGTTCTTATTTTGTCCAGAACAGTTCTCGGTAAAGATTACAAGATCTTCCACATCAGTTTTGTTATAAAGAAATATTAGCATCACAGAAGCAATTCCGTTTTATCCACGCTTAATTTTATGAACGTCAAGATTTTATAGTTAGATTTTCCTGCAGTAGAGTACAGGTCTCGTTAATTTCGAAATGGGCATGAGAACACAGAGCCAGCATACATACAGACGGCTCAAAAACCAAAGAAGGCTTAGGATGTGAAGTTTACTCCAGATCACTAAGCCTAAGAATTAAGTGGGGAATGGGAAAAAATACCAGCGTGGTTCAAACAGAACTGGCTGGTATCTCAATTGCCACAAAAGAACTAACCAGAAAAGGAATTTCTGACAAAAACATAACAATCTGCACTGACAGCAGATAAGCCCTATTAGCCTTGAACAGACAACGTGTTACATTAGTGCTAGTATTAGAGAGCCACCAAGATTTAGCTAACGCCTCGGTAGATAACAATATTATCCTGAGTTGGGTTAAAGGGCACGACAGGAGTAAAGGTAGGATTCTTTAGCCAGGGAAGCGGATGGACTAAAAATTTTAGGACCCAGTGACACCTACGGCCTGAACTAGCCAAGCGTTACACCCATGCTCAATCCCTAAAGAGATGGGATGGAATCAAAGGATACAGTCTTGCCAGGATCACCCTGGGCGACCCTCGGGAGGTGGCGCCGAAGAAATATTTGGCGATGACCAGGAAAAACCTAAGCTCAACAGTAGGATTTCTGACTGGCCACTGTCAACTATCCATACTATGGGGCTAGTGGACACACCTCTATGCAGAATGTGTGAGCAAGAAGATGAAATTGTGAGGCATGTCTTATGCGAGTACCTGGAGTTATCGTCAATAAGAGAGTGTGTGTTCGGTGAGTCTTGGCCTACACCTGTCGATATAAAGGAGATGTCTCCTAGTGACCTGTCCACCTTCCTGGAAAGGACAGGATGGACGATGACCTAGGAGGACAACTCCTCGGGAGGATGTACAATTGGTCACATGTGGCCTAAGTGTTGTGGGCCTAAACTCACCTTTGCCACTCTACAGATACAGCTAAGCTTTAGTTTTATGTGATTCTGATGTGGTGGACAATTTCTTGCGCTCTTGATTATCATTGGTTTCAATATCAATCTTATAGAGCTCAGATCAATGTTAAGAAACCACTTATTTGGATTATCCGCTCTGCTGTAACAGCTTTGATTGCCTCTGTTCTTCTCTCACTTTTTTTGTTTGCACTGTTCAAATCAAGTGCTTGGAGTGTTGAGCACAATCCAAACGATTCAATGAACCCAAAACTGGTTGAAAATACTCTCATGCGTGTTATTTAACTTTCTTTTCATTTTTTATTACAGTCACATAGTGATCCTAGCTCACGTGCTCCCTTTACGTTTCCGTGCTTGTATATTTTTCTCCCAGATTATATCTCTTCTTGCTCTTCACTCTCTCCTTTGCCTTCAACGAAATTTGGGATTATTCTCAAGAGCTGCTCTTCACTGGGTGGGTGGTAGAACTGATACATAACCTTCCTCCGGTTCACTAGACGATGTATGTATGTATGTAAATTGGTGTGATATTCACTGAGACCTAAAAGATCCATTGATCTTCTGCTTAGTTCCTGAGGAAAGTCTCAGGGACTATCAGCTACTTTAGACCTACTTCCCGGAGAAATTTGAGCATGTCTGCAGGAAACAGTTTAGGTAAGTATCCAGTAGTGTCCTAGGATTCTGAATTGCTGTGCAATTCTTAAGTATGTGGATGGAAGTTTCTTCCTCCATGCCACAGAATCTACATTCTTCTTCCTCCACTATTATGAGCTTTTTCAGGTGCCCATTCAGGCAACAATGTCCCATTAGAACCCCTGTTAAACTTTTAGTGCAGCCATTCTCCCAGATTATGTCTTTTCTTGCTCTTCACTCTCTCCTTTGCTTTCAACGAGATTTGGGAATATTTGCAGGAGATGCTTTTCAAAGAACTGGCACAAAACTTTCCTCCGGTTCACTAGACGATATTTCATCATGAAAATAAATCGCGATAAGATGACAATCATCATCACTTGGTTGGTAGTCCATATCATCCATGCTCTCGCGTCACTAGAATGGCTACTTTAACCATAATTCATTGAACATCACGGAGCTGGAAGCCATTTATGTGGCTTTTTAACTTGTCACTTGTCACTATTTGGCTTGTCATACTATTGTTGACTACCAAAACGTCACATTAGAATAACAAGGTTCTAATTGCAAAATTTGAAAAAAATAAGATATTGGAATATCCAAGTTCTATATGAAGAAAACAAATAGTTCTGTTGCTTGGTTCAGTCATCTGGTGCTTAATAGCACAATTAACAATGTTAAAAAGTTCCATCTCAGTTCACCAAGCAATTCAAGTTATTCACATGGTTCTGTCTTCTTGCAGGTGGTGAAGATGAAACATCTAAAGAAGAAGTGAATGGAAATGCAAAACAGAAAGAACGAACAAATGTTAGAAAACGAATTCGACAAGCTAATGAGTGGAAAGTTAACATCAAAAACAAACTGCACCAAACTGGAAAAGAATACGTTAATGTAAGAGGTACGAAAGTAAAAGCAAGGGAGATTAAAACCGTTAAGGATTGTTTAGACGGTTGTAAATTTCACTGTTCAAGAAAAATTAAAGTACCCGAAAGGCGCTTTTCACTTATTATTATGGCATTAGCCAAAATGAAAAATATGTGTATTTAAAATAAAATACCAGAAACTTGTAACGGTAAATGGCTGTAACCTCAAAGGGCACCAGCTCGAAGGGCTCCGGCTAGAGACTCCTCTCAAGGGTGATTCGACCCCTAGTTTATGCTGCACAAGGATAACAGAAGGTCGTAAAAGTTGAGGGCGCCACTACCTTTTTGGCGATAAAAAGTACTGAAAAACTAAGGCGGAAAAGGTAGAAACGCCTTGTAAAATTTAAATGGAAGTTAATAATTTAAAAAAAATTACTAAAAATTATCCCGGGCGATATCTCCCTCAACTTTTATAGTTGGGGATTTAAAAAAAAATGAAAAATAGAGTTAAAACAAATTTTTCATTGATTCTGCCACAGGAAACGAATAGAGGAATTTGTACTTTTATAGGTACTTAGCTTCGATGAAGTGGTTTCCTGAAGAAGATAGTCAGGTCTTGATCTGAACTGCTGTGTTCTGTTCTAGGGCGGTATTTTGATCTAGGGCTGTATCTGGGGTATCCTGGGGTTATATCCTTGGGTTATATTCTTGGGTTATATTCTTGGGTTATATCCTTGGGTTATATTCTTGGGTTATATTCTTGGGTTATATCCTTGGGTTATATCTTTGGGTTATATTCTTGGGTTATATTCTTGGGTTATATCCTTGGGTTATATCCTTGGGTTATATCCTTGGGGCTGTGCTTACCTAGAAGGACAGGTGGATCAGGGATTTATAGGAACTTGAATGTAATGGCACATTATGTTGGTCAGCTTTTCAGGTTAAAAAAAGGAAGGCAATTGTTTGAAAGCAACAAATGTTCAACTTACTGAAAGCTTTCCAACAATATATGTCCCTTGTTAAAACCGTTAAAATAGCAATTATCGGCTAAATTAAAAAAATATACTAATGATCCTAAAGAAACTAATGATAGCAAAAAGTTATTTATTTAGTTATATGAAAAAATATCGTGCTTAGGAAATATATGAAACCGGCACTGGCGTTACGAAGGAATATTTTATAGGTTAACAGATTATAAAAATGTTATTTTATAATTAAAAGAGTTCGCAACTGAAAAAGCTTGAAAATGTTTGTATAAAAGTAAAACAGTGAATTATAAAAGAATATTTGGCTTAAAACTACCATATTAGTATAAAAGAACAGTTTATGACCACGTGTTGAATTTAATTTCGTCTATCTCTGTAAAAAAATAAAGAATGCATACGAAAATTATATCAGACAGTACTTTAGAAGAAGCTTATTAATTATAAATTATGATTTTGAACTTACCACAGCAAAATTCATAAGATAGGTACTTAAGAGATGAAAGATAGCGAAAGATGATCTTTCCCCGTAGGCGGACGATAACGGAAAGGGGTGTTTCACGTGGTGTTGGAAAAAATGGAAGCGTCCGTTGGCAGACGTCAATTGTCTTATGGTGGTCAGGGTTGAAGAGTTTGGGATCACAGAACTATAATTGGATGTGGCTAGTGACGACGAGCGCTAATTAGAAGGATTTATTCTGTAAAATCGAAACAGGTCGATAGACATGTTACAAACTGCTCAAAAACCGCAAAACTGAAGAAGGGGCTTCTCGTAGGCAATATTCTTTTAAATACTTCATGAAAGCTCAGGTCAGTACAATTAAAGTATGTAAAAAGTTCTTTCTAGGAACATTGAGCATTTCCCAAAAACCTATATAATGTGCATGCCGAGAATTCTAATAAACCTAAAATAAGTTTAAGAGGAAAAGTAAGTAGTAGGACCACGTGAAAAGATTTGCAACTGTAGAATCTTATTATTGCAGGAAAAATAGCAGGAGAAAATATTTGGAGTCAACGCTCAATTTTTCTAAAATGTATGAGTTGTACAAATACCATTGCACAGATAATGACATAGAGAATCCAGTAAAATTGTCAATGTATATTTGTTTTATACATTTTAGTTTTGTACAAAGAAGAATGTAAATGATGAGTTTTATTTGCTATTTGTACAGATGCAGGAAATGATTTTAAAAAATGACATTAAATACGATTTTTAGATCAAGTTCTTTCAGTAAAAACATTCTGTTTTTGCGAAATAAACAAACTTAATGTTTAAACAGTATTCAATAAACTATAAAGTGTATAATTGATAAGAAATCCGCAGTGAAATGTTACAAATAACTATGAAGAATGTAAAAAAATAAGATTAGGAATTTACTTTTTATAATCGCAACAAAAACGTCGGATATTTATTTTATAATTTGTTTTTAATGATTTTCTACCATAAAACAAGACGATATAAAATAAATTCAGTCTAAATTATATCCATAATAATACGGTTGAAAATAAGTTACCTACGTATATTTAATAACAGCAATTAGTGTTACTCAAAATAACTTATTTAAATTAAAAGCACCGCCCTTTGTGCACATTACGAAATATCTAGCTGTTGTTGTAAAAAAAGTTAATGACTAATTTCAAGGTTGGATTTAAATACAGTCGTTAATTCTTGAAATTAAAGTTTATTACACCCATTTAAGCCTTTCTTCTTAACTATAGGTACTAGGAGAAGTTGTAAATCATTAAAGGTAAAGCCGACTTTACTGGTAAAACCACGGAAAGTGACCAGTAGTCGATAACATCAACACGAATACAGAGAAACATCCAATCACAACAGATATATATTTAAATAATTTAAACAATGCGAAACCATTCGTTTATTACTTCCAAACAGTATTGGGGAAATATTTGAACAGATAATAAATAATAGACCTAAGCCTATACTGGAACTACATTTATCAGATGCACAAAACAGAAAGAAGCACTCAGCCTCATATTTTCACGATAAAACAATGGACGACGTGGTAATAATAGCAAGCAACGAGGAACAACTACAAAAGAATCTGAATATATGGATTAGAACAATACAGGAAGAAGGAATGAAAATAAACATAAATAGGACACCAGAATATTTTAACTAATATTGAACTAGACAATGTCAAAACTGAACAAGTAGAAGAATTTAAATACTTAAGAGGTAGCGCTAGAGCAATCTGGAATACAAGAAACCGAAATCAACGAAAGCATAAATAAAATAATAAAAGTTTCCCATGCTATGAGTGAAAAATTGATCAATGAATAAAGAGATATCAAACCATACAAAAATTGAAGTATTTAAATCCAGTACTGACGTAAGGATGCGAATCGTGGAATATTTCGAATGGTCATATAGTAAAATACAAGCCGTTGACATATTCAAGATGTGTATTAGAAGCTACTAGGAAAGACGGGATTAGAAGCACACGTATAAGAAAGGAATTAGAACGACATATAAAACGAAAATTTAGTAGGAGGGGACTCATACAGAGAATTAATAACTTTAAACGAGTAAAACGAGAAAATAATACGAAGCAAAATCTCAGATACACAGGAAGAGAAGACGGACTGGAATACAGTGATGAAAAACATATTGTAGCAAAGAGGCAAGCGAAGGAGAGAAGCATTAACTTTAGAAAAAGAGAAAATCATTTTTTTTTCGGATCGAAATAGGAAACTCATGTTTGAATGGGTCCAGGACCCAAACGGTGTTGGACTCATCCCCAAGGGGATGCCTAGCAACCAAACCTCATACTCGCCGTTACCCCCGCCTCGGAATCACTACCCTAGGATACTTCGAGACGGGCGGCGGTCCCTCGCACACTCTCTGCCCACACTAACTATCACTCCTACCTCTCATGCCATATCGAGTCCGTCTCTCTCCCTCTACTACGCCACTCACCTCCATCCATTTCTCCGCCCCCTCAACATTATCTCCACCATGTTCTCCCAATACACCGCCTCCCCTAGTTTCCTCTCCAACTTCTTCAGCACTTCCTCTTTCCTCTAGCATCTAAACACATGCTCCACTTCACACCTCTCTTACACTCCAAGCTCTCTTTTCCCAATCTTATGTAGGTACCCTACTCTCGACCCATGTCCAGTGAACACCTGTGTCAAGGAGTAGTTCACCTCCCCGAATTTCCGGTCCATCCAATCTCTCCTATTCCCAATCGCTCCTTTTAGCGCGCCACTAATCTCTCTTCTCCAACCTTCTCTCCCATCTCTCTTGACAGCACCCACTGTCTTGTACCCCTGCACCACCCTCAGCAGTATCCCTCTCTGCACCCGCAGGGGTGGCCTAACCCTTGAATTCACTCCCGCTCTTTCACCCCACACCTCCGCACCGTACAGCATACTCTGCTCTACCGTCCTACCAATTATCCTCCTCTTCCACTCTCCCGGCCCTTCCACATTACATATAAATCTCCCCAGCCATGCTGCCTTCACTTTCCCCTCCTCTGCCGCCTTTAACATGTGTGTTCTGAAGGATAATTGACTATCCAACCACACCCCCATGTATTTCACAGATTCCTCCATCCGAATTCTCCTTCCCTTCACCACCACCACCATTTCCCCCGTCTTGCTCCGTCCCTTCACTAGCAGCCCCACCGTCTTATCTTCCGCCACTTCTAGTCCGCACCGCTCTATCTTCTCCACAATCTCCCTACACCTGCTCTCCGCCTTTCTTTCTATCTCCGCCTCTCCCTTTGCCGTACATAGCAGACACACATCGTCCGCATACACAGTAATCTCACATCCCTCTTCACATACTATCCCACAATCCTCATCAAACACTCACTTCCATAGAACCGAGCCCTGGGGCACTCCACCCTCCGTCTCATACCTCCTCCCTCTAGTGTCTAATATCACACCCCCCGTCAGGTAGTCCTCCACCAGGTTAACCAAACCCTCCCCCACTCCAAGCCTCAGCAACGCGCTCATCGCTTTCCGTTTGCTGACACCGTTGAACGCGTTTCCGATGTCGAAGAAAACGAGTAGGGCCAAAAGAGAAAAGTATGGAAAAAGTTGGCTAACGAAATCTAAAATGTGTTCACGTTGTCAGTTTTTCTTTTTTTTTCATTCAACATTCAACTAGATTTTTCCCATCACGCTCACTAGCTGTCTACTGTCTGTCACTATCTGTTACAATACTATAACAGACCACTTATAGAAACCAATAGATATAATGTTCTCCAAGATATACCGTCGACTTTCTACTTGCTTTTGCAGGTGAAGGCTCGTAGCTGCAATAAAACTAACCTGAGACGGCTTAGGTGCAATTTAGCAATAAGCAAAATGCCTGATTTCGAAAAACTGCTCCACGATGTTTGCACTTATATAACTTATCCAAAATAATTGTTATTTCTGCAAAAATAGGAGCCTTTTCTAAAATTGAATTTAAATAACGCGTCAAAACACTATACCATATCCATCGAACAAACAGAGCGACCCAAACAACGATAGATGCGTGATCACCATGCGCCTTTGCATCTATTGGCTAAAATAAATATGCCTCCATGCGCTGGCCAATCGGATTTAACTGCAATCGGCCGGCGGAATTCATTGTCCATACAGAGTTGGAGAGATCACGTGCACTATGCATGATACTGTTTTGGAACACTCCGTTGCTTGGATGGACAGAGTATAGAATAGTAATGGCTGTCTATGACATCACACTTTCGTAAACAGGGTTATTTTATGATTTAAGTTCTAGATTATGTCTTTGGAAGTTTGAACATTTCGAAATTCAGTTGAGACGAAAAAAATACTCCCAGCATCGGTATTTCTCGTACGTTTGATAATACAAAACTGATATTATTAAAAACTTCATGAACGATACAAAACTAGAAAATACATTGGTAGTTCAAACCATATACAAAATATCAAAGCCAAAATGTCAAATGCTGTATACAAAAGTGTGACGTCACGAGCTTCTCATCGGTGTTTGAGCTAAGATGGCGGATTGTTATATGTTTGTATTTATATTGTTACTAGAGATTCATGTCTAGTATTATAGCTTGTCAAACGTAGAAAGAGACGGAAGATTTATACCTTGGTGAGTATTTTACTAACTAACATAATTGATGGTTACAGATATAGTTACTTTGATGTAAGCCACCTCAAGAAAAATATGGCATGTAAAGTGCAGGATTTTTTTTTAACAGTGGACAGATTTAACGATAACTTTTCTAGATCTCCCTGTATCCTTGCTACTTACATTACTTGATAATATGGAGCTAATTGAATAAAGTTATTATATGAGAAAAGTGGCATGAACATTTCTATTCATGTCCTAATTCGTTCGGACAGTGTTTGAAGTGACGTCTGGAACGAAATGGATCCACTTATCGGACAAATGATCCCATTACTGAATATAAAAGTTGACAAATGCCCACACTCGGATTACACATCCAAGCTGAATGGACGAATAACTTGATCGAATGTAGGACTCGAGGGAGCCAATACGGCTTTTTTGTGTGTTTAAATTGGTCGGTTTTGTTAAACTTTGATCTCTGGAACAGGAACAAGAAAAAATAGTATTTTCAACTGTATACTATTGTCATTTTATTAATTTTGCTTTTCTGGTAAAACTAGAAATTATCTCTGGTCACACCTTTGAGTGATATTTTGACGACCCCTTTCATAATCAATGTTTTAACCGGAAAACAAATGAATCCTTAACAAGGGTTATCAAATTCCACTTTGGGCAAATCCACCGTAAGGTGTCGACTTTTCCCATAACATTTACCATAACGCGATCTCTAATAATGTTAATAATACCCTTTATTCGGTAATTGGATAGGATGTGTCCTTAATAGTGTTATAACGACCTTTCCTGATGTGCTTGGTAACCTCAGAAGACAATTATTATTTCATGTGCTGTAACAGGTGGTTATTGGTATTTTTTATAAAACATTATTAGAGAAGCAAAATATTCTCTATACAATTGGAGTTTAAATTAGGTTGGTGTAGGAAAATCGATGACAATATTATGGAAGAGTGACCTACATGTTACCCTCCTTAAAGTAATAAATCTCTGGTTCAACCCCTCGGTAACGAGAGGGAACAGCTCTGCCAGCTCTCAAAAACTAAACTTCTTTCATTACCGGTATTTAAAAACAAAAAATATTTAAAGGAAAAGTAAAATAAAACAAAACAAACGTTTAGGAATTTCCGAAGGAAAAAAACAAAAATTCCATAAAATAAAAATTATTTAAAGGTCAGATCCGCTAGAGAAATCGAACATTCGTGAATGGTTTTGACGTATTTTCAAATTTTAATAACTATGATCTGTGTTGTGAGATGTCTACAATTTAATTTTTAAGAGATATAATATTCTATCTAAACAAAAAAAAATTACTATTTATATATTAATAAAATGCAAGGAATCTCAATTAAACTATTTAGTAATAATATGATGAATGCATTTATAGAAAAATTACATGAATATTAAATACTAATGTGGCAAATAACAAAAAAAAGTATGGAACAGAAGTAACTTAACCTAAAATAAAATAGTGCTTTCAAATATAAGGTGAGATAGATACTTAGAATTTAATTAAAATTAAAACTTGTTAATAATCTAAACCCCCTTTACAGATGTACATCTTATCAAATTATTTCTTTATCATTTATATTGGTACCAATAAAAATAAACCAACCTGACTCTATCCACGAAGCACCGAACTGATGATGGCCTTTCAATTCTCTGAATTGCAATTCATACAAGAGTGTTACCAATTCACACTCTCCTGGAATACAGGACCAACTCCACGACTTCAATCAGGTAGGAGCCTCCTTTACCCTTTCCAAAACCTGACTTTTACTTTTTCTCCCAATCTTCTGGATCAATTTCCAGCTCCTTCAACTCTCCAACACTCTTTCTATACTTTTTTATTTTATATTTTTTTTCAAAAATCTTATTCTGACAATACTTTTTCAAAATCAAAAACCTTCTGTCCTTTCACTAATATTTTTCTTCTTCACAAATTAAAACCTTTAAATTGTCCCTTTTTTAAGAAAATATGATTATATGAATTCTTCTTTGACATGTAATACAAAATTTAATACAATCTATAATTTTATTAGTATTTATGTAATCTTTTAAAAAATGTACAATAAATCTATACCATTACTTCTCTTAAATAAACCCAGACTAAATTTATAATTACGAACCTTTTTTTATAATTTAAAAATCCATAATAATCTTCCAATCACAACACAGCCATTTCTGCTATTAATATTCTTTGATTCGGGCCAATCCTTCTGTATTTTCAAAACATGACAAATATTCATTGATATTGATGTCATTTTGACAGTGACAACTCAACCATGATTTAGGTTATAATTCTGTCAAACTATATTTTCAAATTCTCATGATAATTTCAATGAAGTATTATTAAATCAAATTGTTAGTTATTTCAAATAATTGTATAAAGAATTATTAGCTTTTCATCAATATTAAGGTAAGTCTTTCCTTCTCATTTATAAATTCTTATAAATAATGTAATAATGTAAACTTTTTAAGAATAAATACAGTTGATTCAATTCTTAACATCATTGACTGGTATTTCCTCTATCTCCTTTTTGCTCATAGCTGTCCGAATATATCTCCTCACTATCTCCCATATTTCAGCTGTCTCCAACATACATCCTACCATATTTCCCTCCCCTAATGTCACTCCTAGCTCTCCCTCTACCTCCATCCTCTCCTTGTGCCACCTTGTGCAGTGGAACAGATTATGCTGGACATCGTCCCTATCTCCACCATACACGCACTGCTCATCTCTAGCTTTGTCTATTCTGTGGGTATCGACCCTAAAAGACCCGTACCCCAATAAGACCTGCGTTGTGAAGTAATCTATTACCCGATTTTGCACTTCAGCCATCCTCCCAAATCCGGTATAATTTTTCGTGTCCACTCTCCCTTAGGGCTCCCTTCCCTCAACCTTCCCATCCATAGTGCTTGTATTTCCCTCGCTATCAAGGTTTTATTTTCCCTACCCCTGTTCCACATTTGTGTTCTCTCCTCGAACAACAAGTGGTACACCCGTCTGAATTGCGTCGTTAGATATAGTTCTATACCCCGACGCAATTCTCAACAACATAACCCTTTGTACCCACATCATATCATCCCTATATTTTTTTATCCTCATTGCCACCCGCCATACAGCAGTATGGACTTAACTACTCCCCCATTCTCTTTGCATCTCTTGGTCCTCCAATATTTGGGAGTATCCTGCACAACGCCGCCGCTCTAGCTCCTGCCTTCTTCACTACCTCCCGAATATGGGGGCCAAAAGACATACCTCTGTTAAGCCATATGGCCAAGATATTTGTACTCCTTACTAGGTTCTATGCCATACCTCCCTATTTCAAAATATGTGTCCCTCCCTCTGTGCCCATACAGAACCTATGCCGATGTTTTTTCTGGTGCTAACTCCATCCCTTTTTCCCTCATCCATCCATCATAGCCAAGGACACTCTGTATAATGTACTAATTCTTTGATCACACTTTTTTGAGATAGTTTCAACTTTAATTTATCACACCACGTTTTTTCCCATATTTTTCTCTTCAAAAAAGAATAATGCATTTAGCTAGCGTGATAAATGCAACCAAAAACTGAACATCTATCTGATGCAGCCCGGCATCAGGAAAACCTTAAAGGGCGATATGGAAAAGCCATTTCAGGGTCGGATTTTATTTGAAAACTTTTGGAAAAAATTATATTTTCGTTATTTAAATTAAAATTTTCGAAGAGAGGCATGTGAGTTAACTTTTGATTGCTGGCTTGGAAGACTGAGCATTTCTTGAAAGCTATAACTAATTTTGTGGTTATGTCGCTTATTCTGGTAATGTATATAGGGTGTTCCAAGATGTTTTTAACAGCCTATAACTCAGAAAGTAGTGAATACTTTTATTTGGAAACTGAAGAATGTCAATGGGAACTACAATCATTCGAAGTATACTTGAGCTCTGTGACGTCATGACAGGCGCGGTGACCTCATCTCATTGAAGAAACTTGAATGGATCAGGTGGGTGGAAGTTACCTAAAATGGAAGGGTATTTTATCCCGAATTATAAACGATTCCTTTTAAATAACCCCATACAAAAAAATCTAAGGTTGATAGCACAGGTGATCTTGGAGGCCATCGGAAAGATCCGTTAGGTTACAATAGCGTTGTTATGTGGGAGTGCGCCATCTTGTTGCCATACCATAACTCCTCTTTCGCGTAAAGGAATCTCCTCCAGAAAATTCAGATCTCTGACCATTTAAATATTCTTAAAAAAGATGGACCCTCACCAAACAATAATTCTCTATCTAGTTTGTAAGCGGGTTCACCTTAAACTGTGCGGATTTTCCACTGACCAATAATGGCAGTTTATGATCCCATTATTATGGAAACGAGCTTCATCTCTTCATAAAATTCTACTCAAAAGGTCAGGAGTGTCTTGTATCATAACTTTAATTATGGCGATGAAGGTTAGTCTTCGGTCCAAATTGGTAGGTCGCAAATACAGTTTAAATGGATGGTAGTGGTGGTTTTACAAAATCTCACAGTTTGTGCAGCAATGGACCATATGGACACATGTGGATTAATCGCTACCTATGCTAAAACATTCACCCCGTTCTGTTCCGTCTGTATTGGTTTTTCTTGATTTCTATAATTAACATTCGGAAACGAACCTTGCCGCGTCATCTCCTCAACCATAGCAAATGTTACATACTACTACTACTACTAATTTAGTCAGGCGAACCTTGGCCAAGGAAAAGTCAAGCCATTGTGCCATTCCTGCTATTTATGCATCCATGAAGCCGAGTCCCTCGATGAAGGACCCAATCCTCTTCAGTGGATGCCTGCTTATGTCCCCGGGGGCCATATCAGGGACTCCGAAGATTCGCCTGCGTAGCACAGCCCAATGTGGACATACGAAGAGAACATGGTCCGACGTTTCGTCAGCCATGCCGCAACCCCTACATAGGGGACTTTCCTCCAAACCTAGGTTACAGAGGTGTTTCCTCAGACAGCAGTGCCCTGTTAGGAGTCCTGCTATCTTCTTTAACCTACTCCTTGGTGGTTCTAGAGCAGTTCTAGCATGTCCATCAGTTCATCCCCTCAATAGTAGCTTGGACTGCCTGAGACCCTGTAGAGCCTTCCAGTGAGCGAGGTGCTGATTTCGCAACCAGTTCCACATCTCCTTAAGGATTGTTTGTTTTGTAAGGCCCAAGGTCGGGCCCGGACCGTTAAAATGTTACATAAGACGATGTTCTTCTTTCGAGAAAGCGTTCCACGACAAGGCATGAGCATTTCGAACATTCTCTCTACATACTTTTCTTTTGAATTTGTAAAACTAGTTAAAAAGTAAGAACATGCCAGCTTACTTTGGACATGACAAATGCACCATTAAATTGAAAATTTAGCATATTTCTTAACAATAATACCCTCTTTGTGGTATATCGTTGAATTCGGGATTAAAAACCCTTTTATATCAGAGCTAAATCTCACCCCCCTGATCAATTTAAGTTTTTTTCGATGAGATGACGTTATCCAATTGACATTACCCAATTTTCAAATTAAAATGTTCATTACTTACTGAGTTATAGATTGTTAAAAACAGCTTGGAATACCCTGTATATCAGGATGATCTTCACTGTAACTGGTGTAAGGTGTCTTTTGTATGAGGATTCTTTTTTGGCTGGGAATGATTATGAAGTTGATGTTTGGATGGATTACATATATTTTTGTTCTAAAGATGTTCCAGTTTACTTTCCAAGAACTAAGTAAGTCTTAGTCTCCTTATGTTTTGCTGCATGGTCAGTTCTTTCATTTCCTGAAATTCCGACATCCAGATTAGATTAGATTTGATGAGGGGGCTAATCGACCTATTCCACTGCGACCACTTCAGATCTATTGTGGTCCTCTGGATCTAGATTACATTCTCCAGCTCTAATCTTTTTAAATAGCTGATAAACTAGTAGTCTCTGTCCTGGTGAGGTTACCCACCATTCTAGAGATTTATGTGCCACCCACTTCCTAGTGACCATGTTCATTGTCGACTTTGCGACGCCGCAAAATGGTTCCGACTCTATGAATGGCATTTTTTAGCCTTGTCTGGCAGTTCCATTCACCAGTTCGTTGTTCTTATGATCCTCCTGCCCTGGTACTCAGACTACCATGACCTTGCAATGGTCTCCTTTAAAACTCTTTGTAATCCCATATTAGCTTAGAGTTGACCTATAATCGAGTGCCTTCAGAGCTGCATGGATGTCTCAAAGATGACAACTGAACGGCATGTCCTTTCTTGCCTTTTAATTTCTTTAACACCAGATATTTCTATAATTTAACAATATTTCAAAATTATTAATAATAATAATGATCAATTCTATCAATTTTCTCTTCTCTCTAACCAAAATTCCAAAACTCTTTTCGACTGGATCTCATTTTTTCTGTACGCGTAGTTAAAAGGATTATTTAAAATGCCGGCTAAGTACGATACTGCGTTCTCTCTCGCAGGACTTCGCCTGTCCTTCTTCCTCATCATTTATAATAGTAGATTAGCCGGTCTCCAAATGAGCCAGATAAAAAGCGGCAGTGACGTGGCGAGGGGGATAGGGGATTTCCACACAGACACTTTGCTAACTGTCTTCTAATTCCCCTGTCTATCTCTGGAGAGAATCTACCTAACATCGATTATATCGGATTATGTGCCAGACACAGCCGATTTCGGAAGATTTCCATCAGTTTGCTGGGACAGATATGGACAGGGTGATGAAAGACTATTTAATCCCGCACACTGAATTCAATTAAAGGCAGATTTAAAATTATTATGCAACAAAAAAATTGGTCTAGATCTATTTCATCCCCAGTACAGTTTTGAGGTGCAAGATATTTTTTGAAAGATCCGCTCGAAAGGGGTTTGAAACAATTTAGTAAAAGTGAAAAATGGGTTTTGTTTTTCGCGAATATTTCGAAAACTATTGCAAATATCCGAAACAAAGAGAAAGACCCCGAGAGAGAAGGAAATTTTCACTTGTAATCTCCTTGGTGCTTGAATTATTGCCGGAAATTTTTTGAGTACATGAATTTTTAAAGAAAATTCATGTACTAGACAAATTTCCTGCAATTAATTCAAGCACGTAGGGGATTCAGTAAGAAAATTTTATACCAGAATTATTTAAAAGGAAAACATTAGGCAAATATCTTGTAGTGCCCCTCGTATAATTTAGTACGTCATTCACGAAATAGCTTAATTACCACTTTTATAAAAAAAGGTGAGCGGTCGTCGGACCGCCGACAGAAGCTTGCTTTTTATGCACAATAGAATGACCATTTTCGTGAATTTTTCACCATTTTTCAAAAATTTTGACAATTTTTGACAGTTTTTGACGAATTTTGACAATTATTGATCAATTTTTACAATTATTGATCATTTTTGACAATTTTTCAAAAATGTTGACCATTTTAGACCATTTTTCCAAATTTTAACAATTATTGACCATTTTTGAGCATGTTTGACAGGTTCTGACAATTATTGACCATTTTTGATAATTTTTCAAAAATTTTGACCATTTTTTAAAAATCTTGACCATTTTTTAAAAATCTTGACAATTTTTAATAATTATTGACCATTTTTGACAGTTTTTTATAATTATTGACCATTTTTTTTAATTTTGACCATTTTTGACCAGTTTTCGAAAAATTTGACCATTTTTCCAAATTTTTGACAATTTTTGAAAATATTTGGCAGTTATTAACCATTTTTTCAAAATTTTGAGAGTTTTTGACAATTTTTGACGATTTTTCCAAATTCTTGACAATTTTTGACCATATTTAAAAAATTTTTGTCAATTTTCCAAAATTTTTTACAATTATTGACCATTTTTGACAATTTTTCAAAAATTTTAATATATTTGGCAAATATTGACCATTTTTTCAAAATTTTGACAATTTTTGACCATTTTTCAAAATTTTAACAAATTATTTATCCTTTTGGACCATTTTTGACAATTTTTGATTGGTTTTGACAATTATTGACCGTCTTTGACAAATATTGACCAGTTTTGACAATTTTTCGTAAATTTTAAACATTTTTCAAAATTTTGACAGTTTTTGACGATTATTCCTAATTCTTGACAATATTTGACCATATTTAAAAAATTTTGACAATTTTTCAAAAATTTTAACAATTATTGACCATTTTTGACCATTTTTGACGAATTTTGACAATTATTGACCGTCTTTGACAATTATTGACCATTTTTGACAATTTTTCAAAAATTTTAACATATTTGGCAAATATTGACCATTTTTTCAAAACTTTGACAAATTTTTGACCATTTTTCAAAAGTTTAACAATTATTGATCCTTTTGGACAATTTTTGACAATTTTTGACGAATTTTGATTGGTTTTGACAATTATTGACCATCTTTGACAAATATTGACCAATTTTGGCAATTTTTCGAAAATTTTAAACATTTTTCAAAAATTTTAACAGTTTTTGACAATTTTCGACAATTTTTGAAAATATTTGGTAATTATTAACCATTTTTTCAAAATTTTGACTATTTTTGACAATTTTTCACACCTATAGATGTGCGAGCTCAGTGCGGCAAGAGAGATTGCGCACAGTCGCTTGAATGAGTTATCGCATGACGAACGCTTTTTCGTAACATCACACGTTTTACGAGTTCACTAGCCTTCTCAAAAGTCATATGTCGTGCAATAAGAAGCAAGCTTCAATATTGAATATATCAACAATGATATAAAAGTGTTAGTAAGCATAAATATATAGTTTTGATTAGACATTAGACACATGACTAGACATATTTTAGAAAAATAAACATAACTTGAACTCTACTGAGGTCAGTTTGGCTTACTGAAGTCTAAATAGATCAAGCTGAAGCTCAACTTGTGTTTTACTTATCACCCTGTTATAACCGAACATTACAATCTATTTAGACGTCATCCATAAATAAATAGAAGCCTATTTGTAACGCGAGTTTTGACGTTTTTCGTTATTTGAACTGTCATTAACACTGTGTTCATTTATTTTTTTACGTCTACATGCTCATGTGGATGAAAAATTTTCAGATAATCTGCTGGTTACCATAGCAAAAATGTCGAAATAAAGCATCATGACTGGTATAAAATTTTCAGAAAAAGGTCATCCCGAAACTTTACCATCAATATTACCCGACTCACGTTTAGCGTATGAAGCAAGAAAAATTTGTAGATACCTCAATTTTGAATCCCATTTTCTAGATATACACATATAGGATGTCCCAGACTAAGATTAACTCCGCAGGGAGCGTAAAGAGGAATTTTTGACCACCCTGCATTCATTTTTTCCCTTAACGATTGAACAGGAAAAAGAAAGTTCACATAGGGACCTATTTCAACATTTTCTTCAAATTCATTGAATACTGAGAAAAACGGGGTGGATCGTTTCTAGTGCTCCACTCTGTATTTAAGCGATTACAATAGTTATTTCTGCAGCCAATTGGAAAGAGTACTATGTTTCAACCAAGTTTTGTGAGCCATAATTTTGGCCTTTCTGGATCGTTGCGCCCGGGCAGCTGCTCTAGGGCCAGCCCTGTCAAGACACATTAATTTTAACCTAAAAAAATTAGATAACGGTGTTCGGAAATTCGTATTATTGCAACCTATTAACTAAAAGTTCCATTAACAATTTCTTATTTGGCATCAAAATAAAAATAATAGGTATTGTTTTTTCCAGTACTTTGCGCTTCTGAAAGACAGTTTGCGAACATATTTTCAACACTAGTGAATTATTGACTTTCTCGTTCCTAAAACATTAATTCGATGTTCATAATCCGCCCAAATGCACCTCTCTAGCCGTAAATTATTAACACACAACATCCGGAAGCGGCGGTGAGAGAATATTAAACGTGAGGCGCGGGTGATGATGTTACCCTAACCGCCCTCCCATCACGTATCCCCATCTTGGCCACCCCAACAAACCTCAAGTCAAGTCCGCACTTCATAATGGCATAAGTAGACGTCTTAGACAGACACACCCTGTGATAAATGGGATTTGTGTTGTACACTTTACTCCTTATTTTGTCTTGTAAAGTTGCAGAGGAGAATTTGACCGCGAACACGGCGCTAGGGAATGAATAGAAAGGTTAGTTGTGTAAGTTTTGGTCATGGCAGAACATTACTCAAAATTGTTTAATTTACTAAATTGATTTCATACTGTTTACGTGACTCTAAGAAGAAATAAATGACGTTTTTTGTACTATATATTTATGTGACCTTGTACATTTTTTAGTCCATTATAAAAATTCCTTAGATATATGGGCAGATCCATTAGTTTTCGACGAAAGTGTGTGTACTGTAACGTTAATTTCGTTCACTTTACTTTACTCTATTTAATTAATAATTGGTAGAAGAAGAGATAAGAACGAGGTCGAAGTGGGAATAACAAATAGCAGTGGCTATTTTCACGACATACTGTGTCTGAGTAGATGCCCCCTCTACATTTAATGGGATATCTTATTTGCAATAAAATCCGACCCCCCACCGCCTCTCAAAAAAATTTCGAATGGTCTCCGTACTCTATGCGTTCATCATATTAATTAAATCATTATTTTCGTCTAAAAGTAATAAATAATATTTTGATGAACAATTGACCCTAATAATAATTATTTTATCAATTATGATTGTTAATTTATCTACAAATCAATTGAATTTTATTTTTTCTGCCCCTAGATATTGGCCTGTAACAAAGTGCTCCAGTTACCACCCCTAGTGTAGTGGCTTCCCTGCTTAGAGGTGATTTTTTTATTATAGTTTGAAGCAAGTCTAAAGGCGAAGGCGATTCAATCGCAATTTTTTCAGTACAACAAACTGAACTAAGAGTTTTGATAGGGATCCTTACGGGACATTGTCGCCTGAAAGGGTACCTGTAAAAGCTGAAAATAGAGGAGGAAGGAAATTGTAGATTCTGTGGTATTGAAGAAGAAACCTCCATCCGCATACTTGCGGATTGCACAGCAATTCAGAATCCTAGGGCACAACACCTAGGTGATTACTGGTTAGAAGAGGGACATTTACCTAAGTTAAGGCCTGCAGATATTCTAAAATTCATCCGGGAAAAAGGGCTAAAGGAGCTACTAGTCTCTGAGATTTTTCTTTTGGATTTTCGCTTCCCATATTCTTTTTGTTAATCTAGTCTCCTCCATACGCTGCAAATCTCCCCACCATCCCAGTTGTCTTTCCTCAATATACTCCAAAGTTGGCTGTATTTCCAGCTCTTCTCTTATTATTGTGTTTCTTATTTTATCTTTTTTTGTTACTCCTCTTATTCGTCTTAGTCCTTCATTTCAGACGCTTATATTTTACTCTTTAGTGTTCTATTAAGTATCCAAGATTCACAGCCATGCGTTAACACTAGTCTGTAAACAGATTTAAAGACCTTTAATTTAGTTGTTCTCGAGATTTCCTTTTTATTAATAAAGTTTTTATTCATAGAATAATAAAGATTACTTGCTTTTTCGACTCTTCTATTTATTTCGGCTTCCTGTGTTCCGCCCTGATCTAACTCGACTCCAAGATACTGAAATGATTCCACTTGTTCTAGACTTTGATCTTCAATTTATATTTTTATCTTTTCTGTTTTATCACCAATCACCATAGCTTTAGTCTTATTCGTGCTTATTTTCATACCGTACTCCTTCAATGTTTCATTGCAAATGTTTGGGTTTTGTTGCAGTTCCCTTTCACTTTGTGCAAATATTACAATGTCGTCTGCATAGGCTTCATTTGTTGTTTCAATTTTTTGCAAGTTTCTATATCCTACCATATATTTTTTACATTTATTATTTGTTTTCTTTATGATTTCATCCATAAGCACAATGCAAAAAAACGGGCTTAATCCTCCTCCTTGTCTAAGTCCGCTTTGAGTTGTGAATTCTTCTGATCTTCTATTATGGCTTATAAGTCTTATAACAGTATTTATATTATTATCGTATATTTTTTGCACAATTCTTATTGTTTTATTATCAACCCCTCTTTTTTCTATCATTTTCCACATTCTTTCCCTTGATACCATATCAAATGCCTTTTCTAAATCTATGAATACGCAATATATACTTCTCTTCTCTTGTCATCGTTTTATCATAAATACATTGTCTTGTATGCTCCTTCCACCTCTAAACCCATTTTGCGCCTCGTCTAGTGTGTTTTCCACGACATTTATAATTTTTCGGTCCAATTATCTGTTCTAATATTTTCATGTTTGTACAGAGCAACGTCAGTCCCCTGTAGTTACCACATTCCCGTCTATCACCTTTTTTATATATAGGGACAATTGATGCCATTTACCATTCTTTCGGTAACTTTTCTTCTTTCCAGCACTTATTATATATTTTTAATAATAATTCTTCTCTACTTTTACCCATATTTTTAATCAGTTCTCCAGTTATTTTGTCGCATCCTGGTGCTTTCCCATTTTTTAACTTTTTAATCATTTCCGTGAATTCATCTATGGATATTTCTTCATCATTATTGTCCTGTATTGTTTGTATTTTTTCTTCATTTGATTTAGTTGTGCTTTCTCCGTTATCTAATAATTCTAGAAAATATTCCTTCCATCTTTCCATTACTTTCATATTTTCTGTTAACATTTCCCCTTTCCTGTTTTTAATATTAGTTATATTTGTGTCTTTTCCAGTTCTCCATGATTTTAGCACTTTGTAAAATAGTTTTTAATTACTCTTTGCTACCCTTCTCCATTTTTTCTCCAAATTGTTTCCATTGATCTTCTTTTGCATTTTTAACAAATTCTTTGGTTTTCTTTCTCTCGGTTTTATATTTTTCACAATCCTCTATTTTCCTAGACCCTAGGTAATTTCTCCACATCTTTTTCTTTATTTTGATTTGGTTTCTAATTTCGTCAGTCCACCATGCAGTTTGTTGTCTATGATTTTCTTTTCTAGTTATTCCACATACTTCTTTTGCTGTTTCTGTGATCGCATTTTTCATTGAGTTCCAAATTATTTCAATGTCATTGTTAAGCTGTTTCTCAACATCCTCCAATTTTTTGCTGAGGTATATTTCATACTTTTCTGCTATTTTCTTGTTTCTTAATTTAAACGTTTTTATTGTTTCCCACTCTTCTTTTTTGGACTGAGTTTATCTTTTTTCTTTGTTTTCCAGTACATACCCTTTTATTGTGCTCAGTACTACATAATGATCACTGCCTACTTCTGGTCCTCTTTTCACTTTTGTATCTTCTACTACTTTTCTATTGTCCTTTTCTACTAGTATGTATTTTTCTCCTCTACTCTGGTATATTTATGTATATTTTTATGCTCAAAGAACGTATTTGTTATTATTAATTGGTTTACCAAGCAAAAATCTAGCATTTTTTGCCATTATTATTTCTTACTTGCTCGCCATGCTTTCCTAATATATTTCTATACCATTGATCTTCTAAGCCCACCCTACTATTAAAATCACCTAATATATATATATATATATATATATATATATATATATATATATATATATATATATATATATATATATAGTGTTCCTTTGGCTTCTTCTGTAGCTACTTGTAATTCTTCCTTATTTGCTGCTGTTGGGTCCATAAACTACTATAACTGTTTTTTGGATATTTTGATCAGTTTTTATTTCTATTTTTAATATTCTGTCCGATATTGCATCCCAACCATTTATTTGCTTTTCCAGTTTCTTATTTATCATGCAACCCACTCCTGAAGATGCCCTTTTATCTTGCTTTACTCCGCTATATATCAATATATTTCCATCTATCATTGTTATAATGCCTTTTCCTTTCTTTTTAGTTTCAGTTATTCCTAACAAGTCCGCTCCCATTTGTACAAATTCATCTTCCAGTTCTTTTTCTTTTCCTGTTAAGCCCCTTATATTCCATGTTCCTATTTTCCATTTACTAATTTTACCTTTTTGTTTTGCTTTAGCTTCTTTTTGTTTGTTTTGTACTCCATTCATATTTTCGTTTATTATTCCTGTGTATTGCTTTATATTCTCATGTGCATTTTTTTCTTTCTATATCCTTCTCCATAGCCAGGTCTTTTCCATTTTCAGTCTCCTTATGGGTTACTATTAGTTTTCTGTAATCATTGTTTCATCTGTTAATTGCTGGTGAGCGTTCTTTTGTAACTTGATCAGGTTATTCGTCTCTGTTTCCCATTTCTATTCATCAGATTCAACGGAAATTTTCCTGTAGCCGATTTTAACGTTTTTCCCTGTTTTTCTTTCTTCATTAACTCTATATCTGATTTGTTTCATTATTTCTCTATCTTTCTTTCTCAAATCGTTCTGTATGAATATCTTTTGTCCCATTTTTGTTCTCAATTTTATTTTATTTTTCATAACTTCTTTCTTTTGCTTCTGGTCCTTTAGTTGTATTAAACAGGTTTTATCACCTAATCTCGTTGCGCCCAACACTTCTGTATCAATTTTTAATTCACACTTCATAAAGTTTTCTATAACTTGTTTTAGATCTATCCTGTCTTTGTTATCTATTCTTAAACCTTGCAATACAATATTATTTCTTCTTTTTTCATTTTTCAATTTTTTCCAGCCTTTCATCCATATTTGCTATTGTTTTCTTCAAATTTATATTTTCGTTCAATAATTTTTTATTTTCTAATCTTAACTCATCAATCTCTTTTCTATTTTCCTTTTGTTCATTCCTCATCTCCGTTAGCTCTGTTTAAAACAAATTTATGGTGTGGAATATTTAAGGATAGAATAAGTGGACCCTTTTTTCAGGATTACTATGAATTCTTAACGTTACTTAGAATTTTGAATGATTTCATTGATAACCTACCAATAATAGAAAGACAACGCATATGGTACCAACATGATGGGGCACGATGACATAGTACCAGAAATGTACATGTACATGTTCAGTACATCATTTTGTTGTTGGGCTATTCCAGTGGCTGGAGCTAAAATTGCAAGTTCATTGGCAAAAGCCAGACAATCAACTTTAATATTTTCATTCTACGTAGATTTGAACTCAAATATTATTAAAGCTAGCTTAGAAAGCAAATAAAAGTTGACCTAAACTGTTTCCAACCATTGAAAATAAATGCAGCTTGATGATATTAAATTTAATTACGTTTGATGAATGAATTTATATATAGATACCGTATACGAAACACAACAAGTGCACATGTTCAAAGAAAATAAGAAAGGGATAAGCATACACATGTGTCTTTTCCGTGAGAAATTTTCCTTCATAATATACAAGGTTTCACAATAGTTCTTCCCAAAAACTTAATAGAGATAATAGAGATGCTAAAAATAACGATAGTTCGTCATATAGAATGGGAAAAAGATCTATTATGCCTCCTTTCTTCTACTTAGTTCCCGAGGAAAGTCTCATGAATGTCAGCTTGAAAGATAGTTAGTATTTTTTGGAAGTTTTCAGAGTGTTTGGTTTTTGATCTGTGTACTCATATACGAGTCTTATCTTTGGAGCCAACTGTCTACCATTGAATGACATTCTATCCAAGATCCCATTACTTCTGGTTACTGTATGCTATATCGAATTTCTACCATTCACTGACAGCCAGGTAATCAGCTAATCAGCTATCAGTAATCCAACAACTAGGTCTAGACTGTTAAAAAACTGCAAAGAATCCCTTAACAGGATGGCAAGAGACAATGAAGTGTCTCTAATATGGGCGCCGGCACATGAAGGGACTGCAGGTAATGAAATGGCGGACCAGTTAGTTAAAGAAGGCTCTAAAGGAGTCTTTATAGGTCCGGAACCGTTTCGTGGAATCACATAAGATTGCATAGAAGGGGAAATCGGAAACTGGCTAGATAGGGAACACCAACTCAAATGGGGGGCACCTCCATACAAAGAGTTTACAAGGAACTCTCAACCAGGCTATTGAAACTGGGAAAAGATATTTGAAGACAGTTACCGACCTGGTGACTGGACACTACACCTTGAGGAAACATCTTCACAAAATGGGCAAAGTTAGTGAACCTATGTGCAGAAAATGTGAACTTGATGATGAAACACCTACTCACATAGTCTGCTTCTGCGAGAACTTACAAGTACTTAGACGGAAGCATTTTGGAAAGGAATTAATACAACCATTAGAACTACAGAAAATCCCTCCAGTCAAACTACTGGCCTTTAAAGAAGACACGAAGCTTTTGGAATGGAAGTGGATAACATGGGAAATAGTACAAAGATTCAGTTCAAGTGCCTGGGCTGTTGAGCACAACCCAAGCGAATGAATGAATGAATTAATGAATCATACCATTCTGTGGCATGTAGCAGTGGTTCTGGTTTTTCTAAAATAAGCCTGATTAGGATACAGATAATGGACTTTCTTAAAAGCCTAGATTTTTTTGGACAACAAATATAGTTGTAAGGTACTCAGTGTGGTATGACCAACCTAACCAATCGACCCTTGTAATCTACAAAGTCGGTATGGAATACATTTTAATTTGTCGTTGAATGTCTTTTACATTCATGTATTTCTCCAAAAGTTGATGGTTTGTCAGTTTTTCCCTTTTTGTTATATATTATGTAAGTGCCTTCTGCTGAACTGCTGTCTTTACTAAATTTATTATAGACACCAAATATGCTTCTTTTGGACGGAAGCACTTCGGAGAGGAATTAATACAACCATTACAACTACTGAAAATCCCTCCAGTCAAACTAGAGGCCTTTATAGAAGACAAGAAGCTTCTGGAATGGAAGTAGATAACATGGGAAATGGTAGAAACATTCAGCTCAAGTGCCTGGGCTGTTGAGTACAACCCAAACGAATGAAATGAATGCTTCTTTTGGTTCTATAGATTTGTTTACAGCTCAGCATTTCGATTTGATAAAACTAATTCACAAGCTATTGAGATGCAAAAAGAAGTGGAATTAACTATGTAAATGTTAATGTTAATATTATTAATTGCTTATTAAGCAGTAAAGCAGAGAAATTTATCAAGTTTGTTAAGTAAACTGTTTTCGGTGAACAATTTGAATTTTAATTCTATTCGATGATACGAAACAATATAAAAAAATATTCCAAACATTTCATTAGATTTCTGAAAATCAGCGATTGTCGAAGATAAGGACGACCGAACGAAAGAGCGTGGAAAACCCGACGGTTTACAAAGAAACTAGAGGGAGAACAGTGGTGCCACCCGAATGACAAACTAGCTAACTGTGGATCCGACAGCGTAGCAAAAAATCGGGCACAAAAACTACCCCGCAAAAAGTTATAGCGAGAGAACGGAATCCAGTATTGCGAAAGAGGGTTGGTACGCCTGCTGCTGCTGTTGCAGGGAATTAGTTTAGGGGGTTGAGATGCCGAAAACGATGTTTGATTAAGGGTTGGATGAAACTGGGATGGGTGGGTTAGAATTTTGATATATGTAGGTCAGCAGTGTGTTGATAATAGCGAGATTGTTCAATATTGTAGTTTCTTGTATGAGGAATTTATAATTAATTCTAATATTGATTCCTTTTATAAAATATACGAGGTTCGTACTTAATTTAAAGTAAATATTTCTTGGAAATTTAAAATTAAATATATTTATATCGAAATTAAATAAATCTACGTCCCTGTATTCTCCTTAACACAGCTTTATGTTAAAATAGACCATTTTTTCGAGTACTTTTATCATGGAAATCTATAATTAAATATATGTAACGTAGATTGCTTAGTACTGTGTGGTTTGGTGTAGAAAGAAACAATCACTTGTGGTTAGAATATTTTTTCAAAGATTTAAATAAAATCCACATATTTGAAATGTATGATTGTTTTGTGTAATAAGGTCAGTGTTATTACAAAAAATAAATAATAATGTTTGTACAAATGACTTGTAGCAAATTGAGTTTGAAAGAGTAATTTTAAGGTTGATTTATTTAAAATATTGATCGATTTGTGCATTAATCCTTGACAGAATTTCATAAAATTATAAATTATATTATATATACACCTTGAATGAAACTTTACATAAAACTAGTTAATTCGATCTATTTTTTTAAATCTCCCGGATATTATCAATATTTAAAATAACAACACAAGAAAAAGGTTTTCTGGTACATAGACCATTGCAGCACTCCTGTTGTCGAAGTATAGGCCGCTCTTTGTGAGCTCTTTTGATACCTTTTGTACGGTGGATTAATCCGTGTGTTTTCTTCTGCTTACTCCATCATGCGGTGTGAGTTCGACATCTTTGTAATTTTTTTCCATTCCTTCCTATCCGCAATTATTCTACCCCAGTCACGGATTCCTATTTTCTTCAGGTCATCAATCACTTGATCTTCCCATCTAAGTTTGGGACGTCCCCTGGGACTGGGGTTTGCGGCCTTCCAATCAGAGATTTTCCTTATTCCTTCTTCGAAGATGCCCATACCATCTTAGTAGCTGTGCCTTTATATGTCTGACTATATCTTCACCATTCATGTATTGACTTATTTCACAGTTATATAGTCTTCTGTACCCTTCATTCGGGATCTGTTTTGTTCCTAGTATTCTCCGTATGATTTTTCTCTCTAGGACTCTGAGATTTTCTTCGTCTTTATCAGCTAGGCTCATAGTTTCACCGGCATAAGTTATTCCTGGTCGTATCTCGGCTTTATAAATTTTAATTTTGGTTTTTTTACTGATGCATTTGTTCCTTAGTAGTTTCTGATATATCCAATACACTTTGTTTCCGGCTATTATTCTTGCAGTGATCTCCGCACTTCTGTTGTTCTTCTCATCAATTACTATTCCCAGGTATCTGAAATGATTTACTCTTTGAATAGTATAATCTCCCAAATTTATAGTGGCTGTCTTGTCTGTCTTTCTTGAAATTTGCATACATTTTGTCTTCTCTTGGTTAACTACCAATCCTCTCTTTGCTGCCTCTTTTATTAAGTTATTGAATGCATTTTCTAGTCTTTCTTTGTTTCTGGTAATTAGAGCTAAATCATCGGCATATCTTATTATTATTTGTTTGGAGCTGTGGCTAATCATTCCTTTTATGTCTATTGCTTTAATCACCCCATCAAGTGTTATGTTAAAAAGAGTTGTAGACCTTGCTTTACACCTACTTCAACGTTAATGTCTCCTGTATTTCCTTCTCTGGTTATCACGTTTGCAGTCGAGTCATTCATTGTCACTTTCACTAGTCTTATCAGCTATTTGAAATTCCTATGTTCCACATAGCAGATAATAGCCAGTCTCTCTTGACTGAATCAAACGCTTGCTGAACGTCAATGAATAGTACATGTAGATTGTAGATCTATGTCATGCTCATAGCACTTTTCGATTGACTGTGTAAGTAGGTGTATGGCGTCTATCGTTGCTCTTCCTTTTCTAAATCTTTGTTGATATTGACCTAGTTTGGATTCAACCTGTTTATTTAGTCATTTTTTTTATTAGATTGGTTAGTATCTTGTATGTCGTGTTAAGTAGCATTATACCCCTGTAATTTTTTTAAAGATCTTAACTAAATGCACCTCTCGTTTGGCATGCGTTCTTCTGCCCATAAATTCATTATCAGGTCATATATTCGTTGAAGTAAGGCTTCTCCTCCATGTTGGATTAGCTCGTTATTTATATCATCTGGTCTTGCAGCCTTGTTTGATTTGAGTTGTTTCACAACATTTATAAATTCCTCAAAAGAGGATCTGTACTGCTGTTCGCCGATTTCTTCTTCAGTTGCTACATCCTTATAATTTGCATCCATAATATGATTGTTCCGGTATAGATTTTGAAAGTATAGTTCCCATTCTTTTTTTGTTTTTTTTACTGTTGCATTTGCGCTTTTACCACTGCATTGCTTTCTCACATAATCGAAGAGTTTTCTATTATCCTTATTCCTCTTTTCTATTTTTTCCATTTGTTCTGCAACCAACTTGATTTTTTTCTTCAGAAGAGTTTTTCTGCTTTTTGCTTTATTTTTCTGTAGTAGTCCAGGTCTTCATCTTTCCCTGTTTCCAATCATTTACTTCTTGCTTGTTTTTTCCCTACGCTTGCCAGTTTACATTCTTCGTCGAACCATTCTTTGGGTGCTTTGATTTGTTGTAATCCAATTTCTTTTTCTACAGAGTCTATAATGCTACTTTTTATACTCTTCCATTCGCTGTCTTTTCCTTCTCTTTTATGATGAGTTCTTATTTTGTTTGTTTAGGTTTCCGCATAATCTTTTCACCTTCCTCTTTTCCAAGTTTTTCTAAGTTCCACATTCTTTTGTTATCTTTGTATCTTGATATTTTTATATTCAGCTTCGCTATTAGTAAAATGTGGTCTGTATCCGCGTTTGCTCCTCGGTATGACCTCGTGTCTTTAACCATTCTCATCCATTTCTTTGATATTAAAACATGATCGATTTGGTTTCCTGTGAATAACCACGTTCTCTTGTGCTCCTTTTTATGCTTAAATTTTGTACTGATTATGAGTGTATTTGTCTCTGCAGCTAAATTATACAGTCTTTTGCCGTTATCGTTTGTATTCTCGTGTATGGTTTCTTTTCCAGCTATTTCTCGGTTATTTTCTTCTTTTCCTTTTTGGGCATTGAAGTCTCCTATTATTATTAAAATGACATTTCTAGAGATGTCTTCACAGGCTTCACCTATCTTCTCATAAAACTTTATTTTCTCTTCTTCGTTTGCTTCTTCCGTTGGGGCATAGATATTAATTATACTTATATTTGCTTGCTTATTCTCAAGTTTTAAATATGAAATCCTACCGTCGATTGGCTTAAATTCAATTACCTTGTTTCGTATTCTTTTACTGACCATTATTGCTGTTCCATTCTTTTCTTGTTTTCTCTCCCCTGAGTAATACATCGTGAAGCTTTTTTTTCTATTTTCCATCTGAGCTATATCGTGCATTTTCCCAACTTTTAGCATCATTTTGATATTCCATGTTCCAATTTTCAATGCGTTTCCTTTTTATTTTTCCCGTTTTACTCTGTTTGATATTTTTTTAACGTTATCTTCGTTTTTTGTTATAGTTTTAGTTACTGTTTTTTCCTTATTATTTGCCATAGACATTTTTACAGTGCTTCGATCCTCTTGAGCTACTTTTGATGCTAGTTTTTTACTTTTTTTATATCCGTGAGATTTTTAAACATTTTTGCAATTCTTTCTTTATCAATATCCTTTTCTTCTTCGGCCATTGACCTATTGCTAAATGTTCTTCCTTTTGGTTTGGAACCTGATGGTCTAATTGTATCCTTTGTTTGTTTTATTTGTTTTAATATTTCTTTTTTCTTCTTGTATTCCTTCAGCTCTAACAAAATCGGTCTTGGTTTACTAGGGTTGCAGGATATATAGGATAGGATAAAATCGGCTATCTGGGAGCACGACTTGATAGCACAAGTGACATTTTCCAGGAAAACTTATTACATATTTTATAGAAATAAAATTAAAGAACAGGCAGACTTATTTAGCCAAAATTTATTGCCTGCTAATTCAAACGGACAGAGAACAAATTGTGGAAACTATTTATAATATTTATGTAGTTGTAACCGTATCAGTCGTGACTTGGGCGTTCGTACAATCGAATGATACGGTTAAAAATTGGCGTCCAACGTGGGGCCTGTACTTTTTGTAGTACTTATCTTATGCATTTTCTTCGGGAAGGGTGTGCAGATAAGTAGACCTAGAGGTATCCCAGTGATGTTTTCAGAGAGGTCCTTGAGGTATCTTGAAGGTGACTTCGAGGGTGTCTTAATACTACTAGCTGTATTCCCGAGGGATGTTTTTGATATATATTCTAGTAGCGGTATCCTTGAGGTATCTTAATGAAATCCTAGCAGTTAATGGTGTAACATGTCTATCGACATGTTTCGATTTTACAGAATAAATCCTTTTAATTACCGCTCGTCGTTACTAGCCACTTCCAATTATAGTCCTGTGATCCCAAATTCTTCAACCCTGACCATAAGACAATTGACGTCTGCTAACGGACGCTTCCATTTTTTCCAACGCCACGAGAGACACCCCTTTCCGTTATCGACTGCCTACGGGGAAAGACCATCTTTCGTTATCTCTCATATTTTAAGTATCTTATGAATTTTGCTGTGGTAAGTTCAAAATCATAGTTCATAATTAATAAGCTTCTTCTAAAGTACTGTCTGATATAATTTTCGTATGCATTCTTTATTTTTTTACAGAGATAGACGAAATTAAATTCAACACGTGGTCATAAACTGTTCTTTTATACTAATATGGTAGTTTTAAACCAAATATTCTTTTATAATTCACTGTTTTACTTTTATAAAACATTTTCAAGCTTTTTCAGTTGCGAACTCTTTTAATTATAAAATAACATTAACAATTAACAATAATCTGTTAACCTATAAAATATTCCTTCGTAATGCCAGTGCCGGTTTCATATATTTCCTAAGCACGATATTTTTTCATATAACTAAATAAATAAATTTTTGCTATCATTAGTTTCTTTAGGATCATTAGTATATTTTTTTAATTTAGCCGATAATTGCTATTTTTACGGTTTTAACATGGGACATATATTGTTGGAAAGCTTTCAGTAAGTTGAACATTTGTTGCTTTCAAACAACTGCCTTCCTTTTTTTAACCTGAAAAGCTGACCAACATAATGTGCCATTACATTCAAGGTCCTATATATCCCTGATCCACCTGTACTTCTAGGTAAGTACAGCCCCAAGGATATAACCCCAAGACCTAGGCTATAATATAAGCCCTAGCCAAGGATAGAACCCCAGGATACAGCCCTAGATCAAAATACCGCCCTAGACCAGGACACATCAGTTCAGATCAAGACCTGACTATCTTCTTCAGGAAACCACTTCATCTAAGCTAAGTACCTATAAAAGTACAAATTCCTCTGTTCATTTCCTGTGGCAGAATAAATTATAAATTTGTTTTTAACTCTTTTTTTATTTAATTATAAATCCTAAACTATAAAAGTTGAGGGAGATACCGCCCGGGGTAATTTTTAGTAACTTTTCTTTATTAACTTTCATTTAAATTTTACAAGGCGTTTCTACCTTTTCCGCCTTAGTTTTTTAGTACTTTTTATTGTCAAAAAAGTAGTGGCGCCCTCAATTTTTACAACCCTTCTGTTATCCTTGTGTGACATAAACTTGGGGTCGAATCACCCTTGAGAGGAGTCTCTAGCCGGAGCCCTTCGAGCTGGTGCCCTTTGAGGTTACAGCCATTTACCGTTACAATGGTAACCTAGCAGCTGTGCTTACCACAGCAATTTAGATAAAAAATTTAGAAAAGATATAAAAAAATAAAAAGGTAGGTCTTGCCACGAAGACAGTCGATCGCGAAAAGGAGCTTTGCTCGTGGCGCTCGGAGGGATTTTCGCTAGCAAAATGGAAGTGGCTGTTGGCAGATGCCAAATGTCTTATGGTCAGGGTTGAAGATTGGAAATGGCTAATGAGACGGCGAGCGGGAATTAGAGAAATATTTGCGATATAAATTTAAAAGTCGAAACAGGTCGATAGATATGTTACATAGTATATCGATGGGTACAGTTCGTGACGAAAGTTATGGAAATTATGAATGGCGCATTATGCTATAAGCCCCTTTGCCGTTACCATGGATATCAACCAAAATTTTTCGACGATACTTTACTATGGCCACAATCTTAATATCCCCCAGTTTACATGCGATGAGGCAACGATCTGCTTCTCAGGTGGTTTTTATGGCCAATATCAATCCTCCTTATAGTCCTAAATGTCTCCCTTCACTGTAAACGTGTCTAGAGATCCAGCCCCATAAGTTTTCTATAATATTTACGTTAGGTCAAAGAACTGCCTTCTCAGAATATCGATATTGTTGTGGTTCATCCATGTGTTGATTAGTCTTGGTGAATGAATTGGCGCCATAACATGATGAAATGTCCATTTTTCATCGAGAAGCACCAAGTCAATATTAGCAATATTAGCAATATTAGCCTCCTTCCAGAATTTCTCGACTTGAAATTGCACCCCAAACCATCACTGATCCAGCAGGTCGGCTATGGCGACCTGATCAAAATCGTTCTGTCAACTACAGATCTTGAAAATAATATTGAAAGTAATAAATTCCATCCAAATTGAACTTCTTTCCATCACTTAAGATGATTGCGAGCAAATTTTCCGATTCTTCTGGCGATACTTCGATTCGAATAGTCTGCATGTTCGATATGAATATTTTTATAATATCACGCTCCTATATCTCGAGGAAAAGGGATATGAATTTTAGATTCTGGTGGAGAATCAGCTTGAGTAGAAGAGCGCTCTTTTGTTGTCTGCAGAGGATATACGGGATAATAGTTTAGATTATCACCAGATCACCAGGATATATAATACAATATTCGGTTCTAATCCTTGAATGAATTTCAGGAGCAGCCTACGGAGGCTTCAGTTTAGGAAAGTGTTTTTCTTCTAACCAGTAGCCTTCAGGTGTTCTGCTCTGGGATTATGGAGTACCATGCATTACACAAGTGTGTGATTGGATGGCGAAGGGATTCATTCCAGATTACTTCTTCCAATATTATTTTGGTCCTGATAGCGGAAAATGGTATGGGCCAGTTCCCATGAGGGTGTTACTAATTAATCTGCTATTTCGTGTTCTTCCATACCAGTGTGTACTGAAACTCACAGATAGTTCACATCTAGCTCATCGAGATTAAGACGATTTCAACGCTTTAATGTACTGTTAGATCCTCATATTTCTAGGTCTATATATTCAGCCATTTGTGTACCAATAACAATTTTATGTCAAGGCATTCTTGGCGGTTCTGGTTTGTTTTTTAGATTTAGATGAATCCTACTTTGGGCCTGTTTGTTTGTAATAGTTTTTAAACACACATTACCATCTCATGTACAGTTGAATTTCTTCACTAATTACTAACCTACCTTCTATAGTTTACCACCCAGCCTTTTCGTTATAAAAACTTTTTGTTTATTAAATCCCTACCTAATTTCATCATTAGAAAAACTCATTAGTTGATAATGGTGGCTACCATGAAGAAAAAGGTCGTTACCCTCGACACCAGGTATAGTTAACTACATGACAACCTTCACTCGAGCCGCTACATTGGAAAAAAATATAAACAAAGCATTAGCATATATTGAACCCAACAAAAAGCATAAATATAACAAGGCAAAAAAAATTACTACTCCCGAACTGAGATTGCTTTTTTACCGAATTTTTTCCCAAGATTCTATTTTTAATCTCACATAATTCGTGTTTAAGTTATGGATCAGTGGCCTTATAAAAAGCACTAAAACGTAATACACACATGTCTGGAGGCGACAAAAAATCAAACCACATGCTTTCTGATGCTGTACTCGGTATTAATTTCAAAAACACTTGTCATCCAACTTCGTTGCACTTAATAATAATCAATGGAAATGAAATACGCCGCTTTTATTACATCACTTTTTTATTTATAAAAATAGGATACTGTTTTGTAAACTAAGTAATTATGAAGTTGGGGTTAAAATCAGGTGGTTTCTCACGGAATTACTGGTGTGTTTTTTATCCTACTGGACATGGATGGGAAAAAGTTTCCTACATTATTTACCAATTTAATAGATTTTTTTCTTAAATAATCCATTGATTCGTGTTTCACTGTTTAATTTAATCCACATTCTATCAAGTAAGAGATTTTTTTCAATAGGTATAGTTCTTCGGTACAATATTCTACAAATATTGTGTCTCTCTAGGTGTCCATGGCTTATGATGTTTAGTTTTAAGGGAGCGAGAAGGAAATATTGTGCTGAAACATTTGATCATTTTATTTAAAAATTCCAAAAATTTATAGTCAATATCTTCAGAAAGATCAATTCTTCAACCAGTATAAAATTTGACAATGTTCTGTTGAGAAAAAATTATCTGAGGTTCACGAGGTACCATACATTCGGCGAGAACTTCTTCATGATCAGATAGTCAGATAGTCTAATCAAAAGTACCCATTTCCAAGTCTCTGTTTCTGCAATATAAATGGGTATTAATAATGCACCTTAATTCGAAGCACTGCGAATTATGGAGGAATGGTGCCTTAAAGAGGACCTTTCAGTTAATCCAGAAAAAGAACTAGTTGCTTTTACGAATAGAAGAGTTCTCCCGCAGGGTAGAGTACTGTTGTTCGAAGAATAACTGGAAATATCCAAAGAAGTTAAATATCTGGGAGTGACCCTTGATTCCAGACTGAATTGGAAGGCACACCTGGAAAAAATTACTACCAGGGCGACTAGGCTTTTCTGGCAAAGCAGAAGAGTTATGGGCAAAACCTGGTGAATACGACCTGAGGTGGTACACTGGCTTTACACAACTGTGATAAGGCCAACGATCACCTATGGAACAATAGTCTGGTGGAGGATCTGAACCTTTGTGCTGAAAATGTGAACTTGATGATGAAACACCTACTCACATACTCTGCTTCTGCGAGGACTTACAAGTACTTAGACGGAAGCACTTTGGAGAGGAATTAATACAACCATCACAACTACTAAAAATCCCTCCTTTCAAACTAGTGGCCGTTATAGAAAACACGAATCTTCTGGAATGGAAGTAGATATGGGAAATGGTACAAAGATTCATGAATGAATGAATGAAGCCACAAACAAATAAAACTATCGCGTTATGTAGATGTGTGGTTTATAAAATAAATACTAGCGATCGACCTCCCAGGTGGTAGGCCATACAGATTACAAGTAGGTATTGTTAGGTACTCACAAAAAGGGGCTCTGGAATGAAGTTACTGGAAAAACGTGGTCTCTCTATGGTGCAAACCACCGATATAATTTAACTTCAACTATCACAGTTGAAGGGTGACGTATGTCTAAAATGATGGCCACGTGCAAATTTCAGAGAATATAATAATTAAAATATACATGAAATTATATAAATAAATCGAAGTATGCATACCCAGGCTTTTATAAATTAATATCTCGTATATACACAGATTACTGAAGGTAAATATTACGAAAAAAGTATAAATGTACAATTAAAATCCTGGTAAATTTATTCTCGGTAGATTATGAAGTTGCCGGAGAGAAGTCCTAGGACTTACTTAAAGCTAAGTTACCTGGAATAACCACTTGCCAAAGGTTAGGACGAGTAGGGGTTGATTACCATAAGTGTAGTCCTCGCACGTGGTGTTCGGGGCAACAGCTGTCCTACGAAGATCTAGGGGTCGTCAACGAGGTGAGAACCAGTCGAATCCCACAAAAGAACTCAAATCCGTAGAGTTAAAGTTGAAAGATGCAGTTGAAATCGAAAGATGGAAGTGGAATACAATTGGAAAATGAAGTTGCAAATGAAAATGAATGTGAAAATGAAAGTGAAAATGAAGGCCTGAAATAGAAATAAACGTAAGTAAATGATATTGAGCCAGTATTCAGAATATAATCTCATCGAAGTGAGTGGTCGACAAAGTTACCGTTGATGTTGGGTGGCCTTTAAGTTGTACAAGGCAAGTTGAGGTAATTACAATTTATTTTAAAAAGAATAGATCCAACCCACTGGTTGAGTTTCCAGTTCTAAGGAACCTTGGAAACTTTCCTTTTAAAGCTTTCTGTAAATTACAAAAAATCCGTTACTTGAACGTTAGGTGCTCTTCGCTAGCGTCCAAAAAGCAAAATGAGACAAACTCTCTCTTCCCTTGTTCACAACCTGTTTTGAATGGTAAGTTCTTTTCCTTTCCCAGTAGCTTCTAAGAGTTCAAAAGATATGTTGATGTGAATTTACAAAGATGGAAAAGGATAAAGAATGTACAACCTCCACTTTGTTAATCAGTGTTTGATTATCAGTCACATCTGATTATCAATAAATTAATTTGATTTAATCTTCTTAGACTGACAAATGTCAATTTAACCTACATGATAGCAATGTAAACATTGGAACTTTTGAGATATATATTGTATTTTTACAACCAAATACCTTATATTCTGAAACTGATAGTGCTCGCAACCATGTCTTAAGAATCATTTTCTATTTGTACAATTATTTTTAGGGAATTGAAGTGGATACGAAAGTCTGGAGGATGAACTTCTGAAGATGTGGTATATGTAAAATTTAAAAGAGGAAATGTAGGTCAATTACGAATTACGTGTATGATTAGAATACAAAATAAACACCAATATGAAGACTAAATCCTAATATTTATTCATTTTTTTACTATAATTTGTTGGTAAAGTTTGGCATACTGAGTAAGTGTTTGTATATGACTTTTGACCTGTAACACGTAATCCCTTGATAGTAGTGTTTAATTTCGAAAGGCGATACAATAAATTTAAATAAATATATTTTGTGTGTAATTAACCAATTTTCAGTACCTTTTTGAAACTGTAGTGATACAGCAACATCAAACACATAGAAATATTAATCTTTGGGAACAAATAATTTTGAACGACTTCCTTTGTAATTAGCTTCTAACAACTAACATTTCAATATTTAATTTCGTTAAAAACATACTTTACTATTTAATTCGTATCTATACCACTTCTATTTACCATTTCATGTCTAATAAATAATATTATATAACGAATTCACCGTCCCTATTCGGTGATTTAATTTGACAATTTATATTCTCACTGCACTCGGTTATCATTTAAATCAATAAATTTGGTACAATTTCCATAACCGCTACGGGTTTTGTGTCTAAATTGATAAAATCTTTGATAGAGTAAATCTATTGTAGTTTACGAAACTGACCCTCACGGTATATTAGCTTAATATCAATTAAGATCTAACCGTTAGAGGGTGATACCAAAATCACAATTAATTTATTTTTAACGATTCCTATTCAATTTAATACGTTTAACTTAACATTGAACAAATATTGACTCTATCAAGATAATAAAAAGCGTTGCATTTTTCAGGACAATCGCAGGACAACTTAGATATTAGTCAGGATTACTATCGAGCGCACTGGTGATGCTGACTAGTTACAGGTTTTAAGCTAACTGGGTACTAATGGCATCATTTATCAGCTTTTTCTCTCTTACACTGTTCAAACATGTCCTCGGCTTTCGGTTTTTTGATTAATATCATCCAGTTTGACCATATTCGAGCGGTATAATTGGAATTAATTACGAAAATTTAGTCTTTTCTGGTCTATTTCCAAAACCAAATTGTTACATCGTTTTAATAATTCAATTTTACCGATATATCCACAAAATTGGACTAATAGAAAAACATTAACAACAATAACCATTATTGAGTTATTTGAGAGGTTTTTTTTCTACTATTACTTGTCAACATCCTTCATTCCTACCATTTCTGTTTTCTTCTTTCTATCGCTTTCTTTTCAATTCTTCTACCCATGTATTTCTCAAAACTCGCACCTTTACATTTAAATTTGACCTCAAACACTTTTATTATATTTTTTTGTGTCGGTAAGGAATTCTCAAAAAAATACTCCAATGTATCTTGTGGATGTGTTTGACTCTTTCCATTTCCTCGGTCTATATTTTCTTCTTTCCTTTTCGTGTTTGAATAGTTTCATTAGCCATGCCATACTCAATGTTCCGCCTTTTGCTTTGAATCTCAAGGCAAAAGTAAGAATCGCTGCATATAGCCTGGAATGCAATTGGAACTGGCACCAGAATAGCAGATGTAATCACATATTCGCTTCTTAAAATGCTGGCCAAAATCTCCTTTCCAGCTGAGATGGTGTTTTCCAGTAAGGATGGAACACTGCTGTGGTACACTGACGGATCCAAAACTGACAGATGAAGAGGAGCTGGAGTTAACGGTGCTAAGCCTTACATATCCTTAAGGTAGATCGCATCTGTATTCCAGGCGGAAATCTACGCTATCGACACAAGTGTTGGGAAATGAACATTGAAAGGCAACACTGAAGTCTTCAGCATGCCCTCAGATCAGATCTAGACTGGTCTGGGACTGCCTACAAAAACCAACCATAATCTGGTATCGCTTAAATGAGTTCTGGGCCCAGGGGTACAATAGGCAATAAAATGGGAGAAAACCTTTGAATGAAAAGGGTCTGGAATGGAATTTACTGGTCCCGAAGCAGTATTAGGTATAGACCGGAAGCCCTAAACTGGATATCCAGGCCTAGGTGAATAGCCTTATTCTACTTGTTTTTCACATGAAACTCGATGCAAGATACTTTTCTCTGTGTATAATTTTAGAAACGATCTCCATTAGTAGAAAATTGGTATCTTTGACTCACTTCTAACGGTACTTTGTGGAGTGTTACAAATTAGTTATAAGTAGATACTTCAATTCTGTGCATGCAGATCTTGAAATAACGTGCTTTTAATAACATAAAAAAATTCACTGAATCATCACAATAGACTTAAATATGAGATGAGGTCTAAAATAAATGACTATCGTAAATATCGGCAGCCTATCGTGAAATTGACCGATTTGATACAGTTTTTTTTCTTCATCACTGTCGCATCAACATCTGTATTGCCATCGTTATTTTAATCTTTAGAAAATTAAAATTTTTTTAAAGAGAAATTACGTAATTGATTTTGTGGTGATATTTAAAAACATATTGAATCTTTTTACAAATACGAGTATCGGCAATTTATTTCATTTTGAGCTTCGTGATCTTCATTTGCTCATAATAAATTCTTTCGGTTGCAAAATCTTCTATTCCAGGTCTTTTGCTGCTGCTAACCAAATTAGCTACTATTTTATATACATCAGAAATGTTTTTTTTCTACAGTCGCGCGTAAAATGACTAATTACTGTAATATTCAAATGAAATCGTAAAGTAGACAAATGCCGAGGATTGTTACTTTACGCTCTAGCGCAAAAAAGGAATCTTTTTCGCTCGCTTATTTAATCAAACCACGCTCTCCGAATTAACTCAATTGGTGAATAATTAACAATTTATCAGATTAAAAATTGAATAAAATTATATGAAAATTGTCAAAAATTTTGAAATATGGTCAAAAATGGTCAATAATTATCAATTATTGTCAAAAACTGTTAAAAATTGACAATTTTTGTCAAAAACTTTCAAAAATGGTCAATAATTGTCAAAAATGGTCGATAATTGTCAAAAACTTTCAAAAAAAATTGAAAAACCGTCAAACATTTTCAAAAATTGTCAAAAATTGTCAAAAATGGTCAATTGTCAAAAATTTTAAAATTTTTTTGAAAAATGTTCAGAAATAGTCAATAGTTTTCAAAAACTATCAAAAATGGTCAATAATTTTGAAAAATGGTAAAAATTTTTAAAAATTGTCAAAAACTATCAAAAATGGTCAATAAATGTCAAAAATTTGGAAAAATGGTCCATAATTGTCAAAAATGGTTAAAAATTTTGGAATGATGGTCCATAATTGTCAATAATTATCAAAAATGGTCAATAATTGTCAATTATTTTTAAAAGCTGTCAAAAACGGAAAATTATAGTCAAAATTGGTCAATAATTGTTAAAATTTTGAAAAATGGTCGATAATTGTCAAAAACTATCAAAAATGGTCAATAATTTTCAAAAATGGTCAAAAATTTTGAAAAATTGTCAAAATTTGTCAATAATTGTCAAAAATTGTTAAAATTTTGAAAAACGGTCGATAATTGTCGAAAACCATCAAAAATGGTCAATAATTTTGAAAAATTGTTAAAGTTTCTGAAATATGGTGGATAATTGTCAAAAACTATCAAATATGGCCAATAATTTTTAAAAATGGTCAAAAATTTTGAAGAATGGAAAATTATTGTTAAAAATTGTCAAAATTTTGAAAAATAGTTGATAATTTGCAAAAATTGTTTAAGTTTTTGAAATATGGTCAAAAACGGTCAATAATGGTCAAAAATGGTCCATAATTGTCAACAACTGTCAATAATTATCAAAAATGGTCAATAACTTTGGAAAATGGTCAAAAATTTTGAAAAATGGAAAATGATTGTAAAAAATTGTCAAAATTTTGAAAAATAGTTGATAATTGTCAAAAATTGTTAAAGTTTTTGAAATATGGTCAAGAATGGTCAATAATTGTCAAAAATGGTAAAAAATTTGGAAAAATGGCCCATAATTGTCAATAATTATCAGAAATGGTCAATTATTTTTAAAAGCTGTCAAAAATGGACAATTATTGTCAAAATTGGTCAATAATTGTTTGAATTTTGAAAAATGGTCGATAATTGTCAAAAACTATCAAAAATGGTCAATAATTTCGAAAAATGGTCAAAAATTTTGAAAAATTGTTAAAATTTATCAATAATTGTTAAAATTTTGAAAAATGGTCAAACATTGTCAAAAATTATCAAAAATGGTCAATAATTTTGAAAAATGGTCAAAAATTTTGAAAAATTGTTAAAATATTTGAAAAATGGTCAATAATTGTCAAAAATGGTCGATAATTGTCAAAAACTTAAAAAAAAGGTCAAACATTTTCAAAAATTGTCAAAAATGGTCAATTGGAACTGTCTCCGATATAGTCACTGAAGGTAAAATTTTTCTTGTTTATATCAATTTTTAAAATAATGCCAGCCTTTGTATTAATTTTCATTTAATTTTTTTGGTCAGATTGTCCAGATCTACAATATACTAAAATTACGTCATTAAAAATCTAGGGTGTTCCTTATTAATCTTTTTGTTCAAATAATATTCTTGACAGATTTTTTTATTTGTAGGATATTCTCAGATATTCTCATCAGATTAGCAAGAACAGCTCTTGTTTGAGTTTTATTATTCCGAAATTATGACAATGTGTTGTCGAGAACTCCACAAAAAAGTAAATATCGTAAACCAGACTACAAAATATACGAATTTCTTTTACAAATATTGTTGATCAATCAGCCGGTCAAATGGAACGACTGAATGGGATGTCGATTAATGACAATTTTTTTTAATGTACTTGTCGTCCACCGAAAACGGCAAACGTCGAACGATGCACATAAGAGAGAGATCAGATTTATTTAATGTCGTCTTTCGGGATGCTGATGATACATTCGAAATACAACACCAGTGGAATTTTCAATAACTTGAATTTGAAATATACAAAGTATCGGTATATTTCTATTTCTTCTGTTCAATTTCCAATGATTATTTACTTACATTTTTTTCCCTTTGATTTATCTTTTTATATACAAAGTGAGCCCAAAATACTGGAGATCAGATAAACACGACAAAAATAATATTTGCTACAGGTCTGAGTTATAGGGCATCCAAATTGCAAGTAGAAATTTTTTTTTTATATTTTCCAAATAACACATTCGATCTTAACAAGATAGTAAGATAGACATAGTAAATCGAGATTTTTCTTGTCTCGTTAAGGTTTCATTAATATGATAAGCCTTTGAATTAAATATTTTAGAAGCTCTTGAGATAGATAGAAAAAAAGTTCTGGTAATCTTCTTAATGACCAAATTCCCCCTTATTAAACTTATTCACATGGAAGATAGGTCATGAGTGATTGTTGTGAATGAATTTCCAGGTAAACTTGTTCAATAATTTTGTTGATATTCGTTGAATTCCGTATTTAGGCATTTTTTGTACTTTATTTCCATGTAAATATTTTGTTAATACTTTATCAATATTCTTAAAATTCCGTATTTATGCACTGTATAAATTAAAAAAAATTTCAATATACCTTCACTCGTTTGCTTTGATTTTTGGACTTCAGTAACAATAAAATGTCAACGAATGTGATTGTTATAAATATAGTTTTGAAAAATTATTTATGGATTTTATTATCAATATTTAGAACTAAGCGAGACGAGACAACCGGTAACGAGAGGAGACCGAGACTTGAACGGACGAGACAACCGGTAACGAGACGAGACCGAGAGTCAATTTCTTCAGAATAGACGAGATCGAGACGAGATTTTTGATACTCTCGTCTCGTGTGAAGCCCTATCTGTGAAGCTGCCACTGATCAGTTCGACTATCCAATAAATGGTTTCTTCAGCTTCATGGTAAAGAATGTACTTTCGTTGCTGCTTGTTTTTCTTCTGCTTTTTTACAGAATATCATTCAATAGATTGTTTTGTTTTGTACTAAATTTTTCGATAAAATTGTTGTTGGATGAGAAGTTATAGTAGAAGCAGAACAGAATGTATTTACCTGAAAATCTGGAAAATCTGTTTCGTAATATTAAATACGGCAACCGTGTATATAAACTAAGAAGTGATTCTTAAAGACCGGTATATTATAAACTTCTCGAAATATTTCGAGCGGTCGCCTAATCTATCTGGTAGTCGTCAAATTCGCTGAGCTCTGAAAAGACATGTATTATGTGCATATTTGAGCTACTGTTACCGACAAAAACGACGGTCTTTTGTTCGGCCGCACTTCTTTTGTTTCGCCGCCTAAATCGAATAGTTGGCTGTGGAAACGTTAATGGGGGACCTGAAGAACTGTTACTGCATTAATTCCGATGCTACCGTTTTGTTTGTTAGAAAACAAATGCCGGTCGTCGAATTTGTGACTAATGTCATTCCGATGTTTTTGTTCGCAAGGATTTTTCGATGATATTTGATAGAAGGGAAATAACTTGAATTTTTTGCTTCCTGGAGGATTTTATCTACCAAATTATGGACGCATTCCAACCATATTCTCATTTAACCTTTGATCATCGCTTGCTTCTTAGGAAACTTTTAAATTTGCATTATTATAGTATGTTGAGATATCATTCACCATATTTTCCCACAGTATTTCCAAAAACTTAACTATAATTATTTAACAGCATTCAAAGATTTTTCCTTCACTTTCTTTCAGTTTTGGTACCATTTTATCCTGCATCGTGTATTCATCTTTGGAGTCACTTTATCTATTTTGTGTTTTGTATTTGGATTTATGTCATTAATGTTAATTTCTGTGTTTTTTTTTCGGGTCGATATGGGAAAGGATGTTCGAATGGGTCCAGGACCCAAACAGTTTTAGACTCATCCCCAAGGGGATGCCTACCAACCAAACTCGCCGTTACCCCCGCATCGGAATCACTACCATAGCATACTACCTCTCATGTCATGCTCATGCTCTCTACTACACCACTCATCTCCATCCATTCCTCCGCCCCCTGAATATTATCTCCACCATGTTTTCCCAGTACACCGCCTCCCCTAGTTTCCTCTTCAACTACTTCAGCACTTCCTCGTTCCTCCAGCATCTGAATACATGCCCCACATCATCCTCCTCTTCACACCTCTCGCACACTTCAGTCTCTCTTTTTCCAATCTTGTGGAGGTACCCTAGGTCTGACTCTAGACAATAAACACCTGTGGAACAAACACGAAAAGGAGATAACAAAACAAATGTAGCTCTAGTAGTGTGTAGAAATCTGACAAGGAAAAATTGGTGCTGTAACCCAAGTATCCTAGGATAGATCTACCTAGCCATAATAAAATCAATAATCACTTATGGAGCCATTGCATGGAGCAGGACTAGCCTATTGACAACGAGACAACTCTTCCTTTGGCAGCTACGCAGATGAATATTTTAAATGGTTTCAGAGTATCATTTTTCCCTTCAACAGGTTAATTTTTGATAATTCTGAATTCTTACCTAGCACTGTAACAGACCGAAAAGATCCCAAAGAAGGCATTTATTTCTGATCAGTCAGATTCGAAAGAAAGCACTCCTGACCAAATAAATACAAATGAAGGGACTTCTGATAGGACAGATCCAAAAGAAGGCACCTCTAACCAGTTAGATCAAAAAAAAACAATTCTGATCAGACAAATCCAAAAGAACGGACTCCCTTACGACCGTTCCCAATTAAACAGGGAAAAAATACTTTCAAAGCCTAACAGCTCTGTTATGTCGCCTTTAGAGAACCTCAGACCTTTCCCTAAAGCTGCACCAAGGAAAAAAAGAGAAGATCAACTGCTATACTGACTGTCACCCCTATAAAGGACGCACTGGAACAAGAAAAGGCTGAAGCAAAAAGAAACCGGTCAATGCGAGAAAATAGAAAAAAGGCAAATAAAATAAAACAAAAAAATAAAGAAAACATAGAAACTGAAGAAACTAAAGAAACAACTGATGACGATTGGAATTCTGGAACTAGCAGCGGCGACGAAGACGTAGACTGGGCAAATATTAACCGTGATGATTTTGGAGAGCTGGAAAAAGATCCTAAAAAAAATGATTTGGTGTTAGTAAAATTGCTAGACAGAGGAAATACCCGCTCAAAGGAAAAATATTTTATTGGACAAATTATTGGCCAAGGAATGGGAGGTCTTATTTTTACGTAAAAGTGAAAAAGCTAGTGGATCCTTCATATTTCCTCTCCATTTTAATGTCATTGCAATGACATTAAAATGATCCTATCACCACCTTCCTTTTCTGGGGGAACTCAAAGACTTCGGTCAATGTTCAAATTCGAAGTATACTTTTGTTAAATATGGGTTATTAAATAGTTTCTGTATAGTTTTTTATTGTTTAATCCTGTGCCAACCTACCCCTTAGTCTGAGCCAACCAACCCCAAAAGAGGGGTAGGTTGGTTCATTAAACAATGGATTCAAAAAATACTTAGAAAGTGTCTAATTTTGGTCAGTTATTTTTCATTATTTCCTGCAATAGGGGTAAGACTTCCAAAAACTATTTAAAAAAAATCTTTAAAAGAAACTACAAAAAATGTCAAAAAAAATGATTTTTTTCTAAAAAGTACAACCACGCATACTGTATTCTTCTGCAATATTTTTCCCTGTGGTGTTTAATTTAACCGTATTTAACAAAATCAGATATGTTAGTGGAAATTAATAATTTAAAAAAAATTTATAATAATAAGCTTGTAATACCGTGAAAAAATCCTGAGATTCCTTCAAACCTGTCTCTTTCTTTTGAAATAAATATTGAATATACTCGACGTCTAACGACACTAATTAAGATAATAAAAAAGCGTTTCGGCGGCAATTACTTCTCGTACAGGGTCTCCTATAATTTTAAACCCATCAAGAGATCATTTTCACACCGCCGGGTCATTGTAATTTGACATTTCCGTTGTCATATTCTATGTAGCTTCCACAACCATCAAAGTTGACGCGAGTAACCTCAACAATAAAAAAATTTGTGTAACATTCCATTTGTATAATAATTGTTTATGGACAGTAGCGCCAACTTCATTAGGGATTTTTTTTATACCGTCTCCATGTAGGTGCACAAAAAAGGATTACCTGCCTTATACGTTTTATATTTTCTAGAGAAAGTCGTACAAGCAGAACATTCAAACAATTAAAAAATTTTGAAACAAAATATTTATATCAACAGTAACAAAATTTCAGCAAGAATTTAAGAAGTAGTTGTTTTCAAATTAAATTCAGCTCCGAGAGCTATAAAAGCCTGGGAGGAATGGAGAAAAGTACTTCTTATATTTTATTAGATGCCTAACTACACGGTGTACAAATGGCCAAATACTGTATTTATTACAAAGTGTTTCATCATCATCATCATGGCCGTTCAATTCCGAGGGATTAAGGCTAGCTCAATAGAGCTGTGTTTAATCCCATTGACGAGGTGGATTACTCCTATTATATCAGTGCAACTATAATCTTTTATCTGTCCTGGCCTCATTTGTTCTGTCTCTGCATTTTTTTTCCAGTCTCTGATTTTCAATGCTTCTATATCTTCCTCTACTTGATCCCATCATCTGCTTCGTGGTCTTCCTCTTGTTCTCGTCTTCAATGGAACCCATGCTGTTATTCTTTTTAATTATTCTGTGGTGCTCTTCTCATAATGTGTCCCATCCATTCCAGTCTCCTTGCTTTTATATATCGGACTATATTTTCTCCACCTGCTTCCTTTTCTATTTCAATGTTTCTTTTTAATCTTCTTTCTCCATCTCTTGTTATGTTTGGTCCAAGTATTGTTCTCAATATTTTCCTTTCCATTATTTTTAGATCTTCTTCTTCTTTTTTGTTTATAGTTCGAATGCGTAAGTAATGACTGGTCTGATCAAAGTCTTAAAGATTTGTATTTTTGTTTTTTTGCTGATCGATTTAGATTTTATTAATTTCTTATTTATGCTTGGTCTGGTCTAAACCCGTTTTGGTAGTCTCCTATTATTTTTTCTGTGTATGCCTTCAGTTTTTGATTTATTATGTTTGCATCTATTTTGTAGGAGGTATTAAGAAAAGTTATTGGACTTCCTCATCTCCTTTTTTGTGGATGGGTGTTATTATTCCAGTGTTCAATTCGTTTGGCATTATATTTCCCGCCCAAATTTGTTTGGATATTGTCTTCTGAAGCGGTTCATCGCCATACTTCAACATCTCCGTTGCTATTTTGTCTTCTCCTGTGGCTTTTCCGTTGATAGTTCTTTTTATTTCAATCACTATTTCTTTTTCAGAGGGGCAGTTTAACGTGATTTCGTTTTCTGGATCTGCTACTGCTTCAGAGCAAAAATAATTCTTTCGTGTTTTTGCTCGTGTTGTAAAATCATTTTCCAGACTGCAGCAAATTTTTTTGGTGAATGTTTTATTTGCCGGCAGGCAGTTTATCTAAAATCCGGAAAATGGATTTGTTCCATTGTATTCGGTGTTACTCCCTTAAAGCATTATCTTCTGCTTACAATGTAACATTTCTTCTTTCTCCTTTCTACAGTTCCTTCGGTTGCTCATCTATGTTTGATTTTTTGTACTGTATTTTCATCCTCATTCATTATTTGTACAAAATATTAAGTCTTGACATTACTAGAATGATAAACGATATTATTATTCACAAATTGTCAGTCATATTTTTTTATTCGTCAATGATATTTTAAAAATTTCCAAATACCGGTTGAACTTTACGGAACTTTTATTTTCTTGCTTTCAAATGCCCCAGTTACGTCAAGATATCGTGAATTCCATTTGAGCAAGAAATCTTTGAATCTTCTTTTATTGCAAAGTCATCTCCCAAAAATTGGACCTAAAGTGTTTGGAAATGAATAACAATCTGGTAAGCAATTTTTTGGAGAATGTGTAGCTGAGACTAAATTTTTATATTGATTTAAAAAGCTACAGTACGCCAGTGTTTAAATTCATTTACCTAGAGATACTATCACGGAAAAAAGTCGTTAACTATGCTGGGAATTAGGATGATCAAAGACATACAAAGAGACTTTTATATGATTAGTGAAAAAACAGAGTTTGTCTGTCAACTGTCAGGCATCGTGTAAAAGCCAAAAATTAAACTATCATTTTTAATTCTACCAGAAATAAATTTTTATTTTAAAACGCAATCTTCAATTGATTAAAGCAGCATTGAAAGATTAATCTCAGTTCAAGGCTCTAATTACACTTGAATACTCCATGGTGGTCACAAAAACATTTATAATACGACCAGAACAGCTAGAGTGTTGGATGAGCGCGAAGAAAGAGAGTGAAAGATGCAGAAATGAAAGATAGAACATTACGCGTTTGCTCGCTGCAACAGTAGCGTACCAACAAAATAATAAAATACAAATAGTAGCACACACTGAACCCTTTTTTACTTAGTAGTGTTCTGATACTTTTTTTCCTTTAATTCTATTCTTTTTCACCATCGTGCTCCGCTTTATATCAGATCAATTTTTTGCTCTTCAACCATGGTATACGTTAGATTAAGATTATCATTTTAAGGTCTATGTATCACATTTGTATGTGAAAAATGGAAGACCTCATTTTACCATTCTTTAATTTACTCTCAAATGTTTGATCTTTTTACTTTACTACACACCTTAGGTACTTAGGATTAAGCAGGAAGGCGCCTATTCGAATCTTGAAGGAATTAGAGCTAGAGCTCCACATAGTTCTGGGTCCTATTCTATATCTCATCTACACTTCTGAGCTACCAGAACTAGTTGACAACACTCTAGCTACTTTTGCCATCCTGAGGCATTTGTTAAGAACCATAGGTATAGAAACATCCAAAACACTTCAGAACGCAACAGTGGAAGAAAAAACTAAATGGAAGTAAATCAGGATAGGATATATAAAAATTTATATGAATTGGTAAGAAAGTCCAAATGCCAATCTTATCAAATATCTGAGCCTTACATTAGACACTGAGCTTCACTGGGAAGTCCATTTGAAGAAAAAACGAGAATATATCAGATATATAGAAAAATGTATTGCCTCCTGGGAAAATATTCCGCAATATCAAGGCATGATCATCATGACATCATAATGGGTTCTTTAGTTCTGATACTTTGAAGCAGCCATACTCTAGGGTATGAGAGTCAAAGGTGGTGTTTATTCCTAAAACAGGAAAAGAACCGTACACCCAGACTAAATCCTACCGATATCATTCATGGTGAAAACCATGGAAAAAGTTTTACAAATGTATTTACAAGAGCATCCCTCTACATAGACTACAATGGGCTTATCAAGCAGGGAAATCAGGTGAAGCTGCCCTGAATAATTTGGTCTCAGGACTCGAAAGGAGCTTGAATCATAAGGAAGTAGCCCTTGCAGCATTTTTAGACATCGAAGGTGCTTTTGACAACACATCAATTAACAGATCCATAGAGATACTACAGATAGAGACAACAATCCAGCTCGGAACCCGACAGCTTATAAGAGAGAGATAGAAAGTCAGAGGTTCAGGCTGCCTTTCTCTAATGGCGCGCATGCTATAGACGAGAGACAAAGACAGAAAAACCTCTGAAGTCTGTCTTTTTCTCTCTCGCCGGAGTTCAGACGGACATTCCGACTTACCAGCGGCCTATGGCTTGTTGCCTCTATCTGTAGTATCACGATCTTGGGATACTTGGTTGTCATTTATAGTTCTTCAAAGGATATTCAGAAAAATATTGTTAATACATCGCAGAAAGTACTAACGTACACAATTTCAAAACAAAAATTATCCTCCAATGTTCCAGAAATTAAAACTAACTCATCCTTTGTTAAAAATGACTTTTATATTTTCACTTCTTTTTATTTTCTTTCATCAGACTGTCGTCGGCCAAGGTACAAAAACTCTACGCCACAAAAAAAAACTAATTTTGAATAATTGAAAGTATGAGTTAAGTCAATTTGTTTAAATTCGTCATGGTCCGCGATACTGAGAGCCGCCAGAAGTGGTTATAGTAAGCTACTGTTTATTATTATTACACTGAGTAAAAGTCGTTCCTCTTCAATATTCACGCGACTCGAAGGCTATGCGTGTACGTACAAATTAAAAATTCTTTAGATCAATCAGTCATTAATATAACTTGTCTGGAATATTAAAGCAGAAAAAATAAAATGTTAATATTTTTAGCCGACTTGGGTATATAATTGAAACATAACTTAACTTAACCACCAAGCTTCTCTATGCGCTCTATGTATGTTTATACACTTTTTTTGTTCTTGTTTCTTGTATCCACGTATGGCTCTCAAACAGCCAAACTGCTCTGTAGGCACTCAATTCCATAGAGGTCAACTCAATCAATGCCATTAATTGGACCGGAACCCTTCTGCGGCGTCGCAAAGTCGACAATAAATTTGGCCAAAAGGAAATTGTTAGCACTAGAATGCTAGGTAACCCCACCAGGACAGAGACATGCGAAAAAGTTAGAGGATATTCGCCAACATTTACGGCAGACTTAATAAACAATGATAGAAAAACTATCAAAGCCATAATAGGTATGATAAGAGAGCACCGTAAGCTTAACAGATTGACAGACGAAGCCTTGTGCAGATTCTGTCACTTAGAGGAAGCTGTAGGGCACATCCTATGCCAGTGCGAGTGCCTGGTGAATGTGCGGTTTCTTGTACTAGACGATGGGAAGTCCAGGATACTAGGGAGGTAGAGAAAATGTGGGGAATAAGGCCGGTAGAGAAGTGGGAAGTAGAGAAGAGGGGGAGAAACATTAAAGTAAGGAAAGCTCCAGGGATAGCTGGCCTGAGAAGTGATATGTTGATTCGATGACAATGGGAAGTACTTCTGGGAACAATTCAACAGGGTGCTGAGGGAGGAAGAGTTCCCAGAAGGATGGAAGGTGTCCAGGGAGACACTGACGAAGAAGGCCTGCTGTGTGGTATGGGTAAATTGATGGAGGGGATAATAAAAGATAGGATTGAGGAGGAAGTTGGTAGGAATGGGGGTTTTAGGGTAAACCAGCACGGGTTTGCGAAGGGAAAATCATGTATCTCGGCACTAGCAGGGTGATGGGCTAGTGAGGGCAACTGGAGGAACAAGAAATTGACCTTACTCGTGTTCTCCGACGTCGGGAACGTGTTCAACAGTGTCAGCAAACGGGCAGTGTTGAGCGCGTTGCTGAGGCTTGGAGTGGAGCAGGGGTTGGTTAACCTGGTGGAGGACTACCTTACGGGGCGTGTGATTGTAGACTCCAGAGGGAGGAGATATGAGATGGAGGCTGGAGTGCCTCAGGGCTCGGTTCTTGGACCGACGCTCTGGACGTGTGTGTTTGATGAGGTTTGTGGGATAGTATGTGAAGAGGGATGTGAGATTTCAGTGTATGCGGACGATGTGTGCCTGGTATGGACGGTAAAGGGAGAAGAGGAGATAGAAAGAAAGGCGAAGAAGACGACGGTGTGTACGAGGGACCGCCGCCCGTCTCGAAGTATGCTAGGGTAGTGATTCCGAGGAGAGGGCAACGGCGAGTTTGAGGTGGATTTGGTTGGTAGGCATGAGTCCAAACACTTTTTGAGTCCTGGTTAGATTAGGACCCATTCGAATAAGAGTTTCCCAAAAAAAGCTACCGGCCAGAAATTACATGAAATGTTGTCACTATGCTGATTGGCTATATGGAAAGATTTGGGCTGGATAATGTAATCTAGACTCAGAGGAATCTTCTGAAAAGGGGGCGGTTAAATAGGCCAATGAGTCACTTCATCAAATCTAATCTAATCTAGGGGTGTCCACTTTGAAAAAAGATCGATGTTTTTTTCAATTCGATAAACTACACATCGATGTCTTTCGATGTATTGTAAACATCGGGTAGTTTTTCTAAAGGTGAGTTCATATAAGAACGAATCACGAACTCTAATGCCATTGGTCAGATCAATTGGTAGGAAAGTTGACAGGTACATAATTCAGGAATTCGTGAAATATAAAATCTGGGTGGCGGGAAACATGACTCCATTTCAAGATTTTCCGATATTCGTGAGGAATTTAGGGTAATTTGACACTTTTGACAGTTTGCATATTAGTTTTTAGGTTATGATACACTCATTTTAATTAATTTAGTAGTTTTCCATATACATAATCTTTGGTTTATATTAGAATAATTTAAAATTCATTATTTTGGTTTTTCAAAAACACAAACAGAAAAAATAAACTCCAGTCTTGACCTTTAACCTAACCTGAAAAATTTTAAAATCCCCAAAACAATTTCATTTTGTATAAAAAATGGTATGTAACTTTTTACTACTTACTTACTTACTTTTACTACTACTATAAAAATAACGATTCGTGTTTCGTGTTCCGTTGCTAAATGAACTTACCTTAACCGGTTATCATCGATTCGATGTTTTATGAAAAAACATCGATACAACGAGTATATCGATAGCATTTCAAAACATCGAATCGACTCAATGTATCGCATTGTAAACATCGATGTTTTCGATGCATCGATGTATATCGAATATCCCTAATCTAATCCTTGTAGGATTTTAAACGAGACAAGATAAGGCGAGACTTCCAAAAATTTCGTCTCGTTTAAGTCTCGGTCTCGTCTGGTAACCAATTTTCTCGTCTCGCCGAATATAAAATATTAGTCAGATTAAAAACGAGAAATCTTATGATTATTGCCGTCTCGTCATAGCAATATCAATGCTTCAAGTCTACTCGACTGCTGATCATTTTTTAACTCGAAAATATGACTGTTAGTTATTTGTAATTTGTCAAGGATAGGTTGACGAGGATATATGATTAAAGCTACATGTTAACTTGACCAAAGTAAGCTTATTAATAACTGCTTTATATCAAAATATGCACTAAGCAATAATTATTATTGGGCCATCGAAACTATAACTGTAAACATTTCACTAATAAATTTGCACGTATTCAGCAGTTATAGTTTCAAATATCCCAGTTAACATAAATAATGAAGCAATTAATAATGTGTGCCAGTATTATATTATATAACAAACATGTTACGCACTAGTGAACCACGCGCATTTGTATCAGAGAGAGACGGAAATTAAGAACTCCGTAGTAGATTGTTTCAGGCACGCGTCAAGATCTTACTTACTAATTACCCCTGTTTACTAAAGTTTCTGTAAATATGATCAATTAAATATTTGGAATGTTATATTAACGAAAGATGTCGGTGCCCACACTTTATAATTACCCTTGGGAAAATATTTATTTTAATTGAATGTTGGCAATTATGCTTTAGTTGCGAATTAATTTTCGAAAGGTCCTTTTACGGCAACCTGTACTTGATTAACGGTAACACCTACCTCATCAATTCAATTGGAATTAAAATTTGAAATTTTATGTAGTTTTCCTTTAAAAATAACGAAATTCCCTATACAGAGTGAGTTTTAAGTAGTAGTGAGTTTTCATTTAAAAATATATATTTAAAATCTTCGATCTTGGAGAAAGTACAGTCTGCTACTCGATTAGAATGAAAATTCGTGATGCTCGTGGTTCCTCACGCTCGCCTTCGGCTCGCGCTCGGAACTTTCCACTCGCATCGAATTTTCATTCAAACCTTGTTAAAGAATACACTATTATGCGAAGACGTGTAGGTTGTAGATAATTCAAGTAATTAGATGTTGCCAGATCGACAAAAAATATTTTTATAATTTGGATAATTTCGAATTGCTCTCCTTTGCGCTCTTTATGGTATATTTATTATTTTGTTTGGTTTTGATGGGAGATAAAACGTTTTTTTTTCAATTATGTCATATACTTTGTAAAATCGTCTGTCCATGGTAATTCAAACAAAAAAAACTCAAAATTCCGATCTATTGATATATTATCGACAGTTTCATAAAACAAGTCTACATCATCAAGAATTAAAATGACAAATTGAATTTTTTTTCTCTACTGTTTGTTATCAAACAATATTAAATTATAACACTTCTATTTCCTTTTTTTTACAGATTTTAACGCTCGTTTCAGCTCAAGGAATCCGATATGCCTAAAGGTAGGAGACTGTTGTGACGAATAAGAAAAATAGAAATATTTGTGAAAATAATAATAGTTTAAATTGAAGAAATGAGAAAAAAACAATTTTTACTTGGGGTTGGGAGTCAAACATTGACTAAAATTTTTATTTACATATTTTTTAATTTTAAAAATATTTTTTCTATTTTTGTTATTTAAAAAAGTATGCCTGAAATGTTTCTGCTATTTACAATTTTTCGTATAGATTGTTTTATTTCTAATAATTTTATTAATATATTGAATATTGGAAACACCCCAGCAAGAGGATATTTTTATGTGGATTTCGTTTGTGCTTCTTTTGTTTCAGGTGAAGTTTTTTCAGCGTAGCAACATTCTATCAGCAATTCGGTCAATCATTTTAGTAGTAAACATAATTTAACATTTTTTATATAAATAGAAACTTATTAAAATAACAATAATTAAAAAATTAAAAAAAAATATTTTCAACTGTATTATAAAAAAAGAAAAACTGCTTAAAAAATTGATTTTTTTCACTACCGTGTTCAGGATCTAAATTTTTTCTCTAATTTAAATCATTTATTTAGTATAGCAAAAATTAAAAAATAGAAAAATTGCTTAAGAATTAAATTTTTTTCACAGCTGAACTCAGATTCAGCTATATTTTTAAAAACCTTAAAAATCCTTACCTAATTCAAAACATTTTTTTCTACAGTCGCGCGTAAAATGACTAATTACTATATTCAAATGAAATTGTAAAGTCGACAAATGCCGAGGATTGTTACTTTACGCTCTAGCGCAAAAAAGGAATCTTTTTCGCTCGCTTATTTAATCAACCCACGCCCTTCGAATTAACTCAATTGGTGAATATTTATCGAACCGCCCTTCTGACTTCTGATCTAACTTAAGAATCGATTAAATAAAAATCGATTTTTCTTTATTCAAAATTAATCGATTAGCCAAAAATCGATTTTAATAAAAAATAAATCGATTCCTGCGAAAAAAAATTTTTTTTTCTATTATTTTAAAAAGTACATGCTTTTCATATTCCGATAATAAACCTAAGAGATTCATTCATTAACAATTTATCAAATCAAAAATCAAATAGAATTATATAAAAATTGTCCAAAATTTTGAAATATGGTCAAAAATGGTCAATAATTGTCAAAAATTGTCAATTTTTGTCAAAAACTGTTAAAAATGGACAATTGTTGTCAAAAATAATCAAAAACTTTCAATAATTGTTAAAATTTTGCAAAATGATTGATAATTGTCAAAAATTTTGTAAAATTTTTGAAAAATGATCAAAAATTGTTAAAAATGGTCAATTGTAAAAAATTTAAAAAATGGTCAAATATGGTCAATAATTGTCAAAAACTATCAAAAACTGACAAATATGGACAATTATTATCAAAATTGGTCAATAATTGTCAAAAATTGTTAAAATTTTGAAAAATGGTTGATAATTGTCAAAAACTATCAAAAATGGTTAATAATTTTGAAAAATGGTCAAAAATGGCCAATAATTGTCAAAAACTATCAAAAATGGTCAAAAATAAACTGTCAAAGTGGACAATTATTGTAAAAAATAGTTGATAATTATCAAAAATTGTTAAAGTTTTTAAAAAATTGTCAAAAATTTTGAAATATGGTCAAAAATGGTCAATAATTGTCAAAAATGCACAATAATTATAAAAAATGGTCATAAATTTGGAAAAACGGTCCATAATTGTCAACAATTGTCAATAATTATCAAAAATGGTCAATAATTTTGAAAAATTGTCAAAAATGATAAAAAATTGTCATCATTTTGAAAAATGGTCAAAAATTATCAAAAATTTGGAAAAATGGTCAATAATTGTTAAAATTTTGTAAAATGGTCAATAATTGTCAAAAACTATCAAAAATTGTCAAAAACTGACAAAAATGGTTAATTATTGTCAAAATTGGCCAATAATTGTCAAAAATTGTTTAAATTTTGAAAAATGGTTGATAATTGTCAAAAACTATCAAAAATGGTTAATAATTTTGAAAAATGGTCAAAAATTTTTGGAAAATTGTCAAAAATGCCCAATAATTGTCAGAAACTATCAAAAATGGTAAAAAATAAACTGTCAAAATGGACAATTATTGTAAAAAATTATCAAAATTTTGAAAAATAGTTGATAATTATCAAAAATTGTTAAAGTTTTTGAAAAATTGTCAAAAATTTTGAAATATGGTCAAAAATGGTCAATATTTGTCAAAAATGGTCAAAAATTTGGAAAAATGGTCCATAATTGTCAACAATTGTCAATAATTATCAAAAATGGTCAATAATTTTGAAAATTGGTCTAAAATTTTGAAAAATTGTCAAAAATGGCCAAAAACTGTCAAAAATGGTTAAAAATTGTCATCATTTTGAAAAATGGTCAAAAATTATCAAAAATTTGCAGAAAATTTTCAATAATTGTTAAAATTTTTTAAGATTGTCAATAATTGTCAAAATTTTGAGAAATGATCAATAATCCTCAAAAGTTGTCAAAATTTTGAAAAATGGTAAATAAATAATACGAGCCATTTCCGAAAATCGTAATTTAAAAAATCGATTTACTAAAAATCGATTAATATTACTATAAAAATCGATAACTAAAATTCTATTACAAGAAAATAATAATCGATTTATATAAGAATCGATTATTTTTAAACATCCCTAGTCGGTAGATCTTTTTAAGGTTAATCATGATGAATAGCGAAAATGACCATTATTCTAGCACTGCTATTATAACCTAAGATAATATAAAAAACTGTTTTAATTATTAAAAGGGCGACTGTAAAAAAAATTATGTGTGTTTTTCGAGCGTAAAGTAAAATTGCCGCTCCGCGTCGCGCGGCAACATTCTTTCTCAAGCGGCAATCTGTTACTTTACGCTCTAAATACATAAATAACTATTTTAGTCAGGCATAATATTAATCATTTTGTTGGAAAATCATAATTTTCGAAATATTAAGGCATTAAGTAAAACCGGAATGCTCCAGACAACTCAGAAGTGATAATTTAGGAAGAGGAAAACAAAGAAATTCTGGTGCAACGTTCTGGGAGCCAATAATAGGTCAACCATTTAAAAAAATTTAATATTTTTGAATTTGAACAGAGAGTTATCAAAACAGGAATAATAAAAAAAAGAAAAATTGCTCTAGAAATTCCATTCTTTTACAACTGATATTTTAAGATACCTCAAATTTTTTCCCTAAATTAAAAAATATTATTAAATATAAAGAATAAATTTTATTAAAACAAAAAGAAAAATTGTTATTTTAAAAACTAGCTCAGATTTAGAATTATTTTAAGAAACCTCAATTTTTTGTCCCAAAATTTATAACATTTATTTAGTCTAGCATATTATTAACCTTATTATTATTATTATTTATTATTTTCGAAATATCAAGTCACTCCCAGAACGCACTAGATACAACGGAACCTTCCAGACAACCCACAACAAGTGACAACAATGATTTTGGGTGTTTCCAATTCTTTATTCTTTACATATTCGTTTTTTGCTAATTTACAAAATATATTTAAATATATAAAGGTGTATACTGTTACATCATAAATTTACTTCTTTATCAACTCAGAAATATTTTTTTGGATTATAGAAATTTTCAAATTGTTGTATACCTGTATGTGATCACACATTGGGTACAATAAAGACTTGTAGTTTTTGAAAATCTTTTTTTTCAAGTCGTCCATTATAAATTTATTTTAATGTTTTCAAAAACTTACTTTTATATTTTTAATCTCTCTTGACTCATTTAGAAATTTTAATATTTCACAAAAGACACTTTTTGTGCCCAGATTATTCAGACTACTCGCTAATTTTTGTCGTAGGTACTTTGGTTAACAAGTTTTCTTCAAAATTAGATATATAATTAGATTACTTTAAATTAAATTGTTTATAAATATGCCTTTGTTTGATAATTGAGTGTTGAATTTTCTTCATTTTCAAATAATTTTTAAAACTGCTCACTACAACAGGATCTTAATCTGGATACTGCACCGGATTGGGGTGGGATTCTAAACTTTCCAAATATTTTTTATTCTCATACTTTTCCCAATTAAAATTTTGTAGAAACTTGTAAATTTTTGTATTACTTAAAAGAGTGTGTGGGTAATATGGTAAGATTTCCACGGACTACAAGGACAAGGCTGTTGGGTTACGCTCATCTTCCCTATACTGACCGAATTGTATGAATTATTTATTATAGTAAATTACAACATGAGATGTGTATTTATACAGTACTCTAAAATGTAATCTATTTTAAATGAGACATGCAACCGGTTTTTATAGATAGGTGAGTTACTCTATAAACACAGGTACTGGCTCGAGGTTGCTCTAACGTAGTGGACTTAGAGGCAGTATCATAGGGAAACTTTTGTGATGTATGCCTTTGACTAAGTGATAAAATAAATGTGGTGGCAATCGCCGGCCGGTAAATGGAAATGGTCGAATTCGGTTTGTAGTGATGGTTAATGGGAAAAATGGTGCAGTTCAAATGGTATTGAGATGAAGGTTACGTCATAGAACTCAAAATGTAAGTGTTAGTTTTTTTGATCTATTTCAGTAATTGCATATAAAAGCGTGTTTTTTGTAATGTAATGAAAATATTTCTCACTTTTTAGTTCAATTTGGTACAAAAGCATCTTTTTTAATTTTTAAAACTTCTCCCGCTTCCCCATACATTTGACAGCTATGCCTTTTTTGTGGAAATGAAACAGCAATGTGCAAGTCTTTTGAAAATCCTTCTTTATGGTAGGTCAAAAATATTCTCGCATTTGTTTCACATTTTACACTTCACTAATAGATCTAGTAAAATACTGAATTAAAAGAATTCAACGTGAAAATATTAAAAACTTGTCAACTTTTGTTCTTCTAGAAGTATTTACTCATTCTGCCCCATCTATTGAATACTTATACAACTAAATAACAAAAGTCTTTTGATAGTGCAATTTATTAAAAACTTATGGAACTCAAAATATATATCTAAAATAATATATTTCTTTACTTATAAGTTTATACACATCAGTGAGTTTTAGGGATGTCAAATCCAGATTTTAACGCATGTTAAATTTCTGAATAAAGCAATAAGAAATTTTGAAATTTGAGAAACGGGTGCTAAAAAAAACTGAAGAGCGTTGCGATATAATTAAAAAGGGATGAATTTTTGGAAATTATAATAAAAGTCAAAAAAATTTTAAATAATAGTAAAAATTAAATTAAATCAACTGAAATAAAAAATAATGAGATAGTATTGATGCAGTATAGAAAATGTTAGAATCACAGTTGGATAAATCTTCAACAGAATAAGAAGAAAAATAAAAATAATTGATAAAGAGCTGCATGGTATGAAGAATTAAAATTTGTAGCGAGAGGAAGTAAATTTCAATTTATTAAAATTAGTAACAATTTTAAAGCTATTTATATCCGAAATAAAAATTAAATTATAATAGTGCGGAATTATACTTTTGACAAAAATTTTTAATAATATTTAGGACATTTAAAAAAATGTATTTAAAATTTAAAATAAAACGATTGGGATGGGTGTAACATAATATAATATAATAATATTGATTATTATTAAACAATACCTACTAATTCTTCATATCAAAATTTAAATAGATATTTTTTTACATAAAGACCATATGTAATGTAATTTCTCAAATGTAACAATATAATTCAGTTTAAAAAATTTTCTGGACAATTTTATTAAAATAACAGGAACAATCTGAACGACCTGAGAGAAGTTTTGGCAGGGGCCTATTACCTATTAAAACTAAAAATATTGACTAAATGAAAAACAAAGTTCATTATTATTCCGAAAAAAGGAAAGATCTGACAACGATGTAAATACCACCATAATATCGGCCATATCACAAGATCCTTGCACATCAAAATCCATAAAAATCGTGCTATCCTTTTCCGAGCTAATCGAGACGTTCCATACTTAAAACTCACTCTGTATAGTTCTCTTCATGTAAAACAAAGTAAATCAAGTGTTCCTCACTCTGATCTTCAGTTTATATCTAAGATAGCGCAAAAAAACAAAAACTTTTCTACCAAAACTACCTTCAATCAATACATATAAAAATTTTCAATCTCTCCAAACTCTTTCACTTAAATCTCGTAAATGGAAACAATTTTGTTACCAAAGCTCAAACACCCATTATTGTAACTTCCCTTTTGATTTTCAAAAAGGTCTAGAAGTAACAGTGACTTTTTCCTTCTCAGACGGCTAACAGCACTTATTGAGTTTTATTGTGCGATCGTTTCCGGATGAGCTACCAATGCGTGTTTTCAAAGGGTTGAAGGGACTAGAGTGGAGATATTACAAGATTGATGTTACGCTTTTCTAAAGACTCCACTGGGGAAGTACGATAAAAATATGTTTACAGGGTTTGCTTGAAAACTGTTTGATAATCGTGGATTGTTGATAAAATATCAACAATTTATGTAAAGTGTTCCATTGAGGTTTTAAGGAAAATAGGCTTTCGCCAGTTTTCTGATCTAATATTAAGATTTAAGTTCCATTACAAAGTCAATAAGTGTTTCTAGTTTTTCTTTACAATCACAGCTCGTTCAACTCGTCTCTTTAAACGAAGACTTTTTGAATTTTTCTAAAAATTGCTCCTTTTGGACATTCTAGTTCCACATTTAGGTAGCCATCCATCTAAGCTACTATATTCTTGTGAGTTTCAGTTTTTGAATAATTTTCAAGTTTCTCAATAACTTCCACACAAACATAATTAAAATCTCCTCTTTTCTCAAAAATTATGTCATCTACGTTTAAAACGCCTTGTCCACACTCCACACATCTCACTCCTTTACAGCCTGCGGCCTAAAAATACCCTAATTGTTCGAATTTCATTAGAAATCTCGTACGCCTGTTTGAAATGTTAACCGTCATAAATTACTTTTATAACTTATTCTAATCTGAATCTTGAGCGCGAAATTATGTTATACCAGTTATCAAATTGTCAAGAATCTTATATACGATCTCGTAATACGCACACCTCATTAAATATATATTTGCTAAATTGGCGGGTATTCATAAAAATCCAGACGGGTTTTCTGTTTTCTCGGTATATATTTTTTCTTATTTGAATTTCTCGTTAGTTAAACGATTTAAATTTCTTACTTGCTAAACAACATTTCGAAAGTTTCTGTTTGTATCTTAGGCCGATCCTGAAAGTGGCAATGGCAATCAGAAAGTTATATAAAGTGGCCGATGTCTAGGCACAATAAGACACATCGAAAGTTCGTTTTAAGGGTGTTTATATGACTTCAGAATACACCCTAGGGTCCGATTTTGACTTGATCTTGTTTAGCAGTTCACACTTCATCTTTACATGGTTTTATTTGCGTTTATTACTTTCTGCTCTTGACTTCAGTTTATTGTAAACGAGATTTAGATTATGTATTATTTTGTGTACGAGTTAAAATAGCAAATTCAATGTAACACCCTATATATTTTGATCAAGTATACAAACACATACATTGTCAGTGAACTGTCAACGAATTGTCAAAGTGATCAATTTTGATTTAAATAATTTTTGTCCACCACTATTTGATAATGTTTATAATTTACGTGCGCTTCTTTAAGTATAATTACGTATTCTACATTATTCACCAGTGAATAATGGGTGAGACTAGTGAGAGATATTCAATCTCTCATGGTTCGCCTAAACCGGTGAGAAGCTAAGGAGCATGCGTATTTATTTTATTTTTGTATGTACTGTTGTATTATTTCATTTCATTTTATGCAACACCCAATACTTTTGGTCATTCGTCACGCTTTTATGCAACACACAATACTTTTGGTTATGCAACACAATTAACAATGAAGCGTACATAGTGTTGCATGAGCTATATGCATACTGTGTATATATGTGTACTTTTTTTTGTAAGAAATTCCATTTACGATGGGCCTACGATAAAATTTCATTTATTGGTGTTTTCACTTCTGTCGGCAGTCCCATGACTGGATTTTTTTGTAAGGAAATTTTTTTATATTTATTCCATGGGCAATGGGTGATGAAAAATATCCAACGGATAACGAGCAAAAACTGATTCTGGTTGGATAATTGATTATATTCACATTGAGAGGATCCAGCGAATTATTTAAATCCATTATAGATACTATTGATTTAAGTGAATACGATTGTGTGAAACAAGCTAATTATACAGTACGAATAAGACTCAAGTAAACTGTAAAGAGTGTAAATTTAATTAACGAGAAAAGTATGAATAAGTTTGTTTAGCGACGTTTCGAGTGACTCGGCTTCATGGATGCATAAGTAGCAGGAATGGCTGAGCTTTTCTTGGCTAAGGTTAGCCTGACTAAATTAGTAGTAGTAGTACCAGTTATTCAAAAAGCATATAATGATGTATATTTATATTACCTAAGTCAATATTAGCCATTATATCGGAGCTGATGCCTAAAGGTGAACCCTACAAAAACTGCACTCATTTCCTTCACTAGAAAAATTAAGCTTGATAGACTAAAACTGCCAAGCCTCTTCAACGTGCAGCTGTGTCTTAGCCAGTAGATCAAGTATCTGGGAATAATCCTGGACGCAAAACTAACCTGGAACCTGACCGTAAACGCTGCCAAACGGGCTATAAGAAACACATGGGGACTAAATCCACGGATCGGTCACTGGTTGTACACAACTATGGTGAGACCATTGGTTACCTATGGGGCCTTAGTTTAGTTAGATCAGAGGAAAGCCGAACTGGAGCTATCAAAGCTTCAGAGGCTTGCCTGTCTCAATATTCCTATTTTCTTCTCAATATTCCGCCTCTTGCTCTGCATGTCAAGGCGGGAGCGAGAATGGATACATACAGGCAATGGAAATTATTGGCACGAAGGAACCAACTACCATAGTAATTCCAGAATCACAGATGTTATCACAAACTCGCTTCTTGAAATGAGAAGTGATAACATGCTGGCCACAATAAACGAAAACCAATCCAGCTAAACTGGGATTGGTTGGAAGCATACAGTCAGGAAGGAACGTTGGTGTGTTACACAGGCGGATCTAAAACTGACATAGGAACATGAGCTAGAGTCCATGGTGCAATGTCTACGCATCGTTGGGGAAGTTTGAATCTGTATTCCAGGCAAAAATCTACGCTATCGACATGTGGTTCCAAATGAACATCGAAAGGAGGTATAGAGGCCAAAAGATCCTCATACTCTCAAATAGCCAGACAGCACTGAAATCTTTAGCATGTCCCCAGATCAGATCTAGACTGGTCTGGAACTGCCTACAAAAACTTTCAACTCTGGCAAACCATAATAGAGTAACTCTTAAATGGGTGCCGTGGCACACGGGTATTGTAGGGAATGAAAAGGCAGGGTCCGAAACTGCTTTCACTGGTCCTGAAACAGTATTTGGAATATCAAAATCTGCTGCACGTGGTTGTAAATCTAAGTGGATTCAAACTTAACATCATCACGTGGAGGCACGTGCCAAAACAGGAACACAGCAAACTCTTGGTGAAAAAACTCTCGGAGTCTCTGACTAACGAAATATTAAACCTCAGCAGGGAACAGATAAGGAAAGTGACGGGATTACTCACCGGTCACTGTACCCTAAGGAAGCACATGGATACAATTGGATTATATAGGGAGGAACCTATCTGTCGGTTGTGCATGGAAGAGGAGGAAACAACCTCTCACATTATCTTCGAATGTGAAGCACTGTTTAATTGAAGATATAGACTCCTAGGACTAGAGTATACAAGGGAGGATTTCTCCAAGAAGGACCTAGTGAAAAGACTGTTGAGCCTGATAAGGGCTACCGGTCTCTTCACATAAACGGTACCTATAACCAAGAGCACAAAAAGCCTAAAGGTTGAGGTGCCGAGGACTCTAAGCCTCTGTCTGCGGCTCGCGACTTAAGCGCACCTTCGTGAATAATATAGCCATCATAATGTGCTTGTTGAATAATATTCCATTATCCACACTTATGAATGAAGCATATAAAGTACCACTTTATCCATTAGTGGAATTATGAAAAACACAATCCTAAATCAATTAATTTCAATAATTTTTGACGTTAAAACTACTGTCAGAGCGAAATGTCAAATCACTTTTAAATGACGCTGATTGTGGATGAAACCTTGTATTGCATTCGTGTTTTGATTGCGTTTTATCCACAAGAAAATTAAACCATCGAGCTTTTCCTTCCGTGGATAAAACACTATCTAATACACTTATACAATAAAGATAAAATATTGTATCTAATGATAACATTTTTTATATTACATTTCATAAAAAATTCTAACAAATTTTCGGTAGCCCATTCTGAATTCATGTCGTAACAAACGAGAGATCATGATAAGGGTGTAAATTTGGAAATGGCCCAGAATACTTTTTGATAGAAAGCGATATATTCCACTCTGGATTCTCACAGATGTTGCCACTGGTCACTTGAGGTTTAGCTCTTATATTAAACTGGGGCGCCAAAAAAACTTCAGGAAATATGATTTACGACTTTCATATTTACTAAGAATTTTAGTTTCATCTACTGAAACATGTTCTGGTTGTATTTGGTGGAATAATTTATGGAGTTTTACTTAAACGTAGACCTTTTCATCGATAAATTGTCGAAAAAAAAGTAAAATGGTCTTATTTATACTACAAATGATTGTGAAAGTATTCACATTATCATGTTTATATAAGTCTTGCAAAGCTTCAGCTTCAAATAAGACATCGAGTAGGATACAAATAAAAAGAAGTGAAGCCTGACTGCCAGAGCACCAGGACCATTTCATTGGTCTTGGACTTACTGTGGCTTAACAAAAAAAAACATAAAGCAATCTTTCCTGAAGGAAGAAGAACAAGTGAAGGCATACAAATAGTTTCTTTCCAGTGGGATAAAATCTACACGACTGAGACTAAATATACAAAATAATTTCGGTGTAATTAACATTAATCCATCCCTGCTTATCACTTTTCAAAGTCCCGAATCCCCTTTTTTTGCTTACACTGCTTTCCGTCTAGAAAGCAATTTATATAATGTACATTCCTCACGCACTCAAAATTATCAAAATCATCTCAAACTAATTACGTAAGAGCCACTTTCAGAGTGTCTGAAATGACGTTGGACGCCGCGAGCAAGGGCACCAATCTTAAACAAAAGCGTTTTTCGGCCGCAAACTCCACCGTTATGATTAACGATAGACGTTAATTATGGTTGACCCCTGTCCACCGCTAGGGGGCGTCCCGGGGAATCGAGGAAAGGGTTAAGAAACGGCGACAATGAGTTAGGGTTTATGAATGGGGAAAAATTGGATAAAATTGATAAATGTTAAAAATTTTAAATTTATACATTGTTTAAAGTAATTAGAAAATATTTATTTGGAATTAAAATTTGAATCGCAGAACGAACACTTAACAGTGGCTATATAATCAGTGGCTTTTCATAAGTTGGCCTTTCTATGATTCATTATTTCCTCTATTTCCTCTATTTCCTCTATTTCCTCTATTTCCTCTATTTCCTCTATTTCCTCTATTTCCTCTATTTCCTCTATTTCCTCTATTTCCTCTATTTCCTCTATTTCCTCTATTTCCTCTATTTCCTCTATTTCCTCTATTTCCTCTATTTCCTCTATTTCCTCTATTTCCTCTATTTCCTCTATTTCCTCTATTTCCTCTATTTCCTCTATTACCTCTATTTCCTCTATTTCCTCTATTTCCTCTATTTCCTCTATTTCCTCTATTTCCTCTATTTCCTCTATTTCCTCTATTTCCTCTATTTCCTCTATTTCCTCTATTTCCTCTATTTCCTCTATTTCCTCTATTTCCTCTATTTCCTCTATTTCCTCTATTTCCTCTATTTCCTCTATTTCCTCTATTTCCTCTATTTCCTCTATTTCCTCTATTTCCTCTATTTCCTCTATTTCCTCTATTTCCTCTATTTCCTCTATTTCCTCTATTTCCTCTATTTCCTCTATTTCCTCTATTTCCTCTATTTCCTCTATTTCCTCTATATCCTCTATTTCGTCTATTTTCTCTATTTCCTCTTCTTCCTCTCTTTCATTCGTCAGACCAGGATGTTCCTGGTCTTTTAAGAGTATCCTTCTGACCAATTTGAGATAGGATTTCTAAGCAGATGAGAAGAAAAAATCATTGAGAAACTCCAGTAGAAAAGGGTAGGTTTAGAGAAATGCATTAGAGAGCTTGAAAGATTTGCTATAATTTCGTCGAACATATTTTGCAATAGACTTCTTTGAGAAATTGTAACACCTTCAGAATTTCGTCGGTGCAGCCTAGCAATTCTTTAAGGCTCAAGTCGCCTGGCGGTCAGTCACACTGTTGTACTGTTGCAGTAACGGCAGACGGGAAGGTTTTCTGGGACATCAGCTAAAGGTGTGTTAGTTTAGTGTGGTTGATTCGCAATCTTGTTATGATAGTTGCTTCTCTCTTAGTTAAGAAGTCAAGGTAGAGTCAGCAAATATAGGGTTCGATTTCGCGCGCAAAACTGGTTTGCTGTTGAGCAAAAAATTCTTTAAATCCAAGTTTGATCTCATTTGGGAGCTGGATCATGTTCGTTGTAATCATGGAAGAGGTGGCTTCTTGGGCATGGTGGTCAGCATTTTCATTACCAGTAATCCAATGTGAGATGGGAGTCAGATAAGATGACTGTTACAGCAGGAGCAGAGGTATGGGTATGTTTTGGACTAATAGATGCCCAGTGAACTTGGTATTGAGTGAATGGATAGAAAGGGGTATCGGTACAAATGGGGACGTATTTAACATGATAGGAGATATGTTTAAAGGCTTGGAAATTGCTATATAGCTTACCAGTGTGAACACTACATAGTGAGGGCAACCGATAAGAGTCTATTAGTTCGTGGCTGGTTGTGACTTAGCAACCAGCACCAAAAGAAGTGTTTGATGCATTCACTCTGACAACTACATCATGATGGCGTTTTTTGCCAATAATTGCAATATTTGGCGAGCGAGGTATTTAATAGAGGAAGTTGTTTAGTCCAAGGAGTATTGGAAGAAACCACTAGGAGAAACTAGTGTGGTACATTTCATTTAAAAATAATTGTTGCTTTAAATCAGAGGTTTCCAAACTTATTTTTCTCATAGAACAATTTCAAAAGTTTGCTGGTTCCGGTGGACCCCCTGCAGCTACATTTCTACCATTTTCCCAAAACTCGACAGAAAATGTGAAGATTGGATCTAACTGTTGAAATTTGCGTTGCGGCTGAGTTCCAACCACGAAATAACAGTTTTCGAAAAAAAAAAGGTGAGAATTGATTGGTTAATGAGGTTAATTATGTAACTGATTGTTCTTCTCCTCATTAGTGCTATAAGCTCGAGTAGATCCTCTTGTAATACCATATTCTCCTCTTCCATTTCATCAAATGGATTTATGATTCATGGTGGTATTTCCATCGACAGAATATCTTCAAATCTGATTTTCAAGTCATCATGCAGGGCAATTAAATGTTGAACGTATGACTGAATATCCTCATCAAAGCAACAGTCGCTGAGCTTCTTAAAATATTATCTGCCTACATTTTATAGGTGAAGTCAAACCAACATTTTAGTTCTTCTCTTTCGAAACCAGATAAATGTTCGTGAATCTCCGTTTATGAATTGTGAACCCCCTCAACGTAGACCCCCGTCGAGTCTCTCGTGGACCCCTGGGGGTCCACCTGGGATTCAATGCTTTAAATGAATAGAGGAAGTTTCATGTAATGCAAACATGCACTCTGTTTTTACTGTTAACATTAATAAGAATCCACATACTACACGCCATCTATGATAATGTTTTAGAATCAAAATGAATCATTTGCTTCTATTTCCGAATCTTGTCCTGGTAATATTAATAATTAGATGCTTAATAAATTGATCCTTGTATACTTCTAATGATTGTGAAGAACTTTTAATGGTCTTAATGAAACTAGTATAATTCTCATAAGAGAAAAAAAAATTGTGTGTTCAAGAAATAATGGAAGAAAATGAGAAAATCCATTAGTAACCGCGATGAAAACAACCGCATCACTTTCTGGCCATTATGTTATTTAGGGAGGTTGGAAAAATTCTGGTTTCATCTAAATTGTGATACTAATTGAGTTAGCCAGTCTACAGTATCATTAGTATATATAGAATAGAAAACAGTGTCATAAAATTTCATATTTTTCAAAGAATTAAGTGATTAATATACAAGATGTTACGTTGGGGGTGTTACAATATTTTTGCTGCTTATGTTCAACAAACCCCATCGACTTTTCAAAGCACTGAGCCAATCCTTTGTTTGGTTTGTTTGAGTAATCCGCTCAGTACCGAACAACAATTAGTTATGCTCACGAGAATCCCCTTTTCGAGAGTCCCGCATGGTCTCGCTTCGATTTCGAGACGAGACTCGATACGATACATGGAACGAGACTTTTATTGGTCTCGTCTCGTGCGAGAGTCTTACAATTGATTACTTTTGCGTGCGGACTTAAAAACATATAAAAACATTTGCTTCCTAAAAGGAAGGAAGGAAGGAAGGAATTAACAAAGTTTTATTCGGTTTCATCTTTGGTAGAACTTTCAAATACATGCATGATGTTATATTTGAACAATTGTAATCTTCTCTTCCTACTCTTACATTACAACAGGTAGGGGATTATTCCAAAATTATACATCTCGTACGAAACGTCGAACAGGACGAGACTGGATACTGGGAGACAAGACTCGATACAAGACTTCTTATGTCATGTGCTAGATAAGACAAGACTCCTCTCGCTGGTCTCGTGGGTATCACTATCGACAATACTGTCTCTTGTGTCCCAATCCAAGTTAGATTACCTCTTCAAGTTCAATATTCCCCAAGGAAGTTGAAAATCTATGAAAGGAGTATGTCTATTTACATCCTCAGGGTGCACAAGCGCAGCTTCTTGGGTCTCTAGTTTGTCTCGTTCAGCATCCACACCGAATGTGTTCTGCCAATTCATCTCTTTCTTGGGAGAAACGATACTCGGTGTTTTCCAGAAGTTCAATTCTGCACAGATTATACTTTAGCCTGCAGTATCCAGTAAAGCAGGGTATTTATCAAGTTCGGGAGCGTTCGTCAAATGGTTTGTTGATGTGTAATGTGAAAGGGCCGGGAGGATAATTGGTAGGACGGTAGAGAAGAGTATGCTGTACGGTGCGGAGGTGTGGGGAGAAAGAGCGGGGGTGAATGCGAGGGTTAGGCCTCTCCTGCGGGTGCAGAGAGAGGTACTGGTGATGGTGTTGCAGGGGTACAGGACAGTGGGTGGACTAGCAGCAGCGGTGCTGGCAAGGTCCTACCCATTATGTGATGGATAGAGCCAGGAACAAACGCTGGGGGGGTGCGACCAGAGAGGAAGTACAGGAATGGTTGGACGAGGAAGTGGAGAGAAGATGGGAGGAGTATGAGGGCGCGCTAAAAGGAGCGATTGGAAATAGGAGAGATTGGATGGACCGGAAATTCGGGGAGGTGAACTACTTCTTGACACAGGTGTTCACTGGACATGGGTCGAGAGAAGGGTACCTCCACAAGATTGTGAAAAGAGAGGCTGGAGTGTGCTAGAGGTGTGAAGTGGGGGATGATGTGGGGCATGTGTTTAGATGCTGGAGGAACGAAGAAGTGCTGAAGAAGTTGGAGAGGAAACTAGGGGAGGCGGTGTACTGGGAGAACATGTTGGAGATAATGTTGAGGGGTGAGGAGGAATGGATGGAGGTGAGTGGCGTAGTAGAGAGCATGGTTAGGGGGAGAGAAGAACTCGATATGGCATAAGAGGTAGGATAGTAGGGAGAAGACGACGGTGTGAGCGGAGAGTGTGCGAGGGACCGCCGCCCGTCTGCATACACTTTTTGAGAACAAAAACAAACAATAAAGCAATCCCAAAACACAAACATACTAATTATACATGAAATTATATTATTTTTTTTACCGAAGATCTATTTTCAAGTATTGTTTATTATACAATATCAACAAAACTTATCAACAAACTGTCAGCCTTGTACATACATATAACTTGATCACTGAAACAATGTTGGAATTTATTGATGCGATTTTTTTACCAGAGATGGCTCTACCTGTTCCGATACGTATACTAAGATTCCCTCGTTACGTAAAAAAACAGATAGTGGCGTAGAATCTCGTAGGACAGCATTACATGTATTAGAAAACTGTGTCCCTACCAAAGGACAAATCTAGTGAAAGGGTTAAATTACTTTTTTCTACAGTTGCGCATAAAATGACTAATTACTACATTCAAATGAAATCGTAAAGTCGACAAAAGCCGAGGATTGTTACTTTACGCTTTAGCGCAAAAAAGGAATCTTTTTCGCTCGCTTATTTAAACAAACCACGCCCTCCGAATTAACTCAATTGGGGAATAATTAACAATTTATCATATTAATTTTAAATAAATCATATGAAAATTGTCAAAAATTTTGAAATATGGTCAATAATTGTCAATTATTATCAAAAACTGATGAAAATTGACAATTTTTGTCAAAAACTGTCAAAAATGGTCAATAATTGTCAAAAATTGTCAAAAAATGGTCAATAATTGTCAAAAATGGTCGATAATTATTGTCAAAAAATTTTGAAAATGGTCAAACATTTTCAAAAATTGTCAAAAATGGACAATTATTGTCGAAATTGGTCAATAATTGTCAAACATTTTTAAAATTTTCAAAAATGGTCGATAATTGTCAAAAACTATCAAAAATGGTCAATAATTTTGAAAAATTGTTAAAATTTTTGAATAATTATCAAAAATTTTGAAGAATTTTGAAAAATTGTTAAAATTTTTGAATAATTATCAAAAATTTTGAAGAATTTTGAAAAATTGTCAAAAATGGCCAATAATTGTCAAAAACTATCAAAAATTGTCAAAAAAGGACAATTATTGTTAAAAATTGTCAAAATTTTGAAAAATAGTTGATAATTGTCAAAAATTGTTAAAGTTTTTGAAATATGGTCAAAAATGGTCAATAATTGTCAAAAATGGTCAAAAATTTGGAAAAATGGTCCATAATTGTCAATAATTATCGAAAATGGTCGAAAATTTTGAAAAATTGTCAAAAATGGTCAAAAACTATCAAAAATGGTTAAAAATTGTCAATTATTTTTAAAAACTGTCAAAAATGGACAATTATTGACAAAATTGGTCAATAATTGTCAAAATTGGTCAATAATTGTCAAAAATTGTTAAAATTTTGAAAAATGGTCGATAATTGTCAAAAATTGTTAAAAATAGTCAATAAATAATACGAGCCGTTTTCGTAAATCGATTTAAAAACGTAATTTATAAAATCGATTTACTAAAAATCGATTAATCTTACTATAAAAATCGATTATTTTTTAACATCCCTAGTCAGTAGATCTTTTTAAGGTTAATCATGATGAATAGCGAAAATGACGATTATTCTAGCACTCCTATTATAACCTAAGATAATATAAAAAACTGTTTTAGTTATTAAAAGGGCGACTGTAGAAAAAATCATTTGTTTTTTTCGAGCGTAAAGTAAAATTGCTAAATACACAAATAACTATTATAGCCAATTCTAATTGGAATAGTTTTATACCTAAGCCCGAAATCAAGATGAATAAGTCAATAACTATCAAATCAAAGTATTATTAATCGAATATAAAGTGCGTAGAATGTTTTTTTTTGCATTGATTGCATAATTAATAAAGTCGCAGGGATAAAAAATATTAAAACAAGAAAACTGCAAAATCTGATAGAAAAAGTTGGTTGGCAAAGTAATGACAGACCTGCTTTTAATTTTATCCAACAATTATGTATTTCAAAAAGGAGATAATGTGCAAAGATAAATCGTGTCGATATCATTTACGTTAATCAAATTCTAAAGTTTAATAAAGCAATAAATTTTCATCACCCAAGTGGGTTTATTATGCAAAATTACCATTTACGCTGTCGATTTTTTCAATACAAGTTGTGGTGAACGATCAAAGATAATTTGCCATATATAAATATTAAAATCACGTTCATTCAGTAGCGTATCTATGAGGTTAGTTGTTTGGGTTTGTGTTAGTACAATTTTAACTTTTTTAACAGAAAATTTTATCCAAATTATGGATTTAATGATAAAAAAAGAGGCTAAGTAAAAGGAATCATTTTAATGGATGTGAAAGAAATGAATTAACCTAACGCAAATCCTCAGAAGAAAGGACAAATAATATGGGAAGAAAGAATCTATAAGGTTGGGGATAATGAAAAAAAAATTGCCAATTCTTGATATATTTCTAGAGATGTTTGATTGTTTTTTTCTAGATCCTTTGTGAAATTTTTTCTCGACGCCGCTGTTTTATAATTGAAAACCAAATAAATTTAATTAAAGTAGTGTGAAATAACGAAATTTTTGCGATACCACAATATCTAATCACTTTATATACACTCTCGATTTGGGTGTTGGCATTAAAAATTGTCATTTCATTCACGGTTATAATTTTATATTTATTTTAATTTCGATTTATATAGATCCATTTCGTAACAATCGGAAAAAATACTGGTTTTGTTGAGATATAACAATATGAAGCAATGTTTGTCTTGTGAAATATGAAACATTGGGCTTCATTTTTATAATAGACAGTACCAAGAATCACATTCGACAATAAAGATGGTCTCGACTCAAGGCAAGCCATTTTTTTTATCAAAACGGTAACCAGAAGCCTTACTGGACAAGGACAGTATTATATAAGCAAAATCCTTGAGGGGTATAGACTGAAATCGCGAACTGCTAGTGAACAGCTCGCGATTGAACTCTAACCAACTCGCCAGTGCAACAAGGAAGTTCATTCGAGTTCGTCGAGTGTTCCAGATTTTTTGTAAAATAAGCTCATGACCACTTTCTGCTAAGACGAAAAGTCTTCAGCGTCCACACACATTTCGTACTTGCGAACAAACCATTTTTATTTTTTTTCGGGTCGAGATAAAAAACTCATGTTCGAATGGGTCCAGGACCCCAACAGTTTTGGACTCATCCCCAAGGGGATGCCTACCAACCTGACCCACCTCAAACCCGCCGTTACCCCCGCCTAGGTTATGACAAAGTCGTATAGTTGCCTGATTGTCTATTAACAGAGTAGGAACTTGTTTTGGATAACCCATTTCTTCATATAGTCTCAACAGCCAAATGATTTCTTTAACTGCTTCATTAGCTGCTACTAGCTCTGCCTCAGTTGTTGATGTAGGAGTCAACTGTTGCCTTTGGCTTATCCATGAAACTGCACTTCCTGCATATGTAACTACAACACCTGAAGTGGAACGACCAGTTTTATTGCAGCCTCCAAAATCTGCATCACTGTAGCAATCTAATTTGGTGCTTCCATCTGATCTGTAACATATTCCAAAAGTAAGTGTACCTTTTAGGTACCGAAAAACCCTTTTTAGTCTTGCTACATCTTCTGTGCTTGGGCAGTCTAGAGTTCTTGACAATACACTAACAGTGTAGGCTAAATCTGCTCTAGTGCCAACCATTAAGTACATCAATGACCCTACAGCTTCTCTGTATGGAAAGTTATGAGTTTGATTACTACTTTCTTGATCATACGCTCCTAACTTTACCATAGGCGTTGACACTGGTTTGCATTGACTAAAATTAAAACGATCTAATATGAAGAGGCCTTTCCAACGAACATCACAACGTTGGCAGACAACTACTCTCCTATTGCAAATAATGTGTTCCGCCGTCTCATCTGCATCATAGATCGCAGAATTTGCGTGTTCCTCTGTCCATTATCCATCTTACACAGTTTGTATCTGAGTGAGCAGTGTTCAGTGATTGTTTCTGAAGCTCCAAGAGCAGACTTTGTGGCATGGAGATCGAGACCATAAAGCTCGTCACGGTGGTAACTTTTTGGGGAGGGGCAGGTGGTAGAAGCCGCAATGTAGGGCGGGGACTACCCCGCTAAACACTCCACCCCTTGCACGACATATGACTTTTGGGAATGCTAGTGAACTCGTGAAACGTGTGATATTACGAAAAAGTGTTCGTCACGCGATGACTCATTAGAAAGAGAGAGAGAGAGAGAAACGCAGTCCATATTGTGTATATAGTGTACGTTCAGTGCAGAGTTAGAGAGAGAGAGACGCATTGAAATAACGCGCGATAATATATAACCGACGCTGCGTTAAAATTTTTAAAAATGGTCAAAAATTGTCAAAATTTTGAAAATATGGTCAATAATTATAAAAGACTGTCAAAAATGGTCAATAATTATAAAAGACTGTCAAAAATGGTCAATAATTGTTAAAAATTGTCAAAACCTGTCAAAAATTGTCAGAAATAGTTAAATATTTCAAAAAATGGTCAAAAATAGTCAATAATGGTCAAAAATTTTGAAAGTGTTCAAAAATGGTCAATAATTATCAGAAACTGTCAATAATTGTTAAAATTTTGAAGAATGTTCAAAAATTATTAAAATGTTGAAAAAATGGTCAATAATTATAAAAAACTGTTAAAAATGGTCCTAATTTTTGAAAAATTGTCGAAAATTGTCAAAAATGGCCAATCATTGTTAAAATTTGGAAAAATGGTCTAAAATGGTCAAAATTGGTCAATAATTGTCCAAAATGGTCAAAATTTCTGAAAAACTGTCAAAAATGGACAAAAATTGTCAATAATTATAAAAAACTGTCAAAAATGGTCAATAATTGTTGAAAATAGTCAAAATTTTTGAAAAATGGTCAATAATTGTTAAAAATTGTCAAAATTTTTGAAAAATGGTCAACATTTTTGAAAAATTGTCAAAAATGGTCAATCATTGTCAGAACCTGTCAAAATGCTCAAAAATGGTCAATAATTGTTAAAATTTGGAAAAATGGTCTAAAGTGGTCAAAATTTTTGAAAAATTGTCAAAAATGATCAATAATTGTCAAAACTGTCAAAGTTGGCCAATAATTGTTAAAATTTGAAACAATAGTCCAAAATTGTCAAAAATTTGGAAAAAAATGGTCAATAATTGTCAAAAATGGTCAAACATGGTCATTCTATTGTACATAAGAAGCAAGCTTTTGTCGGAGGTCCGACGACCGCCCACATTTTTTATTATTTCTATAGTTTTTTCCCTGATTACCTTTTTTTTTACTTTCGAGCCCTCGTTTATCGTCCAGCTCGAATATTATTTTTCTCTCTTTTGCCAGTAGATGAACGGGTATTGTGTCTGATATCACCTGTATGGCTTCCGTAGACACTGTTCTATAAGCTACTCTTAATGCCCCTGTGTTCTGCACCTTTTTCATCTTGTGCTTGTGTAATGGAACATCCATTATTGTTGTCCATATTGGTGCCCCGTATAGAAGGATTGAAGTCAGGTACCACTCCCAAATATTTTGCTACCTTTGTATTCAAATATTGTAGGTTGTCTTCTGGATTTCCATCTAAGTCCTCTGAGCAGTACTGCTTCCGTTTTTTGCGGGGCCAGTGTTAAATCTTTCCCTTTCATCCATATTTCTATATTCTCTATCGCGGTTTTTAATTTATGGATTAGCTCCTCCTTGTCTTCAGCACTTGCGAGTATTGATAGATCGTCCGCGTATCCGATGGTTTTGATGCCTTGTGCCTGTTTTTAGTTACCGTGGGGCTACTGATTTTTTTCTGGCTTTGATTATATCACCTTTGGGGTGTAGCCACAGTAGTCCAAATACTTTGTCCATTTCAGCTTGATAAACGCTAGAGTTTATTAGGGTTCAGTTATAAATTACTGACTCCTTGACTTGAAGTCCAAAACATTTAAAGTAGTATTTAGGTTTGATAAAACTTACTGATCTTTGGAGACATACTTTTCTTTTGAGTTAGAGGTATATTTTCTTCATTTATCTACCATAAAGACATACTAGTTGGAAATCTTCTGTGTAAGATGGCATTCGAATATTTTCTGAACATCTACTTATAATATATTAGCTGTTTATCGCCATGTGTTTTGTGTGTTAAATCCGAGTGTTTGATCTTGCTTTGTTTACGTTGGCAAGGGGGTATTTTGGTACTATTATTGCTCAAATTTATTTGAATAACCCTTAATACACACTTTATCATTTCTGTTTCAATGTTTACAAGTGTTTATTTGTTAGATGACATTGACAATTGGCCGTGACAGTCGTGTCTTTGATGAAAGCGTTCAGGGAAGTGTAGCACTTTATGACTTGATCTGTGCGGAACACGCTCGGAGTAGTGAGCAGTATAGTTCGAATGTATGTTTCGGGTAGGTTTCTCTATGGTAGTATTCTGTATTGAAGTTGAGGAAGTGTCAGTCACTTTTTTCGCTGTGTGATTTTCGACTAGATGGCTTAGTTTCCAAAAGTGCATCGAACGAGAATCTGAATTTTGTTAATGACTGCGAAGTCATCAATTGCTGGGTTTTATAGGTTCTCGTTCTGAATTAGTTATGGAATATACGGTTTAGTCTTTTGTTCTACGGGAGTTCGTATTGTTGGAGAATTCCGTCCAGTTCTGGAAGCCGTTTCCACAAACTCTTATAGGGGATACATTGCACTCAAACGATTGTATTTTCTCTACTTACTGATTTCGCATCACTATTTAAAGGAAACCGCCAACGTTGAAGTTTTGGAATTGGAGGTGTGCCACATGTTGTTGTTGGTTCATTATTTGTTAGTTGCCATCCAGTCAGGAAAATTTTGAGTATTGGACCCTTTTTGGAAAAGGTATGTCTCATAGATTTGTAGTTTTTGGATGTAGAACAGTTGGTGGTAAAATACTACCTGTTGATTTCAACTTTTTGATTAAGAAGGCTGTAAGACAGTCTATTCTGTTGCCCCGTGTATATTTTGTTATTCTCTGCCCGCTTTAGTCTAACGAATACTATAATTCGTGGGTGGTTCTTCAAACCTACCCTGGCTATGACCAAAAACAATTTATGCTAGATGCTTATCGTATTCTAATTATTTGATTTAATATCAGTGTAGTATACTGTTGCTGCACCTGTTGAATATAAATAGTAATCTCAGCCCCCCGTCGTAAAAGGCGTTCGCTAGTGTGGTACCTAGCACTGATCCCTGTGGTACTCCGGCTGCCATTTCCATCTCCAAACCCTTGTCTACTATAATATTTCTATCATTCAAATAGCTCTTTATTATGCTCACTATATATTATATCCTGGGATATTTCCTTCTACGAGGGTTCCAACGATCTCTTTTAGATCTGGTCAGGCACTTAAATGTAGCATATAGTTCTGTGATCAAGATTCTGAAAGGATTTTAATCTTCCTGTATAATTCTTTATCTTCCCAACACTATATTCTCAACTATCATCATAATGTACCTATTATTGCTAATGTTTATAACACAACTCATTGCCAGCTTGTATATATGAAATAAAAATTGGATAATTTCCCAGTACATTAAAATATCATTCCAAGTAGAATTAAGACATATCTCCATTGTGTGCGTTCTTTCAACGAAAAATATGAGTTGAATGGATCGTAACTAACGCGGTATCATTAGCGAAAAGTCGGGAGAGTAAAAACGACGACGTCCCGTCACTGTGTCACAATGGATGTCTTATGGATGTCTTGGCGCGGTCAATGTTATGTTGTGGTGCCATTTTTCCACGTCACCGCAAGGCGACTCTGAGGCTGATAAGGGATGACGATGATGATACTGGCTGCTAGGGTGGACGACGCGGAAAAGACAGGATAACGGTTTTTTCTTCCAAACATCTATGAGCACTAAAAAATATTTGAAATGTACACAAATTCAATTGAAGGAATAATCAAAAGAGAGAAAAATTAGAGGTGGAAAAGTTATTTGTTAATTATATAAGTTTGAATTTCATTAAATTATTTCCTTTTTGTCGATGCTTAACCTCGTCGGAAACTTCTGTAATAAATATTCTGTTAGCAAGTGAAGTTAAAACCACCAGTCGGTAAAATTCATAAGTTACTTAGAGAGAAGTTATTTATAGTAATCATTAAAATAACGAGTTGTGCGGTTATAAGAATGAAGACAAGACTGAGAAGGCAGTTGAATGTGAGTAATAAATAGAGAAATGAATTGGGTAACTGAAAATGGGAACAAATTGGTATAATGTCAGCAAGACGTGGGGAGAATTTAGGGGAAGCTAACGTTATAGAGCTTCTACAGGGTTGGTTTCCATTAAATTCGTTACGTAATCAAATCCACAACAATTAAATTAAATAAATGTTCTAATATTTATTTTAAATGACTCCAAATTAAATTATCAATCTAGAGATATATACCAGAGCGCAATAAACCCTTGTAAAATGACCATTCCAAGGGCGTAAAATCATTTCCACTCAATAATAGCTTATTTGGGTTTCGCCATTATTTCTGAAATTGGAATAGATAAATTGTGGAAAATTCTGCGAGAGATGAATTTTAGATGGGTAAAAGTCCACAGAAAGTCGCTTTTAATCGAATAAGATGAAATTGTATGTTGGAGACGGAATTATTTGCGATCAATAAAGGATTTTCGCAATGAAAATGGAAAAGGAAAACGACTGATAATTATTCAAATTAAGGAAGTACCTACCAAGAGAATATTCAAACCTCAGTTATCTAAAGTTAAATATTGTAAATAAATTTTAATTTTCGCAAACCCGGTCCTTACCCGAATGTTCTGACCGAACTTAGCGAGAAGGGAAAACAAAACCACCCTCGCTTCTATATATTATTGACAAAATAAACATTATATTAAACTGCTTATGGAACATTTAATACTTGTTAGTTTCATTACGAAAATTTACAGCTGATCCTTCAAAGAATTCGACGGAGATCTCAGAGGGTTTTTGTGAACTGGTTCGTTATAGATTTTATGATTATAATTATTATGCGAAGTTTGCTTAGTTTTAATTATAATTGCAGCTTCTTTACTAACCAATGTTGCTAGTGGAGCTAACAACATTATAGATTTAATAAAATATGAACTTGTCCCTGAAAGCCCTTATGATTTTGAAAATTATATGCGAATGGATGCAGCAACATTTGATCTCCTACTTAGTTTATTAGAACCATCAATTGTCAAAGAAGACACTGTAATGAGGCAGGCAATTCCTGCAACAGATCGGTAAGCTTAATATTGAAACATACTTTTGCTAATTGAAAATAATGTTGCTATTTTATTTTTTGGGATTGTTTCAGCCTAATTGCTTCTTTACGGTACCTTGCCACAAGGGAAACTCTAAAAACAATGGCCTTGTCTACGAGAATTCCATATAATACGTTCAGTGATATTCTGATGGTTATAGTTGAGGTTTTACAAGAAACATACTTTAAGGTGGGTAGAAAAACAACAAATAAGTTAAAGAAAAATATATATTTGAACAAAATTTAATTTATATATACAGATACATTCAAACACAAACGGAACATAGGGATTTTAAGCATTGTATCAGACATGCTTTTGAACTAGTCGACCAACATCCAGCTTCAACAGATTAAAAACAGGATTATTATAATCGTTTATTTGGACACCTATAACATTTCGTACAATTCCCACCACTCCGTTTTCTCAACTGTGGGCGGTCCTCAATTAGCGTCAGATTTTTCAAAGAATCGATTCTCGATTCCGATTTCGACTTTATATTTTTCGATTTTTCAAACGCAAGAATCGATTCTTTCGATTTTAATCGATTCCGAATTAAAAGAACAATAATTTTTATAGTTAGTAAATTTATTCATCCAATCGCAATGCCATGAATGGATAATAAATTTTTTTTAAATAAAGCACAAAAATAGTTAAGAACAAGTATATTTTTTCATTTATTAATAACGTGTCAAGTCAAGAATATCACATTAAAATTTTTTTTAATAATCTAAGTTATAACAAACTTTATAAATTATTAACAAAAAATCAACTTTTTAGATTTTTTAGTCACTTAACCGTAAAGTCGAAGTCGAATGTCAAGAATCGATTCTTGATCGACTTCAGAAATTAAAGGTCGACTCCTAAAAATCGATTATTTGACGAGAAACCCTACCATCCCTACGTCAGACAGTCAGTAAAGAGCAGTCGGTAGATGAGAGCGTTGCTCTGTTTCAATTTAAAGAATCCTATTTTGTTTTATATACGAATTTATTTTTATTTTGAAAGCCGTTATTGCCAAAAGAAATCAAAACATATTATCTTAACGCGAAACATTAATTGTTAAAGAGAATTTAACAATTAATTTTCGATTTTAACAACATAAAACGTAAGCATATTGTTTCAATATGTAGCGACGTTCACTACCCCCATCAAATAATTATTCAATACTAAATCACAGTTCGTACACCTCGCACATAACTAACAAATTTTGGAAGGAGAAGGGGCGGGGTTTCTAACATTGGTTCTGAATGCAGCTGTCCAGATCAATACTTGATATTCATTGAAGTGAACTTATAGAAATGTTTTGTTGGTGGACTATGTTCCGTTTGTGTTTGAATGTATCTGTATGTTCTAAAAACCATCATCTTTTTCTTGGTGCTCCAACAATATTATCATCATCGCTCTCATGCATTTTTTCTTTAGTTGCTCATTATTGAAGGCTTCCAATTCCTCTGTTGAAAAAATTAAGTTATACTAAATAACATTTTAGTGAATACACAATATTGTAAATTACCAGCCAAAAATTGAGTAAATGGGAAGTGCTGGGAATGGAACCCTCCTCATTTCCAACAATTTTTTGTAGAGATTCCCCAATTATCTTCAATGTCACTGCGAAAAATATTAATGTTGCGAAAAAAGGGCCATTTTTGTAGATAATAACCTGATCTTCGTTTTTCGCTATATCAAAATTCTCTAAATACCATATTTTAGGAGATATTGGCGGGAAACCAATTTTTGGAACTTTATGGCCGGGAATACCCCCCCAAAATGGCGATTAGTTATTTGAAATTTCTGGATGTTCAATTACTAGTCAAACCCTACCCTTCACGGAAAATTCATGGACCGGCAGGTATAATCGCTTCTGGGACCCTTTATTTACTGAACTAATTCTCTTTCAAGTAAATGATTAAAAATATAGCATCGCATTTGACGATTCCCGAAAAAAGTTGAAAACAAAACAATTGTTCAATCACCGCCACCTAGCGACCGTTAAAACCACTTGAATGAAACAACGATATAATATTTTATTAGGCATTGAATTCCCTTTCAAATGATACTAAGTTTGTCAAAATCCATAAAGCGGAACAAAAATTTTATTGAGTCAGCGTTCCCACTCATCCCTACCAGTTAGTTTACAAAATAGAGGAAAAAGTATTAGAGCAAACTTCCGTAAAATGATCTAATGATTACGAATATTTAAATTTTGTGGTACTATAACGGTACATTTATTATAGAAAAATGAAGTTTTTGTGTTATTATTGTTAACTACGCCTTCTAGCGGTGGAGTAGGAAACTTGAAAATATCCAGCAGTTTCTCGTATGAGAGTTTGTAATAGATATATATTCTTTAAGCTGTACGATAAATAGTTTCTGAGATACAGCGGGTTACCTCTCTTAATCAGACACCCAGTACATTCGCTGAGACCTACAAGACCTATTGTGTCCCATCTTTGTATTCAATTTCTAAGTATGGTTCATCTAGTCTCATTCTATAGTCTAACGATTGGTGCCTTCCATTCCGCAAGTATTTGAATGGAGGTTCCTTCTTCCGTTCCACATAGTTAACATACTTCCTTCTCTACTAGTTTTTGCCAGTGGCGGCTCCTCGAAGGAGGCTAAGGAGGCTCGGCCTCCTCACCAATTTATCCAGCAAATAGCAATTACTGATCAATTTTGACAATTATTGACCATTTTTGACAATTATTGATCAATTTTGAGAATTTTTGACAATTTTCCCAAAATTATTGACAATATTTGACCATTTTTCAAAATAATGACAATTTTTAACCATTTTTGGACAGTTTTTGACAATACATGTCCATTTTTTTAACAATAATTGACAATTTTTAACAATTTTTGCTAATTTTTGACCATTTTCTCAAAATTTTTGACAATTATACACCATTTTTCCAAATTTTTGACTATTTTTTCAAAATTTTTGAAATTTTTTCAAAAAACTTAACAATTTTTGACAATTATCAACTATTTTTCAGAACTTTGAGAATGTTTGAACATTTTTGACAATTTTTTAAATATTTTGACAGTTTTTAACGATTTTTGTCAATTATTGACCATTTTTTGACAATTATTGACCACTTTTGACAATTATTGATCAATTTTGAGAATTTTTGAACATTTTTCAAATATTTACACAGTTTTTAACCATTTTTGACAATTATTGACCATTTTTCGAAATTTTTGACAATTTGTCTAAAAGTTTTGACAACTATTGGCCATTTTTAACAATTATTAATCAATTTTGAGAATTTTTGACAATTTTTGAAATATTTAGACAATTTTTGAAAATATTCAGCAATCATTAACCATTTTTTCAAAATCTTTAATAATTTTTGACAATTTTTCAAATATTTTGACAGTTTTTAACGATTTTTGTCAATTATTGACCATTTTTCGAAATTTTTGACAATTTTTCTGAAAGTTTTGACTATTATTGACCATTTTTTGACAATTATTAACCATTTTTGACAATTATTGATCAATTTCGAGAATTTTTGAACATTTTTGACAATTTTTCAAATATTTTGACAGTTTTTAACGTTTTTTGACAATTATCGACCATTTTTAGAAATTTTTGACAATTTTTCTAAAAGTTTTGATAATCATTGACCTTTTTTGACAATTATTGATCAATTTTGAGAATGTTTGACCATTTTTGACAAATATTTTGACAGTTTTTAACGATTTTCAGAAAATGTTGACCATTTTTTCAAAATTTTAACAATTATTGACCATTTTAACTGTTTTTCAAAATTAGTGACAATTTTCAACCCTTTTTGGACAGTTTTTGACAATAAATGTCTATTTTTGACAGTTTTTGACAATTTTTCAAAAATTTTGACCATTTTTTCAAAATTTTGACAATTGACCATTTTTACAAAAATTGGACAATTTTTTCAAAATTTTTACAATTTTTGACCATTTTTTCAAAATTTTGACAATTTTTCAAATATTTTGACAGTTTTTGAAAATATTTAACAATTATAGACCATCTTTTCAAAATTTTGACAGTTTTTATCAATTATTGACCATATTTCAAAATTTTTAATAATTTTTAACAATTATTGACCATTTTTGACAATAATTGACTAATGTTTAAGAATCTTTGACATTTTTCTAAAAGTTTTGACAATCATTGACCATTTTTGAAAATTATTAACCATTTTTAACAAAAGTTTTCGACAATTTTTTATAATTATTGACCAAATTTGACAATTTTCTAAAACTTTCGAGTTTTTGACAGTTTTCAACAATTATTGACCATTTTTGACAGTTTTTTTTTATAATTATTGACCATTTTCCCAAAATTTTGACAATTTTTGACCATTTTTCAAAAATTTTGACAATTTTCAACAATTTTTATGTCCAGCCTCCTCTCTTAAAAAGTTCACGAGCCGCCAGTGGTTTTTGCTCTGTTAAGACACCTGCCAAAATTCTTAGTGTAGTTCCATTTTAACTTTTTTTACCTCACTTGGTCGTATGTTCCCAGCAGAATTTTTTATTAATTTCGTAAGGACGATTTTGGTCATTTTTTTTAAGAGAACGTAGGGTAAAATACGGATAGATGTCGCACTTTTTGTGAAAAAAATGCAAAAACTCGATTAACCAAAAATTTTTATTTCAAAAAACATATAAATCATTCTATAATCTATTTTTTATTGAAATGTTGGCCTTTAAACAACATAAAAAATACTCTACTACTGAAAAAAATATATCTAAGAAAAAGTGTTTTTCCGGCAACTCTCCCCCCAAGTACGGAGACATGCCTACATCGATGCGGAGAGATGCCAATGTTAATTCCCAAGGGAGAGATGCACCTTTGGGAACCAAAACCTTAGATGGTTTATGTATAATTTGAATCTCCGCTTCATCCATATTGAATATTTGGCTGATCGATGTATCAAATTATTTTCAGTTGGGATGTTCCTCAATAGTTGAAAGAACTTTCCCACTTCGCCTCGATTCATTCCTTTGACTCTTGTTAAAGAAAGTCCTTCGGCCTGTCGGATGGAAAGATCTGGATTTCTCTCTAAAAAAAGTACTCAACTATTGCTTACCAGCTTTTTGATCTTTGGAAAATTTATGCTTAATGTTAAGCTCCTCTGCAAAATGAAAAGCCATAGATCTTACTGGAGCAAATCCAGATACACACAAATTTTTGATACGAGCAACTAATCTTCTTTCGTTATCTTTTCCAAGAACCCCTAAAATAAAGTAAACTTTAATTATGAATTACGTTATCCCTCAAAAGTTAAAATACCTTCGGGACCCAGTGATCCTTTTCCACTTTTTCCAGATTTAATTCTTCTGTCAATTGTTCGCGTAGGAACGCCATATCTTCTTTCTGCCTCATGCTTTGAAATTTCCCCAGATTGAACTTTTTCTATCGCAGTAGCTGGCTGCTCCTGTGTATAGGACCCTCTTGGTTTATCTGAAGGCTTTCGAAAGTATTTTCTCGGCATAGTGAAGTCAATCTCTCCTTTTTCCGTGTCACGTGATCTGCGGCATCTATCCGTACTTTACCCTAATATTCCTCGGACTCCCCCTACCCCTTCTTTAGAGCGTACAGCACAAGGAGTACAGTGGACCCCCGGTAATCCAACAAACATTTTGCAGGGCAGTGACAAACTATCGAATTTGTCGGATTATAGAATACTGCCTAAGACCCCCCCTCCTACCTGCTCAATCGTGCATTACATATCTACATTAACAAAGATTGTCAAAAAAGTATTCAATAATACATAATAGACATTATAGGGGGTGCCAGATTAGACAGGGGCCGGATTACCGGGGGTCCACTGTTTCAGAGGACGTCCTGTTTCTTTTTGTTGATTTTTCTCTTGATTATTCCTTGCACAATGTTATTTTTGTTGTCGTATAATTGAAATTTTTCTTTAGGCGTAAATTAACTAACTAGTGATTGTTATGATAGTTTCTCTTTTTAAAATAAAAATATGTGGTTGAAAAAAAGCGCATTTCGTTTCTTATTCAAATATATTCTTATTAAAATCCACCATTTTCTAATTTAATTTCAATTCTTCAAGACAAAAAATAGATTAATAGTCACTTAATAGATAAATGTATTTGAAGTAGAAAAAAAAACAAATTTATCTTTCATGTTCATTCATTCACAAAATAAACGCCAAGTTTTTGAACAAAATTTTCTAAAGGCAATTAAATATAAGCCTTTCAGCCGTTAAATTATGCATTCTAAAAGAAGAAAAACAAAATTAAAATGGCATCAAGTGTGAAATCAATTTAAACATAACTAAAAACGAGCACAAAAGTTGCTATATAAAATACACGCACGTTCTACAGGAATTTATAAAAACAATTGCAGCAAGCGAAGTCGCCATATTTGTCTTTCTTAGTAGTCCAGCCAATAAATGTCGATTTTAAAGTTTTATAAAGACACCAAATTTAAAATCAACTTTAAAACATCGTAATAATTTTCCATGACGGTACTCTCAAATTGTAAAAAAAAGTACTTTCCTCATGTTTCACCATTAAATCTGCTCCTATAATTTGATGGTACTATCAAACTGTTCTACTCCTAGCCTAATCTGAAATCCAATCATCTGTAATGCCAAGAAATTGTATAATAATCTACCTCCATTCACCTATAGGAGACTACTGGATAGACCTCTGCTGATATCTTGAAATTCCTTCAGGATATAGGTCTAAAGGACTTACTAGTCTCTGAGACCCCAGTATGAATAAATAGATAGGTACCAGTACCATTAAAGTCTATCAAACATTCATATAGTGTTATGGATTTTATGGAATCGTGATACGATTGTATCAAATTAAATTTAAGATCACGTTTGTTAGAACAAATTAAAATTATTTTTGAACAATTTTGATACATCCTGTATACATATTTTGTGTAAGGACGGATGTCAACATTTCATATCTAAAGCTTGATTCATTATAATATTATAATTTTTTTAATATAATGTCAATAGGGTACACAATTAGAAAGTAATGTTTGTATGTCACTATTGTAAATCATGGAATTATGAATATTAAAGTTTATAAAGTTGTATAAACCAGTGGTTTAATTTGTGAATTTTAAATAGTAATATTATAAATAAATATTTTATAGAAATATGTCAAGAAAATGTCAAAGTAAAAATTTAAGTACTTACCCGAAATAATAAATATTGGTTGGTAAGATGTTTTGAAAAGGAAGAGGAAATTTAAAAAAAGTGGTTGTTAAGGGGAGGCTAGGGAGTGGTTGGGTACCGTGGACGCGAGAGGTGAGTCAAATAATTATTTCTGTGTGATTTTTTTTCTGGTAGAAAAACCAGAAAAGAGGGAGTTGTGAATTGGGGACGTGAGAAGCGTCAGATAATTCCTGTGGGGTGTAAATTTCTTTTCTGGTAGAAAAACCAAAAAGAAAGAGTTGAGTATAAAGTGTCAGAATGAGGTCTACGAGCGAGTTGTGGTATATTCGACCACATTAGGACAACCTACTCATGTACATGGTGAGTTAACAAATTTATTAATATATTGAATTTGCGATCCAGTAAATTTTGTTCGAGCTATATATATAACATAGTTGATTGATTGAAAAATATTTGGAGGAGTCGAATGCTGTGTCCACGAAGTTGTTAGTTATAACAATTTATTTGCTTCACGAATTTAAGGTTTTTAAAAAAAACTAACGCATTGAAAGTGATTACAAGTGTATAAATAAGGCATTTAATTGTAGGTTGTATTTTTTATTATTAATAGTTGCATACTTACGTTAAATTTGATATCAAATTTACTAATATTCGCATGATACTGAAGTAAATGGTATTAATATTTAATTTAGGTTACGTCCTCACATTTCTGTGAGGAAAGTTACAGATCAGCTGTTTAAGCGGAGCGTAATTCGGAGCGTAATTCGGAGAGGTGCGAATGTTAGTGGTAAGAGTATTTCACATTTCTATTATTGTCGACACGACAAAATATTGTAGTTTTGTTATTTTTGATTTCCATATTGTTTTGTTGGTAGTTATTTATTTAACTAAAATCAGAGTATATAACTATTTCATTCCTTACGTACAAGAAAACATAAATTAAATAATTAGATTGGAACGCCATCTATGACCGACATCTATAATATCCTTGAAACACGACCTTGAGGTAAGTAGTCGAATCTCTTTCTGAGAAGCCGTGGCAAAAATATGAAATTCTATTAGACAAATTAAACGAACCCAACACGTAGACAACTATCATAACAAAATATTTGACATAACTCAAACAACATGAACAAATAAAACAAATTATCAAACGTAAAAATTATTATTCCATAATAATAGAGTTACGTTAAAAAGTAGAATTGTAATGATTGTTAACTAAATTTTACACATTACTTACATTTATTTATGTAATCAATCGATTGTTTTAATTTGTCAAGATTGTCCGGTCTATAACAATGTTTGTCTCTGTCTAATTCAGTAAAGATCGGGACAATACTGGTCGGCCTGTGAAATATATCACCACGGGTTTTTGTAGTAAGCCCGCGATTGTTCAAACGACCATTTAATCGAGATCCTTATGGCACTTTTTTATTCAAAAGCCCCTTTTAATTTTCACTACGAGTTAAATTTTTATTAGCCATAAATATTTTTTATTGGATTCATCACAGAATAAGAATACGATTGTTTCGATTGTATAATTATGAAAGAATTTTGTTTTATCAGCTTGGTTATAGGTATACAGAACTGTGTTTGGATTAACGAATTTTTGTGAGTTAAAATTGGTTATTTTTAAGTTTTTAGTGCAAAACATTTTATTTATTGCTGATCTGGAACCTTTATTTTAATTGAAAGATTTCAAAAATTTCAATATTGATGATAAAAACGATGTTTGCCTATATTGTTTGCAAATGATTCGTTAATCTTAGCTCACTACGAATTAGATGTTGGAACGAAAGTTAGAATCCCAGAAAGGAGGTGATTTCAGACTTACTAAAGACAAGTCGTCGACCAGTCGATTTCTCGTCCTAAAAAACCCATTCCGCAGATTTTTAGCATTTTTCATGTCACAAAAATTTTTCTCCGTTAGTTCACTTAATGCTTGGAAATATCGATTCAAAATCCACTTGTACATGTAAATTTTTTTTTGTTACAGCCTTCTAACTGTTCAGTTAGTCGAGTTATGAATTCCATTTGGTTTCAGAATATGGATTTTCGAATATTATCACTTCTTTTCATAAAACGGAAACTCTCCAAGTTATGCTCTTGTAAATTTTTTTCCTATTAGACGGGACTCTCCCAAACTTTCAAATTCAAATTCAAATTCATTTATTTATACCAGGGACAATCTTACAGAATACATAGTTACATATTTACAAAATTGTGTGGTACCAGTCAAGTACATAATATGAACAAACAAATAAAAATACTACAAACAGATAAAAATAGTACAAACACCAACAATACAAACAAGTGGTACTTAACATGTTTTGTAGTGTTTGCGGATATTGGCTTCATTTATGTCATCCATAATAAATTTGAGTAGTAGTTTTAGAATGCATTTGGTTCTTTTTTGTAATTCGATTTAATATATACATTTCTGATAATAGATTTAATGTATTTTTTGCTTCACTAATGTTTTGGGAAATCGTATTTTTTTAGTGGAAAAGCCTCATTGTAGTTAGAACATCAATGAAGTTATTATATGAACTGTCAACACAATGGTTTCCATATACAGTCATCCAAGTTTCATTAGCTAATATTGTGTAAAACTTTTGATAATTTTCTGCGCTAAAGATTCATTTATACTCATAATTTGCTTTCTGTGCTGATGAACTTTCGCTCAGAACAGCTAAGTATTGTCCTTTATGGTCTGATATGTTTGTATTTTTAATACCTTAGCATCATACAACACATGTTGAGGAACATAGTGTTATGAGTGTATGGGGTAATGTGGTTTATTATTTTTATTTATTAAATTGATTATTGAATTTGTGATTTTATTGTATTGTATAGTTGGGCGCCAATATTTATTTAAAAATAAAATAAATATGAAGTATTGAATACAGTTAATGATCTTTTTATTTTTTTTTTTATATAATTCCACCTATTAAAATTTTATAAAATTTACCTGACATTTCTTTCTCAGTACAACCCTGTAACTTACTCTGATAAAGCACGAAACTACCTATCTCAGTCGGATTCGTTAGTTGTGTTTGGAGTCGACGCTCTACGCACTCTTATTAATTATCTCCAAAATGGCTGTTCAATAATAGACAAGTTGTTGAATTAAACGAAGAAATATCATATTTTTTATTGATAAACTAAATCTAACACAGTGGCAAATTATGTATGATGTATTACCATCCCTTCCACACTTGAAGAATAGTAAAATAATTGCTAAATTCAAGAAATCAGTTTGCAAATGAGAAGTGTTTACAAAAACCATGGTTATCATATAAGTACAAAATCAATGATGAAAACTGCTTATCGACCAACAAGGTAAGTGGAAATTAATTTTAGTAAAGTATTTGTTCATAAAGGAAAACTAGAAACTTGTTTAGTCTTTAAGCAAAAGAAAAAAAAATAGATAGATGTTTACAATCTAATAATAATACATAAAAATATAAATACTATAGTAAATAATGAATATGTCAAATCTTCTTTAATTGATTTTTTAGTTTAAATGCATTTATTGTTTTTGTTTGTCTTTTTTATTATTTTTATGGCCTTTAAGTCTCTATCTAGAGTTATTTTTTAGCTATAGCAAATCTTTTTAGAATATTATTGTTATTATTTAATAATTAACTTTCTTTTTCTTTTATATTGTAGTCCTTCTTCTTTAGATGCTCAGGGAAATAGCATTTTTCAAAATTTTAACAATTATTCACCATTTTTGACAATTACTGACCATTTTGAGTGTTTTTCAAATAAGTGACCATTTTTTAAAATGAGGACAATTTTTAACCATTTTCGACAGTTTTTGGCAATAATTGTCCATTTTTAACAGTTTTTAAGAATAATTGACAATTTTTAACCATTTTGATAGTTTTTGACCATTTTTGACAATTATTCAAAATTTTAGACCATTTTTCCAAATTTTTGACCATTTTTGACAATTATATATTATTCTTAGAAACTTTAACAATTTTTGACAATTATCAACCATTTTTCAAAATTTTGACAATTTTTAACAATAATTGTCCATTTTTGACAGTTTTTGACCATTTTTGATAGTTTTTGAAAATTATTGGACATTTTTGACAATTTTTCAAAATTATTGACCATTTTTGACAATTATCGACTATTTTTCAAAATTTTAACAATTATTTACCAATTTTGACAATAATTGTCCTGTTTTTAGAATAATTGACAATTTTTAACCATTTTTGATAGTTTTTGACCATTTTTGACAATTTTTCAAAATTATTGACCATTTTTGACAATTATTGACCATTTTTGACCATATTTCAAAATTTTTGACAATTTTTTAGAAACTTTAACAATTTTTGACAATTATAACCTTTTTTTTAAATTTTGACAATTTTTAACAATAATTGTCCATTTTTGACAGTTTTTGACCATTTTTGATAGTTTTTGAAAATTATTGGCCATTTTTGACAATTTTTCAAAATTATTGACCATTTTTGACAATTATCGACTATTTTTCGAAATTTTAACAATTATTTACCAATTTTGACAATAATTGTCCTGTTTTTAGAATAATTGACAATTTTTAACCATTTTTTATAGTTTTTGACCATTTTTGACAATTTTTCAAAATTATTGACCATTTTTGACAATTATCGACCATTTTAAAAATTTTAAAAATTTTTGACAATTATTGACCAATTTTGACAATAATTGTCCATTTTTGACAGTTTTTAAAAATAATTGACAATTTTTAACCATTTTTGATAGTTTTTGACCATTTTTGACAATTTTTGACAATTTTTCAAAATTTTATACCATTTTTCAAAATTATTGACCATTTTTGATAATTATTGACAATTGTTGACAATTATGGATCATTTTTCCAAATTTTTGACCATTTTTGACAATTATTGACCATATTTCAAAAGCAATTTTTGACAACTATTTTTCAAAATTTTGACAATTTTTAACAATAATTGTCCTTTTTTGACAATTTTTCTTAAATTTTTATAATTTTTCAAAACTTCTGACCATTTTTGATAGTTTTTGACAATTATCGACCATTTTTCAAAAATTTTGACAATTATTGACCAATTTCGACAATTATTGTCCATTTTTGACAGTTTTTGACCATTTTTGACAATATTTGAAAATTTTTGACCATTTTTCAAAATTTTTTGACAATTATCTACCATTTTTGACAAGAATTGTCCATTTTTAACAGTTTTTGATAAAAATTGTCCATTTTTAACAGTTTTTGACAATAATAGACAATTTTTGACAATTATATTTCAAAATTTTTGACAATTTTCATATAATTTTATTTGATTTTTAATCTGATACATTTTTAAATATTCACCAATTGAGTTCATTCGGAGGGCGTGGTTTGATTAAATGAGCGAGCGAAAAAGATTCCTTTTTTGCGCTAGAGCGTAAAGTAACAATCCTCGACATTTGTCGACTTTACGATTTCATTTGAATGTAGTAATTAGTCATTTTACGCGCGACTGTTGTACTTAGTCATACTGAGTTATTTTTTTTGTGATCCAGCAACAGTACAATTATTATTATTATTATCATACTCTAAAACACACACATAGACGAAAAAATATTGTTTATAATGTGTAAAAATATCAATAAATATATCTAGAACAAGGTGATTGTGTTTAAATTTTTTCATTGTTTTTTTTTGCTAATAATTTGTTGACTTCATTATATAATAAAGGCTGGTTACTGTGTAATTTATAATGGGAGATAAAAAATGCTGACTAAATTATTATATCAAAGTCACGATGGATATATGTGCTTCAGTCTCTTCAATTGCAACTTTTTGTCCGGCGTAATAAATAAACAGTTGAGTGACATTTTTGAAATGTCTCGAGAATAAGAAATTATAACGAACTATATTACATAGAGAGTTAATTATTTTCGTTGTAAAATGATTCCTTTTTGAATTTTTACAGTGCCATATCAATTTATATGAAGAAAATGATTTAGTTTTTCATCAAAAACTACTTATTACGTCAATCATTTTACGTTGTCGACCAGAAGTGCGACCAGAAATTTTTTCTTTCTAACAATATTTTCTTGCCTTCTCTTTTTAATACATAACAATTTAAATGTAATTCTGTTTCTCTATCCTTGAGAAATATTTAAAAGTATGTCCAACACCAATAAAACAAATCCTACACCCCTAGCGTTTTGATATTTGTCAAATAAAAGCATTTTGTCAGTGGTGTGTGCAAGATAGAGAGTCGACACATGATTTATAGAAACAAATCTCAGCTTGTGCCTCTCGGGGATACCGACTCGTGGTCATTGCCGGCCATATTTCATCTCAACCGCCCCTTAGAACACTTAGCGACGTTTCTTGAAGGGTCCCCAAACGGTCAAAACATTGCTCACCACTTCTTATATATAGCACTTCGATTTTTCGGACACTAATCTAATCTCCTTTGCATTATTGTAATAGATATTCTTTAAATTTTGTAGTAGTTTAAGCTCTTCCGAAATAAGATAATTGAAACGAAACGAGGATAGTGGTGAAATTCCATTCTGTCAATTAAGAACCGGGAATTGATAATTTGAAAAGCAAAGTTCAAATATTAAAAGCGAGGCACAAAACGTTTGTAACTGTAAAGGCTCCAGCTTGAAGGGCTCCGGCTAGAGACTCCTCTCAAGGGTGATTCGACCCCAAGTTTATGTCGCACAAGGATAACAGAAAGGTTGTAAAAATTGAGGGCGCCTCTACCTTTTTGACGTCGATAAAAAAATACTAATGAATTTAAAAACTAAGGCGAAAAAGGTAGAAACGCCTTGTAGAATTTAAATCAAATAATAAAAAAGTTACTTAAAAAAATAGAATACTTGAAACTTCACCCCGGGCGATATCTCCCTCAACTTTTATTGTTGAGGATTTAGAAAAAGATGAAAAATATATTTTAAAACAAATTTATATTTATTATTTTGCCACAGGAAATGGAACAAATGTGAAGACTTGTGAAGATGGAGACTAGATCTCGAAGAGGGTAGGTAGATCGAGTCTTGATTTGAACGGTATCCTAGCAGCTGTGTCCTGGTCTGTGTCCTGTGTCCTAGCGGTAATTATATTTAATAAAGGACCAATATTTTTACATTAAACTCAATCGAATGTACTTTATGACTGAAATATTTACATGTTCAATTACTGGTACACAGATACACAGATAATCTTCAATTAGATAAATAACATGTTATTGTAATGGGTACCTTATTGTTAAAATATTATTTATGTACTCAGAATTCAGGTATAAAGCAGATCCGTTTCTATTAAAATCAATATACCAATAATTATAACAAAGAATTAAATATTATTTATTAAGTTAAGATAATATATTTCCGGACGGACTTTACTTTATTAATTGTACAATTTGTGTTAATTTGTAACAGAAAGCGTATCCTCAGAACTTGCACGGCACTGTTTAAAGTTATCGGATGGGCGGCGTCAATAGTTCCCTAGAAAGCATTTAGGACATCAAGTTAGCTGGCGAATACTGTATTTCGGAATTCCAGTCAATGATGTTCATTCACTGGATTTTTGCTTATTTGCGGAAAACAAGCAAAACTAGGTCTTAAGGTATATATCTTTATTAAGCAAACTTACAAATTAAAATGTTTACACCATGTGAGGTGATATACCAGTAAATGAACGGTGTCCATTTACTGGTCTTGATTTGTTCATTCACCTAAACCTCCTTTTTTGAATAAATTGGCGCCAATTAAACTATTATGACATTTTTTAATTGTAAATAGGTACAAATACAGTTTCTTCTTTCTAGATGGAGAAAAAGTATTTGCGCTTCAAGTATACCGAAGAAGATGCAATTAAAACTATAGACGAAATTAATAACGGAAGTGTAAGTTTGAATAGAGCATCTTGTAAATATGGTATTCCTAAATCTAACGTACACAATAAAATGACAAATAAAGTACCGTTTGAAAGGAAGATGGGTCCATCGTCAGTTTTGAGTCCCGCTGAAGAGGAGAAGGTAGAAAGTTGGATTTTGGCAAAGGCAAAATTAGGCTTTCCAATGCAGTAGAACAGTTTTTGGACAGAGTCAGAATAATTGAGTTTAATAAGAAATTTAATTCGAAAGATGAAAATGAAGAGAATGATGACGAAATGTATCGTTTTTGGAAATCATTTAAAAGCTGCTGAAGATATAAGCGCAAAAATAACGAATCCTGCAGAAGTCGTACAACAAAGAAGATAAAACTGCATTGGAAACATTTACTGATGTAGATGACAGTAACTCAGCGATTCGGAGAAAAAAGGAACAAAACCGAAAAGAAATCGAGTTGGGACAATAGATGAAGGTGTCGAGGAAGACGAACCTTGGGAAAAACTCAAAACCGAAGTTGTTCAGCTAGACAAAGGGGGCTAGTAACAGACATAGAGAAGGAAAATTATGAGATAAGCACTAGGGAGCAAGAGCTCGGCAAGAAATATAAATGGAGATGGCTAAATGTTCCAGATAAGATGTGGTATAGGTATCAGAACATTGTAAAGGAAATTCCTGAACCTAGCGCTGATGGTTCTGACTGCTATTTTTATGTTAACATTTTATAATTTCTATCTGCTGAGACTATATTAAACAAAGAGTACATTTTGTTATTTTTTCATCGTTGTGATGGATATTTTTTGTTGATTAATTTTATTTTTTATAAAAACTGTTATGTTGGCTGTTTTTACGTTATTATATTGTAAATTTTTAATTTCTGTGTGTCTATTACATTTTATATACTTTTTTTGAGAATGAAAAATCATAAGTTCATTCACTGGTTTGCTATCGTTCAGTAATTGGAGATGTTCATTTACTGGAGTTTACTGGTGCACTCACCCTACCAGTGTGCAAGCGATTTGCCTTCCAATAAACCAATAGATTGTGAAAAGCAAATTACAATCAACGAAAATTAAGACAACTGTAAATATTGAAAACTAGAAATTTTAGAAAGTCACATACAAGTGGTTCCAGAAATCAATCAATTTTTAACAGTTTTTCCATCAGCAAAAGAAGAAGTACTAAGCATTCACTGCCCAGTACAAGTCGAGACAAAGACAATCAATGGAATTTTTCTGATAGAAACAGGAAACTGTAAGAACTAGAACTTCAAGAAAAAACTTTTGGGAAACCTCTCGTTATCAATAAATTCAAAAATTAAGAAATCTTAACTTGAAAGAAATTCCTCAAAATCAAGTTGCGCCTCTAATTCAAGAAAATATTAAATTATTCAATCCAAGCTTCTACACCATTGTTTTATACGTCTTAACTATCTCTATAACTGGCTATTTTGGCATCAGTATATTTCAAACCAAAAAGAATAAATCTTCTAGGTAGTGATGAGCAAAGCAAGACCAAGACCAGGACTTGGACAATCTTGGTCTTGGTCTTGTTGATCCAGTCTTGGTCTTGGTCTTGCTCAAATATGTCCGGTCTTGGTCTTGCTTATTTAGACTTGGTCTTGTTCTTGCATATCTAGTCTTGGTCTGGGTCATTTTATCTGTCTTATTTTTTTTTTGAAGAGGGTCATAATTAGAAATTTAAAATAATTTACAATGTATTATTAACTAACAATAGTTATTTAATAAACTAGTTTGTTAATGAAGGCGATTAATAAACGAAACTGTTTAAAGCACAAACGAGCGATTGCGAGTGAGTGCCTTTAATAGTTGAGTTTATTAATCGCCCATTAACAAATGAGTTGAGTACAATATTTTTTCGTTGACCGTAAAAGGTCTTCGTAGAAAGGGGACAATACCCTCTGAAGTGAGAATTTTTTGTTCAGTCTTGTGTATTTGGTCTTGGTCTTGGTCTTGCATATTCGGTTTTGGTATTGGTCTTGCTAGTCTAATGATACTCTTGGTCTTCCTTTTTCGCAAGACCAAGACAGAGACTGCAAGACCAAGAACAATTTTGCTCATCACTACTTCTAGGCAAAAAACAGAACATATCTCCAAAGAAGATTAATCCTCCACCGGAGGCTTTTTTCTAAGGGGGAGGTGTTGTAGATTCAATAGCCCTATCTTGCTGGATTATAACGCGTCACCATAGGACCTTGAACCGTGTAGTGTAATTGTACTTTAGACTGTTTACTCTGTATTTTTTATTACTTCATTCCAATCGTGTATTTTTACCTATAGTCTGGAATAAATTTTACTAATCGAACGTCTTTCACGTATTATATTTTTTGAAATAAAAGTTTTTTAAAAAGTATCTTACATTTAAGTTATACCTATTAATTATATTACTCATTACACACTTTTACTATAAAATTAGAAAATATAACAAGATAGTTTATTTAATGAAAATCAAGAAGAATTTTTTTTTGTTGCGCCACTGTTAAAAAGCTTTTCAATTATACGTTTTAAAGCGGCTATACGACATGCATTTTTTAACAAATTGAAAAAGGAACAAATCGTTGGGCTTGTCTTCTCTTCTTTTCTTGTCCGGTTTTGTCATTGGTTGACGACTGATTTATAATAAAAGTGGAAAAAATCAAAAAAAGGAAGAATCGGCCACGCTTATTTACTTACGAAACTCGAAAAAAATTGTGTTACATTTAGAATAATAAAATAGTTTTGAAAAACAAGTCTATATGATGATGGTTTTATACAAATGGAAACATTTCGCCATTGGTAGATAAGTAAAAAAAATTAAAATATCAGATCGAGAAGTTGTCTTGTAAAAGCACGTTAATTAGGAGTTGTTGACCACTGCTCAGCATCTTATTACGAGGGGAATGAGATATATTTTACATACATAGGTATCATAGTGCGATACTCTCATGAGAAAACCACTAGAAACCCAAATTTCACAGGAGATACTCCTCTAACTTTTAGTTATTCTAAATCGGAGTTAAATGTTTCCTAGTAAAATTATTTCGTTGGTTATTTTGTAGACAATAAAGATAAAACAGTAAAATTGAACCATTTATTAAATAAACTGGAGAAAGAATGAAAACTTAATAAGAGCATTTAGTGATGAGGTAAAGAGATCATTTATTTCGGCTCTTCTTGTTCATCTGCAGTTGGTACATAATTCAGGTCTTCGTCTTGACTTCCCTTGTTATTGGAAAGAATAATTATTTCATTCGAATTCGGACCAAGTTGCTTCTTAATGCTCTCTTGCTCAAGAAATTTCTTCTGTTCTTCAGTGTTTCCTTAAAGATCGTAATCCAAATGGAGTATATTAACTGGAAGATCACGGCTGACAATTTTATCATTCATATTTGTACTAGCATCAGGTTCATCAATGGTTATGTCATGATCAGAATTTCTTTTGCATCATAATTATTGTTGTTACCAATTTCAGTATTAGTTGCATATGTCGGGATTTCATTTTCCAAAGTCATTTTCGAAATTCTACTAGTACGAGAGTCAGGACATACTATGAATAAGACAAATAAAATTATTTATCGAAAAGTAAAAATCGATCAGCTTATAAACAAAAATACAAATCTATAAGACTTTGATCAGACCAGTCATTACTTACGCACTCGAAACAACAACTATAAACAAAAAAGAAGAAGAAGATCTAAAAATAATCGAAAGTAAAATATTGAGAACGATACTTGGACCAGACATAACAAGAGATGGAGAGAGAAACAAAAAGAAACATAGAAATAGAAAAGGAAGCAGGTGGGGAAAGGCAAGGAGACTGGAATGGATGGGACACATTATGAGAAGAGCACCAACAGAAATATTAAAAAGAATAACAACATGGGTTCCATTGAAGACGAGAACAAGAGGAAGACCACGAAGCAGATGGTAGGATCAAGTAGAGGAAGATGTAAGGACATTGAAAATAAGAGACTGGAAAACAAAATGCAGAGATAAAAGAAAATGGAAAACTATAACAAATGAGGCCAGGACAGATAAAAGATTATAGTCGCACTGATATAAGAGGAGAAATCCACCTCGTCAATAGGATTAAACATAGCTCTATTGAGCTAGCCATAATTCCTCGGGATTGAATGGCCATGGTGATTATGAAGATGATCTAAAAGTAAGTTGTAAATGGTCGAAATGTTTTTAAAATAACAATCGTTATCAAACTTTATTTGGATGAAATGACAATAATCTAGTTAAAAAGCTCCTACTTTTTGTACTAGAACAGTACACTGTGCAGTATGGGCTTTCAACGTTTCCGGTTGTATCGCTTGGTCCTGCTAGTAAGTTGAGTTGCAAGGCTCGTATTTAAATCTACATAGTAATTTCAATAGTTTTCTGTTTCTGGTGCTATTATCTGTTCCCAATTAATGTATCGACTCAAAAAGAAAGGTTTGTAATGATACACAATCAGGTACCTAATTATTCTGCTTGATGAAATCTATTATACAGATGTGCAACCAAGAATTTGTTAAGAAAAACAAGAAAAGGAAATAACTAATCACTGTCTTCATCAGTACTGTCAAAATCTTAGTCGTCACTTGATTTCTGCAGGTTTATGATAATGGCAGCAATTTCTTCCATTAATCCATCAGCTTGATTGATTGATTGGTTCGGCACCACCAGTCAGAGGCTTAGACACCTCGGCACCTCAGCCTTTAGGCTTTTTGTGCTCTTGGTTATACCGTTTATGTGAAGAGATTAGTAGCCCTTATCAGTCTTTTCACTAGGTCCTTCTTGGAGAAATCCTCCCTTGGATAATCTAGTCCTAGGAGTCTATATCTCCAATGAGAGAGTGCTTCACATACGAAGATAATGTGAGAGGCTGTTTCCTCATCCTCAGGCAAGCCTCTGAAGTTTTGATAGCTCCAGTTCGGCTTTCCTCTGATCTGTTTTTGGCCACCAAACTAAGGCTCCATAGGTAACCATGGGTCTCACCATAGTTTTGTACAGCCAGTGTTTCCTATCGCCCGTTTGCCAGCCATTAGGGCCATTTTCCCTTTATTGGTTTTGACATGTACTTGTGAATCCCAGGTTAGTTTTGCATCCAGAATTATGCCCAGATATTTGACCTCCTGGCTAAGACACAGCTGCACGTTGAAGAGGCTTGGCATTTTTAGTCTCTCAAGCTTCCTTTTTCCAGTGAAGGGAATGAGCGTAGTTTTTTCAGGGTCCACCATTAGGCATTTCCTCCTACACCATATCTCCACTATTTCCAGAGCTTGTTGCATCAGCTCAGATATAACATTAGGGTATTTCCCCAGTACAAGTATTGTCAGATCAACTGTATACCCTTGGGTGTATATCCCCTTCCTGTTCAATTCCTCCAGGAGTTCGTATATGACAAGGTCCCACAGCAAAGGTGATAGGACTCCTCCCTGTGGGCATTCCTTCATTATCGATATCTCCATGGAATCTCCAAATAAGGTTGTCGTTGCTGTCCTGTTGAAAAGCATGTTTTTCATCCACCGACATGTGGTGACGTCTGCTCTAGGCCTTGTAGCAGCAGCTATCATGGAGTCAAAGGAGGTCTGTGTCCATCAGCTTTCCACTGTTTGATTCCACGGAAATCACATGATGGTAGTTGTTTTATGAGTGTTCGGAAGTAACTGCAACATTTAACAAATTTTCTACGTATTTGGCTCTGATCATCGCGTTATTGGCCGCTAAATAGCGCTTTACTTGGCTCCAAACGATTTCTATGGGGTTTAAAATAAGTTAACAGCAATTTGGTAAAATCATATTTAGTATATTTATGGCCAAAGTGATCTTGACTTCCACAATCTGTTGTAGGAAGACGTAAACAGTTGTTTTTCACTCAAGACATCTTCCTTTAGGAAAGATGGAAAATATGAACAATTGTATGAGATGGATTAGGAATGAAAATCCTGCACTAAGGTACAATAAATAAAACCAAATTGTCTAGTTATTTATGACAAGTTTGACAATTTTTTTCTCAAAAACGAGGTTTTTATTTTACGTATCATTAATTATTATGAGTTGTTTAAGGAAACGGATCATGATTTTATTTCAATGAAACTTCACTTGAACAGTTCCCCAAAAGGTCTACGTGTACAGATTTTTATAGAAGGCTGCAATTTCTTTTAAATGCATTTAAAATTAGCGAAACTTGCTGAAACCAAACGGGCGGTGCAAAAAAAATATCCCGTGAATTTTGTTTAATATGTTTTCGAAAAAATTCTTGATAACGCTACTGGAATGTTTAATGTCGAGCAATAATTCTTCACGGACAAAGCCTTCTTCTTCTTCTTGTCACAAGACAATCGTCGATTTTCAACTTCTTCAAAATGGCTGAGAAAACCACGTGACGAGTAGTGCCCATTGATATTCCCCACCTTCTTTTGTTTTTCCATATGTCGAAATAAAGTACAGAGACGGTTCGAGAAAAAAAATGAAATAGTTATCAATTATAATTTTTGTAAAAGCAGATAAACAAGATCAAAAATAACAAATATAAGATTTAAATCTAGGATTTCAGTTAAAATACAGTGTCAAGGAATTGTAGATGTTATGCAGGGGTGGAAAAAATTATCTAAGAAGGACGGAAAAGGATTTATATGTGAAGAAGTGTGAAGAAGACAAATAAGTTCGTTTAGGCTGGTTCAGGCAATACGAATAGTCAAAAGCCTGATTTTTAGTCAATGGTTTGATGTTATTTATTATCTCCTTTCTGTTACTAGAGTTCTTATATATTGTTTTTCTCGATTCGTCCCAAGCTTTCCTTTTGTTCGATATCTGAGCTCTATTCATCCGGATAGAAGATGGCTTTTTATTCAATTTTTATTGCAATTGAGAATCTATCCCAACTATCAGTTTTATAAAAGTTTCCGACACAAAAATTATAAAACAACATTGCTCTCAGAGACGTTTACAATGTATTTATACGACAGCTGTAAGTGCAAAATTCGGCAGCACTATAAAACAGGTTTATTGAAGCTTTTCCTACTGTGTTATAAAATATCCTTGACTATTTCTTATATTATTTTTATAAAACAACTAAACAACACAGTTTACACTACCACCTGAAATATACCTTCAGCCTCTGAAGAAGATAACTGTGTTGGTATAGTCGTAGTGTAAACTGTGTTCAGTGTAGAATATCGCCAACTTACACTAAACAACAGTTTTATAAAAGCTTCTTCGTAGTTTCAGGTAAACGTTTTGAAGATAGATTTATAAAACACTCTAGCTGCCTACAACAGAATAGTGTTCAATGCATGTCTAATAAATATAACCAATTAGGATTTTGGAAGTGATAATAAAATACCAATAAAACAAAAATGTTGCAGAGCCTTCAAATTATAAAATAATTTTGCTGCTTGGATATATATTGTAGACTTATACATATATTCAAGACGGTAGATGTCTTCCTATGAGTCTAAATTACTTTCTCCAGCCCAACTTCCTTTTTGCAACCTGATAGCCTCGGGACTGTGCCCTCCATGAAGTTTCTTGTCGGTGGCTTTTCTTCGCCAAGCACAAGAAACCACAGATTCACCAGACAATCCCATTGACATAGGATGTGCACTGCAGTTTCCTTCTCTATGTCTGTTAATCCAATAAGCAGTATGTGCCTATTAAGCTTGCAGTGCACTGTTATCAATGTTTGGCGGATGTCCTATGAGGAACTGCTTCGCCTTTCTCTGTCCTGTTGAAATGTCCCACTTTTCCTGAGATTTCTGTTAGCCACTTCCCTGTGGCAATGATTTTTGTCGATTTTTGGTACAATGAATGACATTGATACTCTTTGTCTGGTCACTTGTAGAATGACATGCGGTCAATTTATATAAAATACGATGGTTAATTTACGTTAAATCAAATATTCTAATCATTTTTTTCTTTTAATAATTCAATTAGAACGGCAAACATTTTTGCTTCGATACAATCACGTGTATAACATCATCAATAATTTTCACATTAAAAAGTTAATTTTTGAACCAGTCCTGGCCTGGTTCAAGTCGTCTTTTGTTTTTACGCCTGTCATCGGACGTCGCCGAACACGGTATTGACATTATTGTAAAATAAGATCGCATTTTATTGGTCAAGCTCGAATGCGAATCGCTATTTTTTTATAGTGACTTCTTTTCTTGACCATCCAAGATAGACAATTCGTATGAACGCACTGATTGGAAGCAGCGATAGGCTTATTTTTATTTAGAGTGGTTGTTTTCGATATTTTTGCTGGTTTTTTTTTCATTTATTTCAACCTTATTTGAAATTTAATGTCCATGTGAATGAACATGGCCGAGTTAAAATGGCGGTTGTACATTTTCGATTTATCAAGTTCCATTGTTTGCGTAAACAAGAGAATACCCCATGGATTTAAGGTCTATTGTAACATATAATTATAGGTTATTGATTTTCTAATGGTGTGCAAACTAGAAATATTAGAATATAAACGTTGTGAAGTTTCAACGCAAAAAGGATACAAAAGACAAAATTTAACAAACATAACCATTCTCATCAAAATTAGAATGTGGAATTTATTAAGTTTAGTCCGGGGGGAGTAAGGTTCCGAAATGGAAAACATTTTTTCAAAATTTTTTGTTGAAAAATTGATTTCGAATTATAAAAAGAGAGGCCTTCAAAAACCATTAAAAAAAATCTAATACGATCTTTAGAAGCCGAGAATACTATAAGGAATTTTAAGTTCGTCATTGATTTGTTAGGTTATTGAATCCAATCTGTAAAATAATTCATTTTTTATTTTCGTTGTAGCACTGCATGTGTACAAAAGGGGCAATTATTCTAGCGTGCACAACGAAACTATAGCGCGGCAGCGATTAGCCGTCATGGCGAGCAAAATTGAAAATATATCAGCGTAAAAGACCCAATTTCGAGAACTCTACGCTGTGCTTGCAAGCTCCACCGAAATTTATTCGAGAATTTAGGACAATGATTGGTGGTCGATATGTTTTATTACATAATAATTTCCTAATAGTTTCCTGATGATAGAAATAATTATTTCCAAAAGCTAAGAAAACCTTTAAATGGTTTTCTTTTGCTTTGATGCATATCCCACTACTTACTAGTTCGTTTCTAACTCTAACTAATCCATTTTATAAATATTTATATATGTTACGCTACTGTTGGGAATTAAATTTGTCTAGAATAATCTCGTGTAAATTAGAACTGTACAGAGAGAAATGGACAATCCAGTCTTAAATCTTCCTAGCATTTAATTAATAATTGTTATCTCTGTTTTCTACTTGTAAGAACCGACTGATTTATGTCGCAGCCCTTTAGCTTGACCACTCGGTTTTGTATTCTAATTGTTGAGATTTGATTTTCCTTCCCCTAGATTAAATTGTCTCGACGCTGCTCTCTGATATAGAATTAATGACTGTTCGGTATGATATTGTATTTACCGAGTTCGCTTTTTTTCGTTCTTCAAAGGATTTATTAGCTAGTTATAATATATTACTTGCCAGGAAACAATTTTAACAACATAAAACGTAAGCATATTGTTTCAATATGTAGCGACGTTTACTACCCCCATCAAATAATTATTCAATACTAAATCGCAGTTCGCACATAACTAACAAATTTTGGAAGGAGAATGGGCGGGATTTCATACAATGGTTCTGAATCCAGCAGTCCAGATCAATACTTGATATTCGTTGAAGTGAACTTATAGAAATGTTTTGTTGGTGGACTATTTAGATCGGACAATACATTAAATCCCTATGTTCCGTTTGTGTTTGAATGTATCTGTATATCCAATACAAATATGGGGTATTGAATGTTTCTATGATAAATATAATTTAAGACTTCGTTTATTCTCCAATAGACTGCTTTGTCTATATTGAGGAATTTTAGAGTCTCGTCAGTATATTTCCATTTCCATTTCTTATATTTGTATTAATCGTATTTAAAGTGAAAGAAAGGAAGTTTGGACCGCAATTACATGATGAACATCGTATATATATAACGTTCTGATTGTTGTAAAACACAAATGGTAAATTACTTCCGTTAAAATAGCCATATATATACATTAAACTAACAACATCGTGGTCTGGATACGGAGCAATTGTGGTCGTGAAATTGTTCAAGGAATTACCATCTTCGGATGATGATCCACGTCTAAAGTTATAAATCCAAAGGCGTTCTTGTGGGACGGTAAAAAATCAGTCAATTTAAAAAAAGTTACCAGCAAAATGGTAAAAATTGAGTTCTAGATTTTGAGATTTGAAAACAGTGTTCTTTATTACTCCATAATTACGTTCAGTCGTTTTCGGAACTAGTCGATTATAAAAGGAAGGAAAAAGGGGCCGGAGAAGGTCTTTCTCTCGTACATATTTACTTGTATATCCAAAGTTTGTTGCAGGCATTGAGAAAAGCAATGTAAACATTTTTAAATTATGGTAGTTTTAGGTTATGTGTAACGTTATTAATGCATTTGAGTGTCATTTCTTTGGGAATGAAACGCTCTAGAGCAAAAAAAAGGAATCTTTTTCGATCGCTTATTTAATCAAACCACGCCCTCCGAATTAACTCAATTAATGAATATTTATGGAACTGCCCTTCTGACTTCTGACCTGACTTTCTATTGGCAATAAGCGCGTGCGTGTGTTCTTCCCTCTCACTTGTGAGATGTGAGATTAATAGAAAAGAGTCGATTAAATAAAAATCGATTTTTTTTTATTCAGAATTAATCGATTTGTCAATTTTTCGATTTTGATAGAAATAAATCGATCTCTGCGAAAAAATCGATTTTTAATTGTATTATTTTAAAAAGTACACGCTTTTCATATTCCAATAAGACACCGAAAATTGTCAAAAATTTTGAAAAAGTGTAAAAAAATTTGAAAAATTGTCCAAAAGTGTAAAAATTTTTGAAAAATGTTCAATAATTCTCAAAATTTCGAAAAATGGTTAGTTATTGTCAAAAATTTGGAAAAAAAGGTCAAAAATTTCGAAAAATTTTGAAAAATTGTCAATAGGTTCCAAAAATTTTGAAAAATTGTTAAAATTTCGAAAAATGGTCTATAATTGTCAAAAACTATCCAAAATGGTCAATAATTGTCAAAAATGGTCAATAATTATCAAAAATTTTCCAAAATTTTGAAATATAGTCAAAAATTGTCAAAAATTATCAAAAATGGTCAATAATTATCAAATATTGTCAAAAATTTTGAAATATAGTTAAAAACTGTCGAAAATGGTCAATAATTATGAAAAATTTTGAAATATGGTCAAAAATTGTCAAAATTTTCGAATTATGGTCAAAAATTGTCAAAATTTTTGAAATATATTCAAAAATTGTCAAAAATGGTCAATAACGGTCAAAAATAGTAAAAATTTTTGAAAAACGGACAATAATTATAAAAAACTGTCGAATATGGACAATAATAATTGTTGAAAATTGTCAAAATTTTTGAAAAATGGTCAATAATTGTCAGAACCTGTCAAAAATCGTCAATAATAGTAAAAATTTGGAAAAATGGTCTAAAATGGTCAAAATTTTTGAAAAATTGTTAAAAATGATCAATAATTGTCAAAAATATTCAATAATTGATAGAATTTGAAAAAATGGTCAATAATTGTCAAAATTACGAGAAATGGTCAGTAATTGTCGAAAATTTTGGAAAAACAGGTTTCAAAAATCTTGCAAAATTGTCATAATTTCGAAAAATGGTAAATAATTGTCAAAAACTATCAAAATTGGTCAATAATTGTCAAAAATGGTGAATAATTATCAAAAATTTTGAAATATGGTCAAAAATGGTCAATAACGGGCAAAAATAGTCAAAATTTTTGAAAAATGGTCAATAATCGTCAAAAGTTGTCAAAATTTAAAAAAATTGTCAATAATAGTCAAAAATTGTCAAAATTTTTGAATAATTGTTAAAATTTTGTAAAATAGTCAATAATACGAGCCGTTTCTGAAAATCGACCATTTAAGATTAGGATTATAAGAAACTAATAATCGATTATTTTTTAACATCCCTATTCGAATTCTGATTTTGTCTGAACAAATCAGTAGATCTTTTTAAGGTTAATCATGATGAATAGCGAAAATGTCGATTATTCTAGCACTCCTATTATAACCTAAGATAATATAAAAAACTGTTTTAATTATTAAAAGGGCGACTGTAGAAAAAATTATGTGTGTTTTTCGATCGTAAAGTAAAATTGTCGCTTTCGACAGATCGCCGCGCTACGCTCCGCGTCGCGCGGCAACATTCTTTCTCAAACGGCAATCTGTTACTTTACGCTCTAAATACACAAATAACTAAGTAATTTCTTCTTTTTTTACAATTTTTTCTTCGTCAGTTCGAAAAGTCTATGTTTTTATAATGTAGAATACTAATAATACACAATAAAAAAATACAATGATTTGATGACTTGAAAGAAGAGATGTACCTATGGAATTGGTGGAATTCTGAGAACATCTGTAAGATCTATAAGCCGAAATCTGTAAGAGTTACAGGAAATGCGATTCTAACCTTACCTGTTACTTACAGATTCGTGAATATTTACGGGCTAGACATCTGTCACTGTGATTTTTAAATGAACATCATTGACATTAATATGAACGGACAATTAAATATTTTCGCCGGTATTCTGTTGGAAGAGGATTAGAATCGGTTTGTACATATTTTTTATGGTATTATTATAAAATACACTTTCCATTTTTCCAGAAATCATATGAGAATCCAACGAAGACATTTAAGGGATCAATTAAATCCGCTTGATATGCCAGACAGGAATTTTAGACAAATGTTTCGGTTGGACAAAAATACTGTTCAATTCTTAATTCATATTTTAAGACCTCATGTTATGGTCAGGTCCGGTCAGGTCAGGTCGGGTCAGGTCGGTACACACACAGCTTTTAAATACTTTTAATGGTTTTGAGGTTAGAATTTTGACATTATAAACAGAAGTGAAGTTGAAACCTATAAGGTAAAGATCTGTAACTATGAATCTTACAGATTTGGTTCCGGAATAGCAAATTTTACAAATCTGTAAAGGTTCAAGTTACAGATCCTATATCTTACAGATTCTGTAGCTTATAGGTAAATTCTCAGAATCCCAACATTTTAAACGAACATATTGATAAAGATATTGCTTCTCTATTATGTTCTGTTAATTACATAGTTCCACTCCTGATGCCCTTTTTTATTAAATCCTCATTACACCGCACTGTACTGTTATTGCTACCAATATGTATCGCGTAAATTGATTTCGAAAACATAGTTGCGTTTCATGTAGAAAATAACGGATTCGAAACGAACCCCATTCATGTAGGTAATGATCATGTATACTTCAACCAATACAGCATCACATCCGGTTTCCTTCTAGTCCGATTTATATTATTTATATTGGATGTTGCGGGTTTCGATCGAAGAAGCTGCAATTATTTTTATAAAGAAACGCCAATTACTTAATAGGTTTAATCATAGTGGATAAACATGTTTGAAAAAAAAAATAATTATCTTCGATTAAAATAACTTCACGTCAATTTCAAAGCAAAACGGTTACGTCTGGCTTTTTTTACACATTTTAGGATTTAATTTTACAGGAAGTTCTATCTTATAGGTAACAACATAAGTAAGAAAAATCACTTAAAAGAGAAGGTACCTTCTGCCCTTCATAGAATATCCTTGACTCTTTCTCTCTTACACCTCTTTCTTCTGGCCTTTTTGGTGAATTATCAGGTCTAATCAGGTGTAGCTTTGTTCTCGGTTTAGTTTTGAATAACATTTCAGTCAATTTCATAAAAAATTATCAATTTGATGCAGTAAACTGAGCTTCCTTCCCTTTCTATTATTGTCAAACAGTTGTTTTTCGAGGTTCCTTTTAATAGTGTTTACCTGTTTTTCCGCGAATCCATTAGAAATGGGGTGGTTCGGGGATGAAAAGGTGCTCTTGATACCATTGCTCCTTTTGGATATGTGCATAATTTTGCTCAGACCTGGACAATGTTCTAGACATAAACATAACTGGATGTTCCACTCCATCGATAATGTGACTCAGAATTCCACTACTTCCATAAGGTGAAGCATCACATGATATAACAATGGATAATTTAGGATTAAAATGAACTAAAGCTTTACTTTCAGTTATTATCTGTTTACTTTCTTCAAAAGTCCATTAAAACGGAACATCTTTTTTTTGTAAATCATATAATGGCTTTAGTTTAGTACCTGCCATGGGTAAGAATTTATGATAATAATTTAGAAGGCCCAAATATGATCTCAACTGTGTAATATTGATGGGAGGCGGGGCATTAGTTATTGCATTCACTTTAAGTGGCTTTATACCATCTTTATCCAGTGTGTGCCCTAAATAATCCACCCTAGCCTTAAGAAACTTACATTTTTCTATGTTTACTTCAACTTTGTACTCTTCCAAACGTTTTAATACTGCTCTGACATTGGTATTGGCTTCTTCAATGGTTTCCTCACCCACAATGACATCATCAAGATAACATGCCACCAATGGTTTATGACTGACTGGAATAGAGATGGGGCAGCAGACATTCCAAATGGCAGTCTTGTAAAGGAAGATAATCCCATATGTGTATTTATTGTTAATAAGTGTTGACTATCTTCTGCTACTCTTAGCTGTAAATATGCATTTGACAGGTCTTGTCTTTTCCAGTAGTGGCTACTGTTCCGTACATACATAATGGTCTGAATCCTTTAGTGGCGTCGCAAAATCGACCACAAGGAACAAGGGTAGCACAGAAATCTCTAGAATAGTGGGTGATGACACCAGAACAGAGACAGACGAAGCAGTTCATTAGAGAACATTCGTCAAAATTTTTGGCAAACCTAATAAGCAAAAATAGAAAAACTGTAAGCAAAGGCATACAAAACTAATGTGGTTGACTGACGAAGCCTTCAGATGACAGATTCTGTCACCTAGAGGAGGAAACTGGAGAGAAGTGCGGTTTCTTGAGAATGTCTGAAAAGATCGCAGTGGAATAGGCCAATCAGCGACCTCTTAATACTCAGTGCTAGCTAATCTATTTACTTTTATATTTGGATGGAGATCGATGTTTTAGTAGTGCCAAGTTCATTAATTCCTTGTCTAAAAGAGTAGTACAAACAGTTAACGATAATTATATGTAATTTTGTCTACATAACGATATCACCACAACTTTTCTATTTTAAAAGATATTATGAGGCTGTAAAAGTTAATGTTTCCATCTCTGCAAAAATACATTGCACAAGTTAAAATAACGGGAATTATAATGCTCATATTTATTATCGCATTGTTGAATAATTCACCATTTAATTCATAAAATAAACTGCATTTCAACCCTTGTTTTTAAAATACATTCATTCATCTTTCTCCGTCAATAGTAGTAGGCGAAAATATAATTTTTCACTTAGAATGTCTTATCCCTAATATCCCGTTTTCCCCAATACGCGTCTTCTAGCAATTCCGATAGTTAATCATTAGATTATATTATTTCATTTGGCGTTAATGTTCCTGAACGCCGGCACCGGCATCGGCCGACTAGAGGGAGCAAAGGGGGGACAGGAAAAGAAGAAGGAAAAAACGACGGCACTCCGGCAGAAAAAAACCGGGAAGGCGTACTGATGTTTTTTTGGGAGCGGGTGAAAAATGAGCCGATCGGACGGATCCAGCCCGGAGCCAGGAAATGTTACACAGGACCGTATACGTCAACAGTAGGGTTTGTCTAATTTTTGATAAATCGGTTTCGGTAACAACAGTGAACAGGTCCTGATTTTAAAATAACGGATCTCTTTGCCTAACTGTTTTTTTGGAAATTCACTGTTATAAATGAAACTAACTGTTTCTAATTAATTCCACTATTCAATGAATGGGCTCTACTGTTCAGAGCAGGTTTTCTGGGCTTCTTAGCTTTGGTTGGTGCTTGATCCGGAGTTGGCTGCATCTCAGTAAAAGAGTTGTTCTTATTTAAGGCAAGATCTTCTAGAATTTCTTCTTCAGAATAAGATTCATCAAATTCATCGTGTTCACTGAAAAGGCTCTCTGTATTACTGCTGCTGTCATCATGGGTAGAAGTTCTGTCTCCAGTACGGGTTTTCTTTTGTAATCTTACACCAGATGTGAATGGACCAGCTTCTAAAGAAATTGAGTAATCGACATCATTTTCCTTATTGTTTCTTGAGATATTTGCTGTTGCAGTTGGTCCTGATTTTGACTTGTGATGGTGCTTGGAGCAAATGCCTTGAAGTCTGCTTTATTATTTGACATGGACATTGTTCTATACCAAACAGCTAAAAATATTCTTCCAAAACGCATCTTACTACTAGAACGTTCTTCTGAATGCTTGGAAAAATATTTTATAACCTCATCGTCCCAGTAGTACTCAAACGCTTTATCCATTGATTGGAGTTCGTGCGTTGTATTACTGGGCAAACAATACAACGTAATATCGAATCTGTCTGCGGTTTCCAAAATACTGAAATCCAAGTGACCCTTGGCTCCATCAAAAATAAGCAGAACCTGGCCTTGAACCTTAAACTTTGCAAAATGCTCTATCCAACGGGAAAATGCTGCTTGTGTCATGCTACCTTTTTCAGTCATAAGTACTGAAGTCCCTAAAGGCATTCAATCACCCCATACTTGTTTTTGGCGCTTTCCTTTAACTACGGGAGGTATTGCTGTTCGTTCTTAACGACATGTACCCGTCGTGCCCCTTTTGCAGCTAATACCTTTTGTTTATGGTGATATTATAGATTCTTTCAGGTTGTTCTATTATATTTAAAGATCTCATTATTTCTTCTAGCTTGGTAAAATAGTCATCAACAATAAATTTGTTTAGTTTTTGGGCTCTTGACGGGTTTAAATTTTGTGCTTTTCTAACTCTGATTTCTTTCCATAAATCCCTTTAGCCAATATCGTTCAGCCTTTTCTTTTTCCTCTCTAAAAGGATTTGGGATATTATTCAACCTGGTATACCGGTAAACACATCGACGAAGTACACTTGCAGTAAGCGAGTAACCTACTTGGGATAAGCGAATGATTCTTCGACTCAATTCAGTTTTTTGTTCTTGAGTTAAGATTAGCTGCTTTTCCAATCTTACTTTTTTCAACATAGCGCCTGAGGCTTCTTCTTGGTAGACTGAAAGTGATACTAGCCTTATTTACTGACATTCACAGATTGAAGCGCTTGGGTTAAGTCTTCTTGCCTCTTAAGCCTCTGGAGCGAATACGACCCATCTTTATTCCTGTAACAAGGGAGATACTTAAAAATAAAAATTTCACTTTTATATGCGGCAATTTTGAATCACAATTTTCATTTGGAAAGCAGCACACACTCAGACGGTTTGCTCAATTCTGATGACTTTAGCGGCTGGTGTATTTGGCGAATATACTGTTTATACGTATTGCGTCATTTTCTTCAAATATTCGGTAGTTGCCGAGTTATGAGGAATTGGCCATATTGCCAACTTGACCTTATTGCCTGCATATACCTCAGTTCTTGTTTGTAGATGTTTTGCTTAATGGGATTTATCAGAATATTTTAATCTATATGCTCTTAAGTGTTCGTTGTGTCTAATTTCATAATTTCTACTGGTTTGACCAATATAGACAGCATTATAATCTGGACATTTAAGTTTATATATCCCAGATTTTTATAATGGGGATATTTATTGCTTTCTGTTTTAAAAGAAATAGTTATATTTGTTGCTAAATTTCGGTATTCGAAAGGCATTGGGAGTTTTTGAAGAGTTCTTTGGGATATTTCCACGGGTTTTGAGAAGCTGGGGGTGTATTACCGAGGAGGGTTGGTCCTGAAGGCAGGAGTTTGATAATTATGTGGGATACATAGTACCACGCAACTGATGCCAGTGGCATGCTAAATGCTTCGAATCAGCGACTGAAACGGTGTGATCCAGGGTCCATTTATTCGCCAAGTGACTGCTTCGATGCTGTTGGGGTCCCCGAATCCTTACCGCCGCCACTGATATATTTAAGGAGCTACTTTCCTCATCCAACTTCCCTCTACGGTCATTAAAAATGTTTTAAGCCCTTTTTTAATGATTTTGAGCGACCAGCATTCTAGCCAATAATAGTAATTTCTTCATAACGCCTATCAAGTCACTGTTTCTTCATAAACAAAAAAGAATATTTAATCAACACACAAAATTCTTCATTATATATTATTTTGAAAATTACATTGAGGTCACTATAACCACTGTTAATTTTGACACGTATCATTTGAAGGTCTCGCCAAATTATATACCTAACATTTAAGCAATTGTTTAAAATCCATGCATCAACCGATATATTTTACGTGAATTAATTTATTGCGACATCCATTTTGAATAAACTTGTTTTTCAAAACTGGTCTAATTAAAAGCTGACCCACTTTCTTCTCTTTATCTCCATCAAACTCCCCTAAAGACGCCACATTACCCAAACAACATTGTTTTTAGAAGAAAAAAAAATTAAGGACGTTTTCCTTCATCCTCGTGGCCGCCTGCGCCCTTGTCTAGAAAAGCTTTTTGAAATATAGCAGGACCTGTTTATATTCTTGGACCTGGCAGTGATATTCCTGGTTACAATATTAATTATCCTGCAGAATATACATATCCTTGGAGACACGTCGACAATGACTTCATAACAATGGTTTATTATAACTGTATCGGGATAATTAATGACATCAAGTATGGTGGTGACTTGCTGCTTTTGTCTGTAATTATGGCGGTTCTAATGAGTTTTAAGTAGCAAGTGGTCTTATCGGGAAGAAATCCTTTTGTTGGGATTTTGATGGAAGTTGAGGGTGCAGCGCTCGATGCTGCATTAAACAAATTTCTCTCGCGAATTCATCCCGTTTCAAAACATTACGAATAATAATTTATGATTTTTGTTTAGTGAATTTTCAAGAAATTCCATAAATTCGTGAAATGCCTTACGCTAAGTTAGATTTTTCAAAAAAAACCACTCTATTTAAAACGGCTAAAATTCAAAGATGTTTCGGGTCAAATGGTTTACAACTGTAGGTACTCATAAATTCGATCATAAATTACCCACTGACGGGGGCAATCGCATTTTATTGTAGCATCTGTACTTGTTGTCAGTCTTGACAGCTACCCTCGAAATCTGAAATTTCAATGTCATTTGAGGAACGAATAGCCTTAACTAACACAGTGACATTATGGTCTGTTAATTGTTTAAGTCATCCAGTAGTAGTCATTGGATTTTTATTACATTTAAATAAATAAATAAACTTTGACATTGTTTGTGTTGGCATCAGCTAATACGTCTATATTTACTCTTCTAGTATGTTCATTGTTCGGAACTCCGAATGGTCTTTCCAGTGACATAATCATTTGGAAACTTATTTCTACTGAGTGAACCAAAACTGTTTGTTTATTAAGATACAACTAGAATGAAAAATGCAATGAAATTATAATAAATGCTGTAACTGAGGAGTTTCGGTAATAATGCAGTGACAAAGCGGGACAGTAAATTATTTCCTATCGTTTTCGAGAGCTTTAATGATAATCTGTGCAATCTCCGTTTTGATGTGCTGCTTCAAATGTTCTATATTATTTTGTCAACTTTGATAAACTTTGCTCTTCAAGGATCTCCATACAAAAATTCAAAAGAGTCTAATCGGTAAACCTAGAAGGCAATTCGTTAGATCCCTGCCCTCTGGGAAAACGGCATCGTGTCTGCCTGTTGTTACTAGCAATGTGAGATTAATGGAAAAGAATCGATTTTTCTTTATTAAAAATTAATCGATTTGTCAAACATCGATTTTAATAAAAAATAAATCAATTTCTACGATAAAATCGAAAAAAAATTGTTAAAGTTCTTGAAAAATTGTTAAAAATTTTGAAATATTGTCAAAAATGGTCAATAATTTTCAGAAATGGTCAAAAATTTGGAAAAATGTTCCATAATTGTCAATAATTATCAAAAATGGTCAATAATTTTGAAAAATGGTCTAAAATATTGAAAAATTGTCAAAAATGGTCAATAATTTTGAAAAATGGTCTAAAATTTTGAAAAATTGTCAAAAATTGTCAAAAATGGTTAAAAATTGTCAATTATTGTTAAAAACTAAAAAATGGACAAATATTGTCAAAAACTGTCAAAAATGGTTAAAAATTGTCATCATTTTGAAAAATGGTCAAAAATTATCAAAAATTTGGAAAAATGGTCACCAATTTTGATAAACAGTCAAAATGGTCAATAATTTTCAAAAATAGTCAATAAATAATACGAGCCATTTCCGAAAATCGATTTACTAAAAATCGATTAATATTACTATAAAAATCGATAACTAAAAATCGATTATAAGAAAATAATAATCTATTTATATAAAAATCGATTATTTTTTAACATCCCTAGTTGTTACCACGAATAATTTATATAATTAATAGCTGATTTAGAAGTGGGAAAAGATAATCGCTTTTTATATATTTATCTTAATTATTATTAAAGAACATATTAAGGAAGCACAAAAAAATTTAAGTCATTGGATGATTATTACATTTAAATAATACGACAAGGCAAATTCTGTGGAATCCAGAAAAATAAATAAATAAACTTTGACATTGTTTATGTCGGCATCAGATAATACGTCTGTTTACTCTTCTAGTATGTTCATTGTTCGGAGATTCTTACATATACAAGGTACCGAAATACCAAACACCGAAAGTTTACCATCAGGTGACTATACTCGCTTTCGATGCACTTTTCAATAATTAAAACTTACTATCGCTTTCGATGCACTTTTTAATAAACTAATACATAGCCTCGCTTTCAACACAATTACTCCATTCCTTCGCTTTCGATATACGTTTAAGAATAAATACATATCCTCGTTTTCGATACATTTTACAGTAATTAGAACAAACTCACATTCGCACACTTTTCATTAACATACCAACGATTTCAATATACATTCACTACATATCCCCGCTTTCGATGCACCTTTTAATTATTAAAACATACCCTTGCTTTCAAAAAATATTTACTACATACTTCCGAGACACATTTCGATAACTGATACATACCTTCACTTTTACTATATACTGTTATAGATTTTATGGAATCGAAATTTAAGATGTCACGTTTAAAAAAAATTTGAAACATTATATATCAACATTAAAATTTATAATTATTAGTGAACAATTTTGATACACCCTGTATGCATCTTTTGTGTAAGGACAGATGTTAACATTAAATATTCAAAGGTTGATTCGTAGTAACAATTATTTGAAGTATACTGTCAATAGTGTACACAATCTGAAATTAATTGTGGATCTTAATATAACATAATTTTTTTGAGGTTAAATTTTGCTTCATATTTAAAGTGATTTAAAGTGCATAGATATTTAAAGGTTGTACTATTTAGTATAGTAATTGCATACTTACACGAAAATTTGATATCAAATTTTACTGAATAGTACTGAACGTAAATCGTATTAATGTTTCATTAATTTATATACGTCCCCACATTTCTGTGAGGAGAATTAAAGAACAGCTATTTAGACGGAGCGGAAGCCGCGTTCCGTAAACATATTCGAAGAGGTGCGAATATTGGTGGTAAGAGTATTTCACAGTTCTATTGTTGTTGACACGACAAAATATTATATTGTTGTTTGTAATAGTCAATATTATTGTTGACTTCCATATTGTTTTGTTGGTAATTATTTATTAAATCAAAATCAGAGTACATAACTATTTTATTTCCGTTGGATGATCACTATCATCAGATGTCTGTCTGGAAGATCATAAGGTTTTTTCTGATCCTCGGTTTTCAATATTATTCAGCATACTATTCTACTGAAATATGAATTGGTGTGAGTTTAAATAGACCGTCACTTTCCAATTGCAGGACAAACCAAATTATACAATAATTGTCAAACAATAAAAAACAAATGGTGTCTAAAGACATTATCATAATTATTCGTCTCGGTTTATTTTCTTTTATTTCCTCTGGCAGATATCATAAACACAGTATGTCGTTAAGTGGGTTTGTAGGAAAAATTGATGGTGTAGTAGAAAGAAAGATATAGAGTCCCCGGAAGGATATGGAGATTTAGGGAGAGAGTCTATGCGCCGGCAACTTTCCATGGGGCATTGTGGAAAGTGGGATGGAGAGTGATGAACCTTAATGTATTTATTTGTCGGTTTCCAGCTATACTCTAAATATTCTTTCTATAATGATATAGAAATTGTAATCTATTTTTTATTAGTTGAAATAGTATTAGTTATTGTTGAAAATAGTCTGTCCACTAAAATAAATGGTAAATTTGCCTTAAAGGTTGTAATTTTAACTTGCAATGATGATTGAAATTGGATGTCACGCAATGGCAGTATAATAATCAGGCGCTCGTGAACCAAGCGAGTTTGAGGATTCGGGATCTGAATATCTACCAAATGATAATGAGGCATCTACCAGCGCCATTCCGGATGATATGGACACAGCAAGAAAAGGAAAAAAAGTACACCAAACGAAGAAAATTGGAACAAGAACATTAGGAAATGTAAGAGAAAATTTATACATTGCCTGCAGACTCGTAAAACATGATCAACGTTTGTAAAACCTTCTTTACATTCATTGAAAATTTCGGATGGTAGATTGGCTAGGGCATTAGTAAATCAGAGCACTGATAACGGCTTTCTTACTCCGCCAAAATATTTAAAATACTAAAAATCCGGCTGGTATATATTCCTAGCTATGACAAATTGTTCCTATATAAGTGGTTAGTCATGCTAAACTGTAGATACTTTTACCTCGTATTGGGTCTCCCATAGGAAATATTAAATGACAATTTAAATGTGTATGCTTCCATTGTTTCTTAATATACAGAATTGATATACACTGTGTTCATTTGAAAAGGACCCACCCATAATATTTCAAAAATGGGACATATTAGAAAGAAAATGCCAAAACACGTCAACTTTCAACTTGAGGGGGACACTTTTTGGCGCTAATGTCATAAATGTCAGATTTACCTCCTCCCTACTGGAGACACCCCTTACATTTTTTCATTAGGTATCAAGTCATACCTCATTCAAAAGGTCTGGTAAATCTCTATTCAATCATATTGTTTTGCCTTTGATACCAGTTTTCCATTGTTATTTAATCATTGTTTAAAATTGGCTCTTTTTCAACTTTTATTGCCTGAATGTTAACGATGGTCACTTTGACACATGATTAAATAGCAGTTTTTTCTTGTTAACAGTTGTATTTTTACTATTTGTAATTTTTTTATTCTTCAAAGAGTCTTTTTATCATAACACAATACGGGGGCATACGAAAAGTTGAAAAAGAGCCAATTTTAAACAATGATTAAATAACAATGGAAGGCTGGTATCAAAAGCAAAACAATATGATTGAATAGAGATTTACCAGACCTTTTAAATGAGGTATGACTTGATGCCTAATGCCATTTGAAAAAATGTAATGGATGTCTCCAGTAGGGAGGGGGTGAATCTGACGTTTATGACATTAGCGCCAAAAAGTGTCCCCCTCAAGTTAAAAGTTGACGTGTTTCGGCATTTCTTGCTAATATGTCCCATTTTTGAAATATTAAGGGTGGGTCCTTATTACACCACTCTTATATATATTCATCGTATGAAACTGAACTACCTGTAATCAAACTCCTGTTTTTCAGTTTCTTTACCTAAAAGTTAAAAGTTAAATTCCTTTGGGATGAGAAACATAAAAATATCTTCACACTACTGAACTACATACATCCCTTATTTCCAACTTTCATCCATTTCTCTCTAAACCGCCGGCTATAAAATATATGACACCCTATTACATAGCAGCCCTTAAAATAAGATGTTCCCTCGGCGATAACGTCTTGGAAATAGTGGAAATTCCATTCCTGTTATCTTGCGGCACTCCTCTTGTTGTAGTGTGCGATATGTTGATATATGTGAGACATAAAATATGTGTTTGTGTTGTTTTGATTAACAAAACTGGTAAAGTCAGCATTAAATTTACTCTTTGACACCCTGTATAAAAAAAACTGCAAGTATTCTAAAACGTTTTTCGCTTCCCAGATTTTATAATCTTTCCCTAACTGAGTTAACTGTGCGTTAAGAGAAGCAATATATCAGATATTCATATTTGTAAGTGGAGAAATTCCACCCTTTTGTCCTCTGCATCCATCGGTCAATGTAAGGGTAAGGGGTTAGTTATCTGAAGGTCATTTCTTATCTTTGCCGGCCCTAATGTAAGTGTGTGTTTAACATGATATAAACTAATCGATGTCATATTTCAAATTTTGATTTGTTAGTCACCGCTTGTTTTAGACGTTTCGAAATATTAAATTCTCTTCAGGGATCAGATTTCAATATACTAATGGAAGCTGTGACAATAAATAACTACTAAAATGGAGATTGAAGAAATTTATAATCTAAAGAAGCTACTTTATTTTTCTTTTAACATCCTGTAACTAAAACTTAATTACATATACGTCCACATCAATTAAACCAGACGTTATTTTTCAAAATTGCCGTATATATACATGAGATTACGCGAATTTCGTTTGACAGACAGACACAGTATTAATGTTTTATTAGTTTATATACGTCCCCACATTTCTGTGAGGAGAATTAAAGAACAGCTGTTTAGACGGAGCGGAAGCCGCGTTCCGTAATCATATTCGGAGAGGTGCGAATATTGGTGGTAAGAGTATTTCACAGTTCTATTGTTGTTGACACGACAAAATATTATAATGTTGTTTGTAATAGTCAATATTATCTGAAGGTCATTTCTTATCTTTGCCGGCCCTAATGTAAGTGTGTGTTTAACATGATATAAACTAATCGATGTCATATTTCAAATTTTGATTTGTTAGTCACCGCTTGTTTTAGACGTTTCGAAATGTTAAATTCTCTTCAGGGATCAGATTTCAATATACTAATGGAAGCTGTGACAATAAATAACTACTAAAATGGAGCCTGAAGAAATTTATAATCTAAAGAAGCTACTTTATTTTTCTTTTAACATCCTGTAACTAAAACTTAATTACATATGCGTCCACATCAATTAAACCAGACGTTATTTTTCAAAATTGCCGTATGTATACATGAGATTACGCGAATTTCGTTTGACAGACAGACACGGTAATACCACCCTTTCGAGTTCGCTTTTGTGTACCGGCAGCGATTAAACCAATGTCACTCTAATCTGGTTAGTTTTCAAACCCTCTTATGTCCCCGTATTTACATATGGGAATGTTACTTAATACCCTGCGGTCAAGCTTCGGTCTGTACACGTCCTGTTTTGGGTCCTTGTTACGCGTCCTTTTCGACTTGCATTAAAATTCTAAAGGAGATTTCCGAGGATCGTTCTGCACTTTTTCAAGGGTTGTGCTTTGGCTAGTTTGGAAGTTTCAGTCGTTTTTCGTAATTAACCGCATCGCAACTACTTTGTTTATTGTCGTATTACGAAATCTGACAAAATTTTTAACAAAACATTTAATGAATCGTCAAAAAAAACTGGTTTCATTCTTCAAATTCTTTCTATATTACATACGCCCATGCGTGCAAGAATATGTGTATTCGGAAGCTAATGACGTGGTCATCCATCCAGTGAGTAGCATCATTGTGTCATGAGAATAGAGATGATATAGGTTGCAGAACTGTTATTTCTGTAACAAAAGATAAAAAATAAAGTAATTAAAAAGCTGGGTAAAGTAATAAGAAGTCCTTGATATAGAATAATCCAAAAGTTCACTTAGGATCTATTCGACACCCTAAAAACGATATGGAGCGGCAAACAAGGAGGAAAAAGAAAAATTGTTGCTGACGATAGTCATATCAACAATATAATGAGAAGTACCGACTTTTGGGGAATTACACGGTACTGTCGGGGTAATGTTGATATTTTATGGGGTACTGGAGGAAACTTTTGATGAAGAGAATTTTGTTTGCGGTCTACCCCTAGTTTTTTACATAATATTACCGCTCGCATGTTGAAAGGGCCTATTGGGCGGCAGTAACTGTTTATTCTGTGTAACTGAAATAACTTTTTGTTATTCCGTTTCCATCTCTAACAAAAAACGTGGGCAAAGCACCAGGCACATATCGGCGTAACACCGCCAGCATCATTGGGCTTTCGTTGTAACCGGGCTAATCTTCTCTTCACTCATGAGGACCGGCAAAAACTCCTATTAGAAGCGGCCTTAATTAACGCAAAAAATGGAAACGCCCGAGAATGGTCTGGCTACTGAAGCGGTTTCAGGGAAAATGTGTTTGCGAACATTGTATAACATCGCATGAAAGCGGCACATAAGAAAACCATAGAGGTAGATTCCAGTTACGTAATAAAATATTTTATGCGATAAGTTAATTATTCCTTTTATTGTTATTTTTTTAATCAGATAAAAATTGTTATTTTAGTTGTTACTATTATATACGAAATGCTGATTTTTTTACGTTGAGAAGAGAACAATTCACTTTTCAAATGGTTGGCAAGACTTCAAGACGTTGCTGGCCCAATTTGAAAAATTACTTATCTTATGCAATTGAGGTTAGGACCAGACAATCGATCAATAGTTCAATCAGTAGACGCTAAAAGTCGGTAACTGTCTTCAAATATCTCTTACCCAGTTTCAATAGCCTGGTTAAGAGTTCCTTGTCTACCTTGTTCAATAAACTTTTTGTATGGAGGTGCCCTTGTGTCAAACTCCACACACTATCATAAAATTGAAATATCACAAAAACTTTTCAGTTTGGGTATAGCGAATACCTAATCAAATTTGAAGTATAGTGAAGTAACTTTCATTTACCGATATAAAATACAGGGTGATCCATTCAAAAAAATTGTGAAACCGATTATTCGAGTTTGGACTCGCTCTGTATACGATTTCTTAGATATAGAAGCAGGCCTAGTGAATTATGATACTAGAAGACCATCACAGAAGTATGGTTGTGACAGATTAATTTCAAATTGTGCAGATTAAAGTATACGGGGCGTTGAACTCATTACGATTTTCAGGAACAAGTGGTCAGAACTTTTTAAATATACTGTATAACCTACTACAATCTGACATCATTGCAATAGAGAAGTCAGGCAGAATTCGAATTTGAACTAAAATCCAGGGTGTTCTAGAACACGCTGTACAAATGAGACTAATTTTAATTTATGTGCCTTTTGGCTGGCTATAACCGGTCAAAATTTTATTCGAATATATTTGAGGATTTAGAATATATTTGACTTTATCGCACTAATGAATCACCCTTATATATAACTTACGTTGATCGTCATCGTTAATAATTATTATTTTATTGTGTTTGATATATGTGGAATTAACTGAGAATTACATGTACCATTTCCAGTTCACTGTTCCAATTAACATATAATAACTGCAATTGTCAATTTTCATAAAATTACTGTTTCTTTTTTAATTAATGTCACAAATGTTTCTGCGGCTCAGTTGTACATACATTATTGAGGTTATGTAGATTCTTCTCTTCGTGGCATCAAAATTAATATCCAAAATTAAAACGACATGTACAACTATTTAAATAAAATCGAAATAAAAAAAAGGTATTGGGGAAAAATAAGTGAACTTCCCTAAAAAAATTTTATAGCACGCTTATGGAAAATGGAAATTGTTACAAATAAATTAACCCCAACAAAGGAAGGAATCGTGTGGTATCTTTTTGAATTCATAACAATATGGACCTTATGAAAATAAATTCAAATACAGGTTGTTTGATTACGAAAATTATTTATTTTATTATTTTTTTATTATTATTTTTTTTTCCGTACATTTCTGCTATGGCCCACCACTGGAATTATATATATTTATAATCAGAACCTTAATGTACCCTAAGGTGTTAAGGTGTTTTTAATTATGTACAAATTTAGCCCATTCCCGTTTATTTCCAGCCTTTAACTTCGCCTCCTGCCAATCTAGTCCACGTTCTTTCAGGATTTCCGCTACTGCATCATCCCAGGTTTTTCGTGGTCTCCCCCTTGGTCGCCTTCCAAATGTTTTTGTTTGCCATATCATTTTTGCTTGTTGATTATTTTTCATGCGTACTAAGTACCTTAACTGATTCCTTTCTAAGCTTCTTCCTAGGGGTTCTACTTCTAGCTTCTCTTATATAATCATTTCGAATTTTGTTCCTTCTTGTAATTCCCTCTCAGATACTTCATCTCAACAGCTTGTAATTTTCTTTTTCTCTCTCGTAAGAACCCAGCTTTCGCTCCCATAAGTTAAAATAGGTTTAAAAACTGTTTTATAGACTGTCATTTTTGTTCTCTTTGACACTTCTTTCTTGCGAATGAAAGTATTACTTATTGCATAATATAGATTGAGGGCACTTTCAATGCATCCATTAATCTCAGCGTTATTTTTCCCTTCTTTATGTATTTTCATTCCCAAATATTTAAATGTATCCAATTGTTGTACTTGTTCTTCGTTTAGCTGTATTTCGAGATTCTTGCCCTATTACTATTACTTTTGTTTTCTCTACATTTATTTTTGGATTTCTACTTTGAAGAGCTCTTTTCCAGACGTCTAGATTTTTTTGAAGATCTTTTTCGTTTTTAGCATATACCACTAAATCGTCAGCAAAGGCGCATTCAGAGATCTATATAAGTTCCTATAACCCACCGTGAATTTATTTACTTGATCTTTTACCTCTTTTATTAAATCGTCCATTATCACATTGAACAGTGTAAGACTTAAGACTCCCCCCAGCCTTAAACCCTCTTGTGTAGTAAACTCTTCAGATTGTAGGTTTCCGGTTCTTACATAATTCCTCGTATTTTTGTGTATACTTTTTATATCCTCGATTAAACTCTGGTTTACTCCTCTCTTCTTTAGACTAGCCCATAATTGCAGTCTGGGGACACTTTCAAACGCTTTCTCTATATCCAAAAAAGCAACATATATATTGTTTCAATTAACTGCCTCACTGTAAAGATGTGCTCCTGAACACCTCTGCCCTTACGAAAAGCACTCTGCGATTCTTCTAGTTGATCTTCTATCTTCTTCTTCTTTCAAGAATCCTTTCATAAACTTTTAACACTGTACTTAATATCGTAATGCCTCCATAGTTTGAACAGTCTCTATTATCTCCTTTCTTATATAGAGGTAATAATATTCCCAATTCCCATTTATTCGGTATTCTTCTTTCAGCATAGATTTTATTCAGTAAAAGAATTAATTTTTCTATTCCATTTCTTTCTAGGTTTTTTTAGCATTTCCTATGTAATTCCATCGTGACCTGCAGCTTTTCCTCGTTTTAGTAAGTTTATTGCTGCTTCAACTTCTAGGTTAGTAATTTCTTCAATTTCATTTATTTCATATTGAATGTCTTCATCATATATTTCCTCCGGCTGTTGGGTCGTTATTTCTGGGTCCAGAATCTCCTCAAAATATTCTTTCCATCTTTTCATAATATTTTCTTCTTCAGCTATTATTATTCCATCTTTTGTTTTTATATGTTTAACGCTATATTGTTTTGCTTTACTGAGTGTTTTGAGAACTCTATAAAACAATTTTTGATTTCCTAAACTGTCTTCTTCCAATTTTTCTCCGAATTCTGTCCAAGATTTTTCTTTTGCTTGTTTTACCATATCTTTCACTTTTGTTCGTTGTCTTTTATATTCTTCATATACTATAGTTTTTCCATTTTTGTTTTTTAATTTTTACCTCATTTTTAATTTCTTGGCTCCACCACTTTGTTTGTTTTTTATTTTTTGTTACTCTTACTGTTCCGCATGTTTCTTTTGCAGCATTAATTATTGTATCCTCAAGTGCTTTCCATAGGTCATCAATATTATTGTTGTTTATGTCTTTAAAAATAGTATCCATCTCGGTTTCAACTACCTCTTTATATAATTTTGCACTCTTACTTTCGTTTAGTTTACATCACCTAATTTTATCTATCGTACTATATTTTTTTTTCTATTTCATTTTCTGAATTAATTACTAATTTTGAGACTACCAAATAATGGTCAGAATAAATTTCTGCTCCTCTCTTTACTCTTGTGTCTTTTATCTCCTTTCGGATTTTTTTATTTATTATTACATAGTCTATTATGGATTTTTCGCCTCTACTCTTTACCTCTCTGGTGTATTTGTGGATATCTTTATGTTTGTGGTTATTAGATTGTTTGTTATACAGAATTCTACCTTTTTCCGTTGTTATTTCTAGTGACTTCTCCATGCATCCCTATTGTTTCTTCGGTTTCATCATCTTTCTTCCCTACTCTGCTATTTAGATCTCCTATTATTATTATTCTCCCCTCAGTATCATCTATTTCCTCAGCCATCTGATCCTAGAATTCAACTTTATTTTTCGCTGACTCGTCTTCATTTGGCGCATATACTACTAATAATGTTGTGTTTACTCTTTCTTCCATTTCCATTTCAATTTTTAATATTCTTTCATTGACAGCCGTCCATTCTCTAATATATTTTATATTTTTGTGATGTACGATACAACTTATTCCTTCTCTGGCTCTATCTTTCTGTTCCACTCCGCTATATAACATAATGTGCCCATTGTCCAATTCTACTTCACCCTTTCCTTTCTTTTTTGTTTCAGTTACACCTATGATATCCAAATCATTCCTTTCAAACTCCTCAATTAATTCTTTTTCTTTTCCTGTTGCTATTTTCCATAATTTTCCTTTGGTAATTCGTCTCTTCTCCTGTATCAATGTTTTTGAAGCTTGCTTCTCATAGCGCGACACAGGACTTTTGAGAAGGCTAGTGAACTCGTAAAACGTGTAACCGTTACGAAAATCCGTCACGCAACAGTGTTGCCATATTCTGAAAAGGCTAGTGAACTCGTGAAACGTGTAATGTTACGAAAAAGCGAATAAGGGTTCGTCACGCAACAGTGTTGCTAGATTTCTGAATAATCCACTAATCCAATGAAATTTAAATTGAAGCTTGCTTCTTATTGCACGACATAGGACTTTTGAGAAGGCTAGTGAACTCGTGAAACGTGTGATGTTACGGAATATCGTTCGTCACGCGATAACTCATTCAAGCGACTGTGCGCAATCTCTCTTGCCGCACTGAGCTCGCACACCTATAGATGTGAAAAAATGCCAGAAATGGTCAAAAATTGTCAAAATTTTGAAAAAATGGTTAATAATTGCTAAATATGTTGAAATTTTTTAAAAATTGTCAAAAATTTTTAAATATGGTCGAAAATTGTCAAAAATTTGAAAAAATGATCAAAAATTGTTAAAACCTGTCAAAATTTTGAAAAAATGGTTAATAATTGCCAAATATTTTCAGAAATTGTCAAAAACTGTCAAAAATGGTAAATAATTGTCTAAAATTTTTGAAAAATTTTCAAAAATGGTCAATAATTGTCAAAGACGGTCAATAATTGTCAAAACCAATCAAAATTCGTCAAAAATGGTCCAAAAGGATCAATAATTGTTAAAATTTTGAAAAATGGTCAAAAATTGTCAAAATTTTGAAAAAATGGTTAATAATTGCCAAATACGTTAAAATTTTTGAAAAATTGTCAAAAATGGTCAATAATTGTTAAAATTTTTGAAAAATTGTCAAAAATTTTTAAATATGGTCTAAAATTGTCAAGAATTTGGAAAAATCGTCAAAAATTGTCAAAATTTTGAAAAAATGGTTAATAATTGCCAAATATTTTCAAAAATTGTCAAAAATTTGAAAAAATGGTCAGAAATTGTCAAAATTTTGAAAAAATGGTCAATAATTATAAAAAACTGTCAAAAATGGTCAATAATTATAAAAAACTGTCAAAAATGGTCAATAATTATAAAAAATTGTCAAAAATGGTCAATAATTGTCAGAACCTTTTTAAATATGGTCTAAAATTGTCAAGAATTTGGAAAAATCGTCAAAAACTGTCAAAATTTTGAAAAAATGGTTAATAATTGCCAAATATTTTCAAAAATTGTCAAAAATTTGAAAAAATGGTCAGAAATTGTCAAAATTTTGAAAAAATGGTCAATAATTATAAAAAACTGTCAAAAATAGTCAATAATTATAAAAAATTGTCAAAAATGGTCAATAATTATAAAAAATTGTCAAAAATGGTCAATAATTGTCAGAACCTGTCAAAAATGCTCAAAAATTGTCAAAAATGGTGAATAATTGTTGAAATTTGGAAAAATGGTCTAAAATGGTCAAAAATTTTGAAAAATTGTCAAAAATGATCAATAATTGTCAAAACTGTCAAAACTGGTCAATAATTGTCAAAAATGGTCAATAATTATTAAAATTTGAAAAAAATTGCCAAATATGTTAAAATTTTTGAAAAATTGTCAAAAATGGTCAATAATTGTCAAAGACGGTCCATAATTTTCAAAGTTCGTCAAAAATGGTCAAAAATTGTCAAAATTTCCAAAAAATGGTGAAAAATTCACGAAAAATGGTCATTCTATTGTGCATAAGAAGCAAGCTTCTGTCGGCGGTCCGGCGACCGCTCACCTTTTTTTGTCCATATTTGTGATTTGTTTCATTTTTCATTTTATCCAATTCCTCAAATTTTTTTCTCATATCCATTTTCATTACCTGGTTTCTTTCTCCTGCCTTGTCATTATTACTTATAATTATGTCTGCTAGTTTTTTAATGCCGTATCTTTAATTTTTCTCAGCTTCTCCTCTTCATTATCTCACCTCCATTCTTCCGTCCCTATATATAATTTTCTATACCCTAGTTTAGTTGTTTTTCCATTTTGATTTTCTTCTTTTGCTCTAAGCCTAATTTCTTTTTGTATTTCCCTATCCTTTTTCGACAGATCTTCTTGTATATATAATGGTTCCCCAGTTTTCATTTTTAGTTTCTTTTTATTTTGCATTACTTTCTTTTTTCTCCTCATAGTTTATGAAACGATATAAGCAAGTCTTATCTTCAAGTTTTACAGCGCTATCAATACCTGTCTTTATACCCAGTTCCTGTAACATGAAATTATCCGTTAATTTCTTTAGTTCTTCTGTATTGTGGGTGCTGCCTTTTAGTTCTTGCAATACAACATTGTTCCTTCTTTTTTCGATTTCCATGCGCTCTAATCTACCATCGATATCCAATGTAGCTTTCTTCATTTTTTGGTTCTCTACCTCAAGTTTCTTATTTTCGGTTCTTAATTCATTGATTTCATCTCTATATACCTTCTGTTCTTCTCTCGTTTTCTTAATCTCTGTAGCCATATCGTTTATCTTTTCCCCCATTGACTGCATCATCTTCATTAAGGCCTCTATGTTATCTTCTAATTTTCTCTGATTCTTAATTGGAGATTTCCCGGTTATTTTACTTTTCTTAAAAATATCATCTGTAAGATCTTCTTCATCCTCTCTATCGCTTTTTCTTTTCCTACTTTCATCGTCGCTAAACATTTTGCTAATAATTTATTTTAAGTACGATCCTGTTCTTTCAAATTCTATTCTAATAATATATTCGCTTAGATTGTTCTTCAATATGACTATTATCTACTCTTATCTACAATAATTAATAAAATAAAAATTTATCTCTGTTAACACTGCGAAAAAAGCCGTCGGACTGGAATTAAAACTATCATATAACCTTCCGGCAAGTGCAAGCTGTCAATGTTTTTTCGCAATCAAATGAACGATACGGCAGCGCATAAAATACGAACAAAATAAATTTTTTATATTAAAAGATACAACTGTACAAACCTTTTATTTGTAAACAAATATTTTCGATTTGTGTCTTACGGAATACAGGCCAATAATTAGAGAAATCTTACGTGATTATGTCACATAAACTAAATAAAGACAACGCAACAACAAATCTATTTTCAATATGAAACTGTAATAATAAAAAATAGTCTTGTATCAAATAAAAGCAAATCCTCCTTATTCATTCACCTCTGTAAATTTACGTATCCAGAATGAGGAATGGGAATGTTAACAGGTAGGTAATTCCCTCGGGGTGCGGTTAAAGAAGTTGAAAACGATCCGGCTCATTTTCCTTGAATAGTCAACAACCCCTCTAAGGAACGTTCCTCACCCTTATATAAATCACTCACTTTTCCAACGACTTCAAGAAAGATTAATATTTCTTCTCATACTCGCGAAAGCTTATTGTCAAGTGTCTTATTATTTTCATCTTAAAATTTTACAAAGAGCATGAAAAGGGAAAACGGTGGAAGTGACTAAGCTAACATCCATACGGCTCTATTAATATTTAGTTAATAAAATATGTTTTTTATTAAAGGACAAATATCAAATTTCGTCCAAGAATTTTCTGTTTAACGAAAAAATTGGTAAATCAACGACCGCATCCAATTTTCACCGAAAAGTGTGCCCAAGCTGATCGTTATTGAGAGGTGGAGAAAGTGGACCTGATCCAGCCTCTTGGCTTCAACCAGATCCCAGCAGCCAGGTTAAGGAGGGAGCAATGTTACGTTTGACCTATACTGGCGAATATGTAGAGTTCCATGAAGAAAAAGAAGAAGAAAAACATCTGGAAATGTCATCGAAAAGTCGAGAACTGCCTGGAACGTATACTGCAGCTCCCACTATCAGAAAAATCTCCGCGAATAAATACTGGGACAGTTTTAAATGATTCAAAATGTTCTTCTACTTCTTTTTCTCTAACGACCTTTACAGGTCCGACGTAACAACTTACTTCTGTTCGAATTTCATCTTCGCTATGGTAATTCGTTACTTATTTGGTTCAAGTAGAGCTAGTCAAATGTTATCCTCGCTGTAATGTGACGGGATGGAAGAAAAAAGAAAGAGAACGTCTTTGAAGGGAGAGAGAGATAGGCGGTAAGCGCTGCGGAAATGTATAATCAGCGACAGAGTTTATCTGCTTTTGGTTTATTGCAATATACCAAGAGATACTTCGGTTTAGGACATCTTTCTCTTTCTCTTTCTCTTTCTCTTTCTCTTTCCTCTTTCTCTTTCTCTTTCTCTTTCTCTTTCTCTTTCTCTTTCTCTTCTTTTCTCTTTCTCTTTCTCTTTCTCTTTCTCTTTCTCTTTCTCTTTCTCTTTCTCTTCTCTTTCTCTTTCTCTTTCTCTTTCTCTTTCTCTTTCCTCTTTCTCTTTCTCTTTCTCTTTCTCTTTCTCTTTCTCTTTCTCTTCTCTTTCTCTTTCTCTTTCTCTTTCTCTTTCTCTTTCTCTTTCTCTTTCTCTTTCTCTTTCTCTTTCTCTTTCTCTCTCTTCTTCTTTCTTTCTCTTCTTATTTCTTTCTCTTCTTATTTCTTTCTCTTCTTCTTTCTTTCTTTATTTCATTCTTTTGTTGTAGAAAGCTGGAAGAAGAATAATTAGACTAGTATATGCTTTAACAAAAAAGTCAAAAGAGAAAAAACATTCGATGCTAAAAAAAATAAATAAGAAAGAAGATGATTGGCAAAAAGATGGTTACTTTGTCATGTTTCGGTTTTGTAGTCACAGCTATAGAAAGAGAACTAATTAATCCCATTAGATCGAGTTATTTATGTGACCACATTGCAAGGAGAAGAAAATGCTTCCAAGTTATCAGTTAATTAATTTCAAGTACTCGCTTGTAAATTAATGTACGTTCAAGGCTTTATGTAATTGGACAACAACAAACAGTACAGATATGTTGGAATTTATTATATTTATATACTTTATGACATTTTTACATTTCATTTAACTTCCTTGCAAAATGGTCTGTTAGTCGAGTAGCGCAAAACAAAAATTAAAGTTGTAATTTCACGATCGTAAAATTTACTTCCCAAAAAAGCATTTCCAATGAAAAAGTATAAAATATGTTAATTATAACAAAAATATAATTTTTCTACGCTGCGCTCTTAAAGTCCCGGTTTATGGCGCTTAAAAAGGCTGTTTATGATGGTTAGAGTGAAAAAAGTAAAAAAGGTGCCATAACGTTAACTTAGTTCCATGCTTTCAATAAGCTAACACACTTGATTAGTGCAATTAATTCTCACCATTACCGAAAGAAAAAATATCGACTTTTTTCCAATTCCATAATTATGCACCTCGTTATTAGTTGGAATTTACTAGAGCAGTCCAAATATTTACTTTGATTTTATTATTTGTATACGGCTGTAGAAAAAATATTTTATGCAACATATGTAAATAGTGTCCTTTTTCACTTATGAAATTACCGTTTGTTTGCCTCCAAAAGCAGTCCTTAATAATTCCAATTTGAAGCAATATTGTGGAAATGTTAAGTTTCCGTTTGTTAATCATTCTTTTATTCTATCAACGGACCAGAGATTTGTTGGTTGCTTATTTAAAATTTACTAATTTTAACGAAAATAACACACACACACACATGCGAGATGAACCCGTCCCTCCCAGGATGCATCACTCTAAGCGCAATGCATCTCGAGGAGAACTTCCACCAATCCCCCATCTCATCCGATGGGTCCTCATCTTCGACGTTTGCGTTTTTCCCTAGCCAAATCTTCTCCTTGGCTGTGTATTTCTTCAGCAGTCTTCTAACTTGCTTTTGTCTTCCGTTGTGTGTATTTTTGCGCTGCCTCTACAAGGGGCGAATCCTTAGCCGACGAACTGCGGCTAAAGACGACCTTATAGAGTGGATCCACTTGTTCTTGCTGTCCTAGATGAAATCCCGACTCATATTTTATGGATGTGCCGGGTCTTCTTTTCTTGAGACTTCTTACAAGTGACTTTAAACCATTAGCTTAGCTAATAGACTTGGCACCTCGTCGTGTCGTTTTGTTGGTTATAGTTTGGGCGTGGCTGACTCCTGGCTTAGTTGTTTTTGGGACTGTTTTCCTTGTCTTCAAGTTGTTTGGAGCCTGTGGGCATCCTCTGTAGTTCGCCGAGTGTTCTCCCTGGCAGTTTGCGCAGGTGGCTAGCTTTTTCTTCGGTCTTGGGCATTCCGTGATGGAATACTTGGCAGTTGTAACACTGCGTCGGCTCATTTCCTCTTTTTTGCTCTTCCCATCTTATCCTCACCTCCTGTATGTGTTGAATTTTTCTTATTTTGTACTTCGAGCTCTATCATGTAGGTGGGTAGTGGTTTCCTCTCGCCAAATCTGGAGTGAAGTTGGCTGATTTTCCCTACATTGACTCCTTCTTTCTCGATTTCCTCTTTTATTTCTTCGGTGTCTTCGCATTTTGTCAATCCTCGGATGACAATCCTTGCTTTTCTTTCTTCGCGTGGTATATACGTATACCACTCCACTTCTTTTCTGTCTTCTCTCAGGTACCTGGTTAGGTTTCTGTAGTCCTCTGGTCCTTTGCAGGGTATCTTTACTCCGAGTCTTTCTAGGATTGTGATGTATCTCGTTTGGATTCCCTGTCTTTGTATTTCCTTCCTCACGGAGCTCCAGTGGTGGACACTCTTGAGGGTGGTGGTTGGTGTGTTTTTGTCTTCTGGTTTTCTTTGATGGCCTGATTCATAATTTCTTGGCTTTCCTTAGCGATGTTCCTTTGGATTTTCTTTATAGATATCACTTCCGTGAAATCCATATCCTCGTTTCCTTCTTCTTCTTGGGGAGATTCTGTTATCTGTGTCAACGGACACTTTCTGATCGGCTTAGGCTCCTTTTCTCTTCCTGCATTGCTTCCATCGTCTTCTCCAATGCTTTTCGCAGCCCTGTTAGTTCATCCTCCATTTTTCTAATTGTTTGTCCCTCTTTAGGAATTTCAACTGGTCAAGTCCACAGTATTCTCTAAAGTCTTAGTTCTGTCAGTATGTTAGGGACCGTATTCTTCCCTATAAAGAACACATATTTTGTCCTTGATTTTGCTTGGTTACTTTGTCACTAGACAAAAAATATCTGTTCTCTCGGAAAGCTTCAAGAATACGTCCCCAGAACTGTCCCAGTTCACTTTAATTGATCTGTAAGCTGAAACAATCGAGTACTAGTGACTGTTACAGTTACTTCCATAACATTTCCTTTTCTTTGTTTAATTATAATTCTAGAAGCAACACTTCGTCTTTTTCATTTTATCTCCCATCCAACTAAGATACATCAAACTTCTTATATGAACTTGATACAAATGTTAGAATTTAAAAACAATTATACTTTTTAACTTACACTATAAAAATGATTCCAAGTCGCCGTTTTTCTAATAATTATTTATTTCTAAGTTGATAATAATAAATCTCTCGATCGAATGTAATTGTTGTGACTGATGGTGAACGGTTTTTGTCGTCGCTTCCAGCTTATAATGACATGATTAAAATTAGAAATTCGCTAAGGAAACAAGTGTTATTTTCATTGAATACCTTTTAAAATTTTATATTCGTTTTTTTTTGAGTCTCATAAATTGGTTTTATGTGGTTGTAGCGATACGGTTGATATTTTATATACGTTACGTTTAGACTGAGAAGATCAAACTGCAAAATTGTTTTAAATTATTACAATAAAATATAAAAAAAGTTGAAATAAGGAACACTTTAATATTTATAAGAAGAAAGGTTTGTGTATATGGAAAACATCGATAACTGGCTAGGGAAAAAGAGAGTTAATTGTTCGTTCCCTGTTACAACGAGTGAGATGCTGTAGGATTTCCTAGCCCCAGGATAATGGGATAGACATGGAAATCCGTTCTAGAAGTAGTTAGTCCTGGAATATTATTGACTAGACATGAAGAACTTCCATGAAGACAATATGAAGAAGCATAGTCATCAGATAATATATATATATATATATATATATATATATATATATATATATATATATATATATATATATATATATATATCAGTTTTGGAAGCATCAGTTTTGTATTTGAAATTGAATGTGTTTGTTTTTTTTCTATTATATATTTCACAATCAACACAGGCTGTTAACGTTGGCACTCTTTGGAGGCCAAAGGACAGAGTTGGACTCACAAAATTTGAACTCATAAACAAAAATATAATTTCCTGAGATAGCTTAAATAAAATGACAAAATAATATTCAAAAATTATAATAAAGAGTCTCATAATAATCATAATAGAAAAATAATAAAATAAATATAGGAAAGTAAATAAATATTTTGATAATTTCCGACTGAGCTAGATTGATAAAAATAAAGGTAAGTATTAAAACTAAAATAATAGAATAAATAAAATTATATAACCATATAGATCAACAATTCAAAACCGTATCAATATATATGACTACTAGGTTCAGTACGATTTCGTGGCCTCAATCTGCGTACTCCTCAGAGATAACTGACGAGTCGTAGAAGGGGGGATATATATAATCAAATCCCCTTCAACCTTTCGGTGTAGGGAGATTTCTTGAAATTTCAAGTTTCTTCAACAAAATCTTTCCATTATTTTCTATTTGTTGCTAATTGTTTTGCTTCAATCATTATTTCCCTCTTTCCTTTAATATTTTGTCTATGTTGTTATCCCAGGATTCCTTTGGTCCACCTCTGTCTCTTTTAACAATCACCTTTGCTTCCCATACATTTTTAACCAGTCTAGTATCCTCCATTCGCTGTAGATGCCCCCACCAGATCAGTTGTCTTTCTTCTATACAGTCTAGCATGGATTTCATTTCTAGCTCCTCTATGTCTACATTCTTTATTCTGTTTCGTTTTGTTATTCCTTTCACAGATCTCAGGTATTTCATTTGTATAGCTTGTATTCTGCTCTTCATTTTTTGGTCCAGTACCCACGCTTCGCTGCCATATCGGTCTAAGAACTGTTTGGAATACTATCATGCAATCCCAGAGGTACTCCGTGTGTCGCAATAACGTTGGTTACAAAAGCATCTGCTACTTCATCCCTTCTTGATTAGGAAGAGGTGCTATTTCGGGCCATATGGAAAAATAATCCATTACAACCATCAGGTATGTGTTTCCTCTTTCTGTCAAAGGAAGTGGATCAATTGCAAGTCTTTCAAAAGGCTCTCCGGAAAGATACTGTACCATTTTTCCTCGGCTTCTTGTTTTGGGACCTTTTCTATTATAGCACCTTCGACAGTTGACCCAATAATATCTCTCCCGAACTCGTGCCAGTGTTCTTTTAGTACCAAAATGTCCTCCTTTCTGAGTCTTTCCTTCTCTTCTTCTTCCTCCTTTCTGCGTCTTTCCTTCTCTTCTTATCTTATTTGGGAAACATGCTTGTTTGGAAAGTACCTTTAAATCTTGAGTGTGTGCATTTTATCAGTCGGTTTAGTAAAAATCCAATACACTAATAACTTTCCCTTGAATAAATTACCTCCCCTTTTATTGTTGAAATTCCAACAAGCCGTAGTTTGCCGGCGCATTTTCTCTAAAAAGAACGAAGTGCAAAACTCGAAAAATAAATTCAAATTAATGCGAACATCTAGACAAATAAAAAGCTGTTCGCGAAGTGCTAATGACGTAATAATAATGGTTGTTCACAATTAATATCTCATAAGGCTAAACGGGCCTAGCGGGCTGCTCGGTAGTAATGGCGTATCATTTGCATTAATTAACATATGAATTTTCATAAAACTAGTCAACCCCCTATTAATGAAAATTCTGATTTGAGTTGCCGTCTGCTGGGTGGAAATGTGATTGATGGGTAAATTATGGAGTTATTATTTCAAAATAATTATATTTTAATACTACTTGTGAGACTGGAAAGGATAATAAACGTATTTAGAGGTTAGTAAATAATATAAAAGCTGTCAAAACCTCTAACAGTAGAAAGCAAAAGAAACTGTTTATATACACGGACAAATAAAAACGACATTCACAGCTTCTCTGGAAGTCTTGTGTGGTCTTGAATCTTCACTTGAAGAAAGGTAAGGTCTAATGAAAATGAAGTTCTGTACCTCTATGGTCCATGAATATAGAGAAATCTAGCTTTGTAAATGATTTCATTCAGCCTAGGAGCCTAGGAGGTCCTCTTGGTCGTCTTCATTCTGGGAACCTTCATGTACCGGAGGTGCTGCACATTTCCTCGAAATTCTGGGAGATTGTTTAGCTGTGGATCCCTACTCTAATAACGTGATCCGCATCCTTTTTGTATAGTTCATTTGTAATTGCGAGCAAGGAACAATTTCAATCTAGCTTAAATTACTGGTTGGTTTCTTAAACTAAACACTTACTCGTTAATAGGTCCTTATACAGATGCCTAAACACTACACGATTAAGTAAATCCGCTAGTCATATTCATACTAAGACCAGCTCGTAGGGCTTCTTTCTCTTGTGTCTGATTGGTGTTGTCGGTTGGGATTATTTCAGCTTTCAAGTGGTTCAACAGTTTCTCTCTGTGACTGAAAAACTTGGCAATCGCCTGACTAACAGTGCTAAGTCTCGATGAAGGTCACCATTTCGGCAGTATCAAGTCGCCTTGACTGCGCTCCGTAATATTTGAGAGCATTTTATTGTATATAGACAACTTTTTCAACTTCTCTCCCAATTCCCAGTTCTTTTCGTTTCCTTTTGAAGAAGCAGTGGCTTCTAGTATTCCTTTCCATCAAGAATAATAATGAACTAAGGGAGAGCAGCATGGAACACACACTGGAATAGAAGATGAACTAGCGAAGAGATGGGCTGAATAAACACCCTTTTGGTGACCGGAACCTTTTAGCGTTAGCAGCACCAATATTTAAAGAAATAGGCAACGACGAAAAAAAGAGATCTAACAATTGGGAAGATCTAAGACAATCTAAAATTCCTCCAGGATGTAGGAATATATTTTTTAGTTCTCAGTGAATGTCTGTATCTGAGTACTATTAAAAGTACGTATTGGTTTCTTTTATTGGTAAAGTTTGCGTAGAGATTTTGTTTTGTTATTGATATTGTCTGAAACGTTTCAATTCACTCAGTCAATTTTTCTTAATAATTAAATTACAGTGGAATTAATTTAAATACGATCAAATTAAATTTTCGTTAAGTTAAAAACCGAACAAAACCCGAACTGAATTAGATAAAAATAAATCCTTCACTCGAACCTTTCGATACTTTTTTTCTGAAATCTATCGGCGCCGATTCCTCGACCGATTAACATATACATACCATCAATTTTTTTTAAATGTCATTAATACAAACAGCCCTCATTCGGCCGCTTCTGTATTCCCACGCAAAATAATTTAAAACAATACATTAAACTATTTTCAATTTGTAATTATCTGAATCTCGGAGGACCCTGATGTATATTTATTATAAAGATCGAACATGGATGGAACGTGACCAAGTTAACAGCCAGGATATTCGCTAGTAAAAATAAAACAGTAGTTATAGTAGATACCTTTTTAAAAGTTTCGTTATAATTTCAAGCCAACAAAAAATTAAGGGTTCATCAGTGTATACTTTCGTTAGAAGAAGCTAAAATTGTGTCTGGTCTAGATCAGATCGCTGGCAATTCTGGTGTAGTTTGTAACAAAAAGGCCAACTATGGGTCACTTGTATAAGCTGTAGTTACCGTAAGTCAAATTTGACGTTTGGTTATCAGTTATGTTGGTCTCTACTGGCAAATATCTCGCATTGAACTAACAAATGACTTTAACTGTATATTTATTAACTTACACATTTCTAAAGATACACCCTTTATATCGAAAACCATGGCTTTTTAGACGAATATTTATATACTTACCTTTCATTTTTAGGAAACAGTTCAAGACCGCAATACCGCAAAAGTCTTAATCTTGCACCTCTTGGTCTTGCACACTCGGTCTTAGATTTGGTCTTGCAAGCCTACAGCTGGTCTTGGTCTTGGTCTTGGTCTTGGTCTTGGTCTTGGTCTTGGTCTTGGTCTTGGTCTTGGTCTTGGTCTTGGTCTTGGTCTTGGTCTTGGTCTTGGTCTTGGTCTTGGTCTTGGTCTTGGTCTTGGTCTTGGTCTTGGTCTTGGTCTTGGTCTTGGTCTTGGTCTTGGTCTTGGTCTTGGTCTTGGTCTTGGTCTTGGTCTTGGTCTTGGTCTTGGTCTTGGTCTTGGTCTTGGTCTTGGTCTTGGTCTTGGTCTTGGTCTTGGTCTTGGTCTTGGTCTTGGTCTTGTCCAAAACCAACACTGCAAGACCAAGACCAGTCTGGCTTATCACAATTGGTTATATCTTAAGGTTCGTTCCAAAGTTGCGACTTTGTATGTCAGAACATTAGAATTTGTGTTGCTTTTGTGTTTTCATGAAATAAAATGTCACAACATTATGTCTCGTTAAAACGAGCCATAACCAAACGATCAAATTTGATCTAATGGTAACTACAGCTTATACAAGTGGCCCTAAATGCCTGGATTGTTTTGGACTTCTAGCCGTCTTTGCCTGGAAGATGATGAATCAGCAGAGCATATACTTTGTGCCTGTCCCGTGGTGAGCTGAATTAGGTTTCTGTTGTCTGACAGGACTCTCCTTCGCCTTCAGACTTGAAATAGGATTCATCGAATAAACTAATTGGATTTGCTAAGAAGCTGGATTTGTTTGATGAAATATGATAAGGATGAATAGGTGTGAGACACGAAAGACTCTGGGGAGTCGCAGATGTAAACCGACACCTTCTTTAATCTAACCTAAGCTAGAAGAGACCATTTAGGACGAGATGTACCAACATTGTTAAAACAAGGTTTAAAACATAACTACTAGTTTAAACAAAATGGGTGTTGTACTAACGGGTTTGTTAACCGCTCAAAATCGAGTGGTTAATACAATAATCCTAGTTTTCTAACCTAAAAACTTTGTTCAAAAGAGAAAAATACAGTCTGTGAAGTCTGTAATTTTTTTTATTTTTCCAAAATTGTAATGGAATATTCTGATTTACTAAATTTTAGAGATGACGAAGATTTTAATGAAGAACCACAGAACTTTCGGTGACGAACTAACCATTTTACAGAATAGAATGATAAGGAATTTTTGGGATAGATTTAGATTACTTATCTAAAAATACTGTTAACATCTTAATATTACAGGTAACGGCAGATATAGGGTATGTTACAAATATATGTATTAAAGTAAGTAATTGTAATTTATAGTGAAGTTCCAAATTGTCAGTCATTTTATAACCAGTAGAAAATAGACCTGAGGGTTAGAACTGCATTAAAAATTCTTCTTTTAAATTTTCACTCCGGCAAAACTAAATTAGTTTCCTAACAGTAGTAGATTCGTCTCAAATGCGTTGATACCAACCTTTCAAAATAATTAATTAACAAAACTGCACTGAAACAACACTGGTACAACCATAGAGATACTACAGATAGAGGCAACAAGCCATAGGCCGCTGTGTAAGTGGGAACCGTCTGAACTCCGGTGATAGAGAAAAAGACAAACGTCAGAGGTTTTTGTCTTTGTCCCTCGTCTAGAGCATACGTGCCATTAGAGAAAGACAGCCTGAACCTCTGATTTTATATCTCTCTCTTATATGCTGACGGGTTCCGAGCTGGATTGTTGCCTCTATCTGTAGTAACTCTATGGGTACAACACGCACCGGTTTAAACTTTTGTCAAATTTAACCCTATGGTTAAATAAACCAGGTTTAGCTGGCTGTTGGTACAACTCGCCCTTAGATGCAAACTTAGTTTAATATGATAACGGTTCTCCTCACTTCACTCTATAATTTTTACATTCTTTGATATTAAAACTGATGCTTTTTAATGGTGTTCGATTTTTGTGCATATTTTTCGATATATTTGACTCCTCAGACTCGTGTTTTATGTACGTCAATGACGACAAACGCGCGTAGCTTTCTGATGATTATTTGTGCATTTTCAAGTCCCAGCAACTCCCGATTTAAAGTGCATATTTTATCAATATATCTTAGTTGTCAGTACGACGCATTAGAAATTCTAAAATATTCCATCTGGCGGATGATTTATGCGGCTATGATGCCGCCACTGGCACTGCCAATGCCTAGGCTACTTGATCCTAGGAGGTTTTTTAGTTTGAGCGGAAAGGCACCGCCGAATTAAACTAATCGAATCAACTAATTAAAGTATAATTTTGAAAAATAAAAATTTTTATTTTTGACAACTACGAATTAATTAATTAAAAAAATGATTCACCTTAAAACTTTATGACGAAATTATTGGTTTCGAGAGACTTTTATGAGATATTTATAAGTAGAAAAGTATTTAAAAAATAGACATACAATTGTGAAAAAGTACTAATAGTGATTTGCCCAAAATATTTATCACTGACTTAAAAAATGAAATCTGCAAATTTTTCAATTCTGCAGTTTGTAGCAATGTTCCACTCCTTTACTTTGTGACCAAACCATTTCAATGCCGCTGCAAGGGAGAGTGGGGGAATTGTGCCCCACCATATGGGGTAATTGTACGCAGAGGGTGGGGAATTGTTCGCAATATTTTAAATATTTTTTTATAATAAAACATGAAAATCAAGACTATCAAGAGCTTTTTATAACGTGTTTATTAACATCTCAAGTCCAATAAACATATTTTTAATTAACATTTATTTATTTAACGACTATCAGTCGTATTCTGAAATTTTTTCATGTCCCGTATTGGTAACCTGTAGATCAATTTCCCTAGAGAGTTGGTTTTTGAAAGGACTAAAAAATGTTAGGTCTAGTGGCTGAAGGTGGTCAGAAGTAAGAGGTGGAGGAGAGACCATGTGAATAAATTTGCTTTGACAGAATAAATAAGCTTCTAGCGATATATGACTGGAATGATTGTCTAAAACTAGGAGAACAGGATCGTTTCCTGTAGGAATTGTCTTTAACCATTCAACGAATTGATCCATCCATTTTTGGATCAGGCGTGAAGAACTCCAATTGGCCCATTTTTTTGTAGGGTTGGGGACATTCGCTTCCTTGGATATATTAACATAGGTGGACAATAGTTACCTCCAGCACAAACTGCAAATACTGCGGTTATTGTTCGTCCACGCTCCGCCGAAATAACAGCTCCAACTTTTTTAGCACCATTGGGTCTATAAACTTTTGGACACTTTTTTTGCACCACAGTGATCCCTGTCTCGTCCATGCTAAAAATCCTAATTGGAGGAAACTCATGTTTGTCCATTACCACCTTCAGGTAAACTCCTTGGTTGAGTCGGAGTAAAAGGAAGCAATTCTATTTATGCTGGTGCCTTCTGGCTGCCGAAGTTTTATTTCTGGATTTCTTTTCAGGAACCCATATAACCAGTCTTTACCAGCTATTTGCTTTCCGGATGAGAAAACATGTCCTATATCATGTTCTTTAGCATATTTAAATGCTAACCGACGAAGTTCTGTGGGCGTCAAACCATAAAAAGGCTTTAAGGCTTAAAGGCACGTAATCCTTTAGTTGGGCCTCGTCTCGGGGGAAAATACTGCTTTACGACCAAGGCGCGATGATACAGGATTTTCATTTTTCATTTGTTTTCTAGCAGCCAAGCTAGTATAAGACAAGTGAAGAGCTGGAAAGAAGAATCTTCCGACGAAGATGATTCGATAAAGGAATGAAAAAAGTGAGAGATACGAAGGAAACAATCGAGAGGATTAATAGAAAAGAAGAACAAGAAAGACTGAAAAGTCTAAGGGACAGAGACAGACATGGAGCCGAAGAAGCCACAAAAGAAGCCGAAAAAGCCAAAAAAGAGGCAGAAAAATAAAAGAAAGAGTCAGAAGAATTAAAGAAAACAATTAGAAAAATGAAGGACAAACTAACAGGACTGCGAAAAGCCATGGAGAACATGACAAAGACGATGGAAGCAATGCAGGAAAAAGAAGGAACCGAAGCCGATCAGAAAGTGTCCGTAAAAAGACACAGAGAACAGAATCCCTCCAAGAAGGAGAAGAAAATGAGGATATGGATTTCACGGAAGTGATATCCATAAAGAAGATCCAAAAGGAACAGCAAAAAAAGCCGAAGAAGAAATGATGGACGAAACCAACAGATAAAAAAAAGAAGACGACACACCGACCACCACCCGTAATCCTAAGGAGTACGCACCATTGGGGCTCCGTGGGGAAATACATATACCGACTAGGAATAAAAACGAGGTTTACTACCATCCGAGGACGACTCGGAGTAAAAATCTCCTAACAAGGTACCTGAACGAAGAGAGAAAGGAATTGGAACACATATACGCCGCGCGAAAAAAAAGAGGAAGAATTGTCATCAAAGGACTGACAAACTGCGAAGACGTAGAAGAGCTAAAAGAGCAAATAGAAAAGGAAGGAAAATAAACCAAATCATCTGCTCCAGATTCGGTGAAAGAAGACCCACTACCCATCTATATGGTGGAATTAGACGTGGAAGAAAAGGATAAGATAAGAAAAATCCAACATATACAAGTGAGGATAAGATGGGAAGAACAGAAGAGACGCAGTGCTACAACTGCCAAGGATATCACCACGGACAGACGACGTGCAGAGTAAAAACCAAGGGTGTCGAGTGCGCTCCAACGAATGCAGAAGACCAAGGGACAATTCAGCCACCTGCGCAAACTGCCAGAGAGGACACCCAGCAAATTATAAGGAATGCCCACATGTCCCAAATAACAAAACAACGACGAAACCAGCCCCAAACAACAGATTCTCGAACAAGTGACAAGACTGTTAGCTCAGCTAATGGCCTAAAGTCACCTAGCTATAGAGAATCTCAAGAAGACCCACCCAGGAGAAGGCCCAACACATCCATAGAAAGATGAGTCGGGATTTCAAGTGGGGACAACTATAACAAGTGGTTCCACTCTATAAGATCGTCTTTAGTCGCAGATCGTCGGCTAACGATTTGCCCCTGGCTGCGAAAAAAACACATAACAGAAGACAACGAACAACAAGACCGCTAAATAAATAACCACCGCGGTTACACAGCCTAGAAGAAGACATCCAGCAGCCATTTGGCTAGGGACGGGTCCCTAGCGGAAAACGCGAACGACGACGATGAGGACCCATCGGATGAGATGGGTGGTTGGTGGAAGTTCTTCCCGAAATGCATTGCGCTTAGAGCGATGCATCCTGGGAGGGACGGGCTCATCTTGAAGAAACTGTAACTTCTTGGATTGTACCGCAGGAAGCTGCATTAGAAATTTTTTATTATTAGAAAACCAATTTTCTGCATCCATTAGGTATAGTACTTCATGCATTTCTCCTTGGAACCTGTTTCTGCCGATACATGCTTTCTTTCAACGTACATTCTATGCACTACCTAGAATAAGAGGTGTACATTTAGGTTTTGTTTCAGTTACTTTCTCTTTTGAATTCTACATCTTAATTTTTTTGTTTTGGAGCAATAATAATTTTTTTTTTCATTTTTTGTGAACTTCATTCAAATCTTCGCTTAAAATCCTCAGTATTTAATAAATCACATTTTTTAACTATAAATTTTTACGCAACCTTAGTAAATCAAATTTACCGACTCTGAATCCTTGCATCTATAGAAGGATTTGGTTTCCGTCGCCGGTTGTCGGAATCTCTGTCACGGCAGGATAACATATAAGAAGGGCCTCGTGTATTGTGCCGATACATTATCGAGTATGACATTAAGCTCACTACAAAGGACCGAAAGGACGATACGAGTAGTGAACTTCCTGTTTGGGCCTTCGATATATGCAGATCCAAAGGATTTGGTATTTTAATTTAGAAAATGTCACTGAGAGCTATAAATTTCCTTACATATACACTAAGTTCAAAAAAAAATTTTGTACATCCTCTGTATATAAAACGAATATGAGTGAAAGTTTCCCGTAATAGATTCTCTACTAATGTTGTTCCTAATTTCCGGAACTAAGATCTGCGACCGGCGACCACCCTTGAAGCAATCTTCCGCAAAGTGAGTCGGGGACTCCCGAACCGATGACAACGGGGCTTACCTAATGATCCAACTGAAATTAACGTGGCAATCTTCTTTGATGAATTAGCACTGGTAATGAATGGAAGTCGTGAGAAAAATGCCCGAGGGAAAGATGGGAGTGTCACTATTACTTTTACGATTTCTATGATGAATCTGCACAAAGATATTGTTTCATTTAAGTAAGAATATCTATTACATTCTCTATACTTAACGGTAAAAATAATAGAGGAACATAATTTTTTAACCATCTTTCGAATATCAATTAAATCACAATCATGTAGTCGTAGAAATATCCCAAATCCAAAAATTTACTAAATTTTGGCATGCCGTAAATTACTATTAATTGACATTAAAACTTGAATAGTCAAAATAATTTTGAACTGGTTCAAAATTCTATCCGAATACATGTTGAAATGGTTTGGAAATTCGTCTCGTTTGCAGCAATCAAAGAAGACAAAACATATTCAAAAACAATGACTCTATATGCAAGCCGGGCACAAAACATGTTGGTTGCAGTTTCTCAGAAAATCCAGAAGAAAGAGGTAGGTACCAACTTATATAATCCAAAGTTTTTGGATGAGACGTGGATTTTTGGCAAAGGTCAGAAGAGAAAAGAGATCACTGTATTAACTCAGTGCAAGAAATTGGGCTCAAGATATATAATCGTGTATGGTTTTGTTGAAGATGCAGGTACAGTTTGTAAAAATAACCGAAAAACCGGTGACTACCATGATAATATGAAATGCGAAAACTTTGAACGATGCTTCAAAACCAAATTTATACTCAACCTTGTAGCCTCACCCGTCGGTTGTTCGTAACTTGGGCGCTAGAGTGGCCACTACAGACAGATGCCGGCATGAGATTCTTCTCACGGGTGGTTCTACTCCATGTTAGTGCTGCACTAAGTATGTCAGAGGTTGTCAGACTATAAGAAGCTTTAGGGCGCCACTACCTTTTAGACGTCTACGAAAGAACAAAATGAATTTTAAACAAAAAGAAATCTAAGGTGAAAAAGGTAGAAACACCTTGTAGAAATTAAAATATTAATTTACTGAAAAGATTAGAACTTGCTTTAACCCGGACACGATCCCCTACAGCTCTTATAGCCGGGTGTACAAGAAATTAAAAAAAGAAGTTAAAACATTAATTTTATTCTTGCCAGGAGCTGGACAAAATGATCGGTATGTAGCCTGGACTTTTTATGGTACTTATCTTAAGTAAATATCTTTTCCGGGAAGAATGTGTAGAGAAGTGGACCTGGAGATATCTTGAAGGTGTCTTTGAGGGTATTATCTAAAAATCTAGCAGTTAATGGTATCCTAGTTCTCTACGATATCTTAGTTATCAGCCGTATACTAGTTTTAACGGTATCCTAACTGTCAACCGTATACTAGCTATCAAGGTATACTAACTGCTGTGCTTACCACAGCAATTTAGATAGGAAAGGTATAAAAGCGATAAAAAATGGAGGTCTTTCCTCGAAGAGAGTCGATAGCGGAAAGGCTTCGTTAGTGGCGTTATAAAATGGAAGCGACCCTTGGCAGATGTCAATTGTCTTATGGTCAGGGTTGAAGATTGGGGTGGCTAATGAGACAACGAGCGGGAATTAGAGAAAGATTTGCGATATAAATTTGAAAGTCGAAACAGGTCGATAGACATGTTACAACCTATAGGAACCCAGTTTAATTATCTTGGATAACGTCGGTTACCATTCACGATTGGTGGAATTCTAAAAGTGTTAATCAAGCAAGATCTTTGTCAGAATACAAAAAATGCAACACCATTAAATATCTAGTGTCTTGTACACCAAATGGTTTGGTAAATTATATTTTACCATGCTATGGAGGTAGAATCACCGATACTTGTTAAGTCGAATCATGGTATACTCCCTCCCATTATAAATGCCATAAGAGTACCATCATACTTTTTACACCGACTCAACTCAAAAGCTCGGGATGCTTTATTCTGTCAAAACGCAGTTCAAACCAAAGACCGTTTTGGTGATGTTGTCTGGTCTCTATCTCTACTTCAGCAATAGCTTTGTTAGATAGCACCACTTTTTCTAAGAATGTCTCACAAGTCTTCTCCTTATACTTGAGCACAAGTTGATCCATAGATAAACTATGAGTACTATTAGGAATACAGTCGAGTTGGTATCTTAATAATTCACAATTATTTAGTAGGATTTGATTGCAAGTTAGATTTCCCTTTTGTCCCTTCGCTGTCATGCCCTTCCGATATCGATTCTCTCGTAATAGGGGAGGGTGGGGTAATTGAGAACGGCGGGTAATTGAGAACAGCTAGAAAAGTCATACTTGCCTTGGCACAGTCTGGGAGCATACGAGCTTTTCCGAAAACACAACCTGCAAGTTCTTTCCTTGCCACCCCATGTATCTCACAAAATGCAGCCACTAGATCTCACAATCTTCAATTCACTGAAGATGGCATACAATAAAGAATGTGAGCTCTACATGGTTAACAATCCTGGCAAAAAATAAGCCAATACGACGTTGGAGAACTTTTCACAAAGGCGTACAACAAAACAGCTAACATAAGCAAGGCTGTCAATGGATTTAGAGCCGCTGGAATTTACCCTTATTGATCTATGCTTTGAAAATACAATATTTGATCAATCCCACACCAACAGAGGATGTCACTTCTATTCCTGAAATTGACAAAGATGTGAGCATTACCATCTCCTCCGTCCACTGCTGTGTCTCTTGACCAAATGATCAATGTGCCTGTCATTCTTTTTTCCACCACCACTTCTAAGCGACGGAATAAGAAGCATTCTCAATAGAGTGGCCTGTTCGTTCTTCCTGATATGACACCACTCGATTCCTTTTTGTGGGGTTATTTGAAAACAAAAGTTTATAGTACGCCAGTCGGCACCGTTGAAGAACAAACAAAGGATTGGATTCGTGAAGAATGCAGATCGATTTCTTCAGAGACCCTTGAACGCGTTGGCTGTTGTCTATAAAGTGTAGACTCCTAGTATTTGATTCTTCAAACTCACAAATTTGACAACCACTGACAGTTTAAAACTGTAATAACTATATTTACAGTATGATTATAGATAAAATGACTAGCTCTATTTCCCCGACTATAATACACAACTATCCCCAACTATTAGAAAAGTCAAGCCATTGTTTCGTACTCCTTTACATCCTACTACCATATTTTCATATAATTGGTCTAAAACATCTCTTTCCTACATAAAACGATACAACTAATCATACCAAACACCACCCAGCTCTGTATCCTTGAATTGTAACTAAGCTAAATATGTTAAGCTCAGTATAATTCTCTTATAGGTTAGGTTTGTGGTGAGTGGGTCTATTTGGTGAATGATTTTTCAAAGTTGAGGTTGAGATCATAAGGCGCAAAGTACATGCTTTGTTGTTTCATCATCTTCCAGACAAAGACGGCACGTCGGTCTTCCGATAGTCCAATTCCTACCATGATGATTCAGACGACAGAATGATGTATAAAAGCCCTAGAATGAACCAGTTTTGGTAAATTATGCTAGAAGTTTAAAACTCTTCTTGCAGTCCAGATGTTCAATGTTTGTTTAATGAGATACCAATTAAAGGTTAAGATCCGACAAAACTTCCTGCCTCCTCTTTTGCAAGTGAGTCTGCTATGGTTTATAAGTGATTCCAAAGAAGTCTAGAATTGTGGATACGAGTAGATTACTTCCCAGAAGTCTTCTTAGAAGTCTTGTGAAATTGATGGTTCTTCAATGAATTAAATTTCCAAGATTTTGATTCCAACTGGTGATTTCTTACAGACTGCTGGCGAGTGTTACATGTTTTTCCTCCTACCCCTATAGAAAATACACACTTTCCTCCCTCATACCGGGAAGGAAACTCATACTTCCCAACCTAGGGAGGAAACTGTGTACTTTCCTTCCTAATTATACGGAACAAGCCAACATATTACCACAAAAATCTATAGACAGGTATAAAAAACAATATACAGATACATTCAAACACAAACGGAACTTAGGGATTTAATGTATTGTCCGATCTAAATAGTCCACCAACAAAACATTTCTATAAGTTCACTTCAATGTATATCAAGTATAGATCTGGACAGCTGGATTCAGACCAATGCAAGAAACCCCGCCCATTCTACTTCCAAAATATGTTAGTTATGTGCGATGTGCGCGAACTGCGATTTAGTATTGAATAATTATTTGATGAGGATAGTAAACGTCGCTACATATTGAAACAATATGCTTACGTTTTATGTTGTTAAAATCGAAAATTAATTGTTAAATTCTTTTTAACAATTAATGTTTCGAGCTAGGATAATATGTTTTTATTTCTTTTGGCAATAACGGCTTTCAAAATAAAAATAAATTCGTAAATAAAACAAAATAAAATTCTTTAAATTGTACTCTACCTACCGACTGCTGTTTACTGACTGCTAATTAAGGACCGCCCACAGTTGAGAATACGGAGTGGTGGGAATTGTACGATATGTTATAGGTGTCCAAATAAACGATTGTAATAATCGTGTTTTTAATCTGTTGAAGCTGAATGTTGGTCGACTAGTTCAAAAGCAGTTCTGATGCTACAATGCTTAAAATCCATTTGTTCCGTTTGTGTTTGAATGTATCTGTATACAACAAAATAAATAATAATTCAGAAAAAGGTATAATAAGTGGGTAGGATGAAAAATTATATGTATTACGCACTTCCTTGAATGAAAACTACATCCTGCGGAAGGAAAAGTGGCACTTTCCTCCCTAGTAATACAAATAGCTATTAATTACTGTGGGGACGAGAATAAAGAATTTACCTTTTAAGGCTGTCAGTGATATAAATGTTAATAAATAACAAATTTTTAAGTATTTCCATGTTTGGTTTGAAAAGTAACCTTTCCGAGATTGAGATCTACGCCATTGGGATGCAATTCATCAAGTAGATAATTGAGTTTTGTAAAGTGTTTTAATTAGGAATCGCATCGGTGGAACGTATTTGTTCCGCATGATTTGGGATTAGCGCCAGGAAGATCAATTCTGGTGGAATTAACCTCAATGGAATGAGTAGTTAACTTGGAATTTTGCAGCCACGCTCTTCGTTTAAATTCTCAAATTAAAATAACTGTAACAAAATCTATAAAATACTTTACAATGAATAACGTAGAAATTTACATTTTTCTTCTGTATGGATTTTAATTTTTAGTAGCACAGGAACTGCTAACTCATGTATGTACCTTATTTGGAGGAGCAATTGAAGAGCAGGAAGTGTACAGGTGTTTAGGGCAATTAAAATAAGGTTGGTAATGTATAAAATGTCGTTATAAGATCTTTTGAATTGATTAAAATAATACAAAATAAAAGTTTTACACTTATTCTAGTTAAGGTGTAACCATTTAGAAATAGGAAAAAAAATTCTGTTTAGGTCTCTACCAATCGCAGCGATCGGAATTGTTTCTCAATTGTTTCTCGATCGGTAATTTCCGGCAAAATTTAATTCCGGCAAACTCGTATCCGCATCAGGGGTGGCATAGATTATAGATTTAATCAGCGGGAGTCATTTGGGCGTATCAGAATCGAATCACTCGGTAAAGTGGTTTGAAAAAATTCTTGGGAAAAAATAATTCAATTAAAACGAGTTTTGCCTTCGACGTAATCAAGGGTGACGATTTTTGAAGGTTTTGATAATGGGTGGCGAAGTACTGTTAGATTTTTATTTATTTAATTAATTTGATCATTTCAATGATGTTACAATTATAAAGTTTCATTTAGTATGCTTGTTATCTAATAATTTTGTTACTGGGGATTTGGATGCTGGAAAATCTTAAGAATTAAAAATTTTAAAAAATAAAATTCAAAAGTAAATCTCATCCATGAGTTGGCTGAAGATGACTGTATTCGAGGAACTGAATTCTGTGAGTACATAGTGAATCAAAACAATAACAATTTAATTGATTACGCATTATTTGTAAAATCAACGTATGGGCTGGTATTGTGAGAAATACAAATACTTCAACATTTTGAAAGATAAATGCTTCACCTACTAGATACGGGATTTGTTCTTCTTCATCAAAAAGAGAAATCTCATCACATGCATTTCTCTCTTCAGATCATTTTCTTTTAGTTTAATTTCGTCTTTATAGTCTTCCAGTTTAGCATTTCATCTAGCAAATCGATTGATTTTCTGTTGATCTTCATATGTAAAGAGAACGCTCGAATCTGGTTGAAACGTATCTACCTTTACCGCTGGTTGAAGTCATTTTAATGTTTAAACACTTCAAAATTCGTAATTCCCAATTTAGAAAAGGTTAATGGCAATGATGATCAATTGCATGTATGAGTAGGTTATTCTTCTTCTCTTTCCAATGTCATGTTTATTTGGAACAACCATATACATCATACCTATCGCATCATCATGTGATTTTCTTTCTTTCCCGAGACACTCTAACTGCAAGATTTTACTTTCCAGTGCATTTGTGTAAGCAAGTAGGTTTGAAAACTAATTGATTGCACCTTTCCTCTTATTGAAAAACTTTCTTCCCCAAGGTTGTAAAAATTGAGGGCGCCACTACCTTTTTTGGCGTCGAAAAAAGATACTAATTAATTTTAAAAAACTAAGGCGGAAAAGGTAGAAACGCCTTGTAGAATCTAAATGAAAGTAATAATAAAAAAGTTACTAAGAAAGCAAAATTTTTAAACTATACCCCGGGCGATATCTCCCTCAACTTTGCAGTTGAGGATTTAGAAAAAATAAAAAAGAATTTTAAAAAAATTTATAAATTTATACTCCTGCCACAGGAAATGACCGGAGAGGAGAATTTGTACTTAGGTACTTAGCTTATGAATATGAAGTGGTTCCCTGAAGAAGGTAGGTAGATAGTCTTGATTTGTACTGCTGTGTCCTGGTCTAAGGCGGTATCCTGGGGTTATATCCTCACCTATGGCTTATATTCTTGCCTATTTCCTAGGGTTGGGGTTATATCCTAGAAGCAGTGCTTACCACAGCAAAATTAATTATATACGAAAGGTATAACAACGACAAAAAAATGAGGTCTTTCCTCGGAGAGAGTCGATAACGGAAAGGGGTGTCCCTCGTGGCGTTGGAAAAAATGGAAGCGTCCGTTGGCAGACGTCAATTGTCTTATGATCAGGGTTGAAAATTGAGATCACAGAACTATAATTGGAAGTGGCCAATGAGATGACGAGCGGTAATTAAAAGGATTTATTCTATAAAATCGAAACAGGTCGATAGACATGTTACAATCTCAATATTATTAATATTGTTAATATTATTTGATATTAAAATAATCAACAATTTGGTATATATTGGACGTGGTATACACAAACTTCACGCTTTCAAGTGTCGATATCGATAGTTGGAACGACTTAAGAGATGATGAGATGAGATATTATAGAGAAGTGAAGCGGAACCATTGTTTTTGTTCATTTGAACGCACGTACCTCATTACAGGCGGGAAGTGTGTGGCTCGTTCACAATGGCCGATGCGGTGAACCACCGATACCAGAACCGAAAAAGAAGAGTACAAAAAAAAACACTCTTCTGAAGCAACAATAATATGTCACGGTCCACCACCTTATTAGTTTTGTTAAGAATCGAATGTGATGAATGATGAACATCAGGATGAATTGATGAAAGTGTATTGAATACCTACATAATTATATTATTCTAATATGGAGTTGTTGTTGTTGTTGTTGTGATTTCTTTATTTTTATTCCAATGTTCATACAAATTCCAGAACTTGTAGATAAAATGTTGCCCATCTACTATTTGTTGTATGCTGATGGTGCTGATGTTTTAGTCATTATGTATATTCAGAAACTGGTGCAATAAAATGTAAAATTGCAATTAAAAAAGGCGTGTAATATTTAGTAAACAAGGGTAAGGAGTTCAACTAGAAAATAACAAATTTCATTTATTTTTTTGGACATTTCTTATGTACCTATACAGGGTGAGTCATGAGGAACTTTACATAGGTACTTCTACCATATGTAGAGTCTTACCTGAACTTAGAAATTCCAGGACCGGCTTAAGAAAAATTAATTTAGGGATTCGTGTTAATTCGTATATAATTTTTTTTAAATGCAATAAGTGATTTTCAAACTACATAAATAGCAAATGAAAACGACATATACGCGACAATGTTGTATTAGTTTAAACAAATGTTATAAATTTCAAGTATTTTACTTATTTTAGTACCTACTACAATAATCTAATACCTATGTATAAATTTAACTACATATTTACTGTCACTTTGTATTATCTCTAAAGGCAGAATCAATTGTTTTTCAATTTTGAATTTTTAGACAAAAATCGCATTGGGCATTATTTTCGATAAATAATAAATTAAATTGATTAAAAAGTCAAACCGCATGTATGTGTTGATGTGTGTTTAAAATTGTATGTTAGATAATATACATTGTATTAACTGTGCCAAATAAAAATAACGAACGTCTCCAAAAAGTTTTAAAATCAGGATTGGCATTGACCGTTTGACGTTTCTTGATATTTTATACCCATTGTCATTATTGTCATTATCAATAGTTATTAATTTACTAGTATCCACTCTAACCTTAGGGGTGGTTGGATACAGAATAATATTAAAGAAATACCCTTTGTATGCATACGCTGGTTTACAAACATGCTGTTTTTTATTAATAAATCTACAATTTGTCCTCAACAGAGGGTAATGACCCAAGGAAAACTGAACTTCCTCAGTAAGTGTGACAATAGATTCTACTTACAATATTTAGTCTTATGAATATAATTGTTATTTTGGCTTCTACTCAAAATAACGGATTCCTTGATATAAGTAAGGTGTGAGGGTTACCTGTTGACGATCGGGTAATAAAATGTGTCCCTCCAATAGAACTGATGTATGTATTTCCTCCGTTTGGTGGAAATCTTATAACGCAACTTGTTCTTAATAATATATCATAGAGGTAGAGGCGTGTTCAGGTGTATCCGATACGAGGAATAGATGCTGCTAATGTACCATATAGTGGAAATAGTTGTAGAGGTAAAATGGGTATATTGAAGAAAAAAAGAGGGAAAGAAGAAAGAAAGAGACCGTAGAAGTCGTGTGGCCTCAAAGTGGTTTCGCCTACGGACGTGGAGACAGGATCTTAAGATGTACGATGCGACAACATTGTCGTTTTCATTGGCTATTTATGTAGTTTGAAAATCACTTATCGCATTTAAAAAAAATTATATACAGGGTGCAATATTTAATACGAATCCCTAAATTAATTTTTCCAAAGCCGGTCCTGGAATTTCTAAGTTTAGCTAATACCAGTCGAATACTTGATAGTAGTGTACTGTATCATGAAAAAATTAGAAAAATCATATGAGCCATGTAAACACTATAGCCAATTAAAATTTATGGTAAATTTCACAAATCACCCTGTAAATTAATAAAGAAGAGGAGTTGACACTTTTAAGTAGATATTCTTCTTGAGGGACTCTACATATTGTAGAAGTATGTAAAGTTCCTCAAGACTCACCCTGTATATCATGGATCATTATATTATACTTATTATTCTAATGTAACGCCGCTGTCACGTTACTTTTTTTTCAGCAAACTATTTCTTTTTATTTTATCAGGATGATCCTGTAGAACTAGCGATTCGAGGTGTGTAAGTAGAAATCAATTGAAATACGGAATTCTTAAAAACTACCATTGCGAGTTTATAATACAACGTTTAAGTTGTCTTCTCTGTTTTATGGGTCCTATCATTGAACATTTACATTTTACATCACTTTGTTAAGAACCATTTCTTTTCCATATATATGTTGTCAGTAATTTGTTGCGTTTTTTGACACCTGCGGGCAAAAAAAGGAGTAATAAAATCACTATACGATAGAGCCATAAACATTTGTTCCAATGTTAATGAATTTACAAAGAAAAAAACTTTGCTAGAGTCTTTTCTTTTGGTTGGGACTGATAGTCATTCAGTCAGGTATATGTTGATTTATTTAACGCTACTCACATGATATCCTTAACATTAGCTCAATAATAATAATAATAATGAGCAGCATGATATTCGTCACAAAGGGCTTTCTTTAGTAGATGGTGGATGTTGATGATTTGGGCTTATTTAATATTTAATTTCTACTCACTGTATTGTAAACAAAGCATTTTGACACTTTTTTGAAGTAACTATTACCAAAAAGGTATCGATTGCCTTTGACGACAGGTTGTAAGTCAACTTACCACTCTTGGATGGTAATAATTTGTGCCATATAAATATATAATATATAATATTAATATTAATAGTACAATTATTACAATTATGAACATTATCTACAAAATTTGGATAAAAGTTTTATAATTTTTTCTCAACTTGTATGAAATGTTCCGACTCCATAATTTCTCCATCTCTAACCAAGTTTTCTGTTACTCTTGAAGTACGTACGTTATATTGTATACAATTTTATTTGCAACTTCCTTTTTATTGTTGTCGCTCTCCGCTACATAACTTTCCGCAATAGTTGCAGATTTCCATCCGCCATGTCGCTTGAGAGCTAACTCCAGTATTTGCTAATAAAGTGGCCGACGTTATTCTACGGGAATGTCCAGTGTACTCCTTAAAGTTCTAAAAGTTCAAAAATTGAAGAAATCGAATTTTTCCCGACATCGAATTGCTGGACCACCCTCCATACAGTCCCGACCTAAGTCCTAACGACTTTTTACCTTTTCCAAAAATTAATAATGAACTGGGTGGTCAAAGGTGTATCCGATTTTGATATTTACCTGTGTACTGATTAGTGATGAGCAAAGCAAGACTAAGACCAAGACCAAGTCTTGGACAATCTTGGTCTTGCTGATCCAGTCTTGGTCTTGGTCTTGGTCTTGGTCTTGCTCAAATATGTACGGTCTTGGTCTTGGTCTTGCTGATCCAGTCTTGGTCTTGGTCTTGCTCTTGCTCAAATATGTACGGTCTTGGTCTTGGTCTAGCTTATTTAGTCTTGGTTTTGGTCTTGCGTATCCAGTCTTGGCCTGGGTCATCTTATCTGTCTTATCTTTCTTTTTTATTTCAAAGATAGTCATAATTATAAATTTAAAATAATTTACAATTGTTTATTAACTAACAAAACACTTTATTTTATCAAAAACGTCTATTAGAAGTGTTGAGGAGTGTATTTCACTAATAATCTCAATTTCCAAAAAAAAATGTTACGAGGTTTTCGTAGAAAGGGGACGATACGCTCTGAAGTGGGAATTTTGAGTTCAGTCTTGTGTATTTGGTCTTGGTCTCGCATTATCAGTCTTGGTATTGGTCTTGATCTTGTTCATTCGGTCTTGGTCTTGATCTTGCTAGTCTACTGATAATCTTGCTCTTGGTCTTGCTTTTTCGCAAGACCAAGACCGAGACTGCAAGACCAAGACCAATTTTGCTCATCACTAGTGCTGATGCTGATGAAAGGAAAAAATCGACTAGGGCGACGGACACGAGTATGAGCTTTTGCAATTGATTTTGGATAAACTTTACCTACCTAATCGTTAATTTCGTACAAAACTTAGACACATCTCAGTCATAAACTTATTCATATTTTTACCAACTTACTACTTTATTGAATATCTAATAACGCAGTACGAGAACAATTTATTTTTTTTCAGTTCCTTCTTTAGTTACCATCTGAACAAAAACCTTCATAAAAATTTAAGCTTGAACTTGATGGAAAAAAAACTACCACACCTTTTTTTCACAGTGACCAACAATTATTTTCTACTTGAAAATAACTCTCAAGAAAGTGTAAAAGTCGAGAATAACTAACCAAAAAACCACAATTGGTAATGGATTCAGATATTTTTACAGTGATCATCTTGAACCAAAGACGCAGAGACGGCCTCGCTCTAAATAAGTTTATTAATAATAAAACAATATTTATAGTACAAAACGTATACTTATAGAAGGAAAACACATAGAAATAGAAGAACTACTGCATAGGAAAACAACCAATCAAAGACGGTTAAAACCTAAACTAGAAGGAAAAGAAACTGAAAAAGTTAAGCAAAAACAATGGAAGAACTATTCAATAATAACTTTTCTTACAGTTTCCAGATATCTAATATTTAATTTGGTCACTTTCAAATCATTTTTATATCACTTAATGACTACATAATAAAATAACAACAGTTTTAATGGTATAGGTTCGTTAATATTGTGAATAAATAAATGAACAAAAATAAAATTTTTATTATTTTGATTTTGGAGTATGTGACTAGTACGATCCTGGACAATCGAGACTAATTTTGAAATGAATTTGACTAAGTTTCAATAAATTTCAAGCTTATTTTATACACGAGGATGAGAGGGTTTTTATTGCGTTTGATCCGATCTTTAATAATATATCTATCAATTTTAAATAACCTTAAAAAATTTTTTGTCGCGTCATAAAACCGCAGATTCGGGGCTCGTACTACTTTCCCATGTTAGCTATTTATTAAAAGGATTTTCAAATAGATTTTTCAATAGACGAGTTCTATACAAGGAAAATGCTGCCAACATTCCAAAAAAAAAACTGAAAAAAGTTAGTCGTATAAGGAAGTGGTTTTTCCGATCAATTTTTTGGATTTTCTTACATATATATTTTAAGTCCCTTTACCACCTATGTTGTACTTGCCACTTGGTCTTTGTAGTTTGGGGTATTTTACATCTTACAGTTGACGAAAAACTAATGTCAGCTGTCAACACATATACATATCACTAAGGATATTAAGGCATTATTCAGCATTCTTTGTTTTGATCTGTTTGTGTTTCTGGTATTTGTATATTACTAAAAATACCTCCAAATTTCTCGGGTACAACATGGGTGGTAAAGGGACCCAAAATATATGAGAAAAATCAAAAATTGATCGGAAAAACCGCTTCCTTATGCGACTAGCATTTTTCAGTATTTTTTTGTTCGTTATGTTGGCAGAATTTGCCTTGTATACTCGTCCATTATATATTATGTACTAGTTGTAGATGCTCATGAAAAAGTTTTCCAGTTCAATAAAAAGTGAAGTTTTGATTTTAAATGGTAAAAATTAGTTTTTATAATGTTTAATAGTGAAAAATATGAATATCAAGGCCAAGGACAAGATCAAGGTTAAAAAATGTAGTTTTTATACTTTCAATGGTAAAAAATATCAAGGTGTTAAAGTTAGGAATCAAAATTTTCATAGTTTTATATTGTAAAAAATGTGAACGCCAAGATGAAGATCGTGGTCAAGGTAAAAATCAAATATTGTATTTTTTTCAATATCAACTCTCTACATTTATCCTTCTTTTTATTTTGTTTCAAATATTTTGTCTAAATAAAAAATCTATTTTGGGAGATAATTCCACGCTTATCAAATTACATATTTATATCAAGAGATGATTAAAATTAATAAATAAAATTAATTAAATTTATATTGCCCGGTTGAATATCAGTATAGCCATCTACAAGAGAGAAGCTGAACTACCAGAAATATAAGTATTCTGTATTTTATAGACATCGACATTACCGATCACCTTAATCTTAGTTTTAACTAACAGAGGTCACCACGATCACTGGAAGTGAATAGTTGGTTAAATTGCTACTAGATGGCAGGACCTTCCGTCACCAGCAAGACTGTCTAAATGAAATAGTAAACAGTATTATTTATTTCGACGTTGCCAAAGTTGAAAATATGTCAGCATTTTCCATGACTTCAATATATCTTTATTTATTTATTTTTTAATGGAAAATTAAAGTATTTATTGATAAAGAGTAAATTAGCTATTTACTGTTGATATTTTGCTTACAAACAATGCTATTATTTACAAATATTCTCAGTTTGCTATATTTCCTAATATACAATAATAGTATATTCTGTAACAAGGTTAGAATGAAAATTCGATGCGAGTGGAAAGTTCCGAGCGCGAGCCGAAGGCGAGCGTGAGGAACCACGAGCATCACGAATTTTCATTCCAACCGAGTAGCAGACTATACTTTCTCCACGATCAAAGATTTTAAATATATATTTTCAAGTGGAAATGAACAAAAGTTAATTTATATTACAGAACTGAATCACAATTATTATATTAGGTAAACACTCAATAATCCAAGAAACATTCTACTTTGTATTAATTGTTATATTTGTACAGTTCTCGAAATAAAAAATTGGTGCATTATTGGGGGTATTTTCAACAATTGTGTGGTTATGTTAGGTTACGGTTACGTGACAGCAATAATTTTGACACTTTTGACACTAGAATGACAATCAACTGCGTCAAGGCTAATGTTATTATTGCTAACCAGTGTGAGAATATTATTCTATCACTAGAGAGAGAATGTAAATACATTTAAATTGCATGGGGGCAGATGTGTTGCAAAATATTTCTTCAATTTCAAGAGAGAGAATTCCAGCATTCTGTAATCAAATTTGACATTGAGTCCGACCAAAATACCTATGCATTATCAACCAGTCAAAAAATATACTTAAAAAACTTGTTCTGTTCATCACAAACTACGGATTCCGGGTAGGTATGTGAAATAATCAATTTGATTCCATTATTACTTAGATATTGAAAATAATGAATACACTAACGTAATTTTAGTATTTTGTGAATTATAACTTGGCAACGTCGTATTATAAAGCTTTTATTCTAGAACTCGAAATCGATACTTTCATTTTGATGTTATGTAAGTGAATTAACGATGTAAATCGCTAAGAAACTCGAACTGGTTGGTCTGTTTTTTCTTTTAACAGACTTGATCTTCTCGGGCCGTAGATTACTTATTTTTTAAACGGGGTGTAAAACTGAGAATAAAATTTACCTTTAGGGATCAAAAATATGTATGTGTACTTGTGTACCTACTCTTCTTTCTATACATACTATACATATATATCTCTATACATAAATGTGTAACTAGATGTTTTTTACATGAAATTTTAAACACCCTGTAGGATGCACCAACTACAATAGAGGGTGCCAATATCTATCAGCATGCTTGATGAACATTTATTAGATTTTTGAAGTAAAAACTTCTTTAGGCGCGTTAAAAAAAAACATGGATTTTTCGTCATCGTCACGCTTTTATCCAGCACACAATACTTTTGGTTATGCAACACAATTAACAATGAAGCGTATATAGTGTTGCATAAATCATCGTCACGCTTTCCATGAGCTATATGTATGTATACTGTGTATATATGTGTACTTTTTTTTGTAAGAGGATAAGGTTCATTACCTATTAGAATTATAAAGATCAATCAACTCAAAACATAAACAATGGAATTACTATATTATTATAAACACTTTTTAAAACTTGAACTAAAACCGATTTATCCGCCTTATCCAGGTAAAATGACACACGTGGTGTGGACAAAATGGCATACGAAATTTGTCATGAAAATCAGTCGATTACATGCAGAGTTCACACGTAAAACGCTTTGTTTTTTTCGGAACATCTGCACATGATACATGAGCCCATTTTTCACAGCTCAAGCACCTTAGCCAGACCTCTTTTGGCTTGAACCTGGAGTAGAGGTCATTGCAATGAATACAAGGACAATCCTCATCATCATCTCCGGCTTCAGTGTAAGCTTGTAAGGAAGATACATCATTTTCACTGTCGGAACTAAAATCCAAAGCTTTTCTAACCTTTCTCGTATTTTTCTTTGGAACAGGTGAAGGAGCTGATTTTGCTTTTGCTTCTTCTATATTTGGCATTGAAGTTAACAACAATACTGTTGGTTTCTTTTACCTTATCCAGCCACATATGTTCCTTTCGGCACTGGAGCTGATGCTGACTGAAACATTGATGTCTTGGAGTATCAATTTAGATGATCTGGGTATCGTAGGAATTGCAGTAGCTGTGTCTCTAGATTGGGCTGCTAAGATTAGACGTGGATTATCTGCGGCTGATGTGCTTGCAATTATCAATGATGTCGAGATGGATCTGACCTGAGATGGACCTGCTGAGAGTATGCATAGGTTTTCTTCGGGCTCTACCCGATCTTGTTGCATGGGGATGTTTGTCGTCTCAGCAGAGTCAAACAAATAATCTGGAAATATGATTGAATCAACAGGCCAGAGATCTGTTTTTTTGAAACCCATTGACGACAGTTTGAACCATTGCTGCTTTGCCATAAGCTTTGTTGGGTATTGCACCTATTTGAAAGTTAGTAACAATTTTGCCCGGATCGTTCTTTAACCAAGTGCTTACTTCTTGGTTAAAATAAGTCTTCAGTAGACCATAGGAATATACGTGCGGTGCGTGCAGTGAGGTGGCGAGCACACCATGATCATTCCATGCTCTTTTGCAAATGTTAAGCTTTCAATACCTTTATGACTGATATGTTTATCAACTACCAAAAGCACTTTGCTATCAAGACTCTCTTTTACATGCAACTGAAAGTGCACCAACCATTTATAGAATACAACCTGATTCCTGCCTACCTACCGGTTGGAGCTTCGTCTACCAACTCCTGTTTCATGATAAATTAAACACGGCGGGATAAAATGGCCATTTGTACTCATGCAACAAACAACTGTCACATGACATCCCTTTTCAGCACTAGTCAAAGCTCCAACCTGCTTATACGCCCAGTAGTAGCAAATACCTTTTGGGGTCTCTGCTACAGTCTATTTTGACAACTAGTATGTCTGTGGTTTTGGAGAAAATTAGCTGTGCCATTTTACCCGCCAATGTCATTTTGTACGTCTCTCCCCCATATGGTGTCTCTTCTACCTTAGACCATCTTCAGCTATTAGATTTAACATTTTTTAGTCCACTAAAGAACGCTCTTTATAGAGAGAGAGAGAGATTCGAAGGGGTTTTTTTTGGGGGATGGAAGTTTTTGGTGGTAGTTTTGGGGTGGTATTTTGTCCCTGATATAGGAAAATGTCCTCTACAGGGGGGGTTTGGGGGCTTTTTGGGTGGGGAGAAGATCGGTGCCCGTATATGCCGTGACTCCTCGGGTTCACCGCCGCGTTTTGTGTTTTGGTGGGTGGAGAACGTGCTTTTGGTTGGTTGTTTGATTATTGTTAGGTTTGCAAAAAAACACTATTTGAATCTGTTAAAACATAATGCTGTTTCATACCAATAAATTCATTTCATTTGTCTCTTTTGTAAACCCTATGCCGTTTTGTACCCCCTCCCCCTACCATTACCTGATACTGAACTGGACCAAAATCTATCGTTTCATTGCCTGATAATACCAAACCAAACCTAATAATACCAAATGATTTGGTTGATTACGAAAATCCTCATCCAAGTACATCCAACGAGAACTCTTTTTTTGCCATTGCACCTATATTAATAAAAAAATTCCAAAAGGAATAATCAAAAGAAACAATGTTCGAAAATACTTACAAGCACTCCTGTCAAAGAAGAATTAGAAATAGCCGGAGACAGTAGCGGATTTAGGCTTAGGCCCGGGCCTAGGGCGGCAAATTTTTAGGGGCACCAAAATTTTTAAGATGACTAAAATTAAAAATCGATTGGGTTTTCTGTAATCTGCAAGACCAAATTTTAAAGTTTATTTTATTGCGCTCTTACTATCGAAACAAATATATATATATATATATATATATATATATTGATATGAATTTTTAATTTATAGTGTTGATATGTATTTTAATTTATTTGTTGTAATATGTTTATTTGGGCGCCAATTAATATGAATTTTGATTTAATTTAATTTAATTTTAGTGATATCATATATCACTCACATTTTATGATGACTCTTCACCTTAGGTTGGGTTCATGGGTCTAATACTCACTTAGTTTCTTTTTTATTGATTTATATTAAAAAAAATTCTTTCATCTGTTCTGTTTATTTTGTAATTCAAATCACTTTTATTATTTAAAATATCCTCAGGCCGGTCCTGTGTCCTTGCCCTTAAATAATTGAAACTATCGTACTGTGAAATAGTTTTGCCAACTTTATAGGAAGAAAAACTCTTTATATTTGAAATTTATGAAATATTGTTTAATTTATTTTCTAATGTGCGGCGTATTTATACAAAATTGATAAGTAAGGACGTAAGGAACAATTCCAAACACTTATCTAAATGATCTTTCACTCAAAATAAACAGTCACACGAATGAGATTTTATATCTAATAAATATATGAAATTATGCAACTCTTTTTACATATACCATTAAAACCAAAGACAAAATAGAACATCTGTTTCTAACAGATTTTATATACAAAATGGACGATATTATGATCGTAACGAAGAGAAATAAATATCAAGTTTTGGATTTATTCACACGCACGTAAGTTTGATGATTTAATTTATAGTTTATAGAATACCTTTTATCTTGTACTACTTTTTGAAGATTGGTTAATTACTTCTTTTCTGTGTTTTAGACCTTTCTGGGCCTTGAAGTCCCTCGTAGAAGTGGCTTCGGTTTCGGCTTGGGAAAATTTTCAGTTCTGCTTACCTCTTGGAGTTTTCACTCATGGTTTATTTGAGGAATTTAATATTTGCAGTGGTTATTTAACATCTGTTTTCAACTGGAACTTGTTACGAAGGTTAGTAACACAAATTTACTGTATAGTTTCACTTTTTAACATAACGTAGCCTAATTTTAAATTAATTTTCTAACATCAAAAAGCTTATACTTTTCCTTTCTTTTAAAACCCGACGCTTTCTCTCCCGTTTCTAATCAATAGCAACGTATCTCAATTTTTTTTAATCAACAACCATATGTCTCTTTATTTTTAAGTTTTTCTATATTTGCTGACCAATCAAATTTATTTAATAATTTTTGATTTCTGTTATTTGACTTGATTATTCTATAATTTGATCTTTTTCTGATATGAAAGTTTATTTTTAATGTCTCCAAATAATTTATTCTTGTTTTTATCTTTTAGTTAAAAAGTTTTTTAATTATTAGACATCTGTTTTAATTTCAGTTGCCATGTCCTTTCTTCCGTTCGAGTTGACAAATCTAGATTCACACTTTGTTTGATATGTTCATAAGTGTACTTTTTCTTTTTTTACCAGTGTCAGATTTTATAACCTAACTAATAATTTTTAATTTTCAGGTTCTTTCTTTTTAGATTTATGATGAGCCAAGAAACTTTTGCAAAGCTTTTGAAAATTCTGAAAATATGTGATAGGATTTCAATAAATTAGAGAAAAGTTATAAATATTCCCGTTTAAAGTTTGGGTTGTAAATATCTGTCAGGTGATTTGTTTATATATTATTTAGTTATATGCAATTCAAATTTTATTTTATTTTTATTATTCATATGTATAAGTTATATTATAAAATTCAAACAGCGCGTGAAATCCTTAATAGCTGCGCCATATATAGTATATACGTATATTACCGCTTGACCCCCCCTTTTTTTGCTTGGGGTAGTTACGGAAAATTCTTAGAATATACTCTAGTACATACCACCCCTTTATCTAAATCAACCTGTCCCGGTCGATCTTCATCCTGTAAAATACCCCTTCTGTAAAGCAGAGATAACAAAAAAAAACCAGTATCGCTGCCTGACACTTCACCCATACCACCTTTCCCTCCCACAATACAAAAGAATTAACGACGACCATTAACCATCGTATTATTATACCCCATTTTAATGACCCCCATGAAAAACGCCATAAAAATCCAGCCAGATGTTCCCATTTATAACCTCTCAGCTCCTAACAACTATTCAAGGACAAATTCCTAACCAGTAACTGGTGAAACGGTGAACAAATCGGAGTATGGGGGACGCCTCAACTCCGCCTTTTACGTCTGTCCTCTTTGCACTCATTGGTTTATTTGATCGATCTTTTTCGGGTGGGGTTCTCCGATTATTATTAGAATCTGGGAATAATTCAACGTAGCTTAACTCAAAAAATTGTGAATTTTTTCAAGCTCTGATAGCAGATTTAGAAAGCTGTTAAAAAGGACGATTCCTTCAACTTCCCCCCACAGTTCTAGGAGTTATAGTTGAAAAGTTATAACAGTTTTTAGTTATTTTCTTTGTCTGGATAGGTACTGGTTTGACTTATATGAATATATTTTTGGTATAGTTTTCACCAATATTTGACTGAATGATGAAGGTGATACACTGGGGGGGGGGGAACATATATACCTACCCAATAGAAGATAATGGAATGCAACAAAAAAAATGATTAAAGAAGATGGAGTATACGGAGTATATATATATATATATATATATATATATATATATATATATATATATATATATATATATATATATATATATATATATATATATATAAAATATCACTGACTCCGTATACTCCACCGTCTTATATATATATATATATATATACCAGAAAAACAATTGACTAGAAAAGGGAAACTGTGGGTTAATACAAATTTAAAGCATGAGTAGTTTAAAACGTCAACGAGAGATGGCGAATAGAACCGTAAATTTAAGTGTCAGAATGGCTTCAAACATAAAGAGATCCAGAGCATCAGTGGATCGTGATAATAATTTAAATTTCTTTAATAATATCGACTTAGCAATTGGAGAAGTGGAAAGCTCAAATTTGTATAACCATGACGAAAAGAACGTGACTGATGATCCTGGCTCCAGGAAGGTGGTGGTGCCAAGGAACAAGAAGAGAGTGGAAAGAGTTTAGAAGCATTCCCGTGCTACCATCAGTTTAATGGTTTGTGGAAATGCCAATGGATACTTTTTACCACCAATGGTTGTACTTATATAAAGTTTTGAATCTTTATGACAACTGGACGCAAGGTGGACCACGAGGAACAAAATATGCGAACAGTGCGAGCGGATGGTTCGACATGAACTTATTTGAAATGTGGTTCTTCCAGCCTCACGTCGAATCCACCAGAGAGAGTGGTTCTCGTTGGTGACAACCTGGCAAGCTACTTTTCACCAAGGGTGATAGAGGCATGTGGTACAAATAATATCTACATAACTCCCTTCTCAACCAACACCACACATTTGATGCAGCCCCTTGATTATGGCTGTATTCGCCCCAATGAAAAGAAAATGGAGAGACATTCTCGATTAGTGAAGAAAGAAGTCAAAATGTGGCAGAGAATCTCAAATAAGGATTTAGAGCAAATGGTTTGCATCCTGCAAATCCTGACGAAGTTTTGAAGCGCATTTTTGGTGGACTAGAAGATGCAGACATCGAAAGAGTCTTAGACAACAACTTGGTTGATTTGATGAAAAAGCACCGTGGAACAGAAAAAACGTAAAAGTCGAACCTGGAAGTGATGCGTCTCGCACTTTTATATACAGACCCTCCAAACGTTCCTGAGGAATATCGAACTACAGCCGAAGAACCAGGACCCTCTTCATCTAGCGTTTGCCATGCATACAGCAACTTCTTACCAGGAAGAGCAAGAGGGAAAGAAAGAGTAACTCCCAATGTGATATCTGCAAGATTAATTGGTAAGACTAAAGAGGCGCAAATGATTAGACACAATAATGCACGAAATGTCCCTGTAATAAAGACAGCAAAGACCCTTATTTTGAGTGCGAATGGTGAGGATTTGGAAGACAATGAATCTCCATTCGATGACAGTGATGCCGACAAGGACTTCCAAGTTGACAATAGACTTTATAATGCAAATTATGAACATGCAAAGTGCCCCAAACATGGGGTAACTTGCACACCCCAAAAGCAAATTTTTGTTGGGACCCATCGCTGGATTTTTCCAACTTTTATACCAGCCATGGGTATCCCTTGAATGGGTTAGTACAATGTAATTTTTTCAAAGTTATAAATGTACGACGGTACATTGGGAAATGTGCTGAAAAGGTGTGCAAGTAGCCCCAGTTCATGGGAACAGAGGTAATAATAATCCAAATATCAATTGCTGAAGCTGAAACATGTGTTTCCTCGACCTTGCCGACTTTTTCCATTGGTAAGCATGCTCCGATCAAAGGAAAAAGTCGACAAAAGCGAGGATTATGTGTGCAATTGATTTTGGACAAACTTGTCAAGTTCGGTATACTTTAAAATCTCTCACACTCTCTTATACAATGTTCCTCCGCGTTTTCTTTAACCTGTATTCTCCGTTCTGACCAACAATCATTTTTCACTGGAATATGGGAAGGTTAAGGAGAATCGGGGTTATTATATACCTACTAACAATGAATGCAGATTCTGTGAAACCCTCGAAGAAACCCACTCACATACTGGCGAAATGCATAACATGCCAAGGCACCACACCTCGGAAACTACTGGAAGAGAAAAACTTGCTATACAATATTTACCGATTTTGACTCCTCTTCCTTACCTTTACCATGGCTAAGTCTTGGACGCGTGCATTTATCTACATAAACCTGTTGTTGCTTTTCACTTTCTAGATACTATTGTTACGCGAGCTACTGCAATAATATTCTCACTTAGTGCCCTCAGTGAAATCCCCGTATGAGACGACTATGGCTCCTCCGCCCAATTTTCGAGAAGCATCCAGAATACGAAACATCGAGAATATCCAGTGAACCCGCCAGAACGCCGAAAGTTTTCTAGAATTACGGCGCGTGAGTATAAATATGCCACAAGCATCGCCGCAGGCAATTAGTCAATTAGTCAGTGTTGATACCGAAGGAAAGTAATCGCGCATCGATAGAGTGTTTATTAAGTGACTCTCATATAAATTATAATTAGTTCGTTTAGTGTATTACATAAATTATTAAATAAGGACTGAATTACATATAAATCTGTAAATATAAATTAATTGTAAATATAAATTAGAATAAACGTTACACTATATATGGTTCTAAGACAAGCGCGACACATCATCAAAATCATGGACGTGTTTTAAAGGTAAGCGTCCACTGGACGGATCGGACCGGATTGCGTTGCAAAAATCAAACAATTGCATTTATTAACGACGGAACGAGATGGGCGGATGCGAACGGATTTCTTATACATCGCAATAATTCTTCTTTCTCGAGAGTTTTGAGATAGATAGTTCCAATAAAGAACTTTTTTTATTTCAAATATTATAGGAAGAAGAAGGAAGAAAGCAGAAAAAAACGTCGACTTCTTGCCAAACATTTCATCGTCGCTACTTATCATGGGTAGCTAGTGCATACCTAAGGCCTGCCGCACATTAGGAATGGAGAACTATCGATAGTGCTATTTTTACTATCGATTATTATCGATAATTTTCGATAGTTTTATAATCGGTAATATCATTGTACGATTTTTGTCAAAATGTTAAAAATATACATAAATATATATATTTATTTCAAAACAACGTATCAACTTTGTCAAAAATTGTTAGAAAATTTTGAAAAATAGTCAAAAATGGTCAATAATTGTCAAAAACTGTCAATAATTGTCAAAAAGGGTCACAAATAGTCAAACATTGTCAAAATTTTGAAAAATGGTCAATAATTGTCAAAAATTGTTAATAATTGTCAAAAACTGTCAGAAATGGTGAATAATTTTGAAAAATGGTCAAAAATTTTGAAAAACTGTCAATAAATGTCAAAAACTGTCAAAAATAGTCAATAATTGTCAAAAATGGTTCATAATTGTTAAAATTTTGAAAAATAGTCAATAATTGTCAAAATTGTGGAAAATGGTCAATAATTGTCAAAATTTTTGAAAAATGGTCAATAATTGTCAAAAATGGTCAATAATTGTCAAAAATTTTGAAAGATTGTTAAAAACGGTCAATAATTGTCAATCATTATTGTAAAAAATTGTCAAAATTTTGAAAAATGGTCAATAATTGTCAAAAATTTTGAAAAATGGGCACTAATTTTCAAAAATTGTCAAAAAAATCAGTAATTGTCAAAAACTTTCAAAAATGGTCAATAATTATTGTAAAAAATTGCCAAAATTTTGAAAAATGGTCAATAGTTGTCAAAAATTTTGAAAAATGGGCACTAATTTTCAAAAATTGTCAAAAAAATCAATAATTGTCAAAATTTGGAAGAAAGGGTCAAAAACTGTCAAGAATTGTTTTATTATAATAAAAATCGGTTTTTAAAGTACTGAACTTTTTACTAAAATATTCATTAATTGATTACGACAAGTGATGACTAGTACATTCAAAAATTAATGACATCTTACAACTATGATAAAGAACATATTATTATACGATAATATACAGGGTGATTTGCTAAATAATAATAAAACACCTATTAAACAATAATTGTCAAAAATGGTCAAAATTTTGAGAAATGGTCAATAATTGTCAGAAAATGAAAAAAAATGGCGGATTTTTGGTACTTTTAATAGCAAATTTCTCTTCCAAAAGTGAATTTTTTTCTTTTGAAATGTTCTATAAGCAATGGGGGGCTTTCTAATAAGAAAGAAAAGTGTTAGAAAATTCCGAGGGTCGCGTACCTTACCCAATCCGTTTTAGATGCTGGCAGTTTAAAATAATGATTGTACTCACACGCAACACACTCTCTTTCTCTCCCGTCTTTCTCTTACTTCTCTCTTGCTTTCCCATATCTCTCTCTCTCTCTTCCATATCTGTCTCTGCCATCTCTCTACCTGTCTCTCATCTTTATTTCTCTCCCATCTCTCTCTTTCCTATTTCTCTCTCTCTCTCTCATCTTTCTCTCTGTGTCCCATCTTTTTCTCTCTCATCTCACTTCTTCTCCCTCCTATCCCTCTCTCTCTCTCATCTTTCTTTCTCTCTCTCCCATCTCTCTCTATCTCTTTCCTATATCTCTCTCTTTCTCACTCTCTCCCTCCCATCTCTCTCTCATATCTCTCTCTCTCTCTCTCTCTCTCTCTCTGTCCCATTTTTTGATAGCATTTTCACTCCATATCAGCTTTCAAAATATATATATATATATAATGATTGTACTCACACGCAACACACTCTCTTTCTCTCCCGTCTTTCTCTTCCTTCTCTCTCGCTTTCCCATATCTCTCTCTCTCTCTTCCATATCTGTCTCTGCCATCTCTCTACCTGTCTCTCATCTTTATTTCTCTCCCATCTCTCTCTTTCCTATTTCTCTCTCTCCCTCATCTTTCTCTCTGTGTCCCATCTTTTTCTCTCTCATCTCACTTCTTCTCCCTCCTATCCCTCTCTCTCTCTCATCTTTCTTTCTCTCTCTCCCATCTCTCTCTATCTCTTTCCTATATCTCTCTCTTTCTCACTCTCTCCCTCCCATCTCTCTCTCATATCTCTCTCTCTCTCTCTCTCTCTCTCTGTCCCATTTTTTGATAGCATTTTCACTCCATATCAGCTTTCAAAAAATATATATATATATATATATATAAAGATTGTACTCACACGCAACACACTCTCTTTCTCTCCCGTCTTTCTCTTTCTTCTCTCTCGCTTCCCCATCTCTCTCTCTCTCTCTCTCTCTCTCTCTCTCTCTCTCTCTTCCATATCTGTCTCTGCCATCTCTCTACCTGTCTCTCATCTTTATTTCTCTCCCATCTCTCTCTTTCCTATTTCTCTCTCTCTCTCTCTCATCTTTCTCTCTGTGTCCCATCTTTTTCTCTCTCATCTCACTTCTTCTCCCTCCTATCCCTCTCTCTCTCTCATCTTTCTTTCTTTCTCTCCCATCTCTCTCTATCTCTTTCCTATATCTCTCTCTTTCTCACTCTCTCCCTCCCATCTCTCTCTCATATCTCTCTCTCTCTCTCTCTCTCTATCCCATTTTTTGATAGCATTTTTACTCCATATCAGCTTTCAAAATATATTTATATTCTTCACCTAAACATCTCAACTATCGATATAGTACCGAAAACTATCGATTTTTTTCGATAGTCAAAAATATCGATAGTTATGGATAAACCATCGATAGTTCTCCAGAGCCGAGATATAGCAGAGGAAAATTCTTCCTTTACGATGAGCGCATATTGAACGTAGGTTCTCTCTTGAAGGAAAGCTGGCTTATACAGAAATAGTACTTTGCAAAGGAAACTGTGCTCACTCCACAACTGACGCAGGCCAGACAGAGTACTCTGGTACTACGTCGCGTGGCACGCCTATAGTGAACTAGTGAACGCTTACTTTCCCGGTTTAGTCAACCGGCAGCCAGATAAATTTGGCGTGTTGCTAAGTGCCTAATTGTCCTGATTTATACATAATGTCATGCTAGTCCATCACGTTGGTAGCGCGCAGAGTCCTGGATACAAATTTAAGTAGACAAAAATTTTACGATCTGCGTGTCGCATCATAGGAAAGCAGGGTTTAATGCAGGATAGTCAAAAAATATATACAGAATTTTCAGTGGTGATCAATCCTCGATTAACTCTTATGAACCCGAAAATAAACGTCACTTTGGGTGTTCCAAGATGAACCAAAACCGACGAAAGTTATTCGTTACCGAAGTGTTTCCAGAAATATGATGGCAAAATTTATCTCGAAATCGGGTCATGTAGCAACAATTACTAAGCAAGATCAAATAACTGTTACTGCTGATTGGTAGGTACGTATCGATTTGTTTGCCGGAAGTAATTGCTGAGTTTCGAAAAACTGACGAATTTTCCTCCCACCAAGACAATGGAAATTCCCACAAGGCTCGGAAAAGAATTGAGTTTTTAAAACAAGAAAAGATGGAATTGTTGGACTATCAAAAATTAAGAAAAAACTGCGTGGTCAAAAGTTTCAGTCCCCAGAAGATACAATCAACGCCTTGAATGTACCAACAAGCGAATGGAAAACTGCTTCCAGAAGTGGTTCCAACGGATGCAAAAATGCATTTCTCTTCGTGGAGATAGCGCTTAAAAGGTATCTACTGTTTTTTTCTAGCTCTAATGCAAAATATAAAAGATAACCCTCGTAATTTTCATCATTTTTCTAAACAACCCTTTACAAACCAAATCGTTGTAGGAATTAAATAAAACAATAAAAAATATATTCATTGCTCCTTAAACCCACCGCCACTGAGTGTGTACCTAAACATTAAGCCAATACCCCAAAGTTGAATAACGAAAGACAACTTACAATGCAATTTATACTTAAGGTTTTTATGAACCATCAAAAGTGGAACGAAGAGAAACCGTCAACCGCACCTTCTAGACGGAGAGAGATAAACGATCTAAGAATGTACGGCAACGCCGCTAGCTTACGATAACAGCAATGTTTGCTGTTCATTCGTATGTTCGCTTAAGCTCGTGCGGCCTCGTCTAGTTTATATAATTACTTTTGAATCATAGACAAGCCGGCTGATACAGTATTCAGGACCGACTTTAACATCATTTTAGAAAAAAAAAATTTCTTTAGGTTTATGTTGTAAATTACATTTTTAAATCTTAGACATTTTATCGCTGCACTTTTTATAAACATCACTTAGGTATGTCACCTCATACTTGACAATCCCTACTTTGATATTTTTCTATAAAAATCAACGGTATGTTATCCTGAACCAATGGCAAAGTGTCTTAGGTTTCGAACTTTAAACTTTTGATTATCTAGAATAGCATAAGGCAGGAGATAAAAGTCTTCAAAAACGATACCTTCCTAAGTGGAGGAATCTACCTTCATTCATTCATTCATATATTTGGGTTGTGCTCATCAACACAGGCACTTGAACTGAATCTTTGTACCATTTCCCATGTTATCTACTTCCATTCCAGAAGCTTCGTGTCTTCTATAAAGGCCACTAGTTTGACTGGAGGGGTGTGATCGTTGTATTAATTCCTCTCCAAAGTGCTTCCGTCTAAGTTCTTGTAAGTTCTCGCAGAAGCAGAGTATGTGAGTTCACATAGGGTCACTAACTTTGCCCATTTTCTACAGATGTTTCCTCATGGTGCAGTGTCCAGTCACCAGGTCGATAACTGTCTTCAAATATCTCTAACCCAGTTTTAATAGCCTGGTTGAGAGTTCATTGTCTACCTTGGTCAGACTCTTTGTATGGAGGTGCCCTTGCGTCAACCTCCATTTGAGTTGGTGTGCCCTATCTAGCCAGTTCCCGATTTCCCCTCTTATGCAATCTGTTGTGATTCCACAAAACGGTTCCGGACCTATGAAGTCTCCTTTAGAGCCTTCTTTAGCTAACTGATCCTCAATCCCCTCATGTGCCAGCACCCATATTAAAGACACTTTGTTGTCTCTTGCCAGCCTGTTGAGGGATTCTTTGCAGTTTTTTACCAGTCTAGACCTAGTTCTTGGATTACTGATAGCTTTGAGCAGAGCCTGGCTGTCAGTGAGTATCCTTTTTTTGTCCGGTATATCCTCTTTTGATTTTTTCATCAATACAGGTTATGGCTGTTATACCTATATACGAGGCTAGTTGTGGTCGTACCAACACAAGTAATGTGGAATGAGTTTGGATGATATGGCTGAGGAAGTTGGCATCTCAACTGAACGAGTATATCATATTTGGACATGAAAAAGCTATTCGCGATTGCTCATACACCGCCATGAGCCGAACTGGGTGACAACTTCAAAGGTTATGTTAGGTTAGGATTCTGGTGAGTCCCTGCACTGCGACTCGTAGGCTAAAGTCGGCAGTCGCCTGTTGGACAACGTAGGTCATGCCTGCTACTACAATTCTTGCCGTTCAGATATTTGATGTTTGTTTGGCAAAACTTCATGAGATGCCAATGGCAAGTTCAGGTCAGATAAAACCTCCTGCGGCTCCTTCTCTTCTGCCTTTCCTTTTCCGCCCAAATTAGATTAGCCAGTGATCCAGACCAGATACAATTAATGGAGTCTTCCTATCAAGAAGACTAATCTTTGACAGTTTGACGTACGGTCAGATCTAAGTGCTCCTCTCCAAAAATGAATCAAAAGAGTTGATATTTCCACGTCAGCGGATTGTTTGGCGATGCTTAGCAACAATTCGAACAAGTTTTTGTGTCGTTTGGTTGCCGTGGACGAAACATGGATCCAACACAACTCACCATAGATCAAGGGACAATAAAAAAAATAGAGTCTCCCTGGTAAACGTGCATCAAAAGAAGTCCAAGGTTGAAGGCACAGCTTTTTGGGATGCACGAAGGCCAAGTTTGTAGTTTTTGTGCCGTTTCGTTGCCGTGGACGAAACATGGATCCAACACAACTCACCATAAATCAAGGGACAATAAAAAATAGAGTTTCTCCTGGTAAACTTGCATAAAAAAAAGTCCAAGGTTGTAGCCCCAACTTTTTGGGATGTACGAAGGCCAAGTTTGTAGTTTTTGTGTCGTTTGGTTGCCGTGGACGAAACATGGATCCAACACAACTCACCATAGATCAAGGGACAATAAAAAAATAGAGTTTCTCCTGGTAAACGTGCATCAAAAGAAGTCCAAGGTTGAAGCCACAGCTTTTTGGGATGCACGAAGGCCAAGTTTGTAGTTTTTGTGTCGTTTCGTTGCCGTGGACGAAACATGGATCCAACACAACACACCATAGATCAAGGGACAATAAAAAAATAGAGTTTCTCCTGGTAAACGTGCATCAAAAGAAGTCCAAGGTTGAAGCCACAGCTTTTTGGGATGCACGAAGGCCAAGCTTGTAGTTTTTGTGTCGTTTCGTTGCCGTGGACGAAACATGGATCCAGCACAACACACCATAGATCAAGGGACAATAAAAAAAAGAGTTTCTCCTGACAAACGTGCATCAAAAGAAGTCCAAGGTTGTAGCCACAGCTTTTTGGGATGCACGAAGGCCAAGGTTGTAGTTTTTATGCCGTTTCGTTGACGTGGACGAAACATGGATCCAACACAACACACCATAGATCAATGGACAATAAAAAAAAGTGATTCTCCTAGTAAACGTGCAACAAAAGAAGGCCAAGGTTGTAGTTTTTGTGCCGTTTCGTTGCAGTGGTCGAAACATGGATCCAACACAACACACCATAGATCAATGGACAATAAAAAACAGAGTTTCTCCTGATAAATGTGCATCAAAAGAAGTCCAAGGCTGTAGCCACAGCTTTTTGGGATGCACGAAGGCCAAGGTTGTAGTTTTTATGCCGTTTCGTTGTCATGGACGAAACATGGATCCAACACAACACACCATAGGTCAAGGGACAATAAAAAAAATAGAGTTTCTCCTGGTAAACGTGCATCAAAAGAAGTCCAAGGTTGAAGCCACAGCTTTTTGTTATGCACGAAGGCCAAGTTTGTAGTTTTTGTGTCGTTTCGTTGCCGTGGACGAAACATGGATCCAACACAACACACCATAGGTCAAGGAACAATAAAAAAATAGATTTTCTCCTGGTAAACGTGCATCAAAAGAAGTCCAAGGTTGAAGCCACAGCTTTTTGGGATGCACGAAGGCCAAGTTTGTAGTTTTTGTGTCGTTTCGTTGCCGTGGACGAAACATGGATCCAACACAACACACCATAGATCAATGGACAATTAAAAAAAAAAAGAGTTTCACCTGGTAAACGTGCAACGAAAGAAGGCCAAGGTTGTAGTTTTTGTGCCGTTTCGTTGCCATGGACAAAACATGGATCCAACACAACACATCATAGATCAATGGACAATAAAAAACAGAGTTTTTCCTGGTAAACGTGCATCAAAAGAAGTCCAAGGTTGTAGCCATAGCTTTTTGGGATACAAGAAGTCCAAGGTTGTAGTTTTTATGCCGTTTCGTTGTCGTGGACGAAGCATGGATCCAACACAACACACCATAGGTCAAGGAACAATAAAAAAATAGAGTTTCTCCTGGTAAACGTGCATCAAAAGAAGTCCAAGGTTTTAGCCACATCAGCTTTTTGGGATGCACGAAGGCCAAGTTTGTAGTTTTTGTGTCGTTTCGTTGCCGTGGACGAAACATGGATCCAACACAACTCACCATAGATCAATGGACAATAAAAAACAGAGTTTCTCCTGGTAAATGTGCATCAAAAGAAGTCCAAGGCTGTAGCCACAGTTTTTTGGGATGCACGATTGCCAGAGTTTCTCCTGGTAAACGTGCATCAAAAGAAGTCCAAGGTTGTAGCCATAGCTTTTTGGGATACAAGAAGTCCAAGGTTGTAGTTTTTATGGCGTTTCGTTGTCGTGGACGAAACATGGATCCAACAAAACACACCATAGGTCAAGGAACAATAAAAAAATAGAGTTTCTCCTGGTAAACGTGCATCAAAAGAAGTCCAAGGTTGAAGCCACAGCTTTTTGGGATGCACGAAGGCCAAGTTTGTAGTTTTTGTGTCGTTTCGTTGCCGTGGACGAAACATGGTTCAAACACAACTCACCATAGATCAAGGGACAATAAAAAAAGAGTTTCTCCTAGTAAACGTGCAACAAAAGAAGGCCAAGGTTGTAGTTTTTGTGCCGTTTCGTTGCCGTGGTCGAAACATGGATCCAACACAACACACCATAGATCAATGGACAATAAAAAACAGAGTTTCTCCTGATAAATGTGCATCAAAAGAAGTCCAAGGCTGTAGCCACAGCTTTTTGGGATGCACGAAGGCCAAGGTTGTAGTTTTTATGCCGTTTCGTTGTCATGGACGAAACATGGATCCATCACAACACACCATAGGTCAAGGGACAATAAAAAAAATAGAGTTTCTCCTGGTAAACGTGCATCAAAAGAAGTCCAAGGTTGAAGCCACAGCTTTTTGTTATGCACGAAGGCCAAGTTTGTAGTTTTTGTGTCGTTTCGTTGCCGTGGACGAAACATGGATCCAACACAACACACCATAGGTCAAGGAACAATAAAAAAATAGATTTTCTCCTGGTAAACGTGCATCAAAAGAAGTCCAAGGTTGAAGCCACAACTTTTTGGGATGCACGAAGGCCAAGTTTGTAGTTTTTGTGTCGTTTCGTTGCCGTGGACGAAACATGGATCCAACACAACACACCATAGATCAATGGACAATTAAAAAAAAAAGAGTTTCACCTGGTAAACGTGCAACGAAAGAAGGCCAAGGTTGTAGTTTTTGTGCCGTTTCGTTGCCATGGACAAAACATGGATCCAACACAACACATCATAGATCAATGGACAATAAAAAACAGAGCTTTTCCTGGTAAACGTGCATCAAAAGAAGTCCAAGGTTGTAGCCATAGCTTTTTGGGATACAAGAAGTCCAAGGTTGTAGTTTTTATGCCGTTTCGTTGTCGTGGACGAAGCATGGATCCAACACAACACACCATAGGTCAAGGAACAATAAAAAAATAGAGTTTCTCCTGGTAAACGTGCATCAAAAGAAGTCCAAGGTTTTAGCCACATCAGCTTTTTGGGATGCACGAAGGCCAAGTTTGTAGTTTTTGTGTCGTTTCGTTGCCGTGGACGAAACATGGATCCAACACAACTCACCATAGATCAATGGACAATAAAAAACAGAGTTTCTCCTGGTAAATGTGCATCAAAAGAAGTCCAAGGCTGTAGCCACAGTTTTTTGGGATGCACGATTGCCAGAGTTTCTCCTGGTAAACGTGCATCATAAGAAATCCAAGGTTGTAGCCATAGCTTTTTGGGATACAAGAAGTCCAAGGTTGTAGTTTTTATGGCGTTTCGTTGTCGTGGACGAAACATGGATCCAACAAAACACACCATAGGTCAAGGAACAATAAAAAAATAGAGTTTCTCCTGGTAAACGTGCATCAAAAGAAGTCCAAGGTTGAAGCCACAGCTTTTTGGGATGCACGAAGGCCAAGTTTGTAGTTTTTATGCCGTTTCGTTGTCGTGGACGAAGCATGGATCCAACACAACACACCATAGGTCAAGGAACAATAAAAAAATAGAGTTTCTCCTGGTAAACGTGCATCAAAAGAAGTCCAAGGTTTTAGCCACATCAGCTTTTTGGGATGCACGAAGGCCAAGTTTGTAGTTTTTGTGTCGTTTCGTTGCCGTGGACGAAACATGGATCCAACACAACTCACCATAGATCAATGGACAATAAAAAACAGAGTTTCTCCTGGTAAATGTGCATCAAAAGAAGTCCAAGGCTGTAGCCACAGTTTTTTGGGATGCACGATTGCCAGAGTTTCTCCTGGTAAACGTGCATCATAAGAAATCCAAGGTTGTAGCCATAGCTTTTTGGGATACAAGAAGTCCAAGGTTGTAGTTTTTATGGCGTTTCGTTGTCGTGGACGAAACATGGATCCAACAAAACACACCATAGGTCAAGGAACAATAAAAAAATAGAGTTTCTCCTGGTAAACGTGCATCAAAAGAAGTCCAAGGTTGAAGCCACAGCTTTTTGGGATGCACGAAGGCCAAGTTTGTAGTTTTTGTGTCGTTTCGTTGCCGTGGACGAAACATGGTTCAAACACAACTCACCATAGATCAAGGGACAATAAAAAAAGAGTTTCTCCTGGTAAACTTGCTTAAAAAAAAGTCCAAGGTTGTAGCCCCAACTTTTTGGGATGCACAAAGGCCAACGTTGTAGCAAAAGCTTTTTGGGATGCACGAGGTAACATCGATTACCTTGGAAAGAGTAAAACGAACACAGGGTGAATATTAATCAGACTGCTTGAACAGATTTGATATTGATTTGAAGCAAAAACTAATGCACTTGGTGAAGTGCTGTTCCATCAAGTCAATTACTACATCCCAAGCAATCCGTACGTTGCTATAATTCATAGTCAAAGCGAGTAGTCTACAGTGGCGGTTCGTGACTGACTACTCTAAGCGAGGAGACAAATGTCAAAGTAATTGAAAATTCTCACAACACTGCAATGGGAGGCTTGCCTCCTCTGAATATATCAGAAAAGTTGCAACTGGTGGTGTATAAACGTTTGGGATGGTTTAGTTGGAAACCATTATAGTAAGACTCAAAAAGGATAAAGTATAATAAAACTCGATAATAATACAACTATCTGAATTTACTCTTTTCAATACGACGGCTATGTATAGACTGCCCATTCCAGATCTCTTCACTTTTCAGACCCCTTAAACCATTGGCCATGTTTATATGTTACAAGAGATGAGATAAACAATACTCGGTTCAACATTCAAGTGACATCTTTGTTAATGGGTCTTGTCTAATAAATATAATACTGTAGAAATATGAAATATAACAGTCCATTGAAACACATATTGAATCCGTCTCTGTTTAGAGTTGCTTGATTTGCATTTTCACAATGTTTTGCTTATACAACAGATTTCAACTACCAGTTTGATATATTCCAAGTAAGGATAAATCTTTTATCTAATTTCATATTCCACATAAATATTCAAGAGTTTAAAGTGCGACGGTCACCAAACCAAACCAGCCGTCTGCGACCTTTCTGATAAAACACTTATAAAACGTTTTATCTTCTTCCACGCTACTTTGATCAACCGTATTAAAAAAAGAGAAAGAAACAATGTTATCAAGTTCGGTAGCATAAACAAAAAGTACATCGTCGAATCACTGAAGGTTAAAATAGTTTTGTATAAACAGTTACGTTTCTATATACAGGGTGTTATTAAAATAATCGGTTATAAATTATGATTTTTTATTACAAACCTTTGGTATTCTAAAAAATAGTACTATATCTGTTATATTTCATATTCTAGCCTATTATATTTATTAGACAAGACCCATTAACAAATCACTTGCTTGTAGGGATGCGCGATACTATCCGATATTACAGGGTATCGATACTTTTACTTCCGATGCTCGATATTTTGTATCGATACTATGCTTTTCGATTCATTCCAAGTATCGATCAAATTGTAGTGTATCGATACGTTGCGATACGGGATTTTTAGTGGTAGCGGTAGGTGGCGTTATATATAGTGATGAGCGATATCGTGATTTTTTAATCACGTTGTGAAATGATGTCGTGCTTTTTTTAACGAAACTAAAAATAAAAAACGAAAAATGTGCAGTTTTTTGCGTTTTTCGAGGTTATGTGGAAAAGTGACTGATGTAAAAGTTGTAGATTTTCTCAAGATCTACAACTTTTATGATCAACTTTTTTACCTAGGATTCTAACTTTTGCGGGAAATCGCAATAATGTCTTTTTTTACCCCCCAAAAAAGTGTATATTACCGAAAAAACGTCAAAATTCGAAAAATTTCCAATATTTTAATTTGAAATTTTTATTCATGGTTTGTGGCTATCAATGCTACCTTTTCATCAAAATCGAATATCTTTTAACGAACCTAAAAATAAAAAACGAAAAACGCAGTTTTATTGCGTTTTTCGAGCTAATTTTGAGGTTATGTGGAAAAGTCATTGATGAAATAGTTGTAGATTTTCTCAAGATCTACAACTTTTATAATCAACTTTTTATGTGTTACCGAAAAAACGTTATAACTCGAAAAATTTCCATTTCAATTTGAAATTTGTTTTCATGCTTTGTGACACCTTCTGCTAAATTTTCATCAAAATCGAACATTTTTTAACGAAACCAAAAATAAAAAACGAAAAATGCAGTTTTTTGCGTTTTTCGAGCTAATTTTGAAATTACGTGAAAAAGTCACTAATGAAAAAGTTGTAGATTTTCTAAAGATATACAACTTTTATAATCAACTTTTTATTCTAGGATCTCAACTTTGGCCGGAAATCGCAGTAATGTCTTTTTCCACCCCCCAAAAAAAGTGTTTTTTACCGAAAAACCGTCATAACTCGAAAAATTTCCAATATTTTAATTTGAAATTTTTTTTCATGGTTTGTGACTATCAATGCTACCTTTTCATCAAAATCGAATATCTTTTAACGAAACCAAAAATAAAAAACGAAAAATGCAGTTTTTTGCATTTTTCGAGCTAATTTTGAGGTTTTGTGAAAAAGTCACTGATGTAAAAGTTGTAGATTTTCCCAAGATCTACAACTTTTATAATCAACTTCTTATTATAGAACCTCAACTTTGGCCGGAAATCGCAATAATATCTTTTTTCTTTCTTTCTTTTTTCCTCCCACCGAAAAAACGTCAAAATTAGCAAAATCTCAGATCGTTAACGTATCGATACTTCGAGTATCGATAAATTAATATTCGATATTCTACTTTATCGATAGTTTACGTTCCGATCCGTATCGTTACCTAATATCGATACTTTCTAGTGTATCGCGCAACCCTACTTGCTTGTGAACCAAGTATTGTTTTTATAGTTTATCACATCTCTCGTAACACGTGCAGGAGGCCAGGTTCTGAAAAGTGAAGTGGCCTGTTTGGAAATACCTAGGATGATGGGGAATAAGGAGTCTATGTGTAACCGTGACATTGAAGAGAATAAATTCCGAGAGTTATATTATTATCGAGTTTTATTTAATTTGATCCTCTTGGAATCTTACATGTCCAATGTAGGTTACATTTTTGGACAGATGGCTTCATTGAACATGCAGGTTTGCTATAAAGCAATTAAAGACTGTGATCCGGGATCCAGATAGTCATTAGGTATTAGGGCAAGACTTGGAGATCGAACTGTGGAACTAGTGATATTTGTAAGTTGGGAATTCTGGAACCGTTGGCGATACTTGACGCTGAACACTGTTTGCACTACCACTACACCAACACTAACACTTTACACTATCTTACGCGCGTTCCGATAACCAAGTTATCTTCTTCAGAGACTGAAGGTAAACTAGTCTCTGAAGAAGATAACTTGGTTATCGAAACGCGCGTAAGATAGTGTAAAGTGTTAGTGTTGGTGTAGTGGTAGTGTAAACAGTGTTCAGTGATATTTGTATTTATTGCAAACTTGCTCTCTAGGTTGTTTTAAATTCGAGTTTTGGAGCAAAACCGGTTATATCCAAATTTTGTGAACAAAAGTGCGATTTTTTAGTTCGCCTTCGCGTTCAGTGTTCAGTTCATTTGCCTTCAGTCCTGCAAGATTTAAAGAAAGAAAGTAGAATTTTCGGTGTTTTCAGTTGAAAATTGTCGATTATGGAGGACGATATTAGTGTGAGTGAAGGATGTGATGTAAGTAGAAAGAGAAAAAAAGGCGAGAAGAAAAGAGAAGCGCGTAAAAAGCAAAAGTAAGGTTAGGACATGTTTTTCTAAGTATATAAATCCCGACCCTACATTAGAAGGTTTTATACGTCCTTGTAGTCATGATGATCATATGAATACCGTAAGGTGAGTATGCGTGATATTCTGATACATAGAACAATGTTTTATGAAATCAACGAGAAAGCAGATAACTATGGTTAGAAATTGCAAAAATTTCTTCGCTGCTGTTTTAGCCGTCAGTAAACACACAGTTGTCACAGTTGCGAAGGTTCTGGCGGAAAGAGGTGTTCCAAAGGAGAAAAGGGGATGTGACAAAGTATATAAGAAAAAAGAAAAAGTGCGACAGTTTATTGGTAACTTGCGAGGTAAAGAAAGCCACTACAACAGAAAAAAGTCCAAACGCTAATACCTTGCTGCAAGTCTCTCATATAACCGTTCCTCTCTCTTACTATCATTTTCTCCCCCATGTTTCCTACGTTTATGTTGCCAATTTCTTTTGTAAGGTTTTCCCTTTACGCGTGCGAGGAAAGAGTGCTCAGGTGGGTCTACTTCCTGGAATTGAATGCATTCGTCTGTCGATGTCTTTTGTATCTTTTTTGTAAAAGTTCCAATGCCCTGAGAGGAAATAGTCCGTAATTATAAACTTGCATTTTGACCATGTTCTGAAATCATTAATCAAAATCTTTGTCCAGCCACCTCTGCTTGCCACTGCTTCAATATCCTCTCCCTTTCCTCAGCATTAACCGCTTCAACGTTTGAGTCGGCTCTCTTATGAAGCCTACATCTCTCTTCAACCATGAGGTCCAACGGTGGTATTCCGGTAATGGCCTGTATTATCACAGCCGATACTGTAAGCGTTCCCGACTTTCAGGAAAGAGATTCTCTGCACCCACAACATCATCTGGCTGTATGTATTGGTAGTCATCACCCTTTCCCATTCTGGTGCAGCGTATAGCAACATCGACTGGATTATCCCATTCAGACATTGTCTCTTCCTACCGCTGGGCCGTCCTGCATACTATTTTTAGCACGTTCGGTGACCTGAACTATGTGAGGTCCAAAAAATGTATAACAGGCAATGCAAATCAGAATATCAAGTAACGATATGTTTAGAAACATCTTCTTGAATGATTTCATTATCGGGTTCTCATCCCCTGCCTCAGATGTGTGTTCCATGTGCACCAGATTGAAGGAGCAAGTAAGACATACAAGAGACCTACAGAGAAAACAAAACTTTATTATCGAGTATCGAGTTCACAGAAAAAGGGCAAACACTTTCTATGAACTCGAACTTTTTGTTTCTACCTCCAGCAAGTACAACCGCTACCCCGTAGATGCGTTTTATTCTCATCAGATTAGCTTCTATACCTTTTGCTGCGTTCCTATGACGTCTCGTGATCCGAAATTCTATGTCTGGACTGAAGATTTAGCTGGAAGAAGGGCCACTCAAATCGGTTCTGCATTGTTACAACATCTTCAAAGTTTGAATTACGAAGGAATACACCTTCTCAGACTATTCTGTGACGGATGTGGGGGCCAGAATAATAATTCACATCCTGAAGTATGGGCTTAAAAATCACCAGAAGTGATCGTACGAGGACTCAGCTTCCTTCCTGCGGACCGAGCTTTCGGTAGGGTAGAGAAGATTTTGAAGAGGCATCCTGTAGGGTCAAATCACTGGGAACAGACTGGCAGAAGTATGATGTTAAAGAACTGGAAAAGGTGTACAAGAAAATGAAGGGAATTTCAGATTGCAAAAAGATTCACATAAAAAAATAATGAACCTATTATTAAAGTGAACAAGTTTCAAATCTATCGTTTCAAATCATCAGCCGACACAACTAGTGGGAGTAGCTGGACAAGAAAGGAATATCCGAAGACTACATCGAGCTAAATAGGTTACCATTGGGTAACTCCATTCCAGATAAAAAGAAAAAAAAGTTTGATCCACTTGATGAAGGAGCATTTTGGGGAAGATTGGCGAAACAGGGAAGACCTTTCATGGTACAAGGAGAAAACCTAGATATATCGGCTCTTATGAGCCCGAAATTAAACGTCAATCGTCTGTTTGGGTGTTCCAAGATGGACCAAAACCGTCGAAAGTTATCTACTTTTTTCAACAATCCTCGTATATCAAATATTTTATCTTCTTGTCGCATACTTTTCAAATAACTCGATATCAAGAACCGTAAAAATTATACAAAACCGAGGAGAAAAGAAACCCAGCTCGTTAAATGATTTGTTAAAGGCAGTTATTACATCGAGAAAACTTGGAATAAAACTCGGAATTATATGAAAGTTTGAGAAAGAAATTCGCTAGTAGCACGCCAAACTTAAAAACTTTCGTAATAACCTCACATTTTAGATTTATTTATCGTTTTATTAAAATGTAAATTATAAGCTTTAAAAAACTTCAATATAAATGTTCGTAAGTTTGATTTTTTAACATAAAATAGGATTTTAACATACAGAGCGTTTCAATGAAAACTATCCATCCCACATAGGTAATTCTGAAGACGACACTTTTATGAAAAAATCAAAAAAACGTAAAAAATCATATAAAGGAGGACGTCTTTTTGCTCATATGTAGACGTTAGAGGAGAAGGTATTATTATGAAATAATAATCTTGGTGTTTGTTAATTTGTATTATTTATTTTTAATTGTTTGTGTTATGTTTGTCTAAGTGTTATGGTTCATATTATCTGTCAAAAGAATCATATATTTTAGCCATTTTAGCTTCTCAGAAAGAGATTCGATTACTTACCTCAAGGTCGTGTTTCAAGGATATTATAGATGTCGTTCATAGATGGCGTTCCAATCTAATTATTTAATTTATGCTTTCTTGTACGTAAGGAATGAAATAGTTATATATTCTGATTTTAGTTTAATAAATAACTACCAACAAAACAATATGGAAATCAAAAATAACAAAACTACAATATTTTGTCGTGTCGACAATAATAGAAATGTGAAATACTCTTACCACTAATATTCGCACCTCTCCGAATTACGGAACGTGATGTTCGCTCCGCTTAAACAGCTGTTCTGTAACTTTCCTCACAACTCGCTCGTAGACCTCGTTTCTGGCACTTAATACACAACTCTTTCCTTCTGGTTTTTTTCTACCAGGAAAGAAATTTACACTAAACAGCAATCTCTGACACTTCCCGCGTTTTCAGTCAACAACCCCCTAGTTTCCCCTTAACAACGTCCTTATTATTATTTTTTTTTAATTTCCACTTCCTTTTCAACACATCTTACCAAACCAATATTATTTAATATTTCGGTACGTAAATTTTTACTTTGACATTTTCTTGACATATTTCTATATAATATTTATTTACATTATTACTATCTAAAATTCAAAATTATAAAGTAGTCGGTCGTAAGGGTAAAAGACAAATTGCCTCTTTAACTTCAATGGAGAGAGGCTCTTTAATCACTTTTATTTTGAGTGCAGGAGGAGACTTCTTACCACCGATGCTCATATTTACGAGAAAAAATATGAATATTCAACTTATGAAAGGCACTCCTCCAGGATCTAAATCAGCAGTTGACCCTAGTGGATGGGTTCAGGCCATCTCTTTCGCCCAATGGTTCAGATATTTCATTGATACGGTAAAACCAACTGCATCTTCGCCAGTTCTCCTAGTTTTAGATGGACATTATAGTCTAGTCTATAGGCTAGAGAAAATCATGTTGTGATAATCTCATTCAGCCCACCAACTACAACCTCTTGACAAAACTTCCATGGGTGCGTTAAAAGCTGACTACAGTGAGGAGATTAGACAATGGATTCGTCCCAATCATCGTCCCTTATCGCAATATATGATATTGGCGAACTTTTTGGAAAGGTCTATCTCAAAACTCCGGCGAAATTGCAGTAAATGGATTTCGCGCTACTGGAATTTACCCGCTTAATAAAAATATTTTTTCAGAAGCAGATTTTCTTGCTGCTGAAATGGAAATAGAAAAGGAACACTGCACCGCTGAAAGTGACTTGACTGACTCCACGAATGATCTCTCCGGTTCGGTTTCAGAAAGATCGACAGTAACACCAAGCAGTCCAAACACATTTCAACCCAGTGAAGACAACGTTCAACCTGGACCATCTGGAATGCCCTTACCCTTTGACATTTCACCAGTTCCGATATCTAAAAAGAAAACAACTAATAGGGGTAGGAAAGCATCACAAGCTGCGGTAACTACTTCGTCCCCTTACAAAGACGAATTATTGTTGAGCACTGCCAATAAAAACAAAGAAAAAGTTGAAGCTGTTAAAGAAAGGTTTTTTTCTCAATCAACCAAAACATCAAATAAGAATAAAAATAAACAACCAATAGAAAATTCTGAAAGTGAAGAAGATGAAACGCAGTTTACGCCAGCCGATGATGACTTAGATATGGATGATATGCCTGGACAAAATAAACCAGATGATTTAGATGCAGAATGCATATTTAGTGAAAGTAAATTTTCTGAAGACCGCAAAGGTGAACTCTGGGTTCAATTATTAATGTGCAATTTGTGGTGTCATGTCGACTGTGCAGGTGCTGATAGAGATGATTATGTTTGTGACTCCCCAGAGGGGGGAGGGGGTTAAAGTTATAACGTCTACATATGAGCAAAAAGACGTCCCCCTTTATATGACGCCTTCAGAGTTATGTCTTTTCATTGAAATGCTCTTTACATAATGTAGGTAGATTACATTACATTATGTGCCCCTAAGAGCCTCTCCACGAGACGACCTTTGCAGATCTATTTTGTGTGCCCTCATGTTCCTTGTCTAGCCCCAACCTCATTACTAGACCCCCATACTCTAGACCTGAGGTCCTCTAGGTATATATTGGGAGAGTTGTGGTTTTTCTTTCCTATCGTCGAATAACTTAGCTAAGTGTTAGTAGGGTAAGTGTTTGTAGGGTAAACTAGCACGTAGGTATTCGTCGCTAATTCAGAAGTAGGTAGTTACAGAATTTTATCTACAACTGTCATGTAACGGGTACGATTTGACACTATTTTCAGTGTCATAATGACGTATATTACCGCACTAGTGCGATAATAAGAATCAAGAAAAATATTAATACCAGAATTAAATATTTATTTTATATTAAGTAGTTTAGGGTACTTATAATTAACTTATTTATTATATATATTTACAGTGCACTCTTTACAATTATATAAATTAATTACAGATGCTGACATGCCCAACGCTTTACTAGAATAATTACTTATCTTTGATTTTGAATATTTGCTGATGTCGAAGGAATGTTTTCAATTTGTCCCAAAATTTTCATTGCTGTTCGTTTTTTATTTTCAGCAGAAATTTCGATATAGCCTTCAGCGACGGAATTACTCTTCCAGCCACCATGTCTTTTTATATTCAAAAGATCTGCCCCAGAATTAGCCAAAAGTGTGGTTGAAGATCTTCGAAAGCAATGTCCGGTATATTCTCTTGGATTAGGCAATTCAAGAAATTGGGCATTAATTTCGTCACACTACCAATAGTATTTATACCAATTGGTTGTATCCAACAAAAAATCGCTTATGTTCGCAATTTTTAGGTCTCAATGCAACGTAATTTCTGACGACTTCAACTAGATTCACGCCGTCAATATTTCCAGATGTTATAAAAAATTCTCATTGTTTTGGTATTTGGTATAGTAATTTGATAGCATATTCCTTTATCTTTCATATTTTCAAACAACATATTTGTTAGCTCTTCCCTCCGACATGCGCCAGCCAAACCAAATATCAATATAACCTTAAAGTATAAATATGTAACGTTAATTTCGTTCACTTTACTTTCCTCAAGTTAATTAATAATAAATTATCGTATGGGCGGCGAATAGCCAGTCCTTTCTCATACCCAACACCGAGAAATGTTTCAAGGCTGAATATATTTGCTGTGGACGAGAGTCGAAATCAACGTTTCTATGCGGGCCGATCGAGGGTCGTCTGTAGTGAAAATAGTCACTTCTATTCTGAGATTCCCACTTCGACCTCGTGTGTGAATCAAGAATTCACTACTGAAATGTAAATTCCTTTCCTGGTCAAAGCGTATGAGCGTGACATGAACATGAGACGTAAGTCTGTTATCTTTCACATGATTTCCTGTATTTAAAGAATGGCGGAGAGGGTTCATTCTTCTTTCCTGTGAACATGTGCTATTGAAGCCTTTCTAGCTTATCGTATCTTATCTCTAAGAAGTGCATTCATCTGAGTGCATTTTTTTTACCTGGACCAAAACTTTACCTGGGACACTTTACCTGGACCAGCACTTTACCTGGACCCAGAAACGTTACCTGGACCCAGAAACTTCACCTGGACCCAGAAACTTCACATGGACCCAGAAACCTGAAACCAGAACTTTACATGGAATTTCAACAAGGACTCTATCTGTCAAGGTCTTTATCTGGAACCAGGACTCTATCATTCTAGGAAAGTAACATCCATATATTTCATCGCTTCTTCAACTCTTCAACATAGAACAACCCAATGAAAACCTAGTCATTTTTTTTTCCTGTTTATTGTTTTTTTTTAAAACAGTCAATATACAACTTGTAAATTTAATAACGTTGTTCATAAAGTTTATTTTCCCTTCAAATATTCCAGGATTTGTCGTTATAATGCTGATGTGAATAGCAAATAAGCTAGTATTATTCAGGGTGGCGCCCACTTACCTTTCTTAGTTTTCATAATTTATCTTCATCTAATTTCAGTACCTTAAATAAATTTCAAGTAGGATTACCCGAAAACCGGTAAGACTACTCTCTGAATTTGTACTAGTTTGGTCTCAGAATCTACACCTGAGGTGCTCTCTAAACTGAGTAGCCGTTACAAATATTATATGAATACACCTTTTTATAATCTACACAAGAGTCTTACCTACCTTCATGCACAAATATCTCTCATTGTCCGCATTTTTAAAAAATCTGGTTATTTCCTCCTTTGACTTTTTAGGTTTGTACCCTTCTGATTTTCGTTTTAGGAATGCTATCAAATGTACGTATTTCTTGATGTCCACATTTTGCTTAACTGAAAATTCTGTTCGTAACATGGAATAGTAACACTAAAGGGATGAAGGCTTCTGTTTTTTGCTTAGCTCGTTAAAATATACTTTTTCACTACTCATGTTTCCAACCTTCTTTTCTCGACACCATTTCTCGTAACGATCATAAGCCATCTGGTATTTTTCTCGTGATTTCTCTGGTACAGTATTCGCCAGCTAACTTGATGTCCTAAATGCTTTCTAGGGAGCTGTTGACGCCGCCCATCCGATAACTGTAAACAGTGCCGTACAAGTTCTGAGGATACGCTTTCTGTTACAAATTAACACAACTTGTACAATTAATAAAGTAAAGTCCGCCCGGAAATATATGATCCTAACTTAATAAATAATATTTAATTATTTGTTATAATTATTGGTATATTGATTTTAATAGAAACGGATCTGCTTTATACCTGAAATCTGAGTACATAAATGATATTTTAACAATAAGGTACCCATTACAATAACATGTTATTTATCTAATTGAAGATTATAAAGTTAGGACGGACTATAATTAAAATTTGTTAGAAACTAAATAATTTCTTCCAGGTAGTAAATGAGAATAAAAGAAACACAAGATAATGGGAAATTATTTTTAAGCTAGGTATATTGCTAGCTAGCTGGCTTACCTGTTGCCTGGGATGTTTTAATTTTCACGTTTATTAAGGTATCTTCATCACTTTTTAATGTCTTAAAATAATTAAACACTCTATATATCACTTGACGAGTTAGTCCTTCAGTACATTTACGATTTTCTTCATTAACGGCTGATATTTTTACAAACACAAACAGAAACAATAACTGTGTGACGCTACGCTGCTGAAAATCTTGACACCTGATAAGGTTCGATGTAATTGGCGTTTGTCAAAATTTTACCACCAATAGCAGCCGAGTAGGCAGGGCACTATTACTCTGTCTCCCTTAGTTGGTAATTTCTGGGACATCAAGTTAGCTGGCGAATACTGTACGTACCTACGTTTCTAAATTATACTCAACAATTTCGCTCTTGTAGAAATACCAACAAAAACTATAATAATTAAAATTGATAAAAATAGCTACACACATCTGGGTAACCTATCAATATTTAGTTTTTTAATCTAAAAATAGGGCTCAACCGGGATTTGAACCCGGGACCTCTCGCACCCAAAGCGAGAATCATACCCCTAGACCATTGAGCCTCGATATCTGTTATTTTTTCAACAAATATTTTAAAACTTTCATTTTTATGCAAATTAGATCAATCTATATAATTAAGCACGTATTCAACATTCAAATAATTTATTCATACAATATTTTGCATTTATTTGATCAACTAGTATGGCGGCTCAATGGTCTAGGGGTATGATTCTCGCTTTGGGTGCGAGAGGTCCCGGGTTCAAATCCCGGTTGAGCCCATTTTTTTAAAATATTTTTCATTATTCGTTTTAACCGTGCCATATTTTATACTTAATTTCAATTTTAATACAAATAGTTGTGATATCCATTGCAAATCCAAACGGTTAATTTATTGAGTACCTACCTAAGGGAGCATCTATACAACAACTTTGTTATTTAATAAGTACATATACGTAATTATGTTATATTAGGTTTGTTCTCGAAACGAGTTCCAAACATGTGATTAACATTATCTGATGCGCATGCGTGATTAGAATAACGTTCCAAGAATGGGTTCCAAACAAATGTGTGCTGGAACAGTTCCGAAAAGTAATATTGGCTGAAAGAAAGAATCGTTCTTCAAACTGTCTTGAAATGCTATTTACACATTCTTTGCGAATTCTATAGGTTAGTTTCAACAAATTCAGCGTCATTATATTGCTGTATCGTTTCTTCTTTAAAAGTTCTCTTTTTATTTTTAACGATCTCGTTTTGAACAAAGTTACTTGTCTTACGGGAACATAATTTGCTCTGCTGGAACGCTTATTTTATACTGCGCAGACTCAATATGTCCATAACAGTTAGGAACTTGCTTCGGAAACATACCTATTATCTCACCAGTCTGCAGCGATAAATTGTTTACTACAATAATATTTTGACACTACGTATGGAAATTTACCAATTGCTCCTCCCACGTTGAAAACTTGTGATGGCAATAAAAAACGTGGGTTTAAAGTGAACAATTTATCACTGCAGGGTTATACAATGTACCGAACGTTTTTTTGAGATATGCTTAAAAAACTGACGTTATCTTCGTCAACTAGCTTAGGAAGAACTTTTGAATAAAGGTGAATTATATTAGAGTCCCTTGCTTTATAGGTTGAACACTAATTGTGTGCTTACTTGTTTGTTTGTTTGCTGGCACTATCTTAGAATTTAGATCAGAGATTCCCATACTATTTTGGACCAGAGAGCCCTTTTCCAAAATGGACTGATACCTCAGACCCCCATGGTCAAATTACTTTAAAAATCCTATCTCTAATGTTTATCCTATTGATACAAAGAACCTATTTACCAACTTTGCGGTTAGTTAAGTGAGGAAACTTGAGATCAACCTGTGACCTGTGATCAACCTGTGACAAACCCTCCCCCCGGGTTTAAAAAGTCCTAAAATTTATGTGACGTAATTTATGGATGGCCCCTAATTATTTTTTGAAAAAAACATTAAAACCGAAAAGTTAGATCAAAAAATAAAAAATTCAGTGTGATAGATGAACCTGGTAATTCTGTACCAATCTAGCTATATCTGGTTCAATATTTGTGAGTTTCAGCCTTAAATCTCCGCGTTCGTTGATTTTCAAACGGTTTCTTTGATTTGTCAAAATGTTTCACAATGCAGGATAATTAATGTTTAAAAATTGCACTACAACCAGAACTTGGTTGGAGTTCTGCTTAAGCTCCTCGTCTGTGCTGATGGTGATCAACTCTACTTGCATTATCACATTGGCTTCTTCCATGGCTATTATCCATTGGGGAATTTATAAATTTAAGAGATCCTCAAACCTCTTAGTAAAATCCTTGTGTAATGCGTCCAAGTGAATGATTTAGGATAAAATAACATCATCTTGAAGCATTATTTCTGGTAATTTGAGAAATACAGTAACTGCCAATATTCTTTTCTGCTTAAATTTTATTTATAAAGAATACGTTTACCCCCAAAGGCCGTAAGACACAGTATCTTGAAAGTTTTAAATAAGAACTTGTGTTAATTAATAGGGGCAATCCAAAGGCAAGCTTGCCTGGCTGCCACGGGAGCCATGAGGACAACCCCAACAGCCGCACTAGAAGTCTTGCTGAACCTGCCGCCACTCCATGTCTACATACAAGGTGAAGCCAGGTCAATCACTAATAGACTGACAAGAGGGCAAGCACCCATTAGTAGGCTACACGGTAAGGTGTATAACGAGCTATAGAATGAGTTGCATATCGACCCCATAATGGGGATGCCATCGGACTAGATGATTCCCAAGTATAGCTTCGGAAAAAACTTCAAAACAATCATAACAGGCAGAGAGACATGGAAGGAAGGACTTCCAATTAATGCAGAAATGGCCTGCTACACAGATGGCTCAAAAACCGAGGAAGGTGTAGGAGCAGGAGTATATATAGCAAAGCCAAAGATAAGGGTCTCACTGAGCTTGGGTAAACATATGACGATATTCCAGGCAGAAGTTGCAGCTATACAGCACTGTGCAGGGGAGCTATTAAGGCAAGAGTTTGAGGAAAAGACCATTGCCATATACTCCGACAGCCAGGCGGCTATAAAAGCAATCAGCTCCATGCAGAAAAATTCCAAACTTGTTTGGGACTGCTTGGAGACGCTACAAGAGCTGGGCAGTCGTAATAGACTGTCCGTAGCTTGGGTACCAGGCCACTCAGATCACAAGGGCAATGAAGAGGCAGACTCACTAGCCCGAGAAGGGGCACGTTGTTCTCCAATTGGCCCAGAACCTTTCTGTGGCATAGCGAAAGCGCTGCAAAAAACAAATAGCAGCACTTGGATAAAAAACCAGTCTCGAGAATGGTGGAACAAGGCGCCAAAAATGAGGCAGGCCAAAGAGTTCATCAAGGAACCCTCGCCAAAATTCACGGAGTATCTACTGAGTCAGAATAGGAAAACAATCAGGATCCTGGTTGGGCTCCTTACAGGGCATTGTAGACTTAACAAACACATGAACAACATCGGATTGGCAGAAACAACCATATGAAGGTTTTGCCAAGAAGATGAGGAAACCCCAGTACACATACTGTGCTACTGCGAAGGCCTGACTAGGCTGAGGTTTTCAACGATAGGGGAGGAAAAACCTGAGGTATGCCATCCGTCTAGTAATAAGGACGGGTTTAGACAAGGAACTCTAGAATAACAGGAGGGCATACACAATAAATCTGTAAAGGTCGTAGTGGAGAGGCTCTCAGAAGCACTTAAGACCCTTATTTATCTTATCTTATCTTAATTAATAGGGGTCGATTTTTAGACCCCTGGGAAACTGATTTCGATGTCGACCATTTTGTAAATCCCTGATTAAGTGATTTAGATGATCGGTGAAATAAATTAAGGACCTTGACTTGCAGCTGCATATTCAAATTGACCGTAGTTTGGGATTAACCCTAGTTATATTATGACCTCTATGTCTAACTCTATTCAGTTCGAGGTGTAAATATGTATGTATATTCACTGAGACCTAAAAGATCTATTGTGCCCCCTTACTTCTACTTAGTTCATGAGGAAAGTCTCAGAGAGTAGTAGCTGCTTTGGTCCTATTTCCCGGGGGAATTTAAGGATATCTGCAGGCTTTAACTTAGGTAAATGACCCTCTTCTATCCAGTAATCTCCTAGGTGTTGTGCCCTAGGATTCTGAATTGCTGTGCAATTCGCAAGTATGTGTATGGAGGTTTTTTCTTCCATGCCACAGAATCTACATTCTTCTTCCTCCACTATTTTGAGCTTTTTCAGTTTCCCATTCAAGCGACAATTTCCCGTTAGGATCCCTGTTGAAACTCTTAGTGCAGTTTTACTATGACTTGAGCATTCATTTGATCTCAACAGGTTGTAGTCATAATGAAGTATCTTTGATTTTCCAAGTCCTACTACATCTTTCCAATGGTCAGATCTTCTCTTTTTTCGACTTTGTCTATATCTTTCATATATTATATTGGAGCTGACACCGCAAAAGGGTTCCGGCCCCCAGAAGGGTGTTTCAGTCCCCCTCTTCGCTAGTTCATTTGCTATTTCATTTCGTTTTATTCCAGTGTGTCCTGGAATTCACAGTAAGGTGACTATATTGTTCTCGCCTAGTTCATTGAGTTTGCCTAGGCATTCCCACACCATTTTAGAACTGGTTACACAAGAGCTCAGTGCTTTAATGGCTGCTTGACTATGCGACATTATGATAATCCTTTGCCTTCCATATCCTTTATCAATATTGAACTGGGTGCACTTTCTTATGGCATGAATTTCCGCTTGAAAGATACTTGGGGTTTTTCCCAAGCTTTCAGATTGTTTAGTTCCTGGCCCGTACACTCCTATCCCAGTTCCTTCCATTGCTTTTGAGCAGTCTGTATACCATTGAATGGCATTCTTTCCAAGTCTGGTAATGGTATTTGGATCCCATTCCTTCTTGTTGCCCAATTCCGTAACGAATTTCTTTAAAAAGTTATACTTTTTCATCATACCATCTTGTGGCATGTCCCAGGTTTCCTGATTTCTAAGAAGTGAGGAGGTGATTTTTTTTAATGATCCCCTCTCTACTTTGTCTGTATCTTGTTCATTCTGCAACACTTTCCACCACCATATGTAGTGGTATCAGGTTGAGAATCACTTCCATGGCTGCCGTTGGGCATGTTCTCATTGCTCCTGTAATGCACATACAGGGTGTAGTCTTTGAATTTTGGAGAGGTTTTCTCTAGTTCTACTACTCCACGCAAAGGCTCCATAAGTGATAATTAGTCTCACTATGGCAGTGTACATCCAGCTCAAGATTTTTGGGTGACAACCCCAATTTTTCCCTGCCAGATTCCTGCACACCATTAGAGCCATTTTTGCTTTGTATATAATCTCCTTTTCGTGAGTGTTCCACAGGAGTTCACTGTCTAGAGTCAAACCCAGATACTTGACTACTTGTCTCCATTCAACCTCACTCCCATCAAGTTTAATGGTTTTGAGGTTGTTTTCTTCTCTTAGTGAAGGCTATCAAGATGGTTTTGGTGGTACCACTTGCCTGCACCATCTATTTGTATAGTTCAGACTCTTTTGTACGATGTCACAAAGGGTATTTTCGAATTTTCCCCTGACAATATCATCGGCAGGATATTCCGAGGTCAGTCAAACCACACAGGAGTTCGTCAACCGTCAGGATACACATTAATGGGGATGCTACTCCTCCCAGTGGACATCCTCTGGTTGTACAGATAGAGATAAGGACTTTTTTCGTCCTCGTCTCTGCTACTCTAGTGGTGAGCAGTTCTGACATCCATTTTGATGTTGTGCTGTCTACACCTCTTCTATTTAATGTTCTTTTGACAATCTCATGAGGAGTATTGTCAAAAGCTCCTTCTATATCCAAAAAGGCGCATACTACGGCTTCTTGGTTGTATAGAGCACCTCGGATATCCTCCGTCAGTTGTACCAGAACGAAGTTACAGAAAGTCCGAAATGTTCAAGAAAAAGATGGTACGGCGATTCCTTTATTTGTTATAAGAAGATTTGGCGAGACTCTACCGTGTTGAATTATAAATCTTTTCCCATAATACATCCTTCTCCGAATTAAAGTAGTCTACTACACTGCTTACGAATAACCTTTTGAGTACCTCTGGTGTCAGTAAACAAATACCTACTAAACCATTGAAGTGGCGTCTCCGAAACTTCGTTTTTGTCTTCTCTTTTTGTCAGGTAATACCCTAAGGACGCAACAGAGACGAAAAACTCATTCGAAATACAAGTCCTAATCCTCAGTTTTGTTCCTTCTGAGAAATAGCACATAACTGAGAGGTAAATATTTAATAGAGGTGTTGTCAACTTCCTACTTTTCTAATCTTTTAGATTTAAATATACATTTTGGAGCTTCTTTTTATTTATAGACGAATTCGAAGTTGGTTAAAAAACTAGGAAATCAAAGCTGTTTTGTTTGTTCATTATCAGGGTCGTAGTAAGAGATGGGACGTGGGATATTTTCTCTTAAATCTAAAGTTCAAGTTCAATCACATTTTATACTGTTGGGATATTTGGGATAGTGAAAATAGGTAGTGGGAAATAAAAAAGAAAATAAACTATGAGTTTTTTTTAATGAAAATTGCAAAATAATATTTTACATTTTTCTTAAAACTAACTAATTACATCATTATAATACACCTCGTTTGCATTCAAACTAAATATAACAATAATTTAACTACAGAAACGTCAACAAAAATTTTTAAAATAAAAACAAAAAAATAATGTACAACGAATTATTCGAAATCGAAGTGCAGAAAATTGTTTATGACTATATTATTATCGTAATATTTTAAAATTAAAAACATAGTACTTTGCGTCCATTGCAATAAATAATCTATTTTGTCTTTGATATTTTTCAAAATAATTTTTTCATCTGAAAAAAAAACAACTTTAAAATCGTCAGATTTGTTGCAAAAATGACAAAAAAACTTGAAAATAATACATTTTCGAAATAGATCTAAAATGACAGATACTTCCAAATGTCCCAAGAATTTGTGATTAAATTCCATAATCATTTAATCATAAAAAATGTACATTTTTTATTATTAAAATTCTAGAAATGATTAATACATTTTTGTGATGACTAATTTGATGACAATTCAAAAAAATTATAAGTCTGGCTATTAAATAACGGCTATGCGCGCGCTGAAGGCCTCCTAGAAGAGTTTAATTTAAAAAAAACTCCGACTGAGTGTTATAAGTTGTTGAAAGAGTTCTATGGCGAGAATTCTCTATTTCGTGCGCGTGTTTTCGAATGATGTAAACTATTTTCTGAAGGCTGAGAGAGCACCAAAGGTGACCAACGTCCAGGTCTCTGTTTGAACCACAGAAACAAGGGCCAAAATCAATGAAATTGTGCGCGGAGATAATCTTATGAGCATTGAGACGGTAAACACTGATAAAGAAACTGTCAGGAAAATTTAACATAACGAATTGAACATGAAGAAAGTCTGCGCCAAAAAATTAGACCCCTGGCCAAAAGCTCGTCCGTCACTTCTGATTTTCTTGAGACGTTAGATGAAGAGCCTGAATTGATGGAAATCAGCATCACTTGCGATTAAACCTAGCGGTATTTATCCGCTAGAGGCACTCGAACACCTCCTTTTTCCTAAGATCAAGTCTGCATTAAAAGGAACTCTGTTTGATTCGATGGAAGAGGTGAAGCGAAAATCGACGGAGCTCCTAGATGCTCTTACGTAAAGAAGATTTCTAGCATTGCTTTGACCTATGGAAAAAACAAATGGAACGGTGTGTGGTGATGGGAAGTACATTGGAGGGGAGCATTCGATTGTAGATTTTTATAAGAAGTCTCGTTATTTAATAGCCAGACCTCGTATACTGGGTATGGTAAGAAATATACCACCAAAACAATGGGCCCGTTCAGCCACGATAGAGCTAGCGACGGTGCTCTGTGAAAGCGCTTGTAGGTGGCTGAACTTGTAGAGCTAGCGCTGTCGTTTAGCAGATAAATTTGCCCTCCGCTTACTCAGCGCTTGCCTAGCGCTAGCGTGGCTGAACGCGCCCTTAGACTCAATATGGTTGACATATTTGAAAGTAAATGCATATTTTAAATTAATTTTGCATAACATTTTTTTTGTATTTTTTACAATATTTGCTAGAATTGTATTTAGCTTTTAAATACTTATTCTCTTTTATAATTGATTGTTGGCAATCATGTTCAAATATGCACAACGGCTTCTGTATAATTATAAAAACGAGAACGATGTTAGGATATTTAAAAAATTTAACAAGTTTTTTTTAAATTACATTTTCAATTTCACATGGTTTTAACAACTTATTTAAATATAAAAATTGAAATATCTAAATAATTTATAATTTTTTTTTTCAATTTTTTGCGGTTAGATTGGCGAAATGTCAATTTCCATTTTTGTACACATCATTGATAAATCTAAGTCCGTAGATTATTATACAGGGGTCATTCAAATAGTAAAACGAATTGAATATACATGCAGATAGATGAAGAGGAAAAAAGGAAAGAGAAGAAATTCATTCGTAATAAAATTAGATCAATTTATAAGATCAGTAAGAAGTAAACTAGGTTTATTATTAAAATAGAATTCGATGGAAAGTGAAATGGCAAGAGAAGAATAAAAACAGGGTGTAACTGAATTACAAGGTTAACTTTATTTTTTAAATTATATAATTAGAAAACATATAATATACAGATTGGTCATCAGTACATCATGCGACACCCCATTTGAAACCCAAAAATGTGTCATTGCCTAATGTCATGCCATGTCTCTAAAAACAAATTTCTACTTGCAATTTTGGTGCCTTTTAACTCAGTAACGAAAACCCGTAAAGGAATTTTTATTTGAAGAACTAACATTACTTTTCTTTTGTGTAGCTGATCTCTAATTTTAGTACATATTTCGGGGATATCCTTCGAACTAAATTCCTCATTTTTTTTTTGGTTTTAGGTTAATTGTGTTTATTGACCTAAGAGCAGCCTTCATCATAGTAGAACGAACAGAAACCTGGAGATGCTTGAATGAGATAGAAATACCTAGGGTACCAAAAGGGGCTATCAGAAGCACATACGAGAACGAAATGGCTAAAGTACAAATAGCAGGAAAGAAATCAGGGGAATAGCTTAAGTCCGCTTTAATTTATATTGATAATGGATCAAATAAAGAAGCGAATAAAAAACAAAAGTGAGCAGCTGAACACAATAATTGGCTACATTGAAACCGGTAAAAATGAATTCACTACTATATGCAGACATAGAGATATATATTGATATGGAAGTGAAAGTGAAAATCCACAATACAATAACGATACCAATAATAACATATGCAAGTGAAAATTGGACACTGAGAAAGAAGGATGAAGCCAAGATGAACACAATTGAAATGGAGCACCTAAGAAGAATAAAAGGGAAAACAAAGTGGGACAAATGTAGAAATGAAGATAAGGGAAAATAACAAAACAATTAAATTGGTATGGACATATTGTCAGAATGAAAACAGATAGAATTATAAGAAATGTGATGGAAGCTGGAAGTACTATTCACAGAAGAAGGGGTAGTCCGAGAAGAAAGTGGATAGACCAAATAAGGAGATATTATTCCCTAAAAGAAAAACTCTAGATGAAATGAAAAGATTAGAATGAGACAGGAAAGAGCTGAAGCATTGGGTACAAGAGGAACCGGAATCCTCGTCCGACTCTTGAAATGGGTTGAAGGAGAAGAGAAGAAGAAGTGTTTGTTGAACTTGAATTTAGTTATTTTCAAAAAATTGTTTTTGTCTTTTTCTCTCTAATTCACATAGACTATAAGAAAACGTAACCACAATGTTTGTACAACGTTTCGTTTTCACAATACCACCATAAGCTTTTTTTTTCTAAATTCGGAAATGCATTTTTTATAACTAGTTGTTGTAGGGCCCTAACAATAAACCCACCACTATTTACTCAAGATTTCAAATTTGGACGTGGCTGTTAATTTGGATAAATAATAGTAAATATGTTGTTATGTATTTAAAAAATTAAGATGAGGGTGGCCCTGTGTTAACGAAACGTTTTCTTATAGCTTACGCAAAATTATAAATAATAGAGTTACAGTTCAGAGCGTCGGAACTTTTTTATTGGAAATTTCCTCCTCTATAAGGATCTTCTTTCAAAACTCCTTAAATATTAATAGTTTTTGAGTTATTAACAAGAAACTAAATGCTATCTTTTTTTCATCTTAATTTGTTAATAACAATTGTAACTTTTATCTCAATTAACCGGATTTGTAACTCTTATTGTTTACGAAATCCCAATACAGGGACAATTTCAAACGGACATCCTGTAAGTAACTCTTATTGTTTACGAAATCCCAATACAGGGACAATTTCAAACGGACATCCTGTAAGTACGTGACAAATTTAACAAAAATTCAAGTACAATGGCAATTAATAATAACTATTTACTTTGTTTTTAATATTAAATTAAGAAAAAATATAGTGTACAACTCGAGTATACACCCAATACACGCAATAGAAACTTACCTATCGTTAATGACATCAAAATTGGATTTTGACATTCAAAATTTGAAACGATTTCTTGAATAAAAAATTAAAGTGACCAATGAACGAACTAAAAAAAACCAACATTTTCATTAATTTTCTTTACTCAACAAATGATTCTGTGAGGTTTTCTGCAAATTCTGCAAATACTTTTCGTACTGCTTCAACGATCCTTGGTTCATGTTTAACCAATTCTGCCTGTTTTGGATTTCGAAGCGTTTTAACAGCATCGCGTGCTGCAGCGCGGCCAATTGGTTTCCGGGATTTAAACCAAAATTTGCCGAGTTGTAATTCAAATTTGCAGTTAGCTGCGCCAAATTCTGGATATTATACCTCTCCAAAATTTGATTGGGACTTAAAGGAGATTGAGAACTAGAACTAGGTTTCGGACTACTTTTCGAAGGAACTACGACCTGTGGAGTATTAACGGAAGGGCTAGTACTAGTAGACGAGGGAAGACTTGAAGGTTTCGGGGATAAACTAGAAGGTTTGGGAGATACATTATTAGGACTATGAGAACTCGTCGATGAACTAGGCAAATGGGGGGAGGATTTATTTAAATTGTTCACTTTAGTAGATAGTTTAGGTGAATACGTCTTGACCTTTAATTGCTCCATCATTAAGTTAGGCATTGGGGCGTACATGTGTTTGATCATTGGAGACGATTTTGGTGAATGTTTAGGTGAATTTCTTGGAGAATTATAACCTAGCCCGGGGGATATGTTTCTATGTATAGGACTAGGCTTAGGGGATACGTATGAACCACCTTTAGAATCGGTTGGTTTAACTGGTATGTCAGATGATTTTACCTCAACATCTTTTTTAGAAATAACACCGTTTGTTTTTGGAGATACACTAGGACCAACAGATATTGTATAATTTAAACCTAAAGCATTCGAATGGAGGTTATTTATTGTTTGCTGGCATTTGAACGTATCGGGTATTTCGAGTATAGCTGTTTTCACCTTGGCATTTTTATTACTCGGTAATCTAGGTATTGGTACTTTCGGCGTTGTAGAATCGATCTGATTTTGCGATATATTCTTCTCCATCTCCATTTTCGTCTTCTTATACAACTGCGATGCTATTTCCATTAGATTCCTCTTATTATTAGACGTGCTGCTGACTTCGTTATTCGCTTCAGCAGCGGGTTTTTGGGTGCCTTTTTCTGGCGACGAAGATGTAGTGTCTGGTTTTTTAATGGACTCTTCGAATATTTTTTGAAAAGACTGCGGAGATCTAGGATTAAGTTTGTTTTCTTTTGGCACATTGAGAAGCTTGTTAGTTATTTCAGGTACTGGGGATGGTTGAATGTTAAATTTTGGTGGCGCATTAGTCTTTACAGGAATTGGAAATTCTGGTTTCGTTCCTATTATTTGGGAGATGGTAGTAGACATGGGAATCTTCTCTGTTAAGCTCTTGGCGATTTCCGCCAAGTCTTCGTCTACTTTTTGTTCACTGTCCGCGTTTATTCGGAAGTTGTAGTTAAGTTTAGGATTTTCTTTGGAAGTTTCAGCATCGTCAGCTTTACTTTCATCCGGTAATTTCAAAATTTCTATGTAGTTTTTAACAGGAGGAATCATCGGAGTAGGTTTATCACTTTCTGAGCTATCTTTAATTGTTATGGATAACGACGATGGTATTTTGCAGTTTTCTATTAAAGATTGTAGAACGGGAGTTGCTGATTTGGATAATGCTGGCTTTGGTTTGCCGTGAAGTATTATCATTTTGACAGATTTCTTTTCCACTTTCGTTTTTTTTTCAGGATATTCTTGTATTGCCGGACTTGAAGCTTTCCTTTTTGACATTTCTACTTTTTGTGATGCTTCTTTCGAGGCGTTTTTTTTAGATTGTGGACTAGTTTTGGCGGTTAGTTGGAAAGTTTCAAGAAATTTTAGTTTTTCCTCGTCTTCAGTATTTGGTTTGTTATCTTCTACGGGTATCTTATTTTTGGTTTCGCTTGTTTCACTTTTATGTTTATTATTTAAACTTTTAGGACTGGTAATTTTGGGTTTGGTTTTTAAGGGGGAAGTTTCGACTGGTTTTTTCTTGTTTTTATTGTCGTTACCTTTAACCGTTTGTTTTATTATATTAAAACCGACTGATTGGCCGTCTTTATCGGATACTTTTTGAATTTTTGTTATTATTTCCATATTATTAGTTCTATTAAGGGTAATATTCGTATACATAGGAGTTTTAACATCGTTTGATTTGATTGATTGATGATTTTGAAGGTTAATTTTTAAATGCCCTGATAATTCCGGTTTCATAACACTATTGGCGACACTGTTTTTTGAATCATTTGAATTGGTAACACTTGCTTTGAGCGTAGTAGTTTTGTCTTCGGTTTTTAAGGCGTTATCCTTTTCGGGATCTTTCTTTATTTTTAAAATAAAACGTTTCGGACTATCTTCCTTGGTTTCTTGATGATTATCACTACATATTTTAGTTTCTTCTTTAACTTTCACGTTTTCTTTGTTACTATTAAGCTTTTGTTCACCGATTTTTATTTCGATGTTATTATCACATTCGCGAGCTTCCGAACTGTCATTATCAACTGGAGTTTTTGTGATTTTTTCACTTTTAATCTTATCACAACCCTTGCTTTGCACTTGGATATCTTGTTGTTTGTTCGCCTTGGAGTTCTTTTTGTTCATGATATGTACCTTTCTTCTAGAAGCTGCTCCGTTGGCTCTGGAAGGTCTTAGTGGCACTTGGACCAGAATATCGTTCGTATTTGTCGAATCGAAATAATCAAATCTTTCGGAGACTTTGTTTAAATCGGTTATACGGAAGAAGAATTTCATCGGTTCGTTCTGAAACAAAAAAAAAACACAAGTTCAAAACATAACATAGAAAAAATAAATAAATTGGCAGTGTTGAGGACTACCGGTAGAAGTGAAAACACGAATATATGAATCCCTTTTGAAAATTTTATTGTTCGCCCATGGTAAATGGAAATTTTTACAAATAAATTTGAATAATTTATCGTACGCCTGTGATTGAAGAAAATTTTCGCAAATAAATTAGCCCTTCATAGTATCGTTATCCATCCAAAAAAGTCCGGCACACACAACATACAGTCGAGGCGCATTACGTCACATTAGCGTGTCCCATGTTTTCACTTCTCAAAATTAGTTGAAAATACTCACCCTTTTCCACGAATAGATGTAGGCTATGTCGATCAAAGTATAGTGATCTGGCAGAGGCACTCTCTTATACAAAACATCAATCTGAAAAAAAAATATAATAACAATTAAAAACATTGGTTGATATTACATGAGCGATTATATTCATTTTAAATACAAAAAATAACAATCCGCCATCTTATCCTAAGCACGGATCAAAAGCGCGAGACGTCACGCTTTTGTAAACATCATTTGACATTTGTATATCGTTCGAACTTCCATTGTATTTGCTGGTATCTTCTGTGTTCCTTGTGGTGTATCCATTATTCTTTTTGTTAAGCCAGCTAAACTGGGATAGGGTTGGAAGCATGCAGTCAGCAAGGAACGTTGTTGTGGTACACAGACGGATCTAAAACTGATCCAGGTGCAATGTCCAGGCATCGTTGGGGAAGTTTGTATCTGTATTCCAGGCTACGCTATCGACACGTGTTTGCAAATGAACAGCGAAAGGGGATAAAGAGGCCAAAAGATCCTCATACTCTCAGATAGTCAGGCAGCACTGAAATATTTAGCATGTCCCCAGATCAGATCTAGACTGGTCTGGGACTGCCTTCAAAATTTTTTTACGCCTTGCAAACCATAATTAAGTGGGTCCCGGGGCACAAGGGTATTGTAGGCAATGAAAAGGTAGAGCAAAGCTAGGGTCTGAACCAGTATTTGGAATATCAAAATCTGCTGCACGTGTTTGTACATCTCGGTGGATTCAATCTAAACATCAGACGTACTGGAGACACGTGCCAAAACAGGAACACAGTAAACTCCTGGTCAAAAAACTTCCAGAATCGCTGACTAATGAAATATTAAACCTCAGCAGGGACCAAATAAGGAAAGTGACGGGATTACTAACCTGACACGATACCCTAAGGAAGCACATGCATATATACAATTGGCACTGTCTCATTGAAGATATAGACTCCTAGGACTAGAGTATCCAAGGGAGGATTTCTCCAAGAAGGACCTAGTGAAAAGACTGTTGAGTCTGATAAGGTGATTCGGACGACAGTGGTCTGTTAATAGTCCTGTTGGACAACGAAGGTCATTCCTGCTATACTCTAACACCTGTTTGGAGACATTTTATGAAGGATGTATAAAGGTCTTAGAATTATGCCAGAATACTAAAACCCTTCTTGCTGTTCTGGTATACAGTGTTTGTTTGGCAAAACCACCAATCTGCTACTCTCTGTATTATCCTGTATAATCCAGTATAACAGAAGCTGCAGTCCTTTTAAAAAGGAAAACTTTTAGTCACCTAAGGAGACTCTAAAAAGGTAGAAATAGCTTGGGTCTGACAAAAGAAAGAAGTGTTCAAAAAAGTCCTCGCGTGGTCCGAATGAATTATGTTTAAAAAGGAAGTTTGATTTCAAAACTTACGTGAAAAAGACTAGTATCAACATTGTATTTATTCCTGACGAATTTCTTGAGGACATCTACTCGACACATCCCAGGACATTGTAAATATCTTTTCATGTGAGCTTGGTTTTCTTCCGACAACTGATCGCTTTTGTCGATACCATTCTTTATTACTGGTAGTTTTATGGCTCCTGGTGAAGAATCCGAACTGTAACAAAAACAAAAAGTTAAATCAAAACTTGTTAATGTCCAACAAATTAATGTGATTTTCACCCTCGGTATAGAATTCTCACTACAGTGCGCAATTATTCCGAACCCATTAGGAGAGTGAGCACGAGATAGTTGTAAGGTTTCGACATTACCATTTAAGACATCAACTTAAAATCCTTAAACGGTTTTAGTAACGGCGTTGTACATAGAAAGAAGAAAAATTACAGTGCACCGACAATTACACAGACGTTAACGTTTTGCACAAGTTAATTGATTAATTACGGCGCGTAAAAAAAGTTTTAAGTGCAACGAGCACATGCACACACTACAAACGATTATCTAATGCTGTATTTCTTTCAAGAATAGCAGATATTGTTAAACGATACGGAAAATTGCCATAACAAAACTAATTTTTATTTCAATGAATGGAATGGAATTTGTTCATTTCAACATGGTTAGCCGAAAAAAGTTCTTGAAATTGGTAAATACAGAACTCCTTGGAGAAACATTAACGGACAGCCAGGCAGCCAAGTTACACACTGGTTGAGGAATGCCAGAAAGAATTGAAAGAACTGACAGACCGCACTAAAGTAAGATTAGTGTAGGTGCCGGAACATAACGAGGTTTCAGGAAAGAGCAAGTTGATGAACAGGTTCAGCAACCAGAACCAGTCTTTGGGACCACAGAGAAAATGGTCCAAGGTCAAAGCCAACATAGACTACTGTGGAGGAACACTCTAAGGCAAGTAAAGTTTATCCAAAATCAATTGCAATTTATTTTAGACAAACTTTACACAGTAAGACCTTCATAGGAGATACACGCGTTGTAAGACCTTCATAGTGGATACAAGCATTATAATCAAGACCTTTATAGGGAATACACGCGTTGTAAGGCATTTATAGGAGATGCACGCGTTGTAAGAAAGACCTTTATAGGGTATACACGCATTGTAAGTAAGACCTTTATAGGGGATACACGCGTTGTAAGTGAGACCTTTATAGGGGATACACGGGTTGTAAGTAAGACCTTTATAGGGGATACACGCGTTGTAATTAAGACCTTTATAGGAGGTACGTTGTAAGATCTTTATAGGGGTAAACGCGTTATAAGACGTTAATAGCGGATACACGCTTTGTAAGTAAGACCTTTATAGGGGATACAGGCGTTGTAAGACCTTTATAGGTAATACAAGCGTTGTAAGTGAGACCTTTATAGGGGATACACGCGTTGTAATACCTATAAAGCGCATAAAAGCGTTGTAAGGTCTTTATAGGGAATACAATCGTTGCAAGTGAGACCTTTATTGGGGATACACACGTTGTAAGACCTATATCGGGGATACACGCGTAGTACGACCTTCATAAGGAATACAAGCGTTGTAAGTGAGACCTTTATAGGGGATACACGCGTTGTAAGACATTCAAAGAGGATACACGCGTTGTAAGACATTCATAGGGGATACACGCATTGTAAGACCTTTATAGGGAATACAGGCGTTGTAAGTGAGACCTTTATAAAGGATACTCGCGTTGTAAGACCTTCATAGGGGATACAAGCGTTGTAAGATCTTTATAGGGGTACTCGCGTTGTAAGACCTTTATAGGGAACACAAGCGTTGTAAATCAGGCCTTTATAGGGGATACACGCGTTGTAGGACATTCATAGGGGATACATGTGTTGTAAGACATTCATAGGGGTACACGCGTTGTAAGACCTTTATGGGGAATACAGGCGTTGTAAGTGAGATTTTTATAAAGGATACTCGTGTTGTAAGACCTTCATAGGGGATACAGGCGTTGTAAGATCTTTATAGGGGTACACGCGTTGTAAGACCTTTATAGGGAATACAAGCGTTGTAAGTAAGACCTTTATAAGGTATACACGCGTTGTAAGACATTCATAGGGGATACATGCGTTATAAGACATACATAGGGGATACACGCGTTGTAAGACCTTTATAGGGAATATAGGCGTTGTAAGTGAGACCTTTATAGGGGATACACGCGTTGTAAGACATTCAAATAGGATACACGCGTTGTAAGACATTCATAGGGGATACACGCGTTGTAAGACCTTTATAGGGAATACAGGCGTTGTAAGTGAGACCTTTATAAAGGATACTCGCGTTGTAAGACCTTCATAGGGGATACAAGCGTTGTAGGACATTCATAGGGAATACATGCGTTGTAAGACATTCATAGGGGATACACGCGTTGTAAGACCTTTATAGGGAATACAGGCGTTGTAAGTGAGACCTTTATAAAGGATACTCGTGTTGTAAGACCTTCATAGGGGATACAAGCGTTGTAAGATCTTTATAGGGGTACTCGCGTTGTAAGACCTTTATAGGGAACACATGCGTTGTAAGTCAGGCCTTTATAGGGGACACACGCGTTGTAGGACATTCATAGGGGATACATGCGTTGTAAGACATTCATAGGGGATACACGCGTTGTATGACCTTTATAGGGAATACAGGCGTTGTAAGTGAGATCTTTATAAAGGATACTCGTGTTGTAAGTCCTTCATAGGGGATACAAGCGTTGCAAGATCTTTATAAGGGTACACGCGTTGTAAGACTTTTATAGGGAATACAAGCGTTGTAAGACCTTTATAAGGGATACACGCGTTGTAAGACATTCATAGGGGATACACGCGTTGTAAGACATACATAGGGGATACACTCGTTGTAAGACCTTTATAGGGAATATAGGCATTGTAAGCGAGTCCTTTATAAAGGATACTCGTGTTGTAAGGCCTTCATAGGGGATACAAGCGTTGTAAGACCTACATAGTGGATACATGTGTTAAACGGAGATCTCAGCTGTAGATTTTATGGCATGGAGAAAGAGATCTTAACTCACATTTAATCTTACTGGCATTGATATCAATGAGATTTTCGGGGAGGTCAATGAGGTGTAGCTCATATTTTTAGGAGCCATTACAAGCATTAACACGATTTTTAACTTGTAAACTAGGCTATGAGGGTTAAAAAACAAATAAACTTGACATGGCCCTTCTAAACATCCAAAGTCGTTAATAGAAATATTTGGTTTAAATACAATAAATTAATTATTCGTTGTTAAGAATTAAATATTTCAACGACCACTTCTTTCCGAAATATTTCAAATATTAATCGCCCATTTTAAGATCAATTTCTATTCATGTACGTAATAATTATCTTCCCGAGTTCATACAGAGTTATTATTAGTCGAAAACTCAGTTGCATGCCGACGAAGGTCGAAACAAAGACAGAAAAACATGCAATTAAACGCAACGGACTGAAACAGCGCTATAAACGAGAAAAAACAAAATAACCATAAAAAAGTCTGCGATGCGGTTTATACATTGAAAGAAGTAGAATTCCTGTCTCCTACTACTTGTCCTTTTCTGTTAAAGGGTGATTGTTATTGACTCTTTCTGTTTTTTAATTAATTTGAAATTTTTTAATGGAAATAAAATCCTCTTTTCATTTGCTATAAATATTACACTTGTCTTCCAAACTGGTAATAATTGATCTCGCTTAAAAACGAATATAATATAAAATATATTAATCCAACCCCTTGGCTGCGGACGAAAATCCATTAGAGGGAGACGAATTAGTGAAGAGAAAGAGATAGAAGGAGTTGGTTGTGCAGATGCTTTCGGTTAACATAATGAGAGCCGGAAACCAAGGGCGTGCTATTGACATGTGGGCCACCAGTTATTATTATACGTCCGATGTCTCGTTCATAGAAAGGCCAACTTTAGGCTCAGGGCTTTTCATTCGTGACAAACAGAACCGGATTAAAATTTTTAATTAAAAAATATTTTCTTGCACATACATTATATTGGTTGGAACACGTAGAAGGAATGAAAAAAAAGGTAATCAAGAGGCTTTTATTAAAAAAAAGAAGAAAATAAATCAAGGTGAATGTGCTCAATTTGGCTAGGGTCGAATTCCGCAAAACTACCTGTAAGACTCCTAAACAGGGCTTATCGTTAACATTAGCAAGTCGGACCATATAATTGAGTGATTTCCAAAAATAGATCTCGTAATTTATCGAGAAGGGAAAGGAAGATTATTGAAGAAGGTAAATACAGTGTCGAAAAACTGGCTTTCAGCTGTTAGCCATATTCTAATTCTCCCGCGACCTTTTGCGGAACTCGATCTAGGATTAAAGACACAGGTAGAAATCGGCACAGCCCCTCAATTTACAATTATAGATTATCAAAATGTAGATACTTTCCAGTCCAGCACCTTCGTCCTATGCACCAGTTTGTATAAGTTCTTAGTTTGCTTTAATATTCCTTCACCGGTCATGAAACCTGTCACAACTCCCAGCTGATTCCTGCACATTGTGAGCAGTTCAGGCACAGTTCTTTGATGAAGCTATCCATGGATTTGTCTTGGGATGTTTACCCAGTAATTTTTATGTTGCTCCCTGATCCAATTCCTAGCTCGATTTTTGGTATAACAAGAATATATCTTGTTTCAGGCTGTGTATCCTCTGATCTCTGTTTGCAAGTTCTTCAGCTTTTTATTACCTTTGATAATCTGGTGACCTCTGTACCCACCAGATCAGCTTGAGATTACTCCGGTCTGCTGACGTCTTCAGTTATTCAATGCTACTTTCATTTTCTGGCCTGAGATTACTTTGAGTGCCGCCATGACTGTCTGACATTATGATACCTTCACCTGAGATAGATGTGTAATTTTCCAGTGCGTAGCTATAAATGGCTCCTGGTTTTTTGGAATATACTCCCGCACAAGTGCCATTTGCAGTTTCAGACCCATCGGTGAACTCATAGAGATACTACAGATAGAGGCAACAAGCCATGTGAATGGGAATGTCCGTCTAAACTCCGGTGAGAGAGAAAAAGACAGACGTCAGAAGTTCTTCTGTCTTTGCCTCTCGTCTATAGCATGCACGCCATTAGAGAAAGACAGTCTGAACCTCTGACTTTCTATCTCTTTTAAGCTGGATTGTTGCCTCTATTTGTAGTATCTCTATGGGAGAACCACGTCTGTATCTGGTTAATGGAGTTCTTTGTCAGTCTAGTCTTTTCTGTCTGTAATCTACATCAAAAATGATCTTATTAATGGAAAATTGAATGGTTGTGTAGTCTGTTCTCTTACGATATTCATGTGTCCTGACCTGTACCTGTGCCACCTCATTACTCTGACCATTTTTTTGAACAAACTGATCTCTAGGTAGAAATTTCAATGTTTTACCGCTAAATTTACCAACCAATAGAGACATTTTCCTTATTTAGCAATGACGAGATTACAACACTATATTTATTCGCTGTATTGCAGCATGTTGGTTCTCGCTACGTTATCGTCTTAATCCGGTTCTGTGGAAATACTCAAGTCGACATTAATGATAGTTAAATTGTTGTACAAATGACTGACATAATGTTTTCATGGAAATTCATACCTCCAAAGAAGTGTTTACGTATATTTTCGGATAAACACGTAACTGGGTGTAAAGTAGGTTTCTTGTTTTTTTTTACAATAGAAATCAGTTAACCGGTTTGAACGGCGAGGATGTTGAATTTTCCAATAATGGGTAGTTGTTATGAAATGTTTGAGATCATGAACACTAAATCAGGTACTTACATAGAATAAGTAAGATTATGTAATCTATATGATTGATAGCACAAAGTAGTTGGGTTAGGTTTAGTGTTGTTCAGGGTGGTCATATTTATTTTAGCTTGGGCGTTAGTCACTTGTTATTGTTGTTAGTCACTTGTGAGTTATACAAACTACAAATGAATGAGACATTTCGTCTCGTAAATGTTTTAAATTTCGTAAAGTCTATATAGTAGATACGGCATCGTTGTAACAAAACCCACAGTGAAGTTAATTACTTGTAATTGTAGAAATTCAACGGTATCCGTGGCGACATTCCCAAACAAACCTTGCTTTAGGCTAAGTTACAAAACAAAAGAAATTCTCTTGTAACTACTGAAAGTAAAGAAGAAAAAAACACCGGATTGTTTTCCTCTTACACTTTAAAATCTTTTTTTTTTTTCGAAGAGAGATTTCGCCATTTGACAAGTTGAAAAGGGCGACTTATTGATTGAAACTACGAAGGGAATATTGCCCGAGATTCTTCGAATAAATAAAACATTGTTGGAAATCCTGCGATGGCTGACAAACGAAATTGTGGATTTCAAAGTGGAAAATTGTAAGATTTATCCGGAGATTTACGGCTGGTTAAATATTTTGATGGGTCGCCTGGTGTCATCCAAATCGTCAATGATAAATTATTTATACTTTGCGGAATATTTAAAAAGGTTTGTGCTTTATGTGTGTGTTGGTGTGGTAATAAGGTTAATGAGGCTTGTTCCCTAATATTAGATGGCTCTCCATTTCTCAAAAAGTCAATAACGTTTGATAGATTTGACACCCTTGCAATCTAAAAGTCAATTGCAATGTTTACTGTCAGTGAGTCAAAAAACGTATCTAACAATAGAGTACACGCATATTTCATATTTTGCTTAGATATTAATTAGTAATAGTAAAGTTGATATCAAAAATAAGTAATAATAGGAAATAAACCAGTTTCCATTGGAAATTACTTCCAAATTTTAAAATGAAATTCAAATTTTAATGCACTTTCCGATCACCACCCGAGGATTTCCGAACGCTACCGATGATACGTGTGATGTCATACCATTTGTTTACTTTTGTCAATATGGCCGGTATTGCATTAGGTTCTGTGTAGATTTGTGTTTATATTGTATTTTAATTAACTATTAATTGCTTCATCGACGTAAAAATATCATTTATATGTTTGTTTGAGACCATTACGTGTTTATATATGCTTATTTTTATTTCTAAAAGTCAACGTAAAGTGGAAAGTGGACATAAATATTCGATATTTCCGAGGATATTTTAAAACTTTTAGAAGAAAATATTTTATTTACTAGTTCAGTGTTCAGTGACGATTCTTTCATATTTTGTGAGTAAAAATATGGCTAGCGAAGGTTTTGTAAAAGCACAAACTGATAACTTGCCCAAAGTAGATTCATTTATGCTGCTTGAATTTATATAGTCAAACAGCTGCTTTAATGCAGAGGAAATAAGAGGAGTTAAAGCATTATCGTAAGTACGATTTAAACTATGTATTATATATAATATATACCAACCATATTTCGATGCCATGTTGGCCTGAGTTGTTAAGAAAATAATGTTTTTATGGTTGATTCCTAGACATATAGGTACATAACCTCAAACTATTTAAGAAGAAAAATTACCAACATAGAAGTAGGTACTTACATTAAAATGGTCTTCACAAACAAAAGCAGTAGTATTTTTCGAAATATCGTCTTTGTTTCGACGCATAGCTTGCAAACACAATGCCCTTCTCTTAAGTACAAATATTTTGTCTGGAGTTTTAATAGACGTTGATTTACACTCTGGAACAATGCAATACTTGGAATACAAAGTTTTTTTCGGCTTTATCCATTTTTAAAGTTTTCAGAAACAAATTAGGTCACAAAAACTCAGAGCGTGATACACGAATAGGAACGTAAACAAATGGAGTGACGTCAACGGATGGGGCAGCCTTCTTCATGACGTAAAGCGCGTTTTGGCGGAGTTTCAAATTTTATGATTTTTAAAGTTGTTTTAAAAGTAAAGTTTATATTTTTTGCAAAAAAGGTGTTAGGAGGCCTGATAATCCGTCAATTCCCACCAATAGCAAAATTTATGCTTGTACCCTATTCTGAAGTTGAAATTTTTATTTAAAAACCTAACGTTGAAATAACATTCATAATTAATTTATACCAGAATACAGGATATACCAGATGTTGTTGAAATTACAGGAACAATTTGAATATAATAAATATACAAGCTTCATCATTTACAACAAAGAGGGAGGAAAAGTACTTTTCCTCCCCACGGTGGGAAGTATGATATGAGGGAGGAAAATGTGTACTTTCTACAGGGGTAGGAGGAAAAATCAATTTTCAAACGATTTTCCCTTCCTTGTCAATTGTTTTCCAATCCATACGAGTAAAGGTTAAGCACTAACAACACTTACACCCTTTTTATATTTCGCTGGATTTTCGTCGGCTCTTGATATGATCAAAATTGTGTTCTTACCATTAGCTTCTAAAGGATATCTGGATAGATAGTAATATAGGAAGTTAGAGATGGGATCAGAAAGAAAATCAGAGTTTTGTTATGATGCAACAAATATCTATATAAGTGTTGGTATATTAGTGGAGTTACCACATTATTCAAGAAGAGTCGCCTGTTAAACGCAGGAGGAAAGATATGAAATGGAAAATGAAGGAAACTTTCGAGAATAGGAAAACTGCAGAGTTGGCGGTAAAGAGGTGAGTCCATTTTAAATTTCATCTTAACTGAAGGGTTAATAGTTTCCAATATAGGGAATAGGCCTACTTTCGTTACTAGATCTCGTAAAGAAGTGTTAGATTTAACACTCTGTACGAGTAAAATTAGTGATAAAATAACAAATTGGTGTGTGATGCTCGGACCACAGACACATAAGGTTTGATAGTAATGTAAGCTATGTGCAGATTCTGTCACCTAGAGGAGGAAACTGCAGAGCACATCCTATGCCAGTGCGATTGCCTGGCGAATGTGCGGTTTCTTGTTCTTGTACTAGGCGATGAGACGCCTCCGGCAAGAAACTGCATGAAAGATTCAGTCTCGAGGTTGATTGGCTACTTAAATAGAGTCGGGCTGGAGAATGTAATCTAGATTCAGAGGACCACAATAGATCTGAAAAGGTCGCAGTGGAATAGACCGATTAGCCACCTCATCAAATCTAATCTAATCCAGCGGTAATGTTTGTGGGAGTATAGAGTTGTTGGGTCATTTTATTACTCTATTCGTTTAGAGAGTCCCCAGTTAATATCTGTATGATTACACTGCAAATATTTAGCATGAATGTCTTAATAGGTGAATCGGCAATCGACTACTGGGACTAGTAGAGTTACCTGGAGTATCCTATAATTGATAGATCATCATTCATTCATATATTTGGGTTGTGCTCATCAGCCCAGGCACTTGAACTCAATCTTTATACCATTTCCAATGTTATCTACTTCCATTCCAGAAGCTTCGTGTCTTCTACAAAAGCCACTAGTTAGACTGGAGGGATTTTCAGTAGTTGTAATGGTTGTATCAATTACTTTGACAGGTCATCGAAAAAGGGAATTAAGCCGAGAAAATTTTCGCACAATAATTTTTTACAATTTTCGAAGACAGTGCCTTGTTGAGTTGGTTTCTATTTTCGGCAATAAAGCACCACATCAGTCGACAATTTCTCGTTGGTTGGATAATTTAGACGAGGACGGATTAATCATAGCGACGATCTAAGAACAGAGATGAACCAAACTGACGAAGGTTATCCGTTCTCGAAGTTTTTCCAAAAAGATGGTGGTCTCAAAAGCACATGTAGCAACAATTCCTCTGCAAGATTAAAGAACTGTTGCTGCTGATTGGAACATATCGATTGCTGAGTTTCGAAAAACCAACCCCCAACAACCAATGATCCTCCACCAAGACAATGCAAGTTTCCAACAGCTCGAAAACCAATTGAGAATGAACTGCGTGATCAAAGGTTCCAGACCTCAGAAGATGCAATCAACGCCTTCAAAAACTCTATTTTGAATGTATCAACAAGCGAGTGGAATAACTGCTTCCAAAGTTGGTTCCAAAGGATGCAAAGATGCATTTCTCTTCGTGGAGAATACTTTGAAAAACAAAAGTGTTTAAAAGTTATCTATTATTTTTTTCTAGCTCTATATGCAAACTTTAAAATACAACCCTCGTAAAATTCAATGCTCTTGTTGTTAGGAATCTTTCACGAAATCTAGAATTGAGTAAAAGAATAAAAATATTGTTGAGATATTTGACATTTGTGAAGTTGAACTTCATCGTTTTTTTTTTACCAACCCTGTATACAAAAAAGAAGTTTTCGACATGTCACCCATTATCTTATTCGTCCTACTAATCAACCCGACAAGATGTTTTTTATTTAGTATTGTGGATGTTCACACAGAATTTTCAATAGTCACCTGTCAATTTTTTATTAAAAAAATTAATATCTCGATAAATATAAATTTTAGATATAGGGTATTCTTCACAAAGTGACATTAAAATTTAAGGTAGAATACGAAACGTTATTCAAATACAGGGTGTTACATTTAAACTAACAAAGTTTTCGTTCACTTTTGGTATAACCGGAACTGACATGTATGTCAAAATATTTTCCATAAATTCGCCATAACTATCTAGGCCAATTTTTATAGAAATCGTTTGTATAGTCTCCACTATATAGATAGTGTAAGCTCGTGTTTTACAGCCTTTTTTTTGCAGTGCCCTATTTAGCCACGAAAATTTATTATTATATTATATTTTATTACTAAACTAATCACCTTATCTTTCATGCACGCATCCCTAAAGTACCAAAATTCTGGGGAAAATTAAAGAAGAAAAACCAGTAAGATAAACAGGGACACTCTCTTCACGCTAAGATTCCCGTCATAGCGACTTTATACAAAAAAGGCAACGGATAAGGGGTACTTGCTCAAAAGGACAAAAGGACTTTATTTTACGTAAATTTTAAATTATGAAAAAAATTATGAATTAAAAAAAAAATAAAAGAGTCACTAAATTATATACATACATAATGAAATACGAATTAAATGGATCCACCCACCTCTACATCTTTCTCGATCATACATACACAATATAACGACTTGATATATTATAATGCGCAGCCGTAGGGGGTATCCAAACGAAAGAGAGAAAGACTACCTTCGTAACGGGCGAAACAAAGAAGAGACGTGCAATTCAAGAGACCGCCAGTTTTCCGGTAAAGCGTTGACGCGTGATATAAATCAAAGGTGCTTTGGAAGAGAGAAGAAAGTTGGAAATATAAGAGAGACCGGCAATTTAAAAATAAAACCCACCGATTTTATTATCTGCTTTTTATGTACCGCAGTTTGGTTCCAGTTCTTTTTTTTAATCAAATATTGATATATTAAAATCATTTATTTGATTAATACTCGATAAAGTACCGTATAATTCGTTAAAAACTTTACTCGTATTTCATATTCATGGCGTAAAATTGAAATATTGTCAAGTAACAGCGAGTTGAAGAAAGAGACAAGGCAACAGCCTCGTTAGGCCTTATCTAAGATGAACATCATTGCCACTGAAAACGTGATAATGACAGTTGCGTGCATATGGTAAGAACTTACTTTCATTTAACGAAAATGAAACTATATGCTACAAAAAATGGAATTGGTAACAAAAAATCGTATTAAAATTTCGATTTGTCTACGTAATAAATCAAAGAATAAGACTCGGGAACAATTATTTTCAGGTATTCGAGTTCATTCATCAATATACTCGTTAACAAGAATGATACATTCATTTCAACTACGTTCCTTGTGGTATAATATGGGTGTGGCGTTTAGGGGTTGAAAGCAGTTTTATGCGATTTGTGACGCTAAGGGAAAGTGATCAATACAAAAGTTGTAGATTTTAAAAAACTTTACAACTTTTGTATAAGACGTTTTTCAAAATATTAGAGATGCCACAAATATTCGGTATTCGGCCACATTTTTTCACTATTCGGCCGAATGCTGAATAGCAAACTCATGAATAAAAAGAACTCACAAAGATGTTTATTTAACCAACAAATTAACATATTAATATTTAAAATCTACCAGTGGTAAGTTATGATGGATGAAAACAATTTTTTCAGCATTTGACGTTTTTCCTTATAAAGTATACCTGCTTCCGAAAATAGCCACTATATACTCTGCTACTGGGGGATGATAAATAAATCTTAGCAAATTGTGAAAGAGTTGGATATTGTTTTGCTTTTGCTGACCACTTATAAGGGTCTGCTGTACAAACTAGGCGAACGGATGCCATTTAGGAATGGAGAACTATCGATGGTTTATCGATAACTATCGATATTTTTGACTATCGAAAAAAATCGATAGTTTTCGGTACTATATCGATAGTTGAGATGTTTAGGTGAAGAATATAAATATACTTTGAAAACTGATATGGAGTAAAAATGCTATCAAAAAATGGGACACAGAGAGAGAGGGGGGGTAGATGAGAGAGAGAGAGAGAGATGGGATAGAGGGATGGGAGGGAGGTATAGAAGAGAGAGAGAGATGGGAGAGCGAGAAAGAAGGAAGAGAAAACGAGAAAGACGGGAGAGATAGAGAGTGTATTGCGTGTGAGTGCAATCGTTATTTTCAACTGTCAGAATCTAAGACGGATTCGGTAATGTTCGCGACCCTCGTTATTTTTGTAACGCATTTTTTTCTCATTAGAAAGCCCCCCATTGCTTATAGAACATTTTAAAAGAAAAAAAATTCACTTTTGGAAGAGAAAATTGCTTTTAAAAGTACTGAAAATCCGCCATTTTTTTCAATTTTTGACAATTTTTGACAATTATTGCTCATTTTTGACAATAATTGACCATTTTTCAAAAATTTTGACAATTATTGACCTTTTTTGACAATTTTTGAAAATTATTGACCATTTTTAACGGTATTTGACAATTATTGACCACTTTTCAAAATTTTGACAATTTTTGACAATTATTGACCATTTTTGACTATTTTTCAAAATTTTTGACAATTATTGACCATTTTTGTAAATTTTAACAATTATGAAACATATTTGACAATTATTGACTATTTTTGAAAGTTTTTGACAATTATTATCAATTTTAGACAATTATTGACCATTTTTCAAAATGTTTGACAATTATTGACCATTTTTTACAATTATTGACCATTTATGACAATTATTGACTATTTTTGACCGTTTTCGACAATTTTTCAAACTTCTTGACCATTTTTCAAAATTATTGACCATTTCTGATAGTTTTTGACAATTATTAACAATTATTGACCATTTTTCAAAATTTTTGACAATTATTGACCATTTTTGACAGTTTTTGACAATTATTGACCATTTTTGAAAATTTTTCAAAATCTTTGACCATTTTTCAAAATTATCGACCATTTTTGACAATTATTGAACATTTTTCAAAATTTTGACAATGTTTGACCATTTTTCAAAATTTTGACAATTATTGACCATTTTTCAAAATTTTAACAATTATTGACCATTTTTGACAACTATTGACCATTTTTGACAATTTTTCAAAATTTCTGACAATTTTTGACAATTTTTGACAAAGTTGATACGTTGTTTTGAAATAATTATATATATTTATGTATATTTTTAACATTTTGACAAAAATCGTACAATTATCGATAATATTCGATAGTCGGGACTATCGATAGTTCTCCATTCCTAATGCCATGTAAAAATCAAAACTTTTCTGTCCCACACCTTCATCAGAACGTACATTTTGTGCAGCGACTTCCTCAAAACAATTCCACAAACTATCATGTATCTCAATGGTTTTGTCATTTTCATTGACATTTCTTTTCTTTCGAAATGGAGATGAATCATCATCATCGGTGCTACTAGATTCATCATTACTCCTTTTCAGACCAACTAAAAGAATTTTTTGTTTTTGTTTCTAAGAAACTAGTTTTAAAACGTGGGTCAAGTAAAGTGGCAAGCAGATATTTATTATCATCATTGAAGTTGAAACCCGCGGAAAGTACTAAGTGTTGCCAAATATTCGGCGCTTCGGCCACGAGACTCGCCGAATATTCGGTATTCGGCCAAATAACTATTCGTGGTATCTCTACATTACCTAAAATTTTTGATATAATGGCGGAAAACCGATTCTTCACGTAATAATAATTTTATTTACATGAAATTTCGTGAAATTATAACTTTTTTCATGTTGAATGAATATGATTTTTTTCAAATAAAAAATAATTATTATTTGAAATATTGAGAAATTATTACTCTAAAAAGTCCAATTTCCAGTTTTTCCAAATTTTTTATCTGTTTAATGAAAAATAAACTACCTATATTGATATGGTTTTGAATTGTTGATCTATATCAATTCCATACCTTATTATAAATTAACTTGATATCCTACTTTTATAGGACAATGGTTATCTAATTTTATTTATTTTATTATTTTAGTTTTAATACTTACCTTTATTTATATCAATCTAGCTCAGTCGGAAATTATCAAAATATTTATTTACCTTCCTATATTTATTTTATTATTTTTCTATTATGATTATTATGAGACTCTTTATTATAATATTTGAATATTCTTTTGTGATTTTATTTAAGCTATCTCAGGAAATTATATTTTTGTTTTTGAGTTCAAATTTTGTGATGCCAACTCTGTCCTTTTGCCTTCAAAGAGTTCCAACGTTAACAGCCTGTGTTGATTGTAAAATATATAATAGAAACAAAAAACAAACACATTCAATTTCAAATAAATGCTCAACAAATGAAACGTTTGGTTTATTGTTTAACTTAAACTAATCAGTTCATATAAAAGCTCAAGAGATGAATTTTGCTTAACTGCTTAATTAACTTTTTAAAAATATTCAAAAATCATTAACACTATTTATTTTATTATCTAAAATTCATTTACTTTCTCATTCACAACAAAATTAAGATTATACTTATCAGAGTTTTAATAAATGGATGAATTTTTTATTATCTATGGTTTTATATTTCTATGATTTTAAAACGACAGAAAAGATGATTGATTTTATACGCGAAGAAGTGACATTTGACACGTTCTAGAATAATAAATGGAATCGATAATGGTCAATGCCTGTGTGATTCTTTTGAAAATTTTTGTCAGTAAGTATAATCTTATGTAATAATTTTAAAATATGAACAATTTAAATTTTAGACATCAATAAATTCAACATTAAATTATATAAATAAATGATACCTGATTGTCTTTCGTAATTAAAGTATTCATTTCTTTTCTTCTCTTGAAGGTCACACTAAATTTCAATGTTCGGTGGCCCTGGACCAAAATTCTGGGCCACTTGGAATGTTTTGTATGTGCTGGGTAAACGATTTCAATATTTATCTGCTTCTCACTTGTGATTTATTGATGATATGCCTCGGATATGGGTTTCAACTTTTTATCAGTGTTCACTACTGGTATATTACATGGCTTATACCAGTGTTCATTTAGCAACAAAAACTTTATGGTATTACCTTTCACTTGCTTATTTATTGTTATAATCACTTTATATTAGTTTAGTTATTTTGTATTTACAACTTATTATTTCTTCTTGTATATTTGTGCACGAATTTCAACTAGTTTCTTACTTAGAAAAATCTCTTCCTTCCTTCTCAAATTTTCAACCGGTTGTTGATTTTTTCCTTTGTTTTTTCAACAAACTCTGATTTTAGTTTAAAATTATTTCTACCAATGACTGTCCGAAAGATTATTTATTATTATTTTTTCTATTTTTGATTATATTGATAGTTTATTTATGTTACATTTTCACGAAATTTCATGTAAATAAAATTGTTATTACGTAAGAAAAAAAGATAAAAACTAAAAACTCGGATTTTCGCCGTTATCCCAACAATTTGAGGTTATGTTGAAAAATGTCGTATACAAAAGTTGTAAAGATTTTTATCATCTACAACTTTAGTATTGACTACTTTCCCCTAGCAAATCACATTTTGACGGAAATGTTAAAAAACTACTTTCAACCACACCCATTTCACTACTCACTCTATATTGGTCAAACAATTCGAAATTTTTAAATTAGACACAATGAATATTTACGAGCATAAATATTAAAACCACCTGATAAATCAGATTACGCAAAACATCTACTTGACACCAAACATTCATTAACACCTAACACAAAACTAGAAGTACTACATCTTTGTGATAAGAAACAAGAACTAGATTTCCTCAATAGAGACCCACAATATGAAGCTGTCAATGAACAGATAAATCTAGGGAGCTTTCCACTATAAAATTGTCTTCTTCTTCTACTTTTTTTTGTTGTTTGCATTTATGTGTATAAATACCAAATAAAGGAACAAAGGGAACATCACTATTAAAATATTGCAAAAAGTAATACACAGGAAACGAGTTTCTAAATAACAATTCCGCTGAGTCGGAAGAAACCCACGCGCTAGGAAAAAAAACCTGATTAGCAATTTCTGCTTTTTGCCGAAGGGAAGGTAGACCAATCAGAAAGTAACATGTGAACCAGAGTAAAAAGCTTAGAGAACCCCAAAAACCCGCTATCCGCGAACCCGAACTCGCAACCAGATGCAACCGTGACTTCCGTTCAACTGCCATTTTTTCCCCTTGTTCCCCTGGCTTTGTGCATTTCCCAACGTCAGCTTTTTTACATGTTACTTTCTGATTGGTCTACCTTCCCTTCGGCAGAAATTGCTAATCAGGATATTTTTCCTAGCGCGTGGGTTTCTTCCGACTCAGTGGAATTGTTATTTAGAAACTCGTTTCCTGTGTATTACTTTTTGCAATATTTTAAACAGAGTTTCTGACCTCTATTTTGCATATCGGCGTCTGCTTTATTCTAAATTAAATGAAATTTGTATACAGGGTGATGTTTCCTATGTTTCTTTATTTTGTATTTATTACATATTTATCAATCGGTTAAGAAAAATTCCTACAATAAATCGTAAGAAAACCTGAATAAAAACTGATAACGGGGTAATCGAAAATTGAAAATTTGTTTCTCCAGCATTGGTAACCAAATTTGACTAAATTTTGCTGAAATGTTAGATACACATTTCTCTACATTTAATTGTATTGAAGGACTTTCTGTAATGTCCATGACAAGACCAAAATTTTGTTAATAATACGTTCAACTTGGTTCGATCTATAAATATATAATTTTTTTGTATATGCTATTTTCTTCCTGGAGCCAGTAGTCTGGAAAGTTCTGGAAATTCGAACGGCGGATTGTCTTGCGCTTTTTTTGCATGTGTGATTGTTTTTTTATTTCCACACTCAACCAATCTAATAATGCCACGTAATAGTTGATGAACAAAATATCGTTTTAATAATGTTAAAATAAGCGTTGAAAAGATGCTAATATATCGTCCTGGTTAGGATGATCAAATACCACCGGTTTAAAGGTAAACCAGAACAATCATCAACAATGTTCTTTCCACTAATGAACAAACATACAACCACACATCCACTGTCATAATCACCATCAAATTTCCTCGTGTCAGCAAACCGCAACAAGCATTAATAATAATAGTGATTAACGATTAGCTCCCGAAGCCGACAAAGCTTCTCCTCCCGGCTGCGCATCCACCACGTCCTACAGAGATTAATTGGTACAGTACGATGTCCTATACGCGAGAAATTTGAATACTCACATTGTCTTTTATCGTGCAGCTGAAATATTCACAATTTTTCACAAGGAAACTGACACAGAGACAAATCATTTAGCCAGAAATGCAGTTACAGAAGATTTCTACATTCAACGGCAAAAAAATTATTTTATATCTACTATTATTTTATTACTTATAAAATAATTCATGGTGGATATTAAATAATACTTGGGATGAATAAACGGTTTTATTGAAATTAAACTAAGCAATAAAAAAGCATTAAAGTCGTATTGGAGAAGCTGAAAACTTTTTGTAAGGATATTTGATGTGAAGTATTTGAAGAAGAGATGAAAATTAACGATTTTGCAGGCATAAATAGTAGACATGTTTTTCGAAGCTTCATTATAATACTATTCAGTGACAAATTGAACACATCTCTTGGTCTCATAACTACTAAAGGTTTTCTAGTAATTCTCTGTTCAGGACTAAAAAATAAGATATTCTTACTAGATTAGGTTAGGATATGAGGGCGTGCAAACATTTGCTTCCGTTCACTCGTAGTCCTGAGGCCAGTAGTGATATCCTGAGTTAGCTCTGAACCACTACACCTATCTTCATCACCTCATTTTGAGTATCTTAACGACCCCTTAGTATTTTTTTTTCGGGTCAAAATGGGAAACTCATGTTCGAATGGGTTCTATCCTGGACCCAAACCAAACCCACCTAAAACTCGCCATTACCCACATTTCGAAATCACCACTCTATCATACTTCGAGACAGTCGGCACAGTCTCCGCTCACACCGTCATATTCTCCCTACCTATCAGTCCTACCACTCATGCTATATCGAGTCCTTCTCTCCCCCTAATCATGCTCTCCATTACGCCACTCACCTCCATCCATTCCTCCTCCCCCCTCAACATTATCTCCAGCATGTTCTCCCAATACACCGCCACCTCTAGTTTCCTCTCCAACTTCTTCAGCACTTCCTCGTTCTTCCAGCATCTAAAAACATCATCCTCCAATTCACACCTCTCGCACACTCCAGTTTCTCTTTTCCCAATCTTGTGGAGGTACCCTACTCTCCCATGTTCAGTGAGCACTTGTGTCAAGAAGTAGTTCACCTCCCCAAATTTCCGGTCGATCCTACTCACAATCGCTCCTTTTAGCGCGCCCTCACATTCCTCCCACTTTCTCATCCATTCCTGTACTTCCTCTGTGGGCGCATCCCTCCAGTGTTTGTTCTTGGCTCTAACCATCGCGTCCAATGGGTAGGACCTTGACGCCACCGCTGCTGCCAGTCCAACCACTGTCCTGTACCCCTGCACCATCACCATAGGGAGTATCCCTTTCTGCACCCCCAGGAGTGGCCTAAACCCCTTAGTATGCCATTTCTATAAAATCTTCTCTCAGAACTTTACCCGACAATGATATGGCAGGCGTTCAATAGTTCTCTTATCTTCTTCATATTCCTCGCAATAACTATCATTTTTGCATTGAAATCCGTAGTCTGCTTCCAGATTAGATCCAGACTGGTCTGGGACTGCCTAGCAAACTCTTAACCCTGGCAAACCACAATAGAGAAGGGGTCCCAATGCAGAAGAGTATTGTTGACAAGTAAACTAGCAAAGGAAGGGTTGAAACTGTATTCACTGGTTCTGAACCAGCATTTGGTATATCATGAACTGCAGCACGAAGGGTGGGTTCAAACATCACTGGAGCGACGTGCGTAAACTCTTGGGCGAAAAAATCTCCTCGGAGACATTAACGAAATATTTGTAGAGCAGCAAGGGTCAAATAAAGAGACAAGATCACTTACTGCTCACTGCACTCTAAGGAAGCACTTACTGACTGGATATCTAAACTGGGTAGCGTGTCCAAAGGAGGAATTTTTTTGCAAGAAGGCCCTTGCGAAAATACTGTTAAGCACAACTAGCCTCTTTACTTAAACAGTGCAACTAAGAGCACAAAAATTCAAAATACTGAAGTGCTGACGGCTTGCAATCTTGACTTGCTGTTTTCCATTTCACGGGATTCACTCCATAAATATATCAGTTATTGAGTTTGCTACAGATTTCTTTTTTTCTCAGTTTCTTTGTTTGTTTCTCGTTTATCCTTGGTTACAATTATATAGCATTCGTTCATCAGACTTTCTTTTGCTTGAAAAATTTAAACATTTCATTCTACAGTTCTTGGATTTTGTCTCCAAAAATATATATTCAAGTTTTCTGCCCAGACTCAACCCTTTTTGTCGACTTCAAAACTAAAAGAGAATGATCAAGAGAGAAAGCTACATTTTCACATATATTCTCTTTCCTTTTCTTTCGTCAGACGCGGGGGTGGCGACGGGCGTGAGTAGCAGTGTGGGGGTGTTTTTCCCCCGTGTTTAATGGAAAAGAGTCGTCGCAAGGGTGGGAAAATCACTGTTGTTTTAGTGGCGATTAAATTCTATTCTGTCGTTGCCTTCGGCAAGTTCAATACAGGTTTTTGAAATTAACTTTCGGATGACTAAAATTTTTGTTTATAATAATTAATGGTATGCATAAAAAAAAGTAAATGCTTTCAACTGGATTTTTCTATCTAAAACAGCTGACAATGATAGTTTTATAGTAAAAGCATTTATAACTCTAGATTGGTCTGAGACTGCCTACAAATACTTTTAACTCTGGCAAACCATAATAGAGTAACTCTTAAGTGGGTCCAGGGGTATTGTAGGTAAATGAAGAGGCAAACATCCTGAAATTGTATTCTCTGGTCTTGAACCAGTATTTGGAATATCAAAAACTGCTGCACGTGGTTGTACATCTCGGTGGATTCTGGAGATACTGGAGACACGTGCCAAAACAGGAACACAGTAAACTCCTCGTCAAAAAATCCTCGGAGTCGCTGATTAACGAAATATTAAACCTCAGCAGGGTCCAGATAAGGAAAGTGACGGGATTACTCACCGGTGACTGTACCCTAAGGAAGCACATGCAAACAATTTGCATAAATAGGGAGGAGTCTTTCTGTCGGTTGAGCATGGAAGAGGAGGAAACAGCTTCTCACTTTATCTCCGAATGTGAAACACTGTCTCATTCGAAATATAGACTCCTAGGATTAGAGTATCCAAGGGAGGATTTCTGCAAGAAGGATAAGGGCTACTGGTCTGTTCTCATAAACGGTATAACCAAGAGCACAAAAAGCCTAAAGGTTGAGGTGTCGAGGTCTCTAAGCCTCTGACTGGTGGTGCCGAACTAATCAATCAATTTATAACTAACCTCATAATAAATGTTGTTTTAAAAATAAATTGACACTGACGTTTTTTAGATTTCGTTTCGTTGGACCTAAAATCAGTTCCAAAGCCAAAAATTTATTGCAGTTACACTTTGTTGATCAAAGAAAGGAATATTATTTATTTAAATCAAGACAATTTTCTATCCTTTTCTCTTCTTTTTTAAATATAATAATATTCAAAGAAAAAATTAATCGATTTGATAAAACAACTATACCTTTAGGATCTATTAGTCTGAAGGTCCCCTTTCGAACATCTTATATCTACGCGAATTAACTTCTAAACATCTCATTTTTAGAACTGCTGACTTCACGCATTCTTAAGACGTACTTATTAGAAATTTAATCTTTACAAAAGCATTTCTGGAATGTTCTTTATCACCACTTGGGTTAATGTCTTGATAAAATTAGGAATAATGATTGTTTTATGCAATGGAAACCGTTTTATTAAATACAATTACTACATATTAAGCGTACTGATATTATAAATTTATTGTATACAGAGTGAGTTCAGTATTCTTTGTAGTCAGTTAGTTATTGCTCAGATTTACGTACAAGTTATTAATAATGTTTGTTTCATGCTGCTATTGGAACAACTTTTCTCTTTTTAGACGCTTTAGACTTTCTTGCTATCTTGCCCCCTATATATCCCGACCTCAATCCCATCGAGCATGCTTGGGACCAGTTACAAAGAGTCTTGATTCCCATGAAGCATCTCCACAGACACTCCAAGAACTTAGTTAGCTTTTACCCCAACTTTGGAGAAAAATCGATCGAGGCTACTAAAACGACCTTATCGAATGTATGCAGAGGCGTTAATTGTTATTAGAGGAAACCATATTCGTTATTAAGGTGTGTACTTTAATTTATACTCTTGATGATGCAAATGTTGTAATTTGTGAAACCGGAAAAGTAATAAATGTTATATTTTAACTTTATCGACAACTTTTGGTGTAAATTTTTTTGTCTCATTTGGAAAACGATCAGTGCTCACATCTGTACTGAGTCAATTGAGTGAGTTGAGTGAGAACTAATTACACCGAATATATATTCAAATTTCGGTAAGGGATGCTGCGAACGATATTACTGTAGTATCCCTCCGGGGTGAATTTAAATTCATCCCCATACAACTACCACCGAGCAGATTTAGACGGCGGTCTCTTTTATGTTTGTTTAAAGTCTAATCATAAATTCTAATAAACTCTAATTTAAGTTTTGATTTGTGCGAGTTTTACAACTTTTAGGATTAAAGTTAAAGTTCACAAAATTAGGAATAACCGATGGGCAATTTTTATTTTACCGAATCGGAATTAACAACTATACGGTTATAAAGTCAACTTTACTACGTCGTAGATAAGGCTTTTCACCCACGCGAGTAAAGTTCATATTTAATCCGCTATCATATGGAATAATAAACATCGGAGTGTCTCTCGCTGGGGGGGAAAACTTTCCAACTTTTCGTGTGAGTTTCTGGCGAAATACAATATTGGAAACAAGAATTCGCAAAATTATGAGTTTAGTCATCGAATGCAATGGTTTTTCGAAGAAACAAGATTTATATCCAAAGGCGAGGGGAATATTTTAATAAATAAATCGGAACGAACAGACAGTTTCCGCATAAAAATATCGAGAAGATTCAGAACTTTTTGTTGGTATTTTCTAAAAAATTTTTTCTTCTCCGCTCCATCTTTAAACGGCTGTTTATGGTGAGAGTGAAAAAAAATTGCCATAACGTTAACTTTATTTCACTCACATTTTTTCGAAAATTCTTATATTTGTAAAGGGCTGTAGAAAAAACATTGTATGCTATTGCCTGTCTGTGCATAACGGGTACGATGAGAAGCCTGCAGAAATGGAAGGCATTCTCAATCTTCCGTCTCTTGCTCTGTTAAGGCAGAAGCGAGAATGGCTGCATACAGGCTGTAATGCAATGGGGATTGACACGAAGGAACCAGCTCCCATAGTCATTCCAGAATCAAAGATGTTATCACAAACTCTCTTCTTGAAATGAGAAGTGATAACATGCTGGCCACAATTAACGACAACCAACCATACCATATCCAGCTAAACTGTGATGGGTTGGAAGCATGCAGTCAGGAAGGTACACAGACGGATCTAAAACTAACATAGGAACAGGAGCTGGAGTCCATGGTGCAATGTCCACGCATCGTTGAGGAAGTTTTCATCTATATTCCAGGCAGAAATCTACGCTATCTACACGTGTTTGCAAATGAACATTAAAAGGATGTATAAGAGGCCAAAAGATCCTCGTGCTCTCAGATAGTCAGGTCTGACCCCAGATCAGATCTAGACTGGTCTGGGACTGCCTACAACAACTTTTAACCCTGGCAAACCATAATAGAGTAGCTTTTAAGTGGGTCCCGGGGCACAAGGGAATTGTAGGCAATGAAAGGGCAGACACCCTAGCGAAGCTAGGGTCTAATACTGCATTCACTGGTCCTGAACCAGTGTTTAGAATATCTGCTGCACGTGGTTGTACATCTCAGTGGATTCTAAACAACAGACGTACTGGAGACACGTGCCAAAACAGGATCAAAGCAAACACCTGATCAAAAAACTCTCGGAATCGCTGACTAACGAAATATTAAACCTCAGCAAGGGCCAGATAAGGAAAGTGACGGGATTACTCACCGGTCACTGTACCCTAAGGAAGCACATGCATACAATTGGCATATATAGGGAGGAACCTATCTGGAAGAGGAGGAAACAGCCTCTCACATTATCTTCGAATGTGAAGCACTGTCTCATTGGAGATATAGACTCATGAGACTATAGAGAATTCTCCAAGAAGGTCATAGTGAAAATACTGTTGAGCCTGATAAGAGTGCTAAGGGCTCTCTTCACATAAACGGTATAACCAAGAGCACAAAAAGCCTAAAGGATGAGGTGGCGAGGTCTCTAAGACTGGTGGTGCCGAACCAATCAATCAATCAATCAATGCTATTCATAAAGTGTCTTTTTTCACACAAGGTGAAAAAAGTACCACTTTATGCACTAGTTGCATAAATTACTATTACATGGTACTTATATGGTAATATAAACCCATCGTAAAAAAGTGAGATCATTAATAATGATAAAGACATCAACAATAAATTGAAAGCTAATTATCGGCGAGATATAAGAAACTTTTCGTTTGTGATCGATTCTAAATTGAATCAAATTTTTCACGGCGTATTAAAGTGATTATTTTTTTCTGTTTACTGACCTCAACGTATACGGGCTATGACAGATTCAAGGCTAGTATTAATTTCTTTTTCAGCAAATTATTATTTGTTATCAATTCATTTTAAATCGAGAATCTGTCTATAACATTTGTGCAATGGGCTTATCTAATCTTCGCTAACCTGGCTATATAGTGACGATATCCATTGTGACGGCGCAGTTGGGGATAAATTTCTCGAAATCTGTTATCGACTTTCTGTTTCTCTTTACGATATGTTGCTTGAAAAGTATAGCGTTATTTCCGTAGGTCGTAGTTTAACCACCACGAACCGCAATGTTGGAATATACGAACTGCACAGCTGTTACGAGTTACACGGGTTCGCAATCACCAGTGTTGACAATATAGTCGTGAAATTTCCCTAAGCTGGGGAAACGTCAACTTTACTAAGAAGTAATGTTTATATTCTCATAATATATAGCGTTATCTTTATTTACTGAATTCTTTTTGCTTCCGTTAGTTTTATTTGAATAAAAGATAAGATGCAGATGAACGGAATATTAGGTAGGTAATGACTGAATGTTATTTAACTTTCCTCCTTTTATTTCTGAAATTGGAAAGCGGTCAGTCTTGTTTTCCAAATCTGGTAGGTAATTTATCTTGTAACGGTTCGTCGTTATAATCTCTTTATCTCTTAGGAGATTTTTTATTATCAAATAAACTTAAATACACAACTGTCAACAAAAGCCAAAAATAATGGAGAGCCTACTATTATTAAAATGCCTCTTAAAAAGTGTTCTACGGGAAACAGAAGTCCCGACTCCTGGCAATAATGAGGAACTGGAAAGGTACACAGTATCTTTTCAAAACAAAATAGACATTGCCTGCCTATAAGGCATCGTTTCTCAAGCGGGGGGTCGAGTTTGTTTTTAAAGGGGGTCGCAGTCTGTTGAAAACTACATATATAGATAGTAGGTTTATTAAAGGAATTAATTTTAGTGTGAGAGTGAGATAAGATAGTTGTGGTATATGTACTAGTGATGAGAGATATTTTTTTGACGAACTGTTATTTTTTCACTGATTCGAACAAATCACAGAAAGTGTCACTGTTCCTATAAGTAAATCTAAAGCGTAACGACAATGAATCGAATTATAATCGAAATCGAACATAATATTGACCTCTTCATCACTTTCATTCGCCGAAAATTCCGTCACAAACTATGGAAAAATTTTGAAGTTTTTCCGGTAAAAAACACTTTTTTGGGGGGTCATTATTGCGATTTCCGGCCAAAGTTGAGTTCCTAGAAAAAAAAGTTGTATATAAAAGTTGTAGATCTTGGGAAAATCTACAACTTTTTCATAAGTGACTTTTTCACATAACCTCAAAATTAGCTCGAAAAACGCAAAAAACTGCATTTTTCGTTTTTTATTTTTAGTTTCTTGAAAAATTGTTCGATTTTGATGAAAATTTGGTAGAAGGTAGCTTTGATAGTCACAAACTATGGAAAAAATTTCAAATAAAAATATTGGAAATTTTTCGAGTTATAACTTTTTTTCGGTAAAAACACTTTTTTGGGGGGTTGAAAAAGACATTATTGCGATTTCCGACCAAAGTTGAGTTCCTAGAAAAAAAGTTGTATATAAAAGTAGTAGATCTTGGGTAAATCTACAACTTTTTCATTAGTGACTTTTTCACATAACCTCAAAATTAGCTCGAAAAACGCAAAAAACAGCATTTTTCGTTTTTTATTTTTAGTTTCGTAAATATTGTTCGATTTTGATGAAAATTTGGTAGAAGGTAGCTTTGATAGTCACAAACTATGGAAAAAAATTTCAAATGAAAATATTGAAAATTTTTCAAGTTATAACGTTTTCTCGGTAAACACTTTTTGGGGGGGTTGAAAAAGACATTATTGCGATTTCCGGCCAAAGTTGAGTTCCTAAAAAAAAGTTGTATATAAAAGTTGTAGATCTTGGAAAAATGTACAACTTTTTCATTAGTGACTTTTTCACATAACCTCAAAATTAGCTCGAAAAACGCAAAAAAATGCATTTTTCGTTTTTTATTTTTAGTTTCTTAAAAAATTGTTCGATTTTGATAAAAATTTGGTAGAAGGTAGCTTTGATAGTCACAAACTATGGAAAAAATTTCAAATAAAAATATTGAAAATTTTTCGAGTTATAACTTTTTTTCGGTAAAAACACTTTTTTGGGGGTTGAAAAAAGACATTATTGCGATTTCCGGCCAAAGTTGAGTTCCTAGAAAAAAAAGTTGTATATAAAAGTAGTAGATCTTGGGAAAATCTACAACTTTTTCATTAGTGACTTTTTCACATAACCTCAAAATTAGCTAGAATAACGCAAAAAAGGCATTTTTCGTTTTTTATTTTTAGTTTCGTAAAAAATTGTTCGATTTTGATGAAAATTTGGTAGAAGGTAGCTTTGATAGTCACAAACTATGGAAAACAATTTCATATTAAAATATTGAAAAATTTTCAAGTTATAACGTTTTTTCGGTAAAAACACTTTTGGGGGGTTGAAAAAGACATTATTGCGATTTCCTTCATCGCTCTCATTCGACTAAAATTTGTCAACAAGATCGAATTTTGTTTTATTCATTATCATATGATTATAAAAAGACACTGTGCAAAAAAATATGTATTTTTATACAAAAAAAAATTAATCTATTCCCAACAAAATAGTGACGGACGGGGGGGTCGCAAGACTTTTTACTCAACTTTTTGGCTTTTTCGTGGGTCGCCACATAAAAATGGTTGAGAAACGATGCTATAAGGAATCCTGTCCGATGAGGATGATCCAGACATATGGCAAAACCAATACTTGTTGGTGCCCTGAACTGGAACACCTTAGAAAGACAACGAGAACGACCTTTAACAAGGCAAAACGAACAAAACTCAAAGAGGACTGGGGAGTATACCAAGCCAACCTCAAAGAGTTAAAAAAAGTCTGTAGACAAAAACAAAGAGGAGCCTACTGTGAGGCAGTCGAAGACTTCCCACAAGTTTCTAGGCTACAGAAGGCACTCTCAAACGACCACCAAAAGAGTATCGGCATCCTGACGAGGGAAAATGGCGTAAAGCCCGCCAACCTCCAAGAGAGCGCTGAGATTCTTATGGAAACTCACTTCCCAGGAACAATCTTTCCTGGAACGACGAACTGGGCGGAAGTACCAACAACATCCTCACAATACGACTGGCAGTTTGCTAGTCAGTAATTGATAAGGACAAGATAAGGTGGGCCATTTCAAGCTTCTCCCGTTTCAAGTCACCAGGACCTGACGGTATAAGACCAGCCGTACTTCAGTGGGGAATGGATATCCTTATCCCGCACCTGGTTGGAATATTCAGAGCCTCTTTAGCTCTGAGGTATATTCCCAGAAAGTGGAGAGAAGTACGATTGGTATTTATACCCAAACCAGGAAGAATGGATTACACCTTAACAAAAGCATTCCGACCTATTAGCCTCACATCGTTCTTTTTAAAAACAATGGAGAGGCTATGTGAGAGGTATATAAGAGATGAAGTGCTGGTTTACAACCCACTTCATCTAAATCAGCATGCATATACTCCGAGAAGATCCACTGATTTGGCCCTTCACCAAGTGGTTGGCAGAATCAAAAGATCATTGGACACCCTGGGTATATTCATAGATATTGAGGGAGCGTTTGATAAAAGAACCTTCCCAACAATTACCCAGCAACTATTAAAATGCCAAACTATTTCAAGAGATATTGTAATCCGGACCTGGGAATCTTTTAAGGGACACCCTTTATTGAATATAGAAGTTTTGGCGAAGTTCTAATATAAGGTTAATAAAATATCTATCAAAAGCTATATTCTTTCTAAGTGGCAATATAATAAAAACATTATTTATACTGTATTAACAATTCAATGCATTAAAAAAAACCCAAGGCTAGAATGGCAAAAAACCGTTGATAAATAATCTAGTATACGTTGTGTTTTTGGTCCGATATCTGTCGATTTGGAATTGATTACAACCAAATTACATAATAAATAAGCAGGTAGCGGTTGCGTCCAACCGTGTTACGTTCATGAACAGTCTGCGGCCGTGAAGGACACGCCCTTTGCGCTTAATAATTCGTACAATTTTACCAGAGACGAACTGGTCGATTTACGTTTATAATATCTTTACCAAGTAAAAGGGAAATTAATTGAAAGTAGGTAAATACGAAAAATAAAGATTTACAGCTTTTCATTTTGATTTATGATAAAGCTGATAAAAGAAATTGATCGATTAGAGGAGGAGAAACAAATATTCAGGTTGTAGATAAACAATAGTTGTTTGTGTATTTAGAGCGTAAAGGAACAGATCGCCGCTTGAGAAAGAATGTTGGCGATCTTTCGAAAGCGGCAATTTTACTTTACGCTCGAAAAACACACATAATTTTTTCTATAGTCGCCCTTTTAATAATTGAAACAGTTTTTTATATTATCTTAGGTTATAATAAGAGTGCTAGAATAATCGTTATTTTCGCTATTCATCATGATTAACCTTAAAAAGATCTACTGACTAGGGATGTTAAAAAATAATCGATTTTTATATAAATCGATTATTATTTTTCAAAAACTTTTGACGATTATTGACCATTTTTCAAAATTTTTACAATTATTGTCCTTTTTTCAAAATTTTAACAATTATTGACTATTTTTAACAATTATTGACCATTTTGACTGTTCTTCAAAATTAGTGACCATTTTTCAAAATGATGACAATTATTAACCATTTTTGACAATAATGGTCCATTTTTAACAGTTTTTAAAAATAATTGACAATTTCTAATCATTTTTGATAGTTTTTGACCATTTTTGACCATTTTTGACAATTTTTCAAAATTTTAGACCATTTTTCCAAATTATTGACCATTTTTGATAATTATTGACAATTATGGACCATTTTTGACAATTATTGACCATTTTTGATAATTTTTCAAAAACTTTAACAAATTCTAACAATTATCAACTATTTTTCAAAATTTTGACAATTTTTAACAATAATTGTCCATTTTTGACAGTTTTTGACAATTTTTGACAATTATTGGCCATTTTTGACAATTTTTCAAAAATTTTGACCATTTTTGATAGTTTTTGAAAGTTATCGGTCATTTTTCAAAATTTTAACAATTTTTGACAATTATTGACCAATTTTGACAATAATCGTCCATTTTTGACAGTTTTTAAAAATAATTGACAATTTTTTACCATTTTTGATAGTTTTTGACCATTTTTGACAATTTTTCGAAATTACTGACCATTTTTGATAATTATGGAACATTTTTCCAAATTTTTGACCATTTTTGACAATTATTGACCACTTTTGACTATATTTCCAAAACTTTAACAATTATCAACTATTTTTCAAAATTTTGACAATTTTTAAGAATAATTGTCCATTTTTGACAGTTTTTGACAATTTTTGACCATTTTTCAAAATTTTTGGCCATTTTTCAAAAGGGGCGTCCACAAATTACGTGAGATGTTTAAGGGGGGGAGGGGGTCGAGTCAAATCTCATCTAATCTTACGTTGGAGAGAGAGGGGAGGGGCCCCCAATTATTGTCCATTTTTCAAAATTTTAACAATTATTGACCATATTTGACAATTATTGACCATTTTGCCTGTCTTTCAAAATGATGACAATTTTTAACCATTTTTGACAGTTTTTGACAATGATGGTCCATTTTTAACAGTTTTTAACAATAATTGACAATTTCTAATCATTTTTGATAGTTTTTGACAATTTTTCAAAATTTTAGACCATTTTTCAAAATTATTGACCATTTTTGATAATTATTGACAATTATGGACCATTTTTGACAATTATTGACCATTTTTGACAATTTTTCAAAAACTTTAACAAATTCTAACAATTATCAACTATTTTTCAAAATTTTGACAATTTTTAACAATAATTGTCTATTTTTGACAATTTTTGACAATTATTGGCCATTTTTGACAATTTTTCAAAATTTTTGACCATTTTTTAAAATTATTGACCATTTTTGATAGTTTTTGACAATTATCGGTAATTTTTCAAAATTTTAACAATTTTTGACAATTATTGACCAATTTTGACAATAATTGTCCATTTTTGACAGTTTTTAAAAAAAATTGACAATTTTTAACCATTTTTGATAGTTTTTGACCATTTTTGACAATTTTTCGAAATTACTGACCATTTTTGATAATTATTGACAATTGTTGACAATTATGGAACATTTTTCCAAATTTTTGACCATTTTTGACAATTATTGACCATTTTTGACCATATTTCAAAAACTTTAACAATTATCAACTATTTTTCAAAAGTTTGACAATTTTTAACAATAATTGTCCATTTTTGACAATTTTTCAAAATTTTTGACCATTTTTCAAAGGGGGCGTCCACAAATTACGTGAGATGTTTAAGGGGGAAGGGGGTCGAGTCAAATCTCATCTAATCTTACGTTGGAGTGAGAGGGGGGGGGTCCCGGCAAATATCACGCAATTTTTTTTCTGATTGAAACAAAAAAAAATTATACTATTTTGGTCCATTTAATCCAGATTGTACATGCTTAAGATCTAATCTTAAGCGTAATCGTAATACGATTAAGATCATTCACTAATTCGTTCGAAAGAAAATATTTTCAACTTCGACGTTATACATCTACTGACTGTCAAACCACCATATTTGTTTTATACCAAATAGCTTGTCACAAGACGAGCTAATGAGTTACTGTGCGCAAGCGCCAACGACGAGACCGAGACTTGAACGAGACTCAATTTCTTCGGAATTGACGAGATCGAGACGAGATCTTTTATACTCTCGCCCACTCTCGTCTCGTGTGAAGCCCTATCAAGTACTTACAATGCTTTTCACTTAATTGTTAGGAATTTTAAATAAACAAAAATATTTTTTTACAAACCTGTTCGGCATTTTTACTTTTTTTTTTCGTTAAGAACATACCTACGTGTTTATCAGCATGCACTCTATAATCATGTTTAATATGCAAAAATATTTCATCCACATTAAATTTTGCATCGTATTTTCAATTTTATTTTCAACATACGGTAATTACAAAACGTAACAAATCCCTTAATCACATATCAGGATTATAATGAAAGACCACGAGAAAAGGGAACTAAGTTGGTGCCTCCCTTAATTGGGGGGTTTATCAAATATAAGCATCGATGCTCCGGGTATCAAACCCCGCACATCTACGACTGGACGAAACAGGACCGTCTTTACATTTAACACACGTTATTTCACTAAAATATTAGACTAATATACAGGGTGCAATAGATAAAACGTCGATTAGAGAGAATTATCTGCTTAAAGCTATCAGTAATCCAAAAAAAGATACGTGCAATACATGTGACAAATTAGCAATGCAAATACAAATGACAGAAGATAAAACTTCATTACAGAAAGAATTGTCTATAAACATCACATTGAAGCTGATCTAGGTTACAAGTCTAAATCTGCAGACAAAGGATTATCAAAGAATGATCCAAGCAAGATCACTTTAACGTTCGATCTTCAACAATGCCTTCCTACACCCGATGTTAAAAAATCTACAAACGACAACTTTGGACATTTGACTTAACAATCCATGTTTGCGATACTGGACAATTACTGACCATTGTTTCAAAATTTTTGACTATTTTTGACTATTTTTTCAAATTTTAACAATTATTGACCATTTTTGACAATTATTGACCAATTTTGACAGTTTTGACAATTATTGACAGTTGTTTATAATTATTGTCCATTTTTTCAAATTTTAACAATTTTTGACCATTTTTGACAGTTTCTGACAATTATTGACCATTTTTGACAATTTTTCAAAAATGTTTACAATTTTCAAGAATTATTGACCAATTTTGAGTTTTGACAATTATTGATCATTTTTGACAATGTTTCAAAAATTTTGACCATTTTAGACCATTTTTGACAATTATTGACCAATTTTGACAGTTTTGACAATTATTGATCATTTTTGACAATTTTTCTAAAATTTTGACCATTTTAGACCATTTTTGACCAATTTTGAGTTTTGACAATTATTGATCATTTTTGACAATGTTTCAAAAATTTTGACCATTTTAGACCATTTTTGACAATTATTGACCAATTTTGACAGTTTTGACAATTATTGATCATTTTTGACAATGTTTCTAAAATTTTGACCATACAAGACCAATTTTCCAGATTTTAACAATTATTGACCATTTTTGAAGATTTATGACAGGTTCTGACAATGATTGACCATTTTTGACAATTTTTCAAAAATTTTGAGAATTTTTAACAATTATTGACCATTTTTGACAGTTTTTTATAATTATTGACGATTTTTTCAAATTTTAACAATTATTGACCATTTTTGACAATTTTTCAAAAATTTTGACAATTTTCAAGAATTATTGACCAATTTTGAGTTTTGACAATTATTAATCATTTTTAACAATGTTTCAAAAATTTTGACCATTTTTGACAATTATTGACCAATTTTGACAGTTTTGACAATTATTGATCATTTTTGACAATTTTTCTGAAATTTTGACCATTTTAGACAATTATTGACCATTTTTGAAGATTTATGAAAGGTTCTGACAATTATTGACCATTTTTGACAATTTTTCAAAAATTTGACCATTTTTCAAAAATTTTGAGAATTTTTAACAATTATTGACCATTTTTGACAGTTTTTTATAATTATTGACGATTTTTTCAAATTTTAACAAGTATTGACCATTTTTGACAATTTTTCAAAAATTTTTACAATTTTCAAGAATTATTGACAATTTTTGACAGTTTTTTATAATTATTGACCATTTTTGACAGTTTCTGACAATTATTGACCATTTTTGACAATTTTTAAAAAATTTTGACAATTTTCAAGAATTATTGAACAATTTTGAGTTTTGACAATTATTGATCATTTTTGACAATGTTTCAAAAATTTTGACCATTTTAGACCATTTTTGACAATTATTGACCAATTTTGACAGTTTTGACAATTATTGATCATTTTTGACAATTTTTCTAAAATTTTGACCATACAAGACCAATTTTCCAAATTCTAACAATTATTGACAATTTTTGAAGATTTATGACAGGTTCTGACAATTATTGACCATTTTTGACAATTTTTCAAAAATTTTGAGAATTTTTAACAATTATTGACCATTTTTGACAGTTTTTTATAATTATTGACAATTTTTTTAAATTTTAACAATTATTGACCATTTTTGACAGTTTATGACAATTATTGACCATTTTTGACAATTTTTCAAAAATTTTGACAATTTTCAAGAATTATTGACCATTTTTGACAGTTTTTTATAATTATTGACCATTTTTTCAAAATTTTAACAATTTTTGACCATTTTTCAAAATCTTTCCAATTATTGACCATTTTGTAAATGCTTAATTTTAATGGTGGTCGTAGATAAAGAAATTTAATGGTCAAGTCGAGCATCCCCATGATTGGGCAAACTTGATACGTCAAACAGGAAAAAAGGGACCTTTTATCGTGAAAGAATTGGAAAGAGACAACTTCTATAATTTTTCCGGTTTATTGAATGGAGCTTTAATAAATCATAAGTCTGACACAGATGGAAATAAAATCAATTGGCTAAGATATGAAAAGGGTAATCATTCTTTTTTATTCAAAACATCATTCGATGAAAATGAACCTTTCAAGAAAGTAGATTTCGTAAGAAGAGGCAAAAAGGAGCAAATTTTAAAACCAGAAAATTCGTACAAAGGACCAGCACCAATTTCTGTTGAAAAATAGCAGCATATTGTGGAATTGCTACCTTACATCTCAGAAACCCTTAGATGTTTTTACACTGATTTGGTTACAGATCAAGATACAATTGATGTTCTCCCCGACAGAGATGATGAGGACCAATAAAACTCCAATTCTTTTCTTATTTGTTAATTTTCAATTATTTCTCCTAATAAAAGTTTCATTCATTGTAAGTTTTTACTTTTATTTATAGAAGTTTATATAGGGGTAAGTCCTCGATATTAAATAAAACTAATCGTGTAAAATGAGATAAGTCAAATCAAAATCGTTTTCTGTAAAGTTTTTTTTTAATATTATTAAATCTCAAGAACCGCATCCTTAAATTAGTGTCATTGAGAAAATTTCACGATTAAATTATTTGCATAAAAGTCATACATCGTTGATAACTTTTATTTAAAACTTAAATCTGTTTTCTCCAACTTTCAGCATTATTGACTTGTCCCCTTTCACCCGCGCAGCAGCGAATTTATAACATTTTATTACCATTTTTGTATACCGGTGTTAATCTAGATTTTTTAAAAGTATCTGGGAAAATACCCGAAGCTAAAGTTTTATTATAAATAATCATTAACGGTATGTTATCCGGCCCTGCAGATTTTTTAATTCATTTTCCAACTATTGGTGGTTGTGGTCTTTAATATGAAAATGTTTTACTTAATTTTCAAATTTTCTTACCTAAATATATCTTTTGAGCTGATTACGTACCTGGAACAAAAAGAAACTCATTATAACTTTAATTAAATCCCACATTCGGTTGTTAAAATCGCTATTAGAAATTTTTTTTCAAAATTTTATAGCACCAATGTGTAATTGTAATGATGTCATAAATAAGTAAGAAATGTGGATGCTGGACATTCGGTTTTTTTGCACCGTTCTTACTTACGGTGGCCAGATGCTGTAGAAAAATGAAAACGGCACGTGATATTGTATATGATTCGAGATGTGATATTTTATCAACGTAGGATAAAAAGTTGTGTGCACGGAAAATTTTCTTTAAGAATATATCGGAAAATTTAGACAACTTGGCAACATTGATATTTTATTCAAAATAAATGATAATTGCGTCAGGCGTTATAACAAAACGTAAATTTGCATTTTTTTAGTCAACTATCGATTTTTTGTACTAAAAACTGAATTTTTCTTAATACTTTCAGAGCTTTCAGTACACATGTTCAAATATCACCCATCACAGTTTACTAAATCAAAAGTCCTCTTGTGATTAACTGTGTTTAATTATAATACAATATTGTTGAGAGATCACCAACTCAAAGCCGGCCCTGACACTCGAATGCGCCTTCGAGAACATTCTAGAGAGATCGTTTTGTTTACGCATATGACGAGCGTGGAAAATTCAAGAATTTTCCAGAATTGATAAGGACTATTATATTTTTGAGTAAGTTGACAATTAGTAAAACAAAGACAGCTAGTTAGTAAACAAACAGTTATTACAGAATTAGTTCACAGAATTTTTTAGTAATCGGACAGTGAATGATTTAAGATAAATAGTGTAGTATTCAAGTGGTAAAAATAAATTAGAACTATTTTACCGAGTATAAATAAATTAAGTAAAGTGTTTATATGAATTAAGTTTAAACAGTGAGTGTTTCTTTAAATAAATCAATAATAATTAGCCATATTAGTGTGTATAATTTTATCCCAAAAGTAAAAACTATTTAAGAATCATCCTGTTGATTCTTTACAAATATTAAAAATTCCAGATCAGCTGTCAATTAGTAAATTGAAAGCAGTAATTTTGAATTATTTACTGTGACAACACCGCATGTCGTTCGTACGAAATTTGTAACGCGTTAAACCCGCACCTAATGAAAATAACCCACATATACAAAATTGAATGGATATAATATGAACGACCAATAAAATTCTATTCAACTGTGCATGTCGGTTGTAATATTTATTAATCATTCAATTATTTTAATGGAGTGGATTTTCAGTAAAAAGATCATCGATTGACGTAAAAAGATAGTTTTAATACTGGATATATACAGATACATTCAAACACAAACGGAACATAGGGATTTTAAGCATTGTATCAGAACTGCTTTTGAACTAGTCGACCAACATCCAGCTTCAACAGATTAAAAACACGATTATTACAATGGTTTATTTGGACACCTATAACATATCGTACAATTCCCACCACTCCGTATTCTCAACTGTGGGCGGTCCTTAATTAGCAGTCAGTAAACAGCAGTCGGTAGGTAGAGTACAATTTAAAGAATCTTATTTTGTTTTATTTACGAATTTATTTTTATTTTGAAAGCAGTTATTGCCAAAAGAAATCAAAACATATTATCTTAACTCGAAACATTAATTGTTAAAGAGAATTTAACAATTAATTTTCGATTTTAACAACATAAAACGTAAGCATATTGTTTCAATATGTAGCGACGTTTACTACCCCCATCAAATAATTATTCAATACTAAATCGCAGTTCGCACATAACTAACAAATTTTGGAAAGAGAATGGGCGGGGTTTCTTACATTGGTCGGAATGCAGCTGTCCAGATCAATACTTGATATTCATTGAAGTGAACCCATAGAAATGTTTTGTTGGTGGACTATTTAGATCGGACAATACATTAAATCCCTATGTTCCGTTTGTGTTTGAATGTATCTGTATACACTTATGAAATAAAATTATTTCATAAAGGTTATTCATAAATGCGGCAGAGTAAACCAATACAGGATGAACCATCCAAGTAATATTAAAATATCGTGTACATTAATATTTTTTCTATTTCTGTTTCGGGCAGGTAGCTTCACTCCGTATCAGGACGACCTTAAGGTATTTTCTATTGTCAAGAGATTAAAGATTAAGTGATGTCAAATATAATAGTCTAATACTATTATATAACGCCTTACAAAGTTTTTGTACTGCAAATACACCGAAACCGGTCCCTTCTAATTACAATCCAGAATGGTTGGTTATACCTTGCAGATATACCAACCACGTTTAACTTAGAAGTGTATGTAATTCATGAATGTCGGTGCATTTAGCCCGAGAAGTAGTTGTTCCTTCTTAGTGAACGGTCTCTGTTTTTTGAAAAATATTTTTCAGAAACTTTGTAAGGCGTTATAATAGTATTAAATTATTATCTATTGATAACATGCTTTACTAAAATATGACAATTTTTACAGGAAACTGTAATTAAGAAAAACTTAAGTGATAACGGTAGACAGTGGCGTGGACTGAGAAGGAAACAAATGTTTTGAACGTTTTGAATAAATAAATTTGATCAATTGATTGATTTATTGCTCCGCCGGATTTATCAGTAAACTATAGAATTATAAAAAACGATGGGACATGTCGACGTTTGAATTCAATTGTACGTTCTCCGAATAAAATTTAAAAATACAGTGTGATTATTGTAAGTAGAGCATAGTTGGTACTTTTTATTTTTTAAACTAGTGATCTGTCGCGACTGTGAAACGTCACGAGTATACAGAGTGAGTTTTAAGTATGGAACGCCTCAATGATCTCGGAAATGGATTTTGGTTTTCGAGGGTTTTGTAAAACGGCAGGTCTTATGGTAGCATTTACATTGTTGTCAGATCTTACCTTTTTCTGGAAATTCAACAAACTTTGTTATTTCGAATGGATATATTTTTATTTTTAAAATCCATAAAAAATACTGAATATATTCACGCAATATAATATTTCCTATACATATATCCCTTCCCCTTTTATTGTTCAGTGCGATCATGTAAATTACGAATTTGATCGCTCGCTTCTGTTCGTTCCAATTTTTGATGGTTTTGCTTATGTTGAAGTGAGCAAACACTATTCTTAGGTACTCGAAATTTATCAATGGTTATTAAAATTGCTTATCTTAAAGCCCTACTAACAGAAATTTTACGTTAAATATCAAATCTCAACGACGCATTTAACGTTAACTCTGCTATAATCGAAGCAGTTATTTTGTAACGGTCTATTTTAGACTCTGTAATCCCAGCACTAATTATACTTAGAATTAATTACAGATAACTTCGCGAACAGCAAAAGGCGATGAACGTTTGACGCTCGCACGAAGTTGGCCTTTTTTTTCTTCTTTAATACACTCCGGCACTTTTATATAATTAAGTTCGAGCTTTCGAGATATTTATTAGAGAGTTGAAACGTGTGAAGAGAATAGTAAATACAAAGGTGTAACTAATTTATTGATTTTGTTTCAATAAAAATCAGTAATGAGATTATATTGATAATAAATTATGCATGTCTTTTTAAGAATAAAAAAAACATTCGAATCTGTCTTATGCGTCCTTTCGTTTCATTAAGTTCGTCATATATTTTGTTTCATTTTTGGTTGATTTGGGGCTTCTATTTATCAATGGATTGATTCTTCTATTACCGTTATTGTAACGCAATTATTGGCAGTGGTGGTGCTAGACCAAATGTAGACATCAGCTTTGTGAGGCCTCACTTATCAGAAAGGAAACGTTACAAATGAAAAGTTTTATTCCTAATCGACTATTCCTTGTTTATCTTTTAGTATTTAAATCCTTTCCAGTTTGCCCGGTACAAAACCCATGTACCAGTTCATGCAAAAGTTTTATAGTACTACGTCAAGGGTGGGAGGGATGTAGTCCATAAAAAACCGTGCACTACTTGTCTTATTCTGAAGAGAGTTCCTTCATCATATTTATATTCTCACGGCCATTCTAATACCGGGTTCTTGTTTTTCTAATGAGAGTTATGAGTGGCCCATTTTTACTTTCTTCTCTATAGCGAAATCCACTCCATTAATAGAAGAAGCTTCCAGCACTATTTCAGCTAGGGGTGTTCACTTTGAAAAAACATCGATATTTTTTTCGATTCTATAAATCGAAACTGTAGATCGATATCTTTCGATGTATCGGATGAAAACATCGATGTTCTGTAAACATCGAGTACTTTTTCTAACATTTTATTACAAAGCTGTAGTCATGTGAAAAGTGATACCATCTCAAAACAGGTCATCTTTTCAGAGTCAAAATGTGACGGTTATGAAAAGATTTCAGTATTTTATTAAAGTTTAGATTTTAATCTTTTAACCAAATGCAATTAAATGTTTTATAAACATAGAAGGCATAGAAGCCCGCAATCGCAAAAGAAATCGCAATAATGTCTTTTTCCACCCCCCAAAAACAGTATTTTTTATCGAAAAAACGTTAAAATTCCAAATTTTCAATATTTTTATTTGAATTTTTTTTTCATGATTTGTGACTATGAAAGCTACCTGCTACCAAATTTTCATCTAAATCGAACAATTTTTGACGAAACTAAAAATAAATATCGAAAAATGCAGTTTTTCGAATTAATTTTGAGGTTATGTGAAAAAGTCACTAATGAAAAAGTTGTAGATTTCTCCAAGATCTACAACTTTTATACTCAACTTTTTTTCCAGGAACTCAACTTTGGCCGGAAATCGCAAGTCTTTTTTCGCCCCCCAAAAAAAGTGTTTACCAAAAAAACGTCAAAATTATAAAAATTTTCAATATTTTAATATGAAATTTTTTTCCATAGTTTGTGACTATCAAAGCTACCTTCTACCAAATTTTCATCAAGATTGAACAATTTTAGACGAAACTAAAAATAAAAAACGATAAATGCAGTTTTTTGCGTTTTTCGAGGTAAATTTGAAGTTATGTAAAAAAGTCACAAATACAAAAGTTGTAGATCTTCTCAAGATCTACAACTTTCACATTCAAATTTTTTTTCTAGAAACACAACTTTGGCCGGAAATCGCAATAATGTCTTTATCCACCCCCAAAAAAAAAGTGTTTTTACCGAAAAAACGTCAAAATTCGAAAAAATTTCAATATATTTATTTGAAATTTCTTTTACATAGTTTGTGACTATCAAAGCTACCTTCTACCAAATTTTCATCAAAATCGAACAATTTTGACGAAACTAAAAATAAAAATCGAAAAATGCAGTTTTTTGCGTTTTTCGAACTAATTTTGGGGTTATGTGAAAAAGTCACTAATGAAGAAGTTGTAGATTTTTCCAAGATCTACAACTTTTAAACTGAACTTTTTTTTCTAGGAACTCAACTTTGGCCGGAAATCGCAATAATGTCTTTTTCCACTCCCCAAAAAAAGTGTTTTTACCAAATTTTCATCAAAATCGAACAATTTTTCCAAGATCTACAACTTTCACATTCAACTTTTTTTTAGAACCTCAACTTTGGCCGGAAATCGCAATAATGTCTTTTTCCACCCCACTGAAAAAACGTCAAAATTCTAAAAATTTTCAAAATTTTATTTTGAAATTTTTTTTCATAGTTTGTGACTATCAAAGCTACCGTTTACCAAATTGTCATCGAAATCGAACAATTTTTGACGAAACCAAAAATAAAAATCGGAAAATTCTCGCCGGCCAACACGACAAACAAAAACAGTTTTTCATTTTCACTGATTCTTGGGTAGTGCTGCCAACATCATTTCTGAATTCGGCATAAAGCCTTAATACACGTTGGCCGCCGCGACGGCATTATAATGTCAGTCTACTATTGAAAAATAAACTTATCTATTTTAAAAAACAAACAAACAGAAAGTAAGATTTTAGGTAAAATTTTAGCGGTCAAGCTTGAGAGTTTTTGTAAAATTAACTGGTTTTCATCGATTCGATGTTTTATGAAAAAACGTCGATACATCGAGTATATCGATAGCTTTTCAAAACATCGATGTTTTCGATGCATCGATGTATTTCTAATATCCCTAACAGCAGCAGCATTTCCCTAGATGATCATTCTGTACTTTTGTAGCTGCTCCTGCCCAGATTTCATCAAAAAATACAGAAACTTTTATATAAAGTTCAACATAGTTTTTAGTAGTAAAATAACAAACTACTCCTCACTATTCCTTTTAATCATCAATTTACATTAAATGTTGAGATGGGAAACTTGTTGGAAACTTCAAATGTTTGTATATATAGGAAGAGACGCGCGCATTGTCGAACAGAAGCCGATCCTTGGAAGGTATTTCGGCACACATAAAACGATAGTTTGATAGTCTTACGTGTTTACTTCCAAGTTGCCTCTCCGGAATACGAAATCGGGATTGAGAAGGAAATTACCAGCGATAATTTAATTAGGTTTGTTGCCCTTTTGGAAAACTGCTCTCAAAGGAACATCCATTAGGTAGATATATGATTTTTATACCACGGAAAACACAAAGAATTTGACAGATCGATATTGAAACATCAGATCACGCATAGTAATCGATTTTGATGAACCTTTACGAAAATTATCCGAACCATTGCTATGATTGAATTTTGTATACAGAGGTTTTTATTTTTGGAGATAAGGTCGAAACACACCTCCAGCACCTCATAGAACCAGCGATTGATCATCACCGTCGAGTGGTCAACTCGACGGTTGTGTATGGGCTCACCTAACGCATCGACATGGGATCAGCACCGCCGCGATAGCCGTCTATAAGCATCAGAGATATTGTATTGGCACGCCGTCCGCAAAATATTCTCTCTGAGAAATGTGTTGTGGTTGAGGCGTTGACGTTTCTTGTCGGTGCTGTGCTGATGCTGTTAGGTATACATTTAAATACATATAAGAAATAAAATCTGCTGGTGATGATCAGTCGCTGTTCCCATAAGTATGTTTCGACCTTTAAGATCATCGATGAAATCTCAAAAGTTGTAAAAAAACTTTTCCTGAAACGAATAATTGGAAAAACAATTTCAATTAAACGAAACCTTTCTCTTTCATCGACATCTATAAACTTTCTTTTACGTGATTGTAACTTTTGCGTGTCGAATTTTCAGTATTAAAATTCAATTTCGATAACCATCATTTTTTTACACAAACATTTTCTTTTGCTCTGAAATTAATAATGACTTGTATAAATTCAAAGGCAAAGGACTCTACGCGAATTTATCAAATCAATAAATTTTTATAATGAACCAACTTCGTTTTACATTTCTGTACTTTCAAAAACACCGTTAAAATGGAAAGAATCTCCAGGAATGGACTTGGAGGATCCAACAATTCAGATAAATCTGTTTTACAAAAGGAAATAGGAAAGAAAATGATTCAAAACGTTTCTTTTGATTTTTTTTTGTGAAAAGGGGTAAGAAAATAAGACAAGCTGTATATAGGATCGATAAAAATGCAGAAATTATTCGGATATCGTTGAAAGAGAAGAAAATATACAGAAGAACCAAACAACAAAATCTGTTTTCAAGAAGATTGTATCACAAACACATGCGATCGAGATGTGGTAGAAGATTTGCCTCGCTCTAGCCGACCATCAACGATATTAACACGCCGTCGGGCGCATATAATCTCACAGATTCCTACCGATGAAATTTTAATGTAAAGTACTCGCCAGCTATCTTGATGTCCTAAATGCTTTCTAGGGAGCTATTGACGCCGCCCTTCCGATAACTGTAAACAGTGCCGTGCAAGTTCTGAGGATACGCTTTCTGTTACAAATTAACACAACTTGTACAATTAATATATGAAATATATGATCCTAACTTAATAAATAATATTTAATTCTTTGTTATAATTATTGGTATATTTATTTTAATAGAAACGAATCTGCTTTATACCTGAATTCTGGGTACATAAAAAATATTTTAACAATAAGGTACCCATTACAATAACATGTTATTTATCTAATTGAAGATTATAAAGTTAGGATCTTATATTTCCGGACGGACTATAATTAAAATCTAAATAATTTCTTCCAGGTAGTAATGAGAATAAAAGAAACACAAGATAATGGGAAATTATTTGAGCTAGGTATATTTCTAAGAATAGGTATAAACAGTTTTTATCTTTAAGAAGAATCTGACTCATTGCCGCTACTGGAATCACTTGCATCTAGAGTAATCACAAGAGGGTTGACGTCATAAAACATATCTGTTTATTTTACAAACACTTTATTGTACAAAGCAGAACCAATAACTGTGTGACGCTACGCTACTGAAAATCTTAACACCTGATAAGGTTCGATGCAATTGGCGTTTGTCAAAATTTTACCACCAATAGCAGCCGAGTAGGCAGGGCATTATTACTATGTCTCTCTTAGTTGGTAATTTCTGGGACATCAAGTTAGCTGGCGAATACTGTATTTCATCCAGAACGCAGGCTAGCGGACAGTGCGGCGGCGCAACTTATCCTAACGTTGTGTGCATTCAACAGTCACTATCGTGCTGTTCTAGTGTAAAGATGTACTCTGCAGAGAGTGTTTTAATCTTACAGATTCATTGCGCCCGTTCGGTATATTTTCTGCATGAAATAGAAATATAATACAGAGGTAAATAGTGTATTCAATTTTATTATCCAAATGTAGCAATTATATTATATTATGAGTATCATTGAGCCCACTTATAATGTTTTTTGCTCCTTACTGGGGTCCTTGTGCAAAAATGGAGAGACGTCAAAGACTATACAATCCAGACAAATCCTTTTTCTATTTGTTAATTAATATGCTTTTGTGTAAAATTTTCTTTATTAAAACAATGCAATATTCTTCAGTTCAGTTTTTACTCTAATTAAATTGCAACGAAAAAAATCCCGCTCACAAATCTAAGAGATGCATTGCGCCCGAACTCGGGAAATCTACTATTGCGCCTGACGTAGGGTTAACTGAACTTATCACTAAAATACAGAAAATCGTCGTGTAAGTAGCCCGAGACAGGTAGAATTTTAAAAGATTGTTTGGATATGAAACGCGTTGACACTCGAATTGTACCGAAGGACCTAGATTTTCCAAGGGTTGCTGCTGTTGCAAGGCGTGGAGAGGACTTGCAGTGCCTTAGTCTGGTGGTCTAAACAGATCAAAGGAACTGAACTGGAGCAGTCAAAATTCCAGAGGCTTGCTTGTTTGTGCATAACAGGTGCGATGAGAAGTAGCTCGACCGCATTGGAAGCCACTCATTTCCTGTGCATGTCAAGGCAGAAGCGAAAATAACTTCACTAGGACCCATAGCATATCCAGAATAACATATCACTAACTAGCTTTTTAAAATGAGTAGTGACAACATGCTGGCCAAAATCAATGACAAACCACAATTCAACATCCAGTTAAACTGGAATGGGGAAGAAACTTGCAGTCAGGATGGGTGGTACCGACGGATCCAAAGCTGACTAAGGAACAAGAGTTCATGGTGCTACGCTTACGCATCCTTTGGGCAGCTCGTATCTAAATTCCATCTAAATTCCAAGGACTCATTGGAGATATAAACTCCTAGGACTGGAGCGCCGAAGGGAGGATTTCTCCAAGACGGATCTAGTGGAAAGATTGCTGATGAGGAGAATTAGTCTCTTCGCATCATAAACGATACAACCAAGAGCACAAAAAGCCTCAAGGCTGAGGGGTTGAGGATTCGAATACTCGATCAATCAAGGGTTGCTGAAGACATGCTATAATTAGTCAATTTTACTTTGTTACTGGTGATGAGGCATAGATGTACAAGTTTGACAGGCAAACCAGTCATTAGGTTTAGGAATGACACTTTTTAACTGAACCCAAGCCGGAAAAATGATGTTAAAAGTCGATAAAAAGTGAAGGTGATATCAGTTTTTCACGAGTATCGCGGTGTTGTCATACGGTAAGACAGTAAATATATATAAGAAATTATCTATTAGGTATGCCACGTTTTAGAAAACAGATGAAAAAAAAATTATATTTCTCAAAAAATCTTATAGAACGGCCACCGGTTTTTTCTGTTCTGGCTCCAGCAACTCACCAAAACTTAAAATACGTCTTTGAAGCACCCGTTTTTAGTCGATAGAGGACATAAAAGAGAATCCTCGGCTAGTACTGAAGTAGATTCCTGAAAAGGCGTTTGAAAAATGTGGATTCCCATATTATATTCAAATTAATTGTTAGACAACAAATTTATCTAATTATTTAATAAGTAAGAGTCAGTAGTGATAATAAATAAAGAGAGCGATAAAATTAAATTACGAATATAACGAATTGTGTTAAATGCAGTGAAAGTCGATAACAGATACATCTAAGTAATTGTTATAGTCTGAGTTTACTCTCCTCATGATTTATGCATGCCGCGTGTCTCAGTCAGTTTAGAAACTGAATATTTTAGAATGTTTAATATACTGTGAGTAGGTCTCTGCACAGTACACATAAACCGAACGAACGTTCTACATGGATCTCTCATGAAAGTCATCTTGGATAATGGTCGAGTTCGGGCGGATTATTCAAATTTTATTTTTTTAATACCACGATAAAGTGAACTTTTTATTATTCTACAAGAAAAGTACTGTCGAAAACAAAATATTGCATATTTAAAATACCACAACTTCTTCCTTCTTTTCACTTTCCTTAAAATCCACTTTTGCTGCAGTACCTACTAAGAAATTACTCCACACCTACCATCTTCAACTCAGTTTTCAGAAACAGTCGCAGACCTAGGACAAAATATCAACCAGCCTAGCTGTATTTCAAGCGGGAATTTACGCCTTTGATTTATGTATGAAGAGTTTGGAGAAAACCAATCCCACACATAAAAATTTTGTCATACCCTCAATACCTTAAATAGCACTGAGCTCTTACCGTGTAACGTTGACATTGGTATCAAACTGTCAAAAAAGACTGTCCTCAATAGGAAGACTCAACAAAGTATCTGGTCTGGATTCTTGGCAATTCTGGTAAGGATGACAATGGAAAGACAGACTCTCTCTCTCAGACAGACTCAAACAGACCAAAGGAACTTGCCACAGGTGACCAGAACATGCAATTGACATCTCATCAAGTTTTGCCAAACAAATACTAGTCAGCAAGAAAATTTTTAGACTTCTGGCATAATTGACCAGGATTTGACTTTTTTCTAAATGATCAATAACATTTATCTAGTCTATTTGCTTTAAACTTTGAACTGGCTTAAAAGAGTAGGGATGAAACTTATGTTTTCTTAAAATTCATTGGTACACCTAAATCTCTCGCATCACAACGTAATGACGCTTCGGGATAAGCAGCATATAGTATACAAGAACATTGATTTCACGATCACTATTATCTACAACAGGCTTCCCTTTTTTATCTTTTTCTTAAAAACAACCAAACTGTGTTAAATTGTTTAATATTCTCTTCACTGACTAACGGCTAGGTCAAATAAAAGCAAATAAAACATACAATTTGCGAAAAATCTTAGCTTGACATACGATTTACACAAGTACGACAAGGATCATATGAACAACACTACTTGAAAGAGAGAGAATTGTTCGCACACGCCCATCACAGATGGGCGAACAATTCTTCTCTCTCTTTCAAGTAGTGTTGTTCGTATTATCCTTGTCATTCGCCCATCACAGATGGGCGTGTCCGAACAATTCTTCTCTCTCTTTCAAGTACTGTTGTTCATATTATCCTTGTCGTACTTGTGTATATCGTATGTCGAGCTAAGATTTTTCGCGATCTGTATGTTCTAGTACAGCCTGTATATTTTTGTTCTCTTCACTTAATCCATATATTCAAACATCCAATGATTTCTTCAAATCTACAAAGTATCCCCAACAGAGTTGTTCAGTCTCTTAGCTTTTTCCTTCAATCCATTTTCAGGTCTAATAATGTTAAATTATTCGATTTAGGTTCCTTTTAATTAGGGACGTTCTTTAAACGAAACACACCTTTCTTCGACAAATGTTTAATTTGAACTCTTTGACAAAACCCAAAGCAACAATTGCCAATCTACACATTCTTTCAATACAGCGCGTGTCTGCTTATCTAGCAATTGTTACTTATATCGAATACCAATTTATAACCAAACTCCTTGTTAAATACATTAATACTAAAGTTAATAATAACCTATAATTTAACAATAAACATAATTTCTAACCTAAATAATTAACTACCCATTACACAGGTTTACATTACCTATTTCACCAATTCAAATTCTCGAAGCAATTATGACCCAAAAACAGTATCTCAAATTCCTAAAATCTTCCACGTCTTCCAGCAATTATTCCTTTAATTTAAGATCCAACTTCCCTGAATCCCCATTTCCTGCTACCAGCTCTTCCCATCATATAAGCACATCGTTTTTTACGTATTTTTTCATTTCCTTCATCCGTCCATTATTTCCAGATCAACTATTATTAACTCCTACAGTTTCATAAGGAAAGTGACGGGATTACCCACCGGACACTGTACCCTAAGGAAGCACATGCATACAATTGACATATACAGGGAGGATGGAGCATGGAAGAGGAGGAAACAGCCTCTCACGTTATCTTCGAATGTGAAGCACTGTTATATACTCCTAGGTGTAGAGTACCCAAGGGAGGATTTCTCCAAGAAGGTCCTAGTGAGATAAGGGCTACTGGTCTCTTCACATTAACGGAATAACCAAGAGCACAAAAAGCCTAAAGGTGCCGAGGTCTCTAAGCCTCTGACTGGTGGTGCCGAACCAATCAATCAATTAATCTCTAACTCTATCTGGTTCTAGTTTGGTGTGTACATTATCTAAAGTTGAAAAAGCATATTTGCGGAGAAACGTTTAATTTGATAACTTAATGAGGTAATCATTTATTTGGACGAAGCTACTTTATATTCTGAGCAGGAAGTGGGGAAAAACGTTATGAGTTTAGTAAATTAAACTCATTATTATGTTATGAACTGGTTTGTATCAGTATTGAATTAATAAATAACAATATTTCATTGTTTAGTTCTAAGGAATAATTTTCAGTTGAAACTGATTAACATTCATGACGATAAACTGTCGATACATCAACTATTAATCTACTGTGATTGTTAAGGTAGACTTATATTTAATTCTTGATAGATAACATCGGCAATTCGACGAGATACTTGCATTTTGCCAATAGCTCCATTGAAATGAATGACAAGATTTTTTAAAAGCGGCTTTACATACAAATGGCCAACGTTTAAGTTGATGTGATCACAGTTTCTTTTCATTCATCATTATGTCGCAAAAATGTCGTTGACACAAAACGGGAGTATGGTTGACATGTTCTTTTCATTACATAGACATGTATTCAAGTCGATGCAATCGTAAAATATAAAAAAAAACTTAGGATGAAACATTTTGATCAAAGCAATTGAGTCAAGCACGATTGGTCAGTTAGGAACCCATTAGAGACTTGCCTCAACCAGTTGATTGATGAAAAGTTTAAACCTACTAGGGATAATTATTAGGGAGCATAAAAATTTTCTTTTAGAACATTCCAAGCAGTTTTGTGCCTAACATTTACTTGTTGAGAAATTTTTCTGGTACTCGTTTCTGGATATTCGTCAATCATTGGAAGAGCATGATCTTCTGGTTGTGGATTTCTCGCAATATTGTAACACAAACAATAGAATAATTATATACACTTACATGTGATATTCATAGATTTTTAGTGTTTCACTAAGGAAACTATCACAGGATATGAAAGAGCTGGCAATACCATCAAAGTTGATCAGGTTAACCAAAATGTCTATGGAACAATCAAAGGCAAAAGTACTAACAAGCGAGGGGCTCACGGAAGAAATCATGATTGAAACAGGAGTAAGACAAGGGGACGCCCTATCGATTTTGAATATTTTGTTAATTAAGCAGTTAAGTAAAGTTAAACAATAAACCAAACGTTTCATTTGTTGAGCATTTATTCAAAATTGAATGTGTTTGTTTTTGTATCTATGATATATTTTACAATCAACACAGGCTATCAACGTTAGATTTTTTTGAAGGTCAAAGGACAGAGTTGGCCTCACAAAATTTGAACTCACAAACAAAAATATAATTCCCTGAGATAGTTTAATTAAATTTGCAAATATAATATTCAAATGATAATAAAGAGTCTCATAATAAAAAAAAAATCCGATAATTTCCGACTGAGCTTGATTGATATAAATAAAGATAAGTATTAAAACCAGAATAATAATAACAAATAAAAATTAATTTATAAAAGGTATGGAATTGATATAGACTACAATTCAAAAAACCATATCAATATATATGTCGATATTCTATACTCCACACATGTTTACAGGAACTTTTCGACTTAAAATTACTTTGGAAACAGTCTATCTATAATTATAATTTACCAAAGACTTTCCAATTTTTTCGATCTTTTGTCATGTCTTTTGCATCCAACTAGATTTGTCCATTTCCTTTATTTTTGAATATTTTCGCTTCGCACATTCTTTTAGTCCGTCTCGAGTTTTCCATTCTTTGTAAATGTTCCTACCAGTGGCGACTCGTGGTAAAAATTTTAAGGTGTTCTGCAATTGTTGGACAATGGACAAGTTGAGAGACTAAATTGTACAATTAAATGAGCTATTTTAGCTACAACAATTGATAAAGATCAATGGGACGAAAACATAGAGAATATTCAACTTATTATAAATACTACTACTTCGCAAACGACAGGAAAGACCCCAACCGAACTCTTTTACGGTTATAAACCTATACCATTACTGGATGAGATTGTGAAACTTCCAGACTTGATACAAGACCTCCCAATGCAACGCTTAGAAGCTGCTCAGAAAATTTCTGACAGTCAAAGAAAACAAAAAGCACAATACGACAAGAAAAGGAAAACTCTCAAAAACTACAAGGAAGGCGACTTAGTACTAATCGAAAAACAAAACACAACAGAAGGTACCAGCCGAAAATTGATTCCCCCTTATGCGGGACCCATGATGGTAAAATCAGTACTATGTAACGTTGTTACTATTTTTTCCCGATATCCGGCAGTATATATTTCAGTTTTTATCAAGTTCAAACCCTCTGTCGTAGCTTATTAAATTGGAGTATTAATATTTATTTTGATATATTATGTGTAGTACTTTTAAAACATCTGGTATATTGTACCTGTATGATTTACGGTACCGTTCGCGCAAATCAGTCCGCGCATTTCTTAAGATTTGTAAGTAGGAGACCTCCTGAGTGGGGTCTAGAGAAAAATTGATAAAACGGGTGGAGCGTGACAAAAATGGGCTTTTTCACTTTTGACTCTGAATCCTGACTGATTTTCGCGCACGAGCAACTGGTAGTTTCCTTTCCCGATAGTGGTAAACAAGTAAAGCCCGTTTCCCACTACGTGTTACGTCGAGGTCAAGAACAACAGACCCCTGGAATTACTTAACCTCCATCTGTTGCTACCCTGGTAACTCTTGACGCTGCATTTTCGAGAGTTCGGTGGAGTAAACCATCCCAAAAATCTGGCGCCCGAGAAAATCTAGGAGATACTGAAGCCCTGGGTGTCATAGTGACGTCGGTAAACATTTTAGGGTAAAGAAAGGACGTTACACTACCAAATGATAGATACTTAGTTATCCATATGCCAAACTCCCATAGAATCACCAAGTCCACCAAATACGAGAAGGTCATTACGGTCGACAGAATGAAACCTTGGATAAACCAAGGAGGTATATCAGATGATGATGGTGTGGACTTGAGCTCTGACGATTCTAACTTGAAATAGAGGAATCACCTAGGGACGAGGAGATCGCAGGATGGCCGAGTGTAAGTAATTGACAAAAATTGTTGTTTTAAAATGTATTTATCGATACTCTTATGAAAGGCGAACCAAGAAATTCTTAATCGCACGTGTCCGACTGTTTATGTTAATTGTCAGGGACCTAGACGTTTTCATATTTCTTACCAAGGAAACGAGTTGATTTACGATTACTTATGAATTTTGGGCTTTTATAAAAGGTCTCAAGTTGAGTAAAAATTATTCGACGCATTCTGTTATTGACTGTGTTTCAAAATTGTGGTTCTTTTCGGTTCACAAATGTTGTAATCACTTTGTCATTAAAATTGTCTATTTCGGAGATATTTTTTTTTTCAATAGATAACATGGAAAGAGCTGTTAAACGATTTTCGGTCATTAAATTTCTAAGAAATGTTCTAATTCGTACTGTACCGTATGCCTCGTTGCGCTGTACTAAATGCAGCGATTTTAAGAGGGAAAATCACGCATGATCACGGCTTACTTTTAGACAGTCAAGGGGGAGTGGGGTGTTCTAAAGTGCTCGCAGAGCACGTTAGTATGGCCCAGCTATATAAAACATCAACGATCGCGCGAAATAGGTTCGTTATTCCACTGGTAAATTGTTTGTTATTTCATTGATCAGTGGCTTGTTCCTACCCTCCCAATTGCCTGTATTCTACGAATTTTAGTATTGATTTTTTTCCTAGTTCTCTCTTAATATCTCTATTCTAAATAATTTCATTTCTGCTACCTGTATTTTATTCTGTTCGCTTTAGCTTCGATTTGCTTTCACTATTTCTTCAGTGATAAATTAATATAATACAAAAGTATCATTTATTTTGACCTGTTATAATCATACACACATACTCATATGCTATGAGTAAAAACGATTGTGCGGATAGAGACGAAGAGAAGCGAGAAGGGTAGCAAACGCGCGGGCGGGCGGGTCTCTGAAACGACCCTCGATGCATTATTTATGGTATTATCGATTTTCGAACAACCTACTCTCCGTCTCTTTCACTCTATTTTATTCATCTCTTTTTTTTTCGGTGTCGAGTCACAAATAAGAGAAGAGCTTTATATAAAAAAAATATTCCACCATTCAAAGTAGATAAACCCAAATTCTGGATAGGGCTCTAATTAAAAGAATATTTTTTATAATTTAAACGTAAATGAATGATCGACTTGAAGAAAAAATGAAAAATGACTATCCCATCTCTATCGACGCATCTCTTCTTTCTTTCCACTTTCGTTTACAGATAATTTCATCGGCGAGAGAGAACGTGTGTGTCATCTATTTGGAGTGGTGATTTTCGTTCTCAGATTTCTCAACGATTTTGAGAGGTTTCGATGTAACGTACGAATGGTTGACGTCAAGATTTTGCCGAGTATAATTTACAAAAAGCTTCAAGTTGATAAACACAAATGACATTGAAATAGCGCAGTTGTCTTGCTTCGTTCGAACGACAATTATTAGGAAATGATTGCCACCGCATTCTATTTTGGAAACTTGTACGAAAAAATGTATTCGTGACCTACCCTTCATACTCCAATAGATTTTACAGGGAAAAATGAGAGTAAAAGAAATTGCTTAAATGTTCTACTAATACTACAAAAAGTGTGCTTTCAATATTAACAGTACAATTTGCTTTATTGAATCACTTCCAATAGACTTAAAGATTCTTGTAAATCTGAGTGTAATCCACTTTCAAGTGGAATTTTAGTATTGAACGAAGTTTCTTTCTCTCCCCTTTCTCTCATTCACTTTCTAATTAGGTTGGTCTTAATTCAATTTATTGTTTCTTAACTTGGAGAGCTGACTATAACTTGTAACTTTATCGAGCGAGATAATTTCTTACATAACCTAAAATTATGTTTTAGTCTACTTTTATTCTCTATTCCGTCACAAACAATTCTAAATATTTATTATATAATATTTGAACGATATACAGATACATTCAAACACAAACGGAACATAGGGATTTAAAGCATTGTATCAGAACTGCTTTTGAACTAGTCGACCAACATCCAGCTTCAACAGATTAAAAACACGATTATTACAAATGTTTATTTGGACACCTATAACATATCGTACAATTCCCACCACTCCGTATTCTCTATTGTGGGCGGCCCTTAATTAGCGTCAGACAGTCAGTAAACAGCAGTCGGTTGGTAGAGTACAATTTAAAGAATCTTATTTTGTTTTATTTACGAATTTATTTTTATTTTGAAAGCCGTTATTGCCAAAAGAAATCAAAACATATTATCTTAACGCGAAACATTAATTGTTAAAGAGAATTTAACAATTAGTTTTCGATTTTAACAACATAAAACGTAAGCATATTGTTTCAATATGTAGCGACGTTTACTACCCCCATCAAATAATTATTCAATCGCACACCTCGCACATAACTAACACATTTTGGAAGGAGAAGAGGCGGGCTTTCTAACATTAGTTCTGAATCCAGCTGTCCAGATCAATACTTGATATTCATTGTAGTGAACTTATAGAAATGTTTTGTTGGTGGACAATACATTAAATCCCTATGTTCCGTTTGTGTTTGAATGTATCTGTATATAAGTTTTAAAGTGTAAATTGTTTTGCAACAAAGTCACAATCCAAAAAAAGCATAGCGACCGTAGAATTCCGTAAGGGATCCGAACATTCTCTAGTCTCAATATAATTCAATAAATTATTCTGGTCGCGGACTATTCATAAGAGGAGTGCCTGTTTATATGTTTGTCTCAAAGGGTAGGTCTGTATGGAACGGACAGTTGATTGGATTTTGCTGTCGGCATTTCAACGAAAAAGTAACTACGATGTTTATTTAGGTTCAAATATCTAGACATTAATATTATTGTGTCAGACTTTTTAAAGCAATACAATTAATTTTAATCTTTTTTTTACTCCACTACTCTCCCTGGGATTCTGTAGTGCATAACAGTTCCGGGGCTTACAATCCTGAGCATACAGTTCCTGCTATAACCGTTCCTGTAATGGACAGTTCCTGCTATTCATCAGTTACATGTTCCGGTATTTCACTAGTTCCTGGAGAAACTTCCCAGAAGACTTAGCTCCCTCAAGTCCAGTTCCGGATGACATATTTCCCGGATTTTGAGAAATCTCCAGGAAGGAAAGTAATTTATTAACGCCCAACGCCGAGAGGTAGTTTTGTTTCATTCCGCACAATCTACAATCCATCAGTTTGAACTCCTTGAGGTGCCCATTTAGACGGTAGGGTGCTGTTACTTATAGGCGTAAGCGGAGAGCTAATTACTGGTGGAATGAGGAAGGACGCACCGGAATTCGGTCCCGCTACCTGCGGAAGGGACTACCTGTAACGGATTAAATTCGAAGTGCGATTTCGGAATTGGGTCCCATGTACCTACTATTTGTTTAATTTGACCAACCTAACAAAACCTAACCCCAACCCCAGTTAGATTCGACAGCGGACCGAATTACGAAAAATTCGAAGTGCGATTTCGGAATTGGGTCCCATGTACCTACTATTTGTTTAATTTGACCAACCTAACAAAACCTAACCCCAACCCCAGTTAGATTCGACAGCGGACCGAATTACGAAATCACCCTTTCGGATTTGGACAAAATCCCTGTGAGCAGGTAGTCCCTTCCGCAGGTAGCGGGACCGAATTCCGAAACACCGATGAGGAAATAGAGAAGCTATGGAGGGAGTGTAAGAAAGAACGAAGACGGACGCTGAGGGAAAGAGGAAGGATAGAGGGAAAAGGGGGATACAAAGAAAAGAAGCGTATGGTGGAGAGGGAAAAAAGAGGGAAGTGGGAAGAGTTACTGGGGGAATTGGAAAACAGTTCGTAGGGAAAGGCGTATGAAATAGCGGTGAAGAAGTTGGGAGGAAATAAGAACGAGGTGCTAGAGGAAGATTCGGAGAAGGAGATTATAGGGGAATTGTTCACAGGGGGAGAAGTAGGAGTGGGTGGCAGAATTCGACAAGTCCAGGATACTAGGGGGGTAGTGAAAATTAGGAGGATAAGGAAGGTAGAAAAGTGGGAAGTAGAGGAGGGGGGGAGATACATTAAAGTAAAGATAGATGGCCTGAGGGGTAATATGATGAAGAGGCTATTGGATGACAATAGGGAGTACTTTTGGGAGCTAATCAACAGAGTACTGAGGGAGGAAGAGTTTCCGGAAGGATGGAAGGTGGCCAGGGTGATACTGCTGAAGAAGGCGGGTAGAGAGAGGAAGCGGGCGGGGAACTACAGGCCCATCAGCCTGCTGTGTGGTATGTGTGTATGTAAATTGATGGAGGGGATAGGATTGAGGAAGAAGTTGGTAGGAATGGAGGTTCTAGGATAAACCAGCACGGGTTTGCGAAGGGAAAATCATGTATGTCGGCGCTGGGCAGGGTAATGGACTTGGTGGAAAGGGCTAGGGAGAGCAGCTGGAGAAACAAGGAATTGGCAGTAAACGGGCAGTGTTGAGAGCGTTGATGAGGCTTGGAGTGGGGAAGAGTTTGGTTAACCTGGTGGAGGACTACTTAACGGGACGGGTGATATTAGACACTAGAGGGAGGAGGTATGAGACGGAGGCAGGAGTGCCCCAGGGCTCGGTTGTTGGACCGACGCTATGGAAGTGTGTGTTTGATGAGGTTTGTGGGATAGAATGTGAAGAGGGATGTGAGATTACGGTGTATGCGGACGATGTGTGTCAGGTATGTACGGCAAAGGGAGAGGCGGAGATAGAAAGAAAGGCGGAGAGAATGTGTAGAAAGATTGTGGAGAAGATAGAGTTGTGCGGACTAGAAGTGGCGGAAGATAAGACGGTGGGGATGCTAGTGAAGGGACGGAGCAAGACGAGGGAAGTGGTGGTGATGGTGAAGGGAAGGAGAATTCGAATGGAAGAGACTGTGAGATACCTAGGGGTGTGGTGGGATAGTTGATTATTCTTCAGAACACACATGTTAAAGGCGGCAGAGAAGGGGAAAGTGAGGGCAGCATGGTTGGGGAAATTGATGTGTAATGTGAAAGCGCCGGGAGAGTGGAAGAGGAGGGTAATTGGTAGGACGGTAGAGCAAAGTATGCTGTACGGTGCGGAGGTGTGGGGTGAAAGAGCGAGAGTGAATGCGAGGTCTAGGCCACTCCTGCGGGTGCAGAGAGAGATACTGCTGAGGGTGGTGCAGGGATACAGGACAGTGGGTGGACTGGCAGCAACGGTACTGGCAAGGACCTATCCATTGGACGTGATGGCTAGAGCCAGGAATAAACGCTGGAGGGGTGGAGGAAGTACAGGAATGGATGGAGGACGAAATGGAGAAGGTGGGAGAAGAACGAGGGCGCGCTAAAAGGAGCGATTGGGAATAGGAGAGATTGGATGGACCGGAAATTCGGGGAGGTGAACTACTTCTTGACACAGTTGTTCACTGGACATGGGTCGAGAGTAGGGTACCTCCACAAGATCGGGAAAAGAGAGACTGGAGTGTGCGAGAGGTGTGAAGTAGAGGATGATGTGGGGCATGTGTATAGATGCTGGAGGAACGAGCAAGTGCTGAAGAAGTTGGAGAGGAAACTAGGGGAGGCGGTGTATTGGGAGAACATGGTGGAGATAAAGTTGAGGGGGGAGGAGGAATGGTTGGAAGTCAGTGGCGTAATAGAGACAATGGTTAGGGGGAGAGAAGGACTCGATATGGCATGAGAGGTAGGAGTGATAGTTAGGGAGAAGACGACGGTGCGAACGGAAAGTGTGCGAGGGACTGCCGCCAATCTCGAAGTATGCTAGGAATCCCAGGCAGGGATAACGGCGAGTTTGAGGTGGGTCTGGATGGTAGGCATCCCCTTGGGAATGAGTCCAACACTGTTTGGGTCCTGGACCCATTCGAACATGAGTTTCCCATCTCGACCCGAAAAAAAAGGGTGCTGTTACTTAGTACAGTCTTACTCTGACTTATGCCACTCCACTCTTGGTATTTTTTATTGTCTAAATCCTATTAGATCTTTCCAATCCAATATATACAAATTGGCTTCCTCTGAACGCTAGTAGAAAAATCTAATGCTGAAAAACATCTTCCTTCAATTCTTTTCTTGTATCCAGTATTTTACAAAAATACATAAAACACTGGTTATGACTTCGGCTCAGAAATATGAGGAATAAAAAGCAAACAAAATAAGATATTCACTGATACAAATGCTGTAAAAAGACATCATATGTGAAGTATAAAAGTCCTATAGAGATGGGATGAAATCAAGGGATGCAGTCTTGTCAGGATCACCCTGGGAAGCCTGGCGTCGAAGAAATATTTGGTGATGACCAGGAAAAACCTACGTTCAACAGTAGGATTTCTGACTGGCCACTGTCAGCTAAGGAAACATCTACATACAATGGGGCTAGTGGACACACCTCTATGCAGGATGTGTGAACAGGAAGACGAAACTGTCAGGCATGTCTTATGCGAGTGCCCGGAATGATCGTCGATGAGAGAGTGTGTGTTCGGTGAGTCTTGGCCTACACCTGCCGATATAAAGGAGATGTCTCCTAGTGACCTGTCCACCTTCCTGGAAAGGACAGGATGGACGTTGACCTAAAAGGACAACTCCACGGAAATACTTACAATGTGGCCCAAGTGCTGTGGGCCTAAACTCACCCTCCCTACAAACTCACCCTCCCTACTCTACAGATATCTCCTTATTTATATAATAATAAAAATTAGATCAAAATTCAATAGCAGGGAAGATAAAAATTATAAAAAAAAAATAAACACGCCTACTTTATGTGTACGACCAAGAAAAATTTGCATGCAACAAATTCGCCGATCTTCCCCTTCGTATAAAAAATATGCACCTGATATTCGTATGTAAATGGAAAGGCATATTTCAAATAGGGGAGACCGTTTTGTAAAACAAAAATTCCCTATGTATTTTAATAAGGTAGATATACACACATATATCTGTCTTCCCGACGACGCCGTTTTGCTTTTGCAAACAAATTAGTATTTTAGTACGGGGAAAATGGAATTTGTCTACTAAATTTGTTCCCAAGGTGTTTGACGTAACCAAAGATTTTAATCAATAACCTAAATGACTAACTGAAAGTCTGGTAGTGATGCCTAATTTATATTCAAATTTTTGGACATCGGACTCTGTATTTATAATTATTGTTTTAATTCAATCTCTCGAAAAAACACGTTTGCTATTTATACCGGGTGCCCATCTTTATTTTCCCTCATTTTAACTGCCCATAACTTCTAAACGGTATGAAATAGAAACATGCGGTTTTCACTAAAAAGTTTCATTTTAGCACAAGTTTTGTTTAAAAAAGTCAAGTTTTTTTATTCGTTTTGCCTACGTCACAACAAAAATGGCGGATGTTTGACAATTTTTTTGTCGACTTTTGTTAATGGATCACCCAGTATATTTCTTTGTAGTTTGAAACAACCTACCTTTACCTATTCTTCAGTGCAAAAATTTGTTAAATCGGTTAACGTGTGACTGAGCAAAGTGAACAAAAATATTGTCAAATACCCGCCATTTTTGTTGTGACGTAGGCAAAACGAATAAAAAAAACTTAACATTTTAGTGAAAACCGCATGTTTCTATTGTGATGCCTTTTCTCCTAATATAACAATAAATATTAAAATAAGAATTAAATTCCCTTGAAACTAATTTCAATAAATCATTAGAACGTTATATAAGTATAAATATTACATAAATAAGTAAGAAGGTCGATAGATACGAAGTCAAGTTCAGAGCGTGAAATAAGCATAAACAGTATTATTTATATTTACTTATGGTGAACTTGACTGGTCGTATAATTATACAAGCGACAACGCATTATTATTCAATATTCAATATTGGACCTAACAACCTTCTATTCATATTTTTCAGGAAAAAGAGGGCTAGAAAAACAACTGCGCATATTTCCAAATGCACAAAATAGGCGTATACAGAGCGAAGCAGATTGTTGGTGGACACTGGAAGTCACAGTATTCTGGAAATGACCTCTACTGTGAACTACGAACTGTCTAATACTGTCCTCACCCACCTTACTGTTACTCCCAGCGACTCCTGGTTTTTTGCAGATATCAGAAAAATGCTGCCAGGTAAACTTAGATCAAGTGAAGAAGTAACAACTTTGTTGCAGCCTATTTCGAGTGCAGAGAAAAATCGTTCTACAAAAGAATCATCGAAAAGTTAGGAGGATGTTCAAAGAAATGCACCACTTTTGAAGGAGAGTATGTTGAAGAATGTAGTCGACTTTCTAAACTGTCCAAGTCTTATTTCATTTCTGTAAAATTAGTGCTATCTCTTGCTTTCTTGTTTGTTTTTTGTATTCCTCTTTCTATTTTGTTCTGTACTTTTGCTTCCCATACATTACTTTGTCTTTTCGAGACGATCCGATTGTTGTGGCCAAATTATATTGGTTGTTTTTTTTTCAATAACATCAATTTTTGGTTATATCTCTGGCTCTTCTCTGATCTGATCGTTCCTTATTCTATCTAGACCAGTAATTCCTTTGAATTTAAGTATCTTAAGTATTTAACATCTACTGTTTATATTCTGCTTTTTTACAATATCCATACGTATGTGTTGGACTGTGGTATACTGTCAATTTTTCGTTCATTCATTTATTTGGGTTGTGCTCATCAGCCCAGGTAATTGAACTGAATCTTTGTACCATTTCCCATGTTATCTACTTCCATTCCAGCAGCTTCGTGTCTTTTATAAAGGCCGCTAGTTTGACTGGAGGGATTTTCAGTAGTTGTAATGGTTGTATTAATTCTTCTATTAATGCTTCCGTCTGAGTACTTGTAAGTTCTCGCAGAAGCAGAATATGTGAGTAGGTGTTTCATCACCAAGTTCACATTTTATGCACATAGGTTCACTAACTTTGCCCATTTTGTACAGATGTTTACTCAGGGTGCAGTATCCACTCACCAGGTCGGTAACTGTCTTCAAATGTCTCTTACCCAGTTTCAATAGTCTAGTTTAGAGATCCTTGTCTACCTTGTTTGTATGGAGGTGCCCTTGTGTCAACCTCCATATTGGTTGGTGTTTCGATTTTCCCTCTTTCCCGGCAATCAAGGCCCTGAGTGGATATACCATCAACTCAGGGCTTGCTGCTGAATGTCGCGAACGGCTTGCTGACTTAGAAAGGCGGAACACAGTGTGGCTTGAATGGATTCCGTCCCACTCTGGTTTTGAAGGCAATGAAGGGGCGGACGCGCTGGCTGTGGAAGGGGCGGCTACCCCTTTTAACGGCCCGGGCCCGACCTTGGGCCTCACAAAACAAACAATCCGTAAGGAGACGAGAAACTGGTTGAGAAATCAGCACCTCGCTCACTGGAGCGCTCTACAGGGTCTCAGGCAGTCCAAGCTCCTATTGAGGGGATGGACTGATGGACATGCTAGATCTGCTCTAGACCTACCAAGGAGGAGGTTGAAAAGATAGCAGGGCTCCTAACAGGGCACTGCTGTCTGAGGAAACACCTCTGTAACCTAGGTTTAGAGGAAAGTCCCTTATGTAGGGGTTGCGGCATGGCTGACGAAACGTCGGACCATGTTCTCCTTGTATGTCCACATTGGGCTGTGCTACGCAGGCGAATCTTCGGAGTCCATGTTATGGCCCCCGGGGATATAAGCAGGCATCCACTGAAGAGGATTGAGTCCTTCATCGAGGGACTCGGCTTCATGGATACATAAGTAGCAGGAATGGCACAATGGGCCCGCCAGTGGCCTCAGTGCCGGAACCTTGGCTTGAGTTTTTCTTGGCCAGGGTTCGCCTGCCTAAATTAGTAGTAGTAGTAGTTCCGTCTTATGCAATCTTTTGTGATTCCACAAAACGGTTCCGGACCTATGAAGTGCTCTTTTGCTTCCCAAACATTACTTTGTCTTTCCGGGTCGATCCGATTGATGTGGCAAAACTATTTTAGTTGGTTTTTTTCAATAACATCAATTTTTGGTTCTGGCTCTTCTCTGATCTAATCGTTCATTATTCTATCTAGACCAGTAATTCCTTTGACGGCTCTCAAGTATTTCATACAATACCCAAGTTTCACTTCCATACGCAAGTGATACTGTCAATTTTGTTCTCCTACTTATTTCCTTTTCTCTTAATATCAATCTGCTGCTTAAACTGTAGTACCTATACTTTCGTTGTATCTTTTTCTCTCTTATTTCAGTTTCTATATTTCCTTCGCTCTCTATAGAAATTAAATTACATTTACCGGACTATATTTACCTTTTCATTTCACCTTTTCAAGATTTCTTCAGCCGTCAACAGAATTTATAACGTCCCAATTTACACGTTCTTTAGACGATGCGGAAAGATACATGGCTTTTTGCTTTATTATGGTTATCGTTGCCTGGAATCGCTTTACTTTCAGAATTCCTAATTGTTTGTAGATTACAGATACTATCAGGCAATTAATTATTATAAATGGGTATATCATCTAATTTATCGGTATCCTGAATACCGAAGGGAATGTCTTATATACAGGAATGGGAAAGCTATAAAGGCATATAAATTTATCTTTGCCGAATTTATAAATAAATAGCTCTCCTGGGGGTATGACGTACTGTTTTGTTCCAGGAATGTAGATCTTGATAAATTTGGGTATTTAACGAACAGATAAAGATAATCACCAAATATAGTCAATAATCACTTATGGTGGTGAATGTCTTTGTCTTCAATTTCCCTCTATTTTGTGCCAATTACGTTGCTCCAGTTCATCTCTTTTATGTAGAATTTCTTCTATTAACTTCCTTGGTCTGTCTCTCTCTTTTTACTGACCTTTTATGGTTCTTCTAGGCAAATGTCCTCACCAATCAAGCTGTCTCTCTTTAATGAAGTCCAGTGTGGACTGTACTTCTAGACCTTTTCTTATATTTAGAATTATGTCTTTCTTTCATAGCTACTCCTCGGACTCTTCTCAGATATTTCATGTCTGTTTCTTGTATCTTACCTTTCTTTTGTCTGTTAGGACCTCGCAGTCAAAATACTTGAAAATACTCAAATATTTGAAGCGTGTTTCTTATACTATCATACGCTATTAGAGTACGTTTCTTCCAATCGTCGATGGTGTGTTGTAAACTGATGATTTAAGGTAACCCTATAACCAGAAATCACATGGATTTGATTCTGGAGATCGAGGAGGCCAGTCCTCGACCAATCCAACGACCAATTTGCATTTAAGTTGCTTAGAAATCTGACAAAAATGTACTGGAGCACCATCTTGCATGAACCACATGTTTTGAGTGGGATATCCTCAATTAGTTCAGGAGAAAAATGTTTATATTTGTTTTATATACATTGATGCTTTTTTCTTTATCATTATTTGATTTTTAATTACCACCTCCACCACGATCTTCGTTTTCCACTTTTATCTCTCTCATTCATGTTATAATGATAATTTTTATTGAATCTAATTACAATACATTAAAATTATTTCCGTACCATCTATTTTATTCAATATAAATATAACATGCGATCATTCGGGGAAGCCATTGTCGCGTGCTATAAAATAATTTATTAGCTGATATTGAAATAGATTATCCGGTGTATTTTCGGAAATTTCCCATAGCGCAATTTATTTACTTATTGCTTAATTGAACTTACCTGACGTTGAAAAGTTTTCCTGTTGAATTATAAAACTGAATTACGTAACTGAAGAAATCTCAGATATTAAATTTATCCCTTCATACTTTCTCTTTTAATTCAAAAATTAAAACAAATATTTCATTCAGAACTTCTAAAGGTATCTCAATTGGACTGTTACTTTGGTCTCTGATGGCCATTATATTCGAAGCTTGTTACTCACAAGTAAGGCAATATTATGTACTAGCTTTTGCCCGCGACTTAGTAACTGTCCACGAAAGTTGAGGTTGTTTCTGTAGAAAAAGGATAAGAAGAATATGTTCGTTTCTGGAGTCTTGGTTGTTACAACTCTCAAACAGGTTTCATTGCAAGTTTGGTACAAGAAAAACCAAAAACAGGGAATTAAAGAAGAAATATCGAAAAACGTTTATATAGAAGAAAATACTCGTTGTCCAACGAACAAGTTTATAAGCAGATGTTTTTAAATACCTTGAGAATTACTCCAACGAGAATTACAACAGATCTTAGAAAAGCACATAATGGTACTCCACTTCTTAACCAAAAAGGGACAAAACAAGGAGGTTTGAATAAAATTTCGGATGAGAAAATCCTTCAAGTAAATAAAATACCGAAATACATGTCTCAGTATTGCCGCAAAGAAACTTCTGCAATGTTTTTACCTCCACATCTTGAAAATTGAAATTCCTATAAAAGAATATTTTATAATAAGTTTAAGTTGAGGTTCAAAGTTCCACAAAAAGATACGTGTCAAATCTGCGATACTTTTCGAGTCCACTTACAACTAAAAATCGGATGAACATAACAAACAACTATTGCAGATCCAAAAAGACACTCACCAAGAATTGGCAGAAAAGGCCAAAACTTTGCTTAAGAATGACTTGCAAAGAGCCAGAAATGTGGAAAATATAGAGTGTCTAACATTCGATTTGCAGAAGACTCTTCCTTTGCCAAGAATCCCTAGTAATATAATCTTTTACAAAAGACAAGTTTGGTTATACAACTGGGGAATATTTTCTGGGAAACAAAATAAAGGCTATTGCACAATTACCCGGGAACGGGAACGTGAACGAGAACCAGAACGGAAACGAGAACGAAATATTATATTTAGATGCACAACAACGAGAACGAGAACGGAAATAGTAGTTTCTAAAACACTGTCAGCTTGTGACTCAATAACAAACTTCCAAATATCATATCAATCATTTTTGATATAATGGATGTTATTATTGGCCTCTTCCTCTTAAGAAAATTGGCCAGCACCTCAATTGCTTCTTTTTGGTGACACTTTTACATTAGTCTGAGAGATTCTCATGCAACGAGGTTATGTATGGTTATGTTTGCATCAAACAGGTTGCTGCTTTTCTATTGGCTCAACTATTACCATTATATATCCGGTGCTGTGATTGGCCTCGGGAATGCAACGGTAACGGGAATGTTAAAACTTGGCCAACTTTCCAGTTCTCGTTACTGGAAATTGGTTGTGCATGGGTACAATAAAATATGTGTATCTTAACTTTTTTTCCGTTCTCGTTCCAGTTCACGTTCCCGTTCCCGGGTAATTGTGCAGCGGCCTTAAACCTAGTTGCTATGTATGGATTGAAGGAGGGCACAATAGATCTTTTAGGTCTCAGTGAATGTCACCCCAATTTACATACATACATGGATTGAAGGAACAGCAGGAAGAGGAGCTCAGTAGGTTGGCTCTTGTCTCTTAAGGCACTCAATAACCTTGGCTAAAACTTAATATTGGGGTCTGACTCTTGCGGCGGTCAAAACCGCAAAATTAAACTTACACTAATGATGGCAAGTTTACTTCAGTCAAGACCTAATTTAAAAAGTGTCACTTGTAAGCTTCTCGTTTCAGGTCATAGTTTTTTACCGAACGATAAAGATTTTGGTGACATTGAATGTCAACTAAAACGACATGAACGCATTTATGCTCCCTCGGATTATGTGAATATTATAAAGTCATGCCGTAAGAAGAAAGGGGAGTGGTTTTAGGGGACCAGCAGATTGGAAAATTCTATAGTTAATAGAAAAGTAGACATTAATAAACAAAAAATTAATTGGCTAAAAACAAGGCAGGTAACTCTGGAAAAAGAAAATCCATATTACATTTTTATGAAGACTGATTTCGACTCAGAGGATATTTGTGTGGACATACAGTGACGAGGAAGAGTACAGATAGAAAACTTTTCTTCATTACTAGTAGTACTGTGGCCCAAAGGAAAACCTGATCCAATGCTGAAAGACATTGAAAGCTACATGCATCTTATACCAGTCGATGCTAAACCCTTTTATACGAATTTTACGACCTCTCCAGGAATCATAGAAGATCGATCGATCGATCGATTCAATAATGAGTTATACTTCGACATAGAGGCAGATGGACTTTAAATTTTAGTTTCTTGTTTCATAATAATTGATTTTTTTGTACCTTAAACAATATTTTGTTGAATTTGCTGTTTGGACCCTTACTTTGTGAAATCTACTCATATTACTTTTTTAAATGAAACTAAGTGTTTCTAATTAATATTTTGGTGTAGCCAAAATATTAAACATCAAGTAGGTATCACATAAGATGTAACTTCTGTCATTCTGACGATGAAATGTTGTAACATGTCTATCGACCTGTTTCGATTTTACAGAATAAATCCTTTTAATTACCGCTCGTCGTCTCATTAGCCACTTCCAATTACAGTTCTGTGATCCCAAATTCTTCAACCCTGACCATAAGACAATTGACGTCTGCCAACGGACGCTACCATTTTGTTCAACGCCACGAGAGACACCCCTTTTCGTTATCGACTGCCTAAGGAGAAAGACCATTTTTCGTTATCTTTCATATCTTCAAGTATCTTATGAATTTTGCTGTGGTAAGTTCAAAATCATAATTAATAAGCTTCTTCTAAAGTACTGTCTGATATAATTTTTGTATGCATTCTTTATTTTTTTTACAGAGATAGACGAAATTAAATTCAACACGTGCTCATAAACTGTTCTTTTATACTAATATGGTAGTTTTAAACCAAATATTCTCTTATAATTCACTGTTTTACTTTTATACAAACATTTTCAAGCTTTTTCAGTTGCGAATTAACTCTTTTAATTATAAAATAACATTTTTATAATCTGTTAACCTATAAAATATTCTTTCGTAACGCCAGTGCCGGTTTCATATATTTCCTAAGCACGATATTTTTTCATATAACTAAATAAATAACTTTTTGCTATGATTAGTTTCTTTCGGATCATTAATATATTTTTTTAATTTAGCCGATAATTGCTATTTTTACTGTTTTAACATGGGACATATAATGTTGGAAAGCTTTCAGTAAATTAAAACAATTTTTTTACTTTCAAATAACTGCCTTCCTTTTTTTAACCTGAAAAGCTGACCAACATAATGTGCCATTACATTCAAGTTCCTACATATCCCTGATCCACCTGTACTTCTAGGTAAGCACAGCCCCAAGGATATAACCCAAGAATATAACCCAAGGATATAACCCGAGGATATAACCCGATAATATAACCCGAGGATATAACCCCAAGACCTAGGCTATAATATAAGCCCTAGCCAAGGATAGAACCCCAGGATACAGCCCTAGATCAAAATACCGCCCTAGACCAGGACACATCAGTTCAGATCAAGACCTGACTATCTTCTTCAGGAAACCACTTCATCTAAGCTAAGTACCTATAAAAGTACAAATTCCTCTATTCATTTCCTGTGGCAGAATAAATTAAAATTTGTTATTAATTCTTTTTTTATTTTATTATAAATCCTCAACTATAAAAGTTGGGGGAGATATCGCCCGTGGCAATTATAAGTCACTTTTATTATTAACTTTTATCTAAATTCCACAAGGCGTTTCTACCTTTTCCGCCTTAGTTTTATTGTACTTTGAAGGTCGTCAAAAAGGTAGTGGCGCCCTCAACTTTTACAACCTTCCTGTAACACTTGTGCAGCATAAACTTGGGGACGAATCACCCTTGAGAGGAGTCTCTAGCCGGAGCCCTTCGAGCTGGTGCCCTTTAAGATTACAGCCATTTACCGTTACAATGTCAATATCGAAATAATTATCAATATCTTAGATAATAATTATTTCATTAAATAGTGGAATTAATTAGAAACACTTAGTTTAATTTAAAAAAGTAATATTTTGTTGCATTTTTGTTTCGGTTTAGTGGAGTAAAATATTTCAAAAATATGTTTTAATACCATTACAGTTGTAGCTACAGAAGAAAATCAGTGTGACATTTAATTTAATTATTTTATGTTTAAAGGGCACATCAATAAATTGTCAAAACTTATCATTTGTGGGACGCACCGGAATTCGGTCCCGCTACCTGCGGAAGGGACTACCTGTAACGGATCAAATTCGAAGTGCGATTTCGGAATTGGGTCCCATGTACCTACTATTTGTTTAATTTGACCAACCTAACAAAACCTAACCCCAACCCCAGTTAGATTCGACAGCGGACCGAATTACGAAAAATTCGAAGTGCGATTTCGGAATTGGGTCCCATGTACCTACTATTTGTTTAATTTGACCAACCTAACAAAACCTAACCCCAACCCCAGTTAGATTCGACAGCGGACCGAATTACGAAATCACCCTTTCGGATTTGGACAAAATCCCTGTGAGCAGGTAGTCCCTTCCACAGGTAGCGTGACCGAATTCCGAAACACCGCATTTGTGGGTTGGACGTTTTCTACTTAACTACGTCCAAATAAAATTGAAATTTCGAATTCTAATCCGATTTAAAAATTCTTTTATATTTGACATTCCAATTTTAAAGAGTATTGCATTGCACCAAGCTTTTAACTGAGTTCAACGTTTTTTGAATAAAATCCCCAAAACAACCTTCTACCCCTTTTTAACCCCATTAGGCGACGAGTTCCAATAAAATACGAAACACGTCTTCCATCAATTCTGTTAAAGAATGTTTATGCTTAATTTGAAGTAGATTGGACCAATGAATCACGTTATCCCATACAAACTTTGCCTCCGTTTTTCACCCCCTTAGGAGTAAAATTTCGAAAAAACCTTTCTTATCGGATGCCTACGTCACACAAAGAACACACCCTCCAAGTTTCAGGTCTCTACGATCAGAGGTTTAGGTTGTGCGTTGATCCCTCAGTGAGTCATTCAGGACAAAGCATTTTATATGTATAGCTCCTGGACCCATTTGGACCACTCAGAATACACACTTTCCATTATTTCCGTATTAGGTCTTTCTTTCATCAGACCAACTTGTTGCTGGCCTTAAAACAATATCCTTTTTTCCAATTTTCTGATTTTTATAAAATTTCACCTTTTTACTTTGTTCCTTTGACAGCCATACTGTCAGTTCCATTCTTTTAAAGAGTCCGTGTATTCTTCTACTTTAATTCGACGTCTATAAGTTCGATTATCAGTATTAATTGGTTATAGTATTTTTTAGCTCTAGTAGTTTTCTAACCAAAAGTTATCAGGATCTCCCAATGGATAGGGATTGGTCAAGATCTGGATGCATCATGTTAGAGCTCCACCTCGTTATGCGAGTGAGGTGAGCCAATACCTACATAATGTGTTTCGCAGAAGATGGATTGGAAGGCGTGGATTTATTGAATAGCCCCGCGATCCCTCAATATGAATCCTTTACACTATTTTCTATGGAGTCACATAAAAATCGCCGATTATAAAGCGGAGATTCACCAAACTAGGCTAGGCCAACAGTGCCGCCGGCTTTTGCCGCCGAAAATTTCAAACAAAAATATCTGTCTGTTTTCGCCAGCGGCCAAATGTCGGTAATAATCAAAGAAGTCCACGCAGTATAGCGGTTAGCAGACACACTGACACACTTTCATTCAAATAAGTATGTTATGTGTGGTCTCTGACTGATTGGTTCAGCACCACCATTTAGAGGCTTAGAGACCTCGGCACCTCAGCCTTTAGACTTTTTGTGCTCTTGGTTATACCGTTATACCTTATGAGGCTCAACAGTCTTTTCACTAGGTCCTTCTTGGAGAAATCTTCCCTTGGATACGCTAGTCCTAGGAGTCTATATCTCCAATGAGACAGTGCTTCACATTCGAAGGTAATGTAAGAAGCTTCTCGAATGTGATGCCTTCTGGTCCAATATAATAATATAATAATAAATATTTGAAATAAGAATTAAATTCCCTCGATCTTATTTCAACAAAACGTTCGAACATTTCATTATTATATAAATATAAATTAAGAAGGTTATTTAATAGAAAGTCAAGTTCAAGCGTGAAGTAAGTCAAAACAATAATATGTTTATTTGTTTTATTTGAACTTGACTGGTTATATGTATAAATATTTATTATAGAAGAAGTTGATTTAGAGTAAGTAATGAAGAACATTCTATATAGTCGAATGGTCAGAGATCAGTAATCTTTAATCATTAAGTATAAGTATGCTATACGGCTAGGTACTTATGTATATCATTAGCAATAGTAAATAGTGTAATGTATTTTAGTAAATAAATCAAACATATCCCAGTGCTAGAGGTAGTTGTTTCATTCCCTGGAGATGATCCTCCAAGCGACCCGCAACACCACCGATTCAGAGGCCTTTCCACACCTTTAGTCTACCAACGTATCCATTGGAGACGCATCCATTACATGGCGACCCTGCCATGCCTTTCATCCATTACAGTATGCTAGGTAGTGATTCCGAGGCGGGGGTAACGGCGAGTTTAAGGTGATTTTGGTTGGTATGCATTCCCTTGGGAATGAGTCCAGCACTGTTCATTCGAACATGAGTATCCCATTTCGACTCGAAAAAAAAAAATTCAAGAGGCTGTTTCCTCCTCTTCCATGCACAACCGACAGCTAAGTTCCTCCCTATATATGCTAATTGTATGCATGTGCTTCCTTAGGGTACAGTCACCGGTGAGTAATCCCGTCACTTTCCTTATCTGGCTCAGTCTACGTTTGTGATTTTTGGACTCAGTAGATAGCCAGGACAAAGTACACTTCATCTGTAAACTTACTCAGAGCCTACACTTTTTATTATGGATAATGATTTTTAGGGCCATCTAGTTTGATAATTGTGTCTTGTTTAATTTCATACAATTAATTTATTCAACAGTAATTTTTTAGTAGAATTCAATTTCAACGCGCACGTTCTACAAAGTAATTTCGAAACAATATAATTCAATATGCAAGAAGCTTAATTATCAGTAATATAATTTAAAGCTACACTCAGAGGTCAAAGACTAGCAATTCAACTCAAACGATCCATTCTGGTAAGTGTAAAACGTAAACCTTTGACGTTCCATTCATTTCGACCTCTTGATCGTCCGCTATAAACCGTCAATGGCCCATAAAAGCCATCCACGATCCGTAACATCGTTCAAGATATATTTTTAGGTTCGATACATACTTCCTAGACACTCTTTTAACACCTATTCTGATGGCGATAAGGGTGGAAGATAGTCGGAATTAAGAAAAATGGTTACTAGTTCGACCTTTTTTTTTATTAGAGATTCGGGAAAAATATCATATTTCGTTTATTGTATACCGGAAAATAGGTTTTTGTTAAAATACCAAAAGAGGAAGTTATTTGTTTAAAGAAAATTTGCTTAAAAAAATAAGATGCAAAAGCTAGTGAATATATGGACCGAAGAAATAGGAAACATGAAAATGGAAGTGGATACAAATAAAATGATGATCATAAATTGTAAACAACAGGATGAAATTACTAAGGAAATAAAATGTAAAAAGACGAGACATTGGAAAGAGCAACGACGTATGAATATCTGGATATTGACAGAAGATATCGGAAAACAGAACCAGAAATAACAAATAGGGAGAATAAACCAACGAGACTGTACTCTACACACTAAATAAGACAATACTGGAAGTGAAAATGAAGATCCACAATACAATAACGATACCAATAATAACACATGCAAGTGAAAATTGGACACTGAGAAAGAAGGAGGAAGCCAAGATGAACACAATTGAAATGGAGCACCTAAGAAGAATAAAAGGGAAAACAAAGTGGGACAAATGTAGAAATGAAGATAAGAGAAAATAACAAAACAATTAAATTGGTATGGACGTATTGTCTGAATGAAAACAGATAGAATTACAAGAAAGGTGATGGAAGCTGGAAGTACTATTCACAGAAGAAGGGGTAGTCCGAGAAGAAAGTGGATAGACCAAATAAAGGAGATAGGGAATAAGAAAGGAAAAACTCTAGATGAAATCAAAAGATTAGGAAGAGACAGGAAAGTGTGGAAGCTTTGGGTACAAGAGGAACCGCAATCCTCGTCCGACACCTGAAAAGGTAGGAGGAGAAGATTATATTTTATGGAATTAAAGTCCTGCTTGTCGACGCTGGTTTCCATTGTTGGAGAAACTGGCACTAATAAAAGGAGAGCTTCATCTTAAAAAAATGGTAAATAAAACCTGCACATGTCAAAAAGTACCGGAAATTGGTCAATTTAACAAAAAATATATATTATTGCCTTCAAACATCCAAAACATTTATTTTCGCCGCGAATTCTCTTTTATGTCTTGTATCGATTTAAAACGGATGCCTAGAAGTTTTGGCACAAGAAAGAAGTCGATAACATTTGTTGAATTCTTGGCCAGATATTAGTTCACAATGATGGTCTTGTAAGATGGTGCAAAATCTATGGTTTTTTTTCACAAATATGAATTTTTTTCGCAGAATTTGCTCATAAAGCCATATCCAATGTCTCAACTTTTGACAAGAATACCGAATGCACCACACCACGATAACCGAAAAAACATTGACGTGTTTCGGCTCAGTTGGAAGTCGAAAGCAACGCGAGTATTTTATTTCTATTTTATCGTTAATGTGAGAATTTCTACATTTAAAGACCCTTATTTTAGAGGGAACTGATTTGTGAGATAAAAAAACACCTCTCACAGTCTCACACGACGATTTTCAGTTACCATTTCCTTTATTTTACCGATGTTAAGTTCAATTGAAGACGTTGATTGCCGGACAGAGCGAGGCAAATCTTTTACCACATCTCGACCGTTTTTGAATTCACTGTACCACTCATACGCACAATTAAGCAGGCTTCGTTTGGCATATATTGTAAGGAAAAAGTAAAATATGTTGAAAACAATCATAATTTTGGAAATTTATAGTTTTAATCTGCAAAATGAATCCGGATTTTAATTAAACATCATATTTGCATTTCAGTCCAAAAATTTCATAGCCAATACAGGCATCATTCATATTTTATGTAGTGATTAATTGCCAAGGATTTATCTGTTTAATTACAACCGGCCGTTTTTTCCCTTTTTTTCACAAACCCTTCTGTCCTTTGTATAACAATCTAAAGGGACTCAGACAAGAGTTAATCGACCGCATTTAAAATATTTCCAATCGCATTGCCCTTTTATCAAACGTTCAACTAGCAGACAGTTTTTGCGACCCTACTTTTTTTTCAAGTAAATAGGGACAACTTTATAGAACAAAACATGACGGCCTGGTAGGAATTTATATTTTTCTATTTATTATTAGATTTTTAGTGAATAGACCTATAAAATGATGGAAAATGACAAACTTTTAGGAGTCAATCATGTATGCCATCTTTACTAGCAATTGTTGTACTTCTTGGATAATTTAAAGAGCGGAAAAAAATCAAATATATGGTTACGTCGAACCTGTACTGAGGATATGTAGAGTTCCACAAAGAAAAAGAAGAAGACATACATCTAGAATCATATAGAACTGTCATCGAAAAGTCTAGAACTGTCTGGAACGGGTGAAAAGTATAAAAGGCGGGACAATTGACATTAATGAGTGTAACCTATCCTAGTTTTTTCAAAACTCTTATAGCCAAATGGCCGATGGTTCGGACTCATACAGCCACAGCTCCCAAAATACACTAAATTTACCCAAAGAAAAAAAAATGAGCGGTCGTCGGACCGCCGACAGAAGCTTGCTTCTTATGCACAATAGAATGACCATTTTTTGAAAATTTTGACCATTTTTCTAAAATTTTGACAATTATTGACCATTTTTTCAACATTTTTGATAATTTTTTCAAATTTTAACAATTATTGAGCAATTTTGACAGTTTTGACAATTATTGATCATTTTTGACCATTTTTCAAAAATTTTGACCATTTTTACAAACCTTAACAATTTTTGACCATTTTTGAGCATTTTTGACGTGTTCTCACGATTATTGACCATTTTTGACAATTTTCCAAAAATTTTGACAATTTTTAACAATTATTGACCATTTTTGACAGTTTTTTTATAATTATTTACCATTTTTTCAAAATTTTTAACCATTTTTTAAAATTCTAACAATTATTGACCATTTCTGACAATTATTGACCAATTTTGACAGTTTTGGCAATTAATGATCATTTTTGACAATTTTTCAAAATTTTTGATCATTTTAGACCATTTTTCCAAATTTTAACAATTATTGACCATTTTTGACAATTTTTAAGCATTTTTGACAATTTATCAAAAAATTTGAAAATTTTTAACAATTATTGACCATTTTTTCAAAAGTTGGACAATTTTTGGCCATTTTTGACAATTTTTCGAAAATTTTAACAATTTATGACAATTATTGACCATTTTTTCAAAATTTTTGACAATTTTTGACAATTTTTTCAAATTTTAATAATTATTGACCATTTCTGACAATTATTGACCAATTTTTCAAAAAAATTGGATCATTTTAGACCATTTTTCCAAATTTTAACAATTATTGACCATTTTTGATAATTTTTAAGCATTTATGACAGGTTCTGACAATTATCGACCATTTTTGACAATTTTTCAAAAAATTTGAAAATTTTTAACAATTATTGACCATTTTTTCAAAAGTTGGACAATTTTTGGCTATTTTTGACAATTTTTCGAAAATTTTAACAATTTATGACAATTATTGACCATTTTTTCAAAATTTTTGACAATTTTTGACTATTTCTGACAATTATTGACCAATTTTTCAAAAAAATTTGATCATTTTAAACCATTTTTCAAAATGTTAACAATTATTGACCATTTTTGACAGTTTCTGACAACTATTGACCATTTGAAAATTTTTAACAATTATTGACCATTTTTCACAGTTTTTCATAATTATTGACAGTTTTTTCAAAATTTTGACAATTTTTGACCATTTTTCAAAATTTTAACAATTATTGACAGTTTCTGACAATTATTGACCATTTTTGAGAATTTTCCAAAAATTTTGACAATTTTCAACAATTATTGACCATTTTTTCAAAATTTTAACAATTCATGACCATTTTTCAAAATTTTAACAATTATTGACCATTTTAGACAGTTTCTGATAATTATTGACCATTTTTGACAACTTTCAAAAATTTTGACAATTATTGAGTATTTTTGACCATTTTTTAAAAATATTTAACAGATTCTGACAATTATTGACCATTTTTGACAATTTTTCAAAAATTTTGACAATTTTTAACAATTATTGACCATTTTTTCAAAATTTTGACAATTTTTGATCATTTTTCAAAATTTTAAAGCAGCGTTGGTTATATAGCATCGCGCGTTATTTCAATTGCGTCTCTCTCTCTCTCTCTCTCTGCACTGAACGTACACTATGGCCTGCGTCTCTCTCTCTCTTTCATTCTAATGAGTCATCGCGTGACGAACGCTTTTTCGTAACATCCCACGTTTCACGAGTTCAATAGCCTTCCCAAAAGTCCTATGTCGTGCAATAAGAAGCAAGCTTCAAAAAACAAAAGGGCCTATAATTTTACCAACTAAAATCCCACACCATACGTTAACTGACCAGCGACCCTGGTTAAAATCTTGTTGCGTGACGAACGCTTTTTCGTAACATTACACGTTTCAGGAGTTCACTAGCCTTCCCAAAAGTCCTATGTTGTGCAATAAGAAGCAAGCTTCAATAAAAAGAAAGGAACTGTTTTTTCCCCGTTATCACAACCTAACCAAACAAAATCAAACTAATCAACCTAAAGCACGTTCTCCACCTCTTCTTCGCCAACACACCACCAAAAAACGAAGATAGAGCGGTGGACCCGGAGAGTCACGGCAGAAACAAACACGACCTTCTCCCCCCCCCCCCCCCAAAAAAGCCCCCAAACTCCCCTGCAGAGGACATTTTCCTATATCAGAGACAAAATATTACCAAAAACTATTCTACCAAAAAACTTCCATCCCCAAAAAGCCCTTTCGTACTTGTCTCTCTTTCTCTTTCTCACATTAGTGAGTTAGTTTTCGAAGGATTAGAGAGTTGAGCCCTTTCTGTGTTCTGACAGTGAGACGTTATTAGTATTAAATTGTTAAAGTTGTAGAAATAAAGGAACATTGATATCAGAAGTGGGATGCTGCCCGATGTTCATATGGTTAGGTATCGATTATTTCATCTACATCCTATTTCGAATCTTTCCTAACTTGACTGTGAGATCTAAATGCAGGTATTTCTAGAAAGAGATTGCAAATAGATTCTTCAAAAATGGCTGCAGCCACTTTTCCACAAGCACTGAAGAGAATTCGATGTGGATCCTCTAATATATGTTTTTTGACAATGTTTAGCTAATGGTGAAGATCGTTCACCACATTTAACTCCCCCTTTAAACAGTTCTTCACGCAGCACAGATGAAGCTGCACCAGAATCCAATTCCATAGAAATTTGTTTATTATTGATAATAACATTCAATTTAATCAATAATCAATAATTGTCAGAAATGGTCAAAATTGGTCAATAATTGTCAGAAATGGTCAATAATTGCTAAAATTTGAAAAAATTGTCAAATGTTTTGAAAAAATGGTCAATAATTATGAAAAACTGTCAAAAATGGTCAATAATTGTTAAAAATTGTAAAATTTTTTGAAAAATTGTCAAAAATCGTCAGAACCTGTCAAAAATGCTCAAAAATTGTCAAAAATGGTCAATAATTGTTAAAATTTGGAAAAATGGTCTAAAATGGTCAAAATTTTTGAAAAATTGTCAAAAATGATCAATAATTGTCAAAACTGCCAAAATTGGTCAATAATTGTCAGAAATGGTCAATAATTGTTTAAATTTGAAAAAATTGTCAAGAATTGACAAAATTTTTGAAAAAATTGTCAAAAATTGACAAAATTTTTGAAAAAATGATCAATAATTGTCAAAAATTATTAAAATTTTTGAAAAATGGTCAAAAATGGTCATTCTATTGTGCATAAGAAGCAGTTTTGGAATATTTAGTGTTTTTTTGGCAATTGGTTACAGCTGTGGCTATATGAGTCCCGACCATCGGCCATTTGGCTATCAGAGTTTTGAAGAAACTAGGATAGGTTACACTCACTAATGTCAATTGTCCCGCCTTTTATACTTTTCGCCTGTTCCAGAAAGTTCTAGACTTTTCGATGACAGTTCTAGATGATTCTAGATATATATCTTCTTCTTTTTCTTCATGGACCTCTACATCTCAACAGTAACAATATTAAATGTTATGATGATTCAACAAAATGCAAAAAGTCTAATGCAAAAGGGCGAAGGCTATAATGTATTCGAATTGAAGTGTAAAAAAACAACACTGTTATTTAGTCAATTGGCTTCCGGCCGGAACAGTCTAACATCCGGCAACAACGAGTTCTACTACAAATCGCTCTCTTATAGGTTAGCTACGTGAAGTCGATGTTCAAGACGATGGTAAACAGTGGCGTAGATATTGGTTGAAAAGTGAACGAGCATATTTTGTATAAAAAAAAGATGCCCGTCGTCCAGTTTTCTTTGGCAACGTTGCCGATAACCGAAAGTAGGTATGAAGGCTAAGTTGTTTATTTATATTTATAATCTCCCTCGCGAACGACTTGATTTGGCAAAAGATAGAGAAACGAAACTCATTCATAATTCATTGACAGCGATTTATGGTTGCGACCAAATACAAAATTTTATTCTTATTCCGACAAAACAAATATGTTAATGTCGACTTTATTGTTGAAATACGGAGGTCAAGAATGTAAGAATTTGTTTATGGAAGATTAGGTAAAATATGTAAAAATTGGCGGCATTATATTTCGTTACAGACACCGGTCAAGATCTCAGGTAAATTTTAAGGGTGTACTGTTTTCGAAAAGGGTCATAGGTATCCGAGTTGTCTCCCATTCAATTCAGATCTACTTTACAATCAAGTAATCTTCCTCAAATAAAGTGTCAATAACGGGAGACCTGTGAACGAGGTCAACTCTTAAAAAGGTTCAAACCCATTATTGTAGAAATTTTTTTGAAAAATGGTCAAAATTTTTGAAAAATTGTCAAATAGTCAATAATTGTCAGAAACTGTCAAAAACGGTCAATAATTGTGAAAATTTTGAAAAATGGTCAAAAATTGTCAAAATTTGGAAAAAATGGTCAATAATTATAAAAAACTGTTGTTAAAAATTGCCAAAATTTTTGAAAACTGGACAAAATTTTTGCAAAATTGTCAAAAATGGTCAATAATTGTTCAAATTTAGAAAAATGGTCTAAAATAGTCAAAATTTTTGAAAAATTGTAAAAAATTATCAGTAATTGTCAAAACTGTTAAAATTGGTTAATAATTGTCAAAAATGGTGAATAATTTTTAAAATTTGAAAAAATGGTCAAAAATTTTGAAAAAATGTTCAATGATTGTCAAAAATGGTCAATAATTGTCAATAATTGCCAAAATTTTCGAAAAATTATCAAAAATGGCCAAAAATTATCAAAAATGGTCAATAATTGTCAAATTTTTTGAAAAATTGTCAATAATTATAAAAAACTGTCAAAAATGGTCAATAATAGTTAAAATTTGGAAAAATGGTCTAAAATGGTCAACATTTTTGAAAAATTGTCAAAAATGGGTCAATAATTGTTAAAATTTGAAAAAATGGTCAAAAATTGTCAGAAATTTGGAAAAAAATGGTCAATAATTGTCAAAACCTGTCAAAATTTTTGAAAAAATAGTCAATAATTATCAAAAATTTTGAAAAAATGGTCAATAATTATCAAAAATTGTCAAAATTTTGAAGAAATGGTCATTAAAATATAAAATAAAACTTAGTAGAACGTACTGGGCCTAATGTAATTCTCAACTTCGCATTCTATTGCGCGTATTTTTATTGGTGGTTTTCCCAACCTCGCATTCTATTGTGCATAAGAAGCAAGCTTCTGTCGGCGGTCCGACGACCGCTCATCTTTTTTTCATTGGAATAACGTCGTATTGTGTGTTTTGCATTCTTTTAGACTCTATTTAGTGTTCTTCAAGTGTTTTTGTCTGTATTTGAGAGGTAGAGCATGGAAAATGGTCGAATTGCAAGATAGTTTTAGTTTTTAGGTATATTTGAGTGGCTTTGTGAATTATTAAGTCATCTTGTGTTCTTTATTGTGGGATAGAGGAGTTTTGAGTGATTCCGAGTTCCATTGACCCTTTGGGAGAGGTATAACGTGAAATTGCGCATATTTGGATGGAATAACGTCGCATTGTGTGTTTTGCATTCTTTTAGTCTCTATTTAGGGATCTTGAGTGTTTCCATTCCTTTTTTCATTTTATTTTACGTGGATCTGTTCACATATAGGAGTAGTAACAAAACCCCGAAAAGTTCCCTTCCGAATATTGTCCCTTATTTCGCTAAAAACCACCCTCAAATCGTACTTTGCGCCGGTTTTTCTCAATTTTCTCGTAACTTGTTGCTTAAACGTGAAAAATCATAGTAATAAATATTGTTGGCAATGAAATTTTGCATAAAAACTTTTCTATAAACATTTGACCTATTCCTTACTGTTTTCTCGCAAATATCGTTGAAAGTTAGGGGTAGTTTTTAGCAGCTTCCTAAAATATGATTTTAATTGTAATGATTTTACATAATTAAATAGTCTAGAAATATTACCTATGAAAATGAAATAATTTAAATCTAATATTTAAATTTTGCTACAACAGCGGCTAATTTATTGTCTAATTTAAGCCCTTTTCCACACCACCCAAGAGGTAGAGCTCTAGGCGCGTTTTTTTAAGTAGTGTCCCCAGTCCACTAACAGCTCGATTTTTAGTCGTTTGTTTGATCCTCTTCATTTATTATTTCTTCCTGTGGTGCATTTAGGCAATCCTGGCTTCTGGAATGGATGTGGATAACATGGGAAATGGTACAAAGAATCAGTTCAAGTGCCTGGGCTGTTGAGCACAACCCAAATGATTGACCCCTGTATATTCTAATTTTTATAACTTCGGTGTCAAAAAGTGAAAATATAGAACATCCTTTCACTGCTACCCCGTTTCATTTAAATCTACATCCTCTAACTCTCCCTCTACATCCCGTCCAAACACTCTGGGGTATACAAATATGGCAATTAATAATGAAAACAGGACTGTTTATGCGGATGGTGGGAAAACAGCTGCGGATATGTTTTTCGTTCATCGGTTAAAATGGTACAAACGATGTAATTTTGACTTTTCGATCGCCCGTTGATGTTAATCAAATCATTTAGTCGAGTATGTTATGAACATTCGCGCCAGGTTAAATTGGTTGGATTTTGTTAAAAGGGAAACACCGGCGATCATTTTAATTTCATTAACTATTAGGTATTTGCTTTTTTGATGGAATTTGGATTATCGTCGGAAAAAGACTTCTGAATTAAATGTTTGATTCTGGAATTTGTTTCAATTAAAATTGGTGTTTTTCAGTTACGGTTTCACACTAGTGCGAGATTCTTCTCGTCTCATTTCGAAAATACGAGACACGAAGATATATTTTATACCGAGACCACATAGGACGCAAACCAAGAGTCTCGTTTTCTAATATTAAGAATTACTTTGTTTCGCATTATCTTACAATTAATTTCTTCTATCAAAACGATATTCGATTAGATGAGGCAACAGTTTACGAGACGAGACCGAGACTTATTTTTTTCAGAGTTGACGACAACGAAGCAAAAATTTTTGAAGTCTCGCATTATCTCGTATGGTGTCAAGACTTTGAAACGCAACTTTCTTTTCGAGACAAGGCCAACTGCTTACGAGACGAGACGAGACCGAAACTTTTTTTTCACAGCAGAAGCCATTTGAAAGAGACTTACTTATTTAAGGACCAATATCGAACAAAATGTTTGAAAGTCTCGTGTGAATCCATTCAAACGAGATTTATTTTTTCCAGAACTGACGAAACCGAGGCGAGATTTTTGACATTCTCGCCGTATCCCCTCTCGAGTGAAGCTCTTTAAACGAGACTTATTTTTTTCAGAACTGACGACATCGAGCCGAGTTTTGCCTTATTTTGTATCGTGTGAAGCTCTTTAAACGAGACTTTTTTCAGAATAGACGTCACCAACGCGAGACTTGAAAATCTTGCTCCATCTCGTTTTTTATGAAGCCATTTGAAAGAGACTTATTTCAGGACTAACATCGAGGCAAAATGTCTGAAAGTCTCGCCTTATAGTGTCTGGTGTGAATCCATTCAAACGAGACTTATTTTTTTATAACTAACGACACCGAGGCGAGATTTTTGACATTCTCGCCGTATCCCCTCTCGCTTGAGTCTTTAAACAAAACTTATTTTTTTCAGAACTTACGACACCGATCCGAGTTTTGCCTTATCTTGTATCGTGTGAAGCTCTTTAAACGAGACTTTTTTCAGAATAGACGTCACTAACGCGAGACTTTTGAAAATCTTGCTCCATCTCGTTTCTTATAAAGCCATTTGAAAGAGACTTACTTATTTCAGGACTAACATCAAGGCAAAATGTCTGAAAGTCTCGCCTTATCGTGTCTCGTGTGAATCCATTCAAACGAGACTTATTTTTTTAGAACTAACGACACCGAGGCGAGATTTTTTACATTCTCGCTGTATCCCCTCTCGTGTGAAGCTCTTTAAACGAGACTTATTTTTTTCAGAACTGACGACACCAAGCCAAGTTTTGTCTTATCTTGTATCGTGTGAAGCTCTTTAAACGAAACTTTTTTCAGAATAGACGTCACCAACGCGAGATTTTTGAAAATTTTGCTTCATTTAGTTTCTTATGAAGCCATTTGAAAGAGACTTATTTCAGGACTAACATCGAGGCAAAATGTCTGAAAGTCTTGCCTTATCGTGTCTCGAGTGAATCCATTCAAACGAGACTTATTTTTTTCAGAGCTGACGACACCGAGGCGAGATTTTTGACATTCTTACCATATCTCCTCTCGTGTGAAGCTCTTTAAACGAGACTTATGTTTTTAGAACTGACGACACCGAGCCAAGTTTTGCCTTATCTTGTATCGTGTGAAGCTCTTTAAACGAGACTTTTTTCAGAATAGACGTCACCAACGCGAGACTTTTGAAAATCTTGCTGCATATCGTTTCTTATGAAGCCATTTGAAAGAGACTTAATCGCCGTATCCCCTCTCGTGTGAAGCTCTTTAAACGAGACTTATTTTTTTCAGAACTGACGATACCGAGCCGAGTTTTGCCTTATCTTGTATCGTGTGAAGCTCTTTAAACGAGACTTTTTTGAGAATAGACGTCACCCACGCGAGACTTTTGAAAATCTTGCTCCATCTCGTTTCTTATGAAGCCATTTGAAAGAGACTTACTTATTTCAGGACTAACATCGAGGCAAAATATCTGAAAGTCTCGCCTTATCGTGTCTCGTGTGAATCCATTCAAACGAGACTTATTTTTTTTAGAACTAACTACACCGAGGCGAGATTTTTGACATTCTCGCCATATCCCCTCTCGTGTGAAGCTCTTTAAACGAGACTTATTTTTTTAGAACTGACGACACCGAGCCAAGTTTTGCATTATCTTGTATCGTGTGAAGCTATTTAAACGAGACTTTTCAGAATAGACGTCACCAACGCGAGACTTTTGAAAATCTTGCTCCATTTCGTTTTTTATGAAGCCATTTGAAAGAGACTTACGTATTTCAGGACTAACATCGAGGCAAAATGTCTGAAAGTCTCGCCTTATCGTGTCTCGTGTGAATCTATTCAAACGAGACATACTTTTTTCAGAACTAACGAAACCGAGGCGAGATTTTTGACATTCTCGCCGTATCCCCTCTCGTGTGAAGTTCTTTAAACGAGACTTATTTTTTCCAGAACTGACGACACCAAGCCAAGTTTTGCCTTATCTTGTATCGTGTGAAGCTCTTTAAACGAGACTTTTTTCAGAATAGACGTCACCAACACGAGATTTTTGAAAGTTTTGCTTTATTTAGTTTCTTATGAAGCCATTTGAACGAGACTAATTTTTATCATACTGACGACACCGAGCCAAGTTTTGCCTTATCTTGTAACGTGTGGAGCTCTTTAAACAAGACTTTTTTCAGAATAGACGTCACCAACGCGAGACTTTTGAAAATCTTGCTCCATTTCGTTTTTTATGAAGCAATTTGAAAGAGACTTACGTATTTCAGGAATAACATCGAGGCAAAATGTCTGAAAGTCTCGCCTTATCGTGTCTCGTGTGAATCCATTCAAACGAGACTTATTTTTTTCAGAACTGACGACACCGAGGCGAGATTTTTGACATTCTCGCCATATCCCCTCTCATGTGAAGCTCTTTAAACGAGACTAATTTTTTTCAGATCTGACGACACCGAGCCAAGTTTTGCATTATCTTGTATCATGTGAAGCTCTTTAAACGAGACTTTTTTCAGAATAGACGTGACCAACGCGAGACTTTTGAAAATCTTGCTCCATCTCGTTTCTTATGAAGCCATTTGAAAGAGACTTATTTCAGGACTAACATCGAGGCAAAATGTCTGAAAGTCTCGCCTTATCGTGTCTTTTTTTAGAACTAACTACACCGAGGCGAGATTTTTTACATTCTCGCCGTATCCCCTCTCGTGTGAAGCTCTTTAAACGAGACTTATTTTTTTCAGAACTGACGACACCGTGCCGAGTTTTGCCTTATCTTGTATCGTGTGAAGCTCTTTAAACGAGACTTTTTTCAGAATAGACGTCACCCACGCGAGACTTTTGAAAATCTTGCTCCATCTCGTTTCTTATGAAGCCATTTGAAAGAGACTTACTTATTTCAGGACTAACATCGAGGCAAAATATCTAAAAGTCTCGCCTTATCGTGTCTCGTGTGAATCCATTCAAACGAGACTTATTTTTTTTAGAACTAACTACACCGAGGCGAGATTTTTGACATTCTCGCCATATCCCCTCTCGTGTGAAGCTCTTTAAACGAGACTTATTTTTTTAGAACTGACGACACCGAGCCAAGTTTTGCATTATCTTGTATCGTGTGAAGCTGTTTAAACGAGACTTTTCAGAATAGACGTCACCAACGCGAGACTTTTGAAAATCTTGCTCCATTTCGTTTTTTATGAAGCCATTTGAAAGAGACTTACGTATTTCAGGACTAACATCGAGGCAAAATGTCTGAAAGTCTCGCCTTATCGTGTCTCGTGTGAATCTATTCAAACGAGACATATTTTTTTCAGAACTAACGAAACTGAGGCGAGATTTTTGACATTCTCGCCGTATCCCCTCTCGTGTGAAGTTCTTTAAACGATACTTATTTTTTCCAGAACTGACGACACCAAAGCCAAGTTTTGCCTTATCTTGTATCGTGTGAAGCTCTTTAAACGAGACTTTTTTCAGAATAGACGTCACCAACACGAGATTTTTGAAAGTTTTGCTTTATTTAGTTTCTTATGAAGCCATTTGAACGAGACTAATTTTTATCATACTGACGACACCGAGCCAAGTTTTGCCTTATCTTGTAACGTGTGGAGCTCTTTAAACGAGACTTTTTTCAGAATAGACGTCACCAACGCGAGACTTTTGAAAATCTTGCTCCATCTCGTTTCTTATGAAGCCATTTGAAAGAGACTTATTTCAGGACTAACATCGAGGCAAAATGTCTGAAAGTCTCGCCTTATCGTGTCTTTTTTTAGAACTAACTACACCGAGGCGAGATTTTTTACATTCTCGCCGTATCCCCTCTCGTGTGAAGCTCTTTAAACGAGACTTATTTTTTTCAGAACTGACGACACCGAGCCGAGTTTTGCCTTATCTTGTATCGTGTGAAGCTCTTTAAACGAGACTTTTTTCAGAATAGACGTCACCAATGCGAGACTTTTGAAAATCTTGCTCCATCTCATCTCTTATGAAGCCATTTGGAAGAGAGTTACTTATTTCAGGACTAACATCGAGTCAAAATGTCTGAAAGTCTCGCATTATCGTGTCTCGTGTGAATCCATTCAAACGAAACTTATTTTTTTCAGAACTGACGAAACCGAGGCGAGATTTTTGAAAGTCTTGATTTGTCTTTCAGTTCGTGTATTTGTTTTAATATTTATATAGAGTGATTTTCGCCTTCAGCGATTAAGACTAAGTCAGTGAACATGCCCAAAGGAAGTCACCTGTAATGCTTGAATAAATCTGACCACCTGGTTAATGGAAATTGTAAGCAGAATTTATGCGGAACTCGAGTTAGTTATAAAAGGCGTTTATGTGTCTTATTAAAACGAGTTTTTACGAATGAAAAAATTGTAATAAAGTGATTGAAAAACGAGCGACTACGTTAATTATGTAATGAAAGCTAAAACGATAATACGACGGGTTAAGAATTTTTTTTTATCACGCTTTGATTACCTCCACCAGTATTGTATATATGTGCATGTAACGTAATCTTAATTGACTTCTAAACGTCGGATTAAATTGAAACTTTTCACTCTTATCAAGAACCGATTAAAATATAATAATTTAATAAGTTTATTTTGATATTCTGACCAAGATTATCAGGATTTGAGACTAAAAATGCAAAAGTAAATAAAAGTTTAAAAAACAAAACAGATCGAAGTAAAAATTGAAAAAGTATTTTTTTTATTTATTGCAAAAAGCGTAAGGTAGAGATTGAATTATACTTTGTTTAACCATCCTTTGCCGTTACGTCATACATTGTCACACTTTATCTTGCTCTCATGAAATGAGACGGAATTATGACGTCATTAACGTATTTCTTAACTAATGTCGACTTTTGACAGTTCAGTTGTCATATTTTGATTTGTTCAGTATTTTTGGTCATTTAACATGTCATTGATTATAATTTTGAGGTTGAGTGTAAAATAACCTTCAACTAATATAAGACAGACGTAAAACAGCAGAATACGTCACCGGTTATGACGTAACGGCAAAGGATGGTTAAACAAAGCCTAACAGTGATATGGATAGCCGTAATTCCTAAATATGTAAATTAATTCTATTGATAGTTGTAGTTAGTTAAAATTGGTTTTGTGGTTTTTACTTTGAACCTCAAAATAAATGAAAATAAAATAACAGTGCAATCGAATCGACAATCCGTATAATATATAAACAACTATAATTTGCGAATAATTCAACCACAGAACGATTTAAATCTACCGATCGTTTAACGGATACACACCAAAGAGTTTAATAACCTCGGATATATAAGTGATTCGAGATTCGGTTCGTGTCGTTATCATAATCGAATTAGACCAAATTGATCGAATGAGAGAAAGCAATAGTGTCTTCCCAGATTGAGATCAAGTTGAATTTGAATACATAGTTTTGAAAAAAATTATAGAAAATCGGCAAAAGTTACCTTTGTTTATAACCTTTTTGAAATAGACAGAGCGTGATAAAATATATTTGCCCTGGGTGGGCAACTAAAACTCCAGAACATTATTCTTTTATTTGCCTACCCAACCCTATACAACGCCGGTAGACAATAGAAATTCGATCATCGGGTCGCTTGTAATTGCATTGCTTGTAATTGATGTTAAATGAAAACCATGATTGCGACAAAGACTAGACATAATTAATAATAATAATACGTTCATTACATTCAATAATTAATTAATAATCCTTTCATGATAGTGGTTACTTTTCAGAATTAATATCTTATGAAAAAATAATAAAATATCACCTTAAATAATGGAAATCATGGCCTTCCCTTTACTGATGTTGAAATAATTAAGTGTTGTTATGTTTTAACTAAGATAATGAAATATGTCAAAAGTGGTTGGATTTAGGTAAAAAATACAGCGGAAAATGTAATAAAATATAAAATACGGGGTGTTCTATTTAAAGTAAGCAACTTATAAACGATTTAAATTGTGCATGTTGGCGGCTCAGTTTAAAACACCCTGTATCAAATATCATTGAGTTGGACATATGAAGTTAGCGGGTAGGCGCTTGTTGTTTATTGGTTACAATTTCACATCACTAGCTTCGTTATTAATGGAGATATCGTTATTCAATGTGGAGTAGGATTTTTTCAAAATTTTGAAAAAAATTGAAATATCTCGAAAATACTTAATTTTTGGTATAGGGCATTGTGTACAAATTTCATGTAGAATATTAGGTTCTATTTAAAATAACAAAATTGACGTCTACTTCCGGTATAACCGGAAGTGCCACATTCAGGACAACATTATATTTGAACTCAGCGTCATCCAAAACCTACTGCTTCGTATTTTCAGATTTTTAACATAACTGTATCCACCATTACTTTTAATAAAAACTTTTCACGCCACACCCTGTATACTCAAATGATAACAAACCATCTTTAAAAAACCCATCTTTACTTCCAATATGCGTAATTATCAGTCGTTTTCCTTTTCCATTGTCATTGCGAAAATCCCTTATTGATCGCAAATAATTCCGTCTCCAACATACAACTTCATCTTTTTCGATTAAAAGCGACTTTCTGTCTACTTTATCCCATCTAAAATTCATCTCTCGTAGAATATTCCACAATTTATCTCTTCCAATTTCGTATTGGCATCCTATTGTGGATTCCACGACACTTTGGAAAAGAAGAAAATGAAATAGCAAAGAGAGGGGCTGAAACACCTTTTCGGGGGCCGGAACCCTTTTGCGGTATCAGCTCCAATGTAGTATTGGAAGAAATAGGCCGAAAAGAGGAGAAGATCTGGAGTGGAGCTTAGACAATCAAAGATCCTCTTGGGAGATTGCAACCCGGTGAAAATGGAATGAGCACCATTAAAAAGCTCAAAATAGATTCTGTGGAATGGAAGAAGAAACCTCCATCCTCATACTTGCGGATTTCATGGTTATACAGAATCCTAGGATAGTACTGGATATATGAAGGACATTTACCTAAACTAAAGCCTGCGGATATCCTAAATTTTCTTCAAAACTTGACTTTAGACTGAGGAGAGACCAATCATCACCTTCTTAATTTTTTCGCATGAATTGAGAAACAGTCTGCAATTTTCTAAAGAGGCATATAAATAACCCCTCGTTTTTTATTCCAACACCGCTAATAACTCCGGATGTTTTTCCCTTCAAGGTTAAAAGTGATAAAAAAAGTGCCAACAGCCAATTAATAAATCTTAATAAAAATAAATGACGCTCCACGCTTCAACCTTCCCTTACGAGGCGACGGCGGCGTCGTGTACGTAATTGATGAATTTAGACCGATTTCGAACAAAATGTGGTCAAAAATAATTTTTCCTTATTTTTATTTACGTATGATAGAAGTACCTCCTAACTGTAAGAAAAAAATATATATATGTATATAACTACGTTTTAAAATTTTAAAAAGATTCTTACACTCGGCCATCCTGCAAATATCTCGCATGTCAGATGCTCGGTTTTGTTTTCAATCTTCCTCAGAGTGTCCATTTCGTTGACAAAAATTACATTTCCTCTTATCGGACTGTTTTTGTTCTGGATTGTGTTTAAAAAATGGTTTATTACATACATTTTCTGTAACTCGATACAGTAGATAGTTTCGTTTTGAAGGAAATTCAATTTCTAGTTTTTGTTTCCATTTTTCCCGGGAAAACTTTTGTACCAAACTTCAGCCAAGCCTTTTAACCCGTATCCACAGACGTGACGTCTCTTAGACGGCAATTTTATTTGATCAAAAATTGATATAATGCTTTTTTAATAATATTATTTATTTATATATACAGATACATTCAAACAAAAACGGAACATAGGGATTTTAAGCATTGTATCAGAACTGCTTTTGAACCAGTCGACCAACATCCAGCTTCAACAGATTAAAAACACGATTATTACAATCGTTTATTTGGACACCTATAACATATCGTACAATTCCCACCACTCCGTATTATCAACGGTGGGCGGTCCTTAATTAGCGTCAAACAGTTAGTCAGTCAGTCGATCGGTGAGAGTGCTCAAGCCCGTGTTTTATTTACGTATTTATTTTTATTTTGAAAGCCGTTATGGCCAGAAGAAATCAAAATATATTATCTCAACTCGAAACATTAATTGTTAAAGAGAATTTAACAATTAATTTTCGATTTTAACAACATAAAACGTAAGCATATTGTTTCGATATGTAGCGACGTTTACTATACCCCCATCAAATAATTATTCAATACTAAATCGCAGTTCGCACTTCGCACACACCTCGCACATCATTTTGGAAGGAGAAGGGGCGGGCTTTTTTACAGTGATTCTGAATCCAGCTGTCCAGATCAATACTTGATATTCATTGAAGTGAACTTATAGAAATGTTTTGTTGGTGGTCTATTTAGATCGGCGAATACACTAAAACCCTATGTTCCGTTTTTATTTCGAATGTATCTGTATATAAGATATCATTTAAGGTTTCACATCAGCAGAATCGCAGGAATCATCCTCTTCGGCTCATTTTAAAACAGTTTCTTCGAAATCTGGATCGGTATACCTCACCCTTTTTGAAGGACCAGGTAGATTGTTGTCACCCATATCGAAGAAAAAACCACACTTACACAGACCTTACGCCTCACAGACACCAGCCAACATAAAATCGCTCGTGAAAAATGCAAAACCGCACCAATCAAACACTGAACCCGTCGAAGGTGGTACATAGCGTCGCAGTCGGGGAAAAACTCGGGGAGGGGAGTACTTGAACAATTCAAGGGCAGAGGTGTCTCACAGACGTGTCATCTGTAGTTACGGGCCTCTTCCGACTAGTTATATATTTCGCTTAGTTTATCTACTTTTTTACATTAATTAGCAACTGTCAGTCGTTGATTATTTTTTGGGTCATAAATAGGGACAACATCACCTCTAACAACAGTAGCAGTAGCTGTCATTTGTTGTTGCGAACGTTCAAAGAAACTTGTCATAGCAGCAATGAAACGATCCATCGAGTCGTCGCTTGATCGTGAAGAATCGTTGAAGATCTACTTCTTGCGATGTTGAGAACTCATGATTTTGCGTTTCCTTTTTTTACGAATAAAAGAGAAAAAATATAGCTCAAAACCCAAAATTGCCTACGTCTATCCCACTTCTGATATATAATACATTTTTTCCACTTACAGTTGACGAACGTACATTTTCTATTTCATCTGTTTGATATTTTCGTTTTTTTGACAGAATTTTCAGCGTTACAAAACCCTCCACATCCGGCGACTGGTCTAATCTAGATCCAAAGCACCGTCGCCAACGACGTCAACCCATAAAGCATCGTAATCAGATGACGCCGTTGACGTGCTGCACGCGTGGGAGAAGCTGATAGACGCGACCATATGACGTTACGGACTTGGGAGGAAGAGAGGCAGTGAGACGTAAGAGCAGAAGCCACCCGAACCTCTCCTACCCTACGTCGAACCTACCGAAGGCAATCACAACAGGTTGCCGCCGAACGGCACGTACTACAACCGCCGTTGCCAAGTAGTATTAAAAAATCGCAGTATATAAGATTTTTTTTTCAAAAACAACTGAATATTTTCAAAATACTGAGTTATTAGAATCGATTATGCGGATTCGGATTAATAAAAATAATTAAAGTAAATTTCCAAATATATTTTGTTTGAATTATATTAGAGTTAAAGGACTATGCCTCCATCTTATGGAAAATAAAAGACCACTCAAATGCGGATATTTTGATACCAACTTATTCGTCTTGAAAAATAGAACATTTGATAACATTGCGCCAATGTTGTAATTTAATTAATAAACCCACAAAATCAGTTCATTTGTCAGAAATTTTCGATTCGATTACAAAATCTAACCATTCAATAGGACTCCACCTGCTGCGGTGAAACAGAGTCGGACTTGTGAATATAGTTGTACATACGATGAATACCAGTTTCGTTGAAACAAAATAATAGGATTATATTTTTCAGTTGTATAAAGATACGATAGATTGCAATCAAATTATGTAAAAAAGGTACATCTCTCGATTGACAATCTAACATCTTTACATAAGTTTGTCATTTGGTAATAGCAGTTTATTATGACGTTTTCTATATTATAATAGTAAAATTATAATAGGTACATTTAATAACACTGACCGACACGTATTTCGTAAACAATTCCGGTTCAAACGAATTCCCGTCAGGATTCTTAATGACTATAAAATACACATGAGTTCCCGTCCGACACTTGCAGGTATCTTAATCCCGCACTCGAATTGCCGTCCAGTTTATTTAATCCGCTTACAGGTAAACTAAATAGTTTTGAATATTCCAGTAAATCGTAATACCTATTCGTAATCCTGAATTCTAATGAAAAAGTTGAATAACCTATTGGGGTGGCTAGGGGGTCTGTCAGTACTAATTGCTAGGAATATATTTTTCTATTATATTTTCTATTGTATTAAGTTGTCATTTTCGAAACGGCAGTTTATTAATATACATATTTCCGAACGTTTGTTGTCGTACGCTATAGTGATACACAAAATGCTTGAAGTAATGCTAAGTGAAAAGGGTAAACCCTGGTTAGGTTATATGTTAGGTTAGGTTAGCTTCTTTACGTGTATGTATTTATGACTCAGTTCAGTAGTAGTACGCAATAAAATTGTAGAATTAAAATTCCGTATTTTATTCCAATAATGATATCATATAAAATAATATCGTGTAATAGTGCCAAACATAAGACATTTATAACTATTTCTTATTTCATACATCTGAAAACGGACCTCACTTAAAACTTTTACTGTTCACTTATTACAATATGCAATAAATACATAGCTAGATATCAGATGATTCAGAGAATTTACCGTAATTACCATAAACACCTTTTAGACAGGTCAGTTTTCACTCTGACGGGAACTCGAGTGACGGCTTAACGTATCCTAATTATGGAACAGGTAGAATGGTTGACTGTAGTTGATGCTGCTGATCGAACTATACCTAATCATGAAGAAATATAATGTTGCAAATTAGATTTCAGTTAACAGTGCTTTTTATGTCACGCAAGGGAAAACACTCATCGCCATCAAAATATATATAACACAAAAACCGGCTTCGGCTATCAAAAAAATACAAAAATTAAACAAAACCCGGCTTCGGCTATCAAAAAAATACAAAAATTAAACAAAACCCGGCTTCGGCCATCAAAAAAATTTAATAAAGCAAAAAGGCGACTTTAGCTACCAAAAAAATATAAAAACCGGCTTAAGTCAATAAAAATTTTTTTTCAGCTACACTTCGCGGATAGAAGGTAATGAGGTCCTCAGGCACTGCCTGTGGGGGGAAGGTGGAGCGCGTAAAAGGGGATACTCTAAGAATTATACATTATCTTTTAGTATCACCCTTTACGTCGGGTTCATTACCTATACACATTTCACAAGCATTTTTGTATTAACAGTTAATAGACATTTAACATCTTCCATATAAAAAAATCTTTTCCGCATCCCTATCCTATTTTTTTTTAAAGAGTTACCGATGCCAACAAATACACTACAAAATACTACAAAGAAAAAACAAAATATAAAAATTAACTGATAAAATTAGGTCAGTTCAACCCTGTCTGGTTTTATTTATTCATTTCTTATCACCGCTGATATCCTTACTTCGTGAAATCTGTAATACATGTCTATTTACGTATTTTCTCTCTGTCTTACTCATACAATCTCCGTAAGCGATTTTAAAAATCATATCATTAATTGTGGGTTTATTAATTAAATTACAACATTGGCGCAATGTTATCAAATGTTCTATTTTTCAAGACGAATAAGTTGGTATCAAAATATCCGCATTTGAGTGGTCTTTTATTTTCCATAAGATGGAAGCATAGTCCTTTGGCAACGTTGCTTCCAAGTTTAGCAGTCGGCTCAACGTTTGTATATAAAAGGTGATACGTACATGGGCGCGCGTTCCATAGGTGGACCCCCTCTGAGGAGATTTATTTCTGCTTTGGGAGCTGTTTTAATTGTACCATTTACGTTTGACAGTGAAATTCGGTAATTTTATACCCCTGTTGGGGACCACTGAATTAAAATACATTATGTTTTAAAGGTCTCGGTTAGATATCCCACGAAACTTTCTTTTATGTCAAGATTTTTATTTCAGTCTATGAAATTGATTTGTGATTGAATTGATTGATTATATATATAATCTAAACCCTTTTTTACCCGAAGGTGGAAGGGTGGAAATCTATTTCCCCTTTCCATAAATAAAATTGCTCCATTGTTTCTTGTTTTTTGCCATCTTTTTGGCTTCTTCCCAACTTTTCTCTCTTTTTCCAATATTTCAGCAACCACTTGGTTCCAAGTTTTCTTTTGCCTTCCTCTCTTCCTTTTTGTAGTTGCTCGCGCTTCCCAAACATCTTTTAGTGGCCTGTTGTTCATTCTTACTAAATGACCAAACCATTTAAGTTTTTGGTTGTCTAGCAAGTCAAGAATCGATTCAATTCCAAGTTCACTTCTAACGTCCTCATTCCTAACTCTGTCTCTCCGTGTTATTTCCTTAACCCTGCGCAAGTATCTCATCTCCATTGCTTGTATTCTACTCTTCGATTTCTGCGTCAGTATCCAGCTTTCACTTCCATAAGTGAGAATTGGTCGATATACTGTCTTGAACACTGTCATTTTCGTATTCCTACTTATTTCTTTTTTACCAATGAATGCTTTAGACAAGGAATGATAGAGTTTTGAGGCATTAGTGATCCTTTCATTCAATTCTTCATCTTCGCTTCCATTTCTGTCGATCTTAATACCAAGATATTTAAACAAGTCCACTTGTTGAATTTTTTTATTTTGTAGCCTTATGTCAATTTCTGTGTTTGTTATTCCGGTAGTCATGAATTTGTCTTCTGTACATTTACTTTTAGATTTCTTTTACTGAGTTCTCTTTCCCATATTTGTAAGTTTTTTTGGAGGTCATCTTCGGTCGGTGCACAAATCATAACGTCATCTGCAAAAGCACATGCAGACATGTTGATGGGTTTCAGTCTATTATAGCTTATGTGGATTTTTTTGGTATGTTTTTCGTAGCCTTGATAATATCGTCCATTATTATAATAAAAAGTAAAGGATTTAACACTCCTCCTTGTCGAAGTCCGTCATTTACTCTAAATTTATCGGATTCTGAGTTATTTTTCCTGACATAGCTATAATTGTTTTCGTACATGCTTTTAATTCTTGTTGATAGGCTCTTCGGAATCCCTCTTTTGTCTAAGCTATCCGATACTGTTTTTGTGTGACACTGTCAAAAGCCTTTTCAAGGTCTAGAAAAGCAATATATTTATCTTTAGTTTTTATTTTTTCAATCATTTGTTTTATTGCGAAAATATGGTCTTGTATGCTATGACCTTTCCTGAAGCCGCTTTGTGATCCATCTAGTTGCCCTTCCGTTAAGATTCGCAATCTCTTTTCTAAGATAATTTTTTGGAAAACCACGCTTAGTAATGTGATGCCTCTATAGTTAGTGCATTCTGTTGGATCCCCTTTTTATGTATTATTCCTATTTTCCAGTCCATTGGTACTTGAGCACATTAAATACTATTAGAATTAGTTGCCTTCCTTGTTCTCCATCATCTCTGGTGTTATTTTGTCGTGTCCTCCTGATTTTCCTCGTTTTATCTTTTTAATTGCCTCATCTAGTTCTTCGATTAATATAGTTCCCATCTGTTCATCGTTAACTTGAGTTTCTTGGTTTATCTCATTTCTGTATTCCTCATGTGTGTCTTGGTTTAAAAGTTCTTGGTAGTATTGTTTCCAGCACTGCATTATTTCTTTATCACCAGTTACTATTTCTTTCTTCTGATTTTTTACTTGTGTAAGTTCAAAAGATTTGTTTTTCTTCAGATTTTTTAATACTTTATAAAACAACGTTTGGTTTCCTCTGTGGTCATTTTCCATTTTTACACCAAAATCCTCCCAAGTCCTTCGTTTTCCTTCTTTAACCGTATATTTTACTTTTGTGTTCTGTTCTTTGTATTTCTGTTGGCTGATTTCGGTTTTCGTTCTTAAATAATTCTTCCATAGATTCTTTTTTATTTTTACTTGTTCCTTGATTTCTTTTGTCCACGGTGTTCCACATACTTCTTCTGCTGTGTTTAGAATCATATTTTTTGTCATATCCCTTAGTTCTTCTATACTTTTGTTTTCTCCTTCTTCTATTATATCAATAGCTCTACTTTCTGTCTGTTTAGTATATTTTATTTCTACTTGTTTTTCTGCGAGTCTGTAACTCTTTGTTATCTTTTTTGGTTTATTTATCTTGCATATTCTGTCTTTGTTTGGTTTTTTTATTTAAATTTTCATTTTAGCTTCTAATAGATAATGATCGCTATTTATTTCGAGACTCTGGTATCTAGTATTTCCTTTTTGTTTTCTCTACTTATTAACAAGTAGTCAATTACTGATTTTTCGTTTCTTGAATGCATTACTCTCGTGTACATATGAATTTCTTTATGGGCAAAAAATGAATTCATAATCATTAGGTTGTTTTCTTCGCAAAAATGTATCAATCTGATACCATTGTAATTTCTGACATTTTCGCCAAAAGGTCCTATTACATCACTATCTTCTGCTTTTCTTTTACCAACTCTGCCATTAATGTCTCCTAGGATTATTAGTCTGTTTTCTATATTTTCAGCTGTCTCATTTAGTTTTTCCCAGTAAGTGTCTTTAACGCTTGTTTTTTCATCCTCAGTTGGCCCATATGTTATGACTAGTGTTGTTGCCATTTCATCTTCCATTTTTATTTCAACTTTTAGGAATCTTTCTGATATATATATTCCCATGTTTGTATGTATTTCATGAAATCTTTATTAACTCCGCCTTTGGCCCTATCTGTTTGTTTTACTCCACTATATAAAAGTATATGTCCTTTATCCATTTCCTTCATTCCATTTCCCTTTCTCTTCGTCTCACAAATTGCTAGTACAACCAATTTTGTTTGTTCAAATTTCATGCTCCTTTCCCGTTAGAGTTTTAATATTCCACGTTCCCAATTTTATTTTCTTTTCACAATCAATATTTCTTTTATTATTTTCTAAATTCTCGTTCTCAATTTTTATTTTTTTCCTCGACCTTTTCGTTCTTATTTCTTTATGATTTATGTCAGTAATTGCGCTCGTATCCTGTTCATTGCCTGTGTCATTACCGTTAGTTTCCGTGCTAGAAAAACTTATTAGTTTTTTGGTATTCATTTCTCTAATTTTTTCATTTCTTTGCTCCATCTCTATTCTGCACGGTTCACCAAGACTTTATTGTAACCTATTTTGACCTCATTGCCCCTCTCTTTCTCGATTCTTGCAAAAGTTCTTATTTGTTTCGATTTATCTCTTTCTTCTTTGGTCATATCATCATTTATAAAGATTCTTTCACTTATCTTATTTCTCAGCTTGTGTTTATTCATCATAATCTCTCTTTTGTCCATCTCATTTTCCAACTCCACTACACATACCTTTTCTTCTATTTTGTTTGCTGCTTTTGGTGCTATATTAATTTGTAAATGGTTTTGTATAAAACCTTTCATTACTTCCTTCAACTTTGTTGAATCATTTGACTCAACTTTCAGACCAGATATAACGATCTTGTTTTTCCTTCTCTCCCTTTCTATTTCTTCTAAAACTTTTTTCGTTTCTTGCAAATCTTTTTTGATTTCTGCATTTTCTAGTTTGATTTCTTGATTTTCCTTCTCAAGTTGTTCATTCTCCATTGTTATTTTCAAGATTGCATCATTAAATCTGGTTTGCTGATCTTTTATTTCCACTATTTCAGATTGTTCATTTTTAATTATTGTTTGAGTTGCGTTCATTTCCTTAATCATTAGCAATATTTGGTCTAATTTTTCGTTTTCTGTTTTTTGATTTTTATTTGGTGATCTAGGCGGTTTTTTTGCTCCTTTCACATGTTTCTTCCATATACCCCCCTTTCCTTTTTCTTCCCTCATCTGTCGAATAATCTTCGCTATCCATTTTGTTTATTTCCGTTTTATATCTCTTTTGGGTTGATTAGTGCGGAAGATCTGTGCATCCAGTTCAACACTTCGGAGATGACAAATCTATCACTAATTTTTGTTTAGATTATATTTCATTGAAATAATTAATTTTTAAGAGGTTCATTTCTCAGATATTTGTGTTTTATTTTCAGTTTGGCAACGTCTGAATAAATCCGACATGAATTTAAACTTGTTTTATTTCTTATCGGTTTTTTTTCCACTATACTTTGCTCTGATAACGTACACTGATAATCTTTTTACGGGAATTATAATTAATTTTACGTCTCACCTTTAGTTTTTCACTAATATGACACTTAATGTATCACTCATATATAACAAGCACTAATTAATTTCCGTTACAAACTTCGAAAAACGAATAAAGTGTAGACGAAAATCTATCAGATGTTTTCGTTTGTGGTACTTATTCTTGAAAATAATTAGATTTTTTTACAGAAAATTTTTATAAAGAAAAAATCTCGAGTGCATCAATTCGACCTCATTGATTAATCATCCTGTAATAAAATTGTTTAGAGAAAGTTTTTTTACGTTAACCAGTTTGTGTTCAAAGGCACGCCTATGGACCAAATCCCATTTGAAAACCGAAAAGACAAATGGGGGGAGATGTCAGAACCGCAACGCATAAGTCTGAATCTCGGTCGTGAATTTATCAAAATTAATGAAGATGGACAATGACAAGGTAAGCACTTCCTCACAATTAAATTAAAAAAGTTAAACATAGTATTGAATTGAGATTATACATACGGGAAGAAAAATGTTTTTTTTTGAGTGGAAATTCCCTGAGACCTAAAAGATCTTTCTCCTACTCTCTAGTTTCTAATTTCTTGAAGGAATTTCGGGATTTCTGTTTAAACAAGTCTTCCTCGTCTATCCATTAATTATCCAGGAGTTGTGCCCTAGGATTTTGTAGTTCCTTGCATTCTGCAGGTTTCTCTTCTCTAGTGAGCCCATTCAGTCGGTACTTGTCCCAGGTGGAGGCAATAAGGCTGATAAGTAACACACAAAGGCTAGCATGCCTGTGAGTCACAGGAGCCATAAGAACACTCTTCAAGAATTGCCGGCTAGGTAGGCTAACAGTTCCGAGTCAATAGCGTACCTTGAGCCCGGGCGGACAGACCACAAGTGAACCCGTGAGCCCACGACGATAGGAAACTATTGACAGGCAAGAAAGACGGGTGGATAGATAGATAAATATGGGGCTTAAGTGCTTCTAAGAGCTTCTCCACTACGATCTTTGCTGAACTATTGTGTATTCCCTCCTGTTATTCTAGAATTCCTTATCTAGACCCGTTCTTATTACTAGACGGATGGCAAGCCTCAGGTATTCCATATATTGGGAGGGTTGTGGTTTTTCCTCCCTTATCGTTAAAAACCTCAGCCTAATCAGGCCTTCGCAGTAGCACAGTATGTGTACTAAGGTTTCCTCATCTTCTTGGCAAAACCTACATATGGTTGTTTCTGCCAATCCGATGTTGTTCATGTGTTTGTTAAGTCTACAATGCCCTGTCAGGAGCCCAACCAGGATCCTGATTGCTTTCCTATTCTGGCTCAATAGATACTCCGTGAATTTTGGCGAGGGTTCCTTGATGAACTCTTTGGCCTGCCTCATTTTTGGCTCTGCCACAGAAAGGTTCTGGGCCAATGGGAGCACAACGTGTCCCTTCTCGGGCTAGTGAGTCTGCCTCTTCATTGCCCTTGTGATCTGAGTGGCCTGGTACCCAGGCTACGGACAATCTATTACGACTGCCCAACTCTTATAGCGTCTCCAAGCAGTCCCAAACAAGTTTGGAATTTATCTGCATGGAGCTGATTGCTTTTATAGCCGCTTGGCTGTCGGACTAGCCGAGAGGGTAGGTCGTTGACAAACTTTATCGCCTTGCAAGCCAGGAGTCCACATTTCCCGTGCGTCGAGATTCACCCACCGTAATACAACGCGGACGCGAGCACTCCGCAAATTGTAGAACATCCAGCTTTTCCAGCTCAGTTGATTCTGCAGTTCCCGAATCATGAGGTTGGGGTTAACAACGTCCAAGATACAGCCCTTGGCAAACATGTCCAGGACGATAAGGTCCACTCGCTGTCCCCCTTAAGAAAGAATTGGTGTGCTAGACATGCACTTTGAACCATCTAGTATGGGATTGTGTGCGTTCTTAAATGTACGCAAGGTTCCAGGGCACAAGGGCCATAAGAGCAACGAAAAAGTAGATGAAATGGCCAGAAAACGTTACAGAAAAGTGGTAGCACACAAATTTACCAAGACATTTCATAATAGAACATTCGCCAAAGATTACTGACGACTGTGAGTTACAGGAAGAAACGGAACAACACATTGTACGCCAATGCAACAGCCTGGCAAAAGTGTGGTTCTTTGTACTAGGCGACGAAAGGCAATAGGCAAGTAACTATACGAAAGATTCAGTCTCAAAGCTGGCGCAGTTCATTAAGAGGTCCACAATAATCTGATAAGGTGCAACAGGCCAAAAAATGGATAATTTAAGCCTATGTATAAAAGCTCACATTGTTATGGTAAGAAACATGTAACCGTACCCGTCGGTTGTTCGTGACTTGGGCGCTAGAGTGGCCACTCGAGGCAGATACCGGCATGAGACTCTTCTCAAGGGTGATTCTGCCCCACGTTGGGCGCCAATTTGTAACCGTACCCGTCGGTTGTTCGTGAATTGGGCGCTAGAGTGGCCACTCGAAACAGATACCGGCATGAGACTCTTCTCAAGGGTGGTCTGCCCCACGTTGGGCGCCAATTTGTAACCGTACCCGTCGGTTGTTCGTGACTTGGGCGCTAGAGTGGCCACTCGAGACAGATGCCGGCATGAGACTATTTTTTAGGGTGGTTCTGCCCCACGTTGGGCGCCAATTTGTAACCGTACCCGACGCAGATGTCATTTGTTTCATGGTCAGGGTTGAAGATTGGGGTGGCTGATGAGACGACGAGCGGGAATTAGAGAAGTATTTGCGATATAAATTTGACAGTCGAAACAGGTCGATAGACATGTTACAATCATTATTTGTTATCCTTGTGGCAAACAATATTACCCGTACAGTGTAGATTTGGATGATGCTTTTTCGTCTACAAACGAACAATTAACAAAAGAAAAAGATAGAGAGTTAAAAATGACTTTACGTTATTTTCCGATACTAATACAAACATGACAAGTTTCCTCGTAGGTAGTAGGAACGCACCACTGGGTGAGAACAGCTGTAGTAAAAGATTAATTATCTTTTAATTAATTATTTTGTAAGGAGTCGAAAATTAATTGTCTGACGTTCCATAATTTATTAAGTAGAAAATAAAGCTAGGGTTTTTTTTTCAATTAAATTTGCTTGCTTCGATAACTGTGGTTTTTAACATTACATAAAACTTAGATAATTTTTTTTACGCCTGATGATGTTTGATTGGAATAGTCTAGAATATCTCTAAGGTTGGATATCTGCAGATTCGTTGTCAATTATTATGGATAGATAATGGGTCTATTTTTTTTCGATAAATCATTAAAAATTTATTTATAAATCTATTACAATTTTTATCGTATATGAGAATAATTTAAATTATTCTTCAATAGGATTGTCAGATATATGCATATATGTTCAACAGGTGTGTTAGTATTATCGACCTAAAAGAGACAGCCCCTTTTAATAATCAACCCCTATTCAAATTAACGCGGCCAAAAAGGGAGTTAACAGTAGGTTCGGAATAATAAGTTATCAAAGATCAGTTTTCTACATCTCCATTGTATGTTAATTGGTCGTACAACTTTGAATATGTAATTACTACATCAAAAAATAATCGTTTGTAGAGACAAATAAATAAATGTTTTAATAACCAAAAAACACGCTTTTACAGCCGATCGAACTCAATAGGGAAAAATAATTTTTTAATTCACTACAAAAAGCTCTGAAAGGGAATAAAAAAAATGGTTTGGGTCCCCTAGGAAGTCCTGCACCTGCAACTGGGGTTTGGAGTTGGAGTTGGGCTCTGGCAGTTTTGGAAGATATCAGTTGCTTAGGATCATTAAGTAACAGTTTTTCAATTTGGTGTGACCTATTAGAAGTCTTTGTAATATAAGTTTCGTTCCAACTGGCGATAGAACCGTTCTAGGTCTTTCTTACGCGTTCCAATTGATTATACGATCGATCTTGGGACGGTACATAAACTATACCTTCTGGAAAGGGTGATAAAGTTGATATGTCCATCCCTAATTCCTAAATGCCAGTTGGAACAAACTTATTGAATCTTCTTGTCTATAGAATCCAGTGGGGCCAGTATAAACTGTAATTCCTTGAAGACTTGCTCGATAGATCGTAGGGAAGTATTTATAGAGCTGCCTCATACTTTCTGGCAGACAGGCAACAATGGAATCTTAAGCATGCTTCAGACTGGTCTCTGGTATCTTCATATAAGCATTATAACCAAGAGCACAAAAAGTCGAAAGGCTGAGGTGCCTAAGACTCGAAACCTCGACTGTAATAATCAATCAAACAATTGCTTCTGACTTAATATGCTTGCAAATCTGGATCTGAGAAATTGCCTATAGCAGAAGTTAAACCTGTTTTGGCAAGCTGATCAACCAATTCGTTATCAGGTATACCAATATGTGAGGGAGACTTTGATGTTTAGGGTAAAGTGATCAATGGGTTGTTTAGTGAATAATTCCTGGAAAAATAAGATGCAAGCTGGAGAGTCTGTACAAATGGCGAAAAATCCGCGAGGATATATGTCTTAACTATTATAGTTGAGCCACAAAAAACATTTTTAATATAAATTAGTCAACCAAAACGCGAGTAGAACCAAAAGATGATAAAGTATCATTATATTAATCCTTATCCAACTAAATAGTTTCATAATCAAGGTTGATTATGTACTAGTGCATTTGATTGATTGATTGATTAGTGCGGCACCACCAGTCAGAAACTTAGAGACCTCGGCACCTCAACCTCTAGGTTTTTTGTGTCCTTGGTTATACCGTTCATGTGAACTAGTAGCACTTATGAGGCTCATCAGTCTCTTCACTAGGTCCTTAGTCCTAGAAGTCTATATCTCCAATGAGACAGTGCTTCACATTCGAAGATAATGTGAGAGGCTGTTTCTCTTTTTTCCAAGCACAACCGACAGAAAGGTTCCTCCCTATATATGCCAATTGTATTCATGTGCTTCCTTAGGTTACAGTGACCGATGAGTAATCCCGTCACTTTCCTTATCTGGCCCCTACTGAGGTTTAATATTTCGTTAGTCAGAGACTCCGAGGGATTTTTGACCAAGAGTTTGGTGTGTTCCCGTTTTTGGCACTTGTCTGATGTTTAGCTTGAATCCACCAAGATGTACAACTACGTGCAGCAGATTTTGATAATCCAAATACTGGTTCAGGACCGGTGAATGCAGTTTCAGACCCTTTGCTAGGGTGTCTGCCTACAATACCCTTGTGCCTCGGGGCCCACTTAAGAGTTACTTTATTATGGTTTGCCAGGGTTAAAAGTTTTTGTAGACCAGTATAGATCTAATCTGGGGACATGATAAAGATTTCAGTGCTACCTGACATGTATATTCCTCCTCAAATTAATCGAGTCGGGCCTTTCGTTTTGAAGTTATGGAGGGTGTAAAAATGTGTAAAGTAAGAGAAATGCCACCTGTAATCGAAGCTAGTAATATATGAAAATATACTTTTTGCTTACCTTACATATTCCATGGATAAACTTATACAATCCTGGGGATTGAAAATGGTCCTTTCCGTATCTTCGCCGCGTTCTTCGGGAGACACTCTGGCGGATATTTGCGGATACTGTTGGTAGAACTGTTTTCGACGCGTCATTTCCCTCAAAAACAGTTCCGGTACCAACTTGTACACGATATCCTGCAGAGTTTTATCCAATCTATAAAAAAGTAAAAAATCGTTAATGTCACTTCCTCTCCCAACAATATTATATTCGACAGAAAAAAAAAAGAAAGGCTTAGACGTCACTATATTTCTGAATTACAGATATTACATCTACACGCAACGAACATATCCTACTACAATATTAATTCATTCTTTTATCAAGATAAAACACACGGGAATACTGTAAAAACGTAATCCTCTTGAAAATATCCCTAATCCCGTCAGACTTACTGTTGCCAAGACGCCAATGGTCGATCCGCCACGTGGGATTCACGCCGCTACGCTACCACGATTCTCTCAACTCAACTTCTATCTCGTTCTTTTCCGTTGAAATCGACGGACCACCCTTGGCTCGTCTCGACTATCTCTTTCTAAGCTTCCGGCGGAATGCCGTCACGTTGATAACGGGCCTGCGCCATGCCGACACATCAATAACGACGGCTATTTCACGAACCGTGTACTTTGTTTTGATAACATAGGCTCGATCACGAGGCACAAGAAGTATATTTTACGAGGTATTTTAAAAGAGATAAAGCACGATTCTACTCAAGATATTTTCACGAACCCTTTGATATTTGTAGCTTGTAAAAGTCAAAAATTTGTGAAATGAAAATCGGAAAAATTGTGTCGAATGTAAGGCTACGCTCACGCAGTACAACAAAGAGATTAGAAAGGCAAAAAGACAATCGTGGAAGAAGTTCTGTGAGGAGGTTTTAGATACCCCCACATGTTCTAGAACCCACAAGGTGCTGGCAAAGGAAGGTACTGTGAATAAAGTAGGGTTCCTGAAAAAGGACGACGATACCTACACAACAACATTTGAGGAAAGTATATCAATGCTAATCAAGGCACACTTTCCGGCCGCAACAATTCTGAATGACCCTGCAGTGGTGGATAGTTCGCAAAGCAAGCCAAAAAGGCCAAATGCCTCGGACTGGAAACTTGCTACAGAGATAACAAGGCCAAACAGAATAAGGTGGGCCATAAACAAGTTTCAACCTTTTAAATCCCCAGGGGAGGATGGAATCTACCCCATCCTACTCCAAAAGGGACAGGAAATATTAATTCCACATCTCTGTAGGATATTCAAGGCTTGTATAGCTATTCAACACATACCTACCGAGTGGCAAAAGGGCAGAGTCATTTATATACCCAAGGTAGGGAGATTAAATGACATGGCGTCCAAATCATACCGTCCAATCAGTCTAGTGTCCTTCCTGCTTAAAACGTTGGAGAGACTAATAGACAGATACATTAGAGATGAGGTTTTATCAATAAACCCTCTCAACGAGCGACAATACGCGTATCAGCCAGGCAAGTCAACAGACTTAGCACTGGATGATCTCAACAGGCTACTAACAAAATCCCTAGAGGACAAAGAGATAGCCATGACAACTTTTGTAGACATTGAGGGTGCATTCAATAATGCATCACACTGTCAATTACCAAAGCTCTAGAAAAAAAGGGAGTGCCACTCCTCCTGTGTCGATGGATAAACGCCAGTTTGGAAAAAAGGGTAATCATATCATCCATTGGCGATACCGCCGTCACAGCTAGAGCAGGTAGGGGTTGCCCGCAAGGAGGGGTGTTATCACCACTTCTGTGGGATATCCTAGTAGACGAACTACTGGAGAGGCTGACATCCAAAGGCATGTATTGCTTAGGGTATGCCGATGATCTCGCGATTATTGTAAAAGGCAAATTCGCAGATACAGTCTCGGAGCAGACACAAACTGCCCTAAACATAATTAACAAATGGTGCCAAGAGGAGGAACTAACTGTAAACCCTCTTAAAACCACGATAGTGGTTTTCACCAAGAAGAAAGTACTGAGAGGACTGAAGTCACCAGTTCTTAATAGGGAGGAAATTCCAATTGCCCAAGAGGCAAAATACTTGGGAGTCATATTTGACCACAAGTTGACATGGAATCAACACCTACAGAAAATATTACAAAAAGGTACGATAGCCCTCAATCTGTGCAGAAGAATGTGCGGAAAGAACTGGGGGTTACAACCAAAAATGATCATATGGCTATATACAAGAGTCATCAGACCCATGATAGCATATGGTTCGGTGGTATGGTGGCCAAAGACTCGGCAGGCTGGGGCGATCCAAAAGATAAGTGGTATCCAAAGGCAAGCTTGCCTGGCTGCCACGGGAGCCATGAGGACAACCCCAACAGCCGCACTAGAAGTCTTGCTGAACCTGCCGCCACTCCATGTCTACATACAAGGTGAAGCCAGGTCAATCACTAATAGACTGACAAGAGGGCAAGCACCCATTAGTAGGCTACACGGTAAGGTGTATAACGAGCTATACAATGAGTTGTATATCGACCCCATAATGGGGATGCCATCGAGATGATTCTCAAGTATAGCTTCGGAAAAAACTTCAAAACAGTCATAACTGGCAGAGATTCATGGAAGGAAGGACCTCCAATTAATGCAGAAATGGCCTGCTACACAGATGGCTCAAAAACCGAGGAAGGTGTAGGAGCAGGAGTATATATAGCCAAGCCAAAGATAAGAGTCTCACTGAGCTTGGGTAAACATATGACGATATTCCAGGCAGAAGTTGCAGCAATACAGCACTGTGCAGGGGAGCTATTAAGGCAAGAGTTTGAGGAAAAGACCATTGCCATATACTCCGACAGCCAGGCGGCTATAAAAGCAATCAGCTCCATGCAGATAAATTCCAAACTTGTTTGGGACTGCTTGGAGACGCTACAAGAGCTGGGTAGTCGTAATAGACTGTCCGTAGCTTGGGTACCAGGCCACTCAGATCACAAGGGAAATGAAGAGGCAGACTCTCTAGCCCGAGAAGGGGCAGGTTGTTCTCCCATTGGCCCAGAACCTTTCTGTGGCATAGCGAAAGCGCTGCAAAAAACAAATAGCAGCACTTGGATAAAAAATCAGGCTCGAGAATGGTGGAACAAGGCGCCAAAAATGAGGCAGGCCAAAGAGTTCATCAAGGAACCCTCGCCAAAATTTACGGAGTATCTACTGAGTCAGAATAGGAAAACAATCAGGATCCTGGTTGGGCTCCTTACAGGGCATTGTAGACTTAACAAACACATGAACAACATCGGATTGGCAGAAACAACCATATGTAGGTTTTGCCAAGAAGATGAGGAAACCTTAGTACACATACTGTGCTACTGCGAAGGCCTGACTAGGCAGAGGTTTTCAACGATAGGGGAGGAAAAACCACAACCCTCCCAATATATGGAGGACCTGAGGTACGCCATCCGTCTAGTAATGAGGACGGGTTTAGAAAAGGAACTCTAGAATAACAGGAGGGCATACACAATAGATCTGCAAAGGTCGTAGTGGAGAGGCTCTCAGAAGCACTTAAGCCCCATATTTATCTTATCTTATCTTCTCCTTGGATTGGGATTAGAGTTAATTGGTATCAAAAAGCGCAGAACACTCGAAAAATATATACAGAATCGTCAGTGATGATGAACCTTTTTTTTTCGGGCCGAGATGGGAAACTCATGTTCGAATGGGTCCAGGACCCAAACAGTGTTGGACTCATCCCCTCGATAAAAAACCAGCAACATAGGGGTAGGCAGCTATGTTGTGGTGTAGTGTAGGCAACGGAAGCCACTGCGTCCGGAGGCAACCGTGAGAAAAAGCCTAGAGGAGTAAACCTCGATAAAACAATCCGTAATATACGTTGTTAGCTACCGTGGCAATGGATGAATGGCTGCGCGAAAGTCAGTAAGAAACGGTGCCTCCGGGATACCTGGTGACCTCCCGGAGTAACCAGCCTTACCACCACAAGCGGGGCTCTGTCGTGGAGGACAGTCAATTCCCTGGCTACTCGTGGGATGGAATATGGAGAAAAGAAAAATAGAAATAGAACAGGAGGTGATGGACGAAGGAAGGCAAGGAATTTTTTGTATATCGAACAAAGTGGTGATGAGTCCTAACGACTTTATTTTACTTTTCCAAAAATTAAGAATGATCTGCGTGGTCAAAGGATCCAGTCCTCAGAAGATGCAGTTAACGCCTTCCAAAACTCTATTTTGAATGTACCAACAAGCGAGTGGAATAACTTCTTCCAGAATTGGTTCCAAAGGATGCAAAAAGGCATTTATCTGCGTGAAGAATACTTTGAAAAACAAAAGTTATCTACTGTTTTTTTTTCTAGACAACCCTCGTATATTATGAGGTGTTAAAGAAGTATAACTGCAATCTTAATTTTTTTTAAACGCCATATTCAATGTCTTGAAGTGTTCTGAAATTTCAGTGCGAATACGATTATATATAAGTAGAATAGTATTTTGCTGAATAAAAAACCAACCGTTGAGAAAGGCAATGACCTTGTACTGGTTGGTACATTCGAAACAATACTATGAACATAGTTTTTGTAGGTAAAGTGAAAACATGAATTTTATCAAAGAAAGGAAAATAATTAGATCGTTAATATGGAATTCTTTTCGAAATAAACAACAAATAAGTATGAAAATTGTTAAAAATATCAATTAAATCTCGAAACCTTATTTTTTGAGGATCGGCCTTAAATTCTCAATAGGACTAAGGTATGGTGAATTGGTAATTTAATTCCTTAAAAATATCATTTTCATCTTCTCTGGAATAAATTTTCCAGATTCCGCTAATGAAAAATATCCCCACAACTGGATTGGGAATTGATTGTACCGGGTGATACAATAAGGTACCATATCTCGGAAACCGTACGTTCCAGAGTTTAGAGAAAAAAATGCTTATGAGAAAATCGGCCCTAAAAAAATGTCCATAGTTTTTCGCTAGGTGGCGCAATCTATCACTCACAAAATATAAATTGGAATTTTTACAAAATATTCCTTAATTTAGATGGTAAAAATATCAATTTTAAAAACTACTGTTCTTATTCTACAACTTTTATTGAAGTCTTTTTTCTGTATCACCTATTCTAAAGTGGTGGGGGAAGTGTTCTTTCGTTGACATGAAAAAGACGCCTCAACCGATTTTCAAAAATATAGACTCCATGCATAGAGCATTAAAAGTAGATTCCAGAAAAAAAACATTTTTAATTTTTCAAACGGCAACTAGAGGGCGTTATGTTACATCTAACTCCGTTTATGATTTTTTCTGAGAAATTTCAAATAAAAAGTTATAGCTTAAAAAAAGCAAATAAGATGACTTATTGACCTGTCAAAACCGCGAACTGAAATCTCTTGTCATTCCAAAGATATGGCATTGATTGTTGGCTCACCCAGTAAGTTGTTAGATAAATTATATTGCTAGAATTGTTTTGAAAATAAAATAACAAGTAAAAACGTGTCACAAAAATATTTATTAACAAATAATGAAACAAAACTAAGGGAGCTGCTCATAATAGAAGATAAATATGGTACCTCTTTACCCTTATTGATTGAATCACCCGGTACAAAAGGGTTTGAGGTTGTTTAATTAAATTATGCGGTTAAGCACCCTCGTAGGTACAAAAAAGTTTGCAAACACATATATACAGTTAGATTATATCCTAACTCATCCTATGTACTCGGGGTAATACTTGGTGGCGAGGTGGGTAGAGGACGGAACCACCAAACTTTTTGGAAATTTCTCACTAAATCCTTTTTTAGCGAGTCCTTAAAATTAGGTATGGGGTCATTGTGTCAGAGAAGAGTGTACCTACGTAGGAATATTTAAAAATTTTTGGACCCCTCATATTTTTTACTATATCCGTATATTTTGGTTCCTGTATATTTCTCTGATACGAACGCAATTTTTTTCTCGATAGGTCAAAAAAAAGGTGAGGCGGTCGTCGAACCGCCGACAGAAGCTTGCTTCTTATGCACAATAGAATGACAATTTTTGTCCATTTTTCGAAAATTTTGACCATTTTTCAAAAATTTTGACAATTTTTGACAGTTATTGACCATTTTTTCAAAATCTTGACAATTTTGGACAACTTTTTTTCAAATTTTGACAATTATTGACCAATTTTGACAATTATTGATCATTTTTGACAGGTTCTGACAATTTTTGACCATTTTTCAAAAATTTTCACCATTTTTCGAAAATTTTGACAATTTTTAACAATTATTGACCATTGTTA